>CM040125.1:154661512-157061512 GCA_022559845.1 Amorphophallus konjac
ACCGGTTTCTTCAAACCGGTCGAGTAAGTGCTCACACCTCACTCCATTTAGTGCTTGTCTTTCAATATTAGTTCTAGTTCTGCTGGTTATGCGAGTGAGAGCTCGATCCTCAAGCCCCATTGCCTTGAGTGATCACCGTGGGAAGAGTGCAACCGGTGCCTTCGGCACTTTGTCGGCCCCATTGAATTGGGCTTCCACATCCATTGGGAATCAAACCTTGGCCTTGCTGGCCCTCTACCAGCAAGGGCCCAACCCCACATCCTCCACTTGGCAACGCCAAGTCACCCCGGGCTTGGGTGAGCGACGGGAGAGCGGCGGCCCAAAATTGGCCCTTTTGATTGTGAATGTGCTTGCTTGCCTAAGTCTTAGGTTGTGTCACATCATGTTGTGCCTGGACTTCAACATGCACGGACTTAGTCGTGTGCCTTAATGAGGGTTGCACCGACTTAATGCTTACATGCACAGACTCTATTAAGTAAAGATGCAGTTTATGCATGGACTCAACTACAGAGAAAAGCTAAGTATGCACGGACTTTCAAAGTAGGATTAGAGAGTGCAGTATATGAAGAATGAATATATAAGAACAAAATATGCATTAAAATATATTATCATGATTGACTTATAGTGTATGACATCATCAAAATCGTAGGAGTGCAACATCGGACACAGCCTCTTGCCGGTGATGGAACCATGCTTGCCTAGAATGCCTCTGTGTGCACACGTCGGGATCTCAGGCTGATATGTGGTGGCTCTCCGAGTGTGTCTCTCACAAGGGTAGGGGCAGTCCCGAAACTCTCAGTAGGATCCCCTGCGATGCCCATAGATGGGGCCGGACCCGCCACGTGGGAAATGGGGTGAATCCCAAAACCCATTAGAAAGCCAAAGCCATAAGCCGAGTTGCCAAGGCCACTCGGAACTATGCAAGGTCCAAGTCCTCGTGCCCTCAGGTTAGAGGTGACCCTAGGGTAGAGCCACTCCAAAGTTTCCATCGCCAAGTTGCAAACTTGGAATTCAAAGTGGCGTTCGCAAGGTTTTGCCCGCTTCTTGTGATTCTCACCGCTCGTTGATTGTTGCTTGCTTAAATGCTCATGCCAAGTACTACGATGCGGTGTGAGTGGGAGATGCATGATATGCAAAGGGGGGGCAGGACAACCATATTTAGACCAATCATGCAGAGATGCCATGGAGACTTTGAATGGTGTGGGAGGGCCGGGGCATCCATAGGTGTCCCTCTGATGCGTGGGTATGATGAATGCCGGAGCACCTGGACATCCATGAGTTCTCCTAACATGCTTAAGACTCATGATGAATGAAGGTGAACCATTACATCCGAATATAGACCACTCATGTTTCTTACTTGACATGTGGGTGATATGAATGAATGTACCTGACTTATGAATCATGCCAAGTGGTTCGAGGTGCCAAGACATATGTTTTCCTAACCCAAAAATGACCTTGATGTGTTAGGGTATGGTTTGGCATTGGAGTTTCCATTCAAAAGGGTCGAAGGGGTCAAGGAAGGTGGACATCATGGGGAGAGGCACCTCCTTGTTCCTTAGGTGTAGATCTTCTTTGGTCATAGCTACCCTTGTGTCACCCGGGACTTGGGAGAGGTGGGCTTGGCCCAACATGGTGGGTGAGGGTAGAAAGGAGTGGATGATAAGTGATGTGGGAGGATCACATGGGTTCCCGAGTTCCCATTGGGAGGGGTCAAAAGGATCAACATAAGTGTACCCAGGGGCAAGGAGCTATAAGTTCATCTCAACATCCTCAAGGTTCTCACAATATGGTGGTGGATCATCTTCCTCTAATGAAATGATTGGGCCGAAGTTCTTAGTGGGTGGGTTGGCCATGAGAGGAGGGTTTGGCTTTCTGCCCGATATGAGGGACTCCAATTTGAGGATAAGGTCAGGCTCATCGGGTGTGGGGAGGAATAGAAGGAGGTCGCTAGTGTAGCAACCAACAGTGCAAATCGAGGTGATAGATCCGACACATAGGTGTAGGAGGTCAAGGCTCCCTGGTTGGTTTGCCACTGTGGTCAACATGCCGGTCAACTTCATTTGCCATGCTAAGTCCTTGAGAAGATCCCCTAATGTGTTCACTTGGTAAGATGATTGGATGGTGGTGTGATAGGAGAGGGGCACTATTGGTAGGTTTTGCTCCATAAGAGGGAAAACATGGGCCATGATCTTTTTAACAGGGCTCTCCTTTAGCCAACTATCAAGGGGTTCTCCTAAGATGAGCTCGGCCCCAACTAGAGAAGGTGGTGTAAGGTGAAGACCACCGTGTGAGGTTTCTTCTTCTACATGGACATGGGTGGTCTCCATGGGGGGGATATGGTCCGGAGTGTTCACAACTATGGGGTCGGGTATGGGTTTCTCTACCAAGGAGGTGAGAGGGTCTTTTGAGGGTGGGGTGATGAGGGTTGGTGTATGGCGCACCTGGGGTGGAGGGTAAAGGGAAACTTGGTTTGGGATTGGTAGGGGAAGTAGTGGAGGCCTAGGTTGGGGTAGGATTGGAGTTGGAAGTGGAAGATGGGTTAGGTGGGCCTCGGTGGGGGTATCCCTTATGGGGGAAGGTGGAGGGGCGGAGGTCAATTGGGTGTGGGTGTGAGTTGGATAAGGGAGAGTGGGTTTGGGGGGGGTGGCCGTCATGGGCCTAGGTGGAGGGGTGGACACGGGGTCCACTTGGGTTTGAATGGTGAAGGTTGGGTGAGTGACTTTGGACGGGGGAGTGGTGGTCATCACGGGGGAAGCTGGGTCGGTTAAGGGTCTCTTGCCCTTGGGATCGGCCGGTTGCGGAGAGGTGGGAGTGGGGGCCAATTTTGTTTGAATGGTGGTGGTTGGGTAGCAAATTGTAGAGGTGTTGATTAGGGTTAAAGGTGGTGGGTGTTGTGGGGGTTGGGAGATGTAGAGTGCCTTTATGGCGGCTTTGAACTAGCCGGGAGAGAAGGGAGGAGTGGTAGTGCTCCTCGGACTATGGCTCTCCAAGTAGGGAGGGGGACGTTGGGGAGCATAAATCTTCCTAAGTTCTAATTTCATCACCTCCCATGAGGAAATGGGCTCTTGCCTCCTAACCCTCCTTAAGTCCTCTATGTGTTCCCACTTACTCTTGGCTTGACCCCGAAGTCGTCCCTTGGCAATGTGGACTCTCACGGGTCCATATGTCATAATCCTTTCAAAGTGCATTTCCATGGTAGCCTCCCACTTTAGATAGGCACCAGGGCTTGATCCGTCAAAGCTAAGGTCCTCATCTAGAATGATTCCCAAGAGGGGTGGACCGCTAGGACCCTTGTGGAGGACCGAATTGTATGGAATTGACCATAGAGGAATAGCCATGATGATGCACCGGAGACTCTAAATGCATATGCACCGGGGGACCAACTTGATAGAGACAAGTTGTGACTTACTCTGATACCAATTGATGTGACACAACCTAAGACATATATTGCAAGCAATGCAACGGACACGGCAATGTCACACAAGCGGACTCACTCGCATTTGGCACACTCGGGTCCGTAGGTGGACCGACGATGGGGTGAGGGTCCGAGGATGCACCCGGAGGTTTCCAAGGGTATGGCTGGCTTGGGGAGGACCCCTAAGGGCCTGGGGTTGCCCAAATTCATGGGCAGTCAGTACTCCGAGGGCGTGGGTAAATTGGTCTCGCTCACAACTCACCCGCGGTGGACACTCACATAGTAGCAATTTGAGATCGGGCACTCAACTCGCCGGCTGACGGGCAACTAGAAACAATACTACGACAAGCAAAAGTAAAACCAGCAGAGGAAGTGTCCATGGGCTCACCTGATCGGTGTGAAGACACCGATCCTGATCGGAGACGAGGGCGAGCGAGGAAGCGTGGGCTTACCCGCACGCCGCGCCGGAGAAGCTTCAACCTGAAATTTAAGACATTACACCACTACTCCCCATGCAAGGGGGTTGAACAAGGGGAGGGGAAGTCAATTTTATATCCAAACACTACCTCCCATAGGGAGGGGCGGTAAGTCGGCCAGGCAGGTAGGGGAAAAATTAGCTTAGAGGATTAAGACAAGAAATCCGCCGAATCTGTCCACTCTTAGGAACAGGGGATAGACAGTCACTGTCGGCACCGCTGCGGACTCCCCCGAACTCCGATTGCGATGAAACCAGTGGCAAAACCTTTGTAGTTGACCCAGGAGGACGTCCAATTTTGGGGGGAATTTTTGAATGACGGCGTTGGTCAGGGCAGAGGCATGAACATGGTCTCTGTGTGCTAGTTATGGTAGCTTCTGCACCTCTACAGCAAGAAAATGAGGCCGCCAAGGATGCTCCCGAGCTCTGATTCAAGCGTGGCCCGAGTCGTTGGATTCGTGGTTGAGTCCTCTTCGATTGAAGACCAGTGGCGATGCCGGAGGAGGTCGGAGTGGATGGCAAGGACCCGAACAGTGCCTGGGTATCATACTGATTCCAGAGGAAACTGATCAGTGCACCGGAGGGAGAAAATTTGGAACTCACAGCTTCGGATGCCGAACGGTGTGCCGCTTCTTTGTGGTGGCAGGAGACTTGTAGTAGAAGATCACAGCCGAGCCTCGCTTCAAGAACTTTAGGTGAATGGCTGTGGGAGCCTCTTCAAGTTACTTCTGGTTGACTGTCAAGAAGAAGTTTCGCAGTCTGGCGACTCCGGCTCCTTCAGGTAACCACGAGCTCAGACGGGGACGAGACCACCACCGTTGAGGAGAGTACTTGGAGATGCTTCCGATGGTACCTCTTGTGCGTCCAGGGGCTCCGGGATCAAGCCGTGGCAGGCTCTGCAACCAGAAGCTTCTCTGCTGCCTGCGAGCTGCTGTAAGGTCTTCAACTTGACGAAGATGAAAGGAGCTGGAAGGGGGCCAACACAGCAAGGGGTGGGGGCTAATGGCTGTGGGGGATGGTGGAGGGTGTTAGGGATTAGTGGGGGTGGCTGGGAGAGGGAGAGGGCGGAGCTAGCAGGGGATGGAGGCTCAGGTCCGCCCTGCTCTCTCTGCACAAGGTGGAGGAAGGAGATGGGGGATGTTCTTGAGAGAATGGAGAGGGAGGATGGGGAGGGGGACTAGATCTGGGGGGGATGGCCTAGGGTTCTGGGGGAGGGCAAAGGAGGGAAAAACTTGAATTTGGCTTAGGGTTTGAGCCCCTTCAGCCTTGGGAAGGTGGAGGCTTGCTTGGGAAGGGAAAGTGGGTAATTGGGAGTTGGATGGTGGAGCTAGGATTGGGTGGGGATCTCTTGGGGTTGGGGTGGAGTAAAGAGAGGGGTGTGGGGAGTTGGAGTAGCTTCAATGGAGGGGGAAGGAGAGAGAAAGTAGGTGGGAAGGTGAGGAGAGAGAGGGGGGCGACCCTCCCTTGATGAGAGAGAGAGGGGGGGTTGGAGCTTCTCACTCCACTCTATGGCTTCTCACCAAAGAAATGTAATTTTATGGAACTCAAGATTCATTCTTTATTCATTCATTCATTCATTCATTCATTGACTAAAAATGGAGAGAATGGGGTCATATTTATAGGGAACCCATATTTTACAATAAGTCCCTGACTTAAGGACTAATGACAAATAATCAAGGGGGAAGGGGGCGCCCCTGGGCGTAGCCTAATGAATTGGGCCCAATAACCAAACTAATCAACCCTATGACACTTACCTTAGGTAGATGACTCATTAACCTAGGTACATGACTCAAATAAAAGGAAAATTACAATGATATGACTCAAATAAAATATGAAAATTACATGACTCGACTTCAGAAAAATGTAACAGACACGGTGGAGCCATGATGGAGAGCAATAGGAGCTTGGAAAAATGTGAAGGGCGAGCGATGCCCCCATCAGGAGGAGTCCCTCTTGGGGTTGGGGTGGAGTAAAGTAGGGAGTTGTGGGGAGTTGGAGTGGGTTATTAGAGGGGGGGAAGAGAGAGAAAGTAGGTGGGAGGGGGAGGAGAGTGAAAGGGGCAACCCCCTTAGAGAGAGAGATATGAAAGAGAAAAGAAAATTTTGTGGAGAAGACAAAGACTTGGGATTTCTTTCTTTCAATAATGCATCAAAGGTTACAAATGAGAGAGTGGGGGTGGCCGATTTATAGGCACTGGACTTTTCACATGACCAAATTGACCCTGACTAATGACTTAATGACCAGACAAGTCCAAGGGGGGGCACCCCTTGGCCTAGCCCACTAGTTGGGCCCATTAGACTTCTTAATTAACCACATGACTCAAGACTTGGGTAAATGACTCTCAAACCTAGGTACCGGACTCAAATAAAGGGAAAATTACATAGTTTATGACTCAAATAAAATATAAAAAATTACATGACTAGACTCAGAAACACATGACGAACACAATGGCGCATGCCGATGAATAATCCGAGCCTCAAAAATGTGGAGGGGCAAGGGATGCCCCCATCACCGTGGTTCCATTGGAGGTCGGCAATCCCTCTCTCCGAGTCTTCCACTTCGAACCCGAGGTGAACGAGCAGAAACTGCTAGAAAACCTTGACTTAGCAGATGAGATCCGAGAGATTGCAAAGATCCGAGCAATGGAATACCAACGACGCATCACTCGATACTACAACTCCAGAGTCCGAGACAGACACTTCTTGCCAGGGGACTTCGTCCTGAGAAAGGCCGAAGCCTCTCGACCGCTGGAGTCGGCGGGGAAGCTAGCCCCTACCAGGGAATGCCCCTACCGAGTGGTCGAGACGCTCGGGAAAGGGGTGTATCGACTGTCCACCATGGAAGGAACACCCATCCCTCAGACATGGAACGTGACTACACTTCGCAAATTCTACTTTTGATCATCTGGCAAGCACACACATGTAAGCAAAGTGAAAAAAATATTCTTCTCTTTTCATTAAACTCTGGTGTACATCAAGTAGGCCGTAGCCAATACAATATGCATGTACAACATAAAATTACATCCACATGTACCATGATGCGAGCGAAACGCTCGGCAAACCCGGTAGGCACTCCTACGTCGAGCCACTAACTCTGCCTCGTGCAGAAACTGGCTCGGATAAGGGATAGCCGGCCCCGTAGGCTCGAGAAGCTCGGAGGAAAGGTGCCAGAGGGATTGGAAGGACAACAAAAAAAGGAGAGAAGAAAAAGGAAAAACAAGAGAAGGCCTCCTCTGCCGACTCTTTGGAAGGAGGATAGAAGCCGAACAGAGAGCAAGCACCCTCTAGTGGTGCAGGCATCCTCCAAAGAGTGAAAGAGGAGGGAGGGGGAGGCTGAGGCGAGGAGGGTGCTTGAAAAGCTCCGCCTCCCAATTAGGATGGCGTCGGCGGGACAGGGACAGGAAGGTGACATGCTCCCGCATGTCGAACCCTCTCCCAAACTGACCCCCAGCTGTCGAACCCTCTTCCAAACTGGAATAGCAGGAGCTCCCCTCCTACTGCCATCTGCATCATCATCTTCTGAAGCGCTCTCCATGCTCCGCTGAGATCGACAGCACAACGCTTCGCGGAAAGGGAAGAAGGAGAAATCGTCAGGGATGGCCTTTAGGGATGAAAGAAGGAGGAGACGCCCCTCGGACCTTTTATAGGCCGAAGGGGGAGCTGATTGCCTTAAATGACTCTCCCCTTAAAAACACACTAAAAAGAGCCTTCCCTGAGACGGTTACCTCATTTCGCAACATTCCCCCCCAGTGGGACGCGTGAAGCGGCAAGTCATTTATGACGGCATGGAAAAGCGAAAAGGTGCCAGTGCCATGTCAGTTATCTGACGGATCGGCACGCGCGATATCTGCAGAGAAAATCGGCGACTATGGATACAGTAGTCGAATCACACCAAAAGAGATAAGAAACAATCAATTCAGCACTTAATATTGCCGCTACTATACTTTCCAAAAAACAAAAAGGTCTTACACGGCTATAAAAGGGAAAGAAAGGAAAAGCTTGTACATCAGGCCTCCGGCCCATCTCCAGGCTCGGTAGACAAGGCCCCCTCAGCACCAGACGATCTGCCCCCAGTATTCTCAGCGACGGCTGACCCAGGTACTGACCCCACCTGCGTGGGAACTATCTCGATCGCGTGCTCTCCCGAGGCTGCTGGAGTTGGTGATCGCTCGGACGAGCTCGAGGACTCCCGACCATCCAGCCTCGACCGGCTCGGACCGGGCTCCTCCGTCTGGCGCCCCCTCTGCTTTGCTCAGAGCCCTGACATCGGTCGTGACCCCTTCATTGTCGGCCCCTTCCTGCTCTATAGAAGGGAGAGCCGACAGGGAAGCCTCTTCGACCAAGTGGGCGACCTCCGCCTTCCTCGCCCGCTTCTTCTCGGTAGACAGAGCATGCAATGAAGCCCCCAGTAGCTTCACCACGGGATCCTACGCTTGTCCCCCCGGCGTTCGATAGCGTCATCTTGGGCGACCCGCTTGCCCTTGTCTCGGGCATGGGAAGAACCCTCTGAAGCTTGGAGATCGCTCAGAGCCGACGTATCATCCCCGTCGATGATCTCCAACTCGATCGGCAGTGCCTCATCCTTAACCGCTTGCCTCTGGTCTGAACGAAGAAGAGCAAATTGAAAGAAGGAAGGCACTTACTCTACAAGAAAGAGAACAAGTTTCTGAGATCCTCACCTATCGGCAATAGTGCTTGACAAAGAAACTCCTCGATGTTGGACGAGGTCACCAACTCAGTAGTCGGCCGGTGATTCTGCATAAGTATAGCAACATCCCTCTCCACCTCCAAGGGGACGTCCGTTTGCTTTGGAGGAATGTTCGGGTGAAAGTTGTGCGCCGTCGAGAAATTCTATACTACACCGACTGCCGACACACCCACCCAGAAATATTGGGTCTTCCACCCCTTGTGGGAGCAGTCCTTCACGGAAAGGGACACGCAACTCCTATTCTGTTTCGCCTGGACAAAGAAGAAGCCCTTCCCCGCATGAAGATTCTCCTTCAGCTCGAAAAAATAATGGAAGAGGTCCAGCGAGGTGCTCACCCCACACTGGCCACAAAGTAAAATGAAGGAGAAGATGCGGGTATAAGAATTGGAGACTAGCTGGACAGGAGCCAACCGGTAGAACCGAAACAACTTGGCGACGAAGGAATGGAGGGGTAGGCAAAAGCCACACTTCCAGGCCAAGAGGAAGGAACAAAAGAGGCCAGAACGAGTGGCCAGACTAGACTCATAAGGCTCAGGCGCAAGGAACTGAAATCTCCAATGCTGCCCAGACTAGTTCTCCAGTCACCTCACCTCAGCCCCCCCCAACTCGCTGCGGAGAGGCTCCGACTGTACCTAGAAAACCCTTGGGGTCTGTTCTTTCTGTCGCCATTCGGCCTCAAGATTTTGGTCCGCCATTGAACAGATGGAGGAATTAGAAGAAGAAGGGGAAAGCTCTGGATCAGAGGACTCCAGAGGAGAATGAAGTTGACGGATCGCCTCCACGGTAATCTCTTCTAGCTCCGCGAAAGTCGTTGCGATTCTCCGCTCCTCCGAACTGCTCTCATGGCGCATGAGCCCCCCTATATAAATGAAAAGGATGGCAAAACCATAAACCCCAGAGATAAAGGGACGCAAATAACGTGCCATGCTTATAACCCCTAGCCGGAGGCGGCGCGGTGTTCCGATCTCTCGAGGAGGGGCCTTCTTTTACTCATCATGACGGGCATATTCTTAGGACAAGCTACATCATGTGGCCCCTGCAAGAGAGAGATCTCCACCCAACTAGAGCCATGAAAAGTCCAGCCCAAATGCTACTCAACCGAGCCTAATTTTGGCTCGGGAGTAGGAGGGGGACAAGTGGAGAGGGGACATCTAACCGCCCATACGGAGAAGCCAAACGAGGTCCGACCCGACCCAACGAGGCCCAGCTCCTTGAAGTGGTAGCCCCCTGGCGCACTAAAGATAAGTCTAATAACTCACTCGGAACAAGCACTTCCTAGGCGGCCTTCAGGTTGGGAAGTCCGAGCATCAGTTCGATCGGGAGAGCTCCATCGGAGCCCCGTATTCTCTGCCCAGATCACGCACTCATCGCTCGAGAAGACATCTCCTGAGCCAGTGCCTCATGCTCGGGCCAACTGATGGAAGCTTATCTGTACGACCGTTACGTGTCCCTTAAAATCCGGGAGCTCTATGGGATAGGGGAGATCAGGAGTCCATGTGCTATAAAGAGCCCGCTAGGAGGATATAACCCCCCCAAAACTCCTCAACTTACTGGGATCATTCCCTCAATGAGTTATTATTTAAACTAGAAGAACCCTCCTGTGAGAAGGTAAGCGAAGAACCCTGAGTAGGAACCACTTCACCCTTTGGTGGAGAGGGATCTCGCGCTCCCATATTCCTCCTAACTCCTCCCTTCGCACCAGTGCTCTACTACTGTCGCTGACTTAAGCATCGGAGGGTCTTCCCCAGAGATTCATCCCTGGGCACCTCTGACTTGTTTCCCTTCTTGCAGTTCATACTTCAAGGATACGTGGTTATCTTCCTCCCCGCTCAGGAGTAGCACGAGATCGCCCCTCTTCAGTATGCATAGTTTGAACCATTAAAGTATGGAGGCTTGGTCGTAGATTGTCCTTCGGCTATCATTCCTCTAGCATCCATGATGTATATCTCTTCAGGATGTTAGTCCCTACAAAAGAGTTAGGCTTTGATATCACGTGATATAGATCCAGAGGGGGGGTGAATAGATCTACCCTAAATTTTAAAACAAGATTAAGCAGATAAATGCGGAATTAAAAATTGCTTAATTAGAACAGCCAATTCAAACACAGAATCACTAGAAGACGTAGTCAAGTGATATGTGAGAACTATCGATGGAGAGAATGAGTGAATTCTAATTGATAATTAAACCACGACAGCAGTAGAACTAAATTTTAGATAAATTAAATGTGAAGAGGTGCTTGGCGGAGGTTGAACTCGATGAGTGTCCTCACGCAAGATAAACCACTTTTCAGATAAGCCTGACTTATTCTTCGAGCAGTATCTTTTGATATACCTTCTTCACACTCTTGAATACTCAATATATCAACCTAAAGAAACACGATAACCACCAGATGAATAAATGCAACAATCACAAACCATCAAGCATAGACACGACATTTTTAGGTGGTTCGATCTTTTGCATAGATCTACATCCACCCCACACTTAAACCAAGTGTGGCTTCACTGCTGATTCACAGCTTCCAATCCACTGATCCACAGCTTCGGGGAAAACTTCCCAACATACGTTGAGCCTTACAGCTTAAGCTATCCAGAGGAATCCACCTGTGCGGCTGGGCCTTACAGCTTGCCAACAACCGCTGACACACATCTTGTAAAATAAGGTTTAAAATCAGAAATAGAAAATCAGAAAAGCAAAACAGAAACTATAGCTCTTACAAAGAGCAGATCGGCTCTTGTTCTGAACCAAGAAGCTGGAAACAACAGCTTGCAAAGCTAAGACTCACACCCTTCTAACGATGCACTACCCTTCTCTCAAAGCTCCTCTTCTTTTCTTCTCAAATTCTCTCACTGAGATCTTCTCAGGTTCGCTCTCTCTCTCTCTTTGCTCTAGTTCTCTTAACTTGGCTGCTGCTATTCTCTCTGTATGTTCTCTCTGTATGTTCTCTTTGTATATTCTCTATTTTGAGATTGGGCGATCTGCTCCCTTTTATAAGATAGCAGATGATGGGCACATGGAAACCATGTTTCTCGCCGAAAAATTCGTTCAGATCTGAGTTGAGATGGCCACGTGGAGCATCTTGGTTGGTTTGCTTTCCACGTGTCAAACATAACGCTTCACCTTTTGCCTTGGATCACGTGCCTTTTATCCTGGTACTTTAGTTGCTCGTGACTTAAAGTTCACACGTAGTTGGGACACGCGTCAGGTGTTTGATCATGAGTCTCACCTGTCATTGTAACGAACAGAGTATCAGTCACGTGTTATGGACTTAGATAATTCACATGTCTATGTGTATAGGCACAGACGCATTAAGAACTAGCACATACTATATCATGCAGCTAGCGCAGACCTGAACAACACATGCATCGACCTTAAGTGTGCGTGAGGCACTACCTGAGCGAGCACTCGCACTGACCTGAGTATGTAGACATAAGGAGTGCATCGACTTCTGTATGCATGAGACACAACGTACACCGACCCTTTGCACGCGTATAGTAAAAATATGCACTGTCCTATATATGTGTAAGGCAAAATTTGCACAGTCCTTCGGTAGAATAAAGACTGAGAATGCACCGACCTTTTATGCTCAATGCAGACGCTGCACCGACTTTGTATGCACATGGTAACTTGCATCGACTTCACTAAGTGAAAATGGCAACTAGCACCGACCAGAGGTGTGAGTGAAGCACTACATGCACCGACCTTACTTAGTGCAAGACAAACTCCTGCACTGACCTTATATGCTCACAGCAAGACTTGCACCGACTTATATGTGTTTCTACATAAACATGCACCGATTGTATGCAATCACAATGTAGACATGCACTGACCTTGGGTATGCATGAGAGGCTACTAGCACCGACCTTACTACATGAGCGACGCAACTAGCATTGACCTCACTTATGTAACCATGGCAACTAGCACCGACCTCACTATATGAGCGATGCAACTAGCACCGACCTTAAGTATGCGTGAGATGCTACTAGCACCGACCTCATTAAAGACCAAAACTGATATGCACCGACTTTAGATGCAGAATAACAAAGTGTACAGAAGTGTTTTATGAAAGGTCATATATATAAATAATTCATCAAAATACACAATATTACCATGTTCAAGATAAAGTCACCAAAGTCAACACTATAGTCAACCAAGTCAACTCTACTGTTGCCAATCATTTAAAACATAATCAACACGCAGCAGTCTCCACATTGTTGATCAACTCTAGAGGAGACCCAACAAAGGCTCACTAGACACAGACTCAAAATAGCGAACACCGAAGTATAGACAGGGTAAGTCGCCCAAGCTTTGAAGAAGAAAATCAACCGGGCCCCGCCCGGGCCGATCGTCGAGTATACCACGCCTCCTGCTCCGATGCATCCCTCGGATCTCGGCTTGCCTCTCCGGTTCCCTCTGCTCGTCCAGCCTCTCCACGTCCCCGGGGTTGAGCCTGCTTCGGGGCTTTGTGGCCTTACGGCGGCCCATACGGCTTTCGTGGGCACCGCTGGCTTGGACCGCTCTCGGCCGCCCTCGAGGTTGGAAGGCGGAGCTCCTCGGCGTTCCCTCCGGCGCTCCAACTCCACTTCCTCCTCGCGTGATCGACAGTGCATGTTTGAGGACGCCGCCCTCCCTCCCCGTCGTTCCCTTCGGCTCCAGTCTTCTTCGATGGCTCCCCCGTCGGCGGCTGTCTCTACTTATATGGACGTGCTTGATACTGACGGTTCGGAGGTTGATCCCCTTGATTGCCCCTTCTCTCCAGGTCGTCAGCGCGGTGTCCGTTCTGTCTTCTCGTCTGACTCTGAAGGGGTCTTCGACGAAGATTCCTATTTGTAGGGGTCTTCTTTCTTCTGAGGGTTCTTGGGCCTTGTTTTGGCCCTGGGTTGGGTTTTCTTGGCCTTGTTTCGCTTTCTTGGGCCTTTGGCCTTGTACGTCTGTTGCGCCTTTTTGGGCGCCTCCCCCCCCCCCTCTCCTGTACCCCTTTCCTTTACTGCTTTCATATATGAAAATTGCTTGCCTGGTGGCTGGGATAGTGTTTTCATCTTCTTCCGTAATGAAGAGATGAACCCCCTCTCCCGTCTCCCCCCTTGCAAGTATCAACTTTAGTTAAAAAAAAGTATAGACAGGGTAAGCATGCACCTATCACACGTACTACGGAGCATAATACAGTATACAACTGCCAGACTCAGGACAGTCAGCTAAACCTGCTAACACAACGATCCTTGAGTCACAAGACTCGGGTCGAGATCGTCGCACATCACGGCAACACGCCGTTAATCAGCCTAGTCCCTAAGCCAAAATCACGGTAAAACACATTATGGAAGACGGTACAGAACAGTCGGATCCATAACAGCAATAATGATGATGAGTCCTCGGCCTCCAAGCCGAACAACAGACTCATAATTCCGCATAACACAAAGCACGGAACATGAGAGATTACCAAAGCTCTCAATCCACATGGACACGCAAATTGAGATACGACGATACCTCCAAACATCCTAAACTATGTCTCGATCCTCACAGGATAGACGAGACACTCACGGGGTCACGTGTCATCCACTGGGTCACAACCGGGTTGACCAGAAACCAGTATGTTCCTCGAAATAACACGGAATACTGCTCGGTATAATGGCACTCTCAGAAACCCTATAACACGGTCACCGCCCTCATAGGACGTCCAAGACACCCACGGAATAATGGGCTAACCAAGGGGTCAAAGCCACCACAACCGAAAACCAAATCGGCAAGAAAACACCTAGAAGGCTGACACGGTCACGAGATAGCCGCGCCAATACCTTACGCGGTTAAAGACTAGCCGCATTTACCAGTCAATTCATAGACGTGGTTTCAAGTAAACCGCTTCAGGCCTATGAATGGAAAACTCATAAAAAGAGGAGAAGAAGATAGAGTCAACGCTTCACGAAGCAGAGTCAACTCGGAGACTCATGCGGTTCCACTATGACCGAGATAGTCCAGACGCGGTTACGCGTTGACCGCGAGAATCCCAAATGCGGTACGCCAAAGTCCGTGTCAGGAAGAAGACAAGGCAAGTGGAGATGAAGATATAGGCAGACACGGTTCCAAGCCAACTGCTTCAGTCAGACGCAGTTGAACGCCGACCGCGTCCTCCCACCGCCATACACTCGAACCAACAAAGCCCGAAAAGTAGATGCGGTTCACGACTGACCGCTACAGAGGTCAAGAGTCAAACGCGGTTACTGGTGGACCGCAACTCGTCCTACAATCCAAAAATCGTAGAAATGCGCGAATACCCATTTTCCACGCCCCAATCGTCCCAGAATGATGGGGAAACATCTATAACCACTATATCCACCTTCCACAAGCCAGAAGGGATCAATCCGACGTCAGAATAGCAAGAAATGGGTGATTCCCACGAATCAACCCAAATCGAGTCACATGGACAAATGGGCTCATACCGGCCCCAATTCACAACCAAATGGAGTAAAACTGGCGGGAAAAGATTTCCAACATGCCAACGGTTCATATTTTACAATTCAATGTGAAAACTATCACCTGGAATGGCGAACACGGCTCACACCCCCCGAACATGGTTTCACCCTTAAAGCTAGAAAACCCGCTCAAACTCACACCGTTCGGCTCCAAATAGCGAGGAAATGCAGGAAAAGAGTAGGATATCCACCTCCCTACCTCCACCGAAGATCTCACGCACCGAAATGGCCACACCACACCAAAAATCGTCACACGAACCATCCACGTCGACTTTGAATCCATGAATAAGATCGTGCCTACGCCACGCTCCGATACTCGCGCCATCACTCCTCAGGTCAACTCCATGCCGTCACCACCTCACCCAGCTCCGCGCCGGTCGTATGCCCCGGGAGAGAGGAGAAGATAGGAGAGAGAACGGAGGGAGAGAAATGAGAGATTGTGAGGCAGGAGAGAGGAGAGAGAAAGGGTTAAGAAGAAAAGAAAAAAATAAGAAACTAGCAATATTTCTTAAAATCTAATTTTCAACACGGAACTCCGTAAAGTCAGAAAAATGCCAAAAAATAGTTTTCGCGATCCTCGGAACGAGCACAATGCACTTGTAGCATCCCGGAGTCGTAAAACTCAACGGTTCACTCTCCACGGGGTTCCGCAAGTTATACAAGGGGAAAACTCGAGTGGATCGTAAAACACGTTTCAGGACCCACGAAAGCGCTCCGAAAGCTCTCTAATTCTAATCCGAAGAAATCCAGGGTATTACAGCCTCCCCTCCTTAAGAAATTTCATGCTCTAAATTTAAGGAGTCAACAAGGGAAAAGGGAAGAACAACCTCAAACACTGGCAACGCTCTCAAACTCCAGCCAAACCTCAAACATAAAACATGATAACACGATTCTCAAACAACATAATTCAAAGGGACACTACCAGACCACAATAACAGGCACACGCTCCGGATCTCAGGCACATCGATCCACAGAATGAGCATGGCACACAAAGGAACACAAGTCCGTCACCTCTGAAATCGGGCATCATCGCTTTCATCTCACAAGGCAAGGAGACACGACCCATACCACGAAAACAGCTACCGATAAAACACACACTCGGCAAACAAGACAAGCATCAGCTCTCTCGAGGAAAACAACCATCTAAGGTGACTTCTCAAACCATCGACTTTCGCGCCATAAATAACAATCGAAATTGGCACGCAGAACGCCAATGACAGCACTGGACCACGAGCACAATTAAGCTAGTCCTCACTCAGACATTACAACTGATTCGAGTTGCATGCCAACTATACCATGACAGAAGAGTACAGTAAAACCAACCGACAAGATCTCGGTCCACACAATGCCAAATTCAAACTCACACGGAACTCCTCCCAAGCTGACAACAACCACAAACAACACCTGTAGAATCTTGGCTCCGTTCTCAACACAGAACTGTTGAGTTATGATTTTGATTATTGTTGTGATTGTTAAGTTATGGTTTTGATGATAACTAAACTTAATGTGCGATTAAGTGATGATAACTAAACTTGTTGTTAATTGCTCATGCTCCTGTTATCTATGTATGGCTGAGATGGCAAATGGCAACGGTTACATGGTCTTGATCCTTGGTTTGCATATGTTGGTTTTACAAGAGACAAGAGGTTTCATAACCTCTTTAATGTGAACAAACATGGTATTAACCCTGACTATCTTGCTTGCAGGATTAAACTCATGGCAGTCACCTGGTAAACCAAACGTGTGGATACTCACCCTGCTCCTCCACAATCCAAAACAGGTGGTATATGTCATGTACTATCAAAGAAGCATTGGTGAGACTCTTACCTTGTCTTAGCATCGATCTCATCATGTGTATCTCATATACCTCTCCTTAATACACCTCATTCATGCATATTAAACATGAAACCCTTCTGGCCATCGTGCGCCCTCACCCGCGGATCGACCTGCGCGGTCAGGTCGCGGGGATCAAGGGGGCAGTGCCCCTTGCGGGGGTTTTTGGGGGCGGAGCCCCCGGAACAAAATTTAGAAATGCTCAAATGGTATAATACATAAACCAAGTTGAATCCAATCCCAAAATGCATGGAATAGATGAGGACATGAATATCTTGACTTATGGATATGTTTCTGTGGCCTAACACTTCATTTTTACAGGTATGGGTTATTCCGGTCGACCAAGACCATAGGGCCGGTCGAACAGAATTGCCAGAACCAAAAATATGACATTTTTACAGGTTTCGGTCGACCCCCCCTAGGCGTCCGGTCAACCGATTTTGCCAGAGATGAAAAATCAACCGACTATAAAATTTCGGTCGACCGCCCCATGCCTTCCGGTCCACCACCAGCCGCGAGGCCCCCTTTTGTTGACTTTTGTTTCAAGCTCGAGGAGAGGTCTTTCCACCCATTTGTTTAATCCAAATGACCCCAATTACACCATGATTTGTGGATCTGGTCTAGAGCTTGTTTAGGATTCGTGGGTTTATAAAACTATCATTTGGAGTCATAAACCCTAAGGAACCAAGAGGGCTTCACGGGATATCAAAGGAGAGGCTATCCAAGTGGAGCAAGAGGAGAAGTACTATAATCGTGAACAATACTCCGTGCAGCAAGTGTTCTTCAGCCATCCTGTCACGCCCCGAGCCTTTATGACAGTGGAAGACTCGCTCGAGAAACGTGAACAACCGGCATGGTAAGCCTCTTACAAACAAGAATGATCAGAGCGCAATGCAATCACACACATAAATACAATTACACAATATTTTAATCAAAACTCCAACTTATTTCATTGATAATCAATATTTAAATACAATAACTTTCAACTTCTTTCAATCTATTAGACTCAAGAAATAAGAAAATTACATAGACTCAATCTAAACAATGTAGACTTTCCTAAGTCTTCACTCTCTTCTTGACAACACTTTCATTCACTCTCAGACCCGCTACTTGTATAATCCGAATCCGAATTCGAATCACTTTCATTTCATGAAAAGAATGGAAATAGGTAATGAGTACACTTGCCCAGTACGTATCTTCACATCAACATGAAGGCATCATTAAAGTAATTAACATTTTAGCTCTAAAGAAATAAGGTAAAATCGTGCGAATGCGATCAATCATGCGAATACCCAAATTAACAAAGATGATCGTTTAACATAGAATGAGAGCAAGTATGAACTAGCAAAAATGCAACAAGAACATGTTATGGCCTTTCAAGAACAAGAATGTAACGAGAATGTACTAGCAAGCCACGTAATCATCACTCCAGTATCTTTTGCTTATGAGCAAGTACTTCATTAATTTCTATAGAATATCAAGTCATGTACAAGAAAGTCATGTCGTGCCGTGGATCTTCACTTATTTATAGAGAAAGTACTTCCAACGCAATGCGACGTCAGTAGCATCATACCCCATGGTTTATAATAGTATGTTTCCGGCAATCAGCCGAGGGGACTAACATAGAGCCCTTGAACACAATCAGTGCTCGATCACATCTTCAAGTATAAATCAAGCTACTTCCACGCATGTAATAATAAAGTACGGCCAAGAATGTACAATTCAATAAGTGCATGATAACACTATTCAATGAATGAACGCTTCAATTTAGTAATGCGAGAGTCAAGAACGACTTAAACAAGGTTATGTTTATGAAAATAAATCGGCAGCATAACTGTACATTTCTTTAACTTTTATTTCATTATATTAAGCCTCTTTGGATAATATGGCAAGTTCTAGATCATCAATAATCCATCTAGAAACTTTGGAACATCAACCCTTGGGTCAAACCTCGGGTTAAGCACTCAAACAATGTGACGGTCAAGGACTGGGTCGTTACATGATGTGACGCTCCAGTATTCAGCCGTTACATTAGTCTGAATCCAGAAATAGTGAAATAGACTTAGTGAAATGTGACGGTCGTATATTGGCCGTTAGATGCTCCTGACGGTCCGATATAGATCCGTTACATTGCTAGAACCAGAAACATCGATAGTGTAATCTACTAAATGGGCTTTAATGGTACAACAAACTCAGCGTCCTAGTGGGAATCCCAGGCTCGCGGAGAATTACGGAGGCCTTGAAACAAGATTTCCTAGTCCATTGGAAGTAATATCCAAAAGAGAGGTCCTCATGTCCAAGAATAATGTTCCTATAGTGCAAAGTGTGAACTAATGGATAACATACCGAAATATGTGCCATGTACTTAAAGAAATGACTCTATAGATAGAGAGAATGTGTAACAATATGAAATTATGATAAAACTCCGTCAATACATCATTTAAAATCATGGAGTTAATACAAACTATAGCGCTTTGGCATGAAATTAGCATATCCTTAAAATAATTCAAGATGCTTTTAACATGCGATACTTATCATGAACCAATTAATAAATTTAAAGTCATATCAACAGGTCAAACTTAGATAACTAGGCATATTTATAGGTTAATGTGATTGTTCTTCAATTCTGTCTATAGTTACTCTGACGGTCAAGAATGGGGGTGTCAGAGTGATTGTGACGGTTTATCGTGGGACCGTTATAGTGTTGTAACGCACTGAGTCTGGGCCATCAGAGATAACAGAGAAATTTAAAAATAACAGAAGGTGTGACGGCTTGTCGTAAGGCCGTTAGATAACTGTGGCGGTCTTACCTTGATGCGTCAGATAGTCTGCTGGCAGAAAAGTAAAAAATCTAAGGTTTCAACTTACATCATGTCTGGAAATCATATATAAACTTCCACATGATAGAATGAAGGCTAACCTACTAGTATGCATGGGTTTTCTGTGAATTTGACAAGAGAGTTCCTTTTTAACTTAGTTAGGGTTAAGAGTATACATGTATGCATGTCCTACTAAAACATGAAATTCATGATCTATGATAAATGAAATCAATCAAAACCATAGGGCTTTTATCCCTAATAAGATATTTTTGCCAATCATGAGATGACCTACCACTTAACTAGGCGTTAAGCTTCTAATTTGAGTCTGGAAACCATGCCCTAGTTCTCCTTTTCCAATGATTTTCCAGTAATTTCCTAATGCTCTAACTCCACGACCTCTTGACCTAAAGATGTGAAATTTTGAGGGTAAAAAGATGAAACTAAGGTGAACAAAAAGTTTTAAAGGATTGAGCTCTAATTACCTCATTTAGACGTCCTAATCTCTTGATCTTCAGGGGTCTTGCGTTCAGTTTCCTGAGTTATTATGGTCGAACCAGCAACTTTGGAAGCTTCAATCTCCTTGGTTGCTTGATCTCCTAACATGAAATTTGGAGAACTATTATTCTAAAGTATACTAAACAGAATCCTATAAAGAACTTACCCGAAATTATGACTCCTTACCTTGATTCTGCACGAGCCAAAAGTAAGGATCGCTCAGTTCAGAACTAGGTTCTATTTATAGGGTTTTGGCTAGGGTTTGAATATTAGATCGATTCTAGAGTCCTTAATTTGCCAGAACATAATCCCTAAGAGTCCTTAGTAATGTTATCAGCTCTCCCAAGTTGATCTCTTGCAGATAGGATCCCAATGTTTCAATCTTTTTGCTCGTTCTTCCATTCACGGAACTATCAAGGTGTAACGCATCAAGACTGGTGTGTTACATGGTTGTGGCGGTCGCACGATAGACCGTTACATCCAACGTGCACAGAATTGAACATAAATCAAACTCTTTTGTTAATTATCCATATTATTATCGATACAAATGGTATTTATCCCTTAAATACGTAAATAGGCTAAATAACCTTCTAGAATATGGGCCAAACTTAATGGGCTTGGTCCTTAAACCTTTTGGATTTTATTTAAATAGGCTAGGTTAATTATTTAACACAATTGGGCCTTATAATGACTTATAAATTTAATAATCCTTTTATTAATCTATTTAGCCCTTATAACTCCTAATGATTTCTAGAAAATTCTATAAATAATCCAAAAATTATTATATAAATTCTAGGGCACTACACCCTCCCCAACTTAGAAGAATTTGGTCCCCAAATTCAATACATGGATTATAGAGAGTGTACTTACAGTTAAAATAATTCTGGGAATCTTTTCTGCATGGCTACTTCGGTTTTCCACGTTGCTTCATATGGTCATGTTTTCTTCCATTGAATCTTGACCATAGAATAACTGTATTTCTTAGTTGACATACCTCCCGTTCCAGAATCTTTATTGGCATTTACTCGTATGTCATATCCTTTGAATCTTCAGATTGTCATAAGTGATAATATGGTCAGGATCAAATACATACTTTTTCAACATAGAGACGTGAAATACATCATGAACTCCTGCTAATTATGGAGGTAAAGCCAGTTTGTAGTCCACTTCACCGACCCTTTCAAGAATTTCAAACGGGCCAATGAACCTTGGAGTTGGCTTGCCCTTAATGCCAAATCTTTGAATACCATGACCTGGAGAAACCTTGAGACACACATGGTCTCCTACTTGAAATTCCAAGTCGCGTCTTTGATTATCAGCATAAGATTTCTGCCTATCTTGCGCCATATTTATTCTCTCTTGAATGAGCTTGATCTTCCCTTTAGAATCTCTGATAATATCGGGGCCTAGGAATTGTCTTTCCCCTATTTCTTTCCAACATATTGGTGATCGATAACTTTTTCCATATAGAGCTTCAAAAGGTGCCATTTGTATGCTGGCCTGATAACTGTTGTTATATACAAATTCTGCTAGAGGCAAGTGATCATGCCAACTACCTCCAAAATCAATAACACAAGCCCTGAGCATGTCTTCTACCACTTGATTCGTTCTTTCTGTCTAACCATCAATTTATGGATGAAAGGCTATGCTGAAATTCAATCTAGTCCCTAGTGACTGTTGTAGACCCTTCCAAAACTGTGATGTGAATCGAGGATCTCTATCAGATATAATAGTGACTGGGACACCATGTAATTTAACAATTTCTCTTATGTATAATGCTGCCAGGATATCCACAGACCATCGACTTTTGATTGGTATGAAATGTGCAGATTTAGTTAATCGGTCTATGATTACCCATATACCATCGTGTCCACCTCTTGTCTTAGGTAATCCCATAATGAAATCCATCCCTATACTCTCCTACTTCCATTTGGGAATATTCAAGGGATGCAGTTTACCTGCGGGTCTAAAATGCTCTGCCTTTACTTATTGACAAGTGAAACAACGAGACACGAAATCAGCTATTTCCCTCTTCATGTTGGGCCACCAGAAATTTCTTTCGAGATCCTGATACATTTTTGTACTACCAGGGTGAATGGTATACCTGGATTTATGTGCTTCTTCTAGAATCAATTTCTTCGTATCTCATGATCCGGTACACATATTCGGTCTTTAAATAGCAATCTTCCATCCTTAATAGAAAAATCCGGCCTTTGTTCAACATTGGCCTTGATCTCCAATAATATAGGATCATCATTTTACAGCTTGACTAGATCTTCTATTAATGTAGGTTGAGCTTGAATATTAGCTAGGAAACAATCTTCCTTCCTGTCAATATCTAAGTTCAACTGAGCAAATTGAGGAATAAGATTAGTCATACTAATCATGAGACTTGATAGCATACCCATTAGTTTTCTGCTGAGTGCATCTGCTACAGCATTAGCCTTTCCAGATGATATTGAATAGCAAAATCAAAGTCTTTGAGAAATTCTAACCACCTCTCTGCCTCATATTTAGCTCTTTTTGAGAAAATAAGTACTTTAAGCTTTTATGGTCTGAGTAGACCGTAAACTTTTCTCCATAGAGATAATGATGCCAAATTTTTAAGGTGAAAATGACAGCTGCTAATTCCAAATCATGCACATGATAATTTTTCTCGTGACGCTTCAATTGTCTTGAAGAATAACAGATTACTTTTCCATTTTGCATGAGGACACACCCTAGACCAATGCAAGATGCATCCGTATATACTTCGAATCCACCACCTTCCATCGGTAGTGTTATAATAGGTTCTGTAGTAAGATGATTCTTAAGAGTTTGGAAACTCTTTTCACATTCCCCTTACCAGACAAAAAGATTTTCTTTTCTCGTGAGTCTAGTTAAAGGAACTGCAATCTTCGAGAAATCCTTAATGAATCTTCTATAATAACCAGCTAGACCCAGAAAACTTCGTACTTCCGATACGGTCGTTGGCCGGCTCCAATTCTTGACGGCTTCTACCTTAGAAGGATCCACATTGATACCTTCTTTTGAAATAATGTGGCCTAGGAATGAAACTTCCTTGAATCAGAATTCACACTTATTAAGCTTGGCATAAAGTTTATGTTCTTTAAGTGTTTATAAAGCTATCTTCAGATGTTCTTCATGTTCTTCCTTTGTCTTGGAATATATCAAGATGTCATCGATGAAGATGACAATGAATTGATCCATATATTGCTGGAAAACACTATTTATAAGTTGCATAAATGCTGCTGGGGCATTTGTTAACCCGAATGGCATTACCACGAATTCATAATGGCAATAATGACTTCGAAAAGCCGATTTATAAATGTCTTCTTCTTTAATTCTAAGCTGATGATAACCTGATCTGAGGTCAATCTTGGAGAAATATTCTGCTCCTGAAAGCTGATCAAAGAGCTCATCAATACACGTCAATGGATACTTATTTTTGATTGTAAGTTGATTCAGTCGCCGGTAATCGATGCATAGCCTTAGAGAACCATCCTTCTTTTTGACAAATAGAATCGGCGCACCCCAAGGGGATGTGCTAGGTCTGATAAAGCCCTTATCCAGTAGTTCCTGCAACTGCTTCTTTAGTTCTTTGAGTTCTGTCGGGGACATCCTGTAAGGGGCTATAGAAACAGGTGCTGCTCTTGGAATGAGTTCAATAGTGAAGTTTACTTCCCTCTCAGGTGGTAAACTGGGTAATTCAGATGGGAACACATCGGGGAACTCATTTACAATAGGAATGTCTACTAAGATAATCTCTTAGATTCGGTAACAATGACAGAAGTAAGAAAAGCTTCACATCCTTGCGAGATAAGTTTGCAAGCATGAAGAGAAGATATGATAGTAGGATGCTTCTTGTACTTGATGCCAAGGAAGAAAAATCTTGGAAGATCGGGCTTTCGAAAGATATATTCCCATTTTGGCAATTGATATAAGCATCATGATCTACATGCCAATCTACCGCTAAAATGGCATCATAACATTTCATATCAAGGCATACTAAGTTTACGGGGAGATTATGACCTTCTACTATTACTTCGCTATCAGGATAATAGTCGGTAAGCTTTGTTCCAGAACCTAAGGGTGTGGTAATAGCGAGATCTGAAGGTAAGGGGACTGATGCAATTGATAATATTTTTGCAAAAGTAGTGGAGATAAAAGAATGAGAGGCACCAGTGTCAAATAGCACAAATGCAGGATGAGAATAAATTTGAAGAGTACCTTCCATAAGCCCACCATCCTTGGGTGCTTCCTCTTCTTCTAAAACGGCATTGAGGCGAGCCCGCCTCCTACGTCCTCCACCAGACGATTGGTCTTTCATAAGGGGGCAATCTGGCATGCGATGCTCCCTGCTTCCACAACGTAAAGAAGCGCCAAGGCGCTTCTAGCATTCCTCAGCTTAATGTCTGAATTTTTAGTAAAACGTGCAAGCTGTAGCAACTTGCTCCTTCTCTTCTTGACTTTCTTTTGCTTATGGGAACTTCCACCATTCCCATTCCTAGATCTTTTCTTACAATCATGGCTTTTGTAGGGCTCCGTGATGCTGAACTATTCTTTCTTATAGCGCCTATCTGAGCGTCGGCTGGATTATTCTCCTTTCCCTTTAAAATTTTTGACCTTCTCTAAGGTCCTTTCACACAAATACGCTCGTTGAACCATTTCCGCATAAGTACGGATGTTTTGGGTCCCGAGCTGCTGAATGAAACCAGGCCGTAACCCGTCCATGAACCGATTTGCCTTCAATAAATCAGTGCTGATAAGATGCGATGCGTAAGGTGCAAGCCTTGAGAATTGCAATTCTTATTCGGCAACCGTCATCATTCCTTGCCGAAGAGCGGCGAACTCCATAGCCTTTCTCTCTTTTACGTGCTTAGAAAAGTACTTGGCACGGAATAGGGTAAGAAAACCATCCCAGGTATGAGGGGCATCGGTCGGAGGTGCCGGAACCGACTTCCACCATGTGCAGGCATCTTTGTTGAGGTGAAAGGTTGCGAGACACACCTTCTCTTGATCGGTGCATTGGATAACATCAAAGATACGATTCATTTCGTCAATCCAGTTCTCTGCCTCGTCAGGATTAGAAGAACCGTAGAAACGCGGAGGGTTTAAGCTCCGAAAGTTGCGATGCAAATCACCAGCCCTTGCTCCTGTGCCAGCTTGCGCCATGGTTTGTAATGCCTATGTAAGGCCAGTAACAGTTTGTTGCATACCATTTCAATCTACGCGATGAGCCATGGTAATAATAGGGTACTTGAGAGAAAAATAACCACTTATTATTTCTCGTGAAATTGGAAGGAAAATCAATTTTAAAACTAATTAACTATCTTATCCCGGGTTCTACCCAATTCTCACATGGGTGTGGAATTTCTTCCTTAGTTCATAGGTAGAGGTCCTTAAACCTTAGGCTTATCCTATGACATGACTCTTCTTCCTAAGTCCTGAGACTTAGGCTCTGATACCAACTTAATTGTCACGTCCCGAGCCTTAATGACAGCGGAAGACTCGCTCGAGAAATGTGAACAGCCGGCATGGTAAGTCTCTTACAAGCAAGAATGATCAGAGCGCAAGGCAATCACACACATAAATGCAATTGCACAATATTTTAATCAAAACTCCAACGTATTTCATTGATAATCAATATTCAAATACAATAACTTTCAACTTCTTTCAATCTATCAGACTCAAGAAATAAGAAAATTACATAGACTCAATCTAAATAATATAGACTTTCCTAAGTCTTCACTCTCATCTTGACAACACATTCATTTACTCTCGGACCCGCTACTTGTACAATCCGATTCCGAATTCGAATCACTTTCATTTTCTGAAAAAATGGAAATAGGTAATGAGCACACTTGCCCAGTAGGTATCTTCGCATCAACATGAATGCATCATTAAAGTAATTAACATTTTAGCTCTAAAGAAATAGGGTAAAATCGTGCGAATGCGATCAATCATGCGAATACCCAAAGTAACAAAGATGATCGTTTAAGATAGAATGAGAGCAAGTATGAACTAGCAAGAATGCAAAAAGAACATGTTATGTCCTTTCAAGAATAAAAATGTAACGAGAATGTACTAGCAAGCCACGTAATCATCACTCCAGTATCTTTTGCTTATGAGCAAGTACTTCGTAAATTTCTGTGAAATATCAGGTCATGTACAAGAAAGTAATGTCGTGCCGTGGATCTTCACTTATTTATAGAGAAAGTACTCTCAGCGCAATGCGATACCAGTAGCATCATACCCCATAGTTTATAATAGTATATTTTCGGCAATCAGCCGAGGGGACTAGCATAGAGCCCTTGAACACAATCAGTGCTCGATCACATCTTCAAGTATAAATCAAGCTACTTCCACGCATGGAACAATAAAGTATGGCCAAGAATGTACAATTCAATAAGTTCATGATAACACTTTTCAATGAATGAACGCTTCAATTTAATAATGCAAGAGTCAAGAATGACTTAAACAAGGCTATGCTTATGGAAATAAATCGACAACATAATGGTACATTTCTTTAACTTTTATTTCATTATATTAAGCCTCTTTGGATAATATGGCAAGTTCTAGATCATTAATAATCCATCTAGAAACTTTGGAACATCAACCCTTAGGTCAAACCTCGGGTTAAGCACTCAAACAATGTGACGGTCAAGGATTGGGCCGTTACATGATGTGACGCTCCAGTATTCAACCGTTACATTAGTCTGAATCCAGAAATAGTGAAATAGACTTAGTGAAATGTGACGGTCGTATATTGGCCGTTAGATGCTCCCGACGGTCCGATATAGATTCGTTACATTGCTAGAACCAGAAATATCGATAGTGTAATCTACTAAATGGGCTTTAATGGTACAACCAACTTGGCATCCTAGTGAGAATCCCAGGCTCGCGGAGAATTATGGAGGCCTTGAAACAAGATTTTTTAGTCCATTGGAAGGAATATCCAATAGAGAGGTCCTCATGTCCAAGAATAATGTTCCTATAGTGCAAAGTGTGAACTAATAGACAACATACCGAAATATGTGTCATGTACTTAAAGAAATGACTCTATAGATAGAGAGAATGTGTAACAATATAAATCATGATAAAACTCCGTCAATACATCATTTAAAATCATGGAGTTATACAAACTATAGTGCTTTGGCATGAAATTAACATATCCTTAAAATAAATCAAGATGCTTTTAACATGCGATACTTATCATGAACCAATTAATAAATTTAAAGTCATATCAACAGGTCAAACTTAGATAACTAGGCATATTTATAGGTTAATGTGACTGTTCTTCAATTCTATCTACATTTACTCTGACGGTCGAGAATGGGGGCATCACAGTGATTGTGACGGTTTATCGTAGGACCGTTACAGTGTTGTAACGCACTGAGTCTTGGCCGTCAGAGATAACAGAGAAATTTAAAAATAACAGAAGGTGTGACGGCTTGTCGTAAGGCCATTAGATAACTGTGGCGGTCTTACCTTGATGCGTCAGATAGTCTGCTGGCAGAAAAAAAAAGAATCTAAGGTTTCAACTTACATCATGTCTAGAAATCATATATAAAGTTCCATATGATAGAATGAAGGCTAACATACTAGTATGCATGGGTTTTCTATGAATTTGACAAGAGAGTTCCTTTTTAACTTAGTTAGGGTTAAGAGTATACATGTATGCATGTCCTACTAAAACATGAAATTCATGATCTATGATGCATGAAATCAATCAAAACTAGAGGGCTTTTATCCCTAATAAGATGTTTTTGCCAATCATGAGATGACCTACCTCTTAACTAGGCTTTAAGCTTCTAATTTCAGTCTGAAAATCATGCCCTAGTTCTCCTTTTCTAGTGATTTTCCAGCATTTCCTGCTGCTCTACCTCCATGACCTCTTGACCTAAAGATGTGAAATTTTGAGGGTAAAAAGATGAAACTAAGGTGAACAAAAAGTTCTAAAGGATTGAGCTCTAATTACCTCGTTTAGACGTCCTAATCTCTTGATCTTCATGGGTCTTGCGTTCAGTTTCCTGAGTTATTATGGTCGAACCAGCAACTTTGGAAGCTTCAATCTCCTTGGTTGCTTGATCTCCTACATGAAATTTGAAGAACTATTAGTCTAAAGTATACTAAATAAAATCCTCTAAAGAACTTACCCGAAATTATAACTCCTTACCTTGATTCTTCACGAGCCAAAGTAAGGGTCGCTTAGTTCAGAACTAGGTCCTATTTATAGGGTTTTGGCTAGGGTTTGAAGATTAGATCGATTCTAGAGTCCTTAATTTGCCAGGACCTAATCTCAAAGAGTCCTTAGTAATGTTATCAGCTCTCCCAAGTTGATCTCTTACAGATAGGATCCCAAAGTTTCAATCTTTTTGCTCGTTCTTCCATTCACGGAACTATTAGGGTGTAACGCATCAAGACTGGTGCGTTACATGGCTGTGGCAGTCGCACGATAGACCGTTACATCCAACGTGCACAGAATTCAACATAAATCAAACCCTTTTGTTAATTATCCATAGTATTATCTATACAAATGATATTTATCCTTAAAATACGTAAATAGGCTAAATAACCTTCTACAATATGGGCCAAACTTAATGGGATTGGTCCTTAAACCTTTTGGATTTTATTTAAATAGACTAGGTTAATTATTTAACACAATTGGGCCTTATAATGACTTATAAATTCAATAATCATTTTATTAATCTATTTATCCCTTATAACTCCTAATAATTTCTAGAAAATTCTATAAATAATTCAGAAATTATTATATAAATTCTGGGGCCATACACATCCTCAACCTATTAAAGGTAGATCTGAAGCCAACATCCTCCAAGGAAAAGAAGCAAGCAAGGAAGCAATGATTCAAAGGAAGATTGCCCAAGGAAGAAAGAAGAAGAAGCAAGCAAGCACGGATCTGAGAAGAAGGTTGTACAAGGGTGAAAAAGTGCAAGGTTTTCACAATCCACTTCAAGTCATTCAAGCAAGAGGGAAGGCAACACTCAGGATCAGCAGCATACGTTGAAAAGGAAGCCAAATCAGGGGATTTCTAAACTGTGCCTTATTATGTTTCAAGTTCATATTCGTGTTTTGTTTAACTTGAGAAAACTTGTGTGTGTGTGGATCGTTGTTGGATCTGTGGTCGTGTGTGTGTGTGTTGTAATTGATTCGTGTGTGCGTAGGTCTTCTTAGGTCTGCGTGTGTGTGTGGTTTTATCTAGATCTTAGTGTTTGTGTGTGTGGAGTGCTGCACTTGTCGCAGCGTGTGTGTGTTTTGTTGATCCGCTTGTTGGATCGTGTTGGAGACCTCGTCTCCGTGTATGTGTGCGTTGGGGTGCGTCCTCGTGTATGTGGGCAGGTGTCGTTCTACGTGTGTGGTTGGAGCGTCGTCTCCGTTTGGGGATTTATCCCCGAGTGAAGTCTCACCGGGTTTGGTGAGGGGTGGACGTAGGATTGCCGTCGTTGCATCCGAACCACCTTAAAATCTGTTGTGCACTATTGTTTGATTTGTGCGGTTTGATCTATTTCATCTACCTCCATTATACATGTGTTAGTATTTATTGTTGTTCCGGATTTATCTTCGTATATCTTGTGTAATCTATATTATCATCAATTAAGTTTGATAAATCCAATTTGTGTACATATAGTTTTGAATCTCTTAACTAGCATTCTATCACATATTTTATAAAAGGCTAAAAGGTTCCTTAAAATTTATAAACACCCAATTCACCCCCCTCTTGGGCGTCATTGATCGCGGGACTTCAAGAACCACGGGACACAACTGCAAGCTAGGACACATCAAGGCAAAATTATAGCTGAACACATAACTAAAATGTACTAGCCACTTGCAGCTTACCAACAAGGACCCATGACAACAATATCAGAGAATGCATCTCTAAGACCACGATCCATCCCGAGAGCACAACTCCCAAGAATTATAGAGAAAGAAAAGGGTACTCGACTAGAATATACACTGACAGATTTCTCCAATTCTCGAACCAACATGTGCCAACAACCACAATGCCTCAAGCAAAGGCACGGCAACCAACAGCATCAAGGCACACATAGCCAAGACAATGTCACATCGAGGAAACAATCCTCTCGGCTGGTCAGAATCTTCCAACCAAATGATCCTCGACATGTGGGTTATAAGCCCACATGCTTCCACTGCGCACTCAACACCACGCACACAGGCATCACAGACAACTCGGCATTCGCATCTCAGCACACACACGGTGCCATCGCAATTCACAAAACTGTAATATATCACGCCTCGAGTACCGATCCTACTAACAGCCGATCACAAATCGCCAAAGTGTAAACCATCATGCTAAGAGCCACAACACAAGCCACAAAGGACGCTAATCTCAGCTTATCCTCATGTCCAAAAACAATTACTGAACCTTCACAGCACAATAGCCACCAAACACGGCACGCCGAACACGGTGCACAACAGCCCCCAACTCACAAACTAGGTCCAAAGCCAAGCCACCGCCGAACACGACCAGATCAGGTTCAGAACTAACACAGTCCACACATTAGTAGACACGCAGGACAAGGCTTCACTGAGACATAACTTCCAAAGCTTACCTCGAAATATGCCACAAGTAGAATGCAAAGAATCAAGCTCGACTAATAGTAGCTCACCAGGAAGGAAATCCTAGGTTTGCCCGACCACTCTCTCAACCAAGGCATCCAAACGACCACCTCAACACAACCTTAACACCTCAGGGGCTGCCCAAACCTCAAGCTGGGATGGCCAAAACAACATTAATCTCCTCAGAGAACATGCACGACCATCACCCCAACGATAATGCCATAAGCCAATTGAACAAGCCACAGAAAAATCTTGAACACTGCACCATAGATTCACGCATGTCGGTGAACTCTGCCAAGTGAAGCACAACAAAGACAAACATCATGACAAAAGAAGGGCGATTCATCAGAATCTAACAAGAGCAAAACCATCTCGCACAGTGCTAACATAGCACGCACAAGACCTCACGCGAGAGCCAAGCGATAAACAATCATAAAACTTATGCCAGCTACCGATTGTACTGGACCTTATGGACTCTGAATACTACAATATCTCATATTCCCATGTACTTTCACACCACACGCTCAGATAGCTCAGAAAAACTCTGAACAACTCTGAACTCTGCTCTGATACCACCTATGATGACCCAGTCTCCGGATACCGGGTAAACCCGATACCACTTGGATTCTGAGAGACCTCCCAACAGCTGTAAGGCTCCGAAGGGATAAGGAGGTATGTGAGAATACATTGAACTTCCAGATAAAGTAATAAGCAATTAAACTTCTATGATCAAGATTGCTAAAATAGTAGAAATAAAATTACATTTTCTATAAAAATTAAAACTAATAGAGTCCAGTCCAACTAAAGTACAGTACAACAGAAAAGAGAACGTACTCTCAAGTCAGGGGAAGCCCGACACTAGCAAAGCTGGCAACTAAGAACCACAGTAGCAATACCTCCCAGCACGAGGAAGAACAGCTACACCTGAAAAGTCAGGGGGGAGCCTCCTATCACTGGCTCAGTAGGGATCCCGCAGAACCCTACAACGAAACAATGCAGTAACAGTAGTGCTAACAACTAAAGCAAAGCAGTAACAATAGAAAAAGTAAAGAGGAAAAGTCGTACAATAGAAACACGGCAGCCGACCGAACCTCGGCCCTCAAAACTATGCCAAATAGCAACAGAAAGGTGAACCCCGATCTCACAAAGTAGGGAGTTACCGATCCATTGCCAAATCATAAAACCCATATCGCGAAGGCCTACCAAAATAGGCAAAGGCCTACCAAAATAGTCAAAGGCCCTACAAAAGACCCACAAGGTCAAAGGCACGGTCACGACTCCACTATCGTGCACCCTGCACCATCTACAGGTAGTACCACGGTAATTCTCTACCGGCACCCTAGACCGCAGTGTCCAAAGGACACAAAACCACTCGAGGGATTATGTCATCGCAGACGTAAACCAAACCATGAGTATCACTAGATGAAACCACACGGCTAGAGCTCACGCTACTTGAGAACCACGTAAGCCATGAATCATGAATCCCAGATTCTAAATCTTGAATCCTGTGTCATGTGACAGAACCACCTTCTCATTAGAAGAAAAGCCAGATGCCTCCACTGATGTCTTACACTGTGCCTCAAGTATCTCCCACATGCCTATAACGGTGGTAACTGAGACATTCAACAAGAACCAAGTACTATGTAACGAGTGACTAGTCAGGGTCACACCCGTCGGCGCTCGTCCAACGCCTCTGACCACGCGTCCACACACAAGCTCAATGTATTGAGCCAGACCTCTAGCTGGTTTCCCACTCCCGTAGGGCTCTCACGAAAAGACAAAGGGGCCCATGGCAACCAGCCTACAAACCGTCTCAATCGGGAACACCCTGCCACCACTCCCAGGTGGGCCGACACACAGGAAAGTGTCGTCAGGCTATGACTAGTGGAGGCTCACTAGACACAGAGACTCAAAACAGTGAAAACCGAAGTACAGATAGGGTAAGCACGCACTTTTCACACGTACTACAGAGCATAATGTAGCAAACAACTACCAGAATCATGATAGTCAACTAGACCTGCTAACATAACGATCCTTGAGTCACAAGACTCAGGTCAAGATCGTCACACATCACGGCAACACAATGTTAATCAGCCTAGTCCCTCAGCCAAAATCACGGTAAAACACATTATGGAAGATGGCACAGAACAACTGGATCCATAATAGCAATAATAATGATGAGCCCTCATCTTCCAAGACGCACAATAGACTCACAATTCTGCATAACGCGAAGCGCAGAACATGAGGGATTACCAAAGCCCTCAAACCACATGGACAGGCAAATCATGATATAATGATATCTCCAAGCATCCAAAACCATGTCTCGATCCTCACAGGATAGACGAGACACTCACGAGGTCACGTGTCAACCACTAGGTCACAACCGGGTTGACCAGAAACCGTGATGATCCTCGAAACAACACAGAATACCGCTCGGTATAATGGCACTCTCAGACACCCTATAACACGGTCACCGCCCTCATAGGACGTCCAAGATATCCACAGAACAATGTGCTAACCAAGGGGTCAAAGCCACCACAATCGAAAACCAAATCGGCAAGAAAACACTCAGAAGGCTGACGTGGTCGCGAGATAGCCGCGCCAATACCAGACACGGTTAAACACTAGCAGCGTTTACCAGTCAATTCATAGGCGCGGTTCCAGGCAAACCGCTTCAGGCCTATGAACGGAAAACTCATAAAAATAGGAGAAGAAGGCAGAGTCGACGCTTCATGAAGTGGAGTCAACTCGGAGACTCACGCGGTTCCACTATGACCGCGATAGTCCAGATGCAGTTACGCATTGACTGCGAGAATCCCAAACGCGGTATGCCAAAGACCGTGTCAGGAAGAAGACAAGGTAGGTGGAGAAGAAGACAGGCAAACGCAGTTCCAAGCCAACCACTTCAGTCAGACGTGGTTGAACGCCGACCGTGTTATCCCACCGCCATACGCTCGAACCGACAAAGCCCGAAAAGTAGACACGGTTCACGACTGACCGCTACAAAGGTCAAGAGTCAAACGCGGTTACTGGTGGACCGTAACTCGTCCTACGATCCAAAAATCGTAGAAATGCACGAATACCCATTTTCCACGCCCCGATCGTCTCAGAACGATGGGGAAACATCCATAACCACTATATCCACCTTCCACAAGTCGAAAGAGAGAAATCCGACGTCAGAATAGCAAGAAACGGGCGATTCCCATGAATCGACCCAAATTGAGTCACATGGACAAACAGGCTCATACCGGCCCCAATGCACAACCAAATTGAGCAAAACTGGTGGGAAATGATTCCCAACATGCCAGGGGTTCATATTTTACCATTTAATGTGAAAACCATCACTTCAAACGGCGAACACGGCTCACACCCCCCGTACATGGTTTCACCCTTAAACCTATAAAACCAGCTCAAACTCATACCGTTCGGCTCCAAATCACAAGGAAATGCAGGAAAAGAGTAAGGTATCCATCCCCCTACCTCCACCGAAGATCTCACGTGCCGAAACGACCGCACCACGTCGAAAACTATCACACGAATCACCCACGTCGGCTTTGAATCCGCGAACGGGATCGCGCCTACGCCACGCTTCGATACTCATGCCATCACGCCTCATGTTAGCTCTGTTGGGTCCCACGGAGTGCAGTCGGATCTAGAAGGGGGGGTTGAATAGATCCTATTGATAACTATGGCCTATTTTAAATCATGACCCCTAAATACACAAATTACTCCTATAAACCAATAAAACACTTAGGCACACAGCGCAGCGGAATAGATAGGAGAGGAGCAAGTAATAATGTTAAAGCTCGATGCCCAGTTCCGACAGGTCGACACCTACGGCAGTGATTATGTTGAAATTCCAACATTTGAGCTCCGGTATAACAAAATGTGTCGACACATCCAACTCATGTCTCGACACTTTTACCGCGGGTCACAGCACAAGTCGACACACCTGCCTATACGGTCGACACTTCTTCAGTAGGATCCAGCTATATAGTGAGCTGGGGTCAACACTTCAGGGCAGTGAGGTCAACACCTCTTGGCAAGGCACAATACACATGTCGACAATTCTTCATGAGCAAAAAGATCCAAAAGAGATGTAATACAATAAACCACAGAGATCTTAGATCAGAGTAGCTAAGTGTTAAATGACTTTCTTAGTGTGTGAAAGCTATGGTGATCACTAAAGTGCATGAGTGTCAAACGAGGTGAATTCCCTTGGCAAAGCTTTCACCTTGGTACCTGTGTGCATGGGTGCAACAGGCAACCCAAGGAGCTGATGCGGTTAAAGACATAGGAGAGAAAGCTGCTCACACAAATTATGATATACCCTTTGCTTGAAAAATGCTCCAAAGTGCCTATAAGCAAGAGTGCTGTAGACACTTGAGGATACACACGTTAGCAACGATGGTGAGGGGATCAAGATGAGACAATTTGTGCAAGCAGAACGCTTGAGGTGTGTAGAGAAATTAAATATCGAAGTAGCACACGAACCTGTGAAATGGGGATAGAAGTTATAGAACAAGCTCACAATGAATACAACCCACAACACAAGGATTTTAAGGTGGTTCGGTTGTTAGCTCACAACCTACGTCCACCCAACACCAAACTCGATGTGGCTTTCCGGCTGACACACAGCTTGAACCGCTGAGCTGCACAGCTTGCTTACACAGCTGAGCAACACAGCTTACTTACACAGCTGAGTAACATAGCTTGCTTTCAGCTGACTAACAGCTGGAATCACCCAGAGGATCTGATCCTCTCTACCTCTGAAACCATAGAGGGAACCCAGTCCTTAAATAGGGGATCGGAAAAGCTAGATGTATTGATGATAGATGAACCGTAACAAATCGAAGTTGAATACTGCAAGTGCAGTGGAGAAGAAATAGAGACAATGAAGACACTAGTTAAAAGATTGAATCAAGACAACGAAGCTGATGATTGCATTTACAAGATTGGATCCAAGGATCCTTTTCTTCGAGCACAGGTAGACTACAAGGCTTGTCTTCTCTCTCAAGGCTGCTCTCTCTTCTTCTTCTACTCTCACAACACTGGACTATGTCAACCAAGTGCTGGGGCTGCTCTCACACTTTCTTAGGAGTGTTTTTTTGGTGGATGGTCTAGAGCGTGGCACTGTGTGGACGTCAGCCGCAGCTTCTTCAGTTGAGGAAGCTTGGTATAAATAGGTAAAAACAAGTTGTAATGCCAGGGAAAAAATGGCGCCAAGAAGTCTCTAATGGACCATTGCACCGGCTATATTTTCCCTCCATCATTTTCCTTGAAGTGTGCGGCAGGGTGAATTGAGAGCTTGGAGTCTTACAGGCAAGTTCCATGATCGACGGTGGCAGCACCTGGAAGAAGGGACTGAGTCTTCTCATTTAGATGCCTGGAGATCTTGTCATTAAACGCTCCTATAGGCCTGCTGTCTTCCATTGGCTGAGCCCAGCTGCCATTACAAGGATAGGTATGATGGCATATAGTGTTGAGGAGCAGGTCAGATTTTCCTTTAGATAGCATGAGATATTCACATTTAATCTCCCTCAGATAATCAGTCTTCTCATTCTACACAGGTTTACTCTTCTGCGTACAATGGCTGGTTGGACAGCCCATTGGTCGACCGCAAGACAATGGCAGACTGCGGATTGTCCTATTCGCAGTAGTAGCCTGTCTAGACAGGTAGACTGATAAGACTGACAACGCGACAGACTTACGAGGCTCTTTCAGCTGGATTTCAGACAAAAATCATCTCCAAAAGGTAGACAAATGAGTGATAAGATGGTAGAGCAAGGGTTAGACCTTGGGACGTGGTCCAGACCCCAAAAACCTTAATTTTTATGATTTGTGGTTCCTTTTTCTCTCTCTAGATGGCCCACTGACTTGACAGTTTATTTGCTTGAGTATCTTTGGAAGAACAAGGGTGTCGACCTCCTTCGAGGTAAGTGTCGAGACATCCTTTGAATTTCATGAAGGCCCACGGCCGATGTGTCGAGACTTTTCAAGACAGTGTCGGGACATGTGTGCTTGGTTCTCAGATGTCATCATGACTATGTTGAGGCAGCATCTATCAATGTCGAGACATGTGAGCCATATGTAGGAATTATCACACGAGTGTGTCGACACTTTTCTGTTAGTGTGTCGAGACATCCCTTGAAAGGTTTTGACCACAGCTTCTGTCGGTTTCATACACGTTATGGTTGAACCTAGATGTGTCGACACGTTTCTGTTAGTGTGTCGAGACATCCCTTGAACGGTCTTGAGGATGACTTCTGCTTCAGCTGATTTCTTCTTGAGGTGTCGAGACAATTGTCAGATGTGTCGACACAAGCTTTATGTGCAGAGTTGTCATCCGAAGGTGCCGAGATATTTTCTTTCTAATTCAGCCTTTGATTGGAGTATGCTCAGACCTTGATGTATGGACATTGATATACTTATTGTGCTCGGACCTTAGTTCATTTTCTTTGGCCATCTTTCTTAAGCAGCCTAATGCCTCATCTGTGTGTCTTACTTGATTTCTTTCTATCCTTGCAGACACACTTTGATGCCGGTGTGGGTTTGCCCTGAAATGCATGAGTGTTTGTCGCTGTCAACTACAGGACAACCTATATTAATGAATCATAGTTAGACATCATCGAAACAAAAGAATATTATACATAAGCCCAACATACTGTTAGCGCAGCAAGAGTGATATAGAAGGGGGGGGATGAATAGATCACTCCCAATTTGCAGAAACTCAGGCGGAAAATAGATTCTACTGCTAACGCACCTCCTTAACCCGTACACAGAGAAATATAGATGAGAGTGAAGAACTGATCACTTGAAGGCAAAGGGACAAGCAGATGAAGAGCATAGAAATCAATAGCAAACCACAGAGGAGGCACTCAGTTTTTAGGTGGTTCGATTGCAGTCCGCAATCTACATCCACCCCTCACTCCAACTAGAGTGAGGATTCCACTAGACAAAGCTAGATCACGGCAGACTCAGTCTGCGTACAAGATGCTGCCACACAGCTTGAACACCCAAGGGAAACAAATCCCTCGACCAAGCTCTGCTACCCACAGAACTTGAAACCTGTTCTAGCTCCCAGCTAGAACACAACCGGAGAATCCTCTCCCTTCCTCCACACACGGAGGGAAACTGTTAATGACAACCAGTCACTAACAACACCAGAGATCACCGATCTCTCTTCCTCTGCAACTCAGAGGGAAACTGGAGTAGTACTCCCTTCCTCCACACACCGGAGGGAAACCAATTCAAATCAGAATGGAAGAACAAAATAAACGAAAGCAAAATAGAAAGAAAAACTAATGAAGAAGAAATCGGTTCTGAAACCCAATACAAATGTAGCTTCAAGTGAAGCAATTCATCAATCCACACACACTCTCTCTCTCTCTCTCGAGCAAACTCCTCTCAGATCTGGAACTCTCTGCTCTTCTTCTTTTCTGGATCGTGCAGACTCTCACCAATGACTTCTGCTTTTTCTTTTCACGATCCAACTTCTACTGAAGGATGAAGCTCTATATTTATAGAAGATAATGGCGTGTGGCTGCCAGGTTCCCGCCCATGCACTTTTGGCCAGATCATTTGAATTTCGACCACATGGCAGCATCCTGACAAGGTTGCCATCCACGTGTCATGCGCCTGTTGTCTTGGATCACGTGTCAGGTGCCAACCTCGATTCACGTGCCCAATCATCAGCCTGAATCGCTTGCAGACAGACAGATGGAATGTATAGACTTAGTTAGTTCAAGCTTTTAGCAAGAATGTATATACTTCAGAAACATCAACTGAGTAACTGTGTACAATCGTGAGAGAATGTATAGACTTAATGAATAAACGCATGTATAGACTTTACCAGGGTATGCACAATGCAATGCGTTGACGCTATACTACGTGCCTATGCACTGCATTGACGCAGTGCAATGTGTCTTTGAAAGCTGTAAACAGCAAGGCATGCTGTACAGACTTCAGACAGCATGCATCAGATGACTCTGTATGGACTTGAAGACCCTTAGCCAATGTATAGACCTCTAGAGGAGACAAATGTGTAGACTTCACATTGCTCAGCCACTGTGTAGACTTCACAAAGCCTAACCAGTGTACAGACTTGTAATGAGTGTGCTGTGAGCTCTGAAGACTCAAGTTGTAATAACAGAATGTATAGGATTGTGGTCGTACAACCCAATGTGTAGACTTGTAAAAAGTGGACAATTGTCAGACTTTGATGCTGATCAAAAGACCCTTGGTCAACAGCCAAGGCGTCAACGCTTCCAGCGTGCAGCGTCGCCTCAGCTCCTCAAGAAAAATGCTCACTCCCTAGGCAAGCTGACCAATGCGTCAACGCATCCAGTGTCAGCGTCGACGCAGTGAACAAGAAGGAAGCGAAAGACGCACCATTGCATCTACGCAGTCAGCCAAGTGCGTCAACGCATTAAAGGCATGCTACCCATGAAGTCAGATAGGCTGTACAGACTCTGTGGATGTAAAGCAATGTAGACTACAGACTGTATAGACTTGAACCAAGACGAGGTGAAGACTTCACGTTGTATAGACTTGCCAAATCAGTTGGGCGATGTACAGACTTGAACAGATCCAGCTGAAGGATGAATAGACTTGGAATCCACTGTACACGACTATACAGACTTTGAGGATTAATGCAAAGGCCAGCGTACAGACTTCTAAAAATTGATGCGTTGTATAGACTTTCATGAGACGCTAAAGTCTATACAGACTAGACCAGTGAGACACTGATAGAGATGATGCAATGCGATGTGGATACTTTAACATTAGACGCTGCATGAGACGGTAGGCTGTACAGACTTGCAAAGAGTGTAGGGTGTATAGACTTGAAAGTCTCAAGGCGAAGTGCAAACAAGCTGAGTTGACGCTGCAGCCCAATGAGTTGACGCTGCAACGTATTACTTTTACGTTCAACTGATGATGTATAGACTTAATCAAATGAAGAACCTGAACAGAAGAGTCTACGCATCAGCACACTGAGTTGACGCACTGGTGTGAGAACAGAGACATGCAATGACTGAAGGGTCGACGCATCAGCACGTTGAGTTGACGCACTGGTGTGAAGACTGTGCAGACAGAGTGTAGGCAGAATTAAGGTAGAGCATGTTATCTGACAGCCATTGAACTGTACTCACTCACATGATGAAACGGCATTAATCTAGAGATAGAAGATTGATTTATAGTGTGGGACATCATCAAAATCATAGGGATGCAACAATCTCCCCCTTTTTGATGATGACAACACTATGAATCAAGCAATATCAAGTTTCAACAAAAAGTTAATACTAGCTGCAACAAGCAGAATAAATTCAAGACATGCTCATGCAAATGAATTAAACATTCCCTACAGCACACTCTCATCTCCCCCACAACTCATAACCATATCTTCCACGAAGCAGCATGACTCCCCTCAAAGCTCAAGATAAAACCAATACTCACTGATATTGCAAACTTCTCTCCCCCTTTAACGTCAGCAAAAAAAACTACAGAATGTATGATAGTGCAGGAAACATGAGGACTCAGGGTAGTAACTTCTTAGTGCAGAAAGTCACGAGTAGGTCTTAAGAGAATAAGTGAGTTTCTAATCTCAAGAGAAGATTCTTTAGACTTCAGTACACAACAGAGAAGTAGAATGATAGACAAGTTTATCAGCATACATAGTGGATGATTGAGAGCAGGAGTTCACAAGTATGGCCAGATATAGCTGATCATTCAACTATTCCACAAGACAGCAAGAGACTAAATCAGAGAGGTGTTCTCAAGGTATTGAAGACAAGCAATCCATTAGTTGCATAACAACAAGAAATTTTTGTTGGAGATGATTTTCAAGAAGATCAATGAGTAAGTTGGTAGTTCACTTCCTTTGACATTAGGGAGACACCTTGATTAGAGGCCTGAATCCCCAGTTACTCAGAGTGAGTACCTCATTACTTCCTTCCTTTTTTTTTATTAAGGAACAGAGTTAGTAACTGTGGCTTTTGACATGAGGAAACACCTTGATTAGAGGCCAGAGTCCCCAGTTACTCACCATCAAGCCACCATTGCTCTGTCATGACTTTTCATTTATTTTAAGCATTTGACATCTCATGACTTGGGAGAAATATTCATTTCATTGATGAAGCTCCCAGTTTCTCAGTGATCAAAATAGAACATGTTTGTTCAGTTAAGCCCTTGAGTTAAAGAGATAGAATGATTGAAGACAATACCAAAAAGGACTTTTCTTGAATTGAGTCTTGAAGTCTAGATTTCAAGTTGATTGGGTCAGATATCAAGACATACAAGTTTTTAGCCTGAACCATAATCAATGACAATGTAGGAAGATATACTTTATGCAATTAGTCCAGATCTCTGAAGGAGTACCAAAGGAAAGATTCTAACTTAGAGATTAGAGTCACTGACTTATAGACTTAAGAGATAAGTGACACTCTACTTTCTGAGAGAACCACACTAAATCAGTCATGCAAGACCAGCAAAGGTACACATCTGGACAGCCCTTTTGAATCTGTCAAAGAACTTCTTTTCTCACTTCACAACTCAGCTCCCCCTAAGACATAGCATTCCTCAATAAAATATTCCAGCAAAATCTCAAGGCTTCCCCTTATTTAGAGCATTCCTGAAAACTAACCAGTAAGCATTCTGAACTCCCCCTTAAACCAGCATGCAAGAAGGCTAAACATCAGACAAACACAACTCCCCCTCACAACAAGAACGGGCTTCATAATTAAGATAAATTGTATAAGCCTAATTCTCTTCTCAACGTGGAAAATTTTTCATTATCCAGAGGTTTTGTGAATATGTCAGCAATCTGATTATCTGTGCCTACATGAATCAGTTCAAAATTATTCTTAGACACCTCATCTCTTATAAAATGATGTCTTATCTCTATGTGTTTGGTTCGTGAATGCAAAACAGGATTTTTAGCAAGATTGATGGCACTAGTATTATCACAGTAAATAGGTGTGCGCCCCAGGTCTACTTGGTAGTCCTGAAGCTGGTGTTTAATCTATATGACTTGTGTTCCACAACTCCCTGTAGCCATATATTCAGCTTCTGCAGTGGAGAGGGCCACAGAATGTTGTTTCTTGGAGCCCCAAGACACTAAACACCCACCTAAGAATTCACAATGGCCACTTGTGCTTTTCCTGTCTAGTTTACAGCCTGCATAGTCAGCATCTGTGTATGCTACTAGGTTAAGTGTGTGAGATGCAGGAAACCATAAACCAAGAGAGTGACTAGCTGACAAATATCTGAAGATTCTTTTAACTGCAGCTAAGTGTAGTTCAGTAGGTCTAGACTGATACCTTGCACACATTCCTACACTGAATTGTATATCAGGTCTAGAGGCTGTCAAGTAAAGTAGTGATCCAATCATACCTCGATAAAGTTTGGCATTTACTTCTTTACCTGTCTCATCTACATCCAATGAAGTATTGGTGCCCATGGGTGTAGTAATGTGCTTTAAGTTTTCCATGCCAAACCTTTTGAACAGCTCCATTGTGTATTTGGTTTGGTTGATGAAGCACCCATCTTCTAGCTGTTGTACCTGCAATCCAAGAAAATATTTTAGTTCACCAACCAAGCTCATTTCAAATTCAGCAGACATCATGGTAGAAAATTCATCACATAGTTCATGCTTAGTAGATCCAAATACAATGTCATCTACATATACCTGAACTATGATGAGATCTTTATTTATGCCCTTGGTAAATAAAGTTTGATCAACTTTACCTCTTTTGTAGCCCTTGTTGATCAGAAATTCAGATAATCTTTCATACCAAGCTCTTGGAGCCTGCTTTAGACCATACAAGGCTTTGTTTAACCTGAAAACTTGATTAGGTTGAGGAGAATATTGAAATCCAGGAGGTTGTTCAACAAAAACTTCTTCTTTAATGACTCCATTTAAAAAGGCACTTTTAACATCCATTTGTTGGAGCTTTATGTTCTTAGAGCATGCAAAGGCAAGCAACAATCCTATAGCTTCCATCCTAGCAACAGGTGCATAGGATTCATCAAAGTCTACACAGAATTCCTGACAGTAGCCTTTGGCTACTAGTCTGGCTTTATTCCTTGAGATAATTCCATCTTCATTCATCTTATTTTTGAACACCCACTTGGTTCCTATGACGTTAATACAATCTGGTCTTGGGACAAGCTCCCAGACATTATTCCTTTCAAACTGACCTAATTCCTCACTCATAGCATTGAACCAAGCTTGATCAGCTAAGGCCTCTTCTACTGTTTTGGGTTCAATTTATGAGACTAAAGCAATTAAGTCATCATTATTCACATTTCTAAATGAGACCTAGTCCGAAGAAGATCTTCAGGATTGCCTATGATATTATCTAAAGGATGGTCTTTAAGAAATCTGATATTTGTTGAAGACTCACCTGTTTCTCTTGGCCCTTCCTGATTGGGGGAATTTGGTTCTCCATTTGGCTGAGTCTTCTCTTCTTCCTGTTGGTCTTCTAGAAAATCTCCACCATGATTGGAATCCCTGTCAAGATTTTCAACATTAGAGACATCTTTCTTTTCACTAAAAAGGATGTGTGGAGATTCTTCCACTTTCTGATCTGATATGTTAAATACCCTATATGCCCTTGACACTTCAGAGTAACCCAAGAATATTCCAGGTGAACTCTTGGCTTCAAACTTGTCTAAATCTTTCTTATCATTGTTATGAATAAAACATTTTGCTCTAAAAATTCTGAAATGAAACAAGTTTGGTTTCTTACCTTTTAGAAGCTCATAGGGTGTTTTCTTGTGTATGGGTCTTACCATGGCCCTGTTGATTATGTAGGTTGCTGTATTGGCCGCTTCTGCCCAAAACCTTCTAGGTAATTTACTTTCAATCAACATGGTTCGGGCCATTTCCACCACTGTTCTATTTCTTCTCTCCACAATCCCATTTTGTTCAGGTGTCCTGGGAGAAGAAAACCTGTGAGTTAGTCCTTCTTTGTCACAAAGATCAGTAAACATGGAGTTTTGAAACTCACCTCCATGGTCAGATTGAATAGAACTAACCTTGTACTTCCCTTCTTGTTTGACCTTATTGAAAAACAGATTAAACTTTTGAAATGCATCACTCTTATTTGCTAAGAAAAATATCCATGAATATCTAGAGAAGTCATCTATGATGACATAGCCAAACATGTTTCCATTAAGACTCTGAGTTCTAGTTGGACCGAAAAGGTCCATATGAAGAAGTTTCATTGGTCTAGAAGACAATGGCTCAGATCTTAATTTAAAAGAATTTCTGGTCTGTTTGCCTAGAGCACAGGCATCACATGCTTTTGATATTGAGTTGAATTTAATTCTAGGTATGCCTCTAACTAAATCATGGTTGACCAATTTATTTAAAGTTGAAAAGCTAGCATGACCTAGACGTCTATGCCATTCAAAGGCATCATTTTCAGAATTGGCAGATAAGCAAATAGTAGATTCAGATTTCTCATCTAAGTCTACAATGTAGACATTATTAATCCTGTTGGCTACAAATTTAACCATGTCAGAATTTGTTTCAAGGATTTTGCATGAACTATCATCAAATACAACCCTGTGACCCCTGTCACATAATTGGCTAATGCTAATCAGGTTGTGTTGAAGCCCTTCCACAAGTAATACTTTTTCAATGGAATTTGTGGAAGACTTACATACTGTGCCAACTCCAATTATTTTACCTTTATTCTTTCCTCCAAACTTGACCAGACCCCCTGGCTTCATCTCTATCTTGCTGAACTTGGATCGGTCTCCTGTCATATGCCTGGAGCAGCCACTGTCGAGGTACCACTTGTTGTCTTCAGCTGCCAGGCCGACCTACACAAATATATCAAGCAGAGTGATTTGGAACCCAAGATGAGTTGGGTCCAAGGACATTGTTCAAATCTCTGATCAAGTGTTTAGGTATCCAGATTTGTTTCAGCATGGTTTTCTCTGGCACCTTCCTTTCTGGTTTATTAAAGTTGAATCCAGCTGAACTGGAGAAGTGAGTTCTATTCCATTCATTAGTCTTCCTATTCCTAGGAAATTTCCTGTAGGCTTGTTGATTAGCATATCTTTGACCATGAAAGTTATTTCTCCAGTAGGTCCTATTTGGACCCATCTGATTGTTGTAATTCCAGCTCTTATTCTGATTTATTTTCTTGGTCCATCTACCATTTGTGTTCTGGTGAGTGGACTTAATGTTATTCTTCATAACTTTCATTTCCATCTTAAATGGTTGTCCAGTACTGGTTTTTGTGTTTTCTTTAGGACTTTGAGTTTCCTTAGAGCTGTTTGAGCTGGATGGTGTGTCCAGCTTTTCTTTTCCCTTCTCTGGACAGAAGGTAATGGTCTTGAATTGCAAGGGTCTCTTGTTGGTTGGGTCATAGCCTAGACCTTCCTTATTGAAATTGACCCTAGTCCCTAGTATAGCATCTAGGCTAGTTTTTCCTTGGACAAACTTTTCTAAGACTTTCTGTTTGTCTTCCAGCTCCTTTTGAAGAGACTCAGAATTCTTTAGGAGTTCAGCATTTACTTTCTTCACAACTTCATATTTCTCTGAATTCACTCTAATTTCATTCATGCTTTCTTCAATTTTAGTTTTGAATTCATTGAGCTGTTTTTGACTTTCTTGAATTTCTCCCTTAAGCTTATCATTCTCTTTCCTTAGTGAGGTCATTTCTTCTAGTTGTTCTTTTAACTTTTCATTTTCCTCACAGACCAGAGTTTGTTCTTCAATATTTGTGTTAAATTTTCTTTTCAGAACTCTGTGCTCTTTGCTAAGAGAATTAAATTTATCTAGCAAGTCACCATAAGCATCCTCCCAGTCATCAATTGAGAAATTTTCAAAAATGTTTATTACCTCCTCTTCACTGTTTGCCATAAGGCAAATTCCATCTTCATATTCTTCTAAGGAAGCATCTTCGGGGTCTTCTTCTTCCTCGCTCCATGTACAGACCATCGCCTGTGGCTTCTTCTTCTTCTGCACCTTTATATTTTTCTTCTGAAGATAGGGACCCTTCTTCTGGAGGTCTAGGCATTCGCCTCTCATGTGTCCCTGTTTGTTACAATTAAAACAAGTCAGTTTCTTAGGATTTCTATCCCTGTAACTGGTAAATTCAACATTCTTGTTAAAGAGTTGTGGCTTCTTCTTCCTAAAGGTCTTTCCCTTTTTCTTCAAAAATTTTCTGAACTGTCTAGTGAGCATTGCCTGCTCCTCCTGGTCGAGATTTGATAAACCTTCAAGCTCGGACTCAGACTCGGGGCTACTGCTGCTGCTCCCACTGTTACTACCCTTGTTACGGGAAGCTCTTAGAGCTACATTTTTACCCTTCCTCTCACTTCCTTCTCCACCTCCTTGGAAATTCATCTCATAGGTCATAAGGGATCCTATGAGTTCATTCACAGTCAAGACAGTCAAATCTTTTGATTCCTCAATCACAATGGCCTTAGTGTGCCATGCCGGGGATAAAGATCTAAGGATTTTCCTGACTATATCTGCCTTAGCAAGATCCTTCCCTAGCCCTTTAAGAGTGTTAGTGATCAAGGATAACCTGGCATACATTTCGGTTATATTCTCATCTGCATTCATCTTAAACATTTCATACTTAGAAGTGTAGAGGTTTACCTTCGAGGCTTTCACTTGAGCTGTACCTTCATAGATCAATTGCAGCTCATCCCACATTCGCTTGGCAGTTCTGTATGCAGATATACGGGCATATTCCTCTGGATGAACAACACACTGGATTATGTTCAGCACCGTCCAGTTGAGTGAAGAGAGCTTGACATGGTCATCTGTCCAAGCTTCCTCGTTTGGTGGCAGCTCATATGGCCCCACCGTGATTACTCTCCACAGTTTATGACTCTGAGCCCTGATGAACACTTCCATCCTGTTCTTCCAAAACAGATAGTTACTACCATCGAAATAAGGAGGGCGACTAATGGATTGACCTTCGGCCATGAAGGTTCTAGGACCACCAGCATTTCCTTGACCGTTCGTCCACATGGCGTAAACCTGCTCTGATACCAATTGTTAGCGCAGCAAGAGTGATATAGAAGGGGGGGATGAATAGATCACTCCCAATTTGCAGAAACTCAGGCGGAAAATAGATTCTACTGCTAACGCACCTCCTTAACCCGTACACAGAGAAATATAGATGAGAGTGAAGAACTGATCACTTGAAGGCAAAGGGATAAGCAGATGAAGAGCACAGAAATCAATAGCAAACCACAGAGGAGGCACTCGGTTTTTAGGTGGTTCGATTGCAGTCCGCAATCTACATCCACCCCTCACTCCAACTAGAGTGAGGATTCCACTAGACAAAGCTAGATCACGGCAGACTCAGTCTGCGTACAAGATGCTGCCACACAGCTTGAACACCCAAGGGAAACAAATCCCTCGACCAAGCTCTGCTACCCACAGAACTTGAAACCTGTTCTAGCTCCCAGCTAGAACACAACCGGAGAATCCTCTCCCTTCCTCCACACACGGAGGGAAACTGTTAATGACAACCAGTCACTAACAACACCAGAGATCACCGATCTCTCTTCCTCTGCAACTCAGAGGGAAACTGGAGTAGTACTCCCTTCCTCCACACACCGGAGGGAAACCAATTCAAATCAGAATGGAAGAACAAAATAAACGAAAGCAAAATAGAAAGAAAAACCAATGAAGAAGATATCGGTTCTGAAACCCAATACAAATGTAGCTTCAAGTGAAGCAATTCATCAATCCACACACACTCTCTCTCTCTCTCTCGAGCAAACTCCTCTCAGATCTGGAACTCTCTGCTCTTCTTCTTTTCTGGATCGTGCAGACTCTCACCAATGACTTCTGCTTTTTATTTTTCACGATCCAACTTCTACTGAAGGATGAAGCTCTATATTTATAGCAGATAATGGCGTGTGGCTGCCAGGTTCCCGCCCATGCACTTTTGGCCAGATCATTTGAATTTCGACCACATGGCAGCATCCTGACAAGGTTGCCATCCACGTGTCATGCGCCTGTTGTCTTGGATCACGTGTCAGGTGCCAACCTCGATTCACGTGCCCAATCATCAGCCTGAATCGCTTGCAGACAGACAGATGGAATGTATAGACTTAGTTAGTTCAAGCTTTTAGCAAGAATGTATATACTTCAGAAACATCAACTGAGTAACTGTGTACAATCGTGAGAGAATGTATAGACTTAATGAATAAACACATGTATAGACTTTACCAGGGTATGCACAATGCAATGCGTTGACGCTATACTACGTGCCTATGCACTGCATTGACGCAGTGCAATATGTCTTTGAAAGCTGTAAACAGCTAGGCATGCTGTACAGACTTCAGACAGCATGCATCAGATGACTCTGTATGGACTTGAAGACCCTTAGCCAATGTATAGACCTCTAGAGGAGACAAATGTGTAGACTTCACATTGCTCAGCCACTGTGTAGACTTCACAAAGCCTAACCAGTGTACAGACTTGTAATGAGTGTGCTGTGAGCTCTGAAGACTCAAGTTGTAATAACAGAATGTATAGGATTGTGGTCGTACAACCCAATGTGTAGACTTATAAAAAGTGGACAATTGTCAGACTTTGATGCTGATCAAAAGACCCTTGGTCAACAGCCAAGGCGTCAACGCTTCCAGCGTGCAACGTCGCCTCAGCTCCTCAAGAAAAATGCTCACTCCCTAGGCAAGCTGACCAATGCGTCAACGCATCCAGTGTCAGCGTCGACGCAGTGAACAAGAAGAAAGCGAAAGACGCACCATTGCGTCTACGCAGTCAGCCAAGTGCGTCAACGCATTAAAGGCATGCTACCCATGAAGTCAGATAGGCTGTACAGACTCTGTGGATGTAAAGCAATGTAGACTACAGACTGTATAGACTTGAACCAAGACGAGGTGAAGACTTCACGTTGTATAGACTTGCCAAATCAGTTGGGCGATGTACAGACTTGAACAGATCTAGCTGAAGGATGAATAGACTTGGAATCCACTGTACACGACTATACAGACTTTGAGGCTTAATGCAAAGGCCAGTGTACAGACTTCTAAAAACTGATGCGTTGTATAGACTTTCATGAGACGCTAAAGTCTATACAGACTAGACCAGTGAGACACTGATAGAGAGGATGCAATGCGATGTGGAGACTTTAACATTAGATGCTGCATGAGACGGTAGGTTGTACAGACTTGCAAAGAGTGTGGGGTGTATAGACTTGAAAGTCTCAAAGCGAAGTGCAAACAAGCTGAGTTGACGCTGCAGCCCAATGAGTTGACGCTGCAACGTATTACTTTTACGTTCAACTGATGATGTATAGACTTAATCAAATGAAGAACCTGAATAGAAGAGTCTACGCATCAGCACACTGAGTTGACGCACTGGTGTGAGAACAGAGACAGGCAATGACTGAAGGGTCGACGCATCAGCACGCTGAGTTGACGCACTGGTGTGAAGACTGTGCAGACAGAGTGTAGGCAGAATTAAGGTAGAGCATGTTATCTGACAGCCATTGAACTGTACTCACTCACATGATGAAACAGCATTAATCTAGAGATAGAAGATTGATTTATAGTGTGGGACATCATCAAAACCATAGGGATGCAACACATACATAGTCAGCCACCATCAAAACTCTGGAGTTACACAGTTTATACACTTGTCCAACATTCTCCCCCTTTTTGATGATGGCAACTATGAGCTATGAGTCATTTTGATTATATTGAAAGTCAGAGATTAAAAGAATGTAATTGTGAATAAAAGCACAAAGACCTTCAATTGATTATCTCTCCAGATAATTTTTTCCCCACATATTCTTAAGAAAGAATTCAAGACTCTCTCCCCTATGCATTCCATAGTTAATGCCATACAATTCTCTCCCCCTTTGACATTATCAAAATATCATACTAGAGAGAATATATGGCATAATTAGGAAGGTAGGAGTGAAGGCAATTGCAGCACATCAAATGTTGGAAATTATGAGCACAGGATGTACAATGTGAAAGAGATTTTGATACCTGGAGGGAACAACTTAAAGTGCAGCAACCTGAGATACCTTTCCGAAGATGCCTGAATCTCTCCTCCTATCGAATGCCAATTGATGGAACGATATATTTTTCGTCGGCAAATTATGAGTAGGTATGATCACAAGCAGTGCAGTCAATATTCCAGAATTCTAAAAAAAATGGTGTGGAAATACATGCCAATGATTGTACACTTATTAAAGTTGACAAGTAAACCGATGTGAACAACCAAACTTGCAAAGGTGGTTTTTGGACAATCACCAAAGAGTGATATAGCCAAATATTAGAATCAATGGTATTGACCATTGTCGTGCAAAAGATAGTTGAATTTTGAAGGCATGGTTGCAGCAGCATGATGCAATATTACAGTCAAGGAACACATTTTTGATTTAAGATTTTTCAAGATTTTTAGTGATTTTCTATTTTTCAGACTTTTGGATTTTCTAAGCAATGCATGGGACTTTTGTGGGTTTTCTATGCAAGATAAGTGTGTACACAGTGAAGAATGCAGTCCACCCAATTGCATGAAAAATTGAAACCAGTTGAGTTGAAGCCATAGTGCCAATGATGCTAGGACTTCTGGCAGATGTGCACGTATGATGATTCCAATTGTTATGTTCAGACTGTCTTCTAACAATGCTATCAATGACTGATGCAAATATATTTCATGCAAGGTAAAGACCACGGAGCATCATGAAGTGATAATTCAAGAAGGAATGGCATGCTCTGACCATAATGATAGGAATGCAATGCTTTCTAATGTTAGAACTCATCAGAGAACATTGATGCCATTTGACTAGAGAGGGCAAAGATCAGGAGATATTGAAAAACAGCTTATCTTTATAGAGGATGAAGGTTCTTTAACCTGAGACCAAGTTCATAAATCAGAGTAATAGAATTTTCAAAATTTTCAATTATAGAACCCGAATGAACTAGCCCTTACACTTAGATTGGTTTAATGTTAATGAATTATGGCCTACTCAGTAGAATCACATGAAAACATTTGTATTCAAGTTTGATAGAGATGAACCAAAAATACATATCAACGTCAGATTAACCTCCTCTTATCTTACTCATTCAAATCCATTAGCTCATTTGAAAGAAATTCTTACAAAGTATTGAAATTAAACAAGCATGAAGACTAAATGGTATTCTTAGATTATTGATGGATGTGCATTAAGCTTTTGCAAACACAACCATACTATTCATTGAATACAGAAGAAGATTTTACGAGCAATTAAGTCTAGTGCATGCCTCATATCCGTAAGGACATACATTGTTTAGATGCAAGTATCCCTAGGTAATTGGTAAGACTGACTATCATGCTTCAATTAGAACAGAGATAGCATTGTCACCTCATGCCATGTCGTTCCACATATTATTGATGAGGGGACATGTTTCTCAGCAACTGGCCATTGCTCTGCCTCATGAAATACCTTAAAACATAGCAGACTTAACAATGGCACTTCATGACATGCCTTATCTCAATTCATTTATGAGGAGACATATTTCTCAGTGAGCCACTGTCATTGCTCTGACTCTTTTTGCCATAAGATATCCCACAAAAATAGATTGTTTAAAAACAATACATGTACAAAAGTTTCTTAATTATGCTTGCCTTTGTACTTAACATAAACTTTCAGATTTGTGAAGTCATAACTGGGCAATAACATGAGAAATTGGTTTAAGTCTATTAACCCCGATCACAAACATTTTCAAGATAGTTAGACTTCAAGACACATGAAATCATTAATGTTAAACCAGATTCATTCATGTTCGAGGCAGTCACAAGACTCTATAAAAGAAGATTCCTCTTGAAGATTTACTCTGATAAAAAACCTTGATAGTAGATAGAGAATTCTCCAAGAAGTTCAAGATAATTTGAGTCCAAATTGAACCACAACAGAGATAGGCATTATGAAGCGGTGGATAGGTTCAAGAACATGAATTAAAAGTAGGAATTAGTGATGAACACTCCCCCTGAGGATGATGCACTGAGCTCAAACTGGAATGAAAAATATATGTTCAACAACAGCAAGGAAGTGTCGACACTTGAACAGAACTATGTCGACACTTGAGCTTAGACAGAGTGCAGTATTCAGCCAGGCTGAACTGAGGGTTCGACCTGACAGGTTGTGAGGTCGACCTATCTGACAGTAGGGTAGAGTTTTGACTGATTTGTCATGAAAGATAAACTCCCCCCGAAATGACGTAGTCTATGCAAGGACGTTAGCAAAATGTAGAATGAAGCGTGCAGAATATGATGTTGACTCCCCCTGGTTCCATGCAAGGGTTGCAATGAAATGTGCAGCATATGATTTGAATGACTGCACAATGTAATAAAAGTGCTACAAGATAATTATGCATTTTTGTGTTTCTCAAACATAATATGTAATGGAGTGTATGATGCCACAATATTATGCAATCATGGATTTTCTGAAATGCATTCTGAATAGACATGCAAGTTGGTAAACCATGGAATGCAAGAACTCCCCCTGACTATGTGCATAGAGTGTCTGAGTACTGAGTGCATCACATGCAATGGAGTCAATGCAGTGAATTTGATAAATTATTCATATGAACATCTAGACCGTTCGAATGATGGGTTGACCTTTGGTACATGGCAAAGAACTGAAGTCATAAGACCACCTCACGCATGATGTGAGTTTCCAGACAGAAGTGATTTATCCTTCTCCCAGCTTACCATTTTATATACCAAAAGGTCATGCTGAGTTGGGGTCCCTTGATTATGAAATGCATGATGTGGCATGAATTTTCAAGCTGATGCTCAAGGACAAAAACACATCCATATGCAATGACTACGATGCAAGCAAAAAAAATATTTACAAACCAGTGCCTTGATCGTTTATTCTTTCGACCATCTATTGTACAGCTCCAAGGCACCCTACACTCAAAATTCTCATTCGAATTTTTTTGATACTCAAGCTTGCTTAGGTCCTTGTTGGTTACCAGTAGTTCTGGCAATTGATCTTCTTTTATTTGTTCCCTTCTAGTCACCCACTCTCATCCAGGGACAATAATTGGATGTGTGTCCATATTCGCCACAATAGAAGCAACGCACAGGGTATTTACCATTTCTTCTTTGCACACATGCATGGTTCCATTGCGAGTGAGCATGTATACTGTCATGTTGAATGTGAGAGTAGCTCCGACCTCTCAGTTGCCAGCATTCCTGGATTGTGTGGCCAATCTTTCCACATTGGTAACAGCAATGAGGGTGATTTTTTTTGAACGCCATGGGGAGTGTCGACCTGTCCGAATGGAGGTGTTGACTCTTCTGATTCCCCATGCGGTTCTGTGCAGAGTTCTGCTGCATACGTCCTCTGCCAGAGTTGACCTGTCTTTTGCCCTTGATTTCAGCAGCAATTCCTGAATCCTTTCCTGCTCTTAGTTCATCATTATTTAAGGTGAGACAGTCATGTACAGTGTGATCAAGCATGCCACAATGAAAGCAATAAACATTCATTTTATGGGAGGAATGGTAGTCATCATGGCTTTTCCCGTTGTGCATTTCAAGACTAGCAGACTGGGGTTTCTATTTTAGCACGAGAGCCTTCTCTTTTTGCTTACCAATGCGTTTTTGGTTTTTCTGAGTAGCATGCGGTGTTGGGAGGTGGTAAGAAGTGCTGGTTTCATTCTACCCTTGACAGAAGTGATGTAGTCCTTGCTTCCGAAGAATCACTGTTTTTGGGTTTGTAACCCAAATCTCCCTCATGATGAATTACCCTTGTTTCCAAGAGTATGTTCATGCTTTCGTTATCCTGCAAACACTTAGATAGAGAGTCATTTATATCTTTGATTTCATTCTCCAATGAGGAGACGTGCAGCTCGGTTTCAGCGAGGTCCCCCTCACACATAGCCAATTGCTCATTAAGCATGGCATTAACCCCCTTGTAGTTTTCAATCTCCATTTGAAGTTCATTCAGTTTTTCAGAATTGTCATGGGCAGAACCCTTGCCCGTCTAATGAATGGACAACGTAGCGACCCGGATCCCGGATACCAGATGTACTCGATAGAACTACCGAATACACGTGATACCACTTGGAACCCGCGAGGCCTCCCAAGAGCGGGAAAGCTCCGAAGGGAAAAAGGCATGTGTAGAGTACATTGAAGCTACAGAGATATAACAGAAGCAATTAAATTTCATTAGATCGGTTTGCTAAAGTAGCAGAAATAAAATTACTTTTTAATTAACAGTTCAAATTAACAATTATATCCCAGAGTCAAGTCCAAAGCTAAAGACAACAAGCCTAGCACAGTACAGTCGACAGAAAGGAAAGACGTACCAAGAAGTCGGAGAAAGCCCGACGCAGGTACCAGCTGGCAGCAACGGCAAGCAACGAGCACGCGCACCAGGAACCACGCGGAAGCAGAACGAACAACGCCACCCCACCTGAAAAGCAGGGGTGAGCCACGTGTCACTGGCTCAGTAGGGGTCACACGGATCCCCACTGAAAAACACGCAGTAACACGGAACAACAACAACAACAACGAAAATGGCAGGTGTAGTAAAGCAGGAAAACTACACTACAAAGCTGTAAAACTACGCTACAAGCAGTAGTAAACAGACGGGAAGTAGGAGTAGGGAACAAGTAAGAAAGGGGAAGAACCCACGCCAAACAAGTGGCGGCCGAACTAACCTCGGCACCCCAAACTACTCCAAGCAGCGACAGAAGGGCGACTCTGATCTAACAAAGTCAGAAGTTACCAATCTGCCGACCCAACACCAGGTCCAAGACAAATACCTGCAAGAAACAGACAAAACGGTCTAGAAAAGACCACACAGATGACCGACGGACTCGATTACACAAACACGACTAGAACGTCGTGCATACTGTCCCACGCACGACCAGAACATCATGCATGTGACAGGACACTGACCTCGGGTGCAGCCACGGAAAGGCCAACCCAGAAAGGTCACGACGCGCAAGAAACGCGAAGAGCAATGGAGATCCACGCGCCACACGCAGACGCACCTCCCCACCAGAGCAATGGCCAGCTGCGTCCACAGACGTCTTATGCCGCGCCACGAGTCTCTCGCCTGCAATACCGCTGAAGCCACAGTAGAGTCGCAGACACCCGTGCAGAACCAAACAGCATCAAGTAACCAGTCAGGGTCACGCCCGTCGACGTAAGTCCTCAGTCCCTGACCACGTATGCACACACTGGCTCTAGCCTAAGCCAGGTACTCCAGCTAGTTTTCTCCCTCCGTAGGATGCTACCGTTGGCTGGGAGCCCATGGAACTAGCGTACAAACCATGTCTCGGGAACACCCCTCTGCCATCACCAGGCGAATCGGCACTCAAAGGCCTAGGGCAAAAACAATCGGAGGTGTACAAAACACAAAACTCCGAGCACAAGTGCTAGAGTACTAACAGGCAGACACGCTGTCACACGTACTACGAAGCACCACAGCCAGTACGGCAACTGCCAACAGACTCAGGACTAGGTAACTAGACCTACCACGCAACGATCCCGAGTCGAACGACTCAAGGGCAAGATCATCACAGACAGCGGAACACGCTGCCAATCGGTCTAATCCTAAGCCACGAAAAATGACACTCCGCAGGAAACGACTCACGCAGACCTGAGGGAACACAGGAGACCCTCAGCACACCTGGACACACGGACCGCGGTAAGGCAACACCTCGAGGCATCCAGAACCAGTGTCTCGGACTGGACAGAATCGCCAAGACACCCACACAAGGTCGCATGTCAACCACTGGATCACCCCGGGTTGACCGGAACCAACGACGACGACTCAACAGTAGGAAAGAGAATCCTACCTCAAGCAAGAAGACTCCTGGCTACCTTACAACGTAGTCTTAGCCCTCATAGGATGTCAGGAGACATCCACGGGACAACGGGCAGACCACAAGGACAAGCCAAGACAAGCAGAAACCGAAACGATGGAAATCGGAGCACAAGGCATGTAACGCACCACCCTTAGACCGTTACATGAACGTGACGGTCTAAGCCTAGGCCGTTACACTCCAACCGCCCTACACAACACCTAAAACACACCAGGCACGTAACGTCCTGCACCTGGCGTGTTACACCGCTCTGACGCGCCCAACTCGAGCCGTCAGGGCCAACAAACCTCAAACATAAAACCACACTCAAGGCACGTAACGCACGGACCAAGGCACGTTACAGCTACCTAACGCGCCATGGCAAGCGCATCAGGGCCAACAAAACACAGAACAAACCAGAGCTCGAACCACCTAACGCGCTAGGCCAAACGCGTTACATAACCTAACGCGGCAAGGCAGACGCGTCAGGGCAACCTAACGCACGGGAGAAGGCGCGTCAGGGCCAACTGGCTCAAGACAAGAAACAACTGGTTGAGAGGCATGTAACGGTCCCGACCGGACGCGTTACAAACACCTAACGCATGGGGGCGAGGCCGTTAGAGACAACGACACAACCACCCCAAACTTAGCCAAAATAGCATGTAACGGCCTGGGGCAGATGCGTTACGACGTTGTGACGCACGGGGACACCACCGTTACACAAACTGACTCACGGTCAAACACAAAGTCAAGCAGAACGTAACGGCCTACACCAGGTGCGTTACACCCACCTGACGCACAGGGGCAGGCGCGTCAGGGGAACCGACTTAACCAAAGCACTAAACGACAAGATAGGCGTAACACGTCTCACCAGACGCGTCAGGAGGCTGTGACGCGCCACCCCTGGGCAGTCACACTCCCAAAACCATGAAAAGCTTAAAAATGCCCAGATGCTGTGACGGTCTGTCGTCGGGCCGTCAGGGCATGTGACGGTCCCTGGAACGACCGCCACACCAATCACGGCGAGAAAACAGAGGGTTGGCCAAATCGGCCCGTTCCACGCCCCATTCAAGCCGAAGCGCAGGGGAAACAACCCTCGACGATGAAAAACAACATTAGGATGCTAAAAAGCCCACATGCAAACACAAAAACACAAGATCGGGGTGATTTTAACAAATCGACCCTAAAAGAGTCAACGAGGTTCCTGGGCTCCTACCGGCCTCGAATGACCACCGATCAACACGAAACTAGCATGAATGAGATCCTAACATCCCAGCGGTCAGTTCAACACTAACCGAGCTACAAATGGTTGCCGTTCTCCGGCGAACCCTACAAAACCCGAAAATCACGGTTTAGGCTAAACAAGCCCAAACTCGGCCGTTTCTGCGCCAAACGATGTGCAAGGGTAGGCAAAACGGAGAGGAGGAAGTGAGGAACCATCACCCTACCTCCACCGAAGAAATCGTGTCCCGAAGGGACTAAACCGCGCCGAAAACCACGCCGCGAGCTCAAACGTCGGCTTTGAATCCACCATTCGGGATCGCACCAAATCCATCTAGATCCTCGTCCCGTCGCGCACCCAGTCAACTCCACTGCATCCCCAACACGTGCCCCTAGGCACCCCGTCTGCAGCCGGAGCCGAGGAAGCTCGAGAGGAGAGAAACGAAGAGAGAGAGACGGCGACAGCGAAATGAGAAGGAAGGAGAGAGGAAGGAAAAGAAAAAGGAAAAGAAATTAGGAATTTTCCTAATTTCTGAAAAATCTGATTTCTGGCCCAATCTCCGAAAAATACGCAAAAATAGTCGAAACGACCAGCTCGAAGAGTACATCATCGCTGCAGCATCCACGAGTCGAGGAACTGACAAGTAAACTCACCGTAGGGTTCTATAACTAGTACGAGAGAAAAACCCACACGGATCGTAAAACTCAACTCGGAAGCCACAAAAGCGAACCGAAACTCACCGAAACAAATCCAAAAGATCCAATGAAGATCCAGCAAGACCTACCAAGGATCCAGGGCATTACATCCTCCCCTCCTTTAAGAAATTTCACCCTCGAAATTAAGGACTAACAAAGGAGAAGCAGGGAAGAACAACCCAACAACACAACCACGGAAACAACACAAATCTGGAGAAACACAGCTCAGAGGAACACTGTCGGACCACAATCACGAGCACATGCTCTGGATTGAGCACGGCACAAGTGGACACAAGTCTGACACCTCCGAAACAGGGCAACGTCGCTTACGTCTCACAGGGGAAAGAGACACGACTGCCACAACAACAAACAACTGATCGAGAAACACAACGACTGCACGGCAAGCGGTAGCTTACACGAGGAGACACAATCCTGTCAGCTGACAGCTCGACCACATCATCGACTCCAGTGCCAAAGGCAACAGGGAACACCTGGCACACAGGACGCCAATGACAACACCATTGGACCACAAGCACAATCGAGTCAGTCCTCACTCAGATATTACATCTGATCGAGTAGCGAGCTAACTCTAAGAAAAAGAGTATAGCCAAGCTAACTGACATGACATGGTCCAAAATAGAGACACAAAATCATAGAGAAACAGCGCCAAAACAACAACCACGATCTCGGGGAACGCATCTCAAGGACCACCAACACGCCTCGAGAGCACAATACCCAAGAAAAGAAAATGCAGAGTAGAGGGTACTCAATCAGCAGGAATGCCGACAAATTCCCCAACACTCACAAATGCCAATGCCAAAACCAGACAAACACCAGCAACTGCACGGCAACAACAACATCAAGGCATAGGAAGCCAAGATGAAGTCACATAGAGAAGAAGCAAATCTCTCGACCAGTGAGTAGCCAACCCACACACTTCAGCTGCATACTCAACAATGCACGCAGGCATCAGAAGAGACCTCGGTATCCGCATCTCAGTACACACCAGACGCCTTCGCAACCAATGAAGATCACAAACAACACGCCACAAGTACCGATCCAGCGAACAACCGCTCACAAGAAACCTAAGTGCAAAGAGGAGGAGTACCAGCTTCAGCACAAGGCACAAGGAAAAAGCTAATCTCGGCTTACCTTCACATCCTGAAAAATGGTAAATGAGCCTTCATGATACATCGGCCGCTGGACACGGCACGACAAATACGGTACACAACAGCTCTTAACACCCTTATGGAGTCCAAAGCCAAGCAACCGTATAGCAAAGAGCAGATCCGGCTCAAAATAAAGCTATCCACACTTAAGCGGACACAGGACAAAAGCATCGCCAAGACAGCAATTCCAAGGCAAACCTCGAGAAAGATTCCACCAGAAGGGACGAGAAGCAGGAAGCTCAATCGCAAAAGCTCACCAGGAAGGGAAAATCCTAGCTTGCCTGAGCAACTTCTCAACCATGGAATCAAATCGAGCACTTCAACAGAAGCGAAACACATCAGGAGCTGAACAGACTTAAGCTGGGACGACCAAGACAACGTGAGAACGTGTACGGTCATCAAACCAAGGCTAAAGGTCAATAGCAACCTGAACAACACACAGAGAAAACCTCGAAGAACGTACTGCAAATTTAAGCCTTCCGGCGAACACTGTCAAGTACAACTTGATCGAAACAAACACAACGATGAAAAGAAACACCTCGTCACAACCTGACGAGAGCAGGACCATCTCGCACAGTGCCTGAACAGCACGTACAAGACAACACACCGAAAACAACGTGACAAAGAATCGCAAACCGAAGCTAGCTGAAGACTGTACTGGACTTTCACGACTCTGGAAACTGTATATCTCAGATTCCCATGTACTTCACACAACAACGCTCTGACAGCTCAGAAAAGAACTCCGAACATCTCAGAACACTACTCTGATACCAACTGTAGCGACCCGGATCCCGGATACTAGACGTACCCGGTAGAACTACCGAATACACGTGATACCACTTGGAACCCGCGAGGCCTCCCAAGAGCGGGAAAGTTCCGAAGGGAAAAAGGCATCTGTAGAGTACATTGAAGCCACAGAGATATAACAGAAGTAATTAAATTTCATTAGATCAGTTTGCTAAAGTAGCAGAAATAAAATTACTTTTTAATTAACTGTTCAAATTAACAAGTATATCCCAGAGTCAAGTCTAAAGCTAAAGACAACAAGCCTAGCACAGTACAGTCGACAGAAAGGAAAGACGTACCAAGAAGTTGGGGAAAGCCCGACGCAGGTACCAGCTGGCAGCAACGGCACGCAATGACCACGCGCACCAGGAACCACGCGGAAGCAGAACGAACAACGCCACCCCACCTGAAAAGCAGGGGTGAGCCACGTGTCACTGGCTCAGTAGGGGTCACGCGGATCCCCACTGAAAAACACGCAGTAACACGGAACAACAACAACAACGAAAACGGCAGGTGTAGTCAAGCAGGAAAACTACACTACAAAGCAATAAAACTACGCTACAAGCAGTAGTAAATAGACGGGAAGTAGAAGTAGGGAACAAGTAAGAAAGGGGAAGAACCCGCGCCAGACAAGTGGCGGCCGAACTAACCTCGGCACCCCAAACTACTCCAAGTAGCGACAGAAGGGCGACTCTGATCTAACAAAGTCATAAGTTACCGATCTGCCGACCCAACACCAGGTCCAAGACAAAGACATGCAAGAAACAGACAAAAAGGTCTAGAAAAGACCACACAGATGACCGACGGACTCGATCACACAAACACGACTAGAACGTCGTGCACACTGTCCCACGCACGACCAGAACATCATGCATGTGATAGGACACTGACCTCGGGTGCAGCCACGGAAAGGCCAACCCAGAAAGGTCACGACGCGTAAGAAACGCGAAGAGCAGTGGAGAGCCACGCACCACACACGGACGCACCTCCCCACCAGAGCAATGGCCAGCCACGTCCACAGACGTCTTATGCCGCGCCACGAGTGTCTCGCCTGCAATACCGCTGAAGCCACAGTAGAGTCGCAGACACCCGTGCAGAACCAAACAGCATCAAGTAACCAGTCAGGGTCACGCCCGTCGACGTAAGTCCTCAGTCCCTGACCACGTATGCACACACTGGCTCTAGCCTAAGCCAGGTACTCCAGCTAGTTTTCTCCCTCCGTAGGACGCTGCCGTTGGCTGGGAGCCCACGGAACTAGCTTACAAATCGTGTCTCGGGAACACCCCTCCGCCATCACCAGGCGAATCGGCACTCAAAGGCCTAGGGCAAAAATAATCGGAGGCGTACTGGTGCGGACACCCGAGCAGTTGAGCGGCGCGACACGCCGAGCCACCGGTACCGCACACGGAGCACGACTCAAGCCACCTCAGCGTCCATCTGGCTCGGAGACAGCCTGGAGACTCCGCCTTGAGCCTCCCCATTTATCATATTTAGTTAACCTTTATGTGTGTGTAATTTGTGTTTATTTCGTTGTATTCGGTTTGTAATTTTGATTGTAAGAGGGGTTTATTTACAAAATGGGACCCCCGGGTCCCACGGGCCCCCCCAGACCCCTCCCATTGATCCACCTCAGCCTAGGGCCCCATGTGGGGTAAGTCAACATTCTAATGTGGGCTTCTAGAAGGGTGGGCCAAGTGGGGGGGACAATTAGACTAATTTGTCAAGGTTGGCCACCAACCTTCCACCTACCCCCACCCCTAGTCACGGGGGCGCCCCCCTCTCACCATCAAGGTTTTAATTTTTGAAAAATGTGAGTAGAACTAATTAGTTCTACTCCATTTTTATATTCCCACAAATCCTAGGTCCAAGCGTAGTTTATGTCTTTTGCCAATTCATACATATACCTTGTATTTTCATTTGATGAGAATTAATGCCATTTGAATTGAAAAAAAGCTTGAAGCTCCAGCCTTGGTGCACCCGCTTCTCCTCTCCCTCTCCCCCTTGAAGCTGTGAAGGCTTCCTTCTAGTGGTGAGACTCCACCCTATCAGTTCCGGTCGCCGCCGCCGCCGCCGCCACGAGTCGCCACCGCACCGCCATCGCCATCAACGGAGTTCTGCCCGTGCAGTACCACAGGAGCTTCCACGAATTTCCTGTCTCAGTCCCGAGCTCAGATAGATCTGGGGATTTTATTGGGTGTTCCAGAGATGTCAAGGACATCCCACAAATTTTGGTTTGTCATTCAGATCTCGTTTCATATTTTTTGATTTTCATCCACTCTTTCATTTCGGTTCTGCCAGAGTTCTGTCCAGATTCATCCCCGCCCTGAGTTTCATGTCTTCGGTCCACCTTTTGATTTATTTTGGTTCGCCCAATGCTAATGGAGGTTCCACCCATCCACCCCTTCATCCACAATTTTTCTCAATTTTTGGTTCGTCCATTTCATATTTTATAAAAATCATTCTCAGTCCCAGATGCAGTTCTGTCCCCCCTGTTCCCAGATCCGACCACCAGTCACCCCAAATATCATAGTAAATCACCATTACCTCCAAATCAAATTCCAAAAATAGTCCCAGTTCCCCGGTTTGATAACCTAAAACTTTTAAGAAGAGCTGAAGAGCTGAATCGGAGGTTTACTAGGCGGTCAATGGTGGTTCTCAGACAAGTACCATGCAGATCTGAGATTTCAATTACTGTACAACAAGGGATTGTAAATTCATTAACGTTCTGATCTGACCAGATCCAGCAGATCTCTCTGGGTCTAGATTGAAGCATTTGAAGAGAGCTTTCCAACGATAGCTCATGCGTCCCGATCCGACGTCGGGATTGATCGCAGCGGCCATTTTCTCCGGAGTGCGCGCCTGAAAACAGCAACTAAAAATCCGTGGGCAGCAACTTCAAATCTTGGGAATCGGGACCGATCGACCCCGATCGGTGTTCCCGGCAGACCGCCGTCCGTGGAGGCGCGCCACCAGGGGTCCCCATCATAGTGGGTCCCACCCCCCGCAGATCCGGAGGACAGCGCCATCCGTGGGCCCCGCGGGCCCGCAGAACCCGCCGTTCGGAAAGCACGAAAACCCGGAGTTCGGCACCGCCGGGCTACATCAAGATGCTGCCCGTCAACCCGAGTTGCGTGATTCCCGGGCTCCACATGTGACCTTTTACCTCCCTGCGTGGAGTGGGTCAAATCTTTGTATTGTTGTGATATTGTTTAACCGGGAGTCCGTAATTCGGCCGGGGTTGTCTTCGCCACGCCGGGTGCGTGGAGGTAATGGTCCGAACCTCTTGGCGTTCATTTGCTTAGCTAGTATACGGTCTTTTGCCTCTGCCGAGAGCGTAGGTACTAGCCCGTGTGTCCATGTCACCGCTGTGAGAGTGAGTGTGACCCGTCTCGCGACTCGATCCGAGTCCGGAAGTTGAGTCGGACTACCCTTGACCTCCGCCGGTTCCTTAACCGCGCACGGTCCGCGCTTTCCCTCGCTTGGGACGACGAGTGAGCTTCCACTTCTGTTAGCAACGTTTTGCCACTAGGAGCTCGTAGTGTCAGGCTTAGTGTCTCCTTGGTGTGTGTTGCTGGTCGCGTTTTCATCTAGAGTCCGAGGGTGGCACCTAATAGTGTCATCTCCCGTGTCCGTCCCGCATCAGTTTGGTATCAGAGCAGGTCGAGTCTAGGGTAGTCATTGCATAAGTCATGCATCATGGTCTAAGTCAAGTCTAGGATCATCATTAATTTCAAAACAAAAAAAAAGAGTGTTTTAAAATTGCATTTCATCCCGATAATTTGGTATCTTAAAAGGTGTTGTCCGAACGTTAGGCTACGCCTATCGGGAAGACCGCACACTTGCGCGAGTGATCTTCGGATCGATTAACTCCGCCATGTACCGGATATTGGTTTAGGTCTAGGTGCATTAGTCGGTGTTTGCATTAGTTAGTGCATTCCAACCTTGCATAGCCGGTCTAGTGTAGTGTCCAAGTGTCGGCATGTCCAACATATAGTTCCCCCCCCCAATTTCCCATGGATTCCCAATCACCCAGGCAATATGGCCGTTGGTCCACCCATGGGCTTGGCAACCACCCACTCCACTTTCGTAGGCCCGAAGCCTCAGATTTTTATGGCTCAAATGGCCTGGGCGACTACCTCAAGTGGGAGGCCACCATGGACACATACTTTGATTATTATACTATGTCCGAGGCAATGCAATTCTCTTTCGCTAAAGAGCGGCTTCTTCATGAGGCTGCCGAAAAGTGGGATTACATCGAAAGAATGAGAGAGGTTAGGGGGCAATGGCCCATCGAGTCATGGTGGGACATGAAGAGAGAGCTTAGGAAGGTCTACGTGCCCCAACCGGTCACCTCCAACCGGCCCCACCAAATCACTTCCAACCAAGTGAGTCCTAGTCGGAGGCAAAGAGCCGCACACGTAGATGAGCCAAGACCCACTCCTAGGACGGTTGACTACAGGCGAGTCCACCATGATATCCCTATTCCTACCCACTCCGTTGCCGAACTTATGCAAATGATTTTGGACCGGATGGATGGGGTGGATAGGACACGTACTCCTAGTGATGTACTCCAACCCGAGCCTAAGGAGGTCATCGCCGGTAGTCTTAACCCGGCCCCATCAACGGAGTCCCCAAGCCCTGTCCCCATCATAGTGGATCCTCTTCTCCCACCCACGAGAGCCCCATTGCCTACACCCCCTGTCCGTCAGGAGGATAAGGGTAGGGACCCACTTATCAGGGAGCGTAGTGGGTCACGACAGCAGTGTTATCGCTGCCAGGGGTTCGGTCACTACGCCGGACAATGTCCCACTCGGACATCTCTAGCCATAAGGGACAAAAGGGTTGGAGAAGCCCCACTCTCTGATCTTTATTCTAAGCCACCTCAGCCCGAGCCACCTGTATTTCTAACGGGTATGCTTTTCATAGCCGAGCCGCTTCTTAGCTGGCTCAAGAAGGGCTTGGTTCCACTTCCCTTCCCATCTATGGACCCTATCATACCTCTGGTGCCAATCAATTCATTTCATACCACTTTCCGGTCTAGTCACTATGTGGATACATTGGATGACATTCTTAAAGGGTTAGACCGACAGTGGACATTTACGCACTTGTTGGCTCGAGGCTTCGACCGACCCACAGGTCGTAGTTTCACTCATCCCACTTTAGGGTCCATCACCTCCGTGTACACCGTGGGTCATGTTACCACGGAGGTTCTTCTACTCCTCCCTATGCCGGCCGAGTCTGACTTCATTCCCCTTTGCCCAAGGGAGGAATCTTACTTTCTACCTATGACTGTCGTCCCATCTCTCACAATGAATGAAGGTGATCATTTACACCTCCAAGATTTCCAAATGTGGGACAGTGATTTGTGGAAGCCTAGTCCGAGGGGTCATACCTTCTTTGATCCCTTCGACCCATTCTCTTGTGGACCCCGTGACCCACCATATTTACTCCACCTTTTCGAGGGAGTCCACCATCATACCCCCACCATCTCATCTCCCTTCATGGATGAAGGAGATCAACAACACCTTCTAGACTTCCACACATGGGATCTTGAGATGAGGGAATCCATATCGAGGGGTCACACATTCTTTGATCCCTTCGATCCCTTTCTTAGTGGGCCCCTTGGTCCACAATCTCCATTCCACTTATTTAGGGGAGGTCACCATTATACCCCTCCCCCATGGACCGGGCCATCGGCACCCACCGAGTCCGTTCACGGGCGAGAGACACCCGACCCTCCTGTTCCACCCAAACCTCCCAAATCCAAAGGACCGTCTTATGGTTGTACCGACATTCAGTCACACTTAGGGTATGCATGGCACACCTTCGGATGTCCTGGACCACCTTGCATATGATTGGGTCGAACTAACATTAGGTTTGTTTAGGGTTGTGTGTGCATCCGTGTGTTTTTATTTTGCTAAGCATTTTAGGAGTGCATAGTGAGTCTGCCGAGTCTAGTGCTGGGCATGTTAGGAGTCTGCATGAGTGAGGCCAGCAATGCACGTTACAAAGAGCTAGCCGATGCCCATCGACACCACCGAGAGTTCCAAGAGGGTGAATATGTCATGATTAGGGTAAGACCTGAACGGTTTCCCTCTGGAACCGTTAAGAAGTTGCAAGCTCGCGGAGCCGGTCCCTTTAGAGTGTTGAAACGCGTTGGATCCAATGCGTATGTTGTGGACTTGCCCGAGGAATATGGTATAAGCTCTACCTTCAATGTATCGGATCTTGTTGCATATAGGGACCCAGCGGTGATCCCTAGTGAGCCTTTTGAGCCATCTCCTCCCCTTGAGAGTGATCCCACACCTGAGTGTCCACTTCCACCTCCAGCCCCTTTTTCACTGCAGCGTGAGCATATAGATCGTATACTGGACGAGCAAGTGACAGTTACCAGGAGTGGATCTTACCCGCGCTACCTAGTGCGATGGAGAGGACGGCCCACTACTGAGGACACATGGATCACACATGGCGAGTTACAGCAGATTGATCCGGACCTTCTGGAGCGTTACAGGAGTGATGCAGACCCTTACTCGACAGGGTCGAGTTTCTCCCACCCGGGGAGAATTGGTGCGGACACCCGAGCAGTTGAGCGGCGCGACACGCCGAGCCACCGGTACCGCACACGGAGCACGACTCGAGCCACCTCAGCGTCCATCTGGCTCGGAGACAGTCTGGAGACTCCGCCTTGAGCCTCCCCATTTATCATATTTAGTTAGCCTTTATGTGTGTGTAATTGTGTTTATTTCGTTGTATTCGGTTTGTAATTTTGATTGTAAGAGGGGTTTATTTACAAAATGGGACCCCCGGGTCCCACGGGCCCCCCCAGACCCCTCCCATTGATCCACCTCAGCCTAGGGCCCCATGTGGGGTCAGTCAACATTCTAATGTGGGCTTCTAGAAGGGTGGGCCAAGTGGGGGGGACAATTAGACTAATTTGTCAAGGTTGGCCACCAACCTTCCACCTACCCCCACCCCTAGTCACGGGGGCGCCCCCCTCTCACCATCAAGGTTTTAATTTTTGAAAAATGTGAGTAGAACTAATTAGTTCTACTCCATTTTTATATTCCCACAAATCCTAGGTCCAAGGGTAGTTTATGTCTTTTGCCAATTCATACATATACCTTGTATTTTCATTTGATGAGAATTAATGCCATTTGAATTGAAAAAAAGCTTGAAGCTCCAGCCTTGGTGCGCCCCCTTCTCCTCTCCCTCTCCCCCTTGAAGCTGTGAAGGCTTCCTTCTGGTGGTGAGACTCCACCCTATCAGTTCCGGTCGCCGCCGCCACCGCCACGAGCCGCCACCGCACCGCCATCGCCATCAACGGAGTTCTGCCCGTGCAGTACCACAGGAGCTTCCACGAATTTCCTGTCTCAGCCCTGAGCTCAGATAGATCTGGGGATTTTATTGGGTGTTCCAGAGGTGTCAAGGACATCCCAAAAATTTTGGTTTGTCATTCAGATCTCGTTTCATATTTTTTGATTTTTGTCCACTCTTTCATTTTGGTTCTGCCAGAGTTCTGTCCAGATTCATCCCCACCCTGAGTTTCATGTCTTAGGTCCACCTTTTGATTTATTTTGGTTCACCCAATTTTAATGGAGGTTCCACCCATCCACCCCTTCTTCCAAAATTTTTCTTAATTTTTGGTTCGTCCATTTCATATTTTATAAAAATCGTTCTCAGTCCCGGCTACAGTTCTGTCCCCCCTGTTCCCAGATCCGACCACCAGTCACCCCAAAAATCGTAGTAAATCACCATTACCTCCAAATCAAATTCCAAAAACATTCCCAGTTCCGTGGTTTGATAACCTAAAACTTTTAAGAAGAGCTCAAGAGCTGAATAGGAGGTTCACTAGGCGGTCAATGGTGGTTCTCAGACAAGTATCATGCAGATCTGAGATTTCAGTTACTGTACAACAGGGGATTGTAAATTCATTAAAGTTCTAATCCGACCAGATCCAGTAGATCTCTCTGGGTCTAGATTGAAGCATTTGAAGAGAGCTTTCCAACGATAGCTCATGCGTCCCGATCCGACGTCGGGATTGATCGCAGCGGCCGTTTTCTCCGGAGCGCGCGCCTGAAAATAGTAACTAAAAATCCGTGGGCAGCAACTTCAAAGCTTGGGAATCGGGACCGATCGACCCCGATCGGTGTTCCCGGCCGACCGCCGTGCGTGGAGGCGCGCCACCAGGGGTCCCCATCATAGTGGGTGCCACCCCCCGCAGATCCGGAGGACAGCGCCATCCGTGGGCCCCGCGGGCCCGTAGAACCCGCCGTTCGGAAAGCACGAAAATGCGGAGTTCGGCACCTTCGGGCGACATCAAGATGCTGCCCGTCCACCCGAGTTGCGTGATTCCCGGGCTCCACATGTGACCTTTTACCTCCCTGCGTGGAGTGGGTCAAATCTTTGTATTGCTATGATATTGTTTAACCGGGAGTCCGTAATTCGGCCGGGGTTGTCTTCGCCACGCCGGGTGCGTGGAGGTAATGGTCCGAACCTCTTGGCGTTCATTTGCTTAGCTAGTATACGGTCTTTTGCCTCTTCCGAGAGCATAGGTACTAGCCCATGTGTCGATGTCACCGCTGTGAGAGTGAGTGTGACCCGTCCCGCGACTCGATCCGAGTCCGGAAGTTGAGTCGGACTACCCTTGACCTCCGCCGGTTCCTTAACCGCGCACGGTCCGCGCTTTCCCCCGCTTGGGACGACGAGTGAGCTTCCACTTCTGTTAGCGACATTTTGCCACTAGGAGCTCGTAGTGTCGGGCTTAGTGTCTCCCTGGTGTGTGTTGCTGGTCACGTCTTCATCTAGAGTCCGAGGGTGGCACCTAATAGTGTCGTCTCCCGTGTCCGTCCCGCATCACGTACAAAACACAAAACTCCGAGCACAAGTGCTAGAGTACTAACAGGCAGACACGCTGTCACACGTACTACGAAACACCACCGGTAGTATGGCAACTGCCAACATACTCAGGACTAGGCAACTAGACCTACCACGCAACGATCCCGAGTCGAACGACTCAAGGGAAAGATCGTCACAGACAGCGGAACAAGCCGCCAATCGGTCTAATCCTAAGCCACGAAAAACGACACTCCACAGGAAACGACTCACGGAGACTTGAGGGAACACAAGAGACCCTCAGCACACCTGGACACACGGACCGAGGTAAGGCAACACCTCGAGGCATCCAGAACCAGTGTCTCGGACTGGACAGAACCGCCAAGACACCCACACAAGGTCGCCTGTCAACCACTGGATCACCCCGGGTTGACCAGAACCAACGACGACGACTCAACAGTAGGAAAGAGAATCCTTCCTAAAGCAAGAGGACTCCTGGCTACCTTACAACGTAGTCTTAGCCCTCATAGGACGTCAGGAGACATCCACGGGACAACGGGCAGACCACAAGGACAAGCCAAGACAAGCAGAAACCGAAACGACGGAAATCGGAGCACAAGGCATGTAACGCACCACCCTTAGACCGTTACATGAACGTGACGGTCTAAGCCTAGGCCGTTACACTCCAACCGCCCGACACAACACCTAAAACACACCAGGCACGTAACGGCCTGCACCAGGCGCGTTACACCGCTCTGACGCGCCCAACCCGAGCCGTCAGGGCCAACAAACCTCAAACATAAAACCACACTCGACGCACGTAACGCATGGACCAAGGCGCGTTACATCTACCTAACGCGCCAGGGCAAGCGCGTCAGGGCCAACAAAACCTAGAACAAACCAGAGCTCGAACCACCTAACGCGCTAGGCCAAACGCGTTACATAACCTAACGCGGCAAGGCAGACGCGTCAGGGCAACCTAACGCACGGGAGCAGGCGCGTCAGGGCCAACTGGCTCAAGACAAGAAACAACTGGCTGAGAGGCATGTAACGGTCCCGACCGGACGCATTACAAACACCTAACGCACGGGGGCGAGGCCGTTAGAGACAACGACACAACCACCCCAAACTCAGCCAAAACAGCATGTAACGGCCTGGGGTAGGCGCGTTACGACGCTGTGACGCACGGGGACACCACCGTTACACAAACAGACTCACGGTCAAACACAAAGTCAAACAGAACGTAACGGCCTACACCAGGCGCGTTACACCCACCTGACGCACAGGGGCAGGCACGTCAGGGGAACCGACTTAACCAAAGCACTAAACGACAAGATAGGCGTAACGCGTCTCACCGGACGCGTCAAGAGGTTGTGACGCGCCACCCCTGGGCCGTCACACTCCCAAAACCACGAAAAGCTTAAAAATACCCAGACGCAGTGACGGTCTGTCATGGGGCCGTCAGGGCATGTGACGGTCCCTGGAACGACCGCCACACCAGTCACGGCGAGAAAACAGAGGGTTGGCCAAATCGGCCCGTTCCACGCCCCATTCACGCCGAAGCGCAGGGGAAACAACCCTCGACGATGAAAAACAACATTAGGAGGCTAAAAAGCCCACATGCAAACACAAAAACACAAGATCGGGGCGATTTTAACAAATCGACCCTAAAAGAGTCAACGAGGTTCCCGGGCTCCTACCGACCTCGAATGACCACCGATCAACACGAAACTAGCATGAATGAGATCCTAACCTCCCAGTGGTCAGTTCAACACTAACCGAGCTACACATGGTTGTCGTTCTCCGACGAACCCTACAAAACCCGAAAATCATGGTTTAGGCTAAACAAGCCCAAACTCGGCCGTTTCCGCCCCAAACGATGTGCAAGGGTAGGGAAAACGGAGAGGAGGAAGTGAGGAACCATCACCCTACCTCCACCGAAGAAACCGTGCCCCGAAGGGACTAAACCACGCCGAAAAGCACGCCGCGAGCTCAAACGTCGGCTTTGAATCCACCGTTCGGGATCGCGCCAAATCCATCTAGATCCTCGTCCCATCGCGCACCCAACTCCACTGCATCCCCAACACGTGCCCCTAGGTACCACGTCTGCAGCCGGAGCCGAGGAAGCTCGAGAGGAGAGAAATGAAGAGAGAGAGACGGCGACGGCGAAATGAGAAGGAAGGAGAGAGGAAGGAAAAGAAAAAGGAAAAGAAATTAGGAATTTTCCTAATTTCTGAAAAATCTGATTTCTGGCCCTATATCCGAACAATACGTAAAAATAGTCGAAACGACCGGCTCGAAGAGTACATCGTCGCTGCAGCATCCACGAGTCAAGGAACTGACAAGTAAACTCACTGTAGGGTTCCATAACTAGTACGAGAGAAAAACTCCCACGGATCGTAAAACTCAACTCGGAGGCCACAAAAGCGAACCGAAACTCACCGAAACAAATCCAAAAGATCCAATGAAGATCCAGCAAGACCTACCAAGGATCCAGGGCATTACATCCTACCCTCCTTTAAGAAATTTCACCCTCGAAAATAAGGACTAACAAAGGAGAAGCAGGGAAGAACAACCCAACAATACAACCACGGAAACAACACAAATCTGGAGAAACACAGCTCAGAGGAACACTGTCGGACCACAATCACGAGCACATGCTCTGGATTGAGCACGACACAAGTGGACACAAGTCCGACACCTCCGAAATAGGGCAACGTCGCTTACGTCTCACAGGGGAAAGAGACACGACTGCCACAACAACAAACAACCAATCGAGAAACACAACGACTGCACGGCAAGTGGCAGCTTACACGAGGAGACACAATCATGTCAGCTGACAGCTCGACCACATCATCGGCTCCAGTGCCAAAGGCAACAGGGAACACCTGGCACACAGGACGCCAATGACAACACCATTGGACCACAAGCACAATCGAGTCAGTCCTCACTCAGATATTACATCTGATCGAGTAGCGAGCTAACTCTAAGAAAAAGAGTATAGCCAAGCTAACCGACATGACCTGGTCCAAAACAGAGACACAAAATCATAGAGAAACAGCGCCAAAACAACAACCACGATCTCGGGGAACGCATCTCAAGGACCACCAACACGCCTCGAGAGCACAACACCCAAGAAAAGAAAATGCAGAGTAGAGGGTACTCAATCAGCAGGAATGCCGACAAATTCCCCAACACTCACAAATGCCAATGCCAAAACCAGACAAACACCAGCAACTGCACGGCAACAACAACATCAAGGCATAGGAAGCCAAGATGAAGTCACATAGAGAAGAAGCAAATCTCTCGACCAGTGAGTAGCCAACCCACACACTTCAGCTGCATACTCAACAACGCACGCAGGCATCAGAAGAGACCTCGGTATCCGCATCTCAGTACACACCAGACGCCTTCGCAACTAATGAAGATCGCAAACAACACGCCACAAGTACCGATCCAGCGAACAACCGCTCACAAGAAACCTAAGTGCAAAGAGGAGGAGTACCAGCTTCAGCACAAGGCACAAGGAAAAAGCTAATCTCGGCTTACCTTCACATCCTAAAAAATGGTAAATGAGCCTTCACGATACATCGGCCGCTGGACACGGCACGACAAATACGGTACACAACAGCTCTTAACACCCTTATGGAGTCCAAAGCCAAGCAACCGTATAGCAAAGAGCAGATCCGGCTCAAAATAAAGCTGTCCACACTTAAGCGGACACAGGACAAAAGCATCGCCCAGACAGCAATTCCAAGGCAAACCTCGAGAAAGATTCCACCAGAAGGGACGAGAAGCAGGAAGCTCAATCGCAAAAGCTCACCAGGAAGGGAAAATCCTAGCTTGCCTGAGCAACTTCTCAACCATGGAATCAAATCGAGCACTTCAACAGAAGTGAAACACATCAGGAGCTTAACAGACTCAAGCTGGGATGACCAAGACAACGTGAGAACGTGTACGGTCATCAAACCAAGGCTAAAGGTCAACAGCAACCTGAACAACACACAGAGAAAACCTCGAACAACGTACTACAAATTCAAGCCTTCCGGCGAACACTGCCAAGTACAACTTGCTCGAAACAAACACAACGACGAAAAGAAACAGCTCGTCACAACCTGACGAGAGCAGGACCATCTCGCATAGTGCCTGAACAGCACGTACAAGACAACACACCGAAAACAACATGACAAAGAATCACAAACTGAAGCCAACAGAAGACTGTACTGGACTTTCACGACTCTGGAAACTGTATATCTCAGATTCCCATGTACTTCACACAACAACGCTCTGACAGCTCAGAAAAGAACTGCGAACATCTCAGAACAATGCTCTGATACCAACTGTAGCGACCCGGATCCCGGATACTAGATGTACCCAGTAGAACTACCGAATACACGTGATACCGCTTGGAACCCGCGAGGCCTCCCAAGAGCGGGAAAGCTCCGAAGGGAAAAAGGCATGTGTAGAGTACATTGAAGCCACAGAGATATAACAGAAGCAATTAAATTTCATTAGATTGGTTTTCTAAAGTAGCAGAAATAAAATTACTTTTCAATTAACTGTTCAAATTAAAAATTATATCCCAGAGTCAACTCCAAAGCTAAAGACAACAAGTCTAGCACAGTACAGTCGACAGAAAGGAAAGACGTACCAAGAAGTCGGGGAAAGCCCGATGCAGGTACCAGCTGGCAGCAACGGCACGCAACGAGCACGCGCACCAGGAACCACGCGGAAGCAGAATGAATAACGCCACCCCACCTGAAAAGTAGGGGTGAGCCAGGTGTCACTGGCTCAGTAGGGGTCATGCGGATCCCCACTGAAAAACACACAGTAACACGGAACAACAACAACAACGAAAACGGCAGGTGTAGTAAAGCAGGAAAACTACACCACAAAGTTGTAAAACTACGCTACAAGCAGTAGTAAACAGACGGGAAGTAGGAGTTGTTGTGCCCCTGTGTGGTTTTTATGTTGGCTGACACACCACGAGTCACACTGAGGTTGAATATCTGATTGTTTGCCTGAATAGCTAATTCATGAATGTGGCTAGATTGGGTTAACGTAGTGGCTAATTGTTCATGCAGTGTGTTGACGCAGTTGGAGATTGGGTTGACGCATTGGCTGTCTGTTTACTAGCTGCGTTGACACTACAAGGACACTGCGTTGACGCAGTAGTTGCTGGTTTACTTACTGCGTTGACGCAGTGGATCAGCTGGGTTGACGCCATGCTGCTTTGTCTACCTTTTGTTGCTCATTATGTCTTAAAGTCTGTACATCAGACTGTTTCAGCAAGTCTTTACATCCAACTGTTCAGCTTGCAACCAAGTCTGTACATCGGACTGCTTCTTTTGAAGTCTACATTGGCTCATTCACGTTTGCAAAGTCTGTACATTAGACTGTGGCAAAGTCTATACATTCGGTTCCTTGGGCAAAGTCTATACATCGTGGCCTTGAACTTTCAAGTCTGTACACTCCTTATTTCAAAGTCTGTACATTGTTGCCTTGAAGCCATTCCAAGTCTATACAACGCTCAAGTCTCTACAGCGTGAACAATGCGTCTTCTTCTCCAACTCTATACATCGCTCGCTCTATCAGCTTTTCATCACAGAGTCTATACACTGGTCTTCACTTAATGTCTATACATTGGCTCAGACTTACCAAGTCTGTACACTGCCTTTGGGTTCCAAGTCTATGCACTCCCTCGTTACTAAAGTCTGCACACTCACTCTTTCATCAAGTCTATACAGACTTAGCGAAAGCTCAGCAAGTCTGTACACTGGTTTCTCTGGCACGTTAACACTAAGTCTATACACTCAGGTTGCTGAAGGTTTTCATGTATGTACACTGCATGCTCACTCAACTAAGTCTATACACTCGTTCGCTAACACAAAGTCTATACAATTGTTATTGAGCATCAAAGTCTGTACAGCATGTCTGCCTTCATGGGTTCTGTGCTTTTAGTGCGTTGACGCACTTGGCTGACTGCGTAGATGCAATTGTGTGTCTTTTGCTTTCTGTCTTGTTCACTGCGTCGACGCTGAAACATGATGCGTTGACGCATTGGCCAGTTGCCAAGGGCGTGAGCATCTCGCTTGAGGAGCTGAGGCGACGCTGCACGATGGAAGCGTTGACACCTTGGGCTGATGTCCTCACGAAGTATGTACACTCAGTTAAACTTTCAAGTCTATACATCATCTGATACTGTTATTCAACTGATTATCTGACAGGTTTAATGGATGAGGCCATCAAGACTTGCACGTGATCCTAGAGGCTGAAATGCTGACACGTGGACCACTGAAGCTTGGGCGGGAATCGAAAAGAGCATAAGCCCTAGCTGCCTGCTGCTGGTATGTATATGGAGACTCCTCCATCGGCTGTGATTGATCGAAAGAAAAGGAGCAAAGCATATACATCCAGTCTGAGAGTGCAGAGAGGTCTTCGATCCAGAGAAAAAGAAAGAGAAGAGAAGAGAAGAAGAAGAAGCAGAGAGCAGAAGCTGAGAGAAGAGAAAGGGAAAAAGAAGAGAGAGCTTCCACGATCCAGCAGAAGAAAAGAAAAAGAGAAAGAGAGAAAAGGAGAACAGAGATCGAGAGAAGAAGAGAAGTGCATCAGAGAAGAAAGAGAGAGAGAGAGAGTGAAGAAAGAGAGGGAGATCGAGGGAGATCTGTTCCTACTGGACCGTGGATCAGATCCAGGCCAGTCAGCTCTGTTGAGAGCCACATTGTGCATTTCATTTTTCATCCTTTTGTTTGCTGAAGTTATTTTCATTTCGTGTTTTTGTTTTTCCTTTTTCATTTGGTTATCCTTGTTCTTCCGATCCTCTAGACTGAGGTCGGGTTCCTCCTGGTGGGTCAGGAGAAGGGAGATCTGATCTCCGTTTTCCAAGCAGCAGGGGGGCTGCTTGTGGGTTCCCTCCGGGCTAGGAGGAAGAGAGGCTAGGCCTCTGGTGGATTGCTGGTAGCAGAGTGCTACTGGCTGGTTCACTGGGAGCAAGGCTGCTACTAGTGGGGTTCCCTCTTGGTATAGAGGAAGAGAGACGTGAGTCTCTGGTTTCTAGTGACCGTGGGTTGCTAGAGGTTCCCTCCGTGTAGGAGGAAGAGGGGAGGTTGTTCCCTTGGGTAAGCTGTGTATCAGCGTCTGTTGGCAAGCTGTGTTGCCCAACTGTTAGTGAAGCCACACTCGGGTTGAGTGTGGGGTGGATGTAGGTCTGCAGGACCGAACCACCTAAAAACCCCTCTTACATTGTGGTTTGATTGCTTATGGTTTGCTTCCGCTAGATGTTTGCATAGGGGCGCTCCAAGTGTTTGATCACAGGTTTATTAGATGATTTGATCAGATTTTGTTCTAAGTGTTTAATCTGTTGAGTGAGCGAAATTCTAATTGAGTGAAAGTTTATATTGGGTGAAAGTTTTTATAGGCTGTATTCATTCACCCCCCCCTCTAAATACTTGCACCAAACTCAACAATTGGTATCAGAGCGGTCTCTGACTTAACAGATCAAACAATCTGCAGAGGATCCTGCTAATTGTTGGTGCATTTCAGAGTGGGTCTTTAGGAATCATATTTTGATTTACTGACTTAGTGCTTTACGTTGACCATCTGGTTTACTGTATTTCTGCTTGGTGCATTCCAGAGTGTGTTTTCTGTGCTCGTTATTTTGTTTCACCGGTTTAGTGATTGGCCTTACTCACCTGGTCTCGGAGCTTCAGTTTTTCTTTGCTTTCAGATTGTTTGCAATGGAACCAATCGTGCTGAAGGATAGCTCCATCAAAGCCAACAGATCTAGCCATAGTGGACCATTAAGCGAGAAAAGCAGCCTCTCGCGGTCTGAAATTGATGGAGACATTGAAAGGGTGACCAGTGAATTCAAGAAATTTCTGAGGGAAAGAGAAGGAAAGCTTGGTGAAGGCAGAAAGCAAACAAGGTATAATTCTAATCCTGCCAAGATTGTTGACACTAACGTTTGCTACACATGCAGGAAGGCTGGCCATGTGAAGACTGACTGTCCAAAATTCTCAAAATTCAAAGGAAACACCGAAGACAGTGATAAAGAAGGAGGAAAGTCAATATGCTTAATGGCCAACCGGGGAAGTGATGATAAGGAAACCTCATCTCAGGTAAGCTCCGGATCAGAAGGAGTTTCTTTTGATGAATTGATAATGATGTATGAAAATCTGTTTAAAGTGTCCAAGAAATTAAAATCTGAAAATAAAAATTTAAGAAAAGAAATGAATAATTTGAAATCTGAAAATGAATCATTGCAAGAAAAGAAAACTGAATCTGAACAAAGATTGAAACAGGAAATCAACATCCTCAAAAGTCTAAATGATGCCTTGCATCAACAAGTTATTTCCTGTGAAACTGAGATTGCAGGTTTTGAAGCTAATACTGCTGATTTGAATTCTGAAATTGAAGATCTAAAAACCTCCCTGTCAAAATTTGCTAAAGGGAAGGAACAACTTATATTTGTGAAAAGTTCAGACTATGCTAGTACTTCAAAATGTATTTCATCTAAGAAATCTCAGAACAATAAGCACAGGGCTGAACAAAAGAAAAAGTAAAATTGCTGTGAAAAATCTTCTCATAAAATTCAGTTTAAAAAGAAAAAGAATATGCAGTGTTTCTATTGTAATAAGATAGGTCATATGATGCATGAGTGTAAGATGTTTGAATTAGATGACCTAGCTGCTACTACTGCACAGAAAATTCCTGCTAGAAATCATGTTTTTCAAAGAAGGAAAATAGAGTGTTTTCATTGTGGCAAGATGGGCCACATTGTAGCCCAATGTTGGCATGCTCAGGGAAGGAAGTTTAACAATAAATCTGATAAATTCCTTGTCAATAGAAATGAATTTATTTTTGAAAGAAAAACACTTGCATGTTTTGAATGTGGGAAGTCAGGCCATAGAGCTGCTGACTGTTGGCTGGCTTATGTTGGTAAACAGAATCTTAATTCTGATAACAGAAAATTTCATGCAAATGCACATAGAACTCATGCTAATCAAAATGTGCATAAAATAAATTTGAAATCTGCTGCCTCTTGACATTATTGTGGTATATTAGGTCATTCAATGAATAATTGCCACCTGATAAGATCTGATGACCTAAATGCTAAAATGTTATTTAGAACACCTACCAAAGGTGTCACTATTAACCATGCAGGACCCAAGACTGTTTGGGTACCTGCCCATGCAAAATAGTGTGCTAACTTGCAGGTGTGCCTTGGAAGCTGAAGAATAAAAATGGGGAAATAAACCAAGGCACCCAAGTTGATAAAACCCCATTCAGGTAAATTTCTCAAATCTATTCAAATGAAAATTATGGTTGAGCTGAGAAGTCATAGCTTCATGCATACATGTTTTATTTTAATTGGTTTGACTCTTGCATTGACCTTTGTGGGCTTTCTTGTTTGTACTGTGAGCCGTGTGCATATATGAGAATGGCATAAACATGCACATGACATACAATCATTGAAAATCTGATGCATATAGGAATGTTTGTATTGCATTGTCATGCATGACCACTTGGTATATAAATGGAAAGCTACTAAAGGGCAGAGGAAATCTGTCTGGAGGTTCTTACTATGTGTGAGATGGTCTTTTAGGCCAAGTTCTCCGTCAAGTACCAAGAGTCAAATTTGCATATCAGAGAATGTCTGCATCTTCATGTGAATATTTTGCTTCATGCCCCTGCATACATGAAGATAATTGCATTGCATTTCTTTACATTGAAAATGCCAAAAAGATAGATTGAATGCATACATTTAGGGGGAGCATTATTCATACATCTGAAATCACTCAAATATTTTTAGATTTACTACATAGCATGTTAAATCTGTTGTTGCATAGTCATTCATCATCTACATTGTCTGCATGACATATAGGATGATTCAGTGTTTTTAGTTAGAGGGAATCATTGCATAGCATATCACTTCTTTGAAAAATAAAAAAAAAAGGGGGAAGGGAAATGCCACTGCATATAGATAGGGGGAGCATGCTTAATCCGTTCCTCTCCAGCTATATGATTCATCTTATCATATCTGAAGTGTCAGTGATTCCATCATTTAAAGTGGTATCAAATGATTTCTTGACTACTTCTGAAGTTGTTCAAAATCTGAATTCACACTTTATAGGCATCTGTCTGCCTCTCCTAAATCTGCTGAAGGAGAGCTTCACTTCAATCCAGTCAATTCTGAACTTCTTTGCTCAAGGGCAGATTCTTTGCTGAAATTTTTCAGAATCTATGCTGTTTGTTGAAATATCAGTCACCTCACTTGAATTACTAAGCTGAGATATGAAGTAAACCTTCAGTCTGAATACTACTCATGAAAGTTAAAACATCTTCAATGAGGAACCTTCCATTATACATGCTTAAGAACATTTGTTAACTGGAACTGGTTTAAGTCTTATGTACTCCTGTTTGGACACAAGGAACTTGGAAATATCTGATTCAATCTCTTAATAAACTTTAACTGTCTGCCTCATGTAAATTCATGTAAGAGCTTCTGACATCTGAAAAGTTGATATCCTTGTCTATGTTGACTGAGATATATAGTGTATGTGATTTTTTTTTCTTAAACACTTAACTTGTTCTGAATCATGGATAGAGCAATAACTGTGGTTACTGAGAAACCTGTCCAAAGGATTGTGTCATGAAGTACCATGGTTAACTCTGCTTAAAGAGATGATTAAAAATACTGTGAAAAGTTGGCAGAGCAATGGCATTGTTGTATTGAGTAACTGGGGATTCTGGCCTCTAATCAAGGTGTATTCTCATGCCAAAGATACTTCCAATGCTATCTCTGTTCTCCAAAATGGGAGAAGCAATACGGTTGTCACACTGAGTAACTGGGGATTCGGACCTCTGATCAAGGTGTCTCCCCATGTCAAAAGGTGTTGATAAACCAAAATTGTTCATTTAAAAAGAAAATTATGAACAAGTGTAAATCAAATTCTGTAAGAACAATGTAAAATTCTTAAAGTTGTTGCATTCTCTTATATATCTCTTAAAACTGTCATGGAAAGTAAACTAAGTAAGATGGAAGTTGGTTGAACTAGAATTTTATATGAGCTTGTAGTTCCTCTTTATTAAGAGCTGGTTCAGATATGAGTACAATTCTTTTTGAAAAACTTGTTTACATCATTCTTAAACCATATCTGAAAATCAAGGTTTCATAAGCTTTTATAATGGAGGACTCTAGAACTTAAAAATTCTGTTCTATGAAGTTAGTATCTTGCTGAAAAGTTCAATATCTCAACTTTCACTAACTGTTGAATCTGCTCATCCTATGGCTCTTTATCACTGTGTTTGATTCAGGGGTATTAGACTGGTTGTCATTTTTTTTGAGAAGCACTTCTCTCAGTTTACCATGTGTACTTGTAGTTTTTGGATAACCAGAGTTCATCCTTGTGGATTTCTCTTGCATCATAGATCAAAAGGGCAAGATTCTCTGGTCTGTTTGAGAGACTATTTGCATAAGGGGACAATGTGCTAGATTATCTGATCATGTTGTTTGTCTGCATTAGCTCTATATCTTCTGCCATGTCAAAGGGGGAGTATTTGTTGCATATGCATCACTGCATAAGTTGTTTAACAAAGGGGGAGAATTGATTTAATTGCTTCTGATATTGTGTTGTCCTCATCTGCTGAACTATGTTGAGTGTCTCATATGACATCTCTGGATTATTCGTTTTGCTAAAGTAAAAGGGGCAGATTAGTCAAAAAGGGGGAGCTTTTAATTCACTCTTTTTATACAGTCTTATTCTTTCCTCTTCAACTCATGTCTTTTTGCTGAAGGCAAAGGGGGAGAAGAATCTAATCTGAGTCAGTGTAACTCATAGTGTTGCCATCATCAAAAAGGGGGAGATTGTTGTGCCCCTGTGTGGTTTTGATGTTGGCTGACACACCATGAGTCACACTAAGGTTGAATATCTGATTGTTTGCTTGAATAGATAATTCATGAATGTGGCTAGATTGGGTTAACGTAGTGGCTAATTGTTCATGCAGTGCGTTGACGCAGTTGGAGATTGGGTTGACGCATTGGCTGTCTGTTCACTAGCTGCGTTGACGCTACAAGGACACTGCGTTGACGTAGTAGTTGCTGGTTTACTTGCTGCGTTGACGCAGTGGATCAACTGGGTTGACGCCATGCTGCTTTGTCTACTTTTTGTTGCTCATTATGTCTTAAAGTCTGTACATCAGACTGTTTCAGCAAGTCTGTACATCCGACTGTTCAGCTTGCAACCAAGTATGTACATCGGACTGCTTCTTTTGAAGTCTACATTGGCTCATTCACGTTTGCAAAGTCTGTACATTAGACTGTGGCAAAGTCTATACATTCGGTTCCTTGGGCAAAGTCTATACATCGTGGCCTTGAACTTTCAAGTCTGTACACTCCTTATTTCAAAGTCTGTACATTGTTGCCTTGAAGCCATTCCAAGCCTATACAACGCTCAAGTCTCTACAGCGTGAACAATGCGTCTTCTTCTCCAACTCTATACATCGCTCGCTCTATCAGCTTTTCATCACAGAGTCTATACACTGGTCTTCACTTAATGTCTATACATTGGCTCAGACTTACCAAGTCTGTACACTGCCTTTGGGTTCCAAGTCTATGCACTCCCTCGTTACTAAAGTCTGCACACTCACTCTTTCATCAAGTCTATACAGACTTAGCGAAAGCTCAGCAAGTCTGTACACTAGTTTCTCTGGCACGTTAACACTAAGTCTATACACTCAGGTTGCTGAAGGTTTTCATGTATGTACACTGCATGCTCACTCAACTAAGTCTATACACTCGTTCGCTAACACAAAGTCTATACAATCGTTATTGAGCATCAAAGTATGTACAACATGTCTGCCTTCATGGGTTCTGTGCTTTTAGTGCGTTGACGCACTTGGCTGACTGCGTAGATGCAATTGTGTGTCTTTCGCTTTCTGTCTTGTTCACTGCGTCGACGCTGAAACAGGATGCGTTGACGCATTGGCCAGTTGCCAAGGGCGTGAGCATCTCGCTTGAGGAGCTGAGGCGACGCTGCACGATGGAAGCGTTGACGCCTTGGGCTGATGTCCTCACGAAGTCTGTACACTCAGTTAAACTTTCAAGTCTATACATCATCTGATACTATTATTCAACTGATTATCTGACAGGTTTAATGGATGAGGCCATCAAGACTTGCACGTGATCCTAGAGGCTGAAATGCTGACACGTGGACCACTGAAGCTTGGGCGGGAATCGAAAAGAGCATAAGCCCTAGCTGCCTGCTGCTGGTATATATATGGAGACTCCTCCATCGGCTGTGATTGATCGAAAGAAAAGGAGCATAACATATACATCCAGTCTGAGAGTGCAGAGAGGTCTTCGATCTAGAGAAAAAGAAAGAGAAGAGAAGAGAAGAAGAAGAAGTAGAGAGCAGAAGCTGAGAGAAGAGAAAGGGAAAAAGAAGAGAGAGCTTCCACGATCCAGCAGAAGAAAATAAAAAGAGAAAGAGAGAAAAGGAGAACAGAGATCGAGAGAAGAAGAGAAGTGCATCAGAGAAGAAAGAGAGAGAGAGAGAGAGTGAAGAAAGAGAGGGAGATCGAGGGAGATCTGTTCCTACTGGACCGTGGATCAGATCCAGGCCAGTCAGCTCTGTTGAGAGCCACATTGTGCATTTCATTTTTCAGCTTTTTGTTTGCTGAAGTTATTTTCATTTCGTGTTTTTGTTTTTCCTTTTTCATTTGGTTATCCTTGTTCTTTCGATCCTCTGGACTGAGGTCGGGTTCCTCCTGGTGGGTCAGGAGAAGGGAGATCTGATCTCCGTTTTCCAAGCAGCAGGGGGGCTGCTTGTGGGTTCCCTCCGGGCTAGGAGGAAGAGAGGCTAGGCCTCTGGTGGATTGCTGGTAGCAGAGTGCTACTGGCTGGTTCACTGGGAGCAAGGCTGCTACTAGTGGGGTTCCCTCTTGGTATAGAGGAAGAGAGACGTGAGTCTCTGGTTTCTAGTGACCGTGGGTTGCTAGAGGTTCCCTCCGTGTAGGAGGAAGAGGGGAGGTTGTTCCCTTGGGTAAGCTGTGTATCAGCGTCTGTTGGCAAGCTGTGTTGCCCAACTGTTAGTGAAGCCACACTCGGGTTGAGTGTGGGGTGGATGTAGGTCGGCAGAACCGAACCACTTAAAAACCCCTCTTGCATTGTGGTTTGATTGCTTATGGTTTGCTTCCGCTAGATGTTTGCATAGGGGCGCTCCAAGTGTTTGATCACAGGTTTATTAGATGATTTGATCAGATTTTGTTCTAAGTGTTTAATCTGTTGAGTGAGCGAAATTCTAATTGAGCGAAAGTTTATATTGGGTGAAAGTTTTTATAGGCTGTATTCATTCACCCCCCCCTCTAAATACTTGCACCAAACTCAACAGGAGTAGGGAACAAGTAAGAAAGGGGAAGAACCCGCGCCAAACAAGTGGTGGCCGAACTAACCTCGGCACCCCAAACTACTCCAAGCAGCGACAGAAGGGCGACTCTGATCTAACAAAGTCAGAAGTTACCGATCTGCCGACCCAACACCAGGTCCATGACAAAGACCTGCAAGAAACAGAAAAAAAGGTCTAGAAAAGACCACACAGACGACCGACGGACTCGATCACACAAACACGACTAGAACGTCGTGCACACTATCCCACGCACGACCAGAACATCATGCATGTGACAGGACACTGACCTCGGGTGTAGCCACGGAAAGGCCAACCCAGAAAGGTCACGACGCGCAAGAAACACGAAGAGCAGTGGAGAGCCACGCGCCACACGCGGACGCACCTCCCCACCAGAGCAATAGCCAGCTGCGTCCACAGACGTCTTATGCCACGCCACGAGTGTCTCGCCTGCAATACCGCTGAAGCCACGGTAGAGTCGCAGACACCCGTACAGAACCAAACAACATCAAGTAACCAGTCAGGGTGACGCCTGTCGACGTAAGTCCTCAGTCCCTGACCACGTGTGCACACACTGGCTCTAGCCTAAGCCAGGTACTCCAGCTAGTTTTCTCCCTCGGTAGGACACTACCGTTGGCTGGGAGCCCACGGAACTATCTTACAAACCGTGTCTCGGGAACACCCCTCCGCCATCACCAGGCGAATCGGCACTCAAAGGCTGAGGGCAAAAACAATCGGAGGCGTACAAAACATAAAACTCCGAGCACAAGTGCTAGAGTACTAACAGGCAGACACGCTGTCACACGTACTACGAAGCACCACCGGCAGTACGGCAACTGCCAACAGACTCAGGACAACGCAACTAGACCTACCACGCAATGATTCCGAGTCGAACGACTCAAGGGCAAGATCATCATAGACAGCGGAACAAGCCGCCAATCGGTCTAATCCTAAGCCACGAAAAATGACACTCCGCAGGAAACAACTCACGGAGACCTGAGGGAACATAGGAGACCCTCAGCACACCTGGACACATGGACCGAGGTAAGGCAACACCTCGAGGCATCCAGAACCAGTGTCTCGGACTGGACAGAACCGCCAAGACACCCACACAAGGTCGCCTGTCAACCACTGGATCACCCCAGGTTGACCGGAACCAACGACGATGACTCAACAGTAGGAAAGAGAATCCCACCTCAAGCAAGAAGACTCCTGGCTACCTTACAATGTAGTCTTAGCCCTCATAGGACGTCAGGAGACATCCACGGGACAACAGGCAGACCACAAGGACAAGCCACGACAAGCAGAAATCGAAACGACGGAAATCGGAGCACAAGGCATGTAACGCACCACCCTTAGACCGTTACATGAACGTGACGGTCTAAGCCTACGCCGTTACACTCCAACCACCCTACACAACACCTAAAACACACCAGGCACGTAACGCCCTGCACCAGGCGCGTTACACCGCTCTAACGCGCCCAACCCGAGCCGTCAGGGCCAACAAACCTCAAACATAAAACCACACTCGACGCACGTAACGCACGGACCAAGGTGCGTTACAGCTACCTAACGCGCTAGGGCAAGCGCGTCAGGGCCAACAAAACCCAGAACAAACCAGAGCTCGAACCACCTAACGCGCTAGGCCAAATGCGTTACATAACCTAACGGGGCAAGGCAGACGCGTCAGGGCAACCTAACGCATGGGAGCAGGCGCGTCAGGGCCAACTGGCTCAAGACAAGAAACAACTGGATGAGAGGCATGTAACGGTCCCGACCGGACGCGTTACAAACACCTAACGCAATGACACAACCACCCCAAACTCAGCCAAAACAGCATGTAACGGCCTGGGGCAGGCGCGTTACGACGCTATGACGCACGGGGACACCACCGTTACACAAACCGACTCACGGTCAAAATCAAAGTCAAACAGAACGTAACGGCCTACACCAGGCGCGTTACACCCACCTGACGCACAGGGGCAGGCGCGTCAGGGGAACCGACTTAACCAAAGCACTAAATGACAAGATAGGCGTAACGTGTCTCACCGGACGCGTCAGGAGGCTGTGACGCGCCACCCCTGGGCCGTCACACTCCCAAAACCACGAAAAGCTTAAAAACGCCTAGATGCTGTGACGGTCTGTCGTGGGGCCGTCAGGTCATGTGACGGTCCCTGGAACGACCGCCACCCCAGTCACGGCGAGAAAACAGAGGGTTGGCCAAATCGGCCCGTTCCACGCCCCATTCACGCCGAAGCGCAGGGGAAACAACCCTCGACGATGAAAAACAACATTAGGAGGCTAAAAAGCCCACATGCAAGCACAAAAACACAAGATCGGGGCGATTTTAACAAATCGACCCTAAAAGAGTCAACGAGGTTCCCGGGCTCCTACCGGCCTCGAATGACCACCGATCAACACGAAACTAGCATGAATGAGATCCTAACATCCCAGCGGTCAGTTCAACACTAACAGAGCTACAAATGGTTGCCGTTCTCTGGCGAACCCTACAAAACCCGAAAATCACGGTTTAGGCTAAACAAGCCCAAACTCGGCCGTTTCCGCGCCAAACGATGTGCAAGGGCAGGGAAAACGGAGAGGAGGAAGTGAGGAACCATCACCCTACCTCCACCGAAGAAACCGTGCCCCGAAGCGACTAAACCACGCCGAAAACCACGCCATGAGCTCAAACGTCGGCTTTGAATCCACCATTCGGGATTGCGCCAAATCCATCTCGATCCTCGTCCCGTCGCGCACCCAGTCAACTCCGCTGCATCCCCAACACGTGCCCCTAGGTACCCCGTCTACAGCCGGAGCCGAGGAAGCTCGAGAGGAGAGAAATGAAGAGAGAGAGACAGCGGCGGCGAAATGAGAAGGAAGGAGAGAGGAAGGAAAAGAAAAAGGAAAAGAAATTAGGAATTTTCCTAATTTTTGAAAAATCTGATTTCTGGCCCTATCTCCGAAAAATACGCAAAAATAGTCGAAACGACCGGCTCGAAGAGTACATCGTCGCTGCAGCATCCACGAGTCGAGGAACTGACAGGTAAACTCAACGTAGGGTTTCGTAACTAGTACGAGAGAAAAACCCACACGGATCGTAAAACTCAACTCTGAAGTCACAAAAGCGAACCGAAACTCACCGAAACAAATCCAAAAGATCCAATGAAGATCCAGCAAGACCTACCAAGGATCCAGGGCATTACAGACAATCTTTGAAGTAACATGCCATTTTGTTCTTTTACCATTTTTATTTCTCCAATCAACCTTTTATCAGGGATTAGCTTGTCCGACATGGTTTGTTCATTAGAGGTTAATTTAGGTTGGTTTTGAAGTTGTCTTATGATTACTTCCAACCTAGTGATTTCAGCTTGAAGGATTCTATTTTCATCTGTTAGGCATGTAACGGTTTGCTTATTCACATCCAAGTCAGAGTTGAGAGTGTCATTTAGCTTTTTAAAAACTGAACAGTTGTTACAGAAGGAACTTTCATTCTGACATATTGGTTGGATTTTAAGTTTTCGAACAGTCTCTTCCAACCTTATGATTTCACCCTGAAGGATTTTGATTTCATCATTTAGACAAGCAATGTTTTGTTTATGCAAATCCAAGTCAATGGTGAGAGTATTGTTTAGTTCTTCAAATCTGGAACAGTTTTCACATGCATGAGTCTTACCTTGACTAATCTTCTTCAAGTCCTTTTTCATTCTTTTGTTTTCAGATTTCATCTTTTTGTATTGTTCAATCAACTGATCAGATGCTTCCATAAGCTCTTCAAAAGTAAACTCTTCAGAATCAGAGCTTACCTGCGATGAGGATAAATTGCTTGACTGCTCTAATCGGTCAGCCACAAGGCATTGATACTCTTGATCTTCTTTTTCATGGAAGTTCATCAACACCTCCAGAGCTTGCTTAGCTGTGCTGCAATTAGACACAAGATCAAGTAATCTGTCAACAACCGCAGCTTTGATTAAATTGAGTGCAGCAAGGTTGTTGTTGTGTTTGGTCTTGTGTTCAGCTGACCATTCACTTGAATCTGATGGTAGCTCATTTGGACCAATGTGTATAAGGTTCCACAATTGTGGATCTATGAAGTTGACATAGTCGTACATTCCTCTCAGCCATATTGAAAAATCTGAACCATCAAACATAGGAGGAGAAACCTTCGAGATATCTTCAGTAGACGAAGCCATTTTACTCAAAAAGCATTGAGATCTTTCCCTGCAGATCGTAGGATCTAGGAATAGCAGAGCTAGGCTCTGATACCAATTGTTGGGTCCCACGGAGTGCAGTAAGATCTAGAAGGGGGGGTTGAATAGATCATATTGATCACTATGGCCTATTTTAAATCATGACCCCTAAATACATAAATTACTCCTATAAACCAATAAAACACTTAGGCACACAGCGCATCGGAATAGATAGGAGAGGAGCAAGTAATAATGTTAAAGCTCGATGCCCAGTTTAGACAGGTGGACAACCAGGGCAGTGATTATGTTGAAATTCCAACATTTGAGCTCCGGTATACCAAAATGTTTCGACACATCCAACTCATGTCTTGACACTTTTACCGCGGGTCACAGCACAGGTCGACACATCTACCTGTAAGGCCGACACATCTGCAGTAGGATCCAGCTATATAGTGAGCTGGGGTCAACACTTCAGGGCAATGAGGTCAACACCTCTTGGCAAGGCACAATACACAGGTCGACACTTCTTCATGAGCAAAAATATCCAAAAGAGATGTAATACAATAAACCACAGAGATGTTAGATCAGAGTAGCTAAGTGTTAAATGACTTGCTTAGTGTGTGAAAGCTGTGGTGATCACTAAAGTGCATGAGTGTCAAACGAGGTGAATTCCCTTGGCAAAGCTTTCACCTTGGTACCTATGTGCAAGGGTGCAACAGGCAACCCAAGGAGCTGATGCGGTTAAAGACATAGGAGGGGAAGCTGCTCACACAAATTATGATATACCCTTTGCTTGAAAAATGCTCCAAAGTGCCTTTAAGCAAGAGTGCTGCAGACACTTGAGGATACACACGTTAGCAACGATGGTGAGGGGATCAAGATGAGACAATTTGTGCAGGCAGAACGCTTGAGGTGTGTAGAGAAATTAAATAGCGAAGTAGCACACGAACCTGTGAAATGGGGATAGAAGTTATAGAACAAGCTCACAATGAATACAACCCCCAACACAAGGATTTCAAGGTGGTTCGGTTGTTAGCTCACAACCTACATCCACCCCACACCAAACTCTATGTGGCTTTTCGGCTGACACACAGGTTGAACCGCTGAGCTAGACAGCTTGCTTACACAGCTGAGCAACACAACTTGCTTTCAGCTGACTAACAGTTGGAATCACCCAGAGGATCTGATCCTCTCTACCTCTGAAACCACAGAGGGAACCCGGTCCTTAAATAGGGGATCAAAAAAGCTAGATGTATTGATGATAGACGAACCGTAACAAATCGAAGCCGAATACTGCAAGTGCAGTGGAGAAGAAATAGAGACAATGTAGACACCAGTTAAAAGATTGAATCAAGACAACAGAGCTGATGATTACAGTTACAAGATTGGATCCAAGGATCCTTTTCTTCGAGCACAGGTAGACTGCGGGGCTTGTCTTCTCTCTCAAGGTTGCTCTTTCTTCTTCTTCTACTCTCACAGCACTGGACTATGTCAACCAAGTGCTGAGGCTGCTCTCACACTTTCTTAGGAGTGTTTTTTTGGTGGATGGCCTAGAGCGTGGCACTGTGTGGACGTCAGCAACAGCTTCTTCAGTTGAGGAAGCTTGGTATTAATAGGTAAAAACAAGTTGTAATGCCAGGGAAAAATGGCGCCAAGAAGTCTTTGATGGACCATTGCACCGGCTGTATTTTCCCTCCATAAATTTCCTTGAAGCGTGCGCCAGGGTGAAGTAAGAGCTTGGAGTCTTCCAGGAAAGTTCCATGATCGACGGTGGCAGCACCTGGAAGAAGGGACTGAGTCTTCTCATTTATATGCTTGGAGATCTTGTCATCAAATGCTCCTATAGGCCTGTTGTCTTCCATTGGCTGAGCCCAGCTGCCAGTACAAGGATAGGTATGATGGCAGATAGTGTTGAGGAGCAGGTCAGATTCTCCTTTAGATAGCATCAGATATTCACATTTAATCTCCCTCAGATAATCAGTCTTCTCATTGTGCACAGGTTTACTCTTCTGCGTACAATGGCTGGTTGGACAGCCCATTGGTCGATAGTAAGACAATGGCAGACTGCGGAGTGTCCTATTCCTAGCAGTAGACAGTCTAGACTGGTAGACTGATAAGACTGACAACACGGCAGACTAACGAGGCTCTTCCAGCTGGATTTCAAACAGAAATCATCTCCAAAAGGTAGACAAATGAGTGATAAGATGGCAGAGCAAGGGTTAGACCTTGGGACGTGGTCCAGACCCCAAAAACCTTAATTTTTATGATTTGAGATTACTTTTGTTGCATCCCCTAGTTGGTGTTTGGTTTCAATGATATCAAAATGATTGTGTTTGTGTGTGTATGTGTTTCATTGAGCAACATGTGTATATTGTGATTGATGAGTTGAAAGATGGCTTCAAGGTTCACTCTTGAAAGTCATATGAATTATTGGTGTTTAAGGAACTAATGCTATATTTATCTTGGTTTGTAGGATCAAATCCATGACTCACGTTTTCAATGAAGTTCTTCTTCAAAAAGGGAGTTACCTTTCTCATTGCATTGCATTTCATCCTTATATGATTCATACATTTCATCAAATAAGGTTTCAAGTCTTGGTTGGGGTATTTCCTTGCATTTTCCTCACAAGGCTTTTGGGCAAGAAATATACTTAGCCTATTTACTTGAATCTTGATGAATGTGATTTTATATCAATGTTCCTCGTGAGATAATGCTTCATAAATGTTAGTTCTTAATCAACAAGAATTCCATTTGAATGAATGTGATTTCATGATATTATGCATGCTTTACATTTGGCATAATTGTTAACACTTGTGTAATGAAGCATTTTGATGTTGAAGATTTGGTTGATTCAAGAAAGTGATTGAATGGTTGAGCTCCCATGTCATTTTATTTGATTAAGTGAGAGATTCATGTTCATCATATCAAAACCTTGTCAAATGGTGAATATATTTTTGATGGTTGAATTGAGAAGTCAATTACAAGCTTGAATGTGTTCAATGATGTATTTTTATGTGAACTAGTTCAAAGAGTTAATACTTGAATCATGAGTTTTGATTATCATCTACCCTCTTGATTTATCATGTCTTTACAGGTTCAAGGATGGTTTTTAAACCATCTCATGTCAAGTGGATGATGGTAACATCTAGCCATTTTTATGCTAAGTTCCGGATTGTTTTCATGATTCATGAGGTTGCATTGCATTAGAAGTGTTTTATGCATCCTTAAAATGAGATTTTTTGGTTTTTATGATGTGGTTTAAATGGTCTTAATACTTTGTTGAATTCATGGTAATTAATTCTTGATTTTTGGGATTTTTTCCGGCGCTTAAACATGGCTAAATTCCAAGTTATCGGACCCTTCAGGGAAGGGGTCGACCCCTTGGGTCGACCCCCCTGGGCTGAGAGCTCAGCCACCTGCATGGGTCGACCCCTAGGGTCGACCCCTGAGTCCCAGAATTAATTCTGGGCGCCGGGTGTTGTCTGTTTGGCCGAGGGTCGACCCCAAGGGTCGACCCTTCCGGAACGGGATTTTCGGGAGTCTTTAAAACCCAATGAAAACCCTTCTAAACTTTACCAAACTACGCCCCATTGGTTCCTAAACATATTAGGGGGTTTCTATCATGTATTGGGAGGGTTTTATGTGTCTTTTGTCTACTCCTCTATATATATGAATGTGAACTCCGAATTTGGGTGATGAGAAGCCCTAATGCATTTTGTTCTATCTTGTAGGTGGAGAAAAGGGGCAAAGCAACCAAGGAGCTCTTGAAGAAGGGTTATCATCTACATCCATGAAGATTTGGAGCTCGTGGTAGAAGAAGAAAAGAAGCGTCGAAGAGAGGAATAAGAGGATGCCAAAATCGCCATCATCCGACAACGAACCAAGAGGTACCGAAAGAATCGAAGAAGGGGGAGCTCTCTACATGTTATATCTTCTTCATTTCAGTCTTTAGACTTTGTTTGGGATTCATTGTATCTATTTGTCTAGGCTTCATACATTTTTGAAGGAATATTGTGTGTGGGTGTTCGGAAAAAAGGGTTCTCCGAGTGGTTTGTGTTGACGCATGTGCGTCGTGTGGTGCGGAGCATATCCGCGTGTGTGCTTAGGCATATTGTGGGGTGTGTTCCCCGTGTGTGGTTGGGAGTTTACTCCCATGTGGTTCCGTAGGCGTCGCCCTACGCATGTGTGTTGGAGTTTTACTCCGTGTATGTGTGGGGATTTATCCCAGTGTGTGTATTGGAGCGTCGTCTCTGTGTTGGGGATTTATCCCTGAGTGAAGCCTTAACGAGTTTGGTGAGGGGTGGATGTAGGGAGCCCGTCATGGTCCCGAACCACCTTAAAAATCCCGCGTCTTGTGGTTTACTTTTGTGGATGCATGTTTAATTATTTATATTGGTTGAATGTTCGTGTGTGAACGTCGAGATTGAGAGAACTAAGTTTACCTTGCTTAGTCTAATTTCTTCAATCTCATTCAAAGTTGTTAATTCCTGTTAGTTAGATTTTAATTTACCATCGATCGTGGGGGATAATTCAACCCCCCTTCTTGTCTACTCGCCTATCCAGGGACCAACACCTTTTTCTCTCTGTGGATGGCCCACTGATTTGATAGTTTATTTGATTGAGGATCTTTGGAAGAACAAGGGTGTCGACCTCCTTCGAGGTAAGTGTCGAGGCATCCTTTGAATATCATGAAGGCCCACGACCGATGTGTCGAGACTTCTTAAGACAGTGTCGGGACATGTGTGCTTGGTTCCAAGATGTCATCAAGACTGTGTTGAGACAGCATCTAGCAATGTCAAGACATGTGAGCCATATGCAGGAATTATCACACGAGTGTGTCGACACTTTTCTGTTAGTGTGTCAAGGCATCCCTTGAAAGGTTTTAAGAACAGCTTCTGCCGGTTTCATACACGTTCTGGTTGAACCTAGATGTGTCGACATGTTTCTGTTAGTGTGTCGAGACATCCCTTGAACGGTATTGAGGATGACTTCTACTTCAGCTGATTTCTTCTTGAGGGGTCGAGACAATTGTCATATGTGTCGACACAAGCTTTATGTGCAGAGTTGTCATCCGAAGGTTTCGAGATATTTTCTTTCTAATTCAGCCTTTGATTGGATTATGCTCAGACCTTGATGTATGGACCTTGATCTACTTATTGTGCTCGGACCTTAGTTAATTTTCCTTGGCCATCTTTCTTATGCAGCCTAATGCCTCATCTGTGTGTCTTACTTGATTTATTTCTATCCTTGCAGACACACTTTGATGCCGGTGTGGGTTTGACCTGAAATGCATGAGTGTTTGTCGCTGTCAACTACAGACAACCTATATTAATGAATCGTAGTTAGACATCATCGAAACAAAAGAATATTATACATAGGCCCAACATACATAGTCAGCCACCATCAAAACTCTGGAGTTACACAGTTTATACACTTGTCCAACAAGCTCTACGCCGCCACCACCTCACCCAGCTCAGTGACGGTCGTACGCCCCGGGGGAGAGGAGAGAGAACGGAGGGAGAGAAATGAGAGATCGTGAGGGAGGAGAGAGGAGAGAGTGTTGTGTCCCTGTGGTTCTGAAATTTTAATGATGACAAATATTATGACTCATTATATAACTTTGATGGATTTATTACTAATCTCATCATTTTCATATATCAGTATGAAAATATGTCAAAACAGGTTTTAAAATGACTCAAAGTAATGACTATTCAAAAAGGTGATAAATTGTCAACGCTGGTGACAAGAAGGTCAACACCAGGTAGCCAGTGCATAAATCATCTGTCAAGAACAGGTAAGGTCAATGGACATTTTAGTCTGAAGCATACAGGTCAGTGCATACACTTTTTATCATTAAAGTTTGCATGTAAGGTCAATGCATATGTGAAGTCTTGCATTAACAGGTCGATGCATGTACTGTAGCTAGGGTATAGAGGTCAATGCATATCCATGTTCACAGTTATGAAGGTCCATGCATATCACTTCTAAGTCATAGAAGGTCACTACATAGTCGGTGCACATCTACTGTAGCACATCTAAGATCGATGCATGTTGCATTTCCAGGTAGAGGTAGGTCGATGCACTTTACTGTTCACTAATAAAGGTTGATGCCAGTTCAGCCTTTTACCATATAAGGTCGATACACAAGCTCTCTCATAAGTATGAAGGTATGTCTATGTTACTGTTTCAAGTCGATGCGTTTTTCTAATCTTACATAGAAGGTCGATGCACATCCTGTTTTAACTATCATCAGGTCAGAGCATCTTTTACATCATGCACAGTGTGGTCAAAGCACATTTTGTTTCATGCACATTAAGGTCTGTGCACATTGTGCCTTTGGTAAACAAGGTCGATGCACATTCTCCTTGGGCATATAGAAGGTCGGTGTAGGTTTTGATTCAACGCACAAGGTCTGCGGACATGTGACTTCCAAGGTCAGTGCATGTTTTGGTGTCAACACTACAAGTCCGTGCACATTTGATTTCAATGCTTCAAGGTCGGTGCACTTTCTAATTAGCTGCATATTAGGTCAGTGCACTTTTCTATCAGCCAGCATCAAGGTCGATGCACATCTTGCATCGTGCACACACAGGTCGGTGCATATTGTGCTTCATTCACATTATGGTCGATGCACCTCACATACTGCACGACGAAGTCAAGTCTATGCACATTGGACATAACTTTTCAGGTCGGTGCACATCTGGTACCTTGAGCTAGAAGGTCGGCGCATCTTTTACAAGGTCAACGTAAGCAACCTAGCTGTTGAAGGTTAGGTCGAGGCTAGTGACCAAGCAATTGAACCTGAGGTTGATGCATGTGTTCACTAGATCAATTCTAAGTGTTTACCCTTGCCAAACTAAGTATGTGTGATGCGGGACAGACAGCGATCCTGGGACTCTAGCTTGCGGACGTCCCTACGTGAGGGAAACGCGGGATCTACGCGTTTGAGGAAGCAGTAATGAGTCAAGGGTACTCGGCTCTTCCGTGCTCAGATCGAGTCATGGGACGGGTCACGCTCTCACTCACTCTTGCAACAGTGATAAATTTTGGAACGAGCTACGTAGTCTAACACTCAAGCAGCGGCATATAGAAATATACGATCTGAGCAAAATGCGAAGAGAGGAGCAGACACGATACCTCCACGCGTCGGGCGTGGGGAAGACGACCCCGGCCGAACTCGTACTCCCGGTGTACAAATATTACAATAATTATAGAAATAAATTTGTCCCCCACTCCACGCAGGGAGGTAAAGGGCTACAATATGGAGTCCGGGAGTAGCGAGCTCGGGTTGACGGGCAGCAATTTGGGCCGGAGACGGGCTGCTGGTCCGACTCGGTTCTGACTCGGTACTGTTCCAACTCGGTACAGCAAGGGAGCTCAGCAACTGGGACGGTGGCTTCCGGTCGACTCCTTGCTGCGGCGACTGAAGGGGACACTTCTGGTGGGTTGCCGATCGACCTCCAGGAGCGGCGGTCACCGAAGGTGTGCCGACGTATTTTTCGAGGAATTAACTCTCGGACTGAGTTGCTGACCTGTCCACGGATCAGCTCTATGCGCCTTCATGAAAAGATTTCTTGCGGCCAGATTCGATGTCAGATCGATGCAAACTTGGTACTGAAGGATAGAGGACTCAGTGTGCTACGACATATAATTTTCTCAGATCAATCAAGTGAATGGATTAAAAATGAAATTGACTGTTCCACGAAGATTTTTGCTGGCTCGGATTGACAAACAGACAGGAAAGACTGAGTTTCCCCTAAAAATGATTTTTGATCGAAGGGAAAATAATAGATCTAGACTACAAAAACATTATGGTGGAAGGGGGGGTATGTAAGGGACACATATGAATTTTTTGGGGATTTTATAAGATGTATAAGGGGGTGGGAAAAATACGGGATCAACGATCTATCCTGCAGATCTGCTGATGGGCAGAATGTCAGGGGTGGAATGGAAATAGCGGGAAAAATACCAAATGGGATCTGAATGGGCAAAAATCTATATTGCCTGGAAAGCTAACAGAGAGAGGAACAAGATCTGAAAATATAAGCTTGATCAAAGCTGGGAGATGGGAGAACCGACCTCTTCTTCAGCTTCCTGTTATGGAACTTGGAGTTCTGGACAGCAGGAGGGATGGCGGCTTGTGGCGGCTTGATGGCGGCTCCGACGGCAGCACGAACGGCGGTGGTGGAGCTTCACAATCCAGAGGGAAGATAGAAATTGGATTCACTCCAATATTGAGGGTTTCACACCTTGGATCTAGAGGGTTAAGAGGAAGAACAAGCAAGAACAAGAGAGAGATAGAGAGAGAGTGGGGCGCCCATGGCAAATTTTCTTCAATTTTTCATCATTAATTCTACGAAATGGAAAATACAAGGAATATATAGAAATGTACAACTGACTTTAACTACCCCTAGATCTAGGGTTAGGGAGGGGCAAATAAGGGATAGCCTTTTCTTCCCCCATGTGGTCAAATGGCCACATTAAATAAAAATACAAACATGATTAAACTAGTATTAAAGGGGGGTGCCCCCTTGACTTAAAGGGTTTCCACCTTTGAAATTTTTAACCTTGTCCCCCCCATGGTCCAAGTCCAACTTTGGACTTTGAACTAGCTCCACATGGGCCCTAGAACCTAGGTAGACCAATGAGAAAGAGGATGGGGGTCCCACTGGCATATTACATAGAAACCCAAAGACTTTAAAGACTAACACTTTGGCTTATAATGCCTTACAGTTTGTAAACCTAATTAGCCAAGGGTATAAATACAAACAAAGGGACACAAATGTAAAAATAAAAGTTAGTGCTCGGTGTTGATTCCCATCAATTCTCCCCAGGTGGGAAGAACTCGACCCCGTCGAGTAAGGGGTGCGGCTGCTCGTGTGGCTCCGGCGGATCCGTCACCGAACCTGGAAGCTCGGAGTACGCTCCACTCCAAGTAATAGTCCCCTGCTCATCCTGTATATATTCGATATGCACACGCTGCTGTGGGAATGAGGCTAGAGGTGGACACTCCGGGGTGGGGTCACTCTCAAAGGGGAGGAGGCGGCTCGAAGACTCACTAGGAATCACCGCTGGGTCCCTTTATGTGACTAGATCCGATATGTTGAGGTAGAGCCGATCCCAAATTCCATCAAGTCTACAACGTACGCATTAGACCCGACTTGTCTCACACTCGAAAGGGACTCACATCGTGAGCTGACATGAGACCGACTCGACTCGATGTATGCAGACTCACTATGCACTCGACAGACAAACGGTACGAAACAAAGACTCACACATGACCCTAAACAAACCTACTGTTAATCCGACCCATACACATGCAATGGTGGACCAGGACATCCGAATGTGTGCCATGCATATAGTAGATGCAATCGATGGTTGACGGAATGGGGAACTCCTAGACATCCTAATATGTCCCTAGCATGTGGTTGCCAGTTGGATTTGGGATACTTGGGACGGCTAGGAGAGCCGGATGCCCTTTCTTCATCACCCCTATATGATGACCGTGGAACGGTCCCCTGGCTGAGTATGGGTGGACTGGCCCGTGGCGAAGGGGTGTGATAGTGGACTTCCCTGACAAGGTATAAAGGAAGTGATGGGTCACGAGGTCCACTAGGGAAGGGGTCAAATGGATCAAAGAATGTATGACCCCTCGTGGCAGGTTCCTTCATTACATAGTCGTATGTTGGAAATTCATGAAGGTGTAAATGGTCACCTTCATCCATCATGGTAGATGGGACAATACATAGAAGATATGGTTCCTCCCTCGGGATAAAGGGAAAGTAGTTAGACTCGGCCGGCATGGGGAGGAACAAAAGAACCTCTGTGGTGACATGACCCATGGTGTACACGGAGGTAATGGACCCCAAAGCGGGAAGGGTGAAGCTACGACCTGTGGGTCGGTCGAAGCCTGGGGCCAATAAGCCTGTCAACTTCAACTGTCGGTCTAATCCCTTAAGAAGGTCATCTAATGTATCAACATGGTGACTAGACCGGAATGTGGTATGGAATGAGTTGGCCGGCACTAATGGTAGTGTGGGATCCATGGATGGATAGCATAATGCTCTATGGACCAAGCCTATCTTGAGCCAACTAAGTAGTGGCTCGGTGATGAAAAGCTTTCTCGTTAGAAACACGGGTGGCTCCGGCTGAGGTCGATCCAAATGAGGTGGTTTTGAAGAAAGATCGGAAGGTGAGGGTGGTGGCAATGGAGCTCTCGTGGGTGGGGAAGGGGTGTCATCCCTGAGGGGAAGAGGTCCTTGGGGTGGCACCGGGTTGGGAGGCTCGGGCAGGAATCTGTCAATTTGAGTACACATCCTATCCAACCGCTCCAAAATTGTTTTGAAAAGTTTGGCAATGGTGGGGGTTGGAGTAGGGCCATCGTGGTGGACTCGCCCATGGACTCTCGGCCTAGTCGTGGGTTTAGGCTCATCGACATGCGGGGCTCTTTGCCTCCGACTATGACCCACTTGGTTGGAGGTGATTGGGTGGGGTCAGTTGGAGGTGACTGGGCTGGGTCGGTAGACCCTTCTAAGCTCTCTCGCCACGACTCTATGGCCCATTACCTCCTAATTTCCCTCAAGTCGACTTGCATGGCATCGGACATAATGTAACACTCAAAGTATGTGTCCATAGTGGCTTCCCACTCTAGGTAGTCGCTCGGGACTTTGGAGCCATAGAAGTCCCGGGCTTCGGGCCTACGGAGGTGGTGGGGTTGGGCCTCCCATTTTTGGGCGTATCGCCACTACGCATAAGATGTGGGCTTTTTGGGATCCACGGGACACGGGGAGCTGTAAGATGGCCATGCCGACAGGTGGTGAGAAGACACTAGACACGGCCCTAAAACGACAATGCAAGTTGTAATGTCGACTCGACTACGAACCTAGACTTAACCAAAAGACAGTACTCGGCAGAGTTACAGGATCCGAAGATCCTCTTTCGCAAATGTGTGACCTTTTCGATAGGCGTAACCTAACGTTCGGGCAACACCTTTTGATGCGGGACGGACACGGGGACCGACTCTACGTGGTATGGACCTCGGACTCTAGATGCGGACACTACCAGAAACACATGATGGGAGAGACATTAGGCCCGACACGAGAGCTCCTATGGGCTATACGTCGCTAACAGAACGCAAGCTCACTCATCGTCCCAAGCGAGGGAAACGCGGATCGTGCGCGGTTGAAGAACCGGCATAGTTCAAGGGTAGTCGACTCACTTCCGGACTCGGATCGAGTCGCGGGACGGGTCACTCTCACACTCACAGCGGTGACATGAACACAGGGGCTAGTACCTATCGCTCTCGACAGCGGCAAAGGCCATATACTAGCTAAGCAAATGAACGCCAAGAGGTTCGGACCATTACCTCCACGCACCCGACGTGGCGAAGACAACCCCAGCCGAATCACGGACTCCCGGTCAACAATTATTACAGCAATACACTAAGTCGACCCACTCCACGCAGGGAGGTAAAAGGTCACATGTGGGGTCCGGGAATCATGCAACTCGGGTTGACGGGCAGCATCTTGATGTCATCGGCAGTGCCGAACTCCGCGTTTTCGTGCTTTCCGAACGGCGGCTTCTACGGGCCCGTGGGGCCCGCGGACGGCGATGTCCTCCGAATCTGCGGGGGTGGGACCCACTGTGATGGGGGCCCCTGGTGGCGCGCTTCCACAGACGGCGGTCGGCCGGGAACACCGATCGGGGGTCGATCGGCCCCGATTCCCAACTCTTGAACTAATAACCCACGGATTTTGCTTGCTGTTTTTCGCCGCGCGCTCCGGCGAAAACGGCCGATGCGATCAATCCCGGCGTCGGATCGGGACGCATGAGCTATCGTTGGAAAGCTCTCTTCAAATGCTTCAATCTAGACCCCGAGGGATCTGCTGGATCTGGTCGGATCAGAACTTTAGTGAATTTGCAAGCCCCTGTTGTACAGCAACCGAAATCTCAGATCTGCAGGGCACTTGTCTGAGAATCACCGTTGACCGCCTCGTAAACCTCTGATTAAGTTCTTGAGTTCTTCATCAAAGTTATGGGATTTTGGACAGGGAAGACGGGGATATTTTGTGTGGACTGATTGGAGGTGGCTGTGATTTGTTATGATTTGTTTACTGGAGGGTGGTCGGATCTGGGAACAAGTGAACATCACTGTAGCTAGCTCTGAGATCGATTTTTTAAAAATATGAGATGGCCTCACACAAATTCAATAAAATTTGGGGACGGTAAGGTTGGTGGAAGGAATCCCAGTAAAATTGGGAGGTTAAACAAAAATCAGAAAGAGGCATGAAACTTGGAAACACAGGGCGGATGGAAATGGAAACAGATAGCAGACAGATCTGAAAATTAAGGTTGGACGAAAATGAAAAAATATCAAATGGGATCTTTATGACCAACCTATTTTTTGGGGATGTGCTTGACACCTCTGGAACATCCCCTAAAATCCCCAGGTCGATCTTAGCTCGTGGCTGACACAGAGAATTCGTGGAAGCTGATGTGGTCGGATGAAGGCAGAACTCCGGCGATCTCGGCGGTGATGCGATGGCGGCTCGTGGCGGCGGCGGCGGCGACCGGAATGATAAGGGGAGGAGTCACACCTCCAGAGGGAAGCCTTCACAGCTTCAAGGGGGAGAGGGAGGAGAGAGGAGGGGGGCGCACCTGCCCTTGCTCTTGGAATTAGTTTGATTCAAATGGCATTAATTCATCAAAATGGGAAATTACAAGTACTTATGTGTTACATCTCACATCCATTGTCCACCGTTGGATCTAGGGGATGGGAATGGGTGGCCTGGATTGAGTGTGACACACACACACAAAATATAATAAATATTTAAGGGGGGGGCGGCCCTTGGACCAAGGGGAGTGGGCTTGACTTGGTAGGTGGGGTGGGTGGCCAAAATGTGGACTTTCCAAGCCACTTGTCCCCCACTTGGCCCACCCTTCTAGAAGCCTCCATGTGGAAGGTTGACTGACCCCACATGGGGCCCTAGGCTGAGGTGGCTCAATGGGATGGGGCCTGGGGGGCCCGTGGGGCCCACGGGGTCCAAATTGCACATAAGCCCCTCTTACAATCAAAATAGCAAACCGAATACAACGAAATAAACACAAATTACACACATAAATTCTAACTAAATATGATAAATGGGGAGGCTCAAGGCGGAGTCTCCAAGCTGTCTCCGAGCCAAATGGACGCTGAGATGGCTCGAGTCGTGCTCCGTGTGCGGTAACGGTGGCTCGGCGTATCACGCCGCTCAACTGCTCGGGTGTCCGCACCAATTCTCCCCGGGTGGGAGAAACTCGACCCTGTCGAGTAAGGGTCTGCATCGCTCTTGTATCGCTCCAGAAGGTCCGGATCAATCTGCTGCAACTCGCCATGTGTGATCCATGTGTCCTCGATAGCGGGCCGTCCTCTCCATCGCACTAGGTAGCGCGGGTAGGATCCACTCCTGGTAACTGTCACCTGCTCATCCAGTATATGATCTATATGCTCACGCTGCTGTAACAACGGGGCTGGAGGTGGACACTCAGGTGTGGGATCACTCTCAAGGGGAGGAGATGGCTCGAAAGGCTCACTAGGGATCACCGCTGGGTCCCTATATGCAACTAGATCTGATACATTAAAAGTAGAGCTAATACCATATTCTTCGGGCAAGTCCATAACGTACGCATTGGATCCAACGCGTTTCAACACTCTGAATGGACCGGCTCCGCGAGCTTGCAACTTCTTAACGGTTCTAGAGGGAAACCGTTCAAGTCTTACCCTGATCATGACATATTCGCCCTCTTGGAACTGTAAGACCCCGAATTATTTTATTGGATTTAATATATTTATTTAGCTCTTGTTAATTAAGAATTAAATTTCTATTGATTTAATAATTGAATTTCGGATTTATTAATATTTAATTCCTTAGAATTAGAATAGTGATAATTTCGACCACCTTATAAAAATCCAGAAAAATGGTAAACAGATTAAGGTCGAGGTAGATAACAACTTTTCCTTCTGGCATTAGGCCATTGTAAATCCGTGGGAAGATCTATTTAGAGTTTAAACCCAAAAGTGCACACTTTTGACCCATACCTAACCCTTGGATTAAAACACGAAATTCGACCTCAATACTCAACCAAATGATCTGAAATCAGTGGCAAATGGAAGGCCACAATGTAAGGAACATTTACCCTCAATCAATTTGAGGTAAACCTAGCCCCAACACGTGCTGCCGACATAGTTTGGTCAAGTCAAAGATTTCGGCGCCGTTTCTAAACACGTAGCTTGCAGCAGCGAATACTCCCAACTCCGAAGGCTCCAGAAGCTCTATGAGCTATCAAAATGAAGCCCTACGAGTCTTCTTTCATTTGGCTGCTGTGGGGTTCATTGAAGTTTCAGATCTGGGGAGATCTAGCTCGAATTGTGGAGGTGGGTCAGCAGGCCGTTGGCTTCCCTTCATCCTTCTTTGATCCATCGATTGAGGTAGGAATTCTCAACCAAATTTTGATCATGAGTATAGCAAATTGTTCCTCTCATCGAGCTCTATCCATTGGTGGCAAAAGCCCCAATTTTCATTAGGTATCCATGGAGAAATCGAGCTTTTTGTGAGGTGCTGTCCAAGTGTTCTTCATCCTAGGGTTTGAGTTTTCTCTCTCCGATTTGAGGTAGGTGTAACAGACCAAACTCTAATTAATTTATATGATGTAATAAGCATGATATTAGCTTTCATTTCACGTAGAAAGCCCTAACTTTCATGAAGCATACTTATAGAATTTCTGTTTATAGTAACAGCATGTTTTAGACCTAGTTCGATGTGTTCATCCGAAGTGATTTATGATTTCGAAGTATTAATCTTAATCCTCATGAACCATATCTTATATGGTTGGATTCACCATTGAAGTAGCTTTCATTTGAGCCAAGAAGCCCCAAATTCCATTCTGTATGTAGAGAGAATTTAACGTTTTAGTCACAGCATGTCAGAATTAGGGTTTCATGTGTTCTTGACTTAATAGATCTCGATTCCAGCAATTGATCATGCAATTGACCTTGTAGACATGTAGAGTTTTGTATTAGCTTTCCATTGATACCAAAATCCCCTTATTTGGAGCTCAATCCTAGTAGTTATTAACGTTTTAGTGCAACCCTAGCAATCACCTTGTTCCCGGCGTTCACCGGACGCGGCAGGGATGACCGGAGACGACCCAGAGATGGGCGGTCTTACGATAGACCATCCAACTCCAGCCCATCTTTTGACCAATTTTGACCCTAGCATACCCTTATATAAACGGTTTTTCAAGAACCACTCATCCCATGATGAACGGTTCCACAGGAACCACATATCTGGATGAAAGGTCCCTGACAGACCACATATCATTGAACGGCCCTGCACTGGCCGCACATCCCAGGGGATGGGCGGTTGGTACAGAGCTGCCCAACCACTTGGGCGGCCCAGGAGGAACCGCCCAAACCCTTGGGCGGCCCAGGGAGAACCGCCCATCTCCCTGTGTCACAGGGTGACCCCTGTTCGGCCCCTGAATGCCCAGTTATATGTGCGGTCCATATAGAACCGTTTATCCTTTCAGAGAGGGACTTAATACTTGTTCTAAGGCATTCATTTGCATGTCATTAATGATAATTAGTGAAATAGAAACTCATTTAATAACTAATTAAATATGCAACTAAATTTACGATTATTGCTTGTTATTTGTGCTTACGCGACTTACGCGAACTCGTTATCATCTTAAATTTCTTTTCTTGGCATCTTGGGTTAATATATAACCAAATCCCTATTAAATTGGCTTGGAATTAGGATTAATATGACTGTTTAGCTTGCTGATTAGCTGCTGTAGTATAGTGGAACAGCATGTTTAACTTTCCGACTTTGCACGAGTCGATTGGCCGATTAGCGTACTAGTCTCGGTTCTACCCCGGAAACTCTATCCGGTGGTCTTACCGTCATCTTGGAACATCATTATAATCATGATTAGAATCTGTTTAACACCAGCATACCTTGTTTTATGAGTTTAAACCGCTGGGTTAAGTCTTGGATCAAATCGGACGACCCGAGGCATGCGCGGTTAGTATTTGACCGCATAACCTCTTCGGCGGCCCGATCGTGACCGCATATCTTTATATGGCCCAGTATGGACCATATATCTTGTTCTTGGGTCTCACTGTCTTTTAGACATGCGCGGCCCATATTGCACCGTTCTTACCTTAGGGCGGCCCACTGTCAGCCGTTCTTTTCTTGACTTCGCGGGCTGAGTTTCGGTCCAGTTCCTGTACGTACGGTCCTGTATGAACCGTATATACCCATCGAGCGGCTCCGTTACGACCGCACATCTCTTAAAGATGAGTTTGACCGTGTTTTGTACTCTTGAATCCAAGGACAAGGTTAGTCCTTTAAATCTAAACTTATGGTAGAAATTCCTCTGATTAATTGGCAATTAAAATTGACTGAATGTCTGGACGGATGGGACGTTGGGCCCAGTAATTCAATGCCATCGCATCATAAGGGCCCGGTCTGGTCCTGGGGAGAGCGTCTGAAAGTTAGTGAGCCCATGGGATGTTAATGACAAGGTGGGGCATTGCACCGAAGTACTTGCTTGAGTGTTGTCGTCTATGACAAAAGTATCTTGTTACTTGTTACTTGATCATACTTGGTTAAATGTTTAAAATACTTGCTTGTTGGCCAATTCCTTACTACTATCTCTTGTTATATCTCTTGTTATATCTCCTGTTGTAAATTCTTGTATTTGTTATTCTTGTTAATCATTATCAATTATATATTTCTTGACCTTGCAAGATCTTGTTATTACCGTTGTTTCATTATATCATCATTACCTTTTCATTGCATTATCGTTTGTATCATGACATTTTGAAAATGTAATTAAACTGTTAATCACTTATACATGTCTGTTATTTCCTACTGAGCGTTAGCTCATAGTTGTGTTCCCCCCTTTCCAGGCTCTTCAGGTGGCACGCTTACCGACGGGGAAGGGCAGGAGTGATGTCTTAAGTGTTTCAGTTCTAGTGTGTTAGTAGTGTGTTTATTGTTAGTTGTGATTGGAGAGCATATAGTTTCAGTTATGTTGTTGAGTCTTAGTGATTGTTATTCCACGTTGTATTAAGTTGCCTTTGAGATTATTGTATCAGTTTGGTTGTTAAATGATCATTTAGTATTTCCTTTCCATAGCACTTGTGTATATTTAGATTAGTTCTCTCTCTTTCCTGCTTGCCTCTGACTGTACGTCCCGATATTTCTGCCTTGTTCGGGGCGTGACAGTTTAGTTGGTATCAGAGCCTAGGTTTCACATTCCTAGGTTTTCTTAAGTTCTTAAGTTCTAGGTTTTCTAAGTTCTTACATGGCATCCCAATAACCCGGTATATCAAAAGATGTTGTCCGAACGTTAGGCTACGCCTATCGGAAGGTCGCATACTTGCGCGAGTGGTCTTCGGACCGGTTATCTCCGCCAGGTACCGAGTTTTGGTTGTGTCTAGGTGTATTAGACCCCTAATCTTGTTAAAGTCTAGGACCTGACCTGGTGAGAATGGGTAGAAACTTGGGTTAAGTTCGTTTCTTAATCATGTAATTGATTATCTTGAATTAACCTAAGTAATCTATTTCTCGTGTAGATGGCAGCTGATCGCGCCGAATGGAGGAACCTGCAGCGCACGGTTCAAGGCCTTACCCAGGCCCTTCAGCAAGTGGCTCAGGCAGGAGCGGCACCACATGGCACCGGTGATCTATACCGGAACTTCCGCGGGATGAATCCGCCTAGATTCGCGGGTTCGACCGACCCCGACCAAGCCGAGCACTGGCTAGATGAGATGGGGAGAATATTTGAAGTTATGCAATGCACCAACCAAGAGCGTGTCCTTCTCTCGACATTTCAATTGGAGCGTGATGCACGTACTTGGTGGGATTCTATCAAGGTGACTCTCGGTGATCATCAGGTTACGTGGGAAGAGTTCGAGGAATTTTTCAACGGCAAGTATTTTTCTGACCGAGTGCAAGAGAAGAAGGCGGCAGAGTTCACGGCCTTGAAGCAACGAGGTTTGTCCGTGGCAGAGTATGAGGCTCAATTTGCACGGCTTTCTCGATATGCTACACACCTTATTTCCACCGAGAAAATGAAGGCGAAGCATTTTCTCAACGGATTGAAGCTGCATTATATTAACCAACTGGCACCAATGGAGATTTCCACTTATTCCGAGATGGTGAGAAAGGCTCAAGTTCTAGAGGATACCCTCGAAATGACGGAGAGAATCCGTGGAAGCGGTGCGAAGAAGGAACAACCTACGGGTTCCGAGAGTGTCAAACCCGGGTATACCAAGAAGAGGCCTGTTAGTGGACCTAGTTCGTGGAGCGGATCCGGATCGTGGAAGGGCAAGATGCCGAGGCATGAAGACAAGAAGCCTGGCCCTATTGTTCCGTTTAAGGGCGTGTGCAAGTATTGTGATCGTCCAGGTCACAAGGTGGAGGAATGCTGGCGCAAGTTGGGCGCCTGTTTGCGATGTGGAAGCAAAGAGCACCGTATCCCCAACTGTCCTTTGATAGCGGAGCAAGCAACACCGGCAAAACCGCAAATCTTCAAGAAACCGCAAGGGAAGCTCCAAGCTCTATATGCAGAAGAAGCGGAAACAGCCGAAGATGGTGGACTCGTCGAAGGTACTCTTATTATACTCGACAAGCCAGCATTTGTTCTTTTTGATACTGGTGCAACAAATTCCTTTATTTATCGGAGTTTTGCTAAGTCATTAGCTATGGAACCGGTTATGATGGATACTCCGTTAGAGATTTCAACCCCTATTGGTACTAGATCGGCAATCCAGCATTTCTATCCTTCTAGTAAGGTTTTGATTGGTGAGCAGAACTTTCCAGCTGATTTGATTTGCATGGACATGAAGGGTTATGACGTAATTCTAGGAGCAGATTGGTTGGCTAGATATGAGGCCAATGTTCATTGTAGTTCTGGCTCGGTGTCTTTTACTAGGCACCCGAGGCTTTCTTTTGTGGGTGTTAAGCACCATAACTCTGTATCGCTTATTTCGGCTCTTCGAGCTGATAAGTTGATGAGGCGAGGATGTGAGGCTTTTCTAGCCATTATCTATGCAACCCCTGAGCAGCAGATTGAGATCAAGAACATTCCTATTGTCCGAGATTTTTCTGATGTCTTTCCAGAGTAATTACCAGGACTTCCTCCTGAGCGGAAAGTTATCTTCTCTATTGACCTCTTTCCGGGCACATCTCCTATTTCCAAGGCTCCTTACCGTATGTCTCCTACAGAACTGAGGGAGTTGAAGCAACAGTTGATGGAGTTACTCAAGAAGGGCTTTATTCGTCCTAGTACGTCTCCGTGGGGAGCCCCTGTATTGTTTGTTCGGAAGAAAGATGGTTCGATGAGATTATGCATCGATTATCGACAGTTAAACCAGTTGACTGTCAAGAACAAATATCCACTGCCGAGGATTGATGAATTATTTGACCAGATAGCGGGAGCTCAATATTTCTCTAAGATCGATCTTTGATCTGGATATCACCAGTTACGGATTAAGGAGGAGGATATCTATAAATCGGCTTTTCGTAGCACGTATGGTCATTTTGAATTTGTCGTTATGCCTTTTGGTCTAACGAATGCTCTGGCAGCCTTCATGCAGTTGATGAACAATGTATTTCGGCCCTATCTTGATCAATGGGTCGTGATATTTATTGATGACATCTTGATCTATTCCAAGAGTGAAGTGGAGCATGCTGAACATCTGATGATGGCATTACAATTATTGAGAGATCATCAACTTTATGCCAAGTTTAGTAAGTGTGAATTTTGGCTGCAAGAAGTGTCCTTTCTCGGACATATTATCACCCAGGAAGGTATTTCTGTGGATCCTTCGAAGGTTGAGGCAGTGAAGAATTGGGAGCAGCCTACCAGTGTGACGGAAGTTAGAAGTTTTCTTGGCCTAGCAGGTTATTATCGAAGGTTTATCCAGGATTTCTCTAAGATTGCGGTACCTATGACAAGGTTAACCCGCAAGAAGAACAAGTTTGATTGGTCAGGCGATTGCCAGCAAAGCTTTCAGACTCTAAAGGATTGTTTGACTACTGCACCTATATTGGCTTTACCTTTTGGTGAAGGAGGATTTGTCGTTTATACTGATGCTTCAGGAATTGGCTTAGGCTGTGTACTCATGCAGCATGGGAAGGTGATTGCCTATTCTTCTAGGCAGTTGAGGAAGCACGAGGAGAATTATCCTGTTCATGATTTGGAACTTGCAGGAGTCGTATTTGCTTTGAAAATTTGGAGGCATTACCTGTATGGAGAATCTTTCACGGTATTTTCAGACCATAAGAGCTTGAAGTATTTATTCTCTCAGAAGGAACTCAATATGCGGCAGCGCAGATGGTTGGAGTATTTGAAGGACTTTGATTTTTCTATTGAGTATCATCCTGGCAAAGGCAATGTTGTGGCAGACGCATTAAGCCGGAGGCCAGTAGCTAGATTGTCAAGTCTCATGTTGCAAGAGTGGAAGTTACTGGAACAGTTATCTAGTCTGGATCTTAATATTGACAATGATCAGGTTTTGATTGCTCAGATTCAACTTAAACCTGAATTATTGATGGAGATCAAGTCCTTGCAAGATAATGATCCCGAGCTGGTACAGATCAAGGGAAGCTTGAGCAGCAGACCTGATTTCGGGTTGGCTGATGATGGTAGATTATTATTTAAAGGCAGAACTTGTGTACCGGATGAAGCTATAGTAAAGAACAAGATTCTTGTGGAAGCTCATAGATCCAGATACACCATTCATCCCGGAGGCACTAAGATGTACAGAGATTTAAAGCGATCCTTTTGGTGGATGAATATGAAGAGGGAAATCGCTGACTTCGTAAGTAAATGCTTGGTTTGCCAACAAGTTAAAGCTGAGCATTTCAGACCGGCAGGAAAATTGAAACCACTCGACATACCCCAATGGAAGTGGGAGAGTATTGGCATGGATTTCATTATGGGTTTGCCTAGAACTCGTGGTGGATTTGATGCAATTTGGGTGATTGTTGACCGATTGACAAAATCAGCTCATTTCTTATCCATTAAGTCTAAGTGGACAGTCGATGTATTGGCTACTTTGTATTTGAAGGAAGTGGTGAGATTACATGGTATTCCAGTGAATATAGTATCTGATCGAGACCCTAAATTCACTTCTCATTTCTGGAAGGGACTGCAAGAGTCTGTTGGTACTCGTCTGAATTTCAGTACTGCTTTTCATCCACAGACAGATGGACAGACGGAGAGAACCAATCAGATAGTGGAAGATATGCTGCGGGCATGTATGATTGACTTTGGTGGTACTTGGAATGAGCATTTGGCACTAATTGAATTCGCCTACAATAACAGCTATCAGTCTAGCATTCAGATGGCTCCATTTGAAGGCTTGTATGGGAGAAGCTGTCGATCCCCGTTGTGTTCGGATGAGGTAGGTGAGAAACAGTGGCTTGGACCGGATCTTGTCTCGGAATCTTCACAGAACATCCGTGTTATCCGAGACCGATTACAAGTAGCCCAGTCAAGACAGAAGAGTTATGCCGACAACAGGAGAAGAGCATTGGAATTTCAGGTTGGCAAGCATGTGTTCATAAAGGTCTCTCCGACGATAGGGATCCGAAGATTTGGCATTCATGGCAAGCTGAGTCCGAGGTACATTGGTCCATTCGAGATTCTAGATAGAGTGGGAGAGGTGGCATACCGGCTGGCCTTACTGCCTCAATTGTCTGGCGTGTACAACGTCTTCCATATTTCTATGTTACGGAAGTATGTGTACGACCCCACCCATGTTATACAGCATGTGGATTTCGAGCTGAAGGAGGATTTGACCTATGAGGAAAGACCGATAAAGGTTCTGGACCGGAAGCAACAGCAACTCCGGAATCGTTCAATACCGATGGTCAAGATTCAGTGGAGTCGGCGTGGGACCGAAGAAGCCACGTGGGAGTCTGAAGAGACTATGCGGAAGCGGTATCCCGACTTATTCTAGGTGAGCGATCTCTTTCCCTACTCTCAGTCTTAGTGTAGTGAATTTGGAGACCAAATTCCTTTAAGTAGGGGAGGGTGTAAAATCCCAAATTATTTTATTGGATTTAATATATTTATTTAGCTCTTGTTAATTAAGAATTGAATTTCTATTGATTTAATAATTGAATTTTGGATTTATTAATATTTAATTCCTTAGAATTAGAATAGTGATAATTTCGACCACCTTATAAAAATCCAGAAAAATGGTAAACAGATTAAGGTCGAGGTAGATAACAACTTTTCCTTCTGGCATTAGGCCATTGTAAATCCGTGGGAAGATCTATTTAGAGTTTAAACCCAAAAGTGCACACTTTTGACCCATACCTAACCCTTGGATTAAAACACGAAATTCGACCTCAATACTCAACCAAATGATCTGAAATCAGTGGAAAATGGAAGGCCACAATGTAAGGAACATTTACCCTCAATCAATTTGAGGTAAACCTAGCCCCAACACGTGCTGCCGACATAGTTTGGTCAAGTCAAAGATTTCAGCGCCGTTTCTAAACACGTAGCTTGCAGCAGCGAATACTCCCAACTCCGAAGGCTCCAGAAGCTCTATGAGCTATCAAAATGAAGCCCTACGAGTCTTCTTTCATTTGGCTGCTGTGGGGTTCATTGAAGTTTCAGATCTGGGGAGATCTAGCTCGAATTGTGGAGGTGGGTCAGCAGGCCGTTGGCTTCCCTTCATCCTTCTTTGATCCATCGATTGAGGTAGGAATTCTCAACCAAATTTTGATCATGAGTATAGAAAATTATTCCTCTCATCGAGCTCTATCCATTGGTGGCAAAAGCCCCAATTTTCATTAGGTATCCGTGGAGAAATCGAGCTTTTTGTGAGGTGCTGTCCAAGTGTTCTTCATCCTAGGGTTTGAGTTTTCTCTCTCCGATTTGAGGTAGGTGTAACAGACCAAACTCTAATTAATTTATATGAAGTAATAAGCATGATATTAGCTTTCATTTCACGTAGAAAGCCCTAAGTTTCATGAAGCATACTTATAGAATTTCTATTTATAGTAACAGCATGTTTTAGACCTAGTTCGATGTGTTCATCCGAAGTGATTTATGATTTCAAAGTATTAATCTTAATCCTCATGAACCATATCTTATATGGTTGGATTCACCATAGAAGTAGCTTTAATTTGAGCCAAGAAGCCCCAAATTCCATTCTGTATGTAGAGAGAATTTAACGTTTAGTCACAGCATGTCAGAATTAGGGTTTCATGTGTTCTTGACTTAATAGATCTCGATTCCAGCAATTGATCATGCAATTGACCTTGTAGACAGGTAGAGTTTTGTATTAGCTTTACATTGATACCAAAATCCCCTTATTTGGAGCTCAATCCTAGTAGTTATTAACGTTTTAGTGCAACCCTAGCAATCACCTTGTTCCCGGCGTTCACCGGGCGCGGCAGGGATGACCGGAGACGACCCAGAGATGGGCGGTCTTACGATAGACCGTCCAACTCCAGCCCATCTTTTGACCAATTTTGACCCTAGCATGCCCTTATATAAACGGTTTTTCAAGAACCACTCATCCCATGATGAACGGTTCCACAGGAACCACATATCTGGATGAAAGGTCCCTGACAGACCACATATCATTGAACGGCCCTGCACTAGCCACACATCCCAGGGGATGGGCGGTTGGTACAGAGCCTCCCAACCACTTGGGCGGCCCAGGAGGAACCGCCCAAACCCTTGGGCGGCCCAAGGAGAACCGCCCATCTCCCTGTGTCACAGGGTGACCCCTGTTCGGCCCCTGAATGCCATGTTATATGTGCGGTCCATATAGAACCGTTTATCCTTTCAGAGAGGGACTTAATACTTGTTCTAAGGCATTCATTTTCATGTCATTAATGATAATTAGTGAAATAGAAACTCATTTAATAACTAATTAAATATGCAACTAAATTTACGATTATTGCTTGTTATTCGTGCTTACGCGACTTACGCGAACTCGTTATCATCTTAAATTACTTTTCTTGGCATCTTGGGTTAATATATAACCAAATCCTTATTAAATTGGCTTGGCATTAGGATTAATATGACTGTTTAGCTTGCTGATTAGCTGCTGTAGTACAGTGGAACAGCATGTTTAACTTTCTGACTTTGCACGAGCCGATTGGCCGATTAGCGTACTAGTCTCGGTTCTACCCCGGAAACTCTATCCGGTGGTCTTATCGTCATCTTGGAACATCATTATAATCATGATTAGAATCTGTTTAACACCAGCATACCTTGTTTTATGAGTTTAAACCGCTGGGTTAAGTCTTGGATCAAATCGGACGACCCGAGGCATGCGCGGTTAGTATTTGACCGCATAACCTCTTCGGCGGCCCGATCGTTACCGCATATCTTTATACGGCCCAGTATGGACCGTATATCTTGTTCTTGGGCCTCACTGTCTTTTAGACATGCGCGGCCCATATTGCACCGTTCTTACCTTAGGGCGGCCCACTGTCAGCCGTTCTTTTCTTGACTTCGCGGGCTGAGTTTCGGTCCAGTTCCTGTACGTACGGTCCTGTATGAACCGTATATACCCATCGAGCGGCTCCGTTACGACCGCACATCTCTTAAAGATGAGTTTGACCGTGTTTTGTACTCTTGAATCCAAGGACAAGGTTAGTCCTTTAAATCTGAACTTATGGTAGAAATTCCTCTGATTAATTGGCCATTAAAATTGACTGAATGTCTGGACGGATGGGACGTTGGGCCCAGTAAATCAATGCCATCGCATCATAAGGGCCCGGTCTGGTCCTGGGGAGAGCGCCCGAAAGTTAGTGAGCCCATGGAATGTTAATGACAAGGTGGGGCATTGCACCGAAGTACTTGCTTGAGTGTTGGCGTCTATGACAAAAGTATCTTGTTACTTGTTACTTGATCATACTTGGTTAAATGTTTAAAATACTTGCTTGTTGGCCAATTCCTTACTACGATCTCTTGTTATATCTCCTGTTGTAAATTCTTGTGTAGCAACCCTGATAAAATATCAATAATAATAAAGATTTTAAATAAATCAAATAAATAGATAAATAAAATAATATAAAATAACGCCTCGGATAAAGGCGCTATTCAAATTAGAAACGCCTCTAGATAAGGCGTTATTCAATAAGTGACGCCCTGACCTCACGACGTCAAATTCTAAACGCCAAAAACGGTAAGGCCAAGAAACGCCCCTATCTTGGGCGTGTTTTAAACAAAGGAACGCCCTAACGAAAGGCGCTTCTTAAGAAACGACCTGAACCAGGTCGTCAATTCAAGAATCGACGCCCTGACCAAAGCCGTTAATTCCATTCGAGTTCCGTTCGACACGGAAGCTTATCCAGGGAAGGATTATGTTAATCTAGTAAGTGTTTACTAGGGCAAGGGCTCTATATTGGAAACATTACTTCCACTAGAACTCTAACCCTAATAGGACCCCCCTAAATCCCTATAAATAATCTATTGCTCGAACCCTTCAACGCTATTTGGCGTTCGGAATCTGCAAGGTACGTGAAGAACATCAAGTTCTTCTTCTTCTGTTTCTTTTTCTTATGAACGTAGTTCATGAAGAACTAATAGGTCCTTCCTCTTCTTTCCTCTAATACAGGTGAAGGGATCTAGTGCGTACGTAAAGAACAAGGTGATGTTCTTCATCGTTTTCCTAACTTCGGTTATATCTGTGAAGATTATTAGTATCTTCATCTTCCTTCTTTCTTTCCCTCTACAGGTTGACAGTAGAGTGAAGATTTCTGAAGAACGATTGTTCTTCTTCTTGCTGTTGCTGCTACTGTTCTTGAGTTGCAGTTGAAGCTTCAGAGTTTTAGGCTTCTCCTCGATCAAACTATCAAAGTAGGGTTTTCTCAAGTTATGGTAGCCCAAACAAAATTAATGCAAGATATACATATATATAAGCATGACATGCATTTGGTTTATTATAGTTTTAATACGTTTCTGTAATATTTTGAAAGAGACGCCCCTGTCAAGGGCGTTAATTTACAAGACACGACCCTGCCCAGGTCGTCAATTTCATATTTGACGCCTTGTACACAGGCGTTAATTTCATGTAAATGTTAATCACCTATCTTAAGAACTGATTATCCATGAAATTACATGAAATCAATAATTGTTAACGGTTAAAAGTCAATAAACATGAAACATCAAATCTAATATACTGCATCTGAATTCCTGCCACTTTTCCTGTCATGACTATATGATTGTTATCCTTGATTATCGTGCAAATATTGCTGATCCTGTAAATTCCTGGTATTTCTTGAATTCACGACCTAGACTAGGTCGTTTTCCATGTGTTAACGCCCCATCACAGGGCGTGAATTGAAAAGTAACGCCCCTTCATAGGGCGCGTTTCTGTTAAAAGCCCGAACAATATATTCTGTAAAAATAAGAATTTAATGATTAACGCCCCTGCCAAGGGCGCGTTTTTGATAATTTCTGAAAATAAATATGTTCTGTAAAATATTGTAAATAAAAAGATGCCTGCTACTGTAGTCGTCTCATTGCAAAGAAACGCCCCTGTCCAGGGCGCGTTTTAGATAAATTACTGAATTATTGAAAATTCTGCCAAAATGGAAACATATGTAAACGCCCTTCTGTTAGGCGTTAATTACTTGAGAAACGACTTTACCTAAGTCGTTATTTTCTGTAAACTGATATTTTTATCCTGATTCTGCTAACCGATGGTTTCATATGTTATATAATATATATATCGGCACTATTCTCCATTCCGTGAGTATAGTCCCACGTTTCGCGATTGTTTTATCGATCACACTCAACTCTCATTGACATACAAGCTCTCCATTGGACATTCCGTTCCTTTGGACTAGCGAGTTAGTCATAGAGACCTCCGTAAGACTCCTCGTAGCCTTGGATTCCCTCAAGGCCGACTCAGCTGGTTGTACCCAAAAAAACCCATTACACCATTGATGCCATGTCACTCTAAAGAAACATGGTATACCGGCCCTTATGATTATACAAAGAGTATATCATAAGAAAATTCTTAATGGAATGATGATATCATGCCATATCATGTCATTCTTGTACGCCTCAATTCTATGATAAGAATGAGGGTATCTTACCTTTGATATACTGTTCATGTGGACCTCAATTCTATATAAAGAATATCCATATTGATTTGTCATGGTACCCAAGTTAAGGGAACCATATTCTACCTAGTTTTATCGATATCGTGATTATACCGTTATTATCGCCATTCTATGTCCTTTGTCATATTTTTGGACTCCATTCTGTCAAAGTTGTCATACATGTCTACCAACTTGATTATTGAAATTCTTTATTGACTATGTAAACAAAACTAGATGTCAAAATACATGATAAATGCCTGCGCATATAGGGCCCGAGCTGGTCCTGGGAGGAGCACCCGAAAGTACTTGTGCCCATAGGAGTTAAAATGATAAGGTATCTGGCATTATACCGAGTACTTTACTTTCTAGATTGGACATTCCACATAAATCTTGTACTTGAATCGTACTTGACTTGACATGAAATGCGTGGCCCGAAAAAGGGTAATTTACTTGCTTGCTACATGATAGCCAAAGTTCTTGACATGACTTGTTAAATGTACTTGCTTGAATATCTTGAGTATCTTGTTGAAAGTTCATGATTAGTTCATCTTAATTCCTTGATATTACATTTTCTCTATCTTGTCATTTTATGCGAGCATGCATAGCTTCATTGCATTCATGAAAGATGTAATTACTTAAACCCCTTGCTAGTACTTGAGATATAATTTCCTACTGCGTTCGCCCATTCCGTTTGTCCCTTTTTACTTTTCAGGTAAGTCCGACGACGATGGAAGTCAATCGGATGGGGAAAGTCCCGAGTGAAAGAGCTAGAGCTTGTCCAAGTGTCATCTAGTCTTTTCCTATTTTCTTGAGTCAACTATGTACTTTTTCTTTTTATTAAACAGAGTATTGGATTTGTAATAGTCCATTATGAAATAAAGGATTGGGTTATCTTGCTATTTTGCGCATCTCTGTCTTTGTGTCGAATACACGACCACTCTGATTGACATGATTGATATAAACTCGTCACGTGTCTCCGGATATCTTCCGCGCTCGGGGCGTGACAGTTTTTGTGGTATCAGAGCCTAAGGTATTCAATTCCTAGGAAAAAACCAAGTCCAAGGATAAGTTTGAACCTTTTTACCAGTGAGATTGGGTAGAACCAAGGGTTAAGAGTCAATGAGTCTTTTAATAAGATCACAATGATATAATACTAACGTAGCTATTGTAATTATAGGATAATGGCTGCCGAACGTGCTCAATGGCACAACATGCAGCGTACCCTCCAAGGAATGACTCAAGTGCTACAACAGGTAGCACAAGGTGGTGCTCCACGAGCTGGAAACTTACACCAAGCCTTTAAGAGCATGAATCCCCCGAAGTTTATGGGATCGACCCATCCGAACGATGCCGAGCATTGGGTTCGGGAGACTGAACGCATATTCCGTGTCATGCAATGCACGGATCAGGACAAAGTCTTACTAGCTACTTTCCAGTTAGAGAAAGATGCTAGATGCTGGTGAGAGTCTATTGAAGCAACCATCGATCCTAATCAAGTTATATGGGAAGAATTTGTGGAATACTTCAATGCTAAATATTTCTCGGACCGAGTCCAAGAAAAGAAGGCTGCAGAATTCGCTGCATTAAAGCAACGATCTTTATCATTAGCAGATTATGAAGCTCAGTTCTCCAGGTTGTCAAGATATGCTAAGCATCTTATTAGCACGGAGAAGATGAAAGCCCGTAGATTCCTTAATGGGCTTAGGCCCCACTATATTACTCAACTGACGCCTATGGACATCCAAGTTTATTCTGAAATAGTGCGCCGAGCTCAATTACTTGAAGATGCCACGGAACTATCTGATAGGATCCGTGGAAAAGACAAGAAGGAGCAAGTCACAGGTTCGGGTTCTTTTAAACCCAACTTTAAGAAGAGGCCCAATAATGGAGGTTCATCCTCTCAAGATTCCAAGTTCAAGAAATCCAAGCCCTTCTCTATCACCACTACACCTTCAAACGTAGTATGCAAGCATTGTGACAAGGCTGGTCACAAGACAGAAGAATGCTGGAGGAAGTTAGGAGCATGTCTCCATTGTGGAAGCCGTGAGCATCGGATTCCTGAGTGTCCATTAATGAATGACCAAGCCGGTGATGGTAAACGCCCGGTGACAAAGAACGCTCGACTTCATGCAATAAAGGAGACCGAGCAAGAAGAAGGTGGACTGGTAGAAGGTACATTAACAGTTTGTTCCAAAAGTGCTTATGTCTTATTTGATACGGGTGCATCGCATTCCATTATTTCTAAGAAGTTTGCCGACCCGTTACCGTTAGAACCAGAATGGATAAAAATAGTTCTAACTACTCCTCTTGGAAGTGAAAATGATATTACTCATCACTACCAAAACTGTAAGGTAATGGTTCAAGGTAGGAATTTACCTATAGATCTTATATGCCTCGATCTAAAGGAGTATGATGTTATACTAGGAGCGGACTGGTTATCCAAATACCAGGCAACGGTTGATTGCCGCAATAGCCAAATTACTTTCAAAGATATTCCAGAATTAGTCTTTACTCGCCCCAAGAGTCGGAGCAATTCTCCTCTTATTTCGGCTCTCCGAGCTAGCAAGCTCGTCAGGAAAGGATGTGTATCCTTCCTTGCATTTGTCATAGTTAAGGAAACAAATGACACTAAGATAGAAGACATTCAGGTAGTGCAAGAATTTCCAGACGTGTTTCCGGAAGATTTGCCAGGATTACCCCCTCAAAGAAAAGTGACCTTCACCATTGACTTAGTCCCTGGTGCTGGTCCAGTTTTAAAGGCACCCTATAGAATGTCCCCTGCGGAACTCAAAGAGTTGAAGGAGCAGTTGATGGAACTAATTCGAAAAGGGTTTATTAGACCAAGTACTTCCCCGTGGGGAGCACCGATATTATTTGTAAAGAAAAAGGACGGATCCATGAGATTGTGCATCGACTATCGACAGTTGAATCATCTCACTATCAAGAACAAGTATCCACTGCCGAGAATCGATGAATTATTTGATCAGATTTCAGGATCCAAATATTTTTCCAAGATTGATCTCAGGTCGGGATATCATCAGTTAAGAATCAAGGATGATGACATTCATAAGACTGCATTCAGAAGCAGGTACGGCCATTACGAATTTGTTGTTATGCCTTTTGGACTAACAAATGCCCCTGCTGCCTTTATGCAGTTAATGAATAGCATATTCAGGCCCTATCTAGATCAATTCGTGGTAGTTTTCATTGATGATATATTGATATATTCCAAGACTAAGGAAGAACATGAAGAGCATTTGAGGATTGCATTGCAAGTCTTGAGGACAAATCAATTATATGCAAAACTCAGCAAGTGCGAGTTCTGGCTTGAAGAAGTAGCTTTTCTCGGACATGTCATATCCAAGGACGGTTTATCTGTAGATCCGTGAAAGGTTGAAGCTGTAAGAAACTGGGAAAGACCTACTAATGCAAGCGAGATCAGAAGTTTCTTAGGTCTTGCAGGCTATTATCGGCGATTCATCAAAGATTTCTCTAAGATCGCCGTACCACTTACAAGATTAACTCGTAAGGAGATCCGATATGAATGGAGTGAGGAATGTGAAAGAAGTTTCCAAACTCTCAAAGATCATCTCACTACAGCTCCGGTGTTAGCTCTACCAATAGAAGGAGAGAAATTCGAGGTCTACACCGATGCTTCTGGCATTGGCCTCGGATGTGTCCTATTGCAACAAGGAAAGGTCATAGCATACTCTTCACGTCAACTGAAGAAGCATGTGGAGAATTACCCCGTCCATGACTTAGAACTGGCCGCGGTGGTATTTGCCCTAAAAATATGGAGACACTACTTATATAGAGTGCACTTTACTGTATACTCCGATCACAAAAGTCTCAAATATCTATTTTCACAAAAAGAGCTAAACATGAGACAAAGACGCTGGCTGGAATATCTCAAGGACTTCGACTTCAATATACAATATCATTCCGGAAAGGGTAATTATGTTGCTGATGCCCTTAGTCGAAAGCCGAGAGCAATGATAGCCAATTGTATGATACAAGAATGGAGGTTGCTAGAACAATTCTCCGAGCTCAATATAAGCTTGGACAAGGAAGCTAAATTTGTCACATTATCTCATGTAAGCATACAGTCAGATTTATTATCTGAGATACAAGCACTTCAGGATGATGATCCTATATTGGTAGAAATCAAAGGCAGATTAGAAGGACAATCTGATTTTCAACTAACTTCTGATGGAAGATTATTATTCAAAGGTAGAACTTGTATACCCGACTGTCCAGAATTAAAGAAGAAGATCTTAGATGAAGCTCACAGATCAAGGTACACTATTCATCTAGGATCAACCAAAATGTACCAAGATGTAAAGAGGAACTTTTGGTGGCCTAATATGAAAAGAGAAATAGCAGACTATGTATATCGCTGTCTCACATGCCAACAAGTCAAGGCGGAACACCAAAAGCCTGCTGGTAAACTTCATCCTCTAGACATTCCTAAGTGGAAGTGGGAGGATATTGGTATGGACTTCATCATGGGTTTGTCTAAATCTGGGTTATCATTGACCGATTAACTAAATCTGCACATTTCTTGCCAATAAAAAGCCGATGGTCAATTGATGTGCTAGTTGCACTATACATCAAAGAAATAGTCAGGTTGCATGGTATACCTGTCTCGATCGTGTCTGACAGAGATCCCCGTTTCACTTCTCATTTTTGGAAAGGATTACAACATTCGTTGGGAACAAGGCTCAACTTTAGTACTACTTTTCACCCACAAATGGATGGTCAGACCGAGAGAGCTAATCAAGTTGTTGAGGATATGCTAAGAGCTTGTATCATTGACTTTGGTGGAAGCTGGCATGAACATTTGCCACTAGTGGAATTTGCATATAATAATAGCTACCAAGCTAGTATCCAAATGGCACCTTTCGAAGCTTTATATGGAAGGAGTTGCCGATCACCCTTATGCTGGAACGAAGTTGGAGAGAAACAACTGTTAGGTCCAGACATGGTAAGGGATACAACTGAGAAGATACAAGTAATCAGAGAAAGATTGCAAGTTGCTCAGACAAGGCAAAAGGCTTATGCTGACACAAGAAGGAGAGATCTTGAATTCCAGGTTGGAGATCATGTATTTCTTAAAATATCGTCTGGACGTGGCATACGAAGATTTGGTGTTAAGGGCAAGCTTACACCAAGATTCATCGAACCATTTGAGATACTCGAAGGAGTTGGTGAGGTTGCTTATCGCATCGCGTTGCCTCCTCAATTGTCCGAGGTACATAATGTATTTCATATATCTATGTTGAAGAAGTATGTACACGATCCATCTCATATTATTGAACATGGAGATCTGGTGATCCAGAAAGATCTCACCTATGAACAGAAGCCTATGAAGATCTTAGATCGAGAAATACGAGCTCTAAGGAATAAGGTTATTCCCATGCTCAAGGTGCAATTGGAATAAGAATACTGAACACGAAGCGACATGGGAGACCGAGGAATCTATGAAGAAACGATTTCCCGAATTATTCTAAGAGGTATATATTCTACACTCTCCACGTATATACATAATATGTAATTGAATTTGGGGACCAAATTCTTTTTAAGTGGGGGAGGGTGTAGCAACCCTGATAAAATATCAATAACAATAAAGATTTTAAATAAATCAAATAAATAGATAAATAAAACAATATAAAATAACGCCTCGGATAAAGGCGCTATTCAAATTAGAAACGCCTCTAGATAAGGCGTTATTCAATAAGTGACGCCCTGACCTCACGACGTCAAATTCTAAACGCCAAAAATGGTAAGGCCAAGAAATGCCCCTATCTTGGGCGTATTTTAAACAAAGGAACGCCCTAACGAAAGGCGCTTCTTAAGAAACGACCTGAACCAGGTCGTCAATTCAAGAATCGACACCTTGACCAAAGTCGTTAATTCCATTCGAGTTCCGTTCGACACGGGAGCTTATCCAGGGAAGGATTATGTTAATCTAGTAAGTGTTTATTAGGGCAAGGATTCTATATTGGAAACATTACTTCCACTAGAACTCTAACCCTAATAGGACCCCCCTAAATCCCTATAAATAATCTATTGCTCGAACCCTTCAACGCTATTTGGCGTTCGGAATCTGTAAGGTACGTGAAGAACATCAAGTTCTTCTTCTTCTGTTTCTTTTTCTTATGAACGTAGTTCATGAAGAACTAATAGGTCCTTCCTCTTCTTTCCTCTAATACAGGTGAAGGGATCCAGTGCGTATGTAAAGAACAAGGTGATGTTCTTCATCGTTTTCCTAACTTCGGTTATATCTGTGAAGATTATTAGTATCTTCATCTTCCTTCCTTTCTTTCCCTCTACAGGTTGACGGTAGAGTGAAGATTTCTGAAGAACGATTGTTCTTCTTCTTGCTGTTGCTGCTACTGTTCTTGAGTTGCAGTTGAAGCTTCAGAGTTTTAGGCTTCTCCTCGATCAAACTATCAAAGTAGGGTTTTCTCAAGTTATGGTAGCCCAAACAAAATTAATGCAAGATATACATATATATAAGCATGACATGCATTTGGTTTATTATAGTTTTAATACGTTTCTGCAATATTTTGAAAGAGACGCCCCTGTCAAGGGCGCTAATTTACAAGACACGACCCTACCCAGGTCGTCAATTTCATATTTGACGCCCTGTACACAGGCGTTAATTTCATGTAAATGTTAATCACCTATCTTAAGAACTGATTATCCATGAAATTACATGAAATCAATAATTGTTAACGATTAAAAGTCAATAAACATGAAACATCAAATCTAATATACTGCATCTGAATTCCTGCCAATTTTCCTGTCATGACTATATGATTGTTGTCCTTGATTATCGTGCAAATCTTGCTGATCATGTAAATTCCTGGTATTTCTTGAATTCACGACCTAGACTAGGTCGTTTTCCATGTGTTAACGCCCCATCACAGGGCGTGAATTGAAAAGTAACGCCCCTTCATAGGGCGCGTTTCTGTTAAAAGCCCGAACAATATATTCTGTAAAAATAAGAATTTAATGATTAACGCCCCTGCCAAGGGCGCGTTTTTGATAATTTTTGAAAATAAATATGTTCTGTAAAATATTGTAAATAAAAAGACGCCTGCTACTATAGTCGTCTCATTGCAAAGAAACGCCCCTGTCTAGGGCGCGTTTTAGATAAATTACTGTATTATTGAAAATTCTGCCAAAATGGAAACATATGTAAACGCCCTTCTGTTAGGCGTTAATTACTTGAGAAACGACTTTACCTAAGTCGTTATTTTCTGTAAACTGATATTTTTATCCTGATTCTGTTAACCGATGGTTTCATATGTTATATAATATATATATCGGCACTATTCTCCATTCCGTGAGTATAGTCCCACGTTTCGCGATTGTTTTATCGATCACACTCAACTCTCATTGACATACAAGCTCTCCATTGGACATTCCGTTCCTTTGGACTAGCGAGTTAGTCATAGAGACCTCCGTAAGACTCCTCGTAGCCTTGGATTCCCTCAAGGCCGACTGAGCTGGTTGTACCCAAAAAAACCCATTACACCATTGATGCCATGTCACTCTAAAGAAACATGGTATACCGGCCCTTATGATTATACAAAGAGTATATCATAAGAAAATTCTTAATGGAATGATGATATCATGCCATATCATGTCATTCTTGTACACCTCAATTCTATGATAAGAATGAGGATATCTTACCTTTGATATACTGTTCATGTGGACCTCAATTCTATATAAAGAATGTCCATATTGATTTGTCATGGTACCCAAGTTAAGGGAACCATATTCTACCTAGTTTTATCGATATCGTGATTATGTCGTTATTATCGCCATTCTATGTCCTTTGTCATATTTTTGGACTCCATTCTGTCAAAGTTGTCATACATGTCTACCAGCTTGATTATTGAAATTCTTTATTGGCTATGTAATAAAAGTGGATGTCAAAATACATGATAAATGCCTGCGCATATAGGGCCCGATCTGGTCCTGGGAGGAGCACCCGAAAGTACTTGTGCCCATGGGAGTTAAAATGATAAGGTATATGGCATTATACCGAGTACTTTACTTTCTAGATTGGACATTCCTCATAAATCTTGTACTTGAATCGTACTTGACTTGACATGAAATGCGTGGCCCGAAAAAGGGTAATTTACTTGCTTGTTACATGATAGCCAAAGTTCTTGACATGACTTGTTAAATGTACTTGCTTGAATATCTTGAGTATCTTGTTGAAAGTTCATGATTAGTTCATCTTAATTCCTTGATATTACATTTTCTCTATCTTGTCGTTTTATGCGAGCATGCATAGCTTCATTACATTCATGAAAGATGTAATTACTTAAACCCCTTGCTAGTACTTGAGATATAATTTCCTATTGAGCGTTCGCTCATTCCATTTGTCCCTTTTTACTTTTCAGGTAAGTCCGACGACGATGGAAGTCAATCGGATGGGGAAAGTCCCGAGTGAAAGAGCTAGAGCTTGTCCAAGTGTCATCTAGTCTTTTCCTATTTTCTTGAGTCAACTATGTACTTTTTCTTTTTATTAAACAGAGTATTAGATTTGTAATAGTCCATTATGAAATAAAGGATTGGGTTATCTTGCTATTTTGCGCATCTCTGTCTTTGTGTCGAATACACGACCACTCTGATTGACATGATTGATATAAACTCGTCACGCGTCTCCGGGTATCTTCCGCGCTCGGGGCGTGACATCTTGTATTTGTTATTCTTGTTAATCATTATCAATTATATATTTCTTGACCTTGCAAGATCTTGTTATTACTGTTGTTTCATTATATCATCATTACCTTTTCATTGCATTATCGTTTGTATCATGACATTTTGAAAATGTAATTAAACTGTTAATCACTTATACATGTCTGTTATTTCCTACTGAGCGTTAGCTCATAGTTGTGTTCCCCCCTTTCCAGGCTCTTCAGGTGGCGTGCTTACCGACGGATAAGGGCAGGAGTGATGTCTTAAGTGTTTCAGTTCTAGTGTGTTTATTGTTAGTTGTGATTGGAGAGCATATAGTTTTAGTTATGTTGTTGAGTCTTAGTGATTGTTATTCCACGTTGTATTAAGTTGCCTTTGAGATTATTGTATCAGTTTGGTTGTTAAATGATCATTTAGTATTTCCTTTCCATAGCACTTGTGTAAATTTAGATTAGTTCTCTCTCTTTTCTGCTTGCCTCTGACTGTACGTCCCGATATTTCCGCCTTGTTCGGGGCGTGACATGGAACTCTCGGTGGTGTCGGTGGGCATTGGCTAACTCCTTGTAACGTGCATTGCTGGCATCAATGTGACGACGGATGTCGTCATGTAAACTCCTAACATGCCTAGCAAATGACTCGGTCGACTCCGACACTCTAGCATGGATAGGCATGGGGACAACGTCCACGGGTTTCCTAGGCCTACGACCTGTGACAATCTCAAACGGACTCATGCCGGTAGACCTATTCACCGAATCATTGTATGCAAACTCAGCCATGGATAAAATGAGATCCCAATCCCCAATGCAGTCCTTAACTAGACACCTCAAAAGATCTCCCAGACTCCTATTGACCACCTCGGTCTGACCGTCTGTCTGGGGATGATATGCAGTGGAAAACTTGAGGTGCGTACCCATCATATGCCATAGTGTCTTCCAAAAGTAGGAAGTGAATCTAACATCACGGTCAGACACTACAGTGCGAGGCAACCCGAACTTGCACACCACATGCGTAAGGAAAAGGCGGGCTACCCTCGAAGCATCCGAAGTCTTCGAGCAAGGAATAAAGAGGGCCATCTTCGAGAAACGGTCAACCACCACATAGACCGAATCATGCTTCCTGGAGGTACGTGGCAATCCCAAAACAAAGTCCATGCTAACATCCTGTCACAGGGCATCAGGCACGGGAAGAGACGTATAAAGGCGGGAGCTTTGCTTCTTCATCTTGGCCGTAGCACAGGTACGGCACTGAGCCACGATGTTAGCAACATCGTGCTTCAAGCTCGGCCAATAAAATCGATGCTCCACTGCCTCAATAGTCTTGTTCCGACCAAAGTGGCCGGCTAGACCTCCCGCATGTAGTTCCCACACTAAGAAATCTCAAACCGAAGTTCGGGGAACACATAGCCTGCTACCTCGAAAGAGGTAACCCTCCTGAAGCACATACTCATCAAGGTCTCTCGAGGGTCCGGCCTGGAGAGTGGTAAAAATCTGACCGAAGTCAGGACAATCAACATAGGCCTCCTTCATCTTCTCTAACCCTATGACCTCGACACTCATGGTGGTAAGCAAGCATGCTCGCCGACTCAAGGCATCGGCCACCTTGTTCTCCAGTCCAGCCTTATGTTTAAGCACAAAGGTGAACTGCTGGAGATACTCGACCCAACGACTGTGACGCGAGTTAAGCTTCTTTTGGGAATGGAGGTACCTCAATGTCTCGTGATCGGAGTATAGGACCAACTCCTGATGTAAAAGATAGTGCCTCCAATGCCTAAGAGCCTGAACAACTGCGTAGAATTCTTTATCATATGTGGAATATCACAGTTTCGCGTCATTCAGCTTCTCGCTGAAATATGCGATCGGGTGGGACTCCTGACTCAAAACTCCTCCTATCCCAACACCCGACGCATCACAAGAGACCTCAAACACCTTCGAGAAGTCAGGCAATCAAAGGATAGGCGTATGGGTCATGCGCTCCTTGATGTCCTTGAAGCGGCAGATGCGGCCTTCGTCCATACAAATGTGCCCTTTCAGATACATTCCGTGATCGGGGCGGTGACGGAGCTAAATCCGCGGATGAAGCGACGATAGAACGTCGCAAGACCATGAAAGCTGCGGACATCATGAACGGTACGGGGTTCTGGCCACTCAACAATGGCCCAGACCTTTTCCGGATCGGCGGAGACCCCCGTACTAGACACAATGAAACCCAAGAAGGTAAGTTGAGGTGTCATGAAGGCACGCTTCTGTGGGTTCGCAAACAGCTGCTCTCGCCGAAGAAGTAGACAGACCTACCGAAGGTGGTCTAAGTGGTCCCCTATGGTGCGGCTATAGATAAGGATATCATCAAAATACACCACTACAAAGACTCCAATGAAAGGTCGAAGGACCTGAGTCATGAGCCGCATGAAAGTGCTAGGGGCATTGGTCAACCCAAAAGGCATGACCAACCACTCATATGGACCGTCCTTGGTCTTAAATGTGGTCTTCCACTCATCACCTGGCCTAATCCTCACCTGATGGTAGCCACTCTTAAGATCGATCTTCGAAAAGATAGTGGCACCTGCCATCATGTCCAGCATGTCATCAAGGCGGGGAATAGGGAACCTATACTTCACGGTGATTTTTTTGATGGCATGACTATCAATGCACATTCTCCACGTGCCATCCTTCTTCGAGGAGAGTAATGCGGGTACAGCACATGGACTCATGCTGTCCCGAACAGACCCTCTCTGCACTAACTCATCGACCTGCCGTTTAAGCTCGGCATGCTCCGTGGGACTCATGCGATAATGAGGAAGGTTGGGCAAAGAAGAGCCCAGAACAAGGTCGATGGCATGCTGAATATCCCGCATAGGTGGGAGTCCCTCGGGAAGCTCATCGGGAAAGACATCAGCATACTCCTGCAGAATAGGAACAACCTCGGGTGGGAGCTCACCCTCGGAGTCCCGCTCCACCTCTCGGACTGTCATGGCAAACACCGGACAGCCCTGACTAAGCTCCTGCTCCATTTCCCGGGAGCTAATCATCATCAATCTCCTCGTCGAGGGCTCTCCTTGGCCAGAGGTAATGGTCATAGCCCGAGCTGGGGATGGGGTACTAGGCCCGGGAACGGAAGGCTTCGGAGTACTAGGGCCAGTAGGACCCCTGACTGATGGGCTCCTGGGCCGAACGGGTTGGAGGGTGACCCGCTGGCCAGCGTGGTCGAAGGTATAGGTGTTCGACCGGCCATGGAGCATGGCATCCCGGTCAAATAACCACGGCCTACCAAGAATGATACTGCCCACTTCCATGGGGAGAACATTACACCAGATCTCGTCACGGTAGGAGTGGAGCTGCAGCGGGACCAAGCACCGCAGCCTGACCGAAATGGAAGTGGTATCCACCCATGATACCTGATAGGGACAAGGATGGTCTACGAGTGTGAGACCAAGACGGGCGACAGCGTTCGTGGAGATTGCATTGATACAACTCTCGCTATCGATGACCACCTTGCAAATTTACTTTCCCAGCCTACAGAATACATGAAGGATAGTAGTCCGACGCCAGTCATCACTGACCTGCGGCTGGGTGAGGATACATCTGACGACCCCTACGTGGGTATCGTCCGAATGCTGGGCATCCTGGGCCTCACCTCCCATCTCATAGTACTCGTCAGCTAGCTCTTCATCTGCCTCATAGCTGACTAACTCGAGGCCCGTAGGGGTGGTATCCTCGGCCTGTGTGTCCCCAATGTGAAGAGATGGGCGGGTGAGACACTGGTTGGCGAAATGGCCAAACCCATTGCAGCGATAACACTGCTGCCGTGATCCACTAGGCTCCCCAATCATAGGTCCTTTACCTTTATCCTCCCGACGGATAGGAGGTGTAGGCAACAAAGGACGTGCAGGAGGTGCGGATGTCGGTGGACGGGCTGTGCGTGGGGCCGTAAGATGCTGGGGACGAGGAAGGTCCCTCGGGGGTGGAGGATGAGGCCTAGGAGCAAAGGGCTCGGGGCGAGCGGGCTCCTGAGGTCGAGTCATGGGGGCCCTCGGATACATGCCAGATGAGCCACGGGGCTCGGCACTAAGAAGGGGAAAGGAGCCCAACCGATGGGGTGACTCGAACTCAGCCTCGAACTGCTCCAATTCGAGAGCGATCTGATATGCCTACTCCAAAGTGGTTGCATTGCGGCGAAAGAGTTCATATTGATAATTGGGCCGCAAACCTCTTCGAAAGCGGGATATAGTCATGGTGCTCTCCTCCATGACCCCACACCGTAAGTAATACTCATCGAACTCGGCAGTGTACTCGGTCACGGATCAGTTCCCTTGGGAGATGCTTTGCCACTTGTCTATAAGACGTTGGCGATATGAGGCAGGAAGGTATTTCTCCCTCAATTTGATTTTCATATCATCCCAAGTACCGATTTGGGGTTGACGTCGCTGATTGAGCAGGCTCTCCACATTGATCCAATAAGTTTGGGCCTGCCCTTGCAGCTTCATCTTCGCGTATCGGACTCTTCGGTGGTCCGTCATCTCAAACCACTTGAAGTACCGGTCCATACCGGCCTCCCAATCTAGATACACCCTAGGGTCCAAGGACCCGCTAAAAGTGGGAGGGTCTGCACATACACCCCTAAGAATGCGGTCATCATCCTCGTCATCACGATTCCGTCGTTGATGACGACGACCGTTGCCCCCCTGATCATTGTCGGAGGCATAATCATCCACTATAGGCGCCTGTTGCCTCCCGACATCCTCCACCTGAGCCCTTGGCACAGCGGGTTGCTGCACCGGCTCTTGTTGGCCATTCGTCGGCGCGGGTTGCGCCGCTACTGGGCCCCTCTCTAGGACAGCGATCCTCCCAACTAAGCCCTGGATGGACTGATCCGAACTCTCGGCCCGATCCTCGAGGGCTTTCATCCGCCCTTCTAGACGCGTTCCTATGCCATCCATACGCGTACTAAAACCATCCATACGCGTGTCAAGACGTTCCATAATGGCTCGGAACATCTCGACCGTCGAGGACTCATCGGAGCTACGGGCTCGGGAGTCCGCCATAGGTGGTGGTGGCGAGTATTGGGTACATCGACGGGTGGGCATGCAAAGACACACGACCTAGAAGACACCGACTAATGCAAACACTCACTAGATGATGCACTTAGACCTAACCAATATCTGGTACGAGGCGGAGATAAGCGATCCGAAGATCACCCGCGCAAGTACGCTACCCTCCCGATAGGCATAACCTAATGTTCGGGCAACGCCTTTTAATATACCGAGCTATTGGGTGAAATGCAATTTGAAAACACTTTTTTTTTTGTTTTGAAAATAATGATGATCCTAGACTTGACTTAGACCATGATGCATGCAAAACTTATGCAATGACTACCCTAGACTCGACTCGCTCTGATACCAAATTGATGCGGGACGGACATGGGGACCGACTCTACGTGGTATGGACCTCGGACTCTAGATGCGGACACGACCAGAAACACATGATGGGAGAGACATTAGGCCCGACACGGAGAGCTCCTATGGGCTATACATCGCTAACAGAACGTAAGCTCACTCGTCGTCTCAAGCGAGGGAAACGCGGATCGTGCGCGGTTGAAGAACCGGCAGAGTTCAAGGGTAGTCGACTCACTTTCGGACTCGGATCGAGTCGCGGGACGGGTCACTCTCACACTCACAGCGGTGACATGAACACACGGGCTAGTACCTATCGCTCTTGACAGCGGCAAAGACCATATACTAGCTAAGCAAATGAACGCCAAGAGGTTCGGACCATTACCTCCACACACCCGGCGTGGCGAAGACAACCCCGGCCGAATCACGGACTCCCGGTCAACAATTATTACAGCAATACACTAAGTTGACCCACTCCACGCAGGGAGGTAAAAGGTCACATGTGGGGTCCGGGAATCACGCAACTCGGGTTGACGGGCAGCATCTTGATGTCCCCGGCGGTGCCGAACTCCGCGTTTTCGTGCTTTCCAAACGGCGGCTTCTACGGGCCCGTGGGGCCCACCGACGGCGCTGTCCTCCGGATCTGCGGGGGTGGGACCCACTGTGATGGGGGCCCCTGGTGGCGCGCCTCCACGGACGGCGGTCGACCGGGAACACCGATCGGGGGTCGATCGGCCACGATTCCCAACTCTTGAACTAATAACCCACGGATTTTGCTTGCTGTTTTCCGGCGTGCGCTCCGGCGAAAACGGCCGCTGCGATCAATCCCGACGTCGGATCGGGACGCATGAGCTATCGTTGGAAAGATCTCTTCAAATGCTTCAATCTAGACCCAGAGGGATCTGCTGGATCTGGCCGGATCAGAACTTTAGTGAATTTGCAAGTCCCTGTTGTATAGTAACTGAAATCTCAGATCTGCAGGGCACTTGTGTGAGAATCACCATTGACCACCTAGTAAACCTCCGATTCAGCTCTTGAGGTCTTCATCAAAGTTATGGGATTTTGGACAGGGAAGACGGAGATATTTTTTGTGGACTGATTGGAGGTGGCTGTGATTTGTTATGATTTGTTTACTGGAGGTGGTCGGATCTGGGAACAAGTGAACAGCACTGTAGCTAGCTCTGAGATCAATTTTTGAAAAATATGAATGGCCTCACACAAATTCAAGTAAATTTTGGGACGGTGGGGTTGGTGGAAGGAACTCCCAGTAAAATTGGGAGGTTAAACAAAAATCAGAAAGAGGCCCGAAACCTAGAAACACAGGGCGGATGGAAATGGAAACAGACAGCAGACAGATCTAAAAATTAAGGTTGGACGAAAATGAAAAAATATCAAATGGGATCTTTATGACCAACCAATTTTTTTGGGATGTGCTTGACACCTCTGGAACATCCCCTAAAATCCCCAGGTCGATCTGAGCTCGTGGCGGACACAGAGAAATTGTGAAAGCTGCTGTGATCGGATGAAGATAGAACTCCGACGATCTCAGCGGTGATGCGATGGCGGCTCGTGGCGGCGGCGGCGGCGACCGGAATGATAAGGGGAGGAGTCACACCTCCAGAGGGAAGCCTTCACAGCTTCAAGGGGGAGAGGGAGGAGAGAGGAGGGGGGCGCACCAACCCTTGCTCTTGGAATTTGTTTTATTCAAATGGCATTAATTCATCAAAATGGGAAATTACAAGTATTTATGTGTTACATCTCACATCCATTGTCCACCGTTGGATCTAGGGGATGGGAATAGGTGGCCTGGATTGAGTGTGACACACACACACAAAATACAATAAATATTTAAGGGGGGGCGGCCCTTGGACCAAGGGGAGTGGGCTTGACTTGGTAGGTGGGGTGGGTGGCCAAAATGTGGACTTTCCAAGCCACTTGTCCCCCACTTGGCCCACCCTTCTAGAAGCCTCCATGTGGAAGGTTGACTGACCCCATATGTGACCCTAGGCTGAGGTGGCTCAATGGGATGGGGCCTGGGGGCCCGTGGGGCCCACGGGGTCCAAATTGCACATAAGCCCCTCTTACAATCAAAATAGCAAACCGAATACAACGAAATAAACACAAATTACACACATAAAGTCTAACTAAATATGATAAATGGGGAGGCTCAAGGCGGAGTCTCCAGGCTATCTCCGAGTCAGATGGACACTGAAGTTGCTCGAGTCGTGCTCCGTGTGCTGTACCGGTGGCTCGGCGTATCACGCCGCTCAACTGCTCGGGTGTCCGCACCACCTTTTGATATACCGAATAGAGGAATGCAAATGACACAGACACTCTCTAGATGACTCTTTTTTTTATTTTTTAAGCAAATGCTACCCTAGACTCAACCTTACGCTCTGATACCAATTTGATGCGGGACGAACAGCGAACCTAGGACTCTAGCTCGTGGACATCCCCATGCGAGGGAAACGCGAGATCTGCGCGGTTGAGGAACCGGCAATGAGTCAAGGGTACTCGGCTCTTCCGTGCTCGGATCGAGTCACGGGACGGGTCACGCTCTCACTCACTCTCGTAGCAGTGATAAAATTTAGAACGAGCTAGGTATTCTAACACTCAAGCAGCGGCATATAGAAATATATGAGCTGAGCAAAATGCGAAGAGAGGAGCGGACACGATACCTCCACGCGTCGGGCGTGGGGAAGACGACCCCGGCCAAACTCGTACTCTCGGTGTACAAATATTACAATAATTACAGAAATGAATTTATCACCCACTCCACACAAGGAGGTAAAGGGATACAATATGGAGTCCGGGAGTAGCGAACTCGGGTTGACGGGCAGCAATTTGGGCCGGAGACGCGCTGCTGGTCCGACTCGGTTCCCACTCGGTACTGTTCCAACTCGGTACAGCAAGGGAGCTCAGCAACTGGGACGGCGGCTTCCGGTCGACTCCTTGCTACGGCGACTGAAGGGGATGCTTCTGGTGGGTTGCCGATCGACCTCCATGAGCGGCGGTCACCGAAGGTGAGCCGACGTATTTTCCGAGAAATTAACTCTCGGACTGAGTTGCTGGCCTGTCCACGGATCAGCTCTGCACGCCTTCACGAAAATATTTATTGCGGCAAGATCCGATGTCGGATCGATGCAAACTTGGTACTGAAGGATAGAGGACTCAAAGTGCTACGACATATAATTTTCTCAGATCAATCAAGTGAATGGATTGAAAATGAGAATGACTATTCCATGAAGAATTTTGTTGGCTCGGACTGACAGACAGACATGACAGAATGAGTTTCCCATAAAAATGATTTTTGATCGAAGGGAAAACAATAGATCTAGACTATAGAAACATTATGGTGGAAGGGGGGGTATGTAAGGGACACGTATGAATTTTTTGGGGATTTTAGAAGATGTATAAGGGGTGGGAAAAATACGGGATCAGCGATCTATCCTGCAGATCTACAGATGGGCAGACTGTTAGGGGTGGAATGGAAATAGCGGGAATAATACCAAACAGGATCTGAATGGGGAAAAATCTATATTGCTGGAAAGCTAACAGAGAGACGAACAAGCTCTCAAAATATAAGCTCGATCAGAGCTGGGAGATGGGAGAACCGATCTCTTCTTCAACTTGCTGTTCTGGAACTTGGAGTTCTGGACAGCAGGAGGGATGGCGGCTTGTGGCGGCTAGATGGCGGCTCTGACGGCGGCACGAACGACGGTGGTGGAGCTTCACACTCCAGAGGGAAGATAGAAATTGGATTCACTCCAATATTGAGGGTTTCACACCCTAGATCTAGAGGGTAAAGAGGAAGAACAAGCAAGAACAAGAGAGAGATAGAGAGAGAGTGGGGCGCCCATGGCAAATTTTCTTCAATTTTTGATCATTAATTCTACGAAATGGAAAATACAAGGGATATATAGAAATCTACAAATGACCTTAACTACCCCTAGATCTAGGGTTAGGGAAGGGAAAATAACGGATAGCCTTTTCTTCCCCCATGTGGTCGAATGGCCACATTAAATAAAAATACAAACATGATTAAACTAGTATTAATGGGTGGTGCCCCCTTGACTTAAGGGGTTTCCACCTTTGAAATTTTTTAACCTTGTCCCCCCATGGTCCAAGTCCAACTTTGGACTTTGAACTAGCCCCACATGGGCCCTAGAACCTAGGTGGACCAATGAGAAAGAGGATGGGGGTCCCACTGGCATATTACATAGAAACCCAAAGACTTTAAAGACTAACCCTTTGACTTATAATGCCTTACAGTTTGCAAACCTGATTAGCCAAGGTTATAAATACAAACATAAGGATAAAAATGTAAAAATAAAAGTTAGTGCTCGGTGTTGATTCCCATCAATTCTCCCCGGGTGGGAAGAACTCGACCCCATCGAGTAAGGGGTGCGGCTGCTCGTGTGGCTCCGGCGGATCCGTCACCGAACCTGGAAGCGCGGAGTACGCTTCACTCCAAGTAATCGTCCCCTGCTCATCCTGTATATATTCGATATGCATACGCTGCTGTGGGAATGAGGCTAGAGGTGGACACTCCGGGGTGGGGTCACACTCAAAGGGGAGGAGGCGGCTCGAAGACTCACTAGGAATCACCGCTGGGTCCCTTTATGTGACTAGATCCGATATGTTGAGGTAGAGCCGATCCTAAATTCCAGCAAGTCTACAACGTACGCATTAGACACGACTTGTCTCACACTTGAAAGGGACTAACATCACGAGCTGACATGAGACCAACTCGACTCGATGTATGCAGACTCACTATGCACTCGACAGACAAACTGTACGAAACAAAGACTCACACATGACCCTAAACAAACCTAGTGTTAATCCGACCCATACACATGCAATGGTGGACCAGGACATCCGAATGTGTGCCATGCATACAGTAGATGCAATCGATGGTTGACGGAATGGGGAACTCCTAGACATCCTAATATGTCCCCAGCATGCGGTTGCCTGTTGGATTTGGGATACCTGGGAGGGCTAGGAGAGCCGGATGCGCTTTCTTCATCACCCCTATATGGTGACCGTAGAACGGCCCCCTGGCTGAGTGTGGGTGGACTGGCCCGTGGGGAAGGGGTGTGGTAGTTGACTTCCCTGACAAGGTATAAAGGAAGTGATGGGTCACGAGGTCCACTAGATAAGGGGTCGAATGGATCAAAGAATGTGTGACCCCTCGTGGCAGGTTCCTCCATTACATAGTCCCATGTTGGAAATTCATGAAGGTGTAAATGGTCACCTTCATCCATCATGGTAGATGGGACAACGCATTGAAGATATGGTTCCTCCCTTGGGCTAAAGGGAATGTAGTTAGGCTCGGCCGGCATGGGGAGGAACAAAAGAACCTCCATGGTGACATGACCCACGGTGTACACGGAGGTAATGGACCCCAAAGCGGGATGGGTGATGCTACGACCTGTGGGTCGGTCGAAGCCTGGGGCCAATAAGTCTGTCAACTTCAACTGTCCATCTAATCCCTTCAGAAGGTCATCTAATGTATCAACATGGTGACTAGACTGGAATGTGGTATGGAATGAGTTGACCGGCACTAATGGTAGTGTGGGATCCATGGATGGATAACATACTGCTCTATGGACCAAGCCTATCTTGAGCCAACTAAGTAGCGGCTCGGCGATGAAAAGCTTTCTCGTTAGAAACACGGGTGGCTTCGGTTGAGGTAGATCCAAATGAGGTGGTTCCGAAGAAAGATCGGAAGGTGAGGGTTGTGGCAATGGAGCTCTCATGGGTGGGGAAGGGGTGTCCTCCCTGAGGGGAAGAGGTCCTTGGGGTGGCACCGGGTTGGGAGGATCGGGTAGGAATCTGTCAATTTGAGTATACATCCTATCCAACCGATCCGAAATAGTTTTGAAAAGTTTGGCAACGGTGGGGGTTGGAGTAGGGCCATCGTGGTGGACTCGCTCATGGACTCTCGGCCTAGTCATGGGTTTAAGCTCATCGACATGTGGGGCTCTTTGCCTCCAACTCGGACCCACTTGGTTGGAGGTGATTGGGTGGGGTCGGTTGGAGGTGACTGGGCTGGGTCGGTAGACCCTTCTAAGCTCACCCTTCATCTCTCGCAACGACTCTATGGCCCATTGCCTCTTAATTTCTCTCAAGTATTCCATGTCCCTCCATGTTTCAGCGGCTTCGTAAAAAAGTCACCTTGTGGCTAAGTCGACTTGCATGGCCTCAGACATAATGTAACACTCAAAGTATGTGTCCATAGTGGCTTCCCACTCTAGGTAGTCGCTCGGGACAAGAAGTCCCGGGCTTTGGGCCTACGGAGGTGGTGGGGTTGGGCCTCCCATCTTTGGGCGTATCACCACCATGCATAAGATGTGGGGTTTTGGGGATCCATGGGACACGGGGGGCTATAAGATGGCCATGCCGACAGGTGGTGAGAAGACACTAGACACGGCCCTAAAACGACAATGCAAGTTGGAATGTCGACTCGACTACGAACCTAGACTTAACCAATAGATGGTACTTGGAAGAGTTATGAGATCCAAAGATCCTCTCTCGTAAATGTGTGACCTTTTCAATAGGCGTAACCTAACGTTCGGGTAACACCTTTTGATATACCGAATAGAGGAATGTAAATGAGACAGACACTCTCTAGATGACTCTTTTTTTTTATTTTTTAAGCAAATGCTACCCTAGACTCAACCTTACGCTCTGATACCAATTTGATGCGGGACGGACAGCGAACCTAGGACTCTAGCTCGCGGACATCCCTAAGCGAGGGAAACGCGGGATCTACGCGGTTGAGGAACCAGCAATGAGTCAAGGGTACTTGGCTCTTCCGTGCTCGAATCAAGTCATGGGACGGGTCACGCTCTCACTCACTCTCGCAGCAGTGATAAAATTTAGAACGAGCTAGGTATTCTAACACTCAAGTAGCGGAATATAGAAATATACGAGCTGAGCAAAATGTGAAGTGAGGAGCAGACACGATACCTCCACGCGCCGGGCGTGGGGAAGACGACCCCGGCCGAACTCGTACTCCCGGTGTACAAATATTACAATAATTTCAGAAATGAATTTATCACCCACTCTACGCAGGGAGGTAAAGGGCTACAATATGGAGTCTAGGAGTAGCGAACTCGGGTTGACATGCAGCAATTTGGGCCGGAGACGGGCTGCTGGTCCGACTCGGTTCTGACTCGGTACTGTTCCAACTCGGTACAGCAAGGGAGCTCAGCAACTGGGACAGCGGCTTCCAGTTGACTCCTTGTTGCGGCAACTAAAGGAGACGCTTCTGGTGGGTTGCCGATCGACCTCCAGGAGCAGCGGTCGCTAAAGGTGAGCCGGCGTATTTTCTGAGGAATTAACTCTCGGACTGAGTTGCTGGCCTGTCCATGGATCTGCTCTGTGTGCCTTCACAAAAAGATTTCTTGCGGCTAGATCCGATGTCGGATCGACACAAACTTGGTACCGATGGATAGATGACTCAGAGTGCTATGATATATATTTTTCTCAGATCCATCAAGTGAATGGATTGAAAATGAAAACGATTGTTCCACGAAGATTTTTGCTGGCTCAGACTGACAGATAGAAAGGACAGACTGAGTTTCCCCTAAAAATGAATTTTGACCGAAGGGAAAACAATAGATCTAGACTCTAGAAAACTTATGGTGGAAAGGGGGGGGGGGGGTATGTAAGGGACACGTATGAATTTTGTAGAAATTTTAGAAGATGTATAAGGGGGTGGGAAAAATACGGGATCAGGGATCTATCCTGTAGATCTGCTGATGGGCAGACTGTTAGGGGTGGAATGGAAATAGAGGGGAAAATACTAAACTGGATCTGAATGGGGCAAAATCTATATTGCTGGAAAGCTAACAGAGAGAGGAACAAGCTCTCAAAATCTCAACTCGATCAGAGATGGGAGCTGGGAGAATCGACCTCTTCTTCAGCTTGCTTTTCTAGAACTCGGAGTTCTAGACAGCAGGAGGGATGGCGGCTTGTGGCGGCTTGATGGCGGCTCCGACGGCGGCACGAACGGCGGTGGTGGAACTTCACACACCAGAGGGAAGATAGAAATTGGATTCATCAAATATTGAGGGTTTCACACCCTAGATCTAGAGGGTAAATAGGAAGAACAAGCAAGAACAAGAGAGCACTAGAGAGAGAGTGGGGCGCCCATGGGAAATTTTCTTCAATTTTTCATCATTAATTCTACGAAATGGAAAATACAAGGGATATATAGAAATGTACAAATGACCTTAACTACCCCTAAATCTAGGGTTAGGGAGGGGTAAATAAGGGATAGCCTTTTCTTCCCCCATGTGGTCAAATGGCCACATTAAATAAAAATACAAACATGATTAAACTAATATTAAAGGGGGGCGCCCCTTGACTTAAGGGGTTTCCACCTTTGAAATTTTTTAACCTTGTCCCCCCATGGTCCAAATCCAACTTTGGACTTTGAACTAGCCCCACATGGGCCCTAGAATCTAGGTGGTCCAATGAGAAAGAGGATGGGGGTCCCACTGGCATAGTACATAGAAACCCAAAGACTTTAAAGACTAACTCTTTGGCTTATAGTGCCTTACAGTTTGTAATCCTAATAAACCAAGGGTATAAGTACAAACAAAAGGACACAAATGTAAAAATAAAAGTTAGTGCTCGGTGTTGATTCCCATCACTGTGCATGTTAGTGCATCATGATCAAGGTCGATGCACATCATGCATTCTCCACTGAAACAGGTCGAAGCACATTCTTGAAGGTCTACTAGTGGTGGTTCAAGACGCAGAATCTAATCAGATTAATTGCATGAATGACTCTATCATGGCTTGTCATTCATAGCATATTTGATTATCTGTTAACCATGTTTCTCTCTGACACTAATCTAACTAGAAAGTGTTTGATGAAATGCTTCGTTTCTTATTAGTAGTAACTTCATCAAACATATGAAGGGCAAAACTCATTAAATCTCAAGCGAGCACGTGAGCTCGAACTAAAGCTGAGGCACGTGATCCCAAGTCACCCAATGATGGGCACATGTCTCTAGAATAGCAGATTGTTGGCACGTGATCCAAGGCAAATGCGTCCAAAGGATTCTGCCACGTGGATCAGCTCACTTATCTGCACCTGATGCGTGTCATCTCCAATTAGGCGGGAACGAGCCCTCCACACGTCCAATGCGTGAGCTCGTGGGTCCCCAGGTCTGAAGCCATATAAAAAGCCCTTCTACGATCGGAGCAAAATAGAGAGAAGAAGAAGTCTAGAGAAAATATCTAGAATCTGGAAGAGCGGAAGAGCAGAAGAGCCAAGAGCGTGAGAGAGAGAAAAACTCTGAGAGAAAATAGAAAGGCGAGCACATGAGAAGAAGAAGAGCAAAGAGCGAGAGAGCAGTTGAGAAGAAGATAGTGTTCGAGGAATTGAGAGAGAGTGAAAATTTGAGAAAAATAATGTGCCGTAATTCAGAAGACATTTACGAGAAAGAAGAGTGTGAGTCAGAGAGAGAAGAGCAATCATGAGATAGTGAAGAAGAGGGATCTTGGGAGAAGAGATTGTGAAGCAATTGAAGTAGTTCTTGATGATTTGTCTCTATTGGCCTTTGGATCAGATCCAAGCCAGATTGGCTCTTACGTGAGCTATATTGTTTGCATTCCATTTACGACTTTTCGGTGCGGTTTATTCATTGTTGATTTCTTTCATTTTCTATTGAACTTCAAGCTGTGTGTTAGCGTTTGCAAAGGATTTTTTCTTCTGGACAGGAAGTTGTGACGCTCAGCGGCAGCCAAGCTGTAATGCTCAGCGGAAGCCAAGCCATAATGCTCAACGGATGTAAGCAAGATCTGATGCTCAGCGGATCAAGCTATTAGACAGTAGTAAGCCTCACTCTGGTTAGAGTTGGGGGATGGATGTAGGTCTGCGGGCCGTAGGCTGAACCATCTAAAATTCATTGTCCAGTGGTTTGATTCCTTGTTTCATAATTCATGGTAGATGTATGCTTGGGCTCGCATACACTAGTGAGGTGTTTGTTTGCATACCATGGCTTAACTAAATTCTAGAGCTTAATTCTGCAATATTTTCTAATTCAATTTTATTTAGGTAAAAAGTTTTAAAGGGGATTCATTCATCCCCTCTGAATTTGATGTGCACTATCTTTTAGATTCAACAATTGATATCAGAGCAGGTTTCTGACTGTCCAGATCCAACGATCTGCAGAGGATCCTGCCATCTTTTGGTGTAATTTTTTTTTTAGGCTGTGGTTTATCGTTTTGAATTCACTGCTTTGAATTGGTTTTGATTTGTGTTAATGGCTCATCCTCCAGTATTCTGTGGTTCACGTATTAAATTCTGGCTATGCCTCATGCGCAAGCATGTTAACTCTGTTAATCCAGACCAGCAGGTCCAGACCAGCAGGTATGGCAGCAACTCTAGACCAGCCATCCCAATGCCTTGGTCTGGCTATTTTCTAAATTGAAGGTTGTAAAGGATTCCCTTCGTATATGGAATAAAGATATTTTTGGGGATTTCTCTTTGAACAAAAGCCGAGCTGAAGCTGAAGTGGAAATCAAACAGAACATCTATGATGCTGATCCCTCTCCTATTAATAAAGAGGGCCTCTCTACAGCTAATGCCAGTCTCCGTCATGCCCTTCTCAGGGAGGAATTGTTTTGGAATCAGAAATCAAGGATTGACTGGATTGAGAGTGGGGACAGAAACACCTCATTCTATCATGCAATTGCTCAGAGTAATAGAAGAAGAAATGTTATTACCAGACTCAGGGTTGGTAATCCAACTGAGTGGTGCAGCGATCAGGCATCTCTTCAGGCTCATGCTGAAGCCTACTTTAAACAACTCTTCTCTTCAGAGGAGCATTTGATTGATTCTTCTAGTTTAGACTTCATCCCCCAGTTAATAACAGAGGCTCAGAACTTGTCTCTTTGTGCCCTACCAGATGCTGCTGAGGTCCGGAATGCTATCTGGTCGTTAAAAGGCTCCAGCTCCCCTGGCCCGGATGGTTTCTCGGGGGTTACTTCTTCTTGGGATATTGTGGGGGAGGATGTTACTGAAGCAGTTTGTGCCTTCTTTAAAGGCTTCCCTCTCCCACGAGGTATCTCCTCTTCCCTTATCACCTTAGTCCCCAAGGTGCATGAACCAAAATTATTTAATGACTTCAGACCCATTAGCCTGTGCAACTTCTCTTACAAGATCATTTCCCAGATCATCTCTAAAAGGCTGGCTCCACTGTTGCCTAGCATAATTTCTTTGGAGCAAGGGGCCTTTGTGAAAGGCCAATTTATCCTGGATAATGTAGCTTTAGCCCGCCATCTTATGATAGACCTCAATAGGAAAGTGCGAGGCCATAATGTGATCTTTAAACTAGATATGGCTAAAGCCTATGATAGGATGGAATGGGATTTTATCCTAGCTATCATGAGGAAAATGGGTTTTAGCACCAGGTTTACTTCTTATATTGGTATGCTTCTCTACAACTGTTGGTTTTCAGTTAACTTCAATGGAATGGCTACTGGTTATTTTAAGTCAAGCAGAGGCATTAGGCAAGGGGACGTTATTGCCCCCTTCCTGTTCATAATTGCATCGGAAGTTTTAAGTAGAGGGCTCTCTGCCCTGTTCCAATCTGGTCATCTAAAAAGGTATAAAGGGCCAAGGCACAGTATACAAGTTTCTCATATACTATATGTAGATGACACCATGGTTTTTTAAATGCCAGCAGGCATAATATTGAGGCCTTCCAACATTTTATTAGCTGCTATGAGAACTGTTCAGGGCAAAAAGTTAATGTTGCTAAGAGTATCTTTATTCTCTCATCTAAAGCTCCTATTTCCCTAAGACAATCCATCTGCTCGCTCACAGGCTATAAGTATCAGTCAGATGGCTTGAATTACCTGGGTATCCCTGTCAAGAAAGGCAGATACTTGTGTTCTGATTTCCAGTTCCTTATTGAAAGGATCCAGACTAGGTTGGAGGGATGGTAGTCCAAGCTATTGTCTGTTGCAGGAAGGGCTGTCTTAATTGATTCTGTCTTACATAGCATGCCTATCTATCTAGCGTTAGCGTGTTTTATACCAAATAAGGTATTACACTTCATTAAAAGTCAGTGTGCTAACTTCTTCTGGCATGGAGACCAAAATACTAATCGTCAGCACTAGGTTGCCTGGTCTGCTATTCAAAAACCTCGGCTGGAGGGGGGGCTGGGCATCAGGGACGTGCAATGAGTTCAAATTTCTTTGGCTGTTAAGATGTTGTGGAACATTCTTCATGGGTCATCTCTTTGGTCTTCTTATGCCCGGAGTCGATTTATCAAACTTCATTTTGCTAGCTGCACCAAGCCATTCCCTGCTGGCATGCCTATGTTAGTCTTCAGGCAGGCAAGAGACATCATATTACAGCATAGTAGGGGGTTTGTCAGCTGCAGAGCAGGAATAGAATTTTTGAGGGATAACTGGACTGGGAATGGTCCTCTATTAAGAGTTGCCTCAGCCAGTGGTGCATATGGAGGTGCTGGTTTTCCATCGTCCTCTGTCAGAGAAGTTCTTTTGGATCCGCAACATGCTGCTAGGGGGCTACTCAGTGATCCTTCCCACCTCCCAAATATTCAGTTAACCAATGAAGCAGATAAATGTGTATGGATGGGTACTCTAAAAGGAAACTTCTCTGTTAAGTGAGTGTGCAATATGCTCTGGCCTAAAGGCCTTAGGAGGCCAGCTTGGGCCAAGCTATGGCATTCTGCAATTACCCCAAGGGCAGCCTTATTTGCTTGGAAGCTCCTCCACCGAGTTGTCCCTGTGGATAGTAGGATCATTGATTAGGGATTCAAATGGCCTCTAGATGCAATTGCTGCTCCCTCCCATGCCAAGAAGACCTTGACCATGTCTTTATTTCTGGTGAATTGGCTTCTGAGCTGTAGGGTTGGGTGACCCCCCTGATCAGTAACAGAGTCTGGTTAAGTGATCATATCACAGCCCGTCTTTGGAATCTCATTTCTGTCTCCAATATGTAGTTTGCCTTGAGCTTTATTGGGATGCTTGCTATTATATTGATGCTATGGGAAATCTGGAAATGTAGATGTGTAGTGAGATTTGATGGTGTTATTATAAACCATGCTACCATTAAAAAAAGAATAATATCCTCTATCTCCATGGCTCTAGACAGGTTAAATTTCCACAGGCCACTGTCCTCTGCCCAACTCAGATGCCTTGCTATCTTTGATCTGTACCCCCGGGTTGTTACCAAATAGCCCATTGTGGTCTTTTGCAAGTTGGCTGTGCAGGGTTATACCTTGCATTTTGATGGGGCATCGAAGGGTAATCCTGGAAGATGTGGGGGAGGAGGCTGCATTAGAGATGCTGCAGGAAGATTGTTGGTGGCCTTTGCCTTCTCCTATGGCATTGGATACAGCCTGGTAGCTGAGACAAGAGCCCTACATGATGGCTTAGCCGTTGCAAAGCAGTGTGGCATAAGATTGGCTGCTATTTTCTCAGACTGCGCATTACTTGTGGAGGTAGCAAGGAAGGGTGAAGCTCCCAGCTGGATGACCATTCCATGGTGGAAGAGGACCCTGTTGTTACTTCAGGAAAGTGGAAGTCAGCTTCAACATATCTATAGGGAGGGGAATCAAGTGGCAAACTCTTTGGCGTCCTTTGCATGTAATGCTTCTGCCAATTCAATTTTTATCCGAGATGGGGATCTTCCATGGTCGGCTAGGGGGGCCTTTAGGGTGGACAGGGCAGGACTGCCTGCCTTTCGTTCTTAGTCTATTCTGGTTGAATTTGTTAGTCTTGCTCTTTTTTTTGTTGTTTCTTAAGGGCATTTGCTGTGTGCCTCATTGCTTCTCAGGGGTATGCCCCTTGGATTCTGTACTTCACTCAGCTTATAGTAATAAAATCTAGGGCCCTGGTGCAGCCTAGGGGAGTGAGCACATTCTTCCTCTCTGAGGGAAGGTGCACTCGACCAGCACCTGCTCCAGCTTGGCCAGTCTTTGGTTTAAAAAAAAAAACTCTGTTAATCCTCAATTGTGGAATGTTATCTCTCATGGTCCACATAAAATCCATAAGGATAAGTCCAAGTGGACTTATGTTCACAAGATGAAAAATGATGATAATGTGGGAGCTCGAAATCTAATGAAGGCTGCAATTAACTCTGATTATTTTCTCATATCTTTTTTTTTTAATAGAAAAACCTAACCTAGGGGTCAATGGGAGGTTGTAGCACTACAAAGGAAATATTGGATGAACTGCTTCGTATCCACAATGGAGAGGAAGAGGAATGTCTCATGGCAAGAAGAAGTGATCATAGCAGTGATCAATAGGAGGAGACATCTTCACAGGTAAGCTCTAAATCCGAGGAACTAACCTTTGATGAATTAATGATTCTCTATAATGGTTTATTAGATAAGTACAAAATTGTCAAATCTGAAACGAAGAAAATGAGAAAGGTTATCTCATGTGAAATAAAGTCATTAAGGTCTGAAAATGAACAATTGAAAGCTGAAATAAAGAAGATTGAAAATTCTTGTAGAAAATGCATTTCTGCAAAAAGTTTGAATGATGATCTTCAATCTGAATTGAAATTGGAAGAAGAATTAATTGAATCTCTCAAAAATGAAAATGACGAGTGATTGAACAGAAAAATAGGGCTAGAACAGATTGAAGACAAGCTAAATAAAAAGCTGAAATCTGTTAACAAAGATGAGTTGATTGAGGAGAACAAAGATATGAAATAACATAACAAAAAGCTCATGGTCTTAAATATTGTTATATCTGAAAGGCTTCTTGTTTTAGAAAAAGAAAAAACTATTAGCATAGAAGAATCTGAAAAACTACGCAATCTGGAATAAGAAATTGAGAAATATAAAACTACAAATAAGGTGCTAAGTGAGTGTGTTAATTACAGTGAACAAGAGATTGCCAGGTATGAAATACATATTGCATCTCTACAAAATGAAATTTATGATCTGAAAAACTCACCGCTAAAATCTGTCAAAGGTAAAGAGAAGTTAAAAGCTCCCCTGAATAATGAAGCCACTAAATTAAGTGAAGGGATAAACTGCAATTCTGTGATTAAAAGGGATATGAGAAATCAACTGTATACAACCTTTGTTCGAAGTTCAGAAGTGGCTGGAACCTCAAGTCAATCCCCGAAACAATTCGCTGCTCAGAAACTTCAAAAATAAAATAAAAATGTGAAAAAGAAAACATTGAACAAGAGAAGAAACAACATGCATGCTGAAAATTCAAATGTCAAAAACAATCTTTCATGTTTTTACTGTGGAAAATATGGCCATATAATGAATGACTATTTTGTAATGAAGAGAGATGACTTGAATTCTGGTAGAAGGCATGCTAGGAAATATCATGATAAGAAATTTCCTTTTGTTCATAAAAAGAAGGTTAACTATTTTCATTGTGAAAAACTAGGCCATATTACTGCACAATGTTGGCATGTACAGGGAAAGAAACGTAATTCTGAATTTGGTAATTTCCCTGTTAACGGAAATATTTTTAATAAAAATAAATTTGGTACTAGAGGTAAGCATGCTATATGTTTTCATTGTGAAAAGTATGGCCACATAGTTAAGGACTGTTGCCATGCTCAAAGGAAAAGAATTAATTCTAAACCTATAAATTTTCCTGGAAATCAAAACATGTTTGATAGAAACAAATCTATTGTTAAAGGAAAATTCAGTGCATGTTTTAACTTTGGAAAGCCAGGCCACAGAGCTGCTAACTGTTGGATGGTTGGTAATGAAAAGATAAACTTCCATGTTAATAATAGAAACAATCATGTTTACTCACACCAATTTCATACTCATGCTGATCCATATAAGAAGAACATGAAATCTGTCAATTTTTGTCATTATTGTGGACAGTCTGGGCACTCTATGAATGATTGCTCTCAAATGATAATTGATGATTTGAAAGCTCAAAAATTTGTGAGTGCACCATTCAGAGGTGCCAATGTCATTTCAAGACCCAAGACATCTTGGGTACCTGCCTATGCAAAATGAGATTCAGTTTTTGCAGGTGTGCCTTAAAAGGAAATAAAAAGGGGGTTAAATAAACCAAGACACCCAAGTAAGGTAAAACCCCATTTATGCTTGTTACAAGGATGTTCATTTGAATTCTTTTAATTTCTTTCAGATAGTTACATTTCATGTTTAATCTGTTAAATAAAATCTCATGCATACAAATTCTTAACTGCTTTGACATTTGCACTGCACAATCTGAGTTTCTTCATATATTGAGTTGTTTATGCACATATTTATCGAATACATGCTGTATTCACTTATCATACACATGCATTTGTGTTTTGTCATTTAATTATGCTTCAACTGGTTGCATGTTGAGAGGAAGGTGAAATAAATTCAAATGCATGAAATTTCATGTCTGCATATATTTTCACATATGCATATCCAATCGAATTGTCTTGCATGGTCTAAAACTGTTATGCATCTTCATACATGATTTCATGGTATATCGAATGGTTTAGCTCTAAAAGATAGATTAAGTCTATCTGGAAGTTCTAACCATGTGTGAGATAGTCTCTAGACCAAGTTCTCCACCTAGTACCATGGGTCGAATGTGCACATAGAAAAGTTTAGAAACTCATGAGCAGAGTCTGCATATTTGTGCATAGGTGAGAATGAAAAAGAATTGGATATCTTTCATTGAAAATCAGAATTGTCTGAATTTGATGCTTACATTTGTCAATTGCATTTGTTTGATATTTGTCATAATGCAAAGACACTGAAAATAAATTGCTCCTCTCAAAAATCTGAATTGCCTTAATTCCATGGTTGTTTGATGACTTGCTGCATATAAGGCTTATATACACATACTCATGCTCAGCAAAATTGGCATGCATACAGGACTGCATTTAAATCTAATCTTTTCATGCATGATCGAGTGGTATATTAAATGATATTGAGAGAAGGGCAGATGCCTTCTGTCTGGAAACCCACATCATGTGTGAGGTGGTCCTTTAGACCAAGTCCTCTGCCTGGTACCATGGGTCATATTACATATAGGGCAGTCTGAATTGTTGTGCCCCTGGTTTTGATGATGACAACCATGAGATATGAATGATGTATTTCGATTCAATGATGAATTAAAGTTTGATTCAATAAATGCTTTCACTTGATTTCATCCTTGTGCTAGAAGGGAACAGGGTCGACGCTGGGAGCTTACAGCGTCCACGCAGCAGTCGAAGAAGTCTTCACCAATACTGTCACAAGTTGTTCCACTGCGTCAACGCCAAGATAGAGCTGCGTCGACGCAGCAGTCACGAAGGGAAAGCCAATGGCTTACTGGTATACTCTGATGCGTCAACGCCTTGATCAAGCAGCGTGAACGCAGCAGTTCAAGCATTCCTTGTAGTATCCTCTGGAGTACCTTGGCAGCGTCGACGCTGCAGTTCGATGAGTCGACGCTGCAGTACGATGGATTGTCACAACTGACTAAAGGGCAACTAATGAGTGGACGCAGCTGCATCCTGCGTCAACGCACTCAGCATGAAACCTGAAGCTTGAAGAAGGGTGCGTTAACTCCTTGGGGCAAGAGGGTCGACGCCATCTAATCCAAGTTGCATAGCACGATAAGTGGATCCCACCTTCAGTCACTATCTGCCACATCAGCCAAAAGCGGATAAGGTCTCGTAGCTTCTACCACTCCAGAAGGTTCCCCACGTGAGCAATCATAAGGATAATCTAAAAATCAGGGTGGTGGCCCACCTGCCTCACGTGAACTATGTTGTGCGCGGGAAGACCAAAAAATAGGATCACCCGAGAAGAAAACAAAACATACGTGAGAGAAAAAAGGGAAGGAGAACGAAATAGGCGAAGAGCAGAACGAGATAGGCAAATCTCAGAACGAGAGAGGCTTAGAGAAGAACTGGACAAAGGCTGCTGAAGAACCAGATCAGAAGATCATCGCGCCACCAAGACTTCTACATTCCAGACGGAGGATATTCAAGGATCGAAGCTCATGCGTATGGACATGGATCTGTCTGTTGGTGATCTAAATTTCGCTGCGTCCAAGTGCTGAAGTTTGACTTCTTATATTTTAGTTTTCCTATTGTTTTTGAACATTGTATTCCTCTCCTTCACTGGATTTAGTGAAGAGAGGGTGATTCTGAATCAGCGGGCTGTGCTGAGATCAGGGGTGTTAAGGCTGTGTGCCTTCAAGTTGTTTGACAGCGGATCTGAGGATTTGTTCCTCGTTGTTTTCTGTTGGGGTAGTCAACAGTGTAGAGGAATTACTTCCTCAGTTTAGCAAAGCTGTGAAGCTCAGCAGGGTTCCTCACTTGTTGAGTGGGGAGGTGGACGTAGGTCTCCATTGGGTGACCGAACCACCTTAAAATTGCGGTCTCTTGTGTGGTTTGGTTTTATCTTCGCAATCTGTTCCTCGCTAGATGCATGATAGGCACGTTCTCTGATTGGCTTGATTCAGTATTTCAATTAATCATCTAGGTGTGGTGCTTCTGATTCAAATTGCTCTATTATAATTTTTATAAGGTCAACCTATTCACCCCCTCCCCCTCTAGCTTGACAGTCCTCTCGATCCAACACGTGGTATCAGAGCGCCAGGCTCTCTTGCAAAGGTTTCACAGCCTAGAGAGAACTAATGGAGAACATAGGACTCATGCCTGAGGGGTACGCAGTGAATAGGCCACCATTTTTTGATGGGACTAATTATTCGTACTGGAAAAATCGCATGCAAGTATTTTTAAGAGCGCAGGATCATGAAATCTGGAGAGTAGTGAGCAAAGGGCCATACCAAATTGAAGGCGATGAAGAACTCTGGGTGAAGGAGCAAATTCGAAAGTCAAACGTAAATTGGCAAGCCATGAACATTATGCAGTGCTCACTCCATCCCAAGGAATTCTCGCGTGTATCCTCATGCTCCAGCACAAAAGATATGTGGGATAGACTCGAGGTAATCTACGAAGGTACCTCAGAGGTAAGAGAGACAAAAGCTAACATGTTAATTTCAGAATATGAATCTTTTTGGATGAAACCTGAGGAAAGTGTATCTGAAATGTATGCCAGACTAACTCTTCTTGTGAATGGTCTTAAAGGTTTGGGAAAGATCTACAGTGACTATGAGGTAGTTAGGAAGATTCTTAGATCCCTAACTCCAATCTGGCATACCAAAGCCACGGTCGTTGAGGAATCAAGGAACCTTCCCACCACCAAACCAGACAAGCTAATAGGGTCTCTTATGGTTTATGAACTGAACTTAAAAAGAGCAGATGAGGACATGAAGAAGAAAAAACCCCTTGCATTGAAGGCTGGTTCCAGCAGCAACGAAAGCTCAGATGATAGTCAGTCACCTTCATCTGATGATGACTCAAGTGAAATAGCCATGCTTACTAGAAAATTCAAAAAATTCTTAAGAAAGGGAGGTAAGACTGATAGATATAAAGGATATCAGGTAAGACATAGCTCAAAACTCAAGCCAGATAATCCTAAGAAATCTGATAAAGTTGTTTGCTACAAATGCAGGAAATAAGGACACATCAAGTCAGAGTGTCCTGAGAATGTGAAAAAAACACAGTCAAAGTGGAGAAATAAAAAGCCCAAGGCCATGGTAAGCACTTGGAGTGATGAAGAAAAAGATGAAGATGAAGAAAGCACCTCTGAAGAAGAAAGCGAGGTGAAAATGTGATTCATGGCAAATGGTGATGATCAAGTCGAGGTAACCTCTCCCTTTGCATACTTCTCCTGTGATGATTGGGAAGAAGCTTTTAACGAATTGCTGGATAAGTATGAAGATGTTAAAAAGGAAAATAAATATCTAAAGAAAAAGAAAACTCAAACCAGTCCAGAAGATGATTTGAATGAAAGAGTCAAAACACTAGATGCTGAAATCGTGTGTCTAAAAAGGGACTTGGAAGAAAAAGATGAGTATAAGAGACAGCTAATTGGAATAAAGAGAGAAAATGCTTTTCTATTGAAGATGCATGATGAATTGAAATTAAGAATGCAGAAATTGGAAAAAGAAGTGAAAATTGCTGAAGAGAAATATGAGGCCATTTGTGGAGTCAATGCAAAACTTCAAGAAAATCTGAAGAAATTAGAGGAAGAGAACCTAAGCAAACAAGCATCCCTCGAAAAAATGACATAGGGTAAAGACAACCTTGATGCTGTTATGGGAATTAAGTGCAACTTTGGAAAAGAAGGGCTAGGATTCAATCCTACTAAAAAGAAAGAACTGGGAGCTAGATTGGTGACATTTGTCTCTAGAAAGGACACATCTGAAGAGAGGCAAATGGATGAAAACAAAAAGGATGAGAAGAATGAGAAAGGATCAAAACAATCTAATGAAATAAGAAAAGAAAAAGGAAATGAGAAAGGGAAGGCAACATTGAATGTTAACAAACAGAAAAGCACATTTATGTTCAAATATGCCTCTTCAGGTCAATATAGGAATCCTAGATTTGATTCATCAACCCAACAGCAATCCTATAGAAGATCAGAAGGATTAAGGCGTGGTAGAAGTCAACCACGTCAACGCACTGCTCACATGGCGTCAACGCACCTAGCCTTCCAGAAAGGGCATTCGGTTAGAAATACTCAGATGCGTCGACGCAGTCACTACCATGAGTCAACGCAGTACATGTACCAGAACCCTCATGATAGTTATGGCAGGTGGATGAGTCAACGCAGCAACACTAAAGGGTCTACGCACTCAACTCTCAATCAACCATGAAGCATACATTCATCTAGAGTCCTTAAGTCAAATTTCCCTAATACTTCATGGAGTCATCACTATCAATGGCACAGGAATAATCACAAGTCTGTCAAATCATTGAACTCACCATATCAAAGACCCTCTCAACAGCAACTATGGATCCCCAAGAGCTTGATATCCTACCTGAACACGTCCTATGGTTTGAAGGGACCCAAGTATATCTGGGTTCCAAAATCTCTTGTGTAATGTGTTTTGCAGGAGTGTCTTGCAGCTGTACATAATAGGTGGTATCTCGACAGTGGCTGCTCAAGGCACATGACAGGGGATAAAGCAAAATTTTGTGTCTTGATAGAGAAAGATGGGGGTCATGTTACATTTGGTGGAAACAATAAAGGGAAAATTATTTGAAAAGGTACGGTAGGTAAAAATCCTTCGAATTTCATTGATGATGTGTTACTTGTTGATGGCTTAGAATATAATCTACTTAGCATAAGCCAGCTGTGCGATAAAGGAAATAAAGTTGTGTTTGATGATCACACTTGCACCATTTTAGAGACAAGTTCTGAAAAGGTTAAATTCATTGGAAAAAGAATAAACAACATGTATGTGGTAGATTTAGATGACCTTGCACACAACAATCTGTGTCTTGCTGTGAATAAAAGTGAACTTGCTTGGCTGTGGCACCGCAGACTAGGGCATGCTAGCTATAGTGTCTTGCATAAGTTAGCAAAGTTTAACATGGTGAAAGGTCTGCCAGATGTACCATTTAAACGAAATGACAAAGTTTGTAGCGCATGCACTCAAGGTAAACACACCAGAAAATCATTTAAGTCCAGACTTGAAACTCAATCATCTAAACCTTTTGAACTCATTCATATGGATTTGTTTGGACCAACTAGAACAGCTAGTGTGAGTGGAAATAAATATGGATTTGTTCTAGTGGATGATTTCTCTAGGTTTACTTGGGTGTTCTTTCTAACTCACAAGAATGATGCATTTGAAGAATTTCAAGCATTCTTCAAGAATGTGCAACAGGATGGTAAGTTTGCCATTTCATCTATCTTGTCAGATCATGGAGGAGAATTTGACAATTCTGAATTTGATGATTTTTGCAGAGTCACAGGAATTTCACACAAGTTCTCATCTCCAAGAATCTCTGAATAAAATGGGATTGTAGAAAGAAGAAATAGAACCCTTGTGGAGATGGCAAGAACTATGCTGATTGAAGGACAACTCCCAAGGAAGTTCTGGGCAGAGGCGGTAAATACAGCTTGTTATATTGTGAACAGGGCAATGGTAAGACCTCAGTCCAAAAAGACTCCATATGAATTAATGAAGGGTAAGAAACCTTCTGTTGCTTATTTTAGAGCCTTTGGATCAAAATGCTTTGTTCAAAATAATGACAAACGGACGTTGGACAAATTTGAACCTAAAAGTGAACCTGCCATCCTTCTAGGATATTCTAGTCACTCTAGGGCCTATAGAGTCCTAAATCTAAAAACACATGCTGTTGAAGAATCACCTCATATTGTGTTTGATGAAATGAATGAAAATTCTAAGATTGAGGAATCATGTAGGGATGAAGATGAAGGGAATTTCCTTAAAGAAAAGGAAGAACAGAACCTCCAAGATGAAGAGAAAAGGCCAAATGATGATCATGCAGAATCAACCCACCATGGTGATTCAGGTATAAATGAAGGTAACTCTCTAACCGATGTCAGGACGCTAAGGGATCATCTTTTATCCAATGTCATTGGTAACTTGCATGAACCTGTTAGAACTAGATTTCATTTTAGAGGTGTTGAGGAAATGGATAATCTAGCCCTTGTCTCTCAAATTGAACCAAAAAATGTTGCTGAAGCATTGAAAGATAGTAATTGGATAAACGCAATGTATGAAGAATTACATCAATTCAAAAGAAAAAAGGTGTGGTATCTTGTGCCAAGACCCAAAGAGCTTGCTGTAATTGGAACTAAATGGGTCTTCAGAAATAAACAAAATAAAAATGGAATGGTAGTTAGGAATAAACCTAGGCTGGTAGCACAGGGTTATAATCAAGAATTTGGCATTGACTTTGAGGAATCCCTTGCTCCAGTAGCTAGATTAGAAGCCATTAGATTATTACTTGCTTATGCTTGCTGTCATGGAATAATGTTACATCAAATGGATGTGAAGAGTGCTTTTCTAAATGGGTCAATAAAGGAAGAAGTTTATGTTGAACAACCCCCTGGTTTTGAATGCACAGAAAATCCTAACCATGTGTACAGATTGGACAAAGCTCTATATGGACTCAAACAGGCACCTCGAGCGTGGTATGATAGACTCAGCTTGTACCTCACAGAGAAAGGCTACCCTAGAGGTAAAGTGGACCAAACTCTGTTCACCAAGGTAAGAAATTCAGATATTATTCTAGTTCAAATTTACGTTGATGATATAGTTTTTGGTTCCACTAAAATCAGCATGTGTGAGGAGTTTGCCAGCTTAATGACCACTGAATTTGAAATGAGTCTAATGGGTGAGCTTAAATTCTTTCTAGGTCTGCAAATCACTCAGAGTAAGGAAGGATGTTTCATCAACCAGGCAAAGTACATCTCTGAGTTACTTAAGAAATACAAAATGGAAAATCTGAAAGCAATCAGCACACCTTTGAGCACCACTACAAACTTGGATGCAGATTTGACAGGTAAACAGGTTGATGCAAAAACATATCGAGGTATGATTGGATCACTCCTATATCTTACTGCATCTAGGCCAGACATTCAATTTTGTGTATGCATGTGTGCTCGTTTTCAATCTGATCCTAGAGAATCCCACTTAAGTTCTGTCAAGCGTATCTTTCGATACCTTGCTGGAACTCGAGATTTAGGGATTTGGTACTCTGCGTCTTGTTCTTTTGATCTTGTATCCTATTCAGATGCAGACTATGCTGGATGCAAACTGGACAGGAAAAGCACGAGTGGCTATTGCCAATTTTTGGGAGGATGTTTGATTTCTTGGGCCTCCAAGAAACAGCACTCAGTGGCACTATCCACTGCAGAGGCAGAATATGTCGCTGTAGGGAGTTGTGGTACTCAAGTGTTGTGGATCAAACACCAACTCTAAGATTATCAAACTGATCTTGGGTGTGTCCCCATATTGTGTGATAACACAAGTGCCATAAACCTGGCCAAAAATCTTATCCAGCACTCTAGGACCAAACACATAGAAATTAGACACCATTTCTTAAGAGATGAAGTGATAAAAGGAAATTTTAAACTCATATTTGTTGAATCACAATCTCAATTGGCTGATATTTTTACCAAGCCTCTGAACAATGATAGATTATCTTATCTTAGAAGAGAGCTTGGTCTGTGCAATTATAATATGGATGCCTGATTTGTGTGCCTGACTTATCTTCTAGAAAATGAATGATTAAACTTGTCTTGGTTTGAAGTGTATATGTCATAAACTCAGGGGGAGCTTAGTCTTCTGTGCTTGGTATGTCTATCTTTCCATCAATAAATTCATAATGAATATAGTCTCAGCATGATACTCATTTTATTGGCTGCTATAATTTCATTCATGCATGGTCTGAGGGGGAGTCAGCTTCAGACTACCTTCTTGGTGTCAAAATGATGAACAAAGTGCAGAGTTGCTATTGCTGGTTGGTTGGTTTAGTTAACGCAGTATGGAAATAGGGTTAACGCACCAGACAGCTTATTCCTTGAGAATCTGGTGTGAAGTGTCTCCGGTTGGTTGAATGAGTTGACGCAGCAATGAGACTGAGTTGACGCTGTGATCAGTTGTTTTCGGAAACAGAACCCATCTATGAGCGGCCTTGATGGATGAGTTAACGCAGTTATAAGGCTGGGTCAACGCAGCAGTGTTATATACTCTTCTTTTGGAGACTTCCCTATCTCAGATCAACTTGCTCTGTTCATTTATCTCGTCCCTTCCGTTCTTATCTCTCAATAAAGCCTCCTTGACATTCTTGTATGAGGGAAAAACTCTAGAGAACTGAGATATGTAGACGATGTCTTAAATTCAGGGGGAGTTATAGTGAAAATTCCTATTGAGTATGAGATATGTTCTGAACAGCTCTATGAAAAGCTAATGATAGGAGATCTATAATTCTTATGGTGTTTGAATTCAAGAACTTTTGAACCCAATAACGCACTATGTATGGAATAAAAGCCGAACAATTTAATAAAACCAGGACCTTGTCATCTCTCAAACCTTATATTGTTCAATAGTAAAGAAACCACTGTGTGTAGACGAATTTAATATTTGTATTGGTAATAAAACCAAGATATTGAGTATAAAAGCTGTAGAAACAATCTCTTACACATGTTATAAAATGCAGAGCAATGGTGGCTATTCACTGAGAAACTAGCCCTATGCACCAAAGAAGTGCTAAAGAGCAAGTCATGAGGTGTGCCACTATCTCTGTCTTCAAGTGAAAAATAAGCCATTTCAGAGCAATGGTAACTATTGACTGAGAAACTACCTTCAAGCACCTATGAAGTGCTGATAGGCATGTCATGACGTAAGTTGCCAACTCTGATCCATCTATGCAGAATAGTTTGCTACGCTGAGTAACCGGGGACTCGGGTGTCTGATAAACATATGTACCCGTGTCAAAAGGCTAGCCATACTTGACTGCAAATGAAAACGTAAAATAAGTTGAAAATGCTGCAAATGTGAAAAATAATGAAAACATGGAAGTGTGACTGATCTGAAGCTCGTTATTCAACTTGGTCTGTTATCAATGCAAGTTAAATTTCTCTCTCTCTCCAAAAGGCAACTTGAAATTGACAAATATAAGGAACAGAAATGAAAATGGTTCTAGTGTGAAAAGAGTTCCTCTTTTTCTCCAGGCAGGTGCCTTTGGTGGTTCATATTTTTCTTAATTCAATGCTTTAAGATTATTTCTTCTCTTTATCATTAATTCAATTGGAGCCTTTTTACACATCTCTCTCATGGGAACTTGATCTGCAATACTTAAAAATCCTTGACTATGAGCATCTCTACTCCATATCTCAGCATCTTAAGAAATTCCTTGTACATATGACCTTCTTGCTACTCTTCTTGCATATATTTGTTTGTTTCTACTTCACTGCGTCGACGCTGTATCCCTTGGCGTCAACGCAACGTTTCCAGAACCACTTTTACTTTTTCCGGTTCGCGGACTTGAACCGGCTGAACCGCTCACTGAAAAGGATTTCGAAACTCCTTTAAAAGCGGAACGTGACCGCCGTTCATCTTCATTTCCTTTGAAAGCCTTTGTCGTTCTATCTTCCGAGCTCTCCCAAACCCTTTCCTGTTTCATTCTTCCTCATCCCGCTGCCATGGCTCCTCCGACCTCTACTCACAAGGGAAAGAAGAAGGCAGAGGATCATCCAAGAAGCTCAGCATCAGCAGAAGACAATCTGGAGCCCCGCTCCAAAGTTGCTCACGATAAAGGGAAGCGGAAAGAGATGCGTCCACGCGCTCCGAGCCCGCCAACCAAAAATAGAAGGGAATCTGATGTCAGGTCAGACAAGAAGGGTTCATCTGCAAGTGCTGCAACGGGACAGAAAGGTGCGGCCAGCTCACTTACCGTCACTGTGGACGAACCTCTGAAGGTTCTTATTTCCCGGTATATTGCTTCTACCGACCATCAAATGCTTGACATTTTTTCGGAACTGTTTCCTACCTTGGACTATCAGGGATGGTGGTCTTTTGTTACAACCCACAAGGTATATTACCCCACCATGGTCAGAGAGTTCTACAAAAATTTGAAATATGAACCTCAAGTTCCAAAACTCACATCAACTGTCCGGAATGTCAGTTTTGAGTTATCCAATAAATTGTTTGCCAAAGCCTGGAAAATCCCCAAGAATGGAGTTCAACTACATAGCCTTGAGTATGATGAGCATGAAGCTTATGCTCTCCTGATTGATAAACCGAGTGATCCTTCCGATGTCAGGGAAACTTATTTATCCAGTCTCAAAGCAAATCAATTCCCTCCGTTGAATAGACTGCTCCACCACATTTGCACATCAATGATCACACCACAGAGTAGTGGTAGGGAAAGGGTGACTGAGATGCAGAGATTTCTACTTTACTGTATGCTGAAGAGAATACATATTTCCCTGTCTGATGTAGTTATTCAAACCATGGGGTCATGCTTGACACAATCCAGAACACTTCCATATGCTGCTCCCTTGACTGCTATTTTTCGAAAAGTGGGAGTAGACTTTGGTTCTGAGAAGAAAATAATCATCCCTCAAGGGAATGTTTACACACTTTCTTACATTCAGAAATTTATGGGTTTTAAAGTTATTGATGGTAAGCCAGTTCGAACTCTTCCTAGTTAGCAAACAGCTCCATTAGAAATAGGCACTGCGGATGCTAGTCACGCAAACAGGACAGAGGTACCAATTCCTCCTGTGGTGAGAGAAGACAGACAAGAGGGTAGTTCACCAAGAGAAGAGCATGGTTTTGAGGAACCATTTGCTCGATCATCAAGCCCTCAGCTGGAAACTGGGCAACCCAGTGGCACTGCACCTACATTGGAACCCCTTATGACTGGAGCCATTGGAATTTATAGAAGACCTTTTCCAACTTCTGATGAAGCTCCACCTCCAGCCACTGTTGAAGAGATGTTTGCACACATGACTATGATGCTGCAACGTCAGGATGCAAAAATGGACAAACTAATGGAGTTTAAAAATTACCATCTCAACAAACTAACTTCTCGGATTATCCAATTTGAAGTCTCTGTCTTATCTGAGTGGCAAAAATTCTTACTCACCAAGATGTTATCTGACCAAGCTACAAGGAAAGTCTTGTAGAACATATCATCTCTTCTTGACAAGTTATCTACACTGGTGAATGATATGCATAGTAATCAAGCTTCATTTTTTCAATCCCTTGCCAAGATTACTGATTTATGCTTTGATGTGAGGATAGCCGTTGAAACCATCAAAGGTCCTGTCAATGCAGTTCCCCAATGTCTCAAAGCAATGCTAGAAAAGATTGATAAAGTGACTGCAGCAATTCAGTCAATTGGGGACAAGTTTCAAAACAAGGACTCTATCACAGCTGATCTCCCTTCTGCCATTGACAGTATACGCTCCACTGTAAGTCATCAGCTGGGTGAACTATCTCAGGATATCCGAGATTTACTAGCCAGAGATCCATCTGGCCAGCAGCAGCCTCGCTAGACAACTACTCAAGGGCAATCCTCTCGTCAACAACAACAACCTCCTTCTGCCAGAAGATACAACCGCTTCTTCCACTCTTAAGATAGCTCTGTCACGTTTCCTCCCCTTTCTGATGAAGTCAAAGGGGGAGAATGGATGTTATGAATGCATCAATCATGAAGTCAAGCTGGAAACTTGACCAAAGTACATTGCATCTGCATCAATCATACTTACTAACTTGAATGAATGTTTTCTTTTTGTCTGGTTCTATAATGTAAATTCTTGAACTTGAATGATTGACAAAATTATACTTTGATTTAGTCAATGATTTGATTTCCTGTTACTTTGAACCTTGACTGTTAAGATGCAATGTTATGAATGGCATTCAACTCATAGTTGCCATCATCAAAAAGGGGGAGATTGTTGTGCCCCTGGTTTTGATGATGACAACCATGAGATATGAATGATGTATTTTGATTCAATGATGAATTAAAGTTTGATTCAATAAATGCTTTCACTTGATTTCATCCTTGTGCTAGAAAGGAACAGGGTCGACGCTGGGAGCTTACAGCGTCCACGCAGCAGTCGAAGAAGTCTTCACCAATATCGTCACAAGTTGTTCCACTGCGTCAACGCCAAGATAGAGCTGCGTCGACGCAGCAGTCACGAAGGGAAAGCCAATGGCTTACTGGTATACTCTGATGCGTCAACGCCTTGATCAAGCAGCGTGAACGCAGCAGTTCAAGCATTCCTTGTAGTAGCCTCTGGAGTACCTTGGCAGCGTCGACGCTGCAGTTCGATGAGTCGACGCTGCAGTACGATGGATTGTCACAACTGACTAAAGCGCAACTAATGAGTGGACGCAGCTGCATCCTGCGTCAACGCACTCAGCATGAAACCTGAAGCTTGAAGAAGGGTGCGTTAACTCCTTGGGGCAAGAGGGTCGACGCCATCTAATCCAAGTTGCAGGGCACGATAAGTGGATCCTACCTTCAGTCACTATCTGCCACATCAGCCAAAAGCGGATAAGGTCTCGTAGCTTCTACCACTCCAGAAGGTTCCCCACGTGAGCAATCATAAGGATAACCTGAAAATCAGGGTGGTGGCCCACCTGCCTCACGTGAACTATGTTGTGCGCGGGAAGACCAAAAAATAGGATCACCCGAGAAGAAAACAAAACATACGTGAGAGAAAAAAGGGAAGGAGAACGAAATAGGCGAAGAGCAGAACGAGATAGGCAAATCACAGAACGAGAGAGGCTTAGAGAAGAACTGGACTAAGGCTGCTGAAGAACCAGATCAGAAGATCATCGCGCCACCAAGACTTCTACATTCCAGACGGAGGAGATTCAAGGATCGAAGCTCATGCGTATGGACATGGATCTCTCTGTTGGTGATCTAAATTCCGCTGCGTCCAAGTGCTGAAGTTTGACTTCTTATATTTTAGTTTTCCTATTATTTTTGAACATTGTATTCCTCTCCTTCACTGGATTTAGTGAAGAGATGGTGATTCTGATTCAACGGGCTATGCTGAGATCAGGGGTGTTAAGGCTATGTGCCTTCAAGCTGTTTGACAGCGGATCTGAGGATTTGTTCCTCGTTGTTTTCTGTTGGGGTAGTCAACAGTGTAGAGGAATTACTTCCTCGGTTTAGCAAAGCTGTGAAGCTCAGCAGGGTTCCTCACTTGTTGAGTGGGGAGGTGGACGTAGGTCTCCATTGGGTGACCGAACCACCTTAAAATTACGGTCTCTTGTGTGGTTTGGTTTTATCTTCGCAATCTGTTCCTCGCTAGATGCATGATAGGCACGTTCTCTGATTGGCTTGATTCAGTATTTCAATTAATCATCTAGGTGTGGTGCTTCTGATTCAAATTGCTCTATTATAATTTTTATAAGGTCAACCTATTCACCCCCTCCCCCTCTAGCTTGACAGTCCTCTCGATCCAACATGAATGATCATGAGCATGAATCATAAAATCATATGCTTAGCCTTCATTGCATATATTACATAAAGTCAGGGGGAGTCTATCAAACAATTTTTTGCAATTCATGTATGATGGTTTAATGCATTCTGTGAAAAATAGTCAATGCATATGCATACATATTTCATTGCATATCATCATTATTGAAAATTCTAAAAAGATTGTTTGAGTGCATGCATTTTGTTAGGGGGATTCAATGCATATGTATACATGTAGTTTACATAGAAAATACCAAAAAGATAGAGTGATTGCTCAATTCCAAGAGAATATTTTTATTACATCTATGTCTAGTTCGGTCGACTAACATTTCCCACACTGGTCAATCGAAGCTCAGAATTTTCATCTGAATTAGTACTATCTTTAACATAAGCATACGCTTGGTTAATTGCATAAATCAAACATTGAACTACATGGCTCTCATCTGTTCGATCATTAACTAATTCAGTCCACCTATGTTTATTGTCTAGCCATATCATTGCTTATTCTGCAACCACTACTCTTCTTGCAACATATATCAACAATTGGCTTCAGCTTGTATCTGGTCTGAATTCACTTGAACTGATACTAGTCTTATGTTTATAACTCTCATACTCACTGCACATCCATTGCTGAATTTCTTAATAGTCCTGATTAGAAGTATCGACACACTGAGTCGACATTATTTTGGAAGAATTATGTATTATGGAGTCTGTGAGTAGATGTCGACACAAAGAGTTGACACCTTCATTGATATAGTTCTCTTCACTATCTCATAAGTTCAATTTTGTGACTATCTCTCTGAAACTATCTGCTCTTGATTTCTTGACTATCATTGTCATACCTCTGAAGTTGTAAGTTCCTAATCAATGATGGTCACTTGCTTGGAATTCATGCCATATTCTTGAACTTGTCTGAAAATAGTGCATATCTGATAAATCTTGAACACCTTTATCTCAATTTAGACAGAATGTTTGCAAGATCATATTTTATGTTTGAACTTCAAGTCTCTTACACATGGTGCATATTCCTGCTACTGCTTCTATTGATAAATTGATTGTTTCTTTAAACATTCTTTCATATCTCTGAATTTTAAGATGATTTCAATCTACGTACCTTGGTCATAAATCTAAAAAACTAATTCAATGAGGAATCTTCTATTATACAGATTTATGAATGTCTGAAAGATCAGATTGGTTTAAGTTTAATACATTCATTAAGGTTGGTTATAAATGTCTTGAAAATATCTGAATCAACTTTAATAAACCTTAACCAACTGCTTCCTGTTAAATCTTGCCAAATCTGTTGAAATCTGAAAATGTTAAAATCATGACTTTATTTGGTTGAAATACATGAAATCTGTATAATTTTTAAACATCTGACTTTTCTAAAAATGTCTAAGGGTCAAATATTACAAGAGCAATAACTTTGGTCACTGAGAAACACATGTCCAAAGGGCTGTGTCATGAGGTGCCTTAGTTAACTCTGCTTAAAAATGATTGAAAAATAGGCAGAGCAATGACTGGCACACTGAGAAACATATCTCACTCATCAAAGAAATGAGATGAGATATGTCATGAGGTGAAAAGTTAACTCTATTTATTTTAAAAGAATGACTGTTAGTCACACTAAGTACTCAGGGATATTGGCATCTAAACAACGTATATCCTTAAGTTACAAAGTGTGTACTGAACTAGATTGCTCGTAAGATTTGATAGTAAAAAATTATCTACTTGATTAAATGAAAAATATGAAAATGAATGCAAAGGATAAATTGCTATAACCCTGGACAAAATCAAATGGTTTCATGACTGTTCAACCTCAATACTTATGATTGTAATTATTAAAGAAGTCATTAAAATTGATTGAGTAAGATGAAGGGAGGTTAATCAAGATGTTAATATGAGGATTTAGTTCATTTTTATTAAATCTTGATTTCAGATATGAGTACAAAACTTTTTTGTCAAACCATGAATACATCATCTTTAAACCATGCAGTTCAATAAAGTTCATTCATAAACCTTTATAATAGGAGATTCTGAAAAATTCCTACATTTGGATTTATGAAATTGGTATATTCTTTGAAAATCTTGTTGAATTTCTCATAAGCTTGAAGCTTATTTGATCATCCTGTGCTTAGTTTGCATTTACTGATTGATATTCAAAACTTAGATTATGCACACTATTCTTCATACATTTTTTATGACCTGAGCTTACTCTTGACTGCACATGTGACTTATTTCAATCTAAATGGCTGATTATCTGCTTCAATTTGAATGTCCTTGTGGTTCACTGATCATTTATTTCATTCCACTCTATCTGCTCTGTAAGGAGTATCTGTTGATGAAGCATCTGTTCAGGGGGAGTTCAGTTGTCAATGAATCATATTGCATATTATACATAAAGGGGGAGTTCTTATCAGCATCCTAATTATTTCTTCCTTTTTGATGATGTCAAAAGGAGAGAATTTTTGTGAAATTTGTGAGTCATTAGTTGGTTATGTTTTTATTCTGTCTGTTGACTGTTGGTTATCAGAATGCCATTGGCTATTGGTTGTTCTATCTGTTGACTGGTTGGTTATCAGTTTGTTGCTGCATTCTGACAGAATTATTCATTGTTCATTGTATATACTAACTTGATCATCATGCTGAATTATTGCAATGACTCATAATATTGCCATCATCAAAATGGGAGAGATTGTTGTGTCCCTGTGGTTCTAAAATTTTGATGATGACAAATATTATGACTCATTATATAACTTTGATGGATTTATTACTAATCTCATCATCTTCATATATCAGTATTAAAATCTATCAAAATAGGTTTTAAAATGACTCAAAGCAATGACTGTTCAAAAAGGTGATAAATTGTCAACACTGGTGACAAGAAGGTCAACACCAGGTAGCCAGTGCATAAATCATCTGTCAAGAACAGGTAAGGTCAATGGACATTTCAGTATGAAGCATACAGGTCAGTGCATACACTTTTTATCATTAAAGTTTCCATGTTAATGTCAATGCATATGTGAGGTCTTGCATTAAGAGGTCGATGTATGTACTGTAGCTAGGGTACAGAGGTCAATGCATATCCCTGTTCACAGTTATGAACGTCTGTGCATATCACTTCTAAGTCATATATAGAAGGCCAATGCATAGTCAGTGCACAACTACTGTAGCACATCTAAGGTCGATGCATGTTGCATTTCCAGGCAGAGGTAGGTCGATGCACTTTACTGTTCACTAATAAAGGTCGATGCCAGTTCAGCCTTTTACCATCTAAGGTCGATGCACATGCTCTCTCATAAGTATGAAGGTCTGTCTATGTTACTATTTCAAGTCGATGCATTTTTCTCATCTTACATAGAAGGTCGATGCACATCATGTTTTAACTATCATCAGGTCAGAGCATCTTTTACATAATGCAGAGTGTGGTCGAAGCACATTTTGTTTCATGCACATTAAGGTGTGTCTTTGCACATTGTGCCTTTGGCAAACAAGGTCGATGCACATTCTCCTTGGACATATAGAAGGTCGGTGCAGGTTTTGATTCAACGAACAAAGTCTAAGCACATGTGACTTCCAAGGTCGGTGCATGTGTTGGTGTCAACACTACAAGTATGTGCACATTTGATTTCAATGCTTCAAGTTCGGTGCACTTTCTGATTAGCTGCATATTAGGTCGGTGCACTTTTCTATCAGCCAGCATCAAGGTCGACACACATCTTGCATCGTGCACACACAGGTCAGTGCATATTGTGCTTCATACACATTAAGGTCGATGCACCTCACATACTACACGACGAAGTCAAGTCTATGCACATTGGACCTAATTTTTCAGGTCAGTGCACATCTGGTACCTTGAGCTAAAAGGTCAGTGCATCTTTTACATGGTCAACGTAAGCAACCTAGCAATTTAGGTCGAGGCTAGTGTGTCACGCCCCGAACAAGGCGGAAATATCGGGACGTACAGTTAGGGACACGCTGGCAAGAGAGGGAACTAAATCTAAAATGATACACAAGTGCTACAAGATGGAAATACTAAATGATCATTAACAAACCACAACTGATACAATAACCTCAAGTTCAACTTAATACAACTGGAATAATCGACCACTAAAACTCAATAACATGACTGAGACTAAAAGCTCTCCAAAACACAACTAAAGAAAGATAACACACTACTAACACACTAGAACTGATACACTCAAGACATCACTCCTGCCCTTCCCCATCGGTAAGCGTGTCACCTGAAAAGCCTGGAAAGGGGGGAAAACACAACTATGAGATGACGCTCAGTAGGAAATAACAGACAGGTATAAGTGATTAACAGTTTAATTACATTTTAAAATGTCATGCTACAAATGATAAAAATAATAAAAAGATAACGGTGATATCACGAAACAGAATTCAAAGATCTTGCAAGGTCAAGAAATATAATGAATAGAATAGTAAGACAAGAATTTACTACAGGAGATAACGATAAAAAGTTGGCCATATCAAGACAATTCAAGTCATGTCAAGCACGTATGTAATTTCATTTCCACGTCCAAGTAATAAGCAAGTAAAGTAACCACAAGTAGAGTATAGAACAGTGAAGAGTGGAAAGTGAAAAGTAGTAGAAAGTAATGTAGAGAGTAGTGGAGAGAGTAGTGGACAGTCCTAGATTTAACACATGTCAAGTACTGGTGCCAAATGCCACACCTAGTCATTCACCTCCCCGGGGGTACACGTAGTGTTCGGGCGCTCTTCCCAGGACCAGACCGAGCCCTTAATTGTTTGCCAGGCATTGATTTCTTTGGATCAAAGATCCCACGAAGCTAGACTTCCACAGTTTATGGCCAGAATTCCAAGGTTTAAACTAAGTAGCGATAACAACTTCAAGTAGGAAAGAGATTCATTTCCAGAATTTCAAGGTAAGTATAATCATCAAGGAGATCGAAACCAAGTCACAACAAGAGTTAATCGTGCTGCGCTATTGTAAAACAGCAGCAATCAAATAAGCTAATCAACATATTAATCCTAATCACCAAGTTAAGATATCATGATTAACCATTATCATTTGCATTAAGACAATTGCCAAGAAGTTGATTCAAGATGATAAAGCACAGAACAACTCCCACAGGAGTGAAATAGAATGCATTTAACAGAGATTTAGTTACACCATTAACCACTAATTATGTGGGTTTCTATTTAATCTTGTATGCATTGAAATGAAGATGATAAACGGTGTGTTTTTACACTAAGTTTGCATGTATGGACCAATGTTAATTGAAACTAAAAAGGGTACATGAATAGGTCATTAGTTCCTCAAAAATGTAGTTTTCAATGTGATTAGGTTGAATGGATTGATTTCCCGATGATCCGGATTGATCCCCGGGTCAAAACATCATTACAACAGGTCATACGGGGCATGGGTCGACCCTTTGGGTCGACCCCTGGAAAAATTCCAGGTATGGGTCGACCCATTGGGTCGACCCCTGGCTCCCAGGAGCCCTCCTGGCTGCATGGGTCGACCCATGGGTCGACCCCTGCAGGCTGTGGGTCGACCCATTGGGTCGACCCATGCAAGGCAGCAGTCTGCTGCTTGCAGGGTGAAATGGGTCGACCCGTGGGTCAACCCCTGGGTTTCCAGACCCAAAAGGCTTCAAAAAAATATTAAAAACTCCAAGAATTGGGGTCTAAATGTATTGGGATCTTAACCATATACTCTAGGGTTATTAATATGCATCCTAGGGTCATGAAACACAATTTTAAATCATGAATTTCGATAGGAATCCAATGAAATACAACATATTCTATGAAGAACACAAGAAAAGTCTAGCTTGCTAGCATGCTTCTAATAACACACGAAATACTCTAGGCATGATCTATAAAAATTGGGGATTTTGATGTCAAAAGAAAGTTAACATGCTATTGATTACATTCATGTATGTTAATTAGAAGTTGGGCTGTTATAGCCTACCTCAAATTGAAGAGGGAACTCGAAACCTAGAATAAAGAACAACTTGACAGCACCTCACTAAAACCTCGATATCTCCACGGATACCTAATGAAAATTGGGGCTTTTGCCACCAATGGAAAGAGCTCGATGAGAGGTACAATTTGCTATACTCATGATCAAGATTTGGTTGAGAATTCCTACCTCAATCGATGGATCAAAGAAGGATGAAGGGAAGCCAACGGCCTGCTGACCCACCTCCACAAATCGAACTAGATCTCTCCAGATCCGAAATTTCAGCGAACCCCACAGTAGCCAAATGAAAGAAGACTCGTAGGGCTTCATTTTGATAGCTCATAGAGCTTCTGGAGCCTTCTGAATTGGGAGTATTCGCTGCTGCAAGCTACGTGTTTAGAAATGGCGCCGAAATCCTTGACTTGACCAAACTATGTCGGCAGCACGTTTTGGGACTAAGTTTACCTCAAATTAATTGAAGGTAAATGTTCCTTTATATAATACCTTTCATTTGCCTCTGGAATCACCCCATTTGGTTGAGAAACAAGCTCGAATTTGATGTTCAAAGTTTGAGTGAATAGTGAATACGAATTTGGGTTAGGTGGGTTGTAAGTCAGACTTAATCCACTGATTAGGCCTAGATAATGATTTAATTAGGCTTACTCCAAGAAGACAAAAGTGTTAGTCGAAGCATCTATTATTTAATTACTATTTTTATGAATTTTTATATGGTAGATAAAATTCCACTTCTACTATTCCGTAATTAATTAAATATTAAGTTCGGAAGACTTAGTTCGCTAATTCGGCTTAATAAACGATTTTATTAGGCTTAATTGTAGAAGACAAAGTTGATAAACAAAATTAATTATACAAGATGTGATTTTTGGGGATTTTTAGAAAATAGTAGAAAAATGACTTATTCTATTAATTATTTAAGTAATCTAATTAATTTGGATAATTCTCATTAATTCGAATAACTTCAAATAAATTCCAAATAATTACAAATAACTTTCTAAATAAATTTCTAAAAAAATTGGGGTCTTACACCCTCCCCTACTTAAAGGAATTTGGTCCTCCAAATTCACTGCACTAAAACTGAGAGTAGAAAAAGATCGCTCACCTAGAATAGATCGGGATACCGCTTTCGCATAGTCTCTTCAGACTCCCATGTAGCTTCTTCGGTCCCACGCCGACTCCACTGAATCTTGACCATCGGTATCGAACGATTCCGGAGTTGCTGATGCTTCCGGTCCAGAATCTTGACAGGTCTTTCCTCATAGGTCAAATCTTCCTTCAGTTCAAAATCCACCTGCTGAATGATATGAGTGGGATCGTACACATATTTCCGTAACATAGACACATGGAAAACGTTGTGTACGCCAGACAATTGCGGTGGTAAAGCCAGTCTGTATGCCACCTCTCCCACTCTATCTAGAATCTCGAATAGACCAATGTACCTCGGACTCAGCTTGCCATGAATGCCAAATCTTCGGATCCCTCTCGTCGGAGAGACCTTTAAGAACACATGCTCGCCAACCTGAAATTCCAATGCCCTTCTCCTGTTGTCGGCATAACTCTTCTGTCTTGACTGGGCTACTTGTAACCGGTCTCGGATAACACGGATGCTCTGTGATGATTCCGAAACAAGATCTGGTCCAAGCCACTGTTTCACACCTACCTCGTCCCAACACAACGGGGAACGACAACTTCTACCATATAGTGCTTCAAAAGGAGCCATCTGAATGCTAGACTGATAGCTGTTATTGTAGGCAAATTCAATTAATGCCAAATGCTCACTCCAATTACCACCGAAATCAATCATGCAAGCTCGCAGCATATCTTCCACTATCTGATTGGTTCTTTCAGTCTGTCCATCTGTCTGTGGATGAAAAGCAGTACTGAAATTCAGACGAGTACCCAAAGACTCTTGCAGTCCCTTCCAGAAATGTGAAGTAAATCTGGGGTCTCGATCAGATACTATATTCACTGGGATACCATGCAATCTCACCACTTCCTTTATATACAAAGCAGCCAATACATCAATCGTCCACTTGGACTTAATTGGTAAGAAATGAGCCGACTTTGTCAAACGATCAACAATCACCCATATCGCATCAAATCCACCACGAGTCCTAGGTAGACCCATAATGAAATCCATGCCAATACTTTCCCACTTCCATTGGGGTATGTCGAGTGGTTTCAATTTCCCTGCTGGTCTGAAATGTTCGGCCTTAACTTGCTGACATACCAAACATCTGCTCACAAAATCTGCAACTTCTCTTTTCATATTCGGCCACCAAAATGACCTTTTCAAATCTCGGTACATCTTAGTGTCTCCAGGATGAATGGTATATCTGGATCTATGAGCTTCCTCAAGAATTTTGTTCTTTATTGTAGCCTCATCCGGAACACAAGTTCTGCCTTTAAATAATAATCTACCATCATCGGCCAACATGAAGTCAGGTCTGCTACTCAAGCTTCCCTTGGTCTCTACCAACTCGGGATCATTATCTTGCAAGGACTTGATCTCTATCAATAATTCAGGTTTAAGTTGAATCTGAGCAATCAAGATCCGATCATTGTCAATATTGAGATCCAGACTAGATAATTGTTCCAACAATCTCCATTCTTGTAACATGAGACTTGATAATCTAGCTACCGGCTTCCGGCTTAATGCATCTGCCACAACATTACCTTTGCCAAGATGATACTCAATCGAGAAGTCGAAGTCTTTCAAGTACTCCAACCATCTCCGCTGCCTCATGTTGAGTTCCTTCTGAGAGAATAAATAATTCAAACTCTTATGATCTGAAAACACTGTAATGGTTTCTCCATATAAGTAATGCCTCCATATCTTCAAAGCAAACACGACTGCAGCAAGTTCCAAATCATGAACATGATAATTATCTTCGTGCTTCCTCAACTGCCTAGAGGAATAGGCAATCACCTTCCCATGCTGCATGAGTACACAGCCTAAGCCAATACCTGAAGCATCAGTATAAACAACAAATCCTCCTTCACCAGAAGGTAAAGCCAAAACAGGTGCAGTAGTCAAACACTCCTTCAGAGTCTGAAAGCTTCGCTGACAATCATCTGACCAATCAAACTTATTTTCCTTGCGGGTTAATCTTGTAAGAGGTACCGTAATCTTAGAGAAGTCTTGAATAAATCTTCGATAATAACCTGCCAGGCCTAGAAAACTTCTAACTTCTGTCACACTGGTAGGCTGTTCCCAATTCTTCACTGCCTCAACCTTCGAAGGATCAACAGAAATACCGTTCTTCGTAATGATATGTCCTAGAAAGGACACCTCTTGTAGCCAGAACTCACACTTACTGAACTTAGCATATAGTTGATGATCTCTCAACAGTTGCAATGCCATTCTCAGATGCTCAGCATGCTCCTCCTCATTCTTAGAAGAAATCAGGATGTCATCAATAAATACCACGACCCACTGATCAAGATAGGGCCGAAATGCATTGTTCATCAACTGCATGAAAGCTGCTGGAGCATTCGTTAGACCAAAAGGCATAACGACAAATTCAAAATGACCATACCTGCTGCGGAAAGCTGTTTTATAAATATCCTCTTCCTTAATCCGCAACTGGTGATATCCAGATCGAAGATCGATCTTAGAGAAATATTGAGCTCCCGCTATCTGGTCAAATAACTCGTCAATCCTCGGCAAGGGATATTTGTTCTTGACAGTCTGCTGGTTTATTTGCCGATAATCAATGCACAACCTCATCGAACCATCTTTCTTCCTGACGAACAACACAGGGGCTCCCCACGGAGAAGTACTAGGACGAATAAAACCCTTCTCGAGTAATTCCATCAGTTGCTGCTTCAGTTCCCTCAGTTCCGCAGGAGACATACGATAAGGGGCCTTAGAAATAGGAGCTGTGCTAGGAATAAGATCAATAGAAAAGATAACTTCCCGCTCAGGCGGAAGTCCTGGTAATTCCTCTGGAAAGACATCAGGAAAATCTCGGACAACAGGAATGTCCTTGATCTCAATCTGTTGCTCAGGGGTTGCACAAACAAAGGCTAGAAAAGTCTCACACCCATGCCTCAAAAGCTTATCAGCTCGAAGAGCCGAGATGAGCGATACGGAGTTATGGTGCTTGACTCCCGTAAAAGATAAACCAGAATGTCCAGTAAAAGTCACTGAGCTAGAACTACAGTGAACATTGGCCTCATACTTGGCCAACCAATCTACTCCTAGGATTACATCATAATCCTTCATGTCCATGCAGACCAAATCTGCTGGAAAGTTCTGTTCACCAATCATAACCTTACTAGAAGGATATAAATACTGGATTGTTGATCTAGTGCCAATAGGGGTTGAAATCTCTAACGGAGTATTCATCAAAACAGGTTCCATAGCTAATGACTTAGCAAATCTCCATGAAATAAAAGAATGTGTTGCACCAGTATCAAAGAGAGCAAATGCGGGCTTATCGATTATAGTAAGGGTACCTTCGACGAGTCCGCCATCATCAGAAATCCCAGTTTCCTCTGCATGTAAAGCTTGAAGCTTGCCTTGTGGTTTCTTGAAGACTAGAGGTTTTGCCAGTGTAGCTTGTTCCGATATGAGAGGACAATTGGGGATACGGTGCTCCTTGCTTCCACATCGCAAACAGGCGCCTAGCTTGCGCCAGCACTCCTCTATCTTGTGACCCGGACGATCACAATAGTTGCACACGCCCTTGAATGGAACAATAGGGCCAGGCTTCTTGTCTTCATGCCTCGGCATCTTGCCCTTCCACGATCCGGACCCGCTCCACGAACCAGGTCCACTAACAGGCCTCTTCTTGGCATACCCGGGTTTGACACTCCCAGAACCCGTAGGTAATTCTTTCTTGGTGCCTTTCCCACGGATTCTCTCCGTCATCTCAAGAGTATCCTCCAGAACTTGCGCTTTCCTTACCATCTCGGAATAAGTGGAAATCTCCATCGGTGCCAATTGGTTGATATAATGAAGCTTCAAACCATTGAGAAAGCGCTTCGCCTTCATCTTCTCGGTGGAAATGAGATGTGTAGCATATCGAGAAAGCCGTGCAAATTGAGCCTCATACTCTGCCACGGACAAACCTCGCTGTTTCAAGGCCGCGAACTCTGCCGCTTTCTTCTCTTGCACTCTATCAGAAAAATACTTGCTGTTGAAGAATTCTTCGAACTCTTCCCACATAACTTGCCGATCACCGAGAGTTGCCTTGATAGAATCCCACCAAGTACGTGCATCATGTTCCAATTGAAATGTGGACAAAAGGACACGCTCCTGGTTGGTGCATTGCATAACTTCAAAGATTCTCCCCATCTCATCTAGCCAGTGCTCGGCTTGGTCGGGGTCAGTCGAACCAGCGAATCTAGGCAGGTTCATTCCGCGGAAGTTCCGGTATAGATCACCGGTGCCATGCTGTGCCGCTCCTGCCTGAGCTACTTGCTGAAGGGCCTGAGTAAGACCTTGAACCGTACGCTGCAGGTTCCTCCATTCAGCACGATCAGCTGCCATCTACACGAGAAATAGGTTACCTAGGTTCAATAAGATAGATAAAGCACGATTAAGGAACGAACTTAACCCAAGTTCTACCCATTCTTACAAGGTCAGGTACTAGACTTTTACAAGGTTAGGGATCTAATGCACCTAGACACGACCAAAAACTCGGTACCTGGCGGAGGTAATCGGTCCGAAGACCACTCGCGCAAGTGTGCGACCTTCCCGATAGGCGTAGCCTAACGTTCGGACAACACCTTTTGATATACCGATTATTGGGATGCAATGCAAGAAAACTTAAACTTAGGAAACCTAGGAATGTGAAACCTAGGGCTCTGATACCAACTAAACTATCACGCCCCGAACAAGGCAGAAATATTGGGACGTACAGTTAGGGACACGCTGGCAAGAGAGGGAACTAAATCTAAAATGATACACAAGTGCTACAAGATGGAAATACTAAATGATCATTAACAAACCACAACTGATACAATAACCTCAAGTTCAACTTAATACAACTGGAATAATCGACCACTAAAACTCAATAACATGACTGAGACTAAAAGCTCTCCAAAACACAACTAAAGAAAGATAACACACTACTAACACACTAGAACTGATACACTCAAGACATCACTCCTGCCCCTCCCCATCGGTAAGCGCGTCACCTGAAAAGCCTGGAAAGGGGGGAAAACACAACTATAAGCTGACGCTCAGTAGGAAATAACAGACAGGTATAAGTGATTAACAGTTTAATTACATTTTAAAATGTCATGCTACAAATGATAAAAACAATAAAAAGATAACGGTGATATCACGAAACAGAATTCAAAGATCTTGCAAGGTCAAGAAATATAATGAATAGAATAGTAAGACAAGAATTTACTACATGAGATAACGATAAAAAGTTGGCCATATCAAGACAATTCAAGTCATGTCAAGCACGTATGTAATTTCATTTCCACGTCCAAGTAATAAGCAAGTAAAGTAACCACAAGTAGAGTATAGAACAGTGAAGAGTGGAAAGTGAAAAGTAGTAGAAAGTAATGTAGAGAGTAGTGGAGAGAGTAGTGCACAGTCCTAGATTTAACACATGTCAAGTACTGGTGCCAAATGCCACACCTAGTCATTCACCTCCCCGGGGGTACACGTAGTGTTCGGGCGCTCTTCTCAGGACCAGACCGAGCCCTTAATTGTTTGCCAGGCATTGATTTCTTTGGATCAAAGATCCCACGAATCTAGACTTCCACAGTTTATGGCCAGAATTCCAAGGTTTAAACTAAGTAGCGATAACAACTTCAAGTAGGAAAGAGATTCATTTCCAGAATTTCAAGGTAATTATAATCATCAAGGAGATCGAAACCAAGTCACAACAAGAGTTAATCGTGCTGCGCTACTGTAAAACAGCAGCAATCAAACAAGCTAATCAACATATTAATCCTAATCACCAAGTTAAGATATCATGATTAACCATTATCATTTGCATTAAGACAATTGCCAAGAAGTTGATTCAAGATGATAAAGCACAGAACAACTCCCACAGGAGTGAAATAGAATGCATTTAACAGAGATTTAGTTACACCATTAACCACTAATTATGTGGGTTTCTATTTAATCTTGTATGCATTGAAATGAAGATGATAAACGGTGTGTTTTTACACTAAGTTTGCATGTATGGACCAATGTTAATTGAAACTAAAAAGGGTACATGAATAGGTCATTAGTTCCTCAAAAATGTAGTTTTCAATGTGATTAGGTTGAATGGATTGATTTCCCGATGATCCGGATTGATCCCCGGGTCAAAACATCATTACAACGGGTCATACGGGGCATGGGTCGACCCTTTGGGTCGACCCCTGGAAAAATTCCAGGTATGGGTCGACCCATTGGGTCGACCCCTGGCTCCCAGGAGCCCTCCTGGCTGCATGGGTCGACCCATGGGTCGACCCCTGCAAGCTGTGGGTCGACCCATTGGGTCGACCCATGCAAGGCAGCAGTCTGCTGCTTGCAGGGTGAAATGGGTCAACCCGTGGGTCGACCCCTGGGTTTCCAGACCCAAAAGGCTTCAAAAAAATATTAAAAACTCCAAGAATTGGGGTCTAAATGTATTGGGATCTTAACCATATACTCTAGGGTTATTAATATGCATCCTAGGGTCATGAAACACAATTTTAAATCACGAATTTCGATAGGAATCCAATGAAATACAACCTATTCTATGAAGAACACAAGAAAAGTCTAGCTTGCTAGCATGCTTCTAATAACACACGAAATACTCTAGGCATGATCTATAAAAATTGGGGATTTTGATGTCAAAAGAAAGTTAACATGCTATTGATTACATTCATGTATGTTAATTAGAAGTTGGGCTGTTATAACCTACCTCAAATTGAAGAGGGAACTCGAAACCTAGAATAAAGAACAACTTGACAGCATCTCACTAAAACCTCGATATCTCCACGGATACCTAATAAAAATTGGGGCTTTTGCCACCAATGGAAAGAGCTCGATGAGAGGTACAATTTGCTATACTCATGATCAAGATTTGGTTGAGAATTCCTACCTCAATCGATGGATCAAAGAAGGATGAAGGGAAGCCAACGGCCTACTGACCCACCTCCACAAATCGAACTAGATCTCTCCAGATCCGAAATTTCAGCGAACCCCACAGTAGCCAAATGAAAGAAGACTCGTAGGGCTTCATTTTGATAGCTCATAGAGCTTCTGGAGCCTTCTGAATTGGGAGTATTCGCTGCTGCAAGCTACTTGTTTAGAAACGGCGCTGAAATCCTTGACTTGACCAAACTATGTCGGCAGCACGTTTTGGGACTAAGTTTACCTCAAATTGAGTGAGGGTAAATATTTCTTTATGTAATACCTTTCATTTGCCTCTGAAATCACCCCATTTGGTTGAGAAACAAGCTCGAATTTGATGTTCAAAGTTTGAGTGAATAGTGAATACGAATTTGGGTTAGGTGGGTTGTAAGTCAGGCTTAATCCACTGATTAGGCCTAGATAATGATTTAATTAGGCTTACTCCAAGAAGACAAAAGTGTTAGTCGAAGCATCTATTATTTAATTACTATTTTTATGAATTTTTATATGGTAGATAAAATTCCACTTCTACTATTCCATAATTAATTAAATATTAAGTTCGGAAGACTTAGTTCGCTAATTCGGCTTAATAAACGATTTTATTAGGCTTAATTGTAGAAGACAAAGTTGATAAACAAAATTAATTCTACAAGATGTGATTTTTGGGGATTTTTAGAAAATAGTAGAAAAATGACTTATTCTATTAATTAATTAATTAATCTAATTAATTTGGATAATTCTCATTAATTCGAATAACTTCAAATAAATTCCAAATAATTACAAATAACTTTCTAAATAAATTTCTAAAGAATTTGGGGTCTTACATAGTGACCAAGCAATAGACCCTAAGGTCGATGCACATGTTCACTAGGTCAGTGTATGTCTTCACTAGATCAATGCAAAGTGTTTACCCATGCCACACTAAGTCTGTGCATGTTAGTGGATCATGATCAAGGTCGATGCACATCATGCATTCTCCACAGAAACATGTCAAAGCACATTCTTGAAGGTCTACTATTGGTGGTTCAAGACTTAGAATTTAATTAGATTAATTGCATGAATGACTCTATCATGGCATCTCATTCAAAGCATATTTGATTATTTGTTAATCATGTTTCTCTCTGACACTAACCTGAATAGAAAGTGATTGATGAAATGCATTGCTTCTTATTGGCAGGAACTTTATCAAACATATGAAGGGCAGAACTCATTAAATCTCAGGCGAGCACGTGAGCTCGAACTAAAGCTGAGGCACGTGATCCCAAGTCACCCAATGATGGGCACATGTCTCCAGAACAGCAGATTGTTGGCAAATGATCCAAGGTAGATGCGTCCAGATGATTCTGCCATGTGGATCAGCTCACTTATCTGCACCTGACGTGTGTCATCTCCAATTAGACGGGAAGGAGCCCGCCACACGCCCAATGTGTGAGCTCGTGGGTCCCCAGGTCTGAAGCCATATAAAAAGCCCTTCTACGATTGGAGCAAAATAGAGAGAAGAAGAAGTCCAGAGAAAATAGCCAGAATCTGGAAGAGCGGAAGAGCAGAAGAGCCAAGAGCGCGCGAGAGAGAAAAACTTTGAGAGAAAAGAGAAAGGCGAGCACATGAGAAGAAGAAGAGCAGAGAGTGAGAGAGCAGCTGAGAAGAAGATAGTGTTCGAGAAATTGAGGGAGAGTGAAAATCTGAGAAAAAGAGAGTGTCGTAATTCAGAATACATTTGATAGAAAGAAGAGTGTGAGTAAGAGAGAGAAGAGCGATCGTGAGATAGTGAAGAAGAGGGATCTCAAGAGAAGAGATTGTGAAGTAATTGAAGTAGTTCTTGAAGATTTGTCTCTACTGGCCTTTGGATCAGATCCAAGCTAGATTGGCTCCTGCGTAAGCTATATTGTTTGCATTCCATTTACAGCTTTCCGGTGCTATTTGTTTGTTGTTGATTTCTTTCATTTTCTTATTGAACTTCAAGCGGTGTGTCAGCGTTTGCAGAGGATTTGTTCCTCTGGACAGCAAGCTATGACGCTCAGCAGTAGCCGTGCTGTAATGCTCAGCGGAAGCCAAGCTGTAATGCTTAGCAGATGTAAGCAAGTTGTGATGCTTAGTGGATCAAGCTGTTTGGCAACATTAAGCCTCACTCTGGTTAGAGTTGGGGGATGGACGTAGGTCTGCGGGTAGCAGGCTGAACCATCTAAAATTCATTGTGCAGTGGTTTGATTCCTTGTTTCATAATTCACGGTAGATGTATGCTTAGGTTCGCATACCGTGGCTTAACTGAATTCTAGAGTTTAATTCTACAATATTTTCTAATTCAATTTTATTTGGGCAAAATGTTTTAAAGGGGATGTACTCACCCCCCCTCTGAATCTGATCTGCACCATCTTTTAGATTCAACAGAGAGAAAGGGTTAAGAAGAAAAGAAAAAATAGGGAATTAGCAATATTTCCTAAAATTTGATTTTCTGCACGAAACTCCATAAACTCAAAAAAATGAAAAAAAAGTCTTCACGATCCTCGGAACGAGCACAATGCACCTGTAGCGTCCCGGAGTCGCAAAACTCAACGGTTCACTCTCCACAGGGTTCCGCAAGTTATACAAGGGAAAAATCTGAGTGGATCATAAAACACGTTTCAGGACCCACGAAAGCGCTTCGAAAGCTCTCCGATTCCGATCCATAAAAATCCAGTGTATTACAGCACCTCTCTTTGAAAAAAAGGAGAAAAACAGAAAAAAAATCTTGAGAAAAAAAAAATAAAAAAATAGAAAATAAAAAGGAATTTCTTCATTGTCATGACATCATGCTTTCATGCTAGTTGCATCTCTTACATGCATAGTTGCATTTAGTTAGTTCTTTGTTTATCACTAGCATTATTTGAAAAAAAATCATCATTATCTTTTCTTTCCCCCTTCTTAAGGGCAATTAGGCACACCCTTCTTAGAATTGGAAGGACCATCCAATTGAGCACTCCGTCTCATTGGATAGAAATCTCCGTTTCTACGACCTCCATAAGTCTCCACACTTGTGGATTCTCTCACGGACGACGGGCAAGTTGTACCAAGAAGATCCAAGGAGGTAGTTTACCCTTAGAAGGTCCACAAAAAAAATACAAAAAAAACCATCATGTGCATGCATTATTCATATAGTTGTTGATTGCATTGATTTTAAAAAAGAGAGAGAAAAACTCAAAAAAAAATTTAAAAACATTGGGTGAGACATTCTTATTTTTGAGTTGAGCTTGCATATTCAATAAGGTATATCTTTTGGCCCATTTTTCTTCATCCATTCCTTGGGCTATGAATCCAAACTCCTTCATTCCATCTTATTATCAAGATCATAATGACATGTGGGCCAGACTGGCCCATTATGTTGACAATTGTCCAACTCAAGCTTCACCATTCACCCAACCTGGCCCGACTCACTACGAAAGCCCATACTCTTAGTCGGCCTACAATAAAAGCCCATCACTCATGGGGGGCTAGCTTCATTCCTTTAATCAAGATTATATCCAATCCACTCAATTCTTTCATAGGTCTTATCCTTATGATTCATCTCGCACCTAAGAACAAGTCCAAATTGCTCAAAGACTCTCCACACCTTTTTATGATTCTTATTGGGGAGGATAACATAATAGTTCTTGGGATTCTTATCAAGGCCCAGCCCAAAATCCTCCGGATCAATTCTTTCAACATTGGGCTCGATCTTCAAATAATTTTCATGATCAAGCCCACTACGGAGGACATTCCACATCCTCTCCCCTACCTCACTATCAAGTTGATCATTATTCAACTTCTTATCCTTCGAACTCTGCTTCTCAGTCTACATATCTACTCCTCCATGCCCAACTCTCAAGTAGGAGAAGATATTTGATCAATTCAACCAATTCTATCAATCAATCATGCTTCAAAATCAATCTCTCCAAGCTTGAATCGAGAGGATGACTAAGGAGATCAAGAGGATAGAAGAAGATCAATTGTTTGGCTACTCAGGTTCTAGTTCTACTGATCAAATTCCTGATGTTGACTATGATCAATCTATGATTCTTCAAGATCATAACACTCAACTCACTCTCGATTTAGATCATGTGGGAAATATGGAAGAATCTTATCAGGAAGTTTTTGAGGGAGTTAGTTATAGCTGTGATGATGATCAAAAAGATGAGCTTAAGGAGCTCGTGCTTAATTGCCCTTATGCAGAGAGTTCTAAAGAAGTTGATGATCTCAAGTTGGGAGGTGAAGAAGAGAAAAGTAATGTGCTAGTCTATGATCAAATCCCATTCACTTCCCTTCTTGAATTTGAGGAGACCTTGTTCCAAGGGAAGGATGAAGAGGATGTGCGAGTGGAGGATGAATTGAGTGAGGCCATCAATGATCTCTCTTGGGTACAAGAGGAGGTGGGTACCCTACATGACTTTTATCTCGATTGGGCATCTTCTGATCAAGGGGAGGATCTTAATTTTCTATCTATTTCTAACATCGACAACTCTCACTTTTTGGTGGATACTTTCATGTTGGCTGATTTATCTGATTCTATTTAGCTTTCCAAGCTTTATGGTGTTGAGGAGTATACTTCTTTCACTTTTGATTTTCCTTATCTCCTTGACACTGACCCTTTGATTAAAAATTCTCTCCCTTCGATCTATTCTCACCTTACAAATATTCATGTAATTCTTAAAATTGAGGTTGTAAAAAAAAAAGAAGATAATAAGGTCTACATTCATGTTTTCAACACTTATAAAGACCTTAAGTTTGAAGATAAAAATTTTATAATTGAAGACGTGATAATTTCTCTTCCATTCTATGAGTGGGGATGTCATTTTGGCTTGCTCGATCTACCATGATTGGAAATGAAGGCCAAACCAAAAATAAAGAATATTGATTTTTACATGACCCCCACGGAAGAGAGGTTGTTGACATATGCACTTAATGACAAAATCAATTATACTAACAACCAACCTACCTCAAGTCCACATACATTCTTTCATGATCTTATCTTCTCGTGGCACAAACATTGGAACTTATAAGAGGATAAGATTATGTGGTGGATTAGTTTGAATGTAACTCGTTGGTTATGGAGTTTGCATGCGTCTGGGTGAAGACGGGAAACTTAGCGCTTCTGGGAGGCAACCCAATATTTTTATTATTTGATATTTTGTTTTAGTTTATTTTTCAGTGAATAAGTAAGAACCATGGAGATGGAGTTTTCATCCAACATATCAGGTTGTCTCTTTCCTTCTCAGCAAAATTTATTGTTACATTATTCTATTATTTTATTACTTACATATGCCATTGAGGACAATGTCATTTAAGTTGGGGGGGGAGAGAAAAATTTCATGATGCACAACCTGACAGGAGTTCTTGCATAATATCATGCATATTATTCTATCTTACAATTTGTATGAAAGTGGAAAGATGAAATCTCCAATTGAGTTTCATGATTCATGTTTAAATTGAAAGTGATTCTAAAATAGAAAAGACTAGGGAGAAGGATGGTGAAAAATCTATTTGATCTAGCCATGGAAAATTGAATTAAGAATCTCTTTAAAGTCCTTTAGCACTTTAAAAGAAAAAGAAAAGTCCCTTTGCACGCTAATGAAACAAGTAGGACAAGCCTTCTATTATTTTGGGTATGGGGTCTGATACTCTGCACTTCTCAAGGAAGAGATATTTTTAGAAAAGTTTTCTGCCAAGTTCTATCAATCAAATAAGTGCAAAAGCACATTGTTGAAAAAAAAATACCATGAAAAATGCCCCTGATCCTAGTCACCGGGCCTGCTTCTCCTAAGGCAAGAGTTGAGATTCACGTCAAATAGTGAAGGGTTGTGCAACATTATGTGTGTATCAAAAAAGAAAAAAAATCTCAAAAGGGACAAAGAAATAAGGCTGATAAAAAGCTAATGTGCTTAATGCTCTGATGTTGGAGGTGCAGAGTTGAAAGACACCTATCTGGAATAGCAAATGAGGGATGCAATTGTCTATGTTGTGGATTTAGTATTACACATGCACAAGTGCTACGTACTGAGCTTCGAGATGCATTCTTAGTCATGTCTCTTAATTTCCAATTTAAGGCTAATGTGTATTAATGCTTCCAGATTCTTAATCTTTGGTTGATTCTGTGAAGGAAGGTTGGATATGGAGGTATAAACTTTACAAATTCTTGTTGGTTCTTAATTTTAATTTGTATTGTAAAGGAACTAGCAATGAGTAAGTTGGGGGGTATGATGAGTATCATATTTCATGTCATAATTTACATCACATATGTCATCTTTAAGAATTAAGAGAATAAAGTTATGTAATTTAGATAATTAACTCTAATCTCACAAATAAATTGAGTGTGCATGAAGTTATCTTATTTTAAGAGCAACAATGACTATGTGAGATTTGAATTGACATAAGGGATAAAGTGCAAACCCAATTTTGGTACTTACAATGAATTTTCAATGTTGCAAGAATTAACGACCGAAGACTAGACGCCATTTCTTTGAGGCCAAATGAATGAGCGACCATGTAGCATCCCGATAAATTACAGGAAATAAAATCCCTACATAGATTAGAATAATAATAATAACTCTATATATATATATATATATATATATATATATCTCACAAATATTGTCAAAAGACCAACCCACATAAGGAGATAGACATGAAAAAGGCCTTAACCCAATAAATGGGCTTCACATAGATGGGCTTAAGCTAATGGGCCTCAAGGGGCTTTCCGATAAACAAATTTTCTCTTTTGGTTTCCTGTTAACACATAAAATGGGATGGGCTTTGAAGAAGCTTTAAGGCTTTTGGGCTTTCAAGAAAATCACGTAAGAGGATATATGGATATAATGGGGATGTAGAGATGTGAGGATAGATATATGGGCCTTTGACACCTATATACAAATGGGCTTGGGAGGAATGTGAATAAATATACAATGGGTTTTTATATACCCACAGCCATATCACATTTAAACCATTTTATGGGTTTTGAAAAAACACAAGACCCATGTCACGTTCGAAGTGGCTCGAGGGTTTGAAAGCAACAATGAAGGTGGCGACGATTGTGGCAGGGAAAGCATTACAGGGAAACCTTGAAACACGTTAGGAGTCTTACCTAGGAAATTTAATTTCCATTAGGTTTCTACCCCGTATCTGGACTCTCTGCCTATAAAACTAAACCCTTCAAACTTGCCGGCCCTATTGTTGTTGCCTAGAGATTGTCTGCTTCCCTTTCTTCCCGACAGTGCTGTGCAATGTTGCTGTTGCTACTTCTTGGCTGCTGCTACCATACCAAGTCTGTGGGAGGTCGCGACGTGCTGCCGTGCGTGCAAGGGAAGGCTTCTTCCCTACGTTTCATCCTCTTCTTCCCCGTTCGTTCCTCTTTTCATCCAACGTCAAGTAGGTGTTCTCTCTACCAAGTCAAACTATTAGTTTAATCTGCATGATTTATGCATGTTTTCTGTTTCGCTCGTGGTTTCACGTGAAGTTAACAAGTACACGCATGATTAATGATTAAAGAATTTTTTATCTATGTAATCACATAACAAAATTTTGGATAAATATAATTCTGGGATTTCCATGATTATTCCTAAATTTTCACATATATAAATGTTGTATTAACTATAAATATTAATTAGTTAAATAACTTAATATGTTTTACCATATCTCGGCGAATCGCATGAAACACTATAGTGTATTAGTTTTGAATTTTTGCTTCAATGGCTTGTTCTAGGTCGTCGGAGCGTCCTTTGGTCATGAAATTTTATGGGCGTGTTATTGGGTTAGTGATCGAGGTAGTGGTGTTGGTACCTCCGTTTTCTGATCCTCCTAAACCAACGTAGCCCTCCTCTCGAGTAAATTTTTTTTTCAACATCACGTTAGGTAGAGTTTTTCGGGCTCTTCATTTCGGTATATAGATTGCGTGATTCTGACTTATATACATCGAGAACGAAGTGTTTGAAATAGAAAAATACTATTCATTATTTTACCTAAATAACGACCTTTGTTGTGTGTTATTTAATTAATTAACGACTTTTTAGTTTGTCGTTATTTAATTAACGTTTTAATCTCTGTCGTTATATCTATAATAATTACTTTATCTTTGAAATTAAATAACTATTGAATTATATATCATAAAATCATGTTATTTATATTTCTGGAATCTCTGTAATTTTCTTTATTTTTCTATATTTTTGTTCCCTAAAAATCCTTGCAATTTGAAAATGACACTATTCATTAAGGAAATAACGACAACGTGCGTTGTCGTCGTTTCTTTAATATATATATATATATATAAATATAAACCGTATAACTTTTTACGTATATCTTTAAAATTTCATATTTATAAAACTATGTAAAATAAAATTATAATATATATATTTGGAATCCTTAGATTTTTCTTTTAATTATCATATATTTAGTTCCGATAATTTTCTTTTATTGGAAAAATATCATTATTCATCATGATCAAATTAAAAACTACATATCATGATTAAATCCTAGGAAATTCATATCTTATGATCAAAGTCGGTAAAAATTACAATATATATATAGTCGTGATCCTTGTAAATTTCTCTTAATTACCATGTAATTAGTTCTAAAAAAATAGTATCCATCATTGTAAAGAGATGCTATTTTTTAAATTATTAGATTAAATAGAAATTAAGATATGAATTGACACCTACTTGCATGGACGCGATTTATTCTATTTTTCTCAAGATTTGATATGTACCGTGGATCATATTGGCACTACGTCTCAGTCCGTAGACGTAGTCCCATGTTTCACGATATACCCTCAACTCTCGGTGACATACGAGCCCTCCGTTAGACATTCCATTCCTTCGGACTGGTGACTTTGTCATTGGGACCTCCGTAAGTCTCCTCGTAGCCTTGGATTCCCTCAAGGCCGAGTGAGCTGGTTGTACCCTAAAAACCCTGGAATCGATATATGCGACTCTGTCTTTCCGAAAGCTTGCATATCTCTGAACTACGACCATGACTTGGGCGCTTAATGGAATTGGCGACCTTGATAGGGGCGCAGTTTACTCTTTGTGCGACCTGATACGGGATGCTATTTATTAATTAAGCGACCACTTGAAGTGTTGTTATTATCCTTGAGCCTGTCAAGTTCAACCTAATGTGCGACCACCCCCGGACGCAGTTTTAATTGGCGGCGACATAATGGACGCCAGTTACCTAGTTTTTCTCGGATTTGTTTCATGTTTGACATATCATGTATTTTCATGAATCAACTTCCCTATTATTCTATGACACTCTGTCCCTTTTTGAGAATTTTCTTGATATTATCTCGGGAACATAACCCTTTGACTCTGTATTTGGCCATATCTGATTCTGAAATATTAAGGGCTCTAGGTCCGCGACTATCAATGTCAGGTAGGACGGAAGTCCAATTCTGTAAACCATGAAAATTCTGTGTGTGGAATTGCACCAAAGTCTGTACATCTATTATATTCTGTTATTGTGTTATATCTGTTATTCGGTAAATTTTGTTAATTCTTAAAGTTCTGTTATTCTGATATTTTGTTGTTCGGTTATTCTGATAATTTAGATATTATGCTAGATTGTTTAATTCTGCTTATATTTATTTAAACTCTATTATATTCTGGCCAATTCTGAAGTTATGTTCATCTGAGTATCTGTCCTTGCTATATTCTGATAGCTTGTCCTTGACTCTACATGGGAATTCATCCCTATTTCTCTTGAGCTCGTAACTGCCTTTGACTTTAATATTCATCTTTCCTGTTAGATTGATCATCATGATTTTCTAGTTCCATGCATTACATCATCGTGAACATGTTAATTGGCTAATCACGTATATCATGCTTGATGAGAGATGTAATTCCTACGGAGTTTTTCGCTCATCTAGCCTCTTTTAACATTTTTCAGGTAATAATAACGTCGAAGATATTCAATCAGACGGGGAAGGGCAAGAGTGATGAGCGCTTGGAGAACTGAGTCTATGTCTTCTCTATTTATTGAGTCTTGTTCCGTAACTTGAGTCATTTTCTTTTAATTATGTAAGTTGAGTCGAGTCATGTAATTTGAATATTTGAGTATCAATAAAGATCATGTTGTTCACATTATCTGGCTTGGTAATTGTGTGTCTTATGTTTGCTCTGCTTATTCACGACTGTATCACTGCCACGTTCCGAGCTACACGTTCCGCTGCTATCGGTTCGGGACGTGACAGACCACAGGCCAGGCACCAATTAAATAACACCTTTGTGAAAAGGTGCCCATTCAAAGAATCAACGGCGTTCTGATGGACGCCAATTCAAAGCCCGCTTTTAGAAGAAAATAATTGACTTCCAGGGCTTTGTCGTCAATCAAAACAGTGCCTTCTCGGAGGGCGCCATTTCAGAAATTTGCGGCGTGCATGTGGCCGCCAATTGAAAGCAATTTATGAAAAAAAAAGAATTAGTGGCCATTCGAGAGGGCGCCTATTCTTTTGTACGAAATAGAAAGAAAAACGGGGAAATAAGGACAAAAGGAATCAGCGGCCATTTGGAAAGTCGCCATTGCTTTTGAACGAAAATCAAGAAAAATAGTATAATAAGGAATTAAAAAATTAGCAACTGTTTAGAAAGTCACCATTATTGGAAATAGCGGCAGTTGCAGTGGTCACCATTTACAGTTAGAAGCCAAGCCAGACTTGGACAGTTCTGAACAAAGCTATCTTCCCATATTTCATGCAAGAAGGACTCTTTTGAAGGCAAGACACTCAGTTCGAATAGGATTTTGAAGGAAAGTTAGATTTGGACCTGATCTCCAAGGCCTTGTATGATTGGAAGTCTCTAAACGCTATAAAAGGCCGCCTAAGAGGACCAAATCGGGGATCTTAGCCTTTTTCGTGCTTTTCTGTTCCACTTTTCATTCTACTATCTTCATAATAGTTGTTTGTTTTTAAAATTTCTACAATTTCCTCTTCATCCACTTCCTCAAATTCTACTCCATTTTCAAATTATAGTCTAATTTGTAAAGTTCAATTTTCACATTTTTCTACACTTCCATTTTTCACTGTTCTTCTCACTTTTTCACCCACTTTTGATCGTTTTCTCCCTATGCTTTCTTCACAAAAGTTCTTCCTCTCTTCAAGATCTTCAACTTCTTCTTCGTCATCTTTTGATTCCTTCTCATTTTAAAGCTATTTCAATTTCTCTCTTACTCTATTTTTATTTCTGTTTTACTATTTTTCTTAGATTTTAATCTTCCTCCTCTTCTCTACCTCCCTCCTCTTCTATATTCTTCTAAATTCCAAAGGCGGAAGTTCTTTAATTTGGTCCTCTCATGGCGTTCATCTCCAAGGTAGGGCGACCTCTTCAAAGGCTCGGCGAGACGATTGGGCAGCGTCATCCTCTTACTTTTCTGGCTCCCTTTTCTTGCCTTGTTCTTTAATCTATGTTGGTTGTAATTTTTATTTTCATAGATCTTGTAAATTCACTTTCTAGCAATAAAAGTTCAATTTTCATTGTACTCCTATCATGCCCCGTACTCTATACCGTCAAGGTATTGTCCCCTTTGGCCTACCGGCCTCACGGTTTTGTCCCTTTCTAAGGGTGATCGGCTCCAGAATGAGGGACTTCCCGGGAGATCACCCATCCCAATACTACTCCCCATTAAGCACGCTTAACTTCAGAGTTCTTTTCAAGAACTAAGCCGATACTTCAAAAAATGCCTCGGTGATATAGAGTACAACTTAGCTATATTTGAGGGTTTACAATCTACCCCTCTTATATAGGCGAAGTCCTCATCGCTGGACACATATAGCACACAATCACGCAATCAAACCCCTAGGTAGGTAGGACTCTAGAGGTGGCCCCACAGGCTCAAGAGGTGGCTCCCACTATATAGCACTTTGTCCCATTGCGGGTTCAAGAGGTGGCTCCCATAGTGTAGCACTTTACCCTGCATGGCACTTAATTCTCACACTTCCGGCTGGGGTATGGCTCTGATACCATTCTGTCATGCCCCGTACTCTATACCATCGAGGTATTGTCCGCTTTGGCCTACCGGCCTCACGGTTTTGTCCCTTTTCTAACAGTGATCGGCTCCAGAATGGGGGACTTCCCGGGAGGTCACCCATCCCAGTATCACTCCCCATTAAGCACGCTTAACTTCGGAGTTCTTTTCAAGAACTGAGCCGATACTTCAAAAGGCGTCTCGGTGATATAGAGTACAACTTAGCTATATTTGAAGGTGTTACAACTCCTATCTCTCTTTCTCTCTCTATCTATTCCTATCTTCTCTTCTCAACCCTCTAAAATTCTTTAGGTAGATTTAATTTCAAGCAATTTCAATTCACACACTTTTAATTTCTATTTTTAAAATCTCACTCAAAATTTGCTCTAAAAAATACAAGAATTTTTTAACTTATTTAAAAAGAAATATTTCTTCCTCGTAGGATCGACCCGTACTCTCACTTAACTTCGAATTAATATCCTTCTAGTGAGTGAGTGTGGTAAATTTTTAAAATTATGGCATGGCATTTTAACGACGAGTGTTTGTGAGCCATCAGTATAGACGAGCTATTTGATCAAATCTCAGAAGTAGAATATTTCTAGAAGATAGACATCTGGTCGGGTTACCATCAGCTCAGAATTAAAGATGAAGATATTTATAAGACCGCATTCCGTAGTAGATATGGGCACTATGAGTTCATGGTAATGCCTTTCGGGTTAACCAATGCCCCTACAGCATTTATGCAACTTATGAACAATGTCTTTAGGCCTTATCTCCATTGGTTTGTGGTCGTATTCATCGAGGATATCATAATATATTTCAAGACTAAGGAGGAACATGAAGAACACTTAAGGATAGCATTGCAAACATTAAGAGAACACCAACTCTATAAGAAGCTCAACAAGTGCGAATTCTGGCTAAAGGATGCATCTTTCCTTGGCCACATTATTTCAAAAGAAGGTATCGCCGTGGATCCTTCTAAAGTTGAAGCTATCAAGAATTGGAGCCGACCGATGACAGTATCCAAAGTTAGGAGTTTCGTTGGTCTGGCTGGTTATTACTAGTGATTCATCAAGGATTTCTCAAAGATTGCCGTCCCTTTAACCCGGATTACAAGGAAGGAAAATTCTTTTATATGGTCGAAGGATTGTGAAGGAAGTTTCTTGACTCTCAAGGAACATCTTACCACTGCCCCTATATTGGCACTACCTGTCGAAGGTGGTTGATTCGAAGTCTATATGGATGTATCAGGCATTAGCCTTCGTTCTGTCCTTATGCAACACGGCAATGTGATTTGTTATGCTTCGAGACAATTGAAGCGTCATGTGGAAAATTATACAATGCATGATCTGGAACTGGCTGCTGTCATTTTTGCCTTAAAGATATGGAGGCACTACCTTTATGGCGAGAACTTCACCATCTTTTCGGACCACAAAAGTCTGAAGTATTTATTCACCCAAAAAGAGTTAAATATGAGGTAAAGAAGATGGCAAGGGTACCTTAAGAACTTTGATTTTTCTATACAATACCACCCTGGCAAAGCAAATGTTGTAGCAGATGCTCTCAACAGAAAGTCTCTGGCAACTCTATCAAGTCTTAGGAAAGGTACAACTAATCTTATAGAAGACTTTGCTCATTTGAGTCTAGATGTTGATACAGAAGAAGAAGGATGTATAATTGCTAATATTAAGTCACAACCCACGTTAATAGAAGATATGGTTAAGTTTCAAGAAAATGACCCCACATTGGTAGAGATCAAAGCCAATATTGACCAACAGCTAGATTTTTCTGTATCGACCGATGGAAGGATAGTATTCAAGGGTCGCATTTGTGTACTGGATCATGCCGACACTAAGAAGTTGATTATGGAAGAAGCTCATAAGTCAAGGTATGCTATTCACCTTGATGCGACCAAGATGTATCAAGATCTAAAAAAGAATTTCTGGTGGCCAACCATGAAGAGACAATAGCAGACTTTGTATGATGCTGCCTCAGTTGTCAGCAAGTTAAGGCAGAACATCTAAAGCCCATTGGTAAACTGCATCCCTTGGAAATTCCTGAGTTGAAATGGGAGAGCATAGGGATGGATTTCATCATGGGTCTATCAAAGACAAGAGGTGGACATAAAGGTATATGGGTGATCATAGACCGATTGTCTAAATCTGCACATTTTCTACCTAACAAAAGTCTATGGTCAGTGGATATATTAGCAGCTCTATACATGAAGGAAATTGTCAGATTGCACGGAGTCCCTGTCACCATTATTTCGGATTGAGACCCTCGTTTCACCTCACAATTCTAGAAGGGTCTACAACATTCCTTGAAGACCCGACTCAACTTTACCACTGCTTTCCATCGACAAACAGATGGTCAAACTGAGAGAACAAATCAGGTAATAGAAGATATGCTCAGGGCATGTGCGATTGATTTTGGTGGGAGTTGGCACGATCACTTGCCTCTACTTGAATTCACCTACAACAATAGCTATCAAGTTATTATCCAAATGGCACCATTCGAGGCTTGTGGACGTCAAAAAAATGATGATCATACGGCACATACGTCTTGGCACCCGAGAGCAAGTCGAGGACAAAGATGTTGAATAAACCCCACATCTCGTCCTCTCAGGGCGAAAACGCACCTGGTGGTCCGCTACCTGATAAGGAAGCTTCTCGAGCTGAAGAAATGGCCTTGGCGCCTCAAAACAAGTTGCCGAAGGCCGAATCAGTGGAAAACCCAAGTAACCTGATTGGGGCACACATTATGCCGGAAAGGACCGTAGAACGCCAAGGAACAGCCCAATGAGAGCGAAAATACTTTGGGTGGCTGCTCACTTGATGAAGACACTCCCCACGGGTAGGGAGCAGGGTTAAGGGCATGACTCACAGTTTTGAATGCCGAATCAAGGAGGAACCTGAGCAATCTGACACGAGTTCGGCACGTGCCAGAAATGACTCGGAATCGTAAACTGGGGCCCATAGGCCTCGAAATGGACACCCCGGAGGTGGTGCATCAAAGCTAAGGTAGTACTAGAGGCCAAGTGTTTGTTTGAGCTGCTTCGGAGCCGAGGCAAAACCCCCATGGCTTCTAAACTGGCGCGGCCTCTCCTTGGGACTAAACCAGTGCGCCTGTCCCTTTCCTGTTAAACCAGTGTGCACCCTGGCTGCTAAATCGGCGCGCCCCCTTGCTCCTAAACCGGCACACAAATAATCTCCATGCCCCCCTAACCCAGCGTGGCCAAAATCGGCACACCCTCAGCCGCGCCGTTTTAACCAAATATGCCATCACATCCACATTCCAACACTCTGTTTTCCTGATGAATCTCACGCGAAGTAACAGAGAGAAAAAGAACAGAGTATTCAACGTCGTCCTATAGCCATTTATGGATCACAAAGCTGTTTACACCCCAGGTCGACAGCGTGATGGGGGCAGCAGCAAAGGAAAGTAGTGACGGTGGCAGCAGCAACAGAACCCTCAGATAATCAGCAAACATTCTATCCCCGGACGGCTGCCAGTGTACTGCATAAATCCACATGTGCCAGCGTAGCAAGTCAACTCCGTTGATCCCTGCGAACGAGGAGGAGGTTGGGGGAGTTTTTATCAGAAGGGAAGGTTGTCCATCCTATATATAATCCTGGATGGTCGCAGAAGAAAAAGGAGAGGCCCGAGCTGATCCGAGGAGATCCGATCCCCCCAAGAACCGAGAGAGTTTCCACCCATAAAAAATAAGAAGAAGGTGAAGAAAGAAGGCCGAAGAGAGGCGAGAGTGGAAGAGGGGGGGAGCTTGTGCTCTGTCCCTCCCCTCCCACTGGTGTATCTATCTCTCCTTTCTCCTGTTGTTGCTCTCTTGTTATGGGGTAGATTCCCCTCTTGTATTTTTTGTCTCGTATGTTCCCCATGCTGCTCTTATGAGTGAATGAAAAGAAGAGCTATTATGAAATTATACATGGCGTTCTACATTACCAGCATCTCTCCCTCCCTTTATCTTCGATCACCCAGGGCCCTTATAAGCCTACTTCTCTATAGTATGGCCTTTGGGGGACCCGTCTGAAGGGTGAATATCGATAGCCCTTTGCTCAGCAACATGGCGAACACATATCCCAACAAACTCCTCTAGAGCTACGGACTGTGAGCCACTAGAACCCCTTGAAGGCTAGTCCTCGGGCTTCTATGCTCCTCTCCAGGTCATCGGGCAGCTGTCTTTAGCTCACTCGAAATTTGGGGGTCATCCCGGAGCATTCCATTTGACGATTCTCTATTTCACACCTTGCAAACCCCAGTCTGAGGGAGGTGCTGCCAAATTCTCGCTAGGAACGAGAATGACAATAAGGTGAAAGGGCACAGACGCCAACCATGGGAATAAAAGAAGTACCCTGAAAGTGCGTCCACAAGTCTGGCATGCCCGGTGGGACCTCGACCTCCCTTCATCTCCTCGCCGGGATTAGGGGCCCTACGCCCTCCTCTTGAAATTCTAAATTATTTTGCTTGCAATTGCGGGATCGTACTTCGATGATTACAATGGCCGTCAACTTCAGCCTGTTAGTCATCGCGAGCCATGCCAACCATGGCTACCTCGTAGTGTCGATCAAGTTCGGTGACTTTCCTCCGGTGGTGGGCTTCCCCAACTTCTTGGGGGCGGCCTTCGTCAACCTGCTAGAGATCGACGGGCCCAAGCCCGTCGAAGTCCAGATACTCGCCACGGGGACTTCTACCACCAAACCCGCTACTGTCGAGGCACCAACAAATACTACCGATCGCACGTCGATCTTGAACGTGGGCTATTTTATCCACCACGTCCATTTCGACACAGGCTCGACCACCAGGAAGATGGCATCCCGCCAAAGAAGGAGCCGAAGAAATGCTTTTGCTGCTACCCCCAGGGTCCGGATCTCTAACACTGGCAAATCGGTTTAGATCGGAGGCATTAGAGTTCACCTCAATGGCCGAAGAGCCGAAGTGATCCCTAAACAGATCATCCCAAGCATCTCTGGGCGCAACTCTTTCCAAGCGCTAGGGAGAATAGAGAAGAATAATGGTGGAGTGACCCGCCAGCCGAAGAATGAACCGGCCCCAAGGCCATGCAAGACCAAGCAAGTTTGGGTGCCCAAATCATCTCGGGTCCCAGTGACGACTTAGCCAAGATGGGTCGAAGTCAACAGGCCTAGGATGGGAGAGAAGAAAAGAATGAAGGAGGACACGAGGCCAGCAAGGGTACCGTCACCCGCGGCTTACTCTGACTAGGAACAAGAAGACGTCACCCGGACCGTGCACGGATACCTCCGTGGGGTCGGGAGCACCTCCCTAGGGAGGCAATGGCTTCTAGAAGCCATCACCATTGCTGAAGAGGGTCAAGAATATCCAACTGACCCGACTGAAATAGAAGATGCGGAATCAGGATGCTATGAGCTTCCCCGCCATGAAGAAGATCCACCGAGAGTCTCGGTGTTTGAGAGATTGACCTTCCCTGGTCAGTTGACTAGACGTGCAAGGAGGAGAAATGAAAATATACAAGTCTACACTTGTCACATGGCCGGAGTGGCCGGTCACTATGGGACTCTGCCTACTAAGCCTGAAGAAGTTGCTAAGGTAGCTGAGAGGCCGGGCTCTCTCATAAGAAGAGGAAAGGCCGCCAGTGAGGCATTGTAAACTCTCGTTGGGACAACAAATCTGGAGGAGACTATGGCAGCTTTAACTGCCAATGTAATTACAACTGAAGATGATAGTGGGGTGCCATCCACCTCATCTGAAGAAACACCATCTGAGGATCGGGGAAGCCTCCCCAGCCCTTCTATCAACAATCCACCCTTGCTGATGTTACTGTAAAGATATCAGTAGGAAATCAAAGCATTAAAGAAGCAATTGAGCGAGAGGGATACTCACACCTCCGCGCCAAGATAACTCGAACTCCCCCCTGAGAAACCAGGGGGCGGTAGCCAGGCATTTGAGGCCTTGTCGCAGGTCATGGCTGCCCAACCAACGCCCAACTATGCTGGGGGCATTCCTCCTCCACAACAACAACTTACGGATGCGCCGCAACCTTCAATCTTCCAATTCCAAGGGGCCTCTACTATGCCCCCCGTGGCCATGTTAACAACGCCGCATATGCAACAAGCCCACTTTTACCCAAGCCCAGTTGATCCGGTGGTGATGAATAAGCTCATGGTCGAGCATATGATACAAATGAAGTTGGCGGAAAGGAGCGATGGCGACTCCGCCTCATTTCATGTATACAGGGTACCATACCCATCCCATCATCCTGCAAAGAGGCTGCCTCCTGGTATCACTAAGCCTCTAAAGTTCAAGAAGTTTAACGGGCAAGGGTCTCCGCGCGAGCACATTGCCTACTACACTAATGTAATGGGTGACTTAGCTATAGATGAGTCGTACCTGTAAAAATTCTTCGAGTCGACGTTAACGGGGCTTGCCTTCGAGTGGTACTCAAGCCTGCAGCCCAGGTCTATCATTGATTGGCCCAACATGTAAAGAAAATTTAAAGAAAGGTTCCACATCACAGAAAAGGAGGTGACCGTGGCCGAATTATATGAAACCAGGCAAAGGAATGATGAGTCCACCCTGGAATATATCAAACGCTGGGGGAACCTCAGCATGAGGTGTAGGTGACCGCCGCATCAGAAGGATGCTGTCCAAATATGCAAGCAGAACTTGAGAAGAGAAGTGCCGGAAAGAATGATAGGCACTGAAATTAAGTCATTTGACCCACTGAATAATATTGTGGTGGAAGTCGAGGCATTCCTCTCGAAGTACTTTGCCGCTCCCGCCACTCTAAGCCAGAGGGCCAAGTCAACAGACAAACGGCCGGTGTCTCAAGAAGTGCACACGGTCGACTTCAAGACCTTTGAAGAACAAAAAGACAAAGACAAGGTGGTAGCTGAGTCTTCCCCGTCCAAACCCGTCGATCGGCGAGAGGGTCCATCCCTATAGGATAAAATGAAGAAGCTATATTCGTTCCCTCAAGATAAGACTCGAGTCTTGTTCGAATGGGCTACGAAATTCAATAATATCACTCTCCGAGAGCCCAAAAGGTCGGGTGATCTCAGAAGAAAAGATGATCCTTATTTCTACCCGTATCAACAAATGATTGGGCATCCTATCGAGGACTGCTATATCTTTAAAGACACTTATGAGTCTTTAATCAAGAAGGAAGAATTGCAAATGGGGGAGCACAAAGTCAATCCTCCGCGCCCACATGAAATTCCCACTCTAGGGGTAACAATCAATATGATATCTCTATGTCAGCAACTGCCCGAAGAAGTGGCGAAAGCCTGCACTCAACATACCTATGAGGCCTATATACTAGCGCCGACAGAAGATCAGGGAAATTGGCACACCATACCGACAAGAACAAGAAGAAGGGCAACGCTTCGTCGTGGCCCAGGAATTCATATACGAAGTGTCACCCCTCAGTCGGAACCCTCGGCTGTGACCCCCGTCTGGCGTGAGACAGCTCCCCAGCTGGTTATCAGAAGGTTAACCAACAATAAGAAGAAACACATCCCCATGCGGATGCACAAAGAAGCCAATCTGGTAGCGGAACGGCTTCAAGAAATCATCAATGGGCTAGATGAATACGAACAGCCCAAAATTCAGCCCGTCCAGCTGAAGAAATATGTCCCTTGGGAACATTTTGAGTCCCTGGAATTAGTAGAAGAAGCTGAAGCTAAAACTAAAGCTAAAGAACCTGACATATAGGATGAACCTCCAAAGGAGCAGCCATCGACTGTGATGATAAAGAAGAAAAAGTCAAAGAACAAGAGAAAAGGTGATGCCGTATCTTTCAATACCCTTGTGGCTCTGTTCGACACAGTTCGAATTTCTGAAAAAGATGATGAAGAGATATGCCTCGCGTCGGCAGAGGTGAATCAAGCTGAAGCTTCCACCTCCCAGCATGCCACTAGGTCCGGAAGAAAATGGGGGCACCTCCCTCAGGCTAACCACAACATCATGCTACGTGGTGAGCAACCATACCAGGTCCCCTAGCCTGAAGTCAAAGGTGCAGAAATTCCTCCTCCGTCGGGGCTATACCCGGAGCGTGCAAGCAGTCGGGGGGTCCCCACCTTTGCTGAATTTCTATCCTCTTGAGAGGACAAGCGGCCATGTCTGTAGCCACAGTGGACGGTCAAGGGTGCTCCTACCTTGTCCCCAGTGGCCTCTCCTCCAGCAAATAAAGACTACGCAGGCGTTCCAAGCCTCACCGAATTTCTACAAGGGAGGGAGCCGATCGGACCGGCGCAACAAATTTAGGCGGCACCTGAAGAAAGAGATGAATTATCTCCCGAACCAGCCCCTCAAGAATACCCTGAGGGCAGGCATAAAAGTTTCGAAGAACTGAGGTTGACCAACATCAGAACAACCAGCAGAATAGTGAGGCAATGGAAGAGAATCCCTGAATGTTTTTCTATCTGGGATATACTCTCCCTCGACGAAGAAACAAGACAAGCCGTTATCACTACCCTACAAACCCCGGCATATTTTGAGAGTTGTTTTGTCGAGGCACAGTCAGGGGTGGCTATGACATTCACAGAGGAAGACATGCTTCTGCCCTTTGTCAACCACAATAGACCGCTCTACATGAGGGGGCAACTGAATGGCCAGCCAATAGGCAGAATTCAAGTTGACTAGGGGCGGCGGTAAACATACTCCCCTATTGGGTATATCAGAAGTACTACTTTGATGTGCACCTGATCGAGGTCAGGGATATGAGAATTGCTGGCTTCAACTAGAAATTTGAAGTCCCCATGGGCATGGCGGAGTTTGAACTCTCACTCGGTGACTTCACTACCAAAGTGCAGTTCCACATGATAAATTCTGATACGTCATACAAGGCACTATTGGGCCAGCCATGGCTGTATCAAAATCAGTTGGTGGCCTCCACCCTCCACCAATGCATAAAATTCCCTCGGAACAAGAAAGAAGAAAGATTGTTCACTGACTTACACCCTTTCGAGGTGTTCGAATGTCACTTATTAGATGCTTCCTTATATCTTGAGAAGCCGAAGAAGCCTACCCCTCCAGCCCAAGACAAGGGGAAGAAGAAAATGGAACCCGACGACTGGTTCCCTTCGTCGTCGCCAGACTACGTGGCTTCCCCAGAGGTGTCACTCATATCTAAGGAAGAAGGAGATCTCAGAGCATTTCAACTCAGCATTTAACCTAAACTGGGGGCACTAAAACTCAAAGAGCTACTTGGGGATGTCGAGGTCCCGCCAAGGATCATCAAGCCCATACCTGATGCAGACTGTCAGACAGTGGAAGTATTGAAGACCCTCGAGGTCCCTAATCCTGATGGTCAACCTACCATGTTCTATATGGTCAAGGAGCAGCCTACAAAAGGGGATGATGATTGTAGATTCCCCGAAGAGATGCATGATCCACCTGTCCCAATCATGGGGCTCCCGTACATAACTGGCCGTGCAATCAAGTTGGCCAGAAAGCAATAGATCTCCTTTTGTCAACTTTCCAGCCAAAAGAAGATGTTCAAAGAACTATGGTATCCACCGAACATGGACAGAAGACTGCTATAGATTACTCGGCACCCAGGGCTGGGTTTCTCTATTGAAGACTACCAAGAAATCGACATGATTTCCTTCTGCACTATAACAAGTGAAGACTCCCTGGAGGCAATTTATGATGAATACATAGGGGACTATGAACCAACCAAGCCATCGGCTGAATTGAAAGACTCTACGCCGCCTCGGCCACAAGCCCATAATGATCATGGAGCTACTATTCTGTGCAAATGCTGGGAGTCCATCTCTATGGAAGCAATTACAATTCCCAAAAATGACTCACAAGAGTCAAAATATGAAGAAAGTCATCCCGCCCTTAAGGGCGCTCCACCCATAAGTCGGCATCCAAGCTGCACAGAACCTACATTGCCAACACCAGGGCTGCTCATCCTACCCGATCAGTAGCCAACTGGCTCCGAATAAGGCAAAGCCGAAGTCCCGCCGTTAGGCGAAACAAGACAATAATACATCTATGAGGCCCTCGAAAGTTGAAGAAGATGATGAAGGCTTTGTAGACCTACAGCCGGCTCCTTGGGAAATAGAAGATGGTGTCCAAGCCACTGTTCATGAATTGGTCGAAATGAACCTCGGCAAGAAGGATGATCCCAGGACGACCTTCCTCAGTACCCTCCCGCTACCCGAAGAAAGGGGGGAATACATAAAGCTACTTCAAGGATTCTGAGACTATTTTACTTGGAATTACAAAGAGATGTCAGGCCTTAGCCCTATAATTGCCCAGCATATCCTGGCCATTGAGCCTAAAGCCGAGCCGGTGAAGCAATCATCCCGGCGAATGAGGCCCGAACTGATAAGTCAAGTCTGCAAGGAGGTCGACAAGCTAATAGATGTTGACTTCGTGGCTAAAAATGAATACACTACATGGCTGGCCAACATCGTGCCTGTCAAGAAGAAAAATGGCCAGATCTGGATTTGCATAGATTTCTGAGACCCGAATAAAGCCTGTCCGAAGGATGATTTTTCAGTGCCAATCACCGAAGTAATGATCGACTCCACTACCAGCCACGAGGCCTTGTCATTCATGGACAGATCATCCGGCTACAATCAAATCTGGATAGTTGAGCATGACAGAATCCACACAGCTTTTTAGTCACCTAAAGGGATTTTCCATTACAAACGGATGCCTTTCGGCCTCAAGAATGCTGGCGCCACCTACCAAAGGGCGATGACAAAAATATTCGACGAGTTGCTCTACAACCAAGTCGAATGTTATATCGATGACTTGGTCGTCAAAACAAAGAAGAGGGAGGACCACCTAGTGTTGACACCCGTTTTATGACCAATGAGTTGGGTGATCACCTTATTTATTTCATATTGTCCTGAGTTGTTCACCGCCTACTGGGTCCTTTTTAGTCATTTTATGGGCCTATTTTATCGGTTGTTCTCCCTGGTTGGGCCTAGTTCCCTTGATTTCTCGTCATTGCAGCTTATTGGGCCTGGATAAGGGCTAATAAGGATTATCTTGTGGATTAACTTGGAGATTTATCGGTCTTTATCTCTTTTGCCACGTCTACTAGCCTAGCAGTCTATCGTACGACCGTTTGGCGGGCGTTGGCGGTCCTTTGCTAGACCGCTAGGAGGCAGAGAGTCCTGCTGGGTCTCTTTGATCTTATCTCTTTCTTGACGAATGAGCCATGCGGTCTATCGCTAGACTATTTTCTGGAGCCTTGCGGTCTATCGCAAGACAGTTTGGGAAAACAGAGAATCCTGCTCTCTCTAATTTTCTCTGCTTCACCGTGGTCAAACTAGAGTCCTTGGTTTGCTAATTTGTCTCTAGATAGAGGCTCTCAGAAGCTTCTGTTTGTTTCTATGGACTCTTGGGAGTATTATCCTCAAGGTTTATCTAGTTTCAGGCCTATTTTTGTGTCATTATCCCTGCAACTCGAACCTAGGGTTTGGGGGTCTATAAATAGAACCATTGGCTTCATGGCTTGAAAGAGGAGATTTCTGGAGTTTGTCATGAAGTGCTGCTGCGTTCTGGAGCCACTTCCAACTAGGGAGAAGCTACTTCCACGTTCACAAGGCTTTTGGTCCAGGGAGTATCAAGTTCCTTTGGTCTAAGTTTGAGTCTTTTTCTTTTGTTTTGTCTATTGTCCCTTTGCATCCATAGCATCTTCCAACTCTTTCTCCACGTTCTCTGCACTCACATCATGTTTTCAAACATCCTCCTATCTTTTTCCATGCCCCATAGGGGTTAAAAATCACCAACCCCCAAGTATTCACCCTTCCATTTATGCATCTTAGCTTAATTGCATTATAGATACTACACTTGTCAAAGGGCTAATTGGGTCATTTTTCTTTTTGTCTACACTTTTTTGCAGGTTTATAGGACTCATTGCACGAGGCCCAGCTCTTCTGGCCGGCCAGGAGGGGTAGAGATACAAGTTCCAAGCTTCTGTTCTAGGTGCTCTAGCGGGCATTCATCCGACCGTTTTTGGATATCAGGCAGTCTATCATAGGACCATTTTTTGTCTCCTAGCGGTCGTCTGTTAGACCGTTTTCCTCTGCAGCATCTGGGTTTTCTCTCTCCCATGGGCGGGTGACCTCAACCGTTCTTTCCAAGGTAATTATTATGGTTTCACTACATTATTTACTTTGGTGGCGATCACACTTTCCATTGTTTGGGATTTTGTCATCTTGTTCATCATATTGCTTGCTTTCTCTTTATTTTAGTTGCTCCACATCTACGGTGTGTGTTTTTCTTTATTCCTTTGCTCCACGCCCCGGCGTGTGCTTTTATTTTCTATATTCACTTCTGCAACATTGATGACATGCCCACTTGCTCTACTTCTATGTTGATTGCTTGAGTTAGTGCACCACTTGCTCACACACACTTTTATCACACCATATTCACATTCACCCCACATTCCATCAATCATAAACAAAACATCAACACCCCTAATTTTTTGGCGATCACGGTGGGACATCTAGTGCCAATCATACTGAGTTTCTATTTGACCTACTATTCTTAGTAATTCCCAGTTGCCCTTGTGTTTTCCTCGGTTTTCCTGTTTATTTTCTATTGGTTTATGCTCCCTGGTGGTGTCCTCACAGGCCGTTTCTGGCTTAAAAGCGGTCTAGCGATAGACCGTCTTATATTGTTAGCGATCTCCCATTCGACCGTTTCTCCAGTCACAGGTACGCACACCGAGGTTGCTATTAGTTCTACAATTTTTGCTGATTTCCTTATCCATGTGTGCTATCTGATCTCCTCCTTGGTTGTTGCATATATACATATCATTGTTTGCATATTGGTAGTTAGTTTATAGGCTAGAAATTGCATGCACTCCGGTGCACATAGGGTCATTCATATCTCATATCATAGTTGCATTCCCACCTTGGTGTGTGATCCTCTTGTTGGGACCGGTGCGATAGATTCAGAGGGGGGTGAATGAATCAACCCTTTAAAAATTTTTGTCTAATTAAAATCTAATGCTCAGAACTGCGGAATTAAAGTCTAAAGGAATGAATTAAACTCCAGATCTAATCCTTGTAAACTATAAGGAATTCACTGCTCTTCTAGACACGGTGGTTCTCATGGAGCTGAAATCAAATGATCTGTATGCACACTTGATTCCACCGGACTAACGAAACAAATCGTGCCTAGATATACATCTAGCGAATCATACAATCAAGCTTCAAACCACTGCACAAAAGTTTTTAGGTGGTTCCGTCCTCCAGACCTACATCCACCCCACACTCAAACCCAAGTGTGGCTTACTACTGCGCAACACAGCTTGCGTCCACTGGGCCTTACAGCTTAGCCTACAACCGCTGAGCATCACAGCTTGCTTCCGCTGGGCAATACAGCTTAGCCATCCACGGACTCACAGCTTGACCGTTGGGGATAACAGCTTAACCCGACCGCTGGAGACTACAGCTTAACCCGACCAGTGGAATCCTCCACTGCAAACGCTGAGCAATACAGCTTAGCTCTGCTGACTAACGGCTTGAAGAAAAGTTTAAGAGGAAACACAAAATGGGAAACAAAACAGCAACAGAAAGCTGTATACGATAAAGCACAAAATAGCTCTCAAGGAGCAAGTTGGTCTGGATCTGATCCAAGAGCCAACAGATAGCACCACTTCGAAGAATTCTTCTCTTCTTCTTCTTCACGAGCTCTCTGTCTCTCTTTCTTTCTCTTTCTCTTCTGCTTCTTCTCTCTTTCTCTTCTTCACTATTTTTCTTCTTCTGGATTGTGCAGGCTCTAATTCACTCTCTGCTTCTGCCCATTCTGCTTCGATCAGTCTTCTCCAGATGAAGAAGTGTTCCTTTTATACCAGCAGCAATTAGGAGGGCGTGTGGCTTCCAGATTCCCGCCCAGAGAGCCTTGACCACGTGGCAACATTTCAGCCTGCTACACTACACGTGTCACAATCTTGGCACCTCCTCAAGTCTTGGATCGCGTGCCATTCTTAATCTTCATGAAAAAGTACTTGTCAGTCAGTCGAAGAGAATTATCAGCTTAAGACTATAAAACCTTGTACCGACTTCATTCATGCAAGCAAAACAGTGCATGAAGGACACTAGCTGTACAGACCTGGTCGAGTGAACCAATGGAGGTTGTACAGACTTTGTGTATGCTTGAAGCACAGAATGCACTGACTAAGCTTATGAGTGTATAGACTTGATAGCACATAATGCAGTATTCATATGGGAAATTATGTACATGGAAGATGAGTGCACTGACATGCCAAACGAATGTGCAGACTCAGCATGCAGCAATGTGCAGACTTGCTCAAATGATGCACGAACACAACAGCAGGTAATGTGTAGACTCTGCGTGCATGCGACCAGACAATGTACATACTTGCTATCAAGGAGTGTGCAGACTTGCGAGTGTATGGACTTAGTGAGCATGCATCAGCCAATGTATAGACTTGCTGGTGTATGGACTTGGTGAGCATGCAGCACCCAATGTATAGACTTGTTAGTGTATGGACTTGGTGAGCATGCAGCACCCAATGTATAGACTTGTGTTCTGAACGATGCCCAAATGCATACTGTATGGACTTTGTGTGTTTACTAGAGCAGAGAACGTAGGTAAAGATAGAAATGTATAGACTTTGAATGCATGCTGTCAAGACGATGTACAGACTTTGCATATGCTCTGAACACGGGCTGTACAGACTTGATCTTGCGAACACGGGTTGTACAGACTTTGAGTGAATGTGCCAATGAAGGTTGTACATACTATGTATAGACTTGTGTGTGCGTGCATGCTACAAGGCAATGTATAGACTTTATAGCGTGTAGACAGGACCTCATATGCAATGAGCGTGCATCAGTGTATAGACATCATATGCAGTGAATCATGCATCGACTATATGGCGTGCAACTAATGAATGCACCAATGGAGTGTATGCAGTTCACCAAGGGTTTCACCGACAATGTGGCATGTAGCAACTGTTAATGCACCGATGCAACAAGACTCTGTTCAGACTTAATACAAAATCATGCAGGGCCCAAGGATTGCATGTAACGAAATATACACTGAGTATGAAACACAGCATGGCCTAGCACACTCATACAATCTCCACAGAACTAGATCATATGCATTCATGTGATGATAGTGTTGTTCTTAACAAAATAATATGGTGACTCATTCATGTTGCTATCATTAAAACACCACATTATCATCAAAGCACAAGGGGCACAACAATCTCCCCCTTTTTGATGATGGCAACATGAATGAGTCACACTGACTCGTCAAACTATTCTCCCCCTTTGACATAATCAAAAAGGAAATGATTTGAGAGATAAAATTCAGTACACAAACTATTTTCCCACAAATTCAGTATACAGAGAATGAAACATAGTTCATTGAAATAGAGTTCCCCCTATCAACATGCATGCAGAACTACTCTCCTCTTAATGCAACTAATAACCAAAGCTCCCCCTGAGAACATGAGTGAAGTCAGGATGGAAGATTTCAACAGTGTGGAGAGTAAAGTGATTGATGATAGGAAGGTAAAAGTAGACAACAATAATCACAAGACATCTCAATGAATAATCAATAACAAGATTTATGTTGATCAGGCGGGCAGGAATGAATCTGATCATGAGGGATTTTAATGCTTGCACCACTACAATAAGTCTTAAGAAGAATAGACTCTTCTATCATAAAGGGTTATGAATTGACAACTTAACCAATCTGATTTAATTATGATGTATACCAAATTTGTCAAATTAAACTCAATACACATATTTGAATCCAAGTTTTAATAAAGGTGAACCAAATAGTCGGATAACACTCAAAACCAATCATCTTTATCTCACACACATGATCTTAATAGCTCCTTTGAAAGATACACAGATTAGTACTGAGGTTAAATACTTTTACAGGAACATGAGTTGACAGAATTTTCAATATATTTTCATTTGAAGCACATTATATTTTTCCTGAGCAATTTAGGTTGATCAACACCTTTTTACATGAGGCACAACACGTCTCAGGTGAAGTGACCCAGTTACTCAGTGTTATAACTGTCATTGCCTCTTAAATTCGAGAACAGTGTTAGCAATATACGTGTCTTTTTACATGAGAAGACACCTTGATCAGAGGCCAGACTCCCCAGTTACTCAACACAGAAATGCCATTGCTCTGTCAGGTTCTCAATAAATTTTTATTTTAAGTGACTATGACACTTCATGACTTGGGTTCACTCCATTTCTTTAATGGAAAACCCAATTTCTCAATGAACAAAGTCATTTCATTTCTCACTAATTTTATTTCCTATCAAATTTTTCAAAGTTAATGTTTAACAACAATACTCACTCTATGTATCTTAACCAAAGTAGCCCTGATTTCAAATTTTTAGATATCTAATCAGTGAGTCTAAGGTTTTTATGAAACAGATGGTTAAGATTTATTAAAGCTTATCATTCAGATATTTTCAGTTCATTTAATTACAAATCTAGAATACATTAATCTTATATCAGTCTGATTCAGTGGTAATTCTGAAACCAATATGATAGGAATTTCTACAAAGTTCTCAGACTGAATTGCATGACATGCAGTTTAAGTTCCTCAAACCGAATACAGACACAGCTGATCAACAATCAACACTAGACACAATCATTTAAACCAGCTAAGAAGAATGTGAAGATGAGTCTAAGCTAGTGTAAGAGTCAACACATGAAGGAATATATCAGAAGAGTGTATATCAACAAACAGTAGCTGAGTCTGGAATTCAGACAGATCAGCTGACATGTAGCAACATGAAGAAAGTTGAAAGAAACTATTCTTTGACAACTTAATGAATAGAAGGCAGAATCCATTATTGTAGATATATGTTTCTCTCCTCTCTCCCTTTCACTAAGGGTCAAAGTGCGTCAAGTGCATGAGACAAGTGAGAGAGAGAAGAGAAGATAGGGAATGAAGCAAAGTACCGTGATCGCCACCAAGATGCCGTACGCGATAGGCGCGCCGTACCTTGGAACATGGGAGACACTCGCCTTAGTGCAGCGCTGAGGAATGAACGGCTCCCTTAGAACCGCACTATGTTGAGCGGTCTTACGATAGACCGCCCCAGGACGCTGCGAGGGACGCGGGAGGAACTGCTGCAGTGAGATGGACGGCGCTAGAGGGACCGCGTTCCAGGGAAGAACGGTCGTTGATGCACCGCGCGTACCGTTGAACGGCCGGAGGATAGCCGCTCAGTACCTTCACTCAGCAAGTTGAGAAGGGCTCGACCTCCACCCTCTCCGGCCGGCCAGAGGGGATGGGCCTCGTGCTGATTAAGTGCTGACCTGCGAGACAATGTAGAGACACAGAAGAGACACCCAGATTAGACCTAAATAATGTAGTATGCATTCAAACGAGAAGAACTAAGCATAAACAAATGAAAAGGGGAATACCTGGGGGGTTTTAAACCCCTAGGGCGACAAAAAACGGGATGGTTGTGTGCATGATAATGAGAAGGAGGGGGTACGCGGGTGAGAGACAATGCATGCAATGAAGGAAAACGGCAAAAGCTACGGAACGAAAGACTACGAAGACTGGGCTACTCCCTTGACCGGAGGCTCGTGCGGACGTAGAGAGCCTCCCTCCTTGGTGCTAGGTCGCTCAAAAATGCGGCAGGGCTTCGCCGTCGACCAAAATCTCCCCCCTTTCTCGACGTCCGGCCAATAGGGTCTATTTATAGAGCCTCTCAAGCCAGCCTCGAAATTGGGGGGTTTTAGATATTCTCGGGTCGAACTCACAAAAGATAATTTATAGATAATATCATAATCTTCCATCCACACGAAACGGCATCGAAAATGGTTGATTATCCGCGGAGAAATCATCAAAATAAGTTGAGGATAAAACCATGAGATAAATGGGATAAAATCGGTTGAAAATCAACAGCCGACGACTTGAACAGTCTTACGATAGACCGCACAAGGTGTGGGCCGTCTAATTTGGACCGTCCATACTGTCGGTGGAAATTTGAATAATCAGAATATTATCCCAACTATCTCTCGAACTGGCCGAAACGTCCGCCGTGGGACCCCGAACATATGAACGGTTGTATGGAGACCGTTTTAGTTTAGGGCGGCACAAACATGACCGTTTAAGCCTGTCGGTGATAATTCGAATCATTTGGATAATTATCTAAGAAAATGGGCGCGCGTAGGACTCTGAGATATAGGCGGTTGGAATAGGCCCGTCCATGAGATTGAACGGTCCTAATCAGACCGCACAAAAGCCTGTCGGTGGATATTAAGAAAATCCTCAGAAATTAGCCAAAATACATGAACGGTCCATATGCAGCCGCCCATCTTCTGAACGGCTGATGTGAAGCCGTTCATGCCCTTAGGCACTTGATTCTCGTAAAATACGTTCAATTGACCAAAGCCAAGGCCCATTAAGCCCCGAATCACCACGAATTGCACCAAGGAGGGAGACGACCCATACAACGAGCCCGAGTCATGCCACAAAATGGCCCAGTGAATGATGAACAACTCGAGGCATCAACTAATGGGAGTAAGAGAAACGGTTCGAATTATCGGTATAAAACAGGTGTCAACAGATGCCCCTCCTTAACGCCCTCTTTGCAGGGGAGCGAGCGTAGGTGATATGGAACATGGAGGTGGAGCGGAAATGCAGCGGAGTGGACCGAAAAAGCGGGCGTTAAGGTAAAACGACACCCGTTTCTACCAACAAGCGGTGAGAATCTTTCGAAAATCCTGGACCGAACGTTAGGAGTAATTGACCAAAAGGCGACGCCAATCTGGAGGGACTAAACTAAACGAAATCAACCGACAAGACCAACCTCATGGGGGACACAATCCCGCGGTCCAATGAGGGGGCCACAAAAGAAAAAAAGATGCTAAAGCTCCAGACGGGGATCTTTCAGTCAACCGACCCCAACGAACCGACCAAAGAAAACCTTCGAATTCGGAATGGAATTAGTTCACCTTACTCAAGCATTGGGACACACAGCTGACCATCACTCGACGGGTCATTTCTTAAGCAGACTATGGGGCATGAAAGCTCAAAAGGATGCGCATGATGCATGCTGGGCTAAAAATAAAAGAAATCGTTAAAACGAATGCGAAGAAAGATTAAAATATAAAATATTCGAGAGTAGTATTATTAAGCTGGGAATATCAGAGTCAAGATACCGTCTGCAACCACAGCGTGCGGATAGAACCGTCCTCCTCGTGATATCCCAACTTAACGGCTTATCCGAAGGTTAGGTATATGAGCCTGGATCATCATTATTTTTGTTGAAGGGGAACATCAGATCCTGGGACACATAAGAAACCTGCCGGCTCTCGAAATAGTATAATATAATACCATATACTAATGCAATAAGGGATTTAGGGATAGAAGGCCATACCTGACTTACCTGTGCAGGCGAAATGGCGAGACAGACTGAACTGATGCTGCATAAGATGGTTAAGATATGTATTTCCAAAGAAAATATTCAATATTCATGATTTAAATAGACCAACCAGATATACGGCCTCATCTCAACCGTGCAATATTCCAAACGGCTCTATGTTAGCCGTTCTTACCTGACCTTCGAACAAATCTTACAAGGCCGGTTGCCAGTGACGAACGGCTGGTACGGCACCGTTTATAATAAGAACGGCTCAAAGAGAACCGCTCGAGCATAGAATTCCAACCGACTTGAAATTAACGGTCAAGAGATACATACGGTTATATACGAACCGTTCACACAATGAACGGTCTAACGATAGACCGTTCTTCTCTGCAACCTCGAAAAAAAAAAGGAACCCCCTCGTTTCCCTCCACCGTAACCGACGGTGGAAGGAACGAAGGGGCAAAACGCCCTCACTCTCCCTCTCTCACTCTCTCTTCTCAACCTCCCTCCCTCTCTCAACCTTCCTCCAGCCCATTTGATGACCCAGACAAAGCACCAGGCGGCCAGACCGTCGGCCGCCGGTGAGGGCTCGTCGCCGCCGGAGCAACCGCCACCGCCGGAGGAAGAAGGAGAAACGCCTGGGGTGACCATGGAAGAGCTTGCCATCGTCGCTGCTGATGAAGAAGCCCTCGCCGGTGAGGAGGAGGTGGCCGGAGGACCACCGCCCGCGGGGGCGGCCAAGAAACCCCGCGATCCCGAGGTAGGTTCCCCCCACCTTTCCTCCCATTTCTTTTCATTTTGTTCCATGCATGCTAGTTTTAGGGGTTTAGAGGGGCCTAGGGGGGTCGGTTTAGGGACCACGGAGGTCTCCCAGCCGGCCGGGGGGCCTTCACCGTCGTCGGGGACGGCGACAATAAAACGCTTTAACAGAAACCGTACGGCAAAACAATGCGGTCCCCAAAGGACCGCCTCAAATAAACACGGTGCAGGGAGCGCCGTTCACACTCACCCAGCCAACGGGGCACCAAAACCCCAATACGGCGAGGTTATCACCGTTCAAAAGGTAGACGGACCAAATAGGTCCGTCCAATCATGTAACGACGCAAAACAATACGGTCCTTACAGGACCGTCATCAAAACAATACGGCCAAAGGTGGGCCATTACTCCTTAGGAAGAAGGGCAAACAGACGGTTCAGGGTAATCCGTCCATGATGAAAATGGTTAGGGATAGCCCGTTCAAACGGGGGGAACTGAGAAATAGAACGGTTTGAGGGAGGCCGCTCACATATAGAGCGGTTCGTGAGTAACCGTTCTTCAAATCAATAATTGGACTTTGAGCATTTTATTTATATGAGACAAATGAGAAACTAAATGACTAATGTAAATGAGATGGATGAATGCAGGGGAAACGTAGGACCCGTACCTCCTGGCTGCAGGTTCGGGCAGTGTACCTCGCACTGCCGGACTTCCAGAGGGAGCGGTTGACTGCCATGGGGTTCGCCCCCTTCCTGAGTATCGAGGTGTGTCACTTTGACGCAGCTCTGCTCTATGCCCTGCACGATCGCTGGGATCCAGTGAGTCGGACGTTCTTATTCCCGTGGGGGCACATGGTCCCTACGTTGGAGGACGTGGCCAGGCTTACTGGCCTACGCGTGCACGGGTCACCGTTCAGCGGGACTACTTTTCCTGACTACCGGGGGATGGCTCGGGAGCTGCTCGGCCTACAGCTGCGGCGCCCCGAGAGGCAGTCGACCCTCCTTCCCTGGGCTGCTCTCCAGGAGAGCCCCGGTCTTCGACGAGCTGGCGTTGCAGTGGGCGAGCGACCAGAGGAGCACTTGGAGCAGCTCGTGGGGCTGGCGAGACCGAGGGTCGCAGCGGTGCCGGGACCTGAGGCGGATAGAGTGCTGAGACGGTTCCTGATGCTGATGTTCGGGCGGCTTCTCTTCTCCACTCGGGCGGACGTGATGAGCTGTCGCTTCCTCCCTTTCTTCCAGGAGCTCGAGCATGTAGGTGACTTTGCTTGGGGAGCGGCGGTCCTCGCCTTCCTCTTCGACACCCTTAGTTCGACGGCGCGTCGGACGATGCTTGGGGGCTTCTCCCCCTTACTCCAGGTGCGACTCTCTTCTCTAGTCTTTAATTATGCAACTCTATATGCTTACTAAATGCTGACACGACTTGTGGTACAGGTGTGGGCCTACGTGCGCCTACGCAGGTTGGGGAGAGGCGAGGAGACCCGCCCTGGGCTCCTGCCGATCGCGCGGAGGTGGACAGCACCCCGAGAAATGATGGCCTTGAGGAGGCAGGTCCGGGAGCTGCAGGACGACCTGGACACTCTACCGTACGCCTCGGTACGCTTCTAGACTCAGACTCTTTAATTACATGCTATTCTTCCATGATTATAATGATGCTGATGTGGTTTCCTATTCCTTGCAGGTACAGTGGACTCCTTACACAGAGGAGAGCCCGGAGGGCCAACCGTGGGTGACCGAGGCCTTGGCCTTCTCTGGCCGGGACGTGTGGCTTCACTGCATGAATGTGGTGGAGCCACTGCACTTTAGGTTGGTGATGAGGACCATCGGGGTCTATCAGCCGGCCGTTGAGTTCCCTGCGCCCAAGAAGGCGGGGGAACGAGTGTCGAGGACGACCCGGGGACTCCGCGAGGCGTACGACTGGACAGCAAGGAACGCCGAGCAGGTTGCTGACTGGGCTGCACGAGGGCGAGTGGTGACCGCCCGGGCAGAGAGCGACAGCGCGTACTACACTGCGTACGCACGGCACTACCGGGACCAGGTGTTCCGAGGCGCCCACCGACCGGTACGACTTCTAAACTTAAACTTTGTCTATCATGCTTATGATTCTTATATGATGCACTAACAAAGACTTTTACATGTAGGTTGACCCTGCAGGACGAGTGGCAGAGTTGCAGGGACTCCTGCACTCCACCATCCGGGAGAGAGACGAGGCCCGACAGGCCCTGGCCCTACTAGTGAGTTTCCTAAACCTTAGACCTTTGAAATTATGCAGTTCTATATGATTATGCTTATGCCTATAACTGACCTGGAGTATTTGGATGCAGCGCGCCGAGGGTGTTCAGAGGGCGGGACCAGACGCTCCTTCTTCCTCCTCCATCCAGACCCCAGCAGACCGAGCCGATCGGGATGCGGACTTTACTCGGATGGTAGAGCGGGCCAAAGCGGCCGAGGTGGCACTCGTGGAGAGGGTACATAAATCTCTATACTTCCTCCTGCTTATTTATGCTTATGAAATGTATGAAATGTGACCAACTGATAGTGATATGTGGATGCAGACGTCCGAGCTGACCCGCCTCCAGGCGGAGCTGGAGCGGGGCCGGGTGGCGGCTCTGGAGGAGGTAGCCCGGGTGCGAGAAGAGGCTGCGCGGAGCCGACCGGCAGACGCAGTGGAGACGGCACTCCTCCGGGCTGAGCTAGAGAGACTACGAGCCGGTGCTACCGAGGCGGACCGTTACCGGGCAGAGGCAGAGCATTACAGGAGTGAGGCAGAGCAGGCCCGTCTACAGGTTGCTCGGTTGGAGGGCAAGGTGGAGGGTCTAAAGGAGGCGAGTCGAGAGCGCAGCAGGGCGACTGCAAGTGGCAGCTACGGCACCCACGGCTCCGTGAGGAGTTACTTCACTGGTTCCTTCGGCCATCGGAGGAACGAGGAGGAGGAGCGGCACCGGCGACGGCGTGATGAGGCGACCTCAGCGATGCCTCCCCCAAAGAGGCATGAGGGTGGTGGAGAGCGACGGGGGCCAGGGAGAGGGAGCTGCTTGACTGGTTGTACTGGGCCCGTCTTTGTACATGATGTGACATGATTAGTGATATGCATGCCTTTGTTTTTCGTTTGCTTTGTGGATGAATGTATGTATAAGTGGGCAAAATGAGTTTGAGGAGTGCGCTTAGCCTGAGAGAGATGAGCGACGCACACGCCGACTTGAGTGAGATGAGTGACGCACACGCCGACTTGAGTGAGACGAGTGACGCACACGCCGACTTGAGTGAGATGAGTGACGCACACGCCGACTTGAGTGAGATGTGTGACGCACAGGCCAACTTGAGTGCGATGAGAGCGCTCACGCCGACTTTAGTGAGATGAGAGCGCTAAATGATTGAGACATGAGTGAGCAGGTTAATTGGGGGGGTAGAGCACATGCACGGTTCTCCCCTAGCCGTCCGTAGATAAGAGCGGTTCTATAAGGGACGCTTACATTGGTTGGAACGGTTCCATGTAAACCGTAGGAATGGTGGAACGGCGGATTTAGAGCCGCACAAGTCACCGGGCTCGGGCTTCCTTGGAGAGAAGAACGGTTGATGATGGGCCGTATATGGTATGGACGGTCTATCGTAAGACCGTCCAATCCAACATCCTGTTTGCCCGAAAGGGGACTCCTGGAGAGTCCCCAGCCCAAGGGCAAGGCGCTTTGTACCTATCAGAACCTTATCTAAACTCGTCCTAGGCTTATCTAGGCCTAATCCTAAGATGTTTTAGGCTCCCTAATGAACCCTATAAGTAGTAGGGAGGCCTGAACCCTCAGCTCACTCATCCTCCCTTTCCTGAAGCCAAAAACCTTTGATTCTCATCATCTCAACATGAAGAGGGCTTATGATGGAAGTCCTGCGGAGGGCGCGTTGTTTGAAGGACCTCGGCCGGCTAGAAAGGAGCGGGAAGCGATTCAACGGCTAAGCTTGATTCCTCGACATCTTAGCGCCACCCCTATGAGAGAGGTAAGTTTGATCAGAATATGCTTAGAGTCCATCTTTCAATTTCCTCTTATATCTCTTTACACCCCTTGCTTTCTCCTTCTTTTCAGCTTCTTCCCGGCCCGAGACGCTTTTCTAATTTAAAGTGGGTGGCTCCCATGGTCCGTGCATTGCCCCTCGGGGTGACTCATCTTCTCAAATCCTGGCACCTGCACTCCCTCCTAGTACTAGGTCAGAATTACCCCAAACTTTCTTTAGACTGGCATAGTATCTCTGCTCTGATGGAGATTTGGCACCCTCAGACTCACACTTTTCTCTTCCCATCTTTCGAGGCCACTATCTTGCTAGAGGAGGTAGAGACATACTTCGGGCTCCCTAGGTCCAAGGTGGGGGAGGAAGACTTGATATGCCATACCGTTGCCCCTATAGACCCAAAACTCATCCTAGGGGGGTTCATACCTGATAGCGGGGATGTTCGTACCTTTATAGGCCCTCGCCACATCCACCTCCTTCCTTTGAGCCAGTGGGTAGTGGAGCATTGCCGGAATAAGTGCGGGTGGGTTGAAGCCATAGCCAAAGCTGCGTCCATCTGCCTATGTGGGGCCATCCTTTTCCCTTCAGCCGACCATGTCCTAGAGACTCCTTTACTCAGCACCATCAGCGGCCTTTGGCAGGGGTTTTCCATTTCTCAGGCTGTCTTAGCTTACCTGTACGAGGGTCTTACTTCAGCAGCCTTAGGAGGTCCTCTCTTTGGTTCAATGATCCTATTGGAGTGCTGGATGGGAGTTAGGATGAAGTTTATCCTCAGGGAGGACATCACCTCAGTTAGTAGGGTTTTTGGGAGCCATCCCCTTTACTTTATAGGGGGCGCCTTCAGGTTCTCTCCACAGGTTGAGTGCAGGATGGCTGAGCTGAAGACCAGGGACGAGTGGCGCCCGTACATCAACAGGCTGCCCCTGGATAGGTTCGTGATGCGCCCAGACTTCCTCCATGATACCATCATCAGGCTACCGAGGAGAGCTGGCTTGGACTTGAGGCTCGTGAGTGACACTACCTTAGCGATGTACAGCCCACACAGATGCTACCTGCAGATTGGACTACCCCGGACGGTGCTACCTACGCTACCCCACCTTCCCATGCTACAGGCACGGAGGATCGGGACAGAGGAGGACGAGCAGGCGGTCAGGAGTGCGCTGATCATATGGGAGGTGAGCAGGGTGCGTACCCTACCAGCAGAGGTCGAGGAGGCTCCAGAGACTAGACAGGCTTATCTTAGGGAGTTGAGAGAGATACGTCCTCGCGGGGATGCCCAGCGGCGGACTGAGTGATTTTTGTTTTTATGATGATATGGGATAGGATTTTACATTCGGACAGCTTGATATATGATATGAATAAGATTTGATGAGATTGAGTTTGAGCTTTGTAATATGATTATGAGGTGATGTGATTGCATAGGCCAACGCGAGGATTGAATATTCATGTGGTCCGAGCCAACTGTCCTTCCAACCTGCCCCTGCACACATGCAAACATGAAACAGATTAAATCTATTTTAGGCTCAGCCCCTTGCCTGCAATACGTCAGGAGATGACCCTTTCTTGACTTTTGGTCAAGGGGGGTGAGCCTTATTAAATAGGCAAATATCAAAGTGCGAGAAATGCAGATGAATGCAAGAGGGAAACATGTAAGTTTTTTTGGTTTCTTTTTTTTGGAATATTTGATTTTTGTTGGATTTGAAATATTTGATTTTTTGGGTTTTGAAATATTCGATTTTTTTGGGTTTGAAATATTCGATTTTTTTTTGGGTTTGACATATTTGATTTTTTTGGGTTTTGAAATATTTGACTTTTTTGGGTTTTAAAATATTCGATTTTTTTGGGTTTTGAAATATTCGATTTTTTTTGGGTTTTGAAATATTTGATTTTTTTGGGTTTTGAAATATTCGATTTTTTTGGGTTTGACATATTTGACTTTTTTTTGGGATTTCAAATATTCGATATTTTTGGGTTTTGAAGCCAGCTCGGGTCTCAATAACAGGGACCTTCTCGTCTTGCTACGGAATTCCAAGGCTCAGCGCGTGCAGGAAGGGGGACCGCCCGTGATCGGAGTCAACTCTGCTTGACGGTGCCTCTGCTGAGGCCATACCCGGGGTGGGATTCATTCCTTGGGAAAGTAAAAAAGATTGAGTAGAGAAGTCGACGATAGGTGTAGAGGTTTTTAGGGCTTGAGTTCTTTTCCAGGACACCCCCCCCCCTTTTTCAAGGAATCTGGTCTGTTGCGCCGGGGCTCTGTATCCATTATCGAACCTTCACCCGCTCTAGACACACATGCGACCGGGCTCATAACGTCCCGCGGGGAAACTGTACTGCCACTCTTGCCATGCCTAGTTGTAGCCTTTGGGCTTTGTACTTTCGGCTTTATCTTTTGATTTTGCCCCTATTCTTTTCTCCTTTTTTTCTTTTTTCTTGTTTTTTTTTGCTTTCCTCTTCTTTTTTCTTTTGCGGAGTGAGGTCTTAACGGATTGCCCCTATTTGAGACCTTTTTTAACGGGGAATCTGGGTCAGTTCTCGCCCCCTTATTCACCACTTGCCCCTATCTTCAACCGAGAGAGAGGAAATACAAGGATTTCCACCTTCCCCGAGCATGGCCAAAGGAGAAACAATGTCGGGTAGCATGAGAGAATACCGCACCACGGGGTCGTGTAGTGTGTGAGATGCTGGACCTGGGTCCTCCTTTCGCAATTTGGTGGGGTATGCCCTGCCATCGAGCCGTTCACTGGTTTTTATTTTTATGGATGAAAACGCTTTAAATACAGCCCATTCCACGGGTTTGGCAATTCCTCCCCCTCCGAGTTAATTAGACGATACGCATTGCCTGGATAAGCTTCCTTGATTACGAAGGGCCCTTCCCAGTTGGGTTGCAACTTAGACCTGGGGCCTGCTGACCTGACGAATTTGCGTTGTAAAACCATATTACTCACTTGAAATTTCCTTTCAATGACCTTCTTTTGAAAATATCGCGAGACACGCTTTTGATATACTGAAACATGATTGGCCGCATTCAACCTCTTCTCGTCTAAGAGTTCCAGTTGGACTAGCAACGCCTCTCGATGTTCGTCGAGATCAAGTTCCTTATCCAGCTGCACCCTTAGGGAAGGGATTAGAATTTCATACGGGAGCACCGCTTCCATTCCATAGGTGAGGGCAAAGGGAGTCTGCCCTGTGGGGGTGCGGACGGAGGTGCGGTAGGCCCATAGAGCTTCTATCAATTTGTCGGCCCAATCAGCAAATTTATGTGATTCACATGTTTTCTTGATAATTTTGAGAAGAGTCTTATTCGTGGCCTCAGCCTGGCCATTACCTTGGGGGTAGTATGGTGATGAATGATGCAAAACTATATTGAATTTCTTACAGAGGTCTTGGAGTTCTTGTGAGATGAATTGAGGCCCGTTGTCGGTGACGATGCTGCTTGGCACCCCGAATCGCGAGATGATGTTCTTCATGATGAAGTGGCATACTGTGGTGGCTTTGATTTCTGCATAAGCTTCAGCTTCAGCCCACTTAGTGAAGTATTCTGTAGCTGTCAGAATGAAGGATTTCTATTTAACAGCAGAGTTCGGATCACCGAGGGGCCCGATGATGTCAAAGGCCCACATAGAAAATGGCCAGGGAGCCGTAATAGGATGAAGAGAAGAGGCCGGAGCGTGGATTTTGTTGGCATGGATTTGGCACTAAAGACACCTACGGACATAGGTAGAGCAATCTTCTTCTAGGGTTGGCCAGTAATAGCCCTGCCTAAGAATCTTCTTTGCCAAGGCCTGTCCGTTCACATGGCCTCCACACTCGCTGGAGTGGGCTGCTTCCACGACCTTCCAAGCTTCCTTGTCATCTAGGCACCTCATTAGAACTCCATTCAGGGCCCGCCTGTACAATTCACCGGCGATGATCGTGTATCTGGCGGCGACTCTCCTAATGGCTTTTCGCTGCTCAGCGTTGGCCGTTTCCGGAAATGTACCATCCTTGCAGTATTGCTCGATCTCATAAAACCACGGCAATTCTTCCTCTTTAATGATCTCCTCGAGCTCAGTTAATGAAACCTCTTTTATTTCCTCCCTTTCTATTTTCTTCTCTACGGACATCCTAAGATTGTTGAACCAGGGATCTTGCAGGGAAGGAACGTCTAACCTTTGGACCATAATAGTCTCAGTGACGCGACTTAGGGGGAGTGATAGAGAAGATGCGAGCGACGCAAGGGCGTCGGCCAAGATATTCTGAGAGCGAGGAGTGTGAATATAGACGAGTTTCCTGAATTGCCTGGCCAAGAGCGTGACCAGATCCTGGTAGGGTTTGAGCTTAGGATCGCGGGTGCGGTAGGTTGACAAAACTTGACGCAGCACCAGCTGGGAGTCTCCTATGATGTTTAGGTATCGCGCGCCCAAGATGTAGGCGTGCTTCAGACCGGCAAGGAGAGACTCATACTCGGCTATATTGTTGGTGGCGGGGAATGAGAGTTGATATGCCACGGGGATGGTTACCCCTTCTGGAGTAAGGAGAACGGCGCCGACTCCGCTGCCCTGGGAATTAAGGGCACCATCGAAGTGAAGGGACTAGAAAGGAAGATGAGTGATCACCGCCAGGTGCTCATCGGGGAATTCATCCTGAATGGAATCAGTGCGAGGGATAGGAGAATGAGCCAGGTGCTCGGCAATAGCATATCCCTTGATTGCTTTCTGTACGATGAAGGTGATGTCGAACTGGGAGAGAAAACTTTGCCAGCGAGCTAGCCGATTAGAAAGGACCGGCTTTTCCAACATATAACGAATGGGGTCCATTCTAGAGATGAGCCTAACCTCGTGGGCAAGAAAATAGTGTTTAAGCTTTTGCGCTACCCACACTAGTGCTGCACAGGTCTTCTCCATAGCGGTGTACTTGGATTCAGCGGGATTAAATAACCTTGAGAGATAGTACGCCGCCCTTTCTCTTCCTTCATCGTCTACCTGTGCCAAAACGGCTCCTAGGGAGTCCTCAATTACAGAAATGTACAGGATCAGGGGTCTCCCGGGGACGGGTGGTTGTAGAACCGGGGGATTAGAGAGGTACACCTTGAGTTCCTCATAGGCCTTTTGACATTGTTCATTCCATTCAAATTTCACGCCTGCCTTTAACAATTCATAAAACGGGCGGCATCTTTACGAATGCTGAGATATGAATCTCCTGATAAATTGCAAACGCCCGATCAAACCTCGAAGCTCAGTGACGTTCTTCGGCGGTGGCATTTCCATGACGGCCTTTGCCTTGTTTGGATCGATCTGAATCCCCCGTTTACTAACTATAAACCCGAGCAATTTCCCTGATGCAACTCCGAACACACATTTCTTTGGATTCATCTTTAACTTGTATTCCCTAGCCCTTTGCAATACCTTGGCTAGAATGGCAGGGTGCTCTTCTTGTGACCTCGATTTGACTAAAATATCATCCACATAAGCTTCTAAATAAACGTGCATCATATCGTGGAAGATAGCCATCATCGCTCTTTGGTAGGTGGCACCTGCATTTTTCAACCCAAATGGCATAATGACGTAGCAGTATGTGCCCCAAGGTGTGGTGAACGAGGTCTTTTCTTGATCCTCCGGAGCCAAAAGGATTTGGTTATACCCCGAGTAGCCGTCCATGAAGGAGAGGGCTTCGTACCCAGCTGTATTATCGACCAAGACGTCGATGTGAGGAAGTGGAAAATCATCTTTCGGACATGCCTTGTTTAAGTCCCTGAAGTCAATACAGATTCAAATTTTACCATCCTTCTTCATCACCGGGACTATATTTGCCACCCATTGCGGGTACAGCACCACTCTAATGAACCGGGCCTTATGCAATTTATCGACTTCTTCCTTAATCCTCAAGGCCATCTGCGGGTGAAATCTCCTTGCCTTCTGTTTAACGGGCGTTGCCCCTGGTTTGAGAATCAGCCTGTGTTCGACCAATGCGGGGTCAAGGCCTGGCATGTCTTCGTAGGACCAGGCGAAAGAATCGTTGTATTCCCTCAAGACTTTGACAAGTTCCTCTTCGACTGGAGGAGGGAGATTGGCGGAAATAAGTATGGGCCTGGGGTCCTCTACTGTTCCGAGGTTAATTTCTTTAGTGGATTCATCCACTGCCATGGAAGGATCGTCGAACTTCTTCAAGCCTTGGGCATATAGGTCGGCAGTGTCACCCATTTCATCTTCCTCATCATCAGCTGGGACTTTCTCATTCACAATTTCATATACTCCTAGTCCATCCTTGCTCCATACCTCATCAATTCCCTCATCATCTTCCAGGATAATTGCGGTCTCCACAAATTCTGGACACTTCAACAGAGCATGACATCTCCCAGCCAAATCTTGTAGAAACCTATCGGGGATGGTTCTGGGTGGATGGGCTGACAAAACTCGAACTAGACTCTACCCTGACTGACTCGACCATCCTAGAAGACTCTGTACACTGTACATCTAATCTAGGGGAGAAGAAATCTACCGAAAAGAAACAGGGGTCTCGCGCCCCTGGGGATCTGGGCAGAACATAGCGTAATCTTCCATGGAGACCTCCGTTTTGAAATTGGCATTTTTTTTTGGAGGCCGGAGGTGATCACACAATAGGAAGAAGAAGGTGGAGGAGGAGGAAGCTGCATGGGGAACAATTCTGGGAAGATGCAGTCAAAGAAAGGGTTAGAAGACTTAAACCACATTTCATGGAGCTGAGCTCCTGGAGGAGGAGGAGTGAATAGGGTTGATAGATCAATGGGCGGGCAGCGCCCGCAAGCACATGGAACGAATAGAATTTCAGGTCTCTCCGCAAAGTACGGGTCGACCAGGAGTGGAGGGGAACGGGGAACAGAATCCAACCGTTGAAACCAGGAAGCGAGACGAGATGGGGACATAGAATAAGTAGTGGCGGAGCTCCCCGTCTTCCGGGGCCCCTGGCGGGCCAATGGCATCGGAGGGCGCTTTACCAGTTGCGTCTCCTTCTTCTTTGGGTCACCCTCTTTTTCATAAAACATCCTTGTAAAGCAATTAGCAAAGTCTTCCAAGTCACCGGCTAGCTCTTGCGGTGGTGGTGGCGGATCGGCAATAGCACAAGCTTCATCTATCTTTTCTTCAAGGCTAGATGGCGAGGTCTTCAAGGTGCCGGGCTGCAACGGACCCTTCACAAAATGTCACCGGTAATCCTAGGTCAATGGCCCAGAGTCCCCAAGCATTGACATGGAGGATTCATGGTAGCCGAGGCCCCAGCGGCCCATCTTCCTTCCCTTGGGAACGGGGTTAGTTCTGCCCTGCAGTTGTGCGCCGAGTCCTCGGCCTGGATGATAGCCCAATTTTAGAATTAAGTGCCACCCTTTGGAGTCTCTCATCTTGGGCTTAACCTTCACATTGATTGGTGCAGCGGTGGGCTTGCGCGACGCATATGCCCACGAATAGTTTAAGTCCAGGACAGATAGAACAGGTCTGTTACTCGGCCACAGTGTGGGCAGAATCTTGGCTGCTATGGCGTCAACGTTTTGAACTGTGGAAACACTTTTCACTTTGACCACTCGCCCTTGGAATGGGAACTTCAGACACTGGTGGGCGGTCGAGGAGACGGCGTTCAAACTATTCAACCATGGACGACCCAGAATGGCTTTGAACATTGGGTCTATGTCCAACACATAAAATTCTACATCCATCACTAATGGCCCTAGCTCGGCCTGCACAGTTACCACCCCGTGACAAGCACGTCTGGAGTTATCATATGCGGCTATCGTGGTTGGCGTCGGCTTGAGCATGTCCTCTGATATATTACAAGCACGAAGGGTACTCAATGGGCAGACATTTATCGATGCCCCTGTGTCCACAAGGGCGGATTCCACGGCCGTTTTGTTTAGAGAGATGGTAATACATAACGGCATCTGCCGTGCTTCAGGAGGAGCTAGCTCTGACTCAGCAAATGCAATAGAGGGCCCCTTTGTGATCATGGCCAAGACCGCGGGCAGGTTATCCACTGCCACATCTTCGCTCACCATAACTTTTTGTAGGAAGATCTTCAGGGCATATTGGTGGAGCGGCGACCTCTTGATTAGTTCTAACACTGAGATTTTAGCCGACAGCCGGTCTAAGTGCTGTAATAAATCATATCTTGTGCCCGGCACCGGGTCTATCTCTTCTGGTTCAACTGTATGGGAGGAAACTGCAGGGTTTGGTGCAGATGCCCCTGGGGAAGGAAAAATTCTTTGGAAAGGACGCCCGCTCCGAAGGGCGCATTGCGATGCTTGCACGGCCTGGACTGGACCCCCGCTTGGCCTGGTGGGGCAGGTGAATGGCGTGGAGATGGGGGTGAGGATGACTGAAGTGGGTTTAATGGGCCCTGGTGGAGGGGAAATGGGTGAAGGGTTAAGCTTAGGAGATATGATGGGAGGCATGGCGGGTGGTGGTGAAAGGACGGACGGAGTAGAGGGGAAGGTAGCGGGTCTAAGAGGCGATGCGGAGGAAATGGCGGGCAATGTAGCGGCGGATCTAAGGATGGAGGGGATGGCAGGTGAGGGAGAGTAGTGGTGGTGTAAGGCCAAGAGATGGGCGGGGGTCTCATCATCGAACGTCCACCCAACGTTGGGGGCTGGGCGTTGGACCAAATTCACTTGTGCTGGGGCCGGTGCCGGCGGTTGCTGTTGTTGCAGAGGAGCGGGCTGATGCATTGGCATGGGATTTTGATGGATCCCAAGGTCTTGCTGCTACGGTTGAGGTTGCGGTTGCTGCTGGGGCTATTGCTGCTGCTGCGGCTGGGGCGCCGCCTGTTGCGGTCTGGCCTGTCTCTGCCTCTGCTTGATATCCTCAATCTGATGTGACACCAAATGCAGCGGAGACTTTGATTCCTTGGACCTAATTCGTAATCACAATTACAAGGCGCCGAGAATATGTTAAAGCTACCAACGCACCGTGCGCACACGATTCCCGTGGTGACCCGGTGATGCCGAGTCGAGGTGATGGAGATAGCCCCTGACTGGTTAGAGGACCAGCACCACTTTAGTTAGCCCTCCCGAAGGTTTGAAAGCCCACAAACAAGGGCGGCCGGATGCCTTAAAGGCACGGGGTCACTCGCTCACTTATAGCCACGGTGACCACACTGAAAGGTGGCCCCGGGATCGGGCACTCGCTCTCCTACCGGCCGATATGTTTCGCAGATATTAAATAAACAAGTATAAGGAGGCAAGGGTAGGAGGCTCACCTGGTTGGTTTGAGGAAACCAACCCCGGTCGGAGACGAGGGCGAGCGGGGAAGTGTGGGTTCCCCGCACACTGCGCCGATGAAGCTTCGAACCTGTTTAAGTGTACACTCACTACACCTCACGCAGGAGGGTGATCTCGGGGATGGGAATTGATGGATTACAACAAACACTACCTCCCGCAGGGAGGGGCGGTAAGCCGGCCAGGCAAGAGGAGGGAAATAAGCTAGTAGCCCACGATGAGGGACCGCTTCCGAAGTGGGTCGCTGGCTGTGGATGTTGATAGGCAGTCGGTGTAGTCCCTGTAGATCTCGGTCAGGAATTTCTCCGATGACAAGCCAAGGGGGGATCTTCTCATAACAGGAACCCAAACGCCTCTGATTTATATCAATTTATTCTGTCGTCGGCGATGGCTGTAGTGGAGGTCTGAGTAGAGCAACAGATTCTGGGGCGGGTGGCTCCCTGTTTCTGTCTGCAACTTGCAGAAGTGGCTCCGGTCGCTCCTGGATGCCGAATCACAAACAGTCAGAGCCGCTGGAACCGGGGACGAGGACTCTACACAGTAAAACTAACGGCAACACCTTCTGAGGTCGGGGTGGACAGGGGGACGCCGACGAGTGGGAACTGGTCGCTGCAGACTGCAGGAGGCAGACCCACGCGACTGTAGGGGAAAAATCAGAACTCTGACTCCCGGATGCCGAATGTGGTTCTGCTTCTTGGTCCTGGATGGGAACAGGTGGAGGAAGATATTTTTAGAAGAACTTGTGGCTTGAATCGTCCAGTGGCTGGTCCGGGTAGATCTTCGAACAAGGTGGCAGCTTCTGGCCGCAACAGCTACCTGGCACGAACAGTGACTTGCAGAAGTTGACCCGGCCGATCCCGGACACCAAATCTCGAACCGTCGAAGTTGTTGGAACCGTGGATGAACCCTCTTTGCGGGAAAACTAGTGGGGAAGCCGTCTGATGTCGGGGCGGACTGAGGGATGCTGATGAGTGGAGGTAGGTCACTGCCACCTGTGGGAGACAGACCCGAACAGTCGAGGTAGAAAGACCATAACTCTGACCTCTGGATGTTGAACGCACTTCCGCTTCCTGATCCTGGAAGAGGATAGGACGTGGAAGAACTTTGTTGAAGAACTGTCGGTCTGAATCCTCCGCCGTTTGTCGTGGTACAGCTTCAAATCAGGTTCAGGAACTCTACAGAGGGAGCCCAGCGCAGTCGGGGGAGAATGGTTCTCCCGGACAGCCCCGAACTCAGAATGGGACGAGATTGCCTCGCCTACAAAGATAACTGGACGACCTTTCCATAATGGTAGGGTACGCCTTCAGACGACGCCGTATGAATCCGTGGATTCTTCAGCAAGTCGACCCTTTCTCTGCCACCTGCAGACTTGGGCAAAGGGAAAGAGATAGTGGTGGAACTAGGCTAATGGAAGAACAATGGGGAAGGGGGTTGGGGGGGGGGCTGCGACCTAGGGAGGTGAAGGGGCTGGGAATGAATGGGGTGCAGTCCCCAAAGGGAGGAAAATTCGAATTTTAGCTTGGGAGGGGTGAAGGGTGTGCTTGGGGAAGTGAGGGGGTGTATGGGGAATGCCAAGGGGTGCCTTGGAAGAGGGAGAGGTGCCTAGGAGAAAGGGATTCCACCTAGGGGTTGGAGGGGACTTAAATGGGAGGTATGGGGAAGGGGGAGGGGTCTTAATTAGAGGTGAATAGGGAGGAGAGAGAGTGAATTTCGAATTTGGGGTGGGGAGGAGAGAGAGAGAGAGAGAGAGAGAGAGAGAATGAGAGAGCTAGAGAGAGAGAGGGGGGGCACTTATGCTCAAATATTCAATACTTCATTAGCTTCAAAAGAGGGGGTTTGGGGTCCTATATATAGGAAAACCCAATTTACAAAGAAGTCCCCATGAAATGGACAAATGACGGAAGACCAAGGGGTGGGGAGAGGGGCGCCCATGGGCCAGACCAAAGAAATGGCCCAATAAGACCTACTAGCCCCATTAGCCGACTAGCCTACATACAAGCATAAGTAAATAACATGATAACCTAGTAACATGACTCAAAACATAGGCAAATACATCAAAATGACTCAAGAAAATAGGAAAATGTAATAGGATGATAAGCACCAATGTTCCGTCTGAAGAAGGGCTGCTCCCTAGCTGCCTCCGGGAGGGAGAGAAGTGCCAAGCCAGAGGGTATGTGGTGTGATGCCCTCATCAATTCTCCCGGGCAGCGAAGAGCTCGACTCTGTCGAGTAAAGGCCCTCCCTGCTGCGGTACTGCTCTAGGAGATCGGGGGACAGCTGCTGGAGATCCTCCCGGCTCACCCAGGTATCGTCCGAGGGTGGTCGTCCCTTCCACCTGACCAGGTAGCGCTCATACGCCTTGCTCCTTGTGATGGTAACCTGTTCATCTAATATCTGCTCCACTTCATCACGCCGGTTTCTCAAATGGGGTTGAGCTCTCTGGGGTGTGGGGGCGCTCTCAATGGAGGGAGTAGGCTGGATTTCCTCACCGGGTGTCACCGTGGGGCCCTTGTAGGGCACCAGGTCAACCACATTGAATGTGGGGCTTACTCCGTACTCTTCAGGGAGGTCGAACACGTAAGCATTGGTGCCAAGGCGTCTCAGCACCTGGAAGGGGCCAGCTCCACGCGACCTCAACTTCGAAGTATTCCCAGGGAACAACCTCTCAGTTCTCACCATCACAAAATCACCAATCTGGAATTCTTGGTGGCGGCGGTGGGAGTCAGCAGACTTCTTGTAAATCTCGTTGCTCTTGTTGATGTTTTTGCGAATTTTTCCATGCAACTCTGTGAATGTTGATTCACTAGTGGATAATGGGGGTCCTGGACAACCAAATGTAAACCTATCATGCTTAGGAGTCATGTGGACCTTGATGCACTTAGGTGGACCGGGGCAGCCACAAATGGCCCTATCATGCCTGAGGTGGATGAAGAGTGGGGGAGGACCAGTATGTCCAAATGTGGCTCTATCAGGTATGGGTGCAATGAATGCCGGAGGACCTGGACTTCCATGTAGACTCCTATCATGCATAAGATGGACGATGAATGGGGGTGGACCTACATATCCAAATGTGAACCTATCATGCACCGGACCTAGTGTGTATGAGACACAAATGAGATGACTATCCCTACCAGGTGGGGCAAAATGTTGTGGCCCATGCATTACAATCAAGATGGTCCCATCTTTAGGTGGGGGTGGATTTGGGGGTTTCCACTCATAGGGGTCGAAGGGGTCCAAGAAGGTGGACATTTTGGGATAGGTCACTTCCTCATTTCCTAGGTGGACGTCACCCTCGGTCATGGCTCTCATAGTGTGAACTAAGTAGTGGAATGGGTGGGTTGGGTTCAACATGGTGGATGAGGGTAGGAGGGAGTGGGTGGTGGGTAAGGCGGTTAGGTCCCATGGGTTCAATGTCTTCCATAGGGAGGGATCAAAGGGGTCATGGAATGTGTTACCAAGGAAGGGGTATTCTATCTCCTCAAGGTCTTCAAATGATGGTGAGTCCTCCTCCTCAAATGTGGTATTTGAACCGAAGTCCTTGGCGGGTTGGTTGGCCATGAATGGAGGGTTTGGCATCCTACCCGAAATAAGCAACTCTAATTTGTGGAGAGCATCGGGCTCCTCGGGTGTAGGGAGGAATAATAGGAGGTCACTAGTGTAGCAACCCATAGTGTAAGTGGGGGAGATGGATCCGACACATAAGTGTAGGAGGTCAAGGCTCCTAGGTTGGTCGGTTACAGTGGTCAACAGGTCAGTTAGCTCCATTTGCCAAGCTATACCCTTAAGAAAGTCCCCTAGTGTCTCCACCTGATAGGATGATTGGATTGTGGTGTGATAGGTGGGTAAGGGTACTATAGGGAGATTTTGTTCCATAGGAGGGCAAACATGGGCCATGAGATCTCTAAATGGGTTCTCCTTTAGCCAACGTGAAAGGGGTTCTCCTAAGATGAGCTCGGCCCCTACTAGGGAGGGTGGTGTAAGGTGAAGTCCACCATGTGAAGTTTCTTCTTCTTCCAGGACATGGGTGATCTCCATGGCGGGGGTTGGGTCCGGAGTACTCATCACTATGGGGTTGGGTATGGGGATCATGGTTTCCTTCACCAAGGAGGTGAGTAAGTCCATTGCTTGTGGGGTGATGATGACTGGCATGTGGCTCTTTTGGGGTGGTGAGTAATGGGGGACTTGGGATAGGATGGGGAGGGGTAGGAGTGGAGGCCTAGGTTGGGCATCTTGTAACTCATGGGGGAGGGTGCACCCCATTTGGCTCACTGGGTCTTCTTTGGGTAGGAATGAGTTCTCTTGACCTATTTGGGCCTCATATTCTTCTTCCCAATCTAGGAGAGCCTTATAGTCTTCGGTCACCTCCGTAAGTTCCTTTTGGAAATGGGTGGGATGAGGATTTGTGGAAGCTTGTGGGGTGTGGGTTTGATGGGGAATGTTGGGTTGGGTGGTGGCCAATTTGGTTTGAATGGTGGTGGTGATCGGGATAGGAGTCATTTGGGGTGGTGGAGTTTGGACCCTAAGGGAAGTGAAAATCTTCCTGATCTCAACCCTTATCTCTTCCAATGAATCTAGGGGTCCTTTGGGTGGTGGGGTTTGGGTCCTAATGGAGGCCTTGGGTTGACTGGGAGGAAAAGGGGGAGTGGGAGTGCTCCTCGGGTTATGGTCCTCACGGTAGGAGTGGGACGGTCGGGGAGCGTAGATCTTCCTGAGCTCACTCTTCATCTCTTCCCATGAGTGGATGGGCTCTTGCCCCCAAACCCTTCTAAATCTCTCTTTGTGTTCCCACATTTTCTTAGCTAGACCCCGAAGTCGTGCCTTGGCCCTGCGGACTCTCTCGGATCCATATACCCAAGTACTTTCAAAGTCCCTTTCCATGGTATTCTCCCACCTAAGATAGGCATGAGGATTAATTCCATCAAAATGAAGGTCCTCATCTACAATGTAGTCCATGTGGAGGGGGTCAATCAGACCATGTGACCAACGAGGGGTATGCATGAGGATCGGGTGATGAATGCAAATGCCCTAGGACAAGACTTAGTAGAGACAAGTCTAGAACTTGCTCTGATACCAACTGATGTGACACCAAATGCAGCGGAGACTTTGATTCCTTGGACCTAATTCGCAATCACAATTACAAGGCGCCGAGAATATGTTAAAGCTACCAACGCACCGTGTGCACACGATTCCCGTGGTGACCCGGTGATGCCGAGTCGAGGTGATGGAGATAGCCCCTGACTGGTTAGAGGACCAGCACCACTTTAGTTAGCCCTCCCGAAGGTTTGAAAGCCCACAAACAAGGGCGGCCGGATGCCTTAAAGGCACGGGGTCACTCGCTCACTTATAGCCACGGTGACCACACTGAAAGGTGGCGTCGGGATCGGGCACTCGCTCTCCTACCGGCCGATATGTTTCGCAGATATTAAATAAACAAGTATAAGGAGGCAAGGGCAGGAGGCTCACCTGGTTGGTTTGAGGAAACCAACCCCGGTCGGAGACGAGGGCGAGCGGGGAAGTGTGGGTTCCCCGCACACTACGCCGATGAAGCTTCGAACCTGTTTAAGTGTACACTCACTACACCTCACGCAGGAGGGTGATCTCGGGGATGGGAATTGATGGATTACAACAAACACTACCTCCCGTAGGGAGGGGTGGTAAGCCGGCCAGGCAAGAGGAGGGAAATAAGCTAGTAGCCCACGAGGAGGGACCGCTTCCGAAGTGGGTCGCTGGCTGTGGATGTTGATAGGCAGTCGGTGTAGTCCCTATAGATCTCGGTCAGGAATTTCTCCGATGACAAGCCAAGGGGGGATCTTCTCGTAACAGGAACCCAAACGCCTCTGATTTATATCAATTTATTCTGTCGTCGGCGATGGCTGTAGTGGAGGTCTGAGCAGAGCAACAGATTCTGGGGCGGGTGGCTCCCTGTTTCTATCTGCAACTTGCAGAAGTGGCTCCGGTCACTCCTGGATGCCGAATCACAAACAGTCGGAGCCGCTGGAACCGGGGACAAAGCCTCTACACAGAAAAACTGACGGAAACATCTTCTGAGGTCGGGGTGGACAGGGGACGCCGACGAGTGGGAACTGGTCGCTGCAGACTGCAGGAGGCAGACCCGCGCGACTGTAGGGGAAAAATCAGAACTCTGACTCCCGGATGCCGAATGTGGTTCTGCTTCTTGCTCCTGGATGGGAACAGGTGGAGGAAGATATTCGTATAAGAACTTGTGGCTTGAATCATCCAGTGGCTTGTCCGGGTAGATCTTCGAACAAGGTGGCAGCTTCTAGCCGCAACAGCTACCTGGCACGAACAGTGACTTGCAGAAGTTGACCCGGCTGCTCCTGGACACCAAATCTCGAACCGTCGAAGTTGTTGGAACCGTGGATGAACCCTCTTTGCGGAAAAACTGTTGGGGAAGCCGTCTGATTTCGGGGCGGACTGAGGGATGCTGATGAGTGGAGGCAGGTCACTGCCACCTATGGGAGACAGACCCGACCAGTAGAGGTAGAAAGACCATAACTCTGACCTCTGGATGTTGAACGCACTTCCGCTTCCTGATCCTGGAAGAGGATAGGACGTGGAAGAACTTTGTTGAAGAACTGTCGGTCTGAATCCTCCGCCGTTTGTCGTGGTACAGCTTCAAATCAGGTTCAGGAACTCTGCAGAGGGAGCCCAGCGCAGTCGGGGGAGAATGGTTCTCCCGGACAGCCCCGAACTCAGAATGGGACGAAATTGCCTCGCTTGCAAAGATAACTGGACGACCTTTCCAGAATGGTAGGGTATGCCTTCAGACGACGCCGTATGAATCCGTGGATTCTTCAGCAAGTCGACCCTTTCTCTGCCACCTGCAGACTTGGGCAAAGGGAAAGAGATAGTGGTGGAACTAGGCTAATGGAAGAACAATGGGGAAGGGGGTTGGGGGGGGTTGCGACCTAGGGAGGTGAGGGGGCTGGGAATGAATGGGAGAATTGAATGGACCTAGGGGAGAGGAGGGGTTGGGCTGTGGTGGAAGGTGATGTGGCAAGAGAGGGAGAGAGAGAGTAGGTCGAATTTGGGAGAGAGAAGGGGAGGAGAGAGAGAGGGGGCCGCCCCCTTTTTGAGAGAGAGAGAGAAGAGAACTAGAGAGAGAGGGAGAGAGGCACTTATGCTCAAATATTCAATACTTCATTAGCTTCAAAAGAGGGGGTTTGGGGTCCTATATATAGGAAAACCCAATTTACAAAGAAGTCCTCATGAAATGGACAAATGACAGAAGACCAAGGGGTGGGGAGAGGGGCGCCCATGGGCCAGACCAAAGAAATGGCCCAATAAGACCTACTAGCCCCATTAGCCCACTAGCCTACATACAAGCATAAGTAAATAACATGATAACCTAGTAACATGACTCAAAACATAGGCAAATACATCAAAATGACTCAAGAAAATAGGAAAATGTAATAGGATGATAAGCACCAATGTTCCATCTGAAGAAGGGTTGCTCCCTAGCTGCCTCCGGGAGGGAGAGAAGTGCCAAGCCAGAGGGTATGTGGTGTGATGCCCTCATCATAATCAGATGGCGCATCTGGGCCCAATCAATCCTCTGGCCCTCATGAAAATCATACACCAGGTCTCTGAATTGGTAACATCGCTCCATTGTGTGCCCGGGTTGCCGATGGAATATACAATATCGGGATTGGTCGGCAGCCGGATTCCAGTTCGGGCATGCAGGAGGCAACTGGAGGTCATCGGTATACATTAGAGCAGAGAAAATATCTGGCAAGGTCTCCGGAAGAGGGGGGTAATGAGCCCTTTTTGGAGCTGGTCGAGCAGAGCCATAGGTGGGGGGTGGAGGAACACTATTGTACTGCGGGGGCCGCTGAGGCTGTTGAGGTGGCGGAGGTGCCTGTTGAGGGTATTGCAGGACTTGGAAGGTAGGCTGGGGAACTGGCGGAGCGGCGAACTGGGGGTTACGCTGAGGCGGTGGGAAGCGGGGTGGAGCGGCTTGTTGGGGGAACTGAACAGCCTGGAGTTGCTCGTTAATTTGTACTCCCTCCGTGACGGGGCCTTGGGTTTTCTTGGTGGCTTTGGGTTTCTGGGCCTCGAATAAAGAATGGATGGGGGAGTCTTTAAATTGGGTCTGAATGAACCTAGCTCTGCTGTATAGTTGGTGCATGTTTGAAATGTCATTCATTGCCAGAATGTTTCTAAAAGTTGGCGTAGCATTGGAAATCAACAACTTCACTTTTTCCTCTTCCAGGATCTGCCCGGGCACCCGTGAGGCCATCTGTCTCCAGCGGTCCACATAGGTTGTGAAGTCTTCTTCCGGCTTCATCCTCTCCGCCACCAGGTCAGTGAAAGAGTACTCGGGTCCGACCCGATCCTGAAACCTCTGTATAAACCTCTCCTTGACGGTCTTGAAATTCTCAGCCTCCTCCATAGGCAAGGTGTAGAACCATTCCAATGCGACCCCCTCCAGAGACCGACGGAACAAATAGGCCATCAAACGATCATCCTGCTGGAACTGCGCAGACTCATACAAGAACTCCCGGACATGGATGAACGGGTTGCCGTTCCCATCGTATTTGCGGTACACGGGGAGCTCCGACTGGGAAGGAAGACGTAGGTCCCTAAAGTTAGGGATAGGGACATCGGTAAGAGATTGCGGGCCGACCCGCTTGTGGAGGAGATCAATTTGTTGCTGCATAGCAGCCCACTTGTCAAGAATTTCCCGTTCCCGGGAAGGAGGGGGAGGAGCAAGAGGAGCAGCACCTGGATAGGCGACCAAAGGATAAACTGACGAAGGAGGTGGCCCGTAAGACGGATAATGGGCTGAGGAAGGGCCCATATCCGCATGAGCCACCTGGGCCGCCCCTGATTGTGACCTAGCGAAGTCCGTCGGGGCCATGAGGGCCTGAGGCGATTGAGAAATTGTAGGGTACGACTCAAGATAAGGAACAGAGGGGATCGGGGATTTCCCTTTATCAAGTTGCTGATGGACCGATGTGGACGCCTGGCCCATTTCTATATTGGGATAGCGAAGGTTCTGAGGGCGGACCGGAGTAAGGTCAATGGGAGCCACAGAGGTGGTCCCGACCACAGGAGATGAAGTGGCGACACTGGCCGTGGCTTGAGCCGGAACTGAGGCCGGGGCATCGCCCCCTTGTAAAGCTTGTCTGATGAGATGGAGTTGGGTGGGGTCCAACTGAGCCATCATATTGAGGATCATGCTGGCTGAATTTTGACTGGGCGGGTTTGAGAAAGAGGGTCGGGGACCCTCGCCCAGAGAGGTCGGGAGTGAAGGGGCCGTCCCCTCTCCCCCTTGCAAGTGGGTGACCCTAGGTGGGTCCTCAAGGAGACCACGAGGAAGGGAATCCTCGTGGGTCTGAGAGAAGTCATACGACGACATGGCAGAAGAAGAATCGAACAAGGGGTTGGAATAGGAATGGAAATAAGAGTCCACCCTAGGAGATGGTCGTGGGGGCAGAAGGCAGCCCCACATACACCAAGACACTTACTACTAGAACAAGCAACACTAAATCAATCAAATCTACCAATAAAATAATAAGCATACAATGGAGCGAGATGAGAGCAGAATCACTCAGTAATGCAATCAAGTTCTTAACATGATGCTCGTCAGTTCCTTATATCTTTGGGTTTGAACCTTAGTGGATTAATGAAAATATCAATTCTCTCGACCACTAGGTGCCTGATTGGGATGAGAAACGAGGGACTGTGTGACCTTATCGGGACCTCTCACTCGCGAATGCAACCCTAGACTGGGGTGGATACGGTACAACCTGCCCGGCGTCCGTGTGGGAATCCACGGCTCACGGGGGCTTACGGAGGTCCTCAGCAAGGTCCCTAGTCGGCTCCAAGGAATATGGAGACGAGAGGAAACCCTACCTCGGTAGGAATGCAACTAATATGGGAAGACGTCGATGCTCTTATGCGCACCGGAGTGCATGCACAAACTAGCCTAGCAGCTATCAATCAATGAGCGAGTATACACATGAGTAGTAAAAACATGGTGATGCAATGATAATAAGATAGCAGGGGGGAGCCAATGAACAGCACCAGGAGCAATATATATATCAGCCAAAAAAAAAAAGCTAAGCAAGATGAAATAAATGCACTGGGACAGGAGATGTGCGGTCCTCCTCTGACCGCTCTAAGTATACAGGCGGTTAATATCCAACTGTAGTTGATGGGAGGAAAGCAAGGGAAATACCAGACAGAAGGCCGATAGTCAACCGCTCACGTACTTGAACCGCCGCCTCACAGCCGTGTATCTGCCACCCAAAAAATATACAGCGTACTTGTGCCTGAGCTCGGGACGGCTGTCTGAAAGCCGCTCAAATGGATGGACGGCGTCCAGAGAGCCGTCTGCAGCAGGAAAGGCCGGGGTAGATAAACCTGATGGCAGGGTGTATGAGCGGTGGAGTATCAACCGTGCGTACTGGTAGATAGCCCTGGACGAACCGCGTATGCTCCAGAGGACAGGAACCGCATCCAACCTGTAAATCACTCCAAGAAGGAAACCTTGACAACGACTAAGAAGGGTCAGCAACTCAAAAGCACGATGGGCATTAGGCGTCCCACCGTGATCACCACAAAAGGGGTGTAGATATATATTTCTCTCCTCTCTCCCTTTCACTAAGGGTCAAAGTGCGTCAAGTGCATGAGACAAGTGAGAGAGAGAAGAGAAGATAGGGAATGAAGCAAAGTACCGTGATCGCCACCAAGATGCCGTAAGCGATGGGCGCGCCGTACCTTGGAACATGGGAGACACTCGCCTTAGTGCAGCGCTGAGGAATGAACAGCTCCCTTAGAACCGCACTATGTTGAGCGGTCTTACGATAGACCGCCCCAGGACGCTGTGAGGGATGCGGGAGGAACTACTGCAGTGAGATGGACGGCGCTAGAGGGACCGCGTTCCAGGGAAGAACGGTCGTTGATGCACTGCGCATACCGTTGAACGGCCGGAGGATAGCCGCTCAGTACCTTCACTCAGCAAGTTGAGAAGGGCTCGACCTCCACCCTCTCCGGCCGGCCAGAGGGGATGGGCCTCGTGCTGATTAAGTGCTGACCTGCGAGACAATGTAGAGACACAGAAGAGACACCCAGATTAGACCTAAATAATGTAGTATGCATTCAAACGAGAAGAACTAAGCATAAACAAATGAAAAGGGGAATACCTGGGGGGTTTTAAACCCCTGGGGCGACAAAAAATGGGATGGTTGTGTGCATGATAATGAGAAGGAGGGGGTACGCGGGTGAGAGACAATGCATGCAATGAAGGAAAATGGCAAAAGCTGCGGAACGAAAGACTACAAAGACTGGGCTACTCCCTTGACCGGAGGCTCGTGCGGACGTAGAGTGCCTCCCTCCTTGGTGCTAGGTCGCTCAAAAATGCGGCAGGGCTTCGCCGTCGACCAAAATCTCCCCCCCTCTCGACGTCTGGCCAATAGGGTCTATTTATAGAGCCTCTCAAGCCAGCCTCGAAATTGGGAGTTTTAAGTATTCTCGGGTCGAACTCACAAAAGATAATTTGTAGATAATATCATAATCTTCCATCCACATGAAACGGCATCGAAAATGGTTGATTATCCGCGGAGAAATCATCAAAATAAGTTGAGGATAAAACCATGAGATAAATGGGATAAAATCGGTTGAAAATCAACAGCCGACGGCTTGAACGGTCTTACGATAGACCGCACAAGATGTGGGCGGTCTAATTTGGACCGTCCATACTGTCGGTGGAAATTCGAATAATCAGAATATTATCCCAACTATCTCTCGAACTGGCCGAAACGTCCGCCGTGGGACCCTGAACATATGAACGGTTGTATGGAGACCGTTTTAGTTTAGGGCGGCACAAAGACGACAGTTTAAGCCTGTCGGTGATAATTCGAATCATTTGGATAATTATCTGAGAAAATGGGCACGCGTAGGACTCTGAGATATAGGCGGTTGGAATAGGCCCGTCCATGAGATTGAACGGTCCTAATCACACCGCACAAAAGCCTGTCGGTGGATATTAAGAAAATCCTCAGAAATTAGCCAAAATACTTGAACGGTTCATATGCAACCGCCCATCTTCTGAACGGCTGATGTGAAGCCATTCATGCCCTTAGGCACTTGATTCTCGTAAAATACGTTCAATTGACCAAAGCCAAGGCCCATTAAGCCCCGAATCAACACGAATTGCACCAAGGAGGGAGACGACCCATACAACGAGCCCGAGTCATGCCACAAAATGGCCCAGTGAATGATGAACAACTCGAGGCATCAACTAATGGGAGTAAGAGAAACAGTTCGAATTATCGGTATGAAACGGGTGTCAACAATTATCAAGAGAGAAAATATGAAATCAGATGAGAGTTATTCAATTACTAGACAAGAGGTGTTCAAAGTGTGACAAACTAAACACCAATTATAAATGCTCCCCCTGTCTAGATGCATCAACTATGTGCACGATATGAACCATTCAAACTCGGTGCAAAGAAGATTTTTCAATTGATTTGACTGATTTTTCATGAGGAACAGGAGTTCTGAAGATGAGACAGAATATGTAGATATGGCAATGAATCAGATGGGTAGACAGGAAGAGTTCAGACAATTGACACCACTGAAGAATTTAGAAAGGCTCCCCTTGTCTATATGCAGTGAATCACTTCTTTTTGGAATTTTCAATATGATGATATGCAATGCAGTCACTACATGTATGCTTATGCAATGACTCTCCTTCAGATATTTCCTGAACATGAATGTCATGAGATTTATGCAGAGAATTTGACAAATATGTATCATAACAAGAATGTATAATGCATTCATCAAAGAATTTGTCATGATCTACAAGCATCTGGAGCACACAAATTCAGAAGACAGATTTTAAACTGAGTTTTCAGAACTAACCTGAATAGTCCACTTTTGGGGGTTTCACTTTTGAGTGCCTTGGATTATAAACCCCTTTATTCATCAGCTTCCAAGGTACACCTGCAAAGATTTGATCATTTTGATCCAGTAGGAACCCAAGCAACCTTGGGTCTTGTATTAGCCCTGATGGGTGTTCTGAACAATCTTTTAGCAATATTATCATCATGATCCATCAGGTAACAACTATCCATGGAATGACCAAATTTTCCACAGTATCTACATGAAGAAGCAAATTTTCTTGTCCTATAATGCATATCAACAACAGTAATAGGTCCATGAATATAATCATGAGATATTCTGTTGTATGCATGGATAGTTCATTTCTTATTCCTTGACAACCAACAGTTTGCAGATTTGTGACCAGGCTTATTACAGTTGAAACATGAAATATTTACACTTCTTGTTCTGGATAATTTAGCAGATTTGAAGTTAATATGATTTCCCTGAACATGCCAGCAGTCCTTGACTGCATGACCATATTTCCCACATTCAAAGCACCTTAGGTACTTACTTCTTGTGTCATAGTTTCCCCATGAAGACCCAAACCTGCACTGAGCAGCTTTATGACCACGTTTGTTACAGTTATAGCAGGTGATGTATTGGTTAGAGACAAACGTGTTCCTTTTGGGATTGTGATTATTTGTAAAGGATTTATCATGCATCATATCATCATTTTTCTTAGCACTACAGTCCTCCATATAATGTCCATGCCTACCACAGTAATAACATGAAGCTTTCTTCTCAGATGCATGCAAGTGAGTAGGGGATTGGTAAGTGGCATGCATTAGTCTATCAAACTCCATAGAGCTAGCAGAATTCACAGTACATGCAAGGACAATTTTGACTTTATTCATCTGACCATCCTTTTTCAATTTTTTACTCCCTTTCATAATCTTCGTTTGTTTTTTACTCTTCTGAGCCTTAAATTGGAATACTGACGATGTGGGAGTTTTCAGATCTTTATTTTGTTTTGGGGATTGACTTGAGATACCAGCTACATCAGAGCTTTGCACAAAAGTGGTATATAGCTAGTTTCTACTAATTTCCTTAACATCAGAACTGCAACTTATCCCCTCTCTTGAATTATCATCCTTACCTTTCATGATAGCTTTCATTTTTCCTTCATTTTTAGCAGACTTGGATGCTGAGTTTTCCAGATCATGAATTTTATCTTCCAAAGAAGCAATGTGGAGTTCATAACTGGCTATCTCATGTTCACTGCAATTAACGCATTCACTTAAGACTTTATTTGCAGTTTTATACTTCTCAACTTCTTGTTCCAGATTGCTCAAGATTTTTGATTCTTCATCACAGACAGTTTTTCCTTTCTTTAACATGAGAAGTTGCTCGGACATACCAATGTTTAACCATTTCAATTTTTCAACTTCAGCTTTCAGTTCAGTGTTTTCCTCCTCAAAATTTTTAGCCTGAATTTCATTACCAGCACATCTTTCTCTTCCAGACATCAGCTCCAGTTTTTCAATTAGTTCCTCTTCCCTTTCTTCCACTTTAATTTTCTCAGTAAGCAGATTTCTGTGATCCTTTTTAAACATAGTAATTTATTTCTTCATCCATTCATTTTCATTATAGAGATCTTCATTGCGTTCTTTTAAAACCTCGCACTTACTGCAGCTTGTTTTGAGAGGGGAATCATGCACACCTTCCTTGTTGACATTCTTTATTTTAGCTTCAAGATTTTCATTTCCTCTGAATTTCTACATTCTCATCTTTCAATTTCTTCAGATCAATCTTAATCCTTTCCAACTCTTCCAGATTCATCATATGTTCGCCAGTTTTCAGCTCTAACTGAGTCTCTAATTCAGAAATTTTAGTGAAGCATTCTTGGTTTTCATTCTTCAGCAAGCACATTTGCTTCAAATTGATGTGAGTCTTAGAAAGACATTTATCATATAATGCATTTATTTTCAAGCACTTTTCACATGATGAATTAGAATCACTTTTATCAATTTTCCTTTTCATTTTCTTATGCTGTTTTCTTAAATGATCATAAGACTCTAGTAGTTCATTATATGCAGCAATCCAATCATCCAGGGTGTAATTTTCGAAGATGTTTACCTGATCATCGTCCTGTTTTTCATCTTGATTGCTACTTGGTTCACTCCCTTGAGCCATCATGCATCGATCATTATCTCTATCACAAGCAGTCTTCAATTTATCCAGGATTTCCTTGGCAGACTTACAGGATGAGACGCATGAGATTAGTGCTCTGTCAATTGATGCTTTTACCATATTCAATGCTCTAGAGTTGATGGAGTCTTTCATTTTATCCTTCTCGGTCCATTTGGATTTATCCTTCGACAGTTTGTATGAGCCGTGAGTCATTACCTTCCACAAATCAGGATCGGTTGTCCTTACATACCGATGCAACTTTTCCAGCCATGGGCCAAGGTCATCACCTCTGAATATCGGTGGATGAGCCATCGAGAGATGAGTTAGACAATTGAGATAGTTAAGAGGTGCACCAGAATCAGTAGAAGTACAGTAAAACACCAGCTCAGAAAAACTGAAGCACCGAGACCAGATGAGCAAGGCAAGGCACTAAGTCAGTGAAATGAAGCACTGAGCACAAGAAACCCAATCTGAAATGCACCAAAAAAATGCAAGATCTACAGTGGATTGTTAGATCGTATGCACAGCAACTCGCTCTGATACCAATTGTTGGGACCGGTGCGATAGATTCAGAGGGGGGTGATTGAATCAACCCTTTAAAAATTTTTGTCTAATTAAAATCTAATGCTCAGAACTGCGGAATTAAAGCCTAAAGGAATGTATTAAACTCCAGATCTAATCCATGTAAACTATAAGGAATTCACTGCTCTTCTAGACACGGTGGTTCTCATGGAGCCGAAATCAAATGATCTATATGCACACTTGATTCCACCAGACTAACGAAACAAATCGTGCCTAGATATACATCTAGTGAATCATACAATCAAGCTTCAAACCACTGCACAAAAGTTTTTAGGTGGTTCGGTCCTCCAGACCTACATCCACCCCACACTCAAACCCAAGTGTGGCTTACTACTGCGCAACACAGCTTGCGTCCGCTGGGCCTTACAGCTTAGCCTACAACCGCTGAGCATCACAGCTTGCTTCCGCTGGGCAATACAGCTTAGCCATCTGCTGACTCACAGCTTGACCGCTGGGGATTACAGCTTAACCCGATCGTTGGAGACTACAGCTTAACCCGACCAGTGGAATCCTCCACTGCAAACGCTGAGCAATACAGCTTAGCTCTGCTGACTAACAGCTTGAAGAAAAGTTTAAGTGGAAACACAAAATGGGAAACAAAATAGCAACAGAAAGCTGTATACGATAAAGCACAAAATAGCTCTCAAGGAGCAAGTTGGTCTGGATCTGATCCAAGAGCCAACAGATAGCACCACTTCGAAGAATTCTTCTCTTCTTCTTCTTCACGAGCTCTCTGTCTCTCTTTCTTTCTTTTTCTCTTCTGCTTCTTCTCTCTTTCTCTTCTTCACTCTTTTTCTTCTTCTGGATCGTACAGGCTCTAATTCACTCTCTGCTTCTGCCCCTTCTGCTTCGATCAGTCTTCTCCAGATGAAGAAGTGTTCCTTTTATACCAGTAGCAATTAGGAGGGAGTGTGGCTTCCAGATTCCCGCCCAGAGAGCCTTGACCAGGTGGCAGCATTTCAGCCTACTGCACTACACGTGTCACAATCCTGGCACCTCCTCAAGTCTTGGATCGCGTGCCATTCTTAATCTTCACGAAAAAGTACCTATCAGTCAGTCGAAGAGAATTATCAGCTTAAGACTATAAAACCTTGTACCGACTTCATTCATGCAAGCAAAACAGTGCATGAAGGACACTGGCTGTACAGACCTGGTCGAGTGAACCAATGGAGGTTGTACAGACTTTGTGTATGCTTGATGCACAGAATGCACTGACTAAGCTTATGAGTGTATAGACTTGATAGCACATAATGCAGTATTCATATGGGAAATTATGTACATTGAAGATGAGTGCACTGACATGCCAAACGAATGTGCAGACTCAGCATGCAGCAATGTGCAGACTTGCTCAAATTATGCACGAACACAATAGCAGGTAATGTGTAGACTCTGCGTGCATGCGACCAGACAATGTACATACTTGCTATCAAGGAGTGTGCAGACATGCGAGTGTATGGACTTAGTGAGCATGCATCAGCCAATGTATAGACTTGCTGGTGCATGGACTTGGTGAGCATGCAGCACCCAATGTATAGACTTGCTAGTGTATGGACTTGGTGAGCATGCAGCATCCAATGTATAGACTTGTGTTCTGAACGATGCCCAAATGCATCCTGTATGGACTTTGTGTGTTTACTAGAGCAGGGAAGTAGGTAAAGATAGGAATGTATAGACTTTGAATGCATGCTGTCAACACGATGTACAGACTTTGCATATGCTCTGAACACGGGCTGTACAGACTTGATCTTGCGAACACGGGTTGTACAGACTTTGAGTGATTGTGCCAATGAAGGTTGTACAGACTATGTATACACTTGTGTGTGCGTGCATGCTACAAGGCAATGTATAGACTTTATAGCGTGCAGACAGGACCTCATATGCAATGAGCGTGCATCAGTGTATAGACATCATATGCAGTGAATCATGCATCGACTATATGGCGTGCAACTGATGAATGCACCAATGCAGTGTATGCAGTTCACCAAGGGTTGCACCGACAATGTGGCATGTAGCAACTGTTAATGCACCGATGCAACAAGATTCTGTTCAGACTTAATACAAAATCATGCAGTGCCCAAGGATTGCATGTAACGAAATATGCACTGAGTATGAAACACAGCATGGCCTAGCACACTCATACAATCTCCACAGAACTAGATCATATGCATTCATGTGATGACAGTGTTGTTCTTAACAAAACAATATGGTGACTCATTCATGTTGCTATCATTAAAGCACCACATTATCATCAAAGCACAAGGGGCACAACACCTCTCGCCTCCATATTCCTTGGGGTCGACTAGGTGACCACATCAGAGACCTCTATAAGTCCCCGCGAGCCGTGGATTCCCACACGGACGCCGGGCCGGTTGTACCTTTGCCACCCCATGTCTAGGTTGCATAAGTAAGGGAGAGTTTACACGTAGAGTTAGCCAAGTCCCCAATATCCTTCCTATTTGGAACGTATTGTTGAAGAGAACATTTTAAATGCAACTCACTAAGGTTCTAGAGGAAGAGATAAATAAAATTTGTGCAGCATTATAACTTGGTTGACTTTGGTTGCCTCATCTCTCTCTTATTTGCATAAGTTTGGAGTCATCTTGTCTAGTCACTTATTCGTGGTTGTTTGTGTTGTTTGCTTTGTTTAAAGGTACTTCGTTGCATGTGGAGTTGCTTTCGTTCCTTAGATTCATCTCTTAGGGGCAATTCCTCTTTCAGGTCTTATTCCAACCCCTTGTTCAAGTCCAATATGTCTTCCTATGATCTTCCCCGTTCCCACGAGGAATCTCTTCCTCAGGGTCTCTTAGAGGATCCATCTCGGGTCATTCAAGTTTCATCTGGGGAAGGGTCCATCCCTCCTCCATCCTCTATCTCCATGGAGGGTGCGCAACCCTCCCTTTCCTCTAATAATACAACTAGTCACATCTTACAGATGATGGCCCAATTGGATCCGGCCCAACTTCAGGCCCTTTATCAAACCTTGTAGGGGTGCAGTGCCCCATCTCCCACGATTACACAGGGTCTATCCACTACCTCCATCTCACAACCTTGGATTGATGGGCCCGGGGTTTCACCCATTCCTATTAATCTTACCCCGGTCCAGTCCAGGATCCTTCAGTTCTCCAATCTGAAAGCAGGCCAGTCCTATGGATCGACCCCTCAAATCCTTGATAAAGGGAAGAGCATCCTTCCTTCATCCACCCAGATTGATTCTTATAGGCCCATCCCATCCATGCCACAAGCCCTTGTTGGCCCGACTGATTTCGTTCACCCTCAGCAAGGGCCAGCCCATGTCCACTCCAATTTGGGTCATCCTCCGGCCCAATATCCTTCATATAGGCCTCCTCCACCTCCTTCCATTTATCCTTCAGCTCCTCGCCTTGAGCACGCTCCTTTCACTCCACCTACTCCATCTCGGGAGCAAGAACTCCTAGATAAATGGGCTGCCATGCAACAACAACTTGACTTCCTTCAAAGGCGGGTTGGCCCACAATCCCTAGCAGATGTTTCAGTTCCCAGTTTTCATAATATCCGATTCCCTCCCCAATCCGAGCTCCCCACGTACCGCAAGTATTATGGGAACAACAATCCATTTGTTCATGTGAGGGACTTTATATATGAATCGACGGAGTTTCAGTATGATGATTGCCTCATGACGTATTTATTCTGCCGATCTCTAGATGGAGTTGCATTGGAATGGTTTTATGCGTTGCCATTGGAGGATGCTGAAAGCTTCAAAGTAGTCAAGGAGAAATTTATTCAAAGATTCCAAGACCAGGTCGGTCCGAAATATTCATTCACTGATCTTGTGGCCGAAAAGATGAAGGCAGATGAAGACTTTGCTAATTATGTCGACCGATGGAGGCAGATGGCCGCCCGTGTGCCGGGTCATATTCCGTAGGAGGAGAAGGTCAAGTTGTTGATATCCAATGCTACACCCACTTTCCGCAACATATTGGCCATGAACAATATTGCCAACATGCACCAATTGTATAGTCGGGCGAGGTTTATTCAAACCCATTTCAAGGACTCCCCTATCCACTCTCTCTTTAAGGCCCAAAAGCCCAAGTATAATAGAAAACCTCAGGAGCCTATCACCGAGGGAGTCCAAACCAACGAACAAGTGCTAGCCGTTGCATTCCCCGTCCCGAACCAGTCCACTCCGTTCCGCTTCTCGCAAAACTCACGCAATCCCCAATTCCCCGCTCCGCAAAATCCTCAGCCTACCTTTCCTGTTCCACCAAATGCCCAACCTACCTTTTTCGATCCACAAACTACTTTCCCCGCTTTACAACAGCCGTAACAACTTCCGCAATACCACAACGTACCTCCACCCAACGGCTACACCAATAAACGCCCGGCTCCGAAGAGAGTGCAATATCCTCCATTGCCTGAAACCCTCATCAATATATCCTCCGGAACGGCCCAACTGGAACCCGGCCATTGATCAATCTAAATACTGCATGTTCCACAGGCAACCCGGGCACACTATTGAGGGATGCTATCAGTTCCGAGATCTGGTGTATGATCTCCATGAAAGACAGCGCATTGATTGGGCCGAGATGCATAAGGCCATCGTGGAAATAAAAGAGAAAAGAAGGCAAGCACCGAGGTCGCAAGTGCAGCAGTAACAAGCACCACAGCCACAACAGCAGCAACAGCCCGTTCAGGACTTGGGGATCCACCAAAACCCCATGCCAAACCATCCGCCCACTTCACAACCACAACCACCAGCACTGGCTCAAGTCAACCTCATTCAACCCCCGGCTCTTGACGCTGGGTGGTCCTACGATGACGAAGTCCCAGTACAGTGGCTCATGGCCCTCCACCACAGCTACCGCAACCCTTCTTTACCTTCTACCCCCGTCATCCTCCCGCTTAACCATCAAACCACTCCATCCCCTGCAATCGCCAAACCCCTCATCCTACCTTCCGCTTCACCCGTTGTCCTGCCTATCTCCACTTCGCTGCCATTTCCAGTACCCGTCATCACTATCCCTCCATCAAACCCTTCACCCATCATCCCTCCGTAGCCTGTAATCCCCACTACCCCCATAACACCGATTATCATCGCCACTACTCCTGTCACCCCTACGCCCTCTACTCCTTCATTCATCCACCCCACGGGGACCAACAAGCCGCTTATCTTGGACCCATCTAATGCCGTGCCGGCCCAAAACCTTGCCCTACGGAGCAGGCGTTTGTTCCATAGGAACTATCCCGGTGCACCTACACCCACTCCCCAGTCCTCGCAACATGCCGCTGATCAAGAGGAGGCAGATCCGCTGCCAGGGACACAATATGATTTGTTACATCATCTGGACCGGGTGCCTGCTAAGATTTCTGTGCTGGAATTGATCAAGAGGTCCACACTTCATCAGGATGCACTCCGCACTTTCCTTCAAGAGGTGATAGTAAATGAAGACATGGCAATGGACAACTTACCAACAGCCCTGGCCATAATCTCCAAAGGGCCAGCAATTACCTTCTTTGAGACTGAACTGGCACCCCCTGAGGCACGACAGATGCCGCTATGCATTTCTATCATTCTAAACAAAGTCAGCATAGACGCAACATTGGTAGACACATGGGCTTCTATTAATGTCTGCCCTCTCAGCACTCTAAGGGCCTGTAATTTGTTAGAAGATCTACTAAGGCCGACCCCGACTACTATTGCAACATACGATAATTCCAGAAGGGCATGTCACAGGGTAGTCACCATTCAGGCTGAGCTTGGGCCTCTCACTATGCCGATTGAGTTTTATGTGCTAGATATCGACCCTATGTTCAAGGCTATCTTGGGTTGTCCGTGGATTGATAATCTTAATGTCGTATCATCCACTGCCCACTAGTGCCTCAAATTCCCTTTTCAAGGGAGGGTGGTCAAAGTAAAGAGCATGTCCACAGTCCAGTCTGTTAAGGCCGTCTCTGAGAAGATCTTACCGATGCTATGGCCCAGCACTCGGCCCGTTATTTCAGTTCTAGACTTGGATTTTCCATGGTCCTATGCGCCACGCAAGCCCACCACTGTGCCAGTCAACGTCAAAATGAAGCCCCAGATACGAGATTCAAAGGGATGGAATATGCTACTAAAACTGGGCTATCAGCCGGGGAGAGGCCTTGGCGCACAATTACAAGGGCGGACTAAACCGGTCCCCAAAGGCAAGAAGATGAACAGAAGGGGCCTCGGTTATCGAGAATCCTCACTCTCAATCTTGGGTGACTCTGGACCGTTAACTTGGGACTATCGTCAGCATTTTGTCAGGGGCCCCCTCCAGCCAGGCACATTAAAAGCTTCACCGAGTCAGCCAAAGGAAGAAGATACAGCTCATACAATCGACAACCCGCTATTGCTGCCTACGGGGCCGGTCGACGATATGATTAATTTCAGCCAAGCATTTGAAAGATTATTTTATGAAGAAGAAAGTTACCAAAGAGACCAGGAGGTACGGCTTGTGCATTATGAGCCGAAGAAGCCAGCTTACCACTCGCGAGAAAGGGGGAGCTCACCCATCATATTTACTTGGTCTCCTTCCCGCTTGTTTTCATTCTTCCAAAAGATGGTATATATACCCCGCTCACCTCCTGTCTTATTTAATACACTGTTGTTGGAGCTTCCTACCGATTTCCTCATTGTCAGGACATGCGATTGTTGTCTGCCTGTCGATTTATCTACTCCTTTCTTCTCCTCCTCCGACCCTTTCCTCGACATCTTCTGCACATCTAAATATCCCCTTAGGCTTCCTCCTCCGCCTTCCCTGCCATCTTGTGGCATGATCTCCACTGATCTCTAAAAAAATGTCAAATTTAAAATAGAGATTTCAGTGGAAGATTACGCTATCTACTCTCCATCTTCCTCCCAGGGGCATGAGGTCCCTGCTGCCTCCCTCCCATTAAGTCTTCTCTCTCCTAGGTTAGACGTAGGTTTCGTCGAGTCTAGGGTAGTAGAGTCTATTAAGTCTAGAGAACTAGGGTTTTGTTCTAGGTCATTCAACCCTTCCTTGCCTGAGCCGCACACACCAACTCGTCATTCCAAATCCATTCCTGATAAGTTCTTACAGGATCTAGTTCAGCGATGTCATGACTTTCTGAGATGCCTAGAGTTCATAGCTACGGTGATTGTGATCAAAGAAGATGAGGGGCAAGGCGGGGTGTGGAGCGACGACATATTAAGAGTCTATGAAGTCATGGATGAAAAGGACCCGGTGGATCTTGAGGATAGTGACGTAGATGACACTGCTGATTTGTATGCGCAAGGTTTAAAGAAATTTCATGAGCCATCATCAGTAGTGGATGAACCTACGAAGGAAATAAATCTAGGAACTGAAGAAGACCCCAGATCCATTGTCATTGCTGCTAATCTCCCTTCAGTAGTTGAAGAAGATTTATCAAGGTCCTAAGGGAGTATAGCGATTCTTTCGCCTGGTCTTACAAGGACATGCCGGGTCTTGACCCCTCCTTGGTGGAACATCGATTGGTGCTTAAGCCAGGGGCAACACCCGTTAAACAAAGATCAAGAAGATTTCACCCCCACATGGCCTTAAGGATAAAAGAAGATGTCGATAAATTATACACGGCCAGATTCATTAGAGTTGTCTTATATCCTCAGTGGGTGGCAAATATAGTCCCTGTCATCAAGAAGGATGGAAAGGTGCGAAGTTGTATTGATTTCAGGGATCTAAACAAAGCATGTCACAAGGACGATTTCCCGCTACCTCATATTGATGTTTTGGTGGACAACACCACCTGGTATGAAGCGCTGTCGTTCATGGATGGTTATTCAGACTACAATCAAATCCGTCTTGCTCCCGAGGATCAAGAGAAGACCTCCTTCACCACGCCCTGAGGCACATATTGTTATGTGGTCATGCCATTCGGTTTGAAGAACGCGGGTGCCACTTATCAAAGGGCAATGATGGCTATATTTCCCAACATGATGCACGTCTATATGGAAGCTTACGTGGATGACATCTTGGTGAAGTCAAGGACTAAAGAAGAACACCCCGCCATTCTAGCTAAGGTGCTTCAGAGAGCTAGGGAGTACCAGCTGAAAATGAACCCTAAGAAATATGTTTTAGGAGTCTCTTCAGGAAAGTTGTTAGACTTTATAGTTAGAAAAAGGGGGATTCAGATTGATCCTAACAAAGCAAAGGCCATCATGGACATGCCACCGCCCAAGAATATCACGGAACTTCAAGAATTGATTGGACGATTGCAGTTCATTAGAAGATTTATATCCCAACATTCTCAGAGGTGTCGCCCGTTTTACGAATTGCTAGAGGCAGGAGTCAAGTTTGAATGGAATCAAGACTGTCAAAAGGCCTATGAGGACTTGAAAGTGTATTTGTCTAATCCCCCGATTTTGCAACCTCCTGTCCCTGGGAAACCCCTGATCCTATACATTTCTGTCATTGAGGACTCCCTATGAGCTGTCCTAGCACAAGTAGATGATGAAGGCAAAGAGCGGTCAGCTTATTATCTTTCCATGTTATGTAACCCTACGGAGGCCAAGTACACCACCATGGAGAAAACTTGTGCCGTCTCAGAAGTTGAAACACTACTTTCTAGCCCACCCGGTTAGGCTAATCTCTAGAATGGACCCGATTCGCTATCTCCTAGAAAAGCTTGTTCTTTCTAGTAGGTTAGCCCACTGGCAGATCTTCCTCTCTCAGTTTGATATCACATTCGTTGTTCAGAAGGTAGTCAAAGGATATGCCATTACTGAGCATCTCGCCCATCTTCCTATTCCCTGCACAGACTCTATTCAGGATGATTTCTCGGATGAGCATCTCTATGTTCTTACTCATCATCCCTTTTGGTCTCTGCACTTTGATGGTGCACTCAATTCCCAAGGCCAAGGGATAGGTGTTGTTCTTCTTACACCGGAAGGGGTGACGATTCCCTTTGCTTATCAGCTTTGTTTTCCTGCTACCAACAACATGGCCGAGTATGAAGCTCTCCTGGCTGGGTTGAAGCACGCCTACCTCTTTGGCGCGTGCTGTTTAAATATCATAGGAGACTCTCAACTCGTTCTGTGGCAAGTTCTATCCACTTACAGCACCTGTGACCCGAAGCTCAAGCCATATCAAGATTTGGTTACTCTCTTGGCTAGGCAATTCCGCAAACTGATCTACATCCATACTCCTCGATCTCAGAATATCCTTGCAGATGCCTTACCATCGCTCGCTTCATCCTTATCCTTTCCTCTAAGTCGTTGTTCTGAGACCATCATCGTCCAGAGGTTGGATGCACCCTCTCTTCATGATACTTGGTACGACAACCTTAATAAAACTATAGAGGCAAAGGCTGAAAAGGAAGATTTGAAGGAAGTGTCTTTAACTGAGTTAGAAGAAATTCTGGAGGAAGAAGAATTGCCATGGTATCATGAAATCAAGCTATATTACAGAGATGGATCGTTCCCAGAAGGGGCAAGTGCCGAATAGCGTAAGGCTATTAGAAGAGCCACCTCGAAATACACTATTATTGCTGGAGAATTGCACAGGTGCGCTCTTAATGGGATGCTTATGAGATGTCTCGATGATAATGAAGATTGGAAGGTGGCCAAAGCAGCGCATTCAAGTGAGTTTGGAGGTCATGTCAATGGCCAGGCTCTAGCGAAGAAAATTCTTAGGCAGGGTTATTATTGGCCCACTCTAGAGGAAGATTGCTCCCTCTATGTCCGGAGGTGTCTTAAATGCCAACTCCATGCTGACAAAATCCATGCTCCTACTTCATCTCTTCATCCTCTCTCCGCTCCTTGGCCATTCTCTATGTGGGCTTTCGACATTGTTAGCCCGCTCGGTGATCCCAACTCTCAGACCAAGCAGAAATCCTTTATCCTTACCGCGAATGAGTACTTCACCAAGTGGGCCGAAGCAGAGGCGTACATAGAGATTAAAGCTACCACGCTGTGCCACTTCATCTTGAAGAATATCATCTCGCGGTTCGAAGTGCCAAGCAGCATCATCACCGACAATGGACCCCAGTTCATCTCTCAAGAGCTTCAGGACCTCTGTAAGAAGTTCAATATTGCATTGCATCATTCATCTCCATATTATCCTCAAGGTAATGGTCAAGCCGAAGCTACTAATTAAACCCTTCTTAAAATTATAAAGAAGACATGCGAATCTTATAAATTTCCAGATTGGCCTGAACGATTAGTAGAAGCTCTATGAGCTTACCGCACCTCCGTCCATACTCCTATGGGGCAAACCCCTTATGCTCTCACTTACGGGATGGAGGCAGTGCTCCCATATGAGATCTTGATCCCTTCCCTAAGGGTGTAGCTCGATAAGGAACTTAATCCCGATGAACGTCGAGAGACGTTGCTCGTCCAGCTGGAACTCTTGGATGAGAAGAGGATGAATGCGGCCAATCATGTGTCTGTTTATCAAAAGAGAGTTTCGTGTTATTTCTAAAAGAAGGTAATTGAGTGTAAATTTCAAGTATGTGATATGGTTTTGAAACACAAATTTATTAGGTCCGGAGGTCCTAGGTCTAAAATATAACCTAACTGGGAAGGGACGTTCGTCGTTAAAGAGGCTTATCCAGGGAATGTATATCGCTTAGTCATTACAGAGGGTGAGAAGCTATCTCATGCCTGGAATGGGTTGTATCTTAAGCGCTTTTTCCCTTAGAGTCAGGCTAATGAAGGTCCAGTAGCGAGGTATTCCTTACCTCGATCATGAAGGAGCATTCCGAGGTTGGCAAATCACACACTTCACGACATCCCTGGTCGGGTTTCCCAATTTTGTGCAAACACCGTTTCTCCCTTGGCCATGCTTGGGGGAAAGTGAAAGTCCATGTCCCTTCTCTCTTCGGCTGAATCTAGGGGCAAGGGACAAATAAGGGCGCGATGACTGATCTAGATATCCTGATGAGAGGAGGTCTCAAATAGGGGTAGTCCGTTATGACTTGATTCCATAAAGAAAAGCGTCAGTAAAAGAAAAAGAAAAAGAAAAGGGAAGGAGTAAATCAAAGTAAAGCCGAAAGCTCATTTCAAAAGCTCAAAAGTTCAAAAGATCAAAACCTCCAAAATTGTGAAACTAGGCATGGCAAGAGTGGTAGTACAGTTTCCCCGTGGGACGTTATGAGCCCGGTCGTATGCATGCCTAGGGTGGATAATGGTTCGATGACGGACGTAAAGCCCCGGCGCAACAGACTGAATCTCTGATGGGGTTGTCATGGGAAGGATTCAAGCCCTAGAAACCTCTATACCTGGTCTAAGCTTACCTCCCAAATTCCTTTTTCTTTTAGGACCAAAAAACTATGCCCTAGATATGGCCTCGGTAGAAGCACCATCACACAGGTTGGCCCTGGCCAGGGTTGGTCACCTCGAAAGCACGCCAATCTCGAGAGGTTCCAAGTGAGACAGGTAGGGCTCTTGTTGCTAGGATGGAATTATCTTTCAAAAATCAAAATTATCAAAATCCAAAAAAATAAATATTTTAAAATCCAAAAAAAATCAAATATTCTAAAATATAAACAAATCAAATATTTTAAAGTCTAAAAAAATTAAATATTTTAAAATCCAAAAAAATCAGATATTTCAAAATCTACAAAAAACTAAATATTTTCAAAACTCAAAAATACCATCATCCTTGCATAGCATGCATTTGCATTCATATTTTTATTGTATTCTATTTCGCCTATTTAATAAGGCTCCACCCCTTGACCAAATACCAAGAAATATGTCATTCTCTAACTCACTCTAGGCAAGGGGTTGAGCCTAAGAACAGATCTAACTTGTTTCTTGTTTAAAGTGTGTGCAGACACAGGTCCCAATGCTCCAAGATTCAAAACTTTCAGGATTTTCTCTGATCTTAGTCCCTTAGCGGTCTTACACTGGACCGCTTATGCATTCCTAGCGGTCTAAGGATGACCGCTATTGTCACCCAAGACCCCCAACTTTCAGAGTTCTTTGCTTCTAGTTCCTAGCGGTCCTTCGATAGACCGTTTATAACTCCCTAGCGGTCCAAGAAGTGACCGCATGCTCTTCCCGAGAGCTTAAAACTCTTAGTTTTTCTGGGTGCTTTCTCTCGCGATCTATCTCTAGACCGTTTATCAAGCCTAGCGGTCTTACGCTAGACCGTTTATCAAACAGAGAACCATGTTCTTTTGATTTATCAATCCAAAATTGTCATTCCATTGCACATCTTGTTGTGTCCCTGTGGTTTTGATGATTGGCTTTGATGTGAGTTAATCTTTTGATGATTGGTTTTGATGTGAGTTAATCACTGTGAGTCATCTTGCTGTGTGAGTCATCATGCTGTTATTCAGTCATTTTCTGATCATAATACAGTCTCTCATATGTTCAGTTAATTTGCTGTTCAGTCAGTTCATCAGATCATGAAGCCTTGCATTATATGTTCAGTCATGTTATCTGCTGCATAAATCTTTCACATGCATTATTTGTTCAAGTGTAAACTCTGTCAGCATTGTCAGGACTGAAGTGGGTCGACCCCCCTTCTTAGATGGGTCGACCCCCCTAGACTATCAATGTCTGTACACTGCCAGCACACACGTTCAAAATCTCTCTTATCAATTGGTATCATTTGATTTCAGAATTCTATCAGTCTTTCATGAAGATTTTAATGGGTTATCTCGATCATAAATCTGAAAACTCTTGAACTAGAAATCTTCTATTATACATTTTTATGAATGTCTGAAATAACTCATGTGGTTTAAGTTTAATGTTCATGGAGTTTGACTTTAAAATCTCTTAAAAATATCTGAAGCATGGTTAATAAACCTTAACAATCTATTTCATGCTGTGTCTTGTAAAATCTTCTGAAATCAGCATTATTGAATTCATGGCTTTAATTGGTTAAGTACATGAAATTATTATTGACTTGAAGCTAATGAATTAGTCTGAAATGTCTAAAGGGTAAAGTGTTGTTAGAGCAATGACTTTGGTCACTGAGAAACCATGTCCAAAGGACTGTGTCATGAGGTGCCTTAGTAAACTCTGCAATATAAAATTCATTGAAAATCAGGCAGAGCAATGACATGCACACTGAGAAATACAACTCACTCATCAAGAAATGATTTGTAGTGTGTCATGATGTGTAAATGCTATCTTTGTTCATATATAGCATGACAGTTAGTCACACTAAGTGCTTAGGGATATTGGCCTCTGATCAAGGTATATCCTCTAGTTACAAGGTGTGCACTGAACTAGAGTGCTCGTAAAATTTGTAGCATGAAAAATTGTTGAACATATCTCAATATTTGAATATTGATGCTAAAATCAAATTGGTACAACCCTAGACAAAATCATATGACTTCATAATTGCTTGATCTCAATACTAGTGCATGTAATTCTGAAAGAAGTCAATAGATTTGATTGTGTAAGAAAAATGGAGATTAATCAAGATAAATATGAGGGCTTGGTTCATTTTTATTAAACCATGGTTTTAGATATCAATACAGAATTTTATTGATAAACTCTGCATACATTATGTTTAAACCATGCTGAATAATAAAGTTCATTCATAAGCCCTTATAATGGAAGACTTTGAAAACTTATGTTTTAGATTTATGAGATTGATATCTCTTTGAAAATCTGACTGAATTTCTTGTGATTGGAGCTTCTTTGAAAATCTGCTACTTTGAAACTCTTCTGCTCAATGCCATTGATTCATTAACCTGAACTTCTCCTTGTTATCCATCTCATAAGATTCCACTTATTGAGGGGAAGCTTCCATGTCATATGCATCATGCTGCATAGAAACTCTTAAAGGGGGGAGAATTATGTTCTAGCATTCATATTTTTAGGGGGAGCTCTTGCATTTTGGTATCTCCTTCTGCATCTGCATTCATATTGATTATATCAAAGGCGGAGATTTTTGCCAAAGGGGGAGAATTTTATTCAATCATTGCATGCTGGTTTGCTTTAACTTCTCAAACTATTTTCTTTTTGATGAAGTCAAAGGGGGAGAATAGTTTGTGTCATCAGAATTACTCACAGTGTAGTGTTGCCATCATCAAAAAGGGGGAGATTGTTGTGTCCCTGTGGTTTTGATGATTGGCTTTGATGTGAGTTAATCTTTTGATGGTTGGTTTTGATGTGAGTTAATCACTGTGAGTCATCTTGCTGTGTGAGCCATCATACTATTATTCAGTTATTTTCTGATCATAATGTAGTCTCTCATATGTTCAGTTAATTTGCTGTTCAGTCAGTTCATCAGATCATGAAGCATTGCATTATATGTTCAGTCATGTTATCTGCTGCATAAATCTTTCACATGCATTATTTGTTCAAGTGTAAACTATGTCAGCATTGTAAGGACTGAAGTGGGTCGACCCCCCTTCTTAGATGGGTCGACCCCCCTAGACTATCAATGTCTGTACACTACCAGCACACACGTTCAAAATCTCTACATGTGAAGTCTACACATCGACTGTTCATGCAAACTCTAGACATTTGATCAAGTTTGTACACTGGTCTTGGCATATGCATTCATAAAGTATATACATTCTTCGGTTGACTTCAACTGAAGTCTGTACATCGGCATGCATTACATCAAGTGTGTACATTGCATAGCATGCTGCGTCTAAGTCTATACATCACTGTTCATGCATTCACTGTCAAGTCTACACATTGCTGGGTCTTCATGCATTAACTCCAAGTCTGTACATCGCTCAAAGATTTCCAAGTCTGTACAGCCATTGCACTCAATTGAAGTCTATACATTGGTCTTCATATTCGAAGTCCATACATCGGTCTTCATATTCGAAGTCTGTACATTGGTCTTCATATTGGAAGTCTATACATTGGTCTTCACCTGAAGTCTGTACAGCCATTCTCTTATCAAAGTCCATACATCCTTCTGTTGGAATTCCAAGTCCATACATCGGATTGATTGAGTAAGTTTGTACATCATGCCTTGTTGTTCACAGCCTTTAAAGTATGTACATCAGCTTCACATCTGCAAGTCTGTACATTGGCTTCATATCATAAAGTCTGTATATTGGCTTCGCATCTGCAAGTCTGTACATCGGTTTGATATCATCAAGTCTGTACATTGGCTTCAACTCTCCAAGTCTGTACAGCCACATCTCAAAGGCTAAGTCTATACATCACTGTGGCTGCTCAAAGTGAAGCATAGTCTATACACTCCTCACCTTTCCCTACGTTTGGCCAAGTCTATACACTCATACCTTTCCCTACGTTTTCTGGCCAAGTCTACACATCGTTTACCTGGCGTTTGCTTCAAAGTCTAAACACTCGTTTCTAAGGCAAAGTCTATTCAATTGTCTTCATGGCATTGCAAGTCTGTACAGCCTTGGCATGTGCTTCGCAAAGTCTATACATTGCGTTGGTGGCAAGTCTATACATTGGGCTGTAGCTTGCTTGAAGTGAAGTCTACACATTGATTCACTATTCAGGACTCTCACTCAAAGTCTATACAGCATGCTTCGTTGTTCAAGCTTTCAAAACTCTATACATCGCTCTTGAGCTAAAGTCTGTATAGCCATTTCTTTGGCAAGTCTGCATATCATGAAGTCTACACACTCGATTGCCTTGCTTTGCTTCAAGTCTGTACAGTCTCTCCCTCAGCAAGTCTATACACTGGGGTCGTCAGCTAAAGCTATAGCATGTCTGTACATTGGGTTCTCATGCATGTTAATAGCAAGTCTAGAACTTGTCTGTCATGCACGCAGTCAAGTGTATACACTCTACACACTTGGTTAACTGATGCTTTAAGTCCATACACTCATTCCCTTGGTATGTTAATGCATTTAACTGAAAGTCCATACACTGAGCTCGCATGAAGAACTTCAACTCTATACACTCTCTCAGTGTACACACTTATTCATTGCTGCTTCTGAAGTATATACATTCGTGTTAAAAGCCTGAACTAACTAAGTAGATACATTCCTTTTGTCCTTGTCTGCAGGTGATTTAGGCTAATGAAGGGCACGTGATCCGAGGGCTGACAGGAAGCTGACACGTGGCCAAATATCTTGGGCGGGAAATGTGGAACACACGCGCCTAGTGCTGTTCCTGCTCGAGCTGCTATATAAGAAAGACTCTGTTGTCTGAAGGAGGTGATCGAAGTAGAAGGACTGAAGCCTTGAGCAGAAGTAGGAAGAAATAGAAGAAGAGTGAGCCGGCAGAAGAAAAAGAGTTGCAGAGAAGAAGGAGAGAACATCGTGAGAGAAAAGGAGAGCAGAGGAGAAAGAAAGAGAGATAGAGAGAGAGAGTTCGTGGAGAAGAAGGAAGAAGCTACTGAAGATCTGTCTACTGGACCGTGGATCAAATCCAGGCCAGTCAGCTCTATGGGAGCCACATCTGACGTTCTTTCATTTACAGCTTGTGTTTGCTGTGTTATTTTTGTTTCTTATTTTTCTTTTTATTTGATCTGATTTACTGTGTTCTTCCGATCCTCTAGACTGAGGTCGGGTTCCTCCTGTGGTCTCAGGAGAAGGGAGATCTGATCTCCGATTCTGGGCTTGTGGGTTGCAAGTGCAGGGGTCCCTCCTGGTCTGGAGGAAGAGAGGTCTTCGACCTCTGGTTTGCTGGTGACTGGGAGTCACTGGTGGGTTCCCTCCTGGTCTGGAGGAAGGGAGACTTCGGTCTCTGGTTTCCAAGTGGCTGGGAGTCACTTGGGGTGTCCCTCCGGTTGGGAGGAAGAGGGGAGTTTGTTCCCCTGGTCAAGCTGTGTGGCAGCACCTTGTTCGCAGACTGAGTCTGCAGGTTTCTAGCGTGTGATAGTGGAAGCCTCACTCCGGTTGGGAGTGAGGGGTGGATGTAGGTCTTGGTGACCGAACCACCTAAAAAATCTACTGTGCAGTGGTTTGTTTTGTGTGTTTGCTCCTTGCCTCCTACCTCCCATTCATAGGTTATGCATGCATGGTTAGTTGTGTTATCTTGGATTGTTTGTATTGTTCCTATCTGCAGTAACCTTGAGCATTATATTTTGCTAGGTGTGTTTGGGTTGCATAGTTCTGTCTGCATTTCTGGTTTGATCAGGTGGCTGCATTGTTGCAGTCCAACTATTTGATCATGTGTTATCTTATCATCTCATCTTGCAGAGCTCATTAGTTTTTATTCTGCATATCTGAGCTTTAGAGTTTTAATTTGGGTATTATTTCTGAAGGGGATACATTCACCCCCCTCTGTATCCGGGCATAGCACTCTATCAATTGGTATCAGAGCGGTGTCTTCTTAGAAGGTCCAGCGACCTGCAGATCCGATCTTGCAGTCTTCGGTGCTAATTTGTTTTTAGTGCATCAATATTCCTGTTGCATTAATCTGATTTGTTTTCAATGGCTCATCCACCCGTCTTTAGTGGTTCTGATTTCAGTCAGTGGCACAGTGCCTTACGTGCTTATGTTAAATCTGTTGATCTAGATCTGTGGAAATTAATTTCACAAGGTCCTCACACATTACCAATGAAAGTATCCAAATGGACCGACAGACACAGATCAAAGGATGGAGAAAATCAAAAAGCCTTTAATCTGATGAAAGCAGCTACTGACAGAGCTTTATGGTCTTGCCTTCATGATTGCAGGTCTACTAAAGACATTCTGGATATACTGAAGCGAACTCAGATAAGAAATGAGGACAGCTGCATGATGGCTGACAGAAATAATCAAGGCAGCAGTCAAGATGAAGATGATGATGATGATGAGGTAAATCCCTTTGAAAACTATACTTTAGATGATTAGGAAAATGCATATTCTGAGCTACTTGAATCTCATGAACTGTTAAGAAAATAGTATAAAAAATTGAAGAAGGGTACTGGGTTAGTTAGTTCAAGTTCTCCTTGTAGAAATTGTGATGAACTGAAAAATGCTCTTGATGCTAGTATGTCTGATACTCAAATGCTGAAGAAACAAATTTCATTGCAAAAAATTGAAAATCAAGATCATGTAAAAGAAATCTCAGAACTTGAAAAGAAGTTTACCCTAGCTAGTCATGATTCTGTTCAGAGCAAGGATTTGCTGAAAGAATTTGAATGTGTTAAATCTGATTTAAACAAGCTGAAAAATGAGAATGACTCTCTCAGAAAGTTTTCCAAAGAAAATGAAGAACAATTAGAGAAACTTAAACGAGAGAATGATTTGCTGATTGAAAAACTTAATGCCATAAAGCCTGTAAACATAGAATTACAAAAAGATCTTGAAAAACAGCAAAAAGATATGAAGGAAATTGAAAATGGAAGAAAGTATGAAGTCAATTCAGAAGATCAGCTTCAAATAAATGAATTGGTTCAGAATGACAAGCTTAAGGAAGAAAATGAGAAATTAAAAATGCTGAACTCCACTATGTCTGAGAGACTTCTAACCTTAGAAAGAGGAAAAACTGCTTGTGTTGAAGACCCTGAAAAATTGAGCAATCTAGAGTAGGAAATTGAGAAATATAAAACTGATAACAAAGTTTTGAATGAAGCTATGAATTGCAGTGAGCAAGAGATTGCCAGTTATGAGTTACACATTTCCTCTTAAGAAAATGAAATTCAGGATTTAAAAAACTCCTTGTCTAAATTTGTTAGTGGGTAGGATAATCTGAACAAACTGTTGGGAGTAAAAGTCAATTTTCAGAAGGAGGGGTTAGGTTATAATCCTGTAAATAAAAAGAATTTTGAAAATAAAATTCATACATATTTTGTTGCTAGCTCTACTTCTCACACTTCTCAAAAGTCACCTGTTTCTCAGTCTACTGTTCAGAGAACCCAAAAACAAATTGAAAAGTCAAAAAAGGGTGATGGATCCAAGCTTTCAAGTCAAACTTCTGTTTTATTCATCCAAGGCTCCTGATACATCATTCATTCCATAAAACTCAACATACATGATCAAGAAATTCAAAGTACATTCAATTTCATGTCCGTGCGGGGTCGGATCTTGCGTAATTCCATCACATATGCATGATACTCCTCATCGCTCTCTTTCACTTCTGCTTGCAAGGAACAGACTCGACTGACCTCCCACATGGTCAGAGCGCTCCGAATCGCTCGTTCATCCTCCTCGGCCCCGATCTTCCTAGCTTGAAGGGGAGGGTAATGAGATAGTGCTGGAATCATGGTGCGAGGAAGTCCAACTTGTAAATAGCACCGATGCGGGTTGTAGATTGCCAAGGTAGTGTTCCCCACTAGCTGCAGGTCTAGGCCCAGTCGCCGAGGTAATATGAGAATTGTGCCTTGAAGAGCCCGGGCTCACATCACGAATTTGTCAATTGGTAAAGTGTTGAGGAAGAGGCGCCATTCGTCTGGTGTTTTCTTGTCTGCAATCCGGCACTCAACCTGTGAAGAGATTCCAAATGCACCCCCTATGAAGAAAAGTGGGTGGCTCTCAAATATGGGGCTAGCTGAAGGCATGTCTTCCTTGGGTACGAATTTGAGTCTTATTCCCATCCAACACTCAAGGATGATCATAGACCCAAAGGGGGGTCCCCCTAAAGAAGCTGAAATAAGGCCTTCATATAGGTATGAAAGGATGGCTTGAGAGATGGATAAATCCCGTCACAACCCACTAATGATGCTGAGATTTTGGATATCTAAGAGGTGGTCGGTGGTGGTAAAAAGCAAAGCCCCGCACAAGCAAATAGAGGTACCGTTGGCTATAGCTTCAAACCTCCCACTCTTATTCTTGCAATAAGCGGTGATCCATTGGGCCATGGGTATCAAATAAATATGGTGAGGGCTGAGCATGGTCCTAACATCATTTGGATTGTGAATGAAATCTCCTAAGATGAGTGATGGGTCTATGGGTTCAACCGTATGACACACCATGTCTTCATCCCCCACCTTAGTCTTAGGAAGGGTTAGGTAGATCTCTACCTCTTCTATAGAGACTGTGGCTTCAAAGGTTGGGAACATGAAAGTATGTGTTTGAGGGTGCCATAACTCCACAAGGGCTGAAATACTAGGCCAATCATACAAAATTTTATGAAAATTCTTGGCTAAGGCTAATAAAGGTTGAAGGTGCCATGCCCTAAGGATTGAGGTAACTTCCAAAGAAAGTTCTTTTATCATGGGAGCCACCCACTTCAGGCTAGAATAGCATCTTGGGTCAGGAAGAAGCTAAGCAAAAGGGAAAAATAAGAAGAGAAGAAGAAGAGAGAATTTCATGAGAAGAAACTTAGGGAAATTCATGGATTTTGAGATTGATTTTAACTCACCTCTCTTGATGAGCTTGTGCTCAAGTGCTTGGGGATGGAAGTTAGCCGTTGCAGCTCCCCATGCGCCCTCCTAGCCAGCTTGGGCCCATCATAGACCACCTCTTGTTGGCACCCAAATATGATCGTCGGCGACCAAGCCACAAAGACAAAGGACCCGGCCCGTTGAATCACGGAAGTCGATAAAGATCAACATATTGAAGATTTCTCAAGCTGCCAGAGCCTCGAGTCACCCCGTATGGACACGGGGACTTCACCTCAGGAGAGCCGAGACGAACTCACAACCAACCGGCAGTGCGACCAAGCCTGCCCAATGAACCGGCATCGACTCTGTCATGCCGTATACACTGCACCCATTGTCCGATCAAGGACGACGGTCTACCCAGTGGCTTCCCACCTCATGAAAGGCTCTCCTGAAGATGAAAGAGTCCCCCTGGCTCTCCGAGACAGAGGACCGAAAGCTCTATCGGTAGAAGATCCCGATCACCCGGCACGGGTACGGCTTCCCGCCAAGATGGGCTCGTTAGAGGCCGAATGATCACCCAGCTCAGACGGAACTATCCCTGGTGTCATCCCACCCCCTAAGGAGCTTTGGACACAAGACAGACCGAGCCGGCAGCACGAATCATAGAGCCGAAGGCCGTGTCAGCAGGAAACCCGCATGACCAAACCAAAGTTGTCGGAAGTTCCGAGAATGGCCGTACGTCAACCTGGGAGCTTCAACAAGACATCTCGTCGAGGTTTCAAGGAGCATTGGCAAGATAAGTGTTCAGGGTGACCCCCGGAATCATCCCCGGACTCATTGATTGGCTCGAAGCGCGCGAGGAGCGTTAGCACGGCGCGCCCCCCCCCCCCCCCACCTGATGCCCTTATCCCATCGCGCAAGAACCCCACTATCCAGCGCCTTCTTAGCCCGGCGCGCAAAAGAGTGGAGCCCTTACCCGGCGCGCCAATCTCCACGCCGGTCTCACACCTATTCCTATATATGTATGGCTGTTCGATTGAAAGAAAAAAGAAGAGAAGAGAAAAGGGGGGCAGATAGAAGAAGATAGAAGAGAGGTTTTCGAGAGAGGCTTTCGAAGAGGAGACAGAGAGAGAAAAGGAGGAATCGGGAGAGAGCTTCCTGGGAAAAATAGGGTTCCTTCTGAGCGTCCTCCGCCGGCCATCTTCCTCTTCCTTCGCTCGCCGAAGATACGATACTCTATTTCAAGAATAGGTGGGTGCCGGCGCCTATCTTCCTCTGCTTTCGTGGATTCTTTTCTTTTGAGGTTTCCATCTATCAGATGTAAGTGAGAGGGGGAGGGATGGCGATGATACGAGCCGACCCCCCTCCACCTTCTCTGTAATTCTCTCTTTCCCTTTGCTTTATTGTTGTGCCTCTGCACATCCCTCTGCCTCTGCCATTGATGAACGGCGACCGAGCAATGATGCCGATGCCAGATTCATAACATGTAAATGTTAGCCCATTCCCGTTTCTGGGATGGTAATATGTATATAAATGCTTAGACCAGCAGGTCGAATGAATGCTCGAAGCTTCTGTCCCCTTCTCTATCTATATCAATGTGAATGTTTGAGTTCTTCCACGCGTGGTCTCTGATTCCAGTTTCCCCGAAGTCCCGATCATGCCCCGAAGCATCGTGGGCTACAGAAATGACCCCTCCCCGGGTCTTTCCGATCGACTGCTTTCATTTCTGATTTAAGGATCTCTGTATCCCCTCGTGGACAGATCTGTGCTTATGCGCATGCTTCTTCCCGCCGTGGTATCGAGGGTCTAGTTTCCATTCACTCCTCCCTTCGTACTGCTCTCATTGTTCGCAAGGTGGGCGTTGCCTTTGGGGACGGCCGGATCCATCCCCCTGAATGCTGCGTCCTAAATGTTCGAGCATATGCTTCTACGATGGGCCCGTCTCATCTGTGCATCTACTACCCCTCTGCATCATGGTCATTTGAACCGTTCCGAGATTCTCTCATCCCATCTTAATCACCCGGGGAGGGGGACATTCCCCTATTGCTTCATGGAATTGCTGGGCGATCGGGGGCTCTACCTCTCGATGGTAGATGCTTTCTCAAGGCCATAGCAGACAGTGACAGGGGTCTTAGCCCAACAAGCTTAGCCCCGATAATCGGAGACCCGATCAAGGCCAAGGGATGTATGCTCCTGGTAGGCTAGCCCTCGGAGCTCCACTCTCCTAACGGCCGATCCCTTCAATAGATGTGCCATAAGCTGTGGGTTGCCCACCCCTCGTAGGCTAGCCCACGGGGTGATGCTCCCATCATCAATGGCCTCATCCCCGTATCTTCACCCACAGAGTATTGGTGCCCCTCGCAGGCTAGTCCTCGGGGTATCCTATCCGATGGGATTTTGCTGGCTGCCACTGTGCAGACCGGCGGTTTACGGGCTTACTCCATGAGTGAGTATGACCCTGTTCCTCCACTGCAACTCTTCGTGTTCAGGGGAGATGCTGCCAAATTTTGGACAGACTCAGAGTAGTGAAGCCATAATCGGACGCTCGTTCTAGACTCAATCAACTCAGTGCTCGAGCAAGAACCTCGCACTGACTCACTGCATCACTTCCGAAGGATTTTGGACTTCAATCAAATAAATAGCTGGCCTAAATAACTCTAAAACTCTCAAAATAAGCTTAACAAACTTAATGGTTTCAAAAGGCATCAAAAACAAATCAAGACGGTGCGGCCTTAGTCCGGCGCACCCTAATACGGCGCGGTCCCCCCCCCCCTCGCCGGATTAGCAATAGACTCATAAATTCCGTTTTCTTGGCTGGCCAATTCCCGGTGCGCCCTAAACCGGCGCGCCCCGTTCCCTATGCGCCGGGCTAACAAGTGCCTATGGCCGCGCCGTTTTAAAACTTTTCCTACGTTTTGGCCGCGCCGGTTTAGACTTTTACCTACTTTTGGCCGCGCCGGATTTGTTCCGTTTGCCCACGATTGGCCGCGCTGGGGAACTCTACCCCTACGTGAGGCCGCATCGGTCTTAAGCCCTGATGTTGTTCTAATCATCCACCTACCCTCGATGTGACCTTCGTCTCCCGTGACCGGAATCAGCGAATCTTAATAAACTGAATAAGAGAAGTGATGTTTGGATCCGAATCGCTTTGCTATCCGGTTTGTGCTATTATTCTTGCCTCACTTGGCGGAGATCGACAAACGAGAGTGAGCACTCCTCGCTTTCACAATTCTGTTTCCATGCTTAATATAGTTATCATCATCATGCTTGCATACTTGCATAGACCTCCGGGTATATTAAATGGCGTTGACAGAAGGTCGGGTTACGCCCGATCGAAAGTCTCCGCTATGCGCGATGGTGGTCTCCGGACCTGCGTCCTCCGCCCTGTACCAAGGGTCTCCAGTTCAATGAACCATGCCTCTCCTGCATGATAGATAGATGCATCGCACATGATTTCGTCATGTTCATAATGTCGCATCCTTTATTTCAGCCTCGACAGCCCATTATCTCGGCAATTAATCAAAGGTGTTCCCTCCTCGTGGGGGATGTAATTAACGTCATAACCTTTATGGTATGGTGGACTGCTGGTCCCGACCGAACCTCACTTTCACCCGACATGGGTCAGAATGAGCGCATAGTAAACTTGTCACCTACGTGACTGGCACGCCCGCGTCGTCAATCAGTTAGTTAATTACCAGTTAGTTAATTGGTTGATCGACACGTGAAACAAGATATATATATATGTATATATGTACATATATATATGAAATAAAACAACAAGATGGTCGGATAAAACCCATCGTAAACAGTCTGGCACGCCCGGTGGGACCAGTGTCACCTTTCATCTCTTTGCCGAGATACTTGGGCTTCGAGGCCCTCTCAAAGGCTACTGATCGTTGGCTTGTTTGTCTTTGCAGGCGTACGATGACAACCAATGGATTAACTGGCGTTGGCTTCGGTCCTTCGATCGTTGCTGGACATGCACAAGGGTACCTGGCGGTGCCCATGGAGTTCGGCAGCTTCCCTGCCGCTGTTGGCTTCCCCAACTTCTTGGGGTTAGCCTTTGTTGATATGCTGGAAGTCGAAACCCCAGAACCTACCGAGGAAGCTGTGGGGAAGGTGGAGCCTCTGAAGGCTCCCTGCTACAGCGACTCATCCAAGAGTCCAGCCCCGGCCGCTAGCTGTCTGGTGCACCACGTCATACGTGGGACCCGCCCCGATATCGTCAACAAGCACCCTGGAGGACGTCAACGTCGCCAAGCTCAAAGGAGTGCTGCTGTGATCACCGGGACTCTATCTCAGCCCGGGAAGTCTATGATGGTCGGCGGCATGCGCGTCTTCCTCAACAGACGTAATGCATGGGCGGCTCCGGACCGAGTCATCCCCACCATCCCTGTCCACATGCATACCAGGCCCTCACTGGAAGGAGGGCAGAAAGAGAAGAAACCGGCCACTATGGCCAAGGAAGCTCGACCCCCAGGCCGAGGAAGTTCAAACAGGTGTGGGTTCCCAAGCAGGCCCAACCTACCCACCAGCTGACACCCATCCACCGCCGTCCTGTGAATGATGAGGCGGAATAGAGAAGAGAAAGGGGCTTGCCCCCGAAGAAGGAAGAAGAGGTGGTTGCGGATCCCCCGTGTCGCAGAAGTTTCCGGGCTACTGCCCGTCAAGCTAATGTCCCAACTGCGGGACGAAGATTCCAACAACCTGCCGACAGAGCTCGGCCGGCTTATATCCCTCCTGCGGGAGGTCAACAATCATCCCCCGTGTTACATCAAGAGCGAGGTCGAGAAGAGATGACCTGTTTGGTCAAAAACTATTTTCGAGGGTTAGGCAACCCCTCGCTTGGTCAACAGCGACTGATGCAAGCAGCCGCCGATGAAGACTATTGCCCGTCAGTGGCAGATGAAGAAGATATGGGAGAAAGAATGATGGTGTCGTCAGTCGATGACAATGGATATGATAACGGCTTCGAGATCGAAGCCGATGAAGCCATCCCCGAGCGGGAAGAAAGAAGAAGAGTTCCTGTGTTCGAGAGGCTGACCTTCCCGCAGCAAGCTAAAAGGAGGGTCCATCGACAAAGGAAAAGGATGCAGGTATTCACCTGCAACATGGCTGGTATATCCAACCAATATGGGGGGCTTCCCGCAGATCCCCGAGAATTGGCTCAGTTGGCCGCACGGCCAGGGCCGAGCACTCGCAGAATGGAAGCAGCAAGGGAGCTCCTGATGATGACTAAAGGAAAGCAACCCCAGGTTTACCACCACTGGGATGACAAGGCCCCCTTCCTGACCGCTAATGCGGTGACGGTAGAGGAAGAAGATGACGCCCCCCTCGACATCCTGCCCGAGGGTTCGTCTGGGGAGACAGCAGAAGTTATCCCCACTACAGCCACTATAGACCCATCGGTCTTGATATTACTTCAACAATATCGGCAAGAGATAGACTTGCTAAAGAAGCAGTTGATGGAGAAAATTGAACAATCCTCAGCTTCCAAGCCACCCGAAGTCCTGGGTGAATCATATAGGGGAGTAGTCCGTCGCGATGGCCCTCCACCACTCTATGCACTGCCTCAGTCGTCAGAGCCAAGCATGGCGACAATGCAACAGCGGCCACCACAGCCCCAGCCGCTACTACCATCGGTGCTCCCTCAGGCACACCAGACACCCCCGCTGCCGCGTCCTCCACAGGCGACCACCCTGGTCACCCCATACCTGCAGCCAGCGCACTTCTATCCGGAGCCAGTTGACCTTATGGTCATGAACCGGATGATGGTAGAGAGGATGATCGAGCTGAAGCTCGCAGAGAAAAGTGAAGGCGACTATGTCGCATTTGATGCCTATCGGGTGCCCTACCCGCAACACCATGCTGCTAAACGACTTCCCCAGGGGGTCAACAAACCGCCCAAGTTTGATAAATTCAACGGGAAGGGGTCCCCGAAGGAGCACATTGCATATTACATGACCGTCATGGGTCATCTGGCCACCGACAAGTCATATTTGTTGAAGTTCTTCGGGTCCTCGCTGACGGGACTCGAATTTAAATGGTACTCCAGCCTCCCGGCCGGGTCGATCAATGACTGGTTGGATATGCAGATGAAGTTCAGAGAAAGGTTTCATGTTACAGAGAGAGAGGTCACAGTGGCCGAACTCTATTCAACAAGGCAGAGGGCCGATGAGACAGCCCTCGATTATATCAAGAGGTGGAGAAACCTCGAAATGAGGTGCAAGCGGCCCCCGCATCAGGATGACGATGTGCAAATATGCAAATAGAATCTCAGAAGAGAGGTTCTGGAAAAGATGATCGGGATGGAAATACGGTCATTCGACCGACTGAATAATGTCATGGCCAAAGTGGAAGCTTTCTTGGCCAGACCTACCCCTACATCCGCTGCCGGCACAACCCAGAAGGGCAAGGCAGTAGACCGGCGCTCCTCGCCCAAAGAAGCGAATGCTCTTGACATAAAGGCGTTCGAACAACAGAAAGGTGAAGGCAAGAAGGGAGTCACCCCACAGCCTGCAGAAGCCCCAGACAGCAAAGAAGGTCCTTCGCTGAGGGATAAAATGAAGAAGGCCTATTCCTTTCCAAAGGACAAGACCCGGGTTCTGTTCAACTGGGTAACAGAATATAGCATGGTCACCCTGCCAGAGCCAAGAAGACCGGAGGACCTGAAAAGAAAAGACAGTCCAAGATTCTGCCCCTACCACCAGATGTTGGGATATCCAGTCGAAGACTGCTATGTTTTCAAAGACATCATCGAAGGGATGGTGAAGAAGAATGAAATTGAGCTGGGAGAGTACAAAGTGGACCCTTCTCAACCGCATGAAGCCCCTCGGAGAAGGGCAGCAGTCAACATGATCTCCCTCTACCAGGCATTGCCCGAGGAGATCTCTGAAGCAAGCACGCGGAGCACCTACGAAACTCATTTCTTGGAGCCTACAAAAGAACAGCAGGGATGACAGCAGATCCCTACGAAGCACAGAAAGAAGAGGGCACCCCGCCTGAAAGAGGGGGCACATGTCCGGGGTGTTACACCCCGTCCTGCTCTGCCAGTGGCAGCACCCGTATGGGTCACTCCACCTTTAACTGTCAAGATACATACACATAATCAGAGGAGACAAACTCCGCTGCCAGTGATTAAGGAAACTAATCCTGGGGTCCTTCGGTTGCAAAACCTCATTGAGGGGCTAGATGAATATGTGCTGCCCGAATTGAAACCTCTGCTGGTGCGGGACCACGTCTCGTGGCAAGAATTAGGGCAGCTCTCACTTGAACAAAAAGAGGAAGCTGAAGAGGCACCCGACGGAGAGGGCAGTCTATTCTGGGGACATCCGCCCGCAGAAGCAAAAAATAAGAAGAAGCAAAAGAAGAAGAAAAGAAAGGCCACTGGGGCCAATAAAGTGCAGGTTGTCTCCTGTAATACCCTATCAGCACTCTTCAACCTACCCGGAGAGGAGGAAGAAGAGGAAATTTGCTTCACACCCCATGCTGGGGGAGGCAAGGCCGAGGCTGCAACTGCTGCACATGCCACCCAGTCAGGCCGAAGATGGGGGGGCCAGCCGCCACCCAACCACAACATCAAGTTCAGAGGGGAGCAACCCTACAAGACACCTCTACCGGAGGTCAAGGGAGTCCAAATCCCTCCTCCATCAAGCCTATATAACAAGAGTGGGGGCAAGGGGGTCCCTTCATTTCTTGAATTCATGAAGATGTCCAAGGGGAAACGGCCTTGCCAGGAGGCTAACCCTACACCCAGGACCGTTCACCCGCAGCTCGTACAATCTGCTGAAGAGCCAAATACAGATGGAGCTTGCTCCGCAACAACTAACAAAGAAGACCTAGAAGTCGGTACCAGCCAAAAAGGCGCCGAATCTGAGGAAGATGAAGCAGGTCCGTCAGGGCCCGCATATCAAAACCTCTCCAAGCCCAGATGGGCCGAAGATATGAAGCTCTCCAATGTCCGAGCTGGGAGCCGAATAATGAAGCTACTCAAGAAGCTCCCTACTTGATTTACAATCTGGGAGATCCTCTCTTTGAGTGAAGAGACCCGACAGGCGATCATCACGGCTCTGCAAACGCCTGCTCATTTCGAGACTTGCATAGCTGAAGCTATACCGGAAGCCAGTCTGACCTTCACTCCAGAAGACATTCTACTGCCTAGCATCAGCCATAATAGGCCGCTGTATATGAAGGGGCACTTGAATGGAAGGGAGCTGAACAGGATTTTGGTTGATCCCGGTGCAGCGGTCAACATCCTGCCTTATAGAATATATGAGAGGCACCACTTTAATGTGCATCTCAAAAAAGTCAGGGATATGCGTATCGCCGGCTTCAATCAGAAATGTGAAGTGTCAATGGGAGTGGCAGAGTTCACCCTCACTTTAGCAGATTTCACTACGACGGTGCAGTTCCATGTCATTGACTCCCGCACCTCTTACAAGGCACTGCTCGGCCGCCCATGGCTGCATGAAAACATGGTGGTGCCCTCCACGCTCCACCAATGCATCAAATACAGTCTCCAAGGGAAGGAGGAGAGGATATTTGCAGACCCCCACCCATTCGAGGTGTTTGAATGTCATTTGGCAGATGCCAACCTATATACAGGGCCTTCCCAGAAGACCTCTAAAGCTAAGGCCCCTGCGGGGGCATCCAGAAGCACATCCGGAAGCAGTTACTATCCACCACCGCCGCGCGGATACGTCAAGCCTAAGGTGGTCTCCCATATCACATCATCCGTGGATGTAGGCAGAACAGCACCTCCAACATTATACCCTGAAGCTAATGAAGTGCGGGTCGCTCAGCGGCACAATCATATTGAAATCCCGGATGACCATACCAAGCCAGCTCCCGGCCTTGACAACCCTACTGTCGAGCCTTTCAAGACTTGGGAGGTGACACAGGAAGATGGACCCAACAGCTTGTTCTATACAATTGAGGAGCATCCTACTGGGAAGACACATACTGCAGCCTCCCCGAAGATATAAGCAACCCACCAGTTCCCGTCCAAGGTCTCGCATTTACAACTGATCGGATGGCCAGGATGTTTCAGAAGCAACACATTCCCCCCGATCAGTCTCAAAAGCGCAAGGAAGCTTTCCAGAAAATGTGGTATCCCGCAAATCTGGATAAGGAAATGAGACGTGTCTCTCAACATCCAGGGTTGGGCTTCACCCTGGAAGAATATTATTACAGTGGGCGATACGAGGTGGACACCATCTTCGCCTTCTACCCTGCTGAAGATAGCCCGCTGGAAGCAACTTTTGATGAATACCCAGTGGAGGTTGAGCATGTTGAACTGGCTCGACCCGAAAATCAAGAAGCAGAGACCATGGCCTCCTGCCGATGCTGGGAGCAGGTCTACCCTGAAGAGGCGGCCCTTCAAGCCAAATTTGACATGGCTAGCAGCAGTGAAGCCGAAGATACTGAGGAAGCAGGAGTTTCTCCCTCCAGTGGAGTCCTACTGATGATAACTTCAACATCCCTTCCACCAATCAGGGAAGCCTCGGTCGACTCCGATCAGGGGGAACAAGCTACCAGGAAAGAAAAAGCCACTTCTACGGAAGATACAAGTGCCCCAGAAGGTGAGACCTCCTCAACTTCTGCTACAGAACCAGGATCCTATCCGAGCCCAGCAGTAAACAACTATCAGCCTGTCGCAGCTGTAGCCTTATCTACAAACACTGAAGCTGCTCTCTCACCCTGGGGAGCTGCATCGGCGGTGGATTTGCTAATAGAACAATCCGCGCAGCCGCTAGCACAAGAAATAGAGAATCCTCAAGAAGCTCTGGTGGTGTCTGATGAGGAAGTCGAAGTACTCGACCCTCAAGATGGTATTCCAGATTTTGTTGACCTCCAGCCGGCACCTCCGGAGATAGAAGACGGAGGCCAGGCCACAGTCGATGAACTGATAGAAGTCAACTTGAGAAATGAGGAGGACCCTAGGCCCACCTTCCTCAGTGCCCAGCTGTCCCCAGAAGAACGGGAGCTGTACGTCCAGCTGCTGCTAGAGTATCGGGATTGCTTCGCCTGGACTTACAAAGAAATGCCGGGTCTGAGCCCCGCTGTCTCACAACATGAGCTGGCAATCAGCCCTGAGGCCGAGCCGGTGAAGCAATCACCACGGCGCATGAGGCCAGAACTCATTACTCAAATTTGTGCTGAAGTCAACAAGCTCATTGACGTGGGATTTGTTGAAGAAAACCAGTACACCACATGGCTGGCGAATATCGTCCCCACGAAAAAGAAGAATGGACAGATCCGGATATCTGTCGACTTCCGAGATCTAAATAAAGCCTGCCCCAAAGATGACTTCCCAATGCCGATAACAGAAGTCATGATAGATGCTACAACCGGCCATGAGGCCCTGTCATTCATGGACGGGTCATCCGGTTACAACCAGATTTGGATCGCGGAGCATGACCAGGTCCATACTTCTTTCCAAACCCCTAAAGGCATTTATCACTATAAGAGGATGCCGTTCGGACTAAAGAATGCTGGCGCAACCTATCAACGCGCAATGACCAAAATCTTTGATGAGTTGCTCTACCACAAGGTTGAGTGCTACATAGATGATCTGGTGGTCAAAACCAGAAGAAAAGAAGATCATCTGCAAGACCTCCATATTATTTTTCAAAGGTTGAGGCAGCATGAGTTGAAGATGAACCCCATGAAATACGCGTTCGGAGTGTCGAGCGGAAAATTCTTGGGCTTCATTGTCCGATATCGGGGGATCGAGATAGACCCCGCAAAAATCAAAGCGGTTCAGGAGCTACCTCCACCAAGGAATATCTCCGAGCTGAGATCACTACAGGGCCGCCTGGCTTATATCCGGCGGTTCATCTCCAATTTGTCAGGGCGATGCCAGCCTTTCCACAAGTTGATGATGAAAGATGTTCCCTTTTATTGGGATGAAGATTGCCAGACAGCCTTTGACAAGCTGAAAGACTATCTGAAGACTCCGCCAGTGCTGGGCGCACCAGTAAAAGGAAGGCCATTAATACTGTATATAGCAGCTACACATAACTCTCTGGGGGCAATGCTGCCCAGAATAATGAAGAAGGGAAAGAGCAAGCCCTCTATTACCTCAGTCGGAGACTGGTCAGGACTGAGGAGAAATATACTTATATTGAGAAGGTCTGCCTGGCACTGGTCTTCGCAGTTAAGAAGCTCCGACACTACATGTTGTCGCATGAAATTAGTTTGGTATACAAAGAGGATCCCCTAAAATATATTATGTCCCAGCCGGCACTCAAAGGTCGCCTGGGCAAATGCGCGGTAATCCTTATGGAGTTCGACATCTCCTATGTACCGCGCAAGGCCGTCAAGGGCCAAGCTATTGCAGACTTCTTCGCTGAACACCGGGTACCTGGGGACTGCCCGTTGAAGCCAGAGCTCCCTAAAGATGAAAGACTAGAAGCCGTTCAGGTGCAGCCCTCCTTGTGACAGCTATATTTTGATGGCGCTTCCAGAATTGACACCTCTGCCACTGGACCGGCCAGAGCCAGGGCAGGAGCAGGCATAGTCCTAAAATCCCCAGAAGGAGAAGTGGTGCACACATCCTGCTCCATAAACAAGCATTGCACAAATAATGAAGCAGAATATGAAGCTCTGATAATCGGGTTGCAGATCACCCTGTCCATGGGAATTCAGATGCTGGAAGCATTCGGAGACTCCCTGCTAGTTATAAAATAGCTAGAAGGAGAGTTCGATGTGCAAAAGCAAGAGCTTCTCCCCTATCACCAGCTGGCAACTCGCCTGATGTCAAGATTCTACTTCATCAGCATCAAGCACATCAACCGGGGTCGGAATGCTCAGGCAGACGCCCTCGCTAAGCTGGCCAATTCATTGGCGGTCCCGCCAGATACAAGCCTGAATATAACAGTGATCAACCGCCGGCAGGTCCCCAGTGTAACGGAGGTCTTGGATGACGAACAAGAGATTTAGGTGGTAGTCGTCGAGGAGATTCAGCAGCCCGATTGGCGAGAACATCTCCTGCGGTGGTTCCAACACCAACAGCTCCCGAGGGAAAAAAAATAGAGAATGAAGCTCCTGAGGGTCAAGGACTCTTACGAGATGAGAAGCGGAACCCTGTTCCGAATAATGGCAGATGCCCGAAGGAAAGTCCTACTTCGTTGCTTGTCTTCAACAGAGGCAGGACATGTGATGCAAGAAGTTCATGCGGGATCAGCTGGAGCACACCAGGCTGGCCCCAAGATGAAAATTGAGATAAAGAAATTGGGCTACTATTGGCCCACTATATTTGATGATTGCTGCAAGTTCGCCAAAGCTTGTCAGAAGTGTCAAGAACATGCTAATGTGGCAAGGAGACCTCCAGTGCCATTACACCCGACCCTGCCTAGCTGGCCGTTTGCTCAGTGGGGCACAGACGTGGTAGGGCCACTACCAGCATCTTCATCAGGGTGCAAATATATCTTAGCAGCTACTGACTATTTCTCCAGATGGGCGGAGGTGGTAGCACTAAGAGATGTGACGGGAGAGCTAGTTGCAAGATTCTTCCGGTAGAATGTAATATTCCGGTTCGGGATCCCCAGCCGAATCATCTCTGATAATGGCAGCCATTTTAGGAACCAGAAGGTTTATCAGCTAGCCAACAAATACAAGATTAACTGGAGGACATCGTCCCCCTACAACCCTCAAGCCAATGGACTTGCAGAAGCCTTTAACAAGACACTATGCACGTTGCTGGCAAAGACTGTCAAGTCTAATAAGAAAGATTGAGAAGAAAGGATGTACAAAGCGCTCTGGGCCTATCGTACTGTCTACAAAACCCCAACCGGTTGTTCACCTTTCTCCCTCGTCTATGGGTCAGAGGCTGTGGTGCCGATTGAACTGGAAGTTCCTTCGCTGCGAGTCGCCATCCAGCATGGACTAGTCAGCGGTGAACAAACCAATGCAGAAAGAAGATTAGAAGAGCTCGCTGAGCTCGAAGGAAAACACCTCCGGGTACAGTAAAATATCCAACTCTATCAAGCTCGCATGGCCCGTGCTTTTGACAAGCTGGTCAAAGGTCGAGAATTCAAGAATGGAGACCTGGTAATGGTCAAAAGAAGAAAAGTAATGGCCTCCAACCCCAAAGGGAAGTTGGTCAAAAATTGGATCAGACCATATATCGTCCACCGAGTATATGAAGGACGTGCCTACGTCCTGGTAGACCATAAAGGAGTCATCCAGTTCTCTCCCCTCAACGGAAAGCATATGAAGCTGTATCATGCAGCGCAACCGACATTTCCCAAGTGATCAGTCGGAATACCCTTATCTTGGTCCAGTGGCATTCCGCCCTAGCCAAGCTACCCATATCTTGGCCTAGTGGCACTCCACCCTAGCCGAGCTACACTTATCTTGGTCTTGTGGCATTCCGCCCTAGCCGAGCTACCCATATCTTTGTTCTGTGGCATTCTGCCCTAGCCGAGCTACCCCCATCTTGGTCTAGCGGCACTCCGCCCTGATCGAGCTACCCTTATCTTGGTCTAATGGCACTCCACCCTGATCGAGCTACCCATTCCTTGGTCTAGTGGCATTCCGCCCGGATCGAGCTACCCTTACCTTGGTCCAGTAGCGCTCCGCCCTGATCGAGCTACCATTCCTTGGTCTAGTGGCATCCCGCTCTGGCCAAGCTACCCTGATCTTGGTTTTGTGACATTCCGCCCTAGCCGAGCTACCCTTATCTTGGTCTAGTGGCACTCCGCCCTAGCCGAGCTACCCTTATCTTGGTCTTGTGGCATTCCACCCTAGCCGAGCTACCCATATCTTGGTCTAGTTGCACTCCACCCCAGCCGAGCTACCCCCATCTTGGTCTAGTGGCATTCCGCCCTGATCGAGCTACCTTTATCTTGGTCTAGTGGCATTCCGCCCTGATCGAGCTACCTTTCCTTGGTCTAGTGGCACTCCGCCATGGCCGAGCTCTCAAAAGAATACACATATTGCCGTTGCGGGCCTTACGTCCGAATCGGCGAAAGATCATTCCTTGGCGTTAGTATTCAGCCCTTGCTAACGAATACACCACTCTGCTCGGCACAAGGCCCGGTGATCCAGCCAACAGCTGTCTACTACCAACCAAGGGTCGGACATCACATTTCGACCTACCATCCTTTATATCAAAAAAGAAGAGAAAAGAAAATGGGGTTAAAAATAGAGATACCCCGCCAGACTTGCTCCTATATTAAGACAAGTGTAAAAATGGCTATAACCCAGCTGTGGCGAAAATCCGAAAGGGTGCTGCAGGTAAAATCGGGTACCCCGCCACGTGAAAACTCGAGAGGGCGCGTGGGCAAAAGCAAGAGGGGGCTGGCTTAGGCGAAAACCCGAAAGGGCGCTTAAGTCAGTAAAGTGATAATTTAAAAGTGCCTCTTTTGTTATCCACCTGATGAAACTCCAAAAGGGACAATCATCAAAAGTCCCACCGAAAATCCTTTAACCAAACCCGTGTTCGGCCCTCGTCATCATCAACGAGATCGGTCGATCTCTACCCCTAACTTGGACCCTCCGTCCCTGTTAGTAATCCTACCTTTGCTTCGGCATGTGACCCATGCTGATGAACAAACCCGTGTTCGACCCTCGTCATCATCAGCGAGATCGGTCGATCTCTACCCCTAACTTGGACCCTCCGTCCTTGTTAGTAATCCTACCTTTGCTTCGGCATATGACCCATGCTGATGAATAAACCCACGTTCGACCCTCGCCATCATCGACGAGATCGGTCAACCTCTACCCCTAACTCGGATCTTACGTCCTTGTTAACAAACCATGATCTTTGCTCCGACATTTAGCCAGTGTCGACGAACTAAACCAGAGACCAATCCTTGTCATCATCGGTAAGGCTAGTCAGCATTCTCATAGTCCAGTTCTTTGATATTCCTAATTCAAAAAAAAAAGAAGCAGAGAGAAAAAGAAAGAAAAAATGGGGTTAAAAATAGAGATACCCCGCCAGACTTGCTCCTATATCAGGAGAAGTGCAAAAATGGCTATAATCCAGCTGTGGCGAAAACCCGAAAGGGCTTCACAGGCAAAATCGGGTACCCCGCCACGTGAAAACTCGAGAGGGCGCGTGGGCAAAAGAAAGAGGGGGCTGGCTTCGGCGAAAACCCGAAAGGGCGCTTAAGTCAGTAATGTGAACAAAAAAAAGGGACGAAAGAAAAAAAATATAAATCAATGACGAATAGTGATGATCCGTCCTCCATTCGGAAGGCCCTTTATAGGGTCGAAGCAAAATCGGCATCCGATGTCCCCCCTTATATATCTACATATATATTTCCTTTAAAAAAACCCTTTTCAACCCTTGTCACCATCGGCAAGATCGGTCGCTACCCTTTCCAGTTTTTGTCATCATCGGCAAGACCGTCTACCCTTTTCGACCCTCGTCACCATCGGCAAGATCGGTCGCTACCCTTTCCGGTTTTTATCATCATCGACAAGACCGTCTACCCTTTTCAACCCTCGTCACCATCGACAAGATCGGTCGCTACCCTTTTCGATTTTTGTCATCATCGGCAAGACCGTCTACCCTCTTCGACCCTTGTCACCATCGGCAAGATCGGTCGCTACCCTTTCCGGTTTTTGTCATCATCGACGATACCGTCTACCCTTTTCGACCCTTGTCACCATCGACAAGATCGGTCGCTACCCTTTCCGGTTTTTCTCATCATCGGCAATACCGTCTACCCTTTTCGACCCTTGTCACCATCGGCAAGATCGGTCGCTCCCTTTTCGGCCATTGTCATCATCGGCATGACCATCCGCCCTTTTCGACCCTTATCATTATCGGCAAGATCGGTCGCTACCCCTTCTCGGTTCTTGTCAGCATTGGCAAGACCGTCCACCCTTATCGACCCTTGCCACCATCGGCAGGGTCGCTCGCTATCTGTTTTGGTGTTCGTCTCTCATATATCCTTTTGAGTCCTCCGGGCTCTCGGCTCATACAGGCCGTTGTTTAGTCTTGAGAATAGTCACGATGCGGTGGAGCGAACACCTCACCCCTTTGCTGAAGGCGTGAGCGCTCTCCTACCCTCGCGACCCACACACTCAGACTAGAATCAACTGGCGAAAAAAAAGGAAAAAAGAAAAACAACAAGAATGATGACAGGATGGAGTCATCCTTTGACAGTAAAATGAAGATTTTCATTCTACGGAATAAAGAGTACATGTTACGCGGGGCATTCCCCGGAATACATTAAGTCCATCAAGAAGAGGCGAATAGAAAAGAACTATGGCAGGGGGCGTCGGAAGATGTCCTCCAGCGCCGGAAAGCCCAGGGAAGGATGGCGGGCCAGCTCCTGCAGCCTGAACTCAGTGGCCTCCAGCTCGGATAGTCTCTCCCCGAGGGAAGCAACTTGCCCTTCGGCCATTTCTGCATCCTCCACCTTCTGGACTTCCAGGCGTTCTACCTCTTGAAGTTCAGCCTCTGCCCTCGAGAGTTCGGCATGTAATTCCGCTATGCGAGCCGTAAGAAAACTTCGGCGCTGCAAAGAGGCATTGGCATCATCCCTCATCCTCACCGCAGTCCCTTTCAAGGAAATGACAGCCGTCCGGCATTCAGCCCGCTCCAGTGTTACGGCCGCCAGCTGGTCAGCTACCTCTCGGCCTAGAAATTCCCTCCTATTTTCATACTTCAGGAGCAAGATCACCCGTGGAGTCCAGTCATCCATGGGGCAACCAAAGGCCAACAGTGAGCGGGATAGATGCTCTATCAAGCCCCTCAGTTGGACATAAGTTAGATCTCCGTTGGCCGTTATGGTCTGCTGGAGGGTCCCTAGAAACTGCCACACAAGGTCACTTGAAGACTGGAGACCAAGCGGCGATGTCTCGGGTAGTTCAAATTCCACTCTGCTATCCACAGTGGCCCAAATATCGTCGCCCATCCCAGAAGATGATGATGGCATGAGCTGTAGTCCACTGCTATGGGGAACAACCGCGCTGGCCGATACGGTGGCTAGAGCCTCAATGATAACAATTTCCTTGCCGGCCCCCTGGGATGGAGGTGCGACAGGAATATCAAGAGCCAAGGACGTCTGTTGTTCAACGATCTCTCCGGCTTCTATTTCGGAGGGGCCACCCTTCTCCGGAGCTGACCGTTGTGTGACTTCTAATGGCTGAAAGTCCACAACTGCTACCGAACTATCAACCCTCACAAGTGCTCTGGGTCCAGCTGGAGCCGTTGCCACTACATAGTCCTTGGGGTATCGCAGTGCGATAGGCCGCAGGACGGACGGGAGAGTTGCATGGCCCGTGCCTAGAGCCGGGAGAGGTATCTGCACCGTCATGGTTGGCAGCACCACCTCAGTCTACGCCAGAAATATATATATTAAAAGCTGAAAGGAAGAGGAAGAAAGGGCAGCAGGCACTGACCATGGATGGAGCCTTACCTCGGCCGATACTAGGCTCAAATCTCTAAGGGCCACTTCTCCGGCGCTAGCCTCTCCGCTCACGAGCGAGCCTGACGGCCCAAAACCACTCCACGACAACCGGGGTGGGCTGAAAGTCGGATGATCGCTTTCATAGGCCGAGGACGCCCCGGTATCCTCCGTCTCTGTGTCAACAGGTGGGAACTCCTCATCACTGGAGCCACCACCATAATCAACCTATTCAGAGGAGGAGGATCCCTCTGCTCTTTCGGGACGCTCCACCATCAGAGCAGGAGCCTCGCCAGCAGAAGCATCACCCTCAGCAGGAACTTCCCCCGTGCTCTCCACACCAGAAACAACGGTGGGTGGGATCTCGAGGACAGGTTCACTCTGCCCCGGGATAATCGCTTCTTTGGCACTCTCCGAGCTCGGAAGCAGTGACGGTTGTATATCAACGAAAATTTACGGCAAGAAAGGGTCAAGCCGGCTGAAGACATGAAGATTTGCGGTGGTATCGCAAGTAAACTATGAATTACCTTCCATCTCCTGTCTGGGTGTTGGGGAAGGTAGATCTCTTTCTACGGGAGCAGCAGGGATTTCCTCTGCCCCTTCCCTAGCCGCAACATCTATCGTCGCCTCCAGCCCGATGACCGCGGCAACTGCGTCGACAACAGTCAGCATGGGCTAGCCGAGACAGTCAAAGCAAGCTAATGAACTTTAAAGAGAAGAAGAGCCTACCTTCAGCCTCTGGCCTATGTGTGCGAGAAGCTTCAAACTCTTCGAAGGATACAACCGAAGGAAGAACGGTTGCTGATTGTCTTTCTGCAGCCTTCTTTCGGCGCGCCCGTGTCACCCGGGTCACCACCGCCTTCACCTTTCCGACGACTTCTCTCAACTGGGATCGAGTCCGCTTTCTCGAATCCCCAGGAGGCAGTGGCATCGTGGTCGGGGCCGGCTCGGGAACCTCGAAATATGCTGGCTTCTGGGCCTTTATTATCAACTCCCTAAAGTGCCGGGTCTCCTCCGAAGTCGGTCGGACTGCACATGTCCAAGGGTGAGAATAATGCACCACAATGAAAGAAAGAAGCTGGCCGAAGGGCCTGAATGAAGAAATGGAACATACTTGCCCGCCCCGTATAGAAGGGGAAGAGAGGCCAATAAAACAACGAAGGCGCTTTGTCCCTCGAAGCCGCCTTGCGAATAAGCCAGCATAAATCCCCGATCTTTTCACTCGGCTCGGCCAGCAGCGCCAGGTCCTCGTGACCACGAGAAGACAAGAGATAATATAGGCTCAGGTGGTCCAGCCCCCATCTGTCGGCATATTTGAAAGAGATATGAAGAGGTCGGTCCAAGATGGCTTCGCTCGGACCACCCACTGAAAGACTGTGTGAGCGAAGAAGCGCGAATAGCCACGGGGTGTTGTCATATAAGGCGGCCCGCCTATCTTCCTTGCGAATGAAGGTCCGATAGGGATACAACCTATCCACCTCGGGACGCCAATCGGCCACAGCTGAGATAGGCTCCTCTACCGGCAGTGGGAGCTGCTGAAGAATCACCCTCTCGCTGCTTACCCGGCATAAACCCCGAATGGTTTTCACATAGTCATCCTTGTTGATCGGGGGAAGCTTCAGTTCAACCTTCGTCCTGCGACTTTTTACAACCTTGCGGGCCTACAGATAGGCCTTCACTTCCGTATTGGTCCAGGATTTCAACTTCTTCAAATAAGAAGGCTCAATGTCAAGGACTGGCTCTGGTTAGGAATCCAGAAACCTGTGCTCCGCTACGGCCCAGCACTCTCGCCGGGAGCTCCTGTAGAACCCTGTCCGCGCGTTCCACCACTTGATATATTCAGGCATGACGAGGGGAAAACAGGCAGGGGTTGGCACCCTGAAAGAAACGTCCTCCCGGTGATGGAAGAAGTCCCACCATATCCGGGCATCATCATTTGAAACCTGCCCGGCCCTGTGCCTGTTAGGCAATGCAAACTGTGAAGAAGAATGTGGGATGTGCTGGTCGTAGCCAAAGTTCCGACTGAAGCGGAACGGGTAGTACGGCTCCAACCACAGAATGCCGCTCTTGCGGAATACAAGGACACTCGGCTTGATAGCCAGCGCCCAATCAACCAACTCCGGCTCAAGAATAGGCCTTGTAAATTTGGCCTCAGAAAGGGGATGAATATACTCCTCAGTCTCAAAAAGCTTACACTACCTCGTCATGTTCACCAGCGGGCTAGAGTGGGTAGCTAAGCTCCAAAAATGAAGGACCCTTGGGGAATCTGTGGGAATACGGGCCAATTTGCCCCGAATGGGGTAGAGTTGCTCTGCTAGTAAAGATGGCTCGGCGCTTGCAAACTCTATCATCCGGAGAACGAGAGGAACCGCCTGTAATGCCTCAGGAGCCACCTCCGGGAATAGGGTACAAACCCAAGCATTAAAAAAATGTAACGGACTGACCGTCCGAAGACTTTTGGGGAGACGCGTCTTGTGCAGGTCCCCCAACATCTTATAAATAAGTCATAAAGCCACCGGACAAAGAGATAGCTTGGTACCCCAAGCCATGAGACAGGCCGGATAAATGGCCTCCGCCCTAATCACGCTCTCGTCACCTTGCAGAAGAGCGAAAGAATAAAGACAATAAACCAGATATGTAGCACAGTGAGTGACTGCGTCAACACCAGTAGGGTTTGGGTTCTCCCCCTGCCCTCCTCTCGAAGAAGACTGGCGTCGCACCCTCTTCTTCCGCTTCTGAGCCATTGGCGCTATCGGGGAAAAGTCCTCATACTTATTCTTCCCATTGAAGAAATATTGAAGCCAGGTGCCCATCCGCACCCTTCGCTTCTCGCCCGGCTTCCGAGGTTCCCTCGCGTCGTGCGACGAATGAAAGAGGGTGCGGTACGCCTTCATCAGATATCGATAGGCGTAACCCGCCAGATACCGGCCGTCACTGTCGGTCTGATCTTTCAGCTAGTCAGGCCAACAAACCTCTTCATACGGTTCCCCATCAATGGGTAGACCGCTAAGCTGTGAGAGGCTCCATAAGTCTAGAGAGGTCTCTCCTTCTGAAGTATAGAAAGTGTTATATTCGGGGTAGAACACCTCAATCATACCGTAGCACAAGCCTCAGGAGATGGGGTAGCTGTACCTTGAGGCATACACGCTGTGATATACACTAGCCCTGGTCAGAATTGGAGCATAATGATACAGCACATAGTCTGTGAACTCCATTGCTCCGGGCCTGAATGTGTGGGCATCGGTGGCCCTCAGCTCGGCAAACCACCCCATAGATATCTGGTGCTTGAAGCGGACCGGCAAGCAATCCAGCAAGAATGATTCTTCTCTGTACCCCCACTTCAGCGGGGCAAGGAACAAGCCAAAGATCGGATTCTCCCGATCCACTCTGCCCGCGTAATCATTCCACCAAGCGGGTACAAATTCAGGGGCCCTGTTCAGCAGCCCATCTTTTGGAGCCAGATCTTGCAGTCCCAGCATGACGCTCCATTTCCCGACCTCTCCGGGGAGGTAAATGGGTCTTCCCCGCACCACACAATCTGTCAGACTGTCCCTCTCCACCAGAAGGGCCTGCTCAACTTTTCGGACAATGAACACGTCCCTCTTCCCTTGAAGGTTGAAGCGTTGGAGAAGGGACATCAGGTGTTTGTCTTTGGGGTAGTCCCTCCTGGCGACACCTTCCCTGTCATAATGAAAGGAGTCGCCCCAAAGAATGAGGAGATGGCTGGTATCCACAGTATCTGTCTCCGAATCTGAGGATTCCGTAACCACGGCCACTTGACCGTGCCCCCGATCAAGGGAATTGACGTTCGCCCACGTCACCACGGCACGAGAAGAAGAGCCGGATGCCATAATAGCTACAAATAAGCACATCAAATGATAAGCAAAAGTCAGAAAATAGCTGATCAAAGGCAGATTTCTGACAAAATTTTGACAGAGTCTCCCTAGCACGGGAGATTGTCAAAGGAAAGCGGGAACGCGTCCACTAAGGGAACAGCCCCTAAAAGCAGCCATCGGCATCACACCGAGGCCAAAAGGAACACCCGGGGAAATAGCTCCGAGGGCAAGCCCTACTAGAAGTGGTGAGGACATGCGCCGCCTTTCTCGACGGAGCACGCGGAGCACGCCGGCATCTCTTTGGCTCGGCGACTACGGCATGGTTTAGAGGACCTTCTTTTACATGATGGCCATACCAGGCCTTGGTTTAGTCCCTGCGTGGACATGTTTATTCTTTATTGTGGACCTTTGTAGGCCAATTGGGGCCAATTAGACCTTTATTGGGTGTGCTAGGCTCATTGGTTGGGCAATAGGACTAGTGGGCCACTTCTTGGTCCAACCTTTTGGCCCATTAGGGTTTTGGGCGCCCCCTCTCATCTCCTCCAAGAGGAGGAGGAGGCAGCCGCCCCCCTACCTTTTTTTTAGGAAGTAGATTGCGCACCCCCCCTTTTTTTCCTTCCCATTCGATCCCCTCCCCCCCTTTGGCCGCCCCCCTTTCCCCCCTTGCTAGGGTTGAAACCCTAGCATTCCCCCCCTCCATATATAAGGTCTTATGTACTTTCTTTAAAAATTAATGAATGAAATATTTTGATTGAGCAGCCATTTGCGCAGCCACCCCTTGGAGAGGGCGACCCTCTCTTCCTCCTCTGCTCCTGCGACGGGAGCAACCCCGGGGTGCGACTCCCCATCCCCTCGGTGCGACGCCGAGGTTCTTCCTCCCTTCTACTTCGTCTCCGGTTCGAGTTCGCGTGTTCCAGATTCGGCCCCGAGTTGCAGAGGCGTCCCCATCCGGTGCGGGTTGAATCCGAGCCCCTCCTTTTTTTGGTGGATACTTCTACGAGTCGGCAGCGCGTGGGCTTTGGTTTCGCCTCGATCCGAGGTCAGCACCACCCGTGGCGAGTTTTCTCGTGAGCTAGCGCAGGAGCCTCCCTCTCTGCGCGCCCAGATCCACCCTCCTTCTTGCGAAAATCCCACAGGACGGACAACTCCGAGTTTGGAGCTGATTTCTTCAGGGTTTGTACCTCTCGTCGTCCTCTTTCCAACGCCGCCAACCTCGTCTCGTTCTGACGTCCGAGCTGTTCGTGGCGTCCGTTCCTGTGAGGTCGCGCGGGCCTGCCCAGTCCACCCGGTGCCAGGACAACCGGCGACTTCCAAAGTTCACAGCGTCCAACCACGACCAGATCTGACCGATCTCTTTGGTCCGGACCTGCTGCTCTGCGTCCCCGACGTCCTCCCACAAGCGGGGCCTCGATCGCCTACCGGAGCAGCGAGTTACCATTTTCCCCGCTCGACAGCGCAGTTCTGGGAGCAGATTCCTTGTCCCCACTTGCAGGTGCGGCCACGGCTTCCACGGACGGAATCTGAGCACGCCTTTTGGCCGAGGCTTCCTCCTGCGACCTAACTACGCGCCCTCGCTGACGGCGCCCCAATCAGACTCCGGATCCATTCGTGGGAACGTTTACCACCGAGTCGCGCGTTGCTGCGATTCTGCCGATCGTCATTCGGACCCTCCTCGTGGCCAACCCTTCACCGAGTGCCGCCCGTCAGCCCGTGTATCGGCCGCCCCGAATGGAATTGTTGTAGCCTGTTATCTCCCTGCGAGGAGTAGGCACCATTGCTGGCTTGTACCTATTCTTTCATTGTGTGTATCGGGGTTGTCGGTCTCGGCCGGGGTTCCTTCCCCACGCCTAGGCGTGGAGGTACGTGCGACGCTCCCCCCCTTGGCATTTTGCTTTACTAGTATGTGATCTTGTATGCCGCGTGAGAGTGTAGGGATCCTAGCTAGCATTCAACACCGCGAGATCGTGAGTGAGAGTATCCCATTCCGTGGCCCTAGTCGAGCACCGAGCTCGGACTAGACTCCTATAGTTGCGCGTCAGCTCCTTTGCCGCTTTGATCCACTCGCTTCCCTCATAGGGACGACCGTGGACTTGGGTTTCTTGTTGAGAGACGCCTCTCTTCGGAGGAATAGTACGGAGGTCGATCTCTCGGCTTGCCTTGTCTCGTGTGAGTGCTGGCCGCACTTGGTCTTCATCATAGGTTTAGTCCATTTGTCAGTTCCGTCCCGCATCAAATTTGGTATCAGAGCATGGTCGTCCAGTTTGTCCCTACAGACTGAGGTCCTAGGCCATGTCGAGTCATTAGATTTGCTGGAGTTCATTTGAGTCCATAGGTCTACTACTTGCATTGGAGTCCATTGTTGCGTTAGGAGTTTTCTGTCTAGGTTCGTGTCTAGTACCCTTTCATCCTTGTCCCTTAGAGTCTTGCATGCCCACCCGGCGTGGTACATCCTACCATCGCCCTATCCAGATGGCTGACCCTAGGAATCCCGTCCCAGATGACCTATCCCTGCGGGAGATGATCGAGACCCTGAGTCTCAACTTTAGGGACCACGCCGATCGGATGGAGGGCCGGATGAAGGCCATGGAGGATCGGCTGGGAGATGTGGAGGGTCGGGTTGAGGCCTCTAACCGGACCATCCAAGGTCTGGTTGATCGCCCCCAGGGTAGAGCCCCACCGGTAGATGTTCCCGAGCAGGCCCATGGCCAACGTGACCCTGCTCCTCGACCCGACCAGCCTAGGGGAGGCAATAGGAGACCCCACGTGCATGAGGTAGATGATTTTGGGTCCGATAATGAGAGTGAGGGCTATGGCCGTGATCGCCAAGGCCATCGGTATTATAGGGATGAGGAAGATGAGCGTCTCCTTAGATCCGTGCGGGTGCACCCTCCTACCTTTGATGGGTCATTGGACCCCGATGTTTTTAGTGATTGGGCTGCTAGTATGGATCGTTATTTTGAGTGGGTCGACATGGCAGAACATCGGAAAGTCCGATATGCCAAGATGAAGTTGATTGGAAGGGCCCAAACCTACTGGGCCAATGTGGAGAGCCTAGTGAGACGTCAGGGCACACCCCCGATTGAGACGTGGGTAGATATGAAAGAGAAGCTCCGACAGAAGTACGTCCCTCGTTCCTACCGCCACCGGTTAGTTGATCGGTGGCAGACCCTTAGTCATGGGAACCGGCCTGTGGCAGAATACATCGCCGAATTTGATGATTGTCTCCTGCGATGTGGAGTCTCGGAGGAAGCCATCATGACTATAGCCCGCTTCCGTCGAGGTCTGCGACGGAACCTCCAGATTGAGTTACTCCGCCGCCACGTGGCTACCTTAGATGAGGCGTACCAGGTCGCTCGTGATATGGAGCTGTTTGAGTTTGAGTTTGTGCCCGATCAGCGCCCCGCTCCCACATACCCTCGTGGGACGGACTCTCGCACTAGCACAGGACAGTATGCGAGGGGACCCGTGGCCCGACCACAGGACCCCACTCGTCCGGATTTTGCTCCTAGGCCCCGGCCTCCACCTCCCTAGAGGGACTATCCACCTCGCCCCCAGGCCCCAGCTCCCGCACCCCCTCGGCCCCAGCAGCCCACTATTCCTACCCGACCTCAGCTTCCACCACCCCCGGCCCGTCGTGATGACAAGGGAAAGGGGCCGATGATTGGTGGAGCACCGCAGGGCTCTAGGCCTCGTGGAGATTGTTATCGATGTGGGGGGGTCGGTCATTATGCTGCTCTGTGCCCTTCTCGGCAGCAGACCGTGGCCTTTGGAGATACCTCAGCAGGTGAGGCCGCACCCGAGGTCGAGCCTGTCAGTTATGAGGCAGACCCAGAGCTCGCCTAGGAGTTCTTTGATGAGTTGTTAGAGGGAGAGTCGTCAGGTGTCCAGGGCACGCAGTGCCAGGATGGTGTTCAGCTAGGTGTTGTCAGGTGCGTCTTCACCCAGCCTTTGGTGAGTGATGACTGGCGTCGCACCACCATTTTTCACACCTTTTGCAGGCTGGGTGGGAAGGTCTGTAAGGTGATTATTGATAGTGGGAGTTGCATTAATGCCATTTCCACGGGTACAGTGAAACGCTTGGGGTTAACCCCCGTGGACCATCCCTCCCCTTATCGTGTGTCATGGGTAGACACCACCTCTATTCCAGTTAGGCAGCGATGTCTGGTGCCTTTGCAGTTCCACGCCTACCAGGAGGAGATTTGGTGTGACGTGTTGCCTATGGTGGTAGGCAGCATTATCTTAGGGAGACCCTGGCTTTTCGATAGAGATGCTACCCTCCATGGCCGGTCGAACACATGCACCTTCGATCACAAAGGCCAGAGGATCACCCTTCATCCATCCCAGCCGACACGCCCTCCCGTTCGGGGTCCCACTGGGCCTAGTACCCCCAGCACTGATATTCCTGGGCCCAGTACCCCATCTTTGGCTCCGACCACGACACCCCCTCCTGTTGCTCCCACCCCGATTGATCCTCCGACTAGGAGGCTGATGCTTATTAGTCCCCGGGAGATGGAGCGCGAATTCATTAGAGGGGACCCCATCTACGCTGTCGTTGTTCGGGAGAGGGTTAGTGAGGCGGAGGGTGAGCTCCCTTCTGATGTTGCTGTTATCCTTCAGGAGTTTTCTGATGTTTTCCCTGCTGATTTGCCTGAGGGTCTTCCCCCCATGCGGGATATACAACACGCTATTGATTTGATCCCGGGGTCATCTCTACCCAACTTACCCCATTTTAGGATGAGCCCCGCTGATCATGCTGAGCTCCTGCGTCAGATTGAGGAGTTACTGGCTAGGGGATACATTCGTGAGAGCATGAGCCCTTGTGCCGTCCCTGCATTACTTGCCCCAAAGAAAGACGGTACTTGAAGGATGTGTGTAGACAGCCGTGCAATCAATAAGATCACGGTGAAGTACAGATTTCCCATTCCCCGCTTGGATGATATGTTGGATATGATGGCGGGAGCCACTGTGTTTTCCAAGATAGATTTAAAGAGTGGCTATCACCAGGTGAGAGTCAGGCCTGGTGATGAATGGAAGACGGCCTTTAAGTCCAAGGATGGTCTTTATGAGTGGCTGGTCATGCCCTTTGGGCTGACCAATGCTCCCAGCACCTTTATGCGGCTGATGACCCAGGTTCTACGGCCATTGATTGGGGTCTTCGTGGTTGTCTATTTCGATGATATTCTCATTTATAGCCGCACCCGGGAGGACCACCTAGAACACCTTAGGCAGGTCTGTCTTATTCTGAGGAGAGAGAGCCTTTATGCTAACCCGAAGAAGTGCGCTTTCATGACTACACAGGTCACTTTCTTGGGGTTCATTGTATCTAGTGATGGAGTCTCCGCCGACCCGGAGAAGGTCAGGGCTATAGTGGAGTGGCCCGAACCTCGCACCCTGCACGATGTCCGTAGTTTTCACGGGCTGGCGACCTTCTATTGCCGATTCATTCGAGGTTTCAGTTCCATCACCGCCCCCATCACTGATTGCATTCGAAAAGGGGCGTTTGAGTGGACCAGGGCCGCTTCGGCTGCATTTGCGCTCCTCAAGGAGCGCATGACCCAGGCACCTATCCTTCGTCTACCGGATTTCACGAAGGTGTTTGAGGTCTCTTGCGATGCCTCTGGGGTTGGTATTGGAGGAGTTCTGAGTCAGGAGGCTCACCCCGTTGCCTTTTTTAGCGAGAAGTTGGGCGATGCCCGACTGCGTTATTCTACATACGACAAGGAGTTCTACGCAGTTGTGCAGGCTCTGCGGCATTGGAGACACTATCTTCTACACCAGGAGTTCATCCTATTTTCTGATCATGAGGCATTCCGATATCTCCATGCCCAGAAGAAACTCAACTCTCGTCATAGTCGTTGGGTAGAGTTCCTCCAGGAGTATACTTTTGTGCTGAGGCACAAGGCCGGTGTGGAGAACCGGGTAGCTGATGCTTTGAGCCGCCGTGCTCACCTTTTGACCACCATGAGTGTAGAGGTGGTGGGGATGGATAGGATGAGGGAGTTGTACGCTGATTGTCCGGACTTCGGTCCGATCTACACCACCCTCCAGGCAGGCCCGTCCCGAGAGTATTCGGATTACATGCTGCATGACGATTATCTTTTCCATGGGAGTCGCTTATGTGTTCCGCGGACCTCGGTTCGCGATTTTCTTGCTTGGGAGATGCATGCTGGCGGTCTAGCCGGCCACTTCGGCCGGAATAAGACCGTCGAGGCAGTTGAGCATCGCTTCTATTGGCCTAGCCTGAAGCGTGATGTTGCCCGGATCGTGGCCCAGTGCCGCATTTGCGCTATGGCCAAGCAGAGGAAGCAGAATACTGGCCTGTATACTCCCCTCCCCGTGCCGGACAGTCCATGGCAGGACATCAGCATGGACTTTGTGTTAGGTCTGCCCCGTACCTCGCGTCGTCATGATTCCATTTTCGTGGTGGTAGACAGGTTCTCTAAGATGGCTTTGTTTATTCCCTGTTCCAAGACATCTGACGCCTCTAGAGTTACCCGTCTGTTCTTCACTCATTGTGTCTCCCGATTTGGGCTTCCACGTACCATAGTGTCTGATAGGGATGTGCGTTTCACGAGCTACTTTTGGAAAACCCTTTGGCATATGATGGGCACCTAGCTGAAATTCTCCACCGCCTACCACCCCCAGACCGATGGTCAAACAGAGGTAGTCAATAGGAGTTTGGGGGATCTTCTTAGGTGCCTAGTGCGTGATCGTGTCGGGGACTGGGACTTGGTTCTGCCTTTAGCAGAGTTTGCTTATAATGACTCGGTCAATAGGTCTACAGGTCTGAGCCCTTTTGAGATTGTTACTGGTCGTAGACCTAGGAAACCGATAGATTTGGTCCCCTTACCCATCCAGGCCCGTGTCTCTGAGTCAGCTGAGTCCTTTGCAGAGCATATTAGGCAGTTGCATGAGCATATACGTCGTCATATAGAGGCCAGCAACGCACGTTATAAGGAATTAGCTGACGCGCATCGACGCACCTGTGAGTTCCAAGTGGGAGAGTACGTCATGATCAGGGTTAGACCTGAACGGTTCCCTTCGGGGGCCGTGAAGAATCTCCAGGACCGCGGTGCCGGACCCTTTCGAGTCTTGAAGCGAATTGGGTCGAATGCGTATGAGATTGAGCTGCCAGACGACTATGGGATCTGTTCGACGTTCAATGTTTCAGATCTGGTGGCATATCGGGATCCCGCGGTGATTCCCAGTGAGCTTTTTGGGCCTACCCCTCCTGTTGAGAGCATTACACCTTCTGAGCGTCCACCTCCTCCAGCCCCATTACAGACACGCGAGCATATAGATTGCATACTGGATGAGCAGGTGACCACGACCAGGAGCGGAGCCTACCAGCGCTTCCTAGTGCGCTGGAGAGGGCGCCCTGCGACAGATGACACCTGGATCACACGTGGAGAGCTGGAGCTGATCGACCCGGACCTGCTGGAGCGTTATTGGAGCGATCGTGACCCTTACTCGACGGGGTCGAGTTCTTCCCACCCGGGGAGAATTGGTGAGGACACGCGCCGCCTTTCTCGACGGAGCACGCGGAGCACGCCGGCATCTCTTTGGCTCGGCGACTACGGCATGGTTTAGAGGACCTTCTTTTACATGATGGCCATACCAGGCCTTGGTTTAGTCCCTGCGTGGACATGTTTATTCTTTATTGTGGACCTTTGTAGGCCAATTGGGGCCAATTAGACCTTTATTGGGTGTGCTAGGCTCATTGGTTGGGCAATAGGACTAGTGGGCCACTTCTTGGTCCAACCTTTTGGCCCATTAGGGTTTTGGGCGCCCCCTCTCATCTCCTCCAAGAGGAGGAGGAGGCAGCCGCCCCCCTACCTTTTTTTTAGGAAGTAGATTGCGCACCCCCCCTTTTTTTCCTTCCCATTCGATCCCCTCCCCCCCTTTGGCCGCCCCCCTTTCCCCCCTTGCTAGGGTTGAAACCCTAGCATTCCCCCCCTCCATATATAAGGTCTTATGTACTTTCTTTAAAAATTAATGAATGAAATATTTTGATTGAGCAGCCATTTGCGCAGCCACCCCTTGGAGAGGGCGACCCTCTCTTCCTCCTCTGCTCCTGCAATGGGAGCAACCCCGGGGTGCGACTCCCCATCCCCTCGGTGCGACGCCGAGGTTCTTCCTCCCTTCTACTTCGTCTCCGGTTCGAGTTCGCGTGTTCCAGATTCGGCCCCGAGTTGCAGCGGCGTCCCCATCCGGTGTGGGTCGAATCCGAGCCCCTCCTTTTTTTGGTGGATACTTCTACGAGTCAGCAGCGCGTGGGCTTTGGTTTCGCCTCGATCCGAGGTCGGCACCACCCGTGGCGAGTTTTCTCGTGAGCTAGCGCAGGAGCCTCCCTCTCTGCGCGCCCAGATCCACCCTCCTTCTTGCGAAAATCCCACAGGACGGACAACTCCGAGTTTGGAGCTGATTTATTCAGGGTTTGTACCTCTCGTCGTCCTCTTTCCAACGCCGCCAACCTTGTCTCGTTCCGACGTCTGAGCTGTTCGTGGCGTCCGTTCCCGTGAGGTCGCGCGGGCCTGCCCAGTCCACCCGGTGCCAGGACAACCGGCGACTTCCAAAGTTCACAGCGTCCAACCACGACCAGATCTGACCGAGCTCTTTGGTTCAGACCTGCTGCTCTGCGTCCCCGACGTCCTCCCACAAGCGGGGCCTCGATCGCCTACCGGAGCAGCGAGTTACCATTTTCCCCGCTCGACAGCGCAGTTCTGGGAGCAGATTCCTTGTCCCCACTTGCAGGTGCGGCCACGGCTTCCACGGACGGAATCTGAGCACGCCTTTTGGCCGAGGCTTCCTCCTGCGACCTAACTACGCGTCCTCGCTGACGGCGCCCCAATCAGACTCCGGATCCATTCGTGGGAACGTTTACCACCGAGTCGCGCGTTGCTGTGATTCTGCCGATCGTCATTCGGACCCTCCTCGTGGCCAACCCTTCACCGAGTGCCGCCCGTCATCCCGTGTATCGGCCGCCCCGAATGGAATTGTTGTAGCCTGTTATCTCCCTGCGAGGAGTGGGCACCATTGCTGGCTTGTACCTATTCTTTCATTGTGTGTATCGGGGTTGTCGGTCTCGGCCGGGGTTCCTTCCCCACGCCTAGGCGTGGAGGTACGTGCGACGCTCCCCCCCCTTGGCATTTTGCTTTACTAGTATGTGATCTTGTATGCCGCGTGAGAGTGTAGGGATCCTAGCTAGCATTCAACACCGCGAGATCGTGAGTGAGAGTATCCCATTCCGTGGCCCTAGTCGAGCACCGAGCTCGGACTAGACTCCTATAGTTGCGCGTCGGCTCCTTTGCCGCTTTGATCCACTCGCTTCCCTCATAGGGACGACCGTGGACTTGGGTTTCTTGTTGAGAGACGCCTCTCTTCGGAGGAATAGTACGGAGGTCGATCTCTCGGCTTGCCTTGTCTCGTGTGAGTGCTGGCCGCACTTGGTCTTCATCATAGGTTTAGTCCATTTGTCAGTTCCGTCCCGCATCAAGAAGCCTCCCGGGGCCCAAAGAATGGGTTTAAAAACCCAAAAGGGCAGCATTTCGCTCACCCCGAAGGAAAAGCCGCCGCAGCTCTCGCCCTCACCTGGCTCGGCGTCGCGGGAAGAGAAGAAAGGGAGGAGAGAGAAAGAAGTTGCGCAAATGAAAGCGATGAAGAAGAAAAAGAACCAAAGGAAAATATATAGGGGGGAACCCCTGTGGTTAATCCGACGCGTGATTTTGCGCGCCGAATTAACATCCCCCCAACAACAAAAGGCGCGCCGAAATCGGCTACGCCGGATTAACAGGCAGACACCCAGGGCCGCGCCAGATTAACGTCTAAGGCCAAGGGGGCGCGCCGGGTTACCCGCGCCGTATTAACATCTAAACGGCACCGGGTTAACATCCGTGCCGGATTAAGGGCCATCCCAAGCTCCTATCAACCGAAGAGGAGATCAGTCCGGGTGAAATTCATCCGTCGGCCTTGCTGCACTCGTGCCTTGCTCGCAACACCCACGTCTGGGGGGCATTTGTTGGCGCCCAAAATATGATCGTCGGTGACCAAGCCATAAAGACAAAGGACTCGGCCCGCTGAATCACGGAAGCTGATAAAGATCAACATATTGAAGATTTCTCAAGCTGCCAGAGCCTCGAGTCACCCCCCGTATGGACACGGGGACTTCACCTCAGGAGAGCAGAGACAAACTCACAACCAACCGGCAGTGCGACCAAGCCTGCCCAATGAACCGGCATTGACTCTGTTGTGCCGCATACACTGCACCCGTTGTCCGATCAAAGATGGCGGTCTACCCAGTGGCTTCCCACCTCATGAAAGGCTCTCCTAAAGATGAAAGAGTCCCCCTGGCTCTCCAAGACGGAGGACCGAAAGCTCTGTCGGCAGAAGATCACGATCACCCGGCACGGGTACGGCTTCCCGCCAAGATGGGCCCGTTAGTGGCCGAATGATCACCCAGCTCAGACGGAACTATCCCTGGATTCATCCCGTCCCCTAAGGAGCTTTGGACACAAGCCAGACCGAGCCGACAGCACGAATCATAGAGCCGAAGGCCGTGTCAGCAGGAAAACCGCATGACCAAACTAAAGTTGTCGGAAGTTCCGAGAATGGCCGTACGTCAACCTGGAAGCTTCGATAAGACATCTTGTCGAGGTTTCGAGGAGCATTGGCAAGATAAGTGTTCACGGTGACCCCCGGAATCATCCCCGGACTAATCGATTGGCTCGAAGCGCGCGAGGAGCGTTAGCACGGCGCGCCCTAAATCGGCGCGCCCCCCCACCTGATGCCCTTATCCCGGCGTGCAAGAACCCCACTATCCAGCGCCTTCTTAGCCCGGCGCGCAAAAGAGTGGATGTCACGCCCCGACGTGGAATATTGAGGGCGCGACGAGTCGTAAACAATCGTGTCGATCAGAGCATGTACAATTTTATTTTTAAAGTCAGAAATGAACGAAAAAATGGTACTTTTATTCCATCAAAATGAAGTTTACAACACTAATTGATAAGCCATAAAGGCAAATTACAAACTTTCAATCCCAAAGTACATCATTCTTGTAAAAACACTAATGATCTACATAAACCTAGGTAAAAAGGAAAAGCACTCTCTCACTCTTGTCCATTCCCTTGTACATTTTCATTTCCTGCAACAATTAACCAAAACGTAGGGTGAGCTAAAAGCTCAGTAGGATTTTATATCTCTATGAACCAGGCAATCTTTAAGTGTTAGCAATTTAAATAATTTTCTAACTTGTATCAGGAAGTGTATAAACATGAATGGAATTTCCAAGTAATTGAGATAATACGATATCAAGATGAATTTCTAAGTAATGACTTTGAACAAGTAAAGAATTCCATGTAATTGGCCATTTTCACACAAGTCAAGTAATTCATGTAATTTTCAAGTAAACAAGTAACAAGTAAACAAGTACGAATAGTGGAATGCCGTATCAAGTAAATCTATAATGCACTTTGGTGCAATGTCACACCATTGGTCAATCAACTCCCATGGGTACAAGTACTTTCGGGCGCTCCCCCCAGGACCAGACCGGGCCCCATTAATACCAGGCATTGAGTCAGTGGATCATAAGATCCCAAGTACGTTTAGACATCCACTATAATGATGGCCAACGAATTTTAAGGATAAGCTAATTTGTAAAAAGTACGAATCTGACAAAAATTTCAGAAGTAGCAAGAGAAGTGAATAATAATTTTTAAGACATAATGTTTAACGACATTAAGTCGTGGAATTCAAGAAAGAATGGTAACTAGGAAGAAAAATCAAGTAATTAGAGTTTAATAGAATTAATTTGATTCCATGGTTTAATATTATGTGCATTAGATTTACAAGTGTTTAGACATGTTTACAGGAAATTTTTGTACTTTAAAGATGCATTAGTTAGCCAAAATGGTGATTTATTATAATAATCAGAATTTAATTATGAAAATAAGTTTTTAAGTTGAAAATAATTCTAACTTACTGAAAATAATATTAACATGCTGTGAATGATTTTCATATACTACTTTACTGGTAAGATGATAAAAATAAATTTTTCATACTGAATTTAATTTTTACATGCTGAAAATTAATTATTAACATGCTAAAATTAATACTTAACATGCTAAAATAATTAACTTATTGATAGGATGATAAGATAAGTTTACCATGCTGATTACTGAAATTCTCTGATAACCACATAAATTTTATCATGCTGAAAATCATTTTTCTATATTTATTTACTAATTATTTGATAGGAAAATAGAATTATCATGCTGAAAAATAGTTTTAATATACTGAAAATAATTCTAACATGCCAAAAATAATTCTAACATGTTGAAATAATTTTATCATACTGGAAGAAATTTTATCATGCTGGAAGTATTTTTCATGCATGAATTTACTAATTATTTAATAGGAAATTAGGTTTCATATGCACAAAAAATAGCTTTAAATAGATTTTAACATGCTGAAAATAATTTTTATATCTCAGTATGTATAAAATGATTTTATCATATTGGGAGTCATTTTTAACATGCTGGAAATAGTTTTAACATGTTGGAAATGATTTTTAGTATGTATAAACTAATGTGGTGAAAATTAGATTTTTACATGTAAAAATAATTTCATTCCATAAAAATAAATTTTTAACATGCTGTAAGAATTAAAACATGCTAATATTACCTTTTCTTGCTTTTGGTTACTATATACGTGCAATTAACGTGAATTTTCAAAGGGTATAGTTCATATTGTATAGTGACTTAAGTTTAGTCCCACATTGGAAGTTAGAAAAACCTTGCATGACTTTATATGTTGGAGAGCTCACCCTTGGGCCAGGACCCAAGGGGCATAGGATGTGGGCTTGAGTTGTGAATTGATATAAAACTAGTAAGACCCGGGGTTAATGGTCTGAACGCGCTATAGGAGACTAGCGCGTTCATGAAGAACGCGCTATGTACCTATAGCGCGACCAGGAAAGTATATTTTTTTGAAAATTTGGTCAAAGGGACGGGGTCATGAACGCGCTATATCGGGGCAACGCGTTCAGAAGGCGCGACTGAGGTATAGCGCGTTCTGGACCTGATGAAAAAACGGGAATAGCCCTCCAATCAAATGACCATAACTTACTCATTTTATAACAGAATTTAACAAATGAGCTATCAATGGAAAGAGGACAGAAAAATGAACAACATGGAATGATTTAATTAGAGTTTAGCCTGAGAGACACCTACCTTTAGACGGATCTAAAGAAATATCCCCAAATATAGGAAACCCTTTGATCTTCCAAATTGGCCAAATGTGTCAAGATTCCTTGCCTAACAATGCAAAACTTTCCAACTCCGAATTAGAAGAAAAATGTCATTTCTCCTCTTAATCTAGCCCATCTTAGGTGTGAAAATAATGCAATTTTGGCTGGTCTAAGGTGGGCTGTTAGGTAAGGGTTAATTTTTGAGTCAAACTTCTAGAAATGGGGTTATTATAATCCCTTAAATATCATATTAAACACATGTTACGAATTTAAGGTTAATTTAACCTTTATTGAATCCTTTAACCATTAATTCAGCCCATTATGGATTATCCAATGGGCCAATTATAAACCTAATCCATTACATGGACTTTTATTGGGCTTACTATGATTTATCTAAGGTTTAAAGCATTTAATATCTATTTACTTCTAGTTAATTCAAGTAAATTCAATAAACTAGTTTATTTCATATAGTAAAAATGAAATTTGATTATTTCATGAAAATTTTAATTACATAATGAAATTGAAAATTTTATTTCTCATTTTTGATTATCGGGTTTGTACATCCTCCCCCACTTAAAAGAATTTGGTCCTCCAAATTCAGATTATATAACTAAAATTCAAAAATTCGAGTAGAAAGGTCGAATTTCTAACCTGAGAATAAATCCGGGCATTTCTTCTTGATGGATTCTTCCAATTCCCAGGTTGCTTCCTCGAACCCACGCTTGCTCCATTGGACTTTCACCATCGGTATGGCCCGATTTCTCAGTTGGTGTAATTTCTGATCCAGTATCTTTGTCACGCCGCGAGCGCGGAAGATACCCGGAGATGCGCGACGAGTTTATATCAATCATGTCAATCAGAGTATTAGTGTATTCGACACCAAAATCAGAGATGCGCAAAAGTAAAGATAACCCAATCCTTTATTCCGTCATAAGAATATGTCTATTACAAACCTTTGAAGCACTAACTAAAATAAAGGAAAAATACAAGGTTGACCCAAGAAAATATGAAAAAAGACTAGATAACACGGAAGAAGCTCTATCTCTTTCACTCTTGATTTTCCCCATCCGTTTAAGTTCCCTCATCGTCGGACTTACCTGAAAAGTAGGGAAACACTGAGTGAGCGAACGCTCAGTAGGAAATTATATCTCAAAAACTAGCAAGGGGTTTAAGTAATTACACTTTCCATGAATGCATTATAGCTATGCATGCTCGCAAAACGACAAGATAGAGGGACAGTATAATAATAAGATAGCAAGAAGAACTAGTCATGAACTTTCAAGAACTTATATCAAAAGCTATCAAGTCTTCCAAGCAAGTAGACTCATCATGTCATGTTGGAATTTGGCTATTACGTTTCAAGCAAGCAAGTATGAAATTACCCTTTTTCGGGCCACGTAAGTCATGTAATATCAAGTCAAGTACAAGATTTGTGGAATGTTCAATCAAGCTAGTCATGCACTTCGGTATAATGCCAATACCGTGATCAATCAACTTCCATGGGTACAAGTACTTTCGGGTGCTCCTCCCAGGACCAGATCGGGTCCTATATGCGCAGGCATTAATCATGTATTTTAACATCCACTTTTGTGTATAGCCAATATGGAATTTCAAGAATAAAACTTGTAGACATGTAGGATAAACTTGGATAGAGTAGAGTCCAAAAATATGACACTTGACATAGAATGGCGATAATAACGGTACAATCACGATTATCGATAAAACTAGGTGGAATTGGTTCCCTAACTTGGGTACCATGACAAACAAGTATGGACATTCTTTATATAGAATTGAGGTCCACAAGAACATCAAGTTTAATATAGAATTGGGGTCTACAAGAACATCATAACAATGTTAATATAGAATTGGGGTTTACAAGAACATCATAACAATGTCATGCTTTACCCCGTTCATTAAGAAAATTCTCATATCATACACATGGCAAGACATGAGGGCCGGTATACCATGTTTCTTTAGAGTGACATGGCAATCAAATAATGTAATGGGTTTTTATGGTACAACCTGCTCAGTCGGCCTTGAGGGAATCCAAGGCTCGAGGAGTCTTACGGAGGTCTCTATGACTAACTCGCTAGTCCAAAGGAACGGAATGTCCAATGGAGAGCTCGTATGTCAATGAGAGTTAGTGGGTAATCGTTAAAACATCATGAAACATGGGACTATATTCACGGACTGGAATATAGTGCCGATATATATATATATATATATATATATATATATATATATATATATATATATATAAATCCCTCGGTTAACAGTAACAGTGTAAAATAGTATCACAGGAAAATAGCGACTTAACCTAAGTCATTAATTATCAAATTAACGCCTTACCGAGGGGCGTTTATTTACAAATTTGACGACTTATACATTAGTCGTCCCTTCAATATTTTTATTATGCAGAAAATCAATATTCTGGAATTTTAACAAAAACGCGCCCTGGACAGGGGCGTTACTTTCAATTAGCGCCCTGGTCTGGGGCGTCAGTTCAATAGGAGACGACCTAGACAAGGTCGTTAATTCAACAATTTTCCAAATTTCAGATAATAAAATTTCAGGAACAATTTATATAGTCAGGACTAGAAAAATAGCAGAATTCGTTCAGGATGATCATGCATTAGATTAGGTTCATGGTTTCATAGATATAGAATTTTAAACATAGGTAATTATTAATTTATATGAAATTGACGACTACTGGGTAGGGCGTCAAAACAAGAATTAGCGCCCTTGTCAGGGTCGCTTATTTCAAAATTTTACAGAAAATATTTGAAACCACGATGAAACTAGATGCATGGGTAACATATGATTTTATTCAAGATCTTAAATTAAATTGGGCTACGTTTCTTGAGAAAACCTACCTTTTGTTGAAGATTAACCGGATGAAGAAACGGTACTCTGTTACGAACAGAGTATGATGTCTTGCAGGAGATAAAGGAGAGGCAGAAGATGAAGATGGACGAAGAATACCCGATCTTCAGTCAAAAGGGGTGATCGTCTTCACACCACAGGCAACCTGTAGAGGAAGAGGAGGAAGGAAAAGAACATCAACGTTCTTTCAACACACACAACCAAAAATAAAGAGGAAGAACATTACCTGTTCTTCACGTCGATGATAGCAGCAGCAGATCGCCAAATAGCGATCAAGGGTTGATTTAGGAGGGTATTTATAGGGTTTTTAGGATCGTAATGGAGTTAGTGTTGTATTGGAAGTAATATTTCCCTAATAGAGTTCTTACCCTATTCAATCTTCCTCGTAGTTATCCAGAAACTTGCTCTAGATAGTCTCCTGGGTCGAACGAAACTCGAACTGAATTGACGTCTTAAGTGAGGGCGTTAATTTAAATTGACGCCTTGTCAAGCGTCGTTTCTTGTATAAAACACGCCCAGGTGGAGGGCGTCACTTCTACTTTCCTTTTTATTTATTTTGACCGTTTAAGAATTGACGACCCCACATGTTGGTGTCCTTTCATAAATTAGCGCCTTGTATAAGGGCGTTTCTTCTTGAAGTAGCGCCTTGACCCAAGGCGTTATTTTCCTTCTGGCTTATTCTTATGCGTTTAGGCTTTCATCATCTATTTACTTATCTTTTATTTTAATTTGATCCATTTTCGAAATCTTTATTTTTTCCAGGGTTGCTACACCCTCCCCCACTTAAAAGAATTTGGTCCCCAAATTCCATAGTATATATATATATGTGGAGAGTGTAGAGTACATACCTTAAAATAATTCTGGAAATTGCTTCCTCATGAATTCCTCGGTCTCCCATGTGGCTTCATGATCGGAACTCTTATTCCATTGTACTTTTAGCATGGGAATAACCTTATTCCTTAGAGTACGTACTTCACGATCTAGTATCTTTATGGGCTTCTGTTCATATGTGAGATCCTTCTGGATAACTAAGTCTCCATATTCAATAATATGTGATGGATCGTGTACATACTTCTTCAACATAGATATGTGGAACACATTATGAACATCAGACAATTGAGGAGGCAATGCGATGCGATAAGCAACCTCGCCAACTCTTTCTAGTATCTCAAAAGGTCCAATGAATCTGGGTGTAAGCTTGCCCTTAACACCAAATCTCCGTATGCCACGTCCAGGCGATATCTTGAGAAATACATGATCTCCAACTTGGAATTCAAGATCTCTCCTTCTTGTATCAGCATAAGCCTTTTACCTAGACTGAGCAACTTGCAGTCTTTCTCTAATCAATTGTATCTTCTCAGTGGTATCCCTTACCATGTCTGGTCCTAATAGTTGTTTTTCTCCAACTTCGTCCCAGCATAAGGGTGATCGGCAACTCCTTCCGTATAAGGCTTCGAAAGGTGCCATTTGTATACTTGCCTGGTAGCTATTATTGTATGCAAATTCCACCAACGGCAAGTGATCATGCCAGCTTCCATCGAAATCAATGATGCAAGCCCTAAGTATATCTTCAATGACCTGATTAGTTCTCTCAGTCTGACCATCCGTCTGAGGATGAAAAGCTGTACTAAAGTTAAGCCTCGTTCCCAACGAATGTTGTAGACCCTTCCAAAAATGAGAAGTAAAACGGGGATCTCTGTCAGACACGATTGAAACAGGAATATCATGTAATCTGACTATTTCCTTGATGTATAATACAGCCAAAACATTAACTGACCATCGGCTCTTTATTGGCAAGAAATGCGCCGATTTAGTCAATCGGTCAATAATAACCCATATTCCATCATGTCCTCCTTTTGATTTAGATAAACCCATGATGAAATCCATACTAATATTCTCCCACTTCCATTTAGGGATATCTAGAGGATGTAGTTTTCCAGCAGGCTTTTGGTGTTCCGCCTTGACCTGTTGGCATGTGAGACAGCGCGACACGTAGTCCGCTATTTCCCTTTTCATGTTGGGCCACCAAAAATTTCTTTTCACATCTTGGTACATTTTGGTAGATCCAGGATGAATCGTGTACCTTGATCTATGAGCTTCATCTAAGATTTTCTTCTTTAACTCGGGACAATCCGATATACAAGTTCTGTTTTGGAATAACAACCTTCTATCTGATGCTAATTGGAAATCAGATTGTCCTTCTAGTTTGCCCTTGATTTCCACTAATATTGGGTCATCATCCTGAAGTGCTTGTATTTCAGCTAATAGGTCTGGATGAATGCTTATATGAGACAATGTGACACATTTGAAGTTCGTGTCCATGCTTATATTGAGCTTAGAGAATTGCTCCAACAACTTCCATTCTTGAATCATACAATTGGCTAACAGTGCTCTCGGCTTTCGACTAAGGGCATCTGCTACATGATTACCCTTTCCGGGATGATATTGTATATTGAAGTCGAAGTCCTTGAGATATTCTAGCCAACGCCTTTGCCTCATATTTAGTTCCTTTTGAGAGAAAATATACTTGAGACTCTTGTGATCAGAGTATACAGTAAATTGTACTCCATAAAGATAATGTCTCCATATCTTTAGTGCAAATACTACCGCGGCTAATTCTAGGTCATGGACGGGGTAGTTCTCTTCATGCTTCTTCAGTTGACGAGAAGAATAAGCTATAACATTTCCTTGTTGCATTAGAACACATCTGAGGCCAATGCCAGAAGCATCAGTGTATACCTCGAATTTCTCTCCTTCCATTGGTAAAGCTAAGACCGGAGCTGTAGTTAGATGATCCTTGAGATTTTGGAAGATTCTTTCACATTCCTCACTCCATTCATAACGGATCTCCTTGCGAGTTAACCTCGTAAGTGGTACTGCGATCTTAGAGAAATCTTTGATGAATCGCCTGTAATAGCCGGCAAGACCTAAGAAACTTCGGCTCTCGCTAGCATTGGTCGGTCTTTCCCAATTTCTTACAGCTTCAACTTTTGATGGATCTACTGATAAGCCATCCTTTGATATAACATGTCCGAGAAAAGTCACTTCCTCAAGCCAGAATTCACACTTGCTGAGTTTTGCATATAATTGGTTTGCCCTTAATATTTGTAATGCAATCCTTAAATGCTCCTCATGCTCTTCCTTGGTCTCGGAATAAATCAATATATCATCAATAAAGACCACCACGAATTGATCCAAATAAGGCCTGAATATACTATTCATTAACTGCATAAAGGCAGCAGGGGCATTCGTTAGTCCGAAAGGCATAATAACAAATTTATAATGGCCGTACCTGCTTCTGAATGCAGTCTTATGAATGTCCTCATCCTTGATTCTTAACTGATGATATCCCGACCTAAGATCAATTTTGGAAAAGTACTTGGATCCTGAAATTTGATCAAACAACTCATCGATTCTCGGTAGTGGATACTTGTTCTTGATAGTGAGATGATTCAACTGTCGATAGTCGATGCATAACCTCATTGATCCATCTTTCTTCTTTACAAATAATACAGGCGCTCCCCATGGGGAAGTACTTGGTCTTATGAATCCTTTCTTAATGAGTTCCATCAATTGCTCCTTTAACTCCTTGAGTTCAGCAGGTGACATTCTATACGGTGCCTTAGAAACTGGAACCGCACCAGGAACTAAATCGATGGTGAAGGCCACTTCTCTTTGTGGGGGTAATCCAGGCAAATCTTCCGGAAATACTTCCGGAAATTCTTGTACCACCGGGATGTCTTCTATCTTAGTTTCCTTAGCCTCCTTAATCGTGACGAATGCAAGGAAAGATACACATCCTTTCCTGATGAGCTTGCTAGCTCGGAGAGCCGAAATAAGAGGGGTTTTGCTTCGCCTCTTGGGGCTAGAATAGACTAGTTCTGGAAAGTCCTTGAAAGTAACCTTGCTATTGCGGCAATCGACTGTTGCCTGGGATTTGGATAACCAATCCGCTCCTAGTATGACATCATACTCCTTCAGATCTAAACATATAAGATTAATAGGGAGATTCTTACCATGAATCAATACTTCACAGTTCTGGTAATGGTGTGTAATGTCAGTCTCGTTTCCTAGAGGAGTAGACAAGACTAATTTTATCCATTCCGGTTGTAGGGGTAACAGATCAGCGAACTTCTTGGAAACAATTGAATGTGAAGCACCAGTATCAAATAAGACATGTGCAGACTTGGAACAAACTTTCAGTGTACCTTCTACTAGTCCGCCTTCTTCTTCTTCGGTCTCCTTAATTGCGTGAAGATGAGCATTCTTGGTTACTGGGCGCTTTCCGTCTCCGGCTTGATCATTAAGTAATGGGCAATCGGGAATTCGATGATCACGGCTCCCGCAACGGAGACATGCTCCAAGTTTCCTCCAGCATTCTTCGGCCTTATGACCAGCCTTGTCACAATGCTTGCACACTATATTTGATGGGGTAGTGGTGATGGAGAAGGGCTTGGTCTTCTTAAACTTCTGATCTTGTGAGGAAGTACCTCCATTGCTAGGCCTCTTCTTGAAGTTGGGTTTAAAGGAACCCGAACTTGTAACTTGTTCTTTCTTGTCCTTCCCACGGATTCTATCAGATAGTTCCGTGGCTTCTTCTAATAGCTGAGCTCGACGTACTATCTCCGAATAGACTTGAATATCCAACGGCGCCAGTTGGGTAATATATTGGGGCCTGAGCCCATTAAGGAACCTCCTAGCTTTCATCTTCTCGGTGCTAACCAAGTGCTTAGCATACCGAGACAATCTAGAGAATTGTGCCTCGTACTCAGCCACCGATAATGACCGTTGCTTGAGTGCAGCAAATTCGGTAGTTTTCTTTTCTTGGACTCGGTCTGAAAAATATTTATTGTTGAAATGTTCAACAAATTCTTCCCAAGTAACTTGATCTTGATTTATAGTAGCTTCGACTGACTCCCACCAGCATCGGGCATCCCTTTCTAGTTAGAAAGTAGCTAATAAGACTTTATCGTGATCCGTGCACTGCATAACACAGAATATACGCTCTGTCTCCCTGATCCAGTGCTCTGCGTTATCCGGATCAGTAGAACCCATGAATTTGGGAGGGTTCATGTTCTTGAAGACTTGGTGGAGACTTCCTGCTCGTTGTGCACCTCCCTGTGCTACTTGTTGCAGCACTTGGGTCATGCCTTGGAGTGTACGCTACATGTTGCACCACTGAGCACGTTCGGCAGCCATCGTCCTACAATTACAATAACTAGATTAATATATACTCGTGTTAAGGGCTTTTAAGTTTTTATGTTAACTCAACCCTTGGTTCTACCCAATCTCACTGGTTAAAGGTTTGAACCTATCCTTGGACTTGGGTTTTCCTAGGAATTGAATACCCTAGGCTCTGATACCACAAAAACTGTGACGTCCCGAGCGCGAAAGATACCCGAAGATGCGCGACGAGTTTATATCAATCATGTCAATCAGAGTATTAGTGTATTCGACACCAAAATCAGAGATGCGCAAAAGTAAAGATAACCCAATCCTTTATTCTTTCATAAGAATATGTCTATTACAAACCTTTGAAGCACTAACTAAAATAAAGGAAAAATACAAGGTTGACTCAAGAAAATATGAAAAAAGACTAGATAACACGGAAGAAGCTCTATCTCTTTCACTCTTGATTTTCCCCATCCGTTTGAGTTCCCTCATCGTCGGACTTACCTGAAAAGTAGGAAACACTGAGTGAGCGAACGCTCAGTAGGAAATTATATCTCAAGAACTAGCAAGGGGTTTAAGTAATTACACTTTCCATGAATGCACTATAGCTATGCATGCTCACAAAACGACAAGATAGAGAGAGAGTATAACAATAAGATAGCAAGAAGAACTAGTCATGAACTTTCAAGAACTTATATCAAAAGCTATCAAGTCTTCCAAGCAAGTAGACTCATCATGTCATGTTGAAATTTGGCTATTACGTTTTAAGCAAGCAAGTGTGAAATTACCCTTTTTCGGGCCACGCAAGTCATGTAATATCAAGTCAAGTACAAGATTTGTGGAATGTTCAATCAAGCTAGTCATGCACTTCGGTATAATGCCAATACCGTGATCAATCAACTCCCATGGACACAAGTACTTTCGGGTGCTCCTCCCAGGACCAGATCGGGCCCTATATGCACAGGCATTAATCATGTATTTTAACATCCACTTTTGTGTATAGCCAATATGGAATTTCAAGAATAAAGCTTGTAGACATGTAGGATAAACTTGGATAGAGTAGAGTCCAAAAATATGACACTTGACATAGAATGGCGATAATAACGGTACAATCACGATTATCGATAAAACTAGGTGGAATTGGTTCCCTAACTTGGGTACCATGACAAACAAGTATGGACATTCTTTATATAGAATTGAGGTCCACAAGAACATCAAGTTTAATATAGAATTGGGGTCTACAAGAACATCATAACAATGTTAATATAGAATTGGGGTTTACAAGAACATCATAACAATGTCATGCTTTACCCCGTTCATTAAGAAAATTCTCATATCATACACATGGCATGACATGAGGGCCGGTATACCATGTTTCTTTAGAGTGACATGGCAATCAAATAATGTAATGGGTTTTTATGGTACAACCTGCTCAGTCGGCCTTGAGGGAATCCAAGGCTCGAGGAGTCTTACGGAGGTTTCTATGACTAACTCGCTAGTCCAAAGGAACGGGATGTCCAATGGAGAGCTCGTATGTCAATGAGAGTTAGTGGGTAATCGTTAAAACATCATGAAACATGGGACTATATTCACGGACTGGAATATAGTGCCGATATATATATATATATAAATCCCTCGGTTAACAGTAACAGTGTAAAATAGTATCACAGGAAAATAGCGACTTAACCTAAGTCATTAATTATCAAATTAACGCCTTACCGAGGGGCGTTTATTTACAAATTTGACGACTTATACATTAGTCGTCCCTTCAATGTTTCTATTCTACAGAAAATCAATATTCTGGAATTTTAATAAAAACGTGCCCTGGACAGGGGCGTTACTTTCAATTAGCGCCCTGGTCTGGGGCGTCAGTTCAATAGGAGACGACCTAGACAAGGTCGTTAATTTAACAATTTTCCAAATTTCAGATAATAAAATTTCAGGAACAATTTATATAGTCAGGACCAGAAAAATAGCAGAATTCGTTCAGGATGATCATGCATTAGATTAGGATCATGGTTTCACAGATATAGAATTTTAAACATGGGTAATTATTAATTTATATGAAATTGACGACTACTGGGTAGGGCGTCAAAACAAGAATTAGCGCCCTTGTCAGGGTCGCTTATTTCAAAATTTTACAGAAAATATTTGAAACCACGATGAAACTATATGCATGGGTAACATATGATTTTATTCAAGATCTTAAATTAAATTGGGCTACGTTTCTTGAGAAAACCTACCTTTTGTTGAAGATTAACCGGATGAAGAAACGGTACTCTGTTACGAACAGAGTATGATGTCTTGCAGGAGATAAAGGAGAGGCAGAAGATGAAGATGGACGAAGAATACCCGATCTTCAGTCAAAAGGGGTGATCGTCTTCACACCACAGGCAACCTGTAGAGGAAGAGGAGGAAGGAAAAGAACATCAACGTTCTTTCAACACACACAACCAAAAATAAAGAGGAAGAATATTACCTGTTCTTCACGTCGATGACAGCAGCAGCAGATCGCCAAATAGCGATCAAGGGTTGATTTAGGAGGGTATTTATAGGGTTTTTAGGATCGTAATGGAGTTAGTGTTGTATTGGAAGTAATATTTCCCTAATAGAGTTCTTACCCTATTCAATCTTCCTCGTAGTTATCCAGAAACTTGCGCTGGATAGTCTCCTGGGTCGAACGAAGCTCGAACTGAATTGACGTATTAAGTGAGGGTGTTAATTTAAATTGACGCCTTGTCAAGCGTCGTTTCTTGTATAAAACACGCCCAGGTGGAGGGCGTCACTTCTACTTTACTTTTTATTTATTTTGACCGTTTAAGAATTGACGACCTCACATGTTGGCGTCCTTTCATAAATTAGCGCCTTGTATAAGGGCGTTTCTTCTTGAAGTAGCGCCTTGACCCAAGGCGTTATTTTCCTTCTGGCTTATTCTTATGCGTTTAGGCTTTCATCATCTATTTACTTATCTTTTATTTTAATTTGATACATTTTCAAAATCTTTATTTTTTCCAGGGTTGCTACAATCTTGATCGGTCTTTCTTCATATGATAAGTCTTTTTGGAGTTTCAATTCTTCAAATTGAATCACATGTGAAGGGTCATAGACGTATTTCCTTAGCATGGATACATGGAATACGGCGTGTACACTGGCCAATTGAGGAGGTAAGGCCAGCTTGTCTGCTACCTCACCGATTCTCTCTAGAATCTCGAAAGGGCCGATAAATCTCGGACTTAGCTTTCCTTTGATGCCGAATCTTCTAATTCCACGGGTGGGTGAGATCTTTAAGAAGACATGCTCTCCCACTTGGAATTCAAGGTCTCTCCTCCAATTGTCGGCGTAGCTCTTTTGCCTTGATTGGGCGACCTTTAGCCTTCCTTGTATTAACTGGATTTTGTCGGTTGTGTCTTGTACAATGTCGGGACAAAGCAATCCCTTGTCACCAACCTCGCTCCAGCATAGAGGCGATCTGTAACTTCGGCCATATAATGCTTCGAATGGTGCCATTTGAATACTCGACTGATAGCTATTGTTATAAGCAAACTCAGTCAGCGGTAAGTGTTCATGCCAACTACCACCGAAGTCAATCCTGCAGGCTCTCAACATATCTTCAATAATTTGATTCGTCCTCTCAGTTTGTCCATCTGTCTGAGGGTGAAAAGCCGTACTAAACCTTAGTCTAGTACCCATAGACAATTGTAAACCCTTCCAGAAGTGAGAGGTGAATCTCGGATCTCGGTCCGAAATAATAGAGCTTGGAATACCATGCAGCCTTATGATCTCCTTGATATATAAGGCGGCTAGAACATCCACGGTCCATCTAGTCTTGATAGGTAAAAAGTGAGCGGACTTTGTTAGCCGATCCACAATTACCCATATAGCATCAAAACCACTTCGGGTCTTCGATAATCCAACAATGAAGTCCATACCGATACTATCCCATTTCCATTCCGGTATTTCAAGAGGCTTGAGCTTGCCAGCCGGTTTAAGGTGTTCGGCCTTGACTTGTTGACAAACCAAACATCGGCTTACGAACTCGGCTACCTCTCTCTTCATATTAGGCCACCAAAATGTTCTCTTGAGGTCTTGGTACATTTTTTTAGCACCGAGGTGAATAGTGTACCTTGACCGATGTGCTTCTTCTAGGATTTTACCCTTGATAGTAGAACAATCGGGTATACAAGTTCTTCCTTTGAATAATAGCCTTCCATCATCAGCCAAAAGGAAATCCGGTCGTTGATCTAATTTGTCTTTAATTTCCATGATCAACAGATCATCAACTTGCCGTTCCTTGATTTTCGAGAGTAACTCGGGTTGGAGTCGAATATTTGCAATAAACACTCCGTCTTCCTTCTCCTCCATATTGAGGTTTAAGTTGGCCATTTCTTCAAGTAGATGCCATTCTTTAACCATCATGCTCGATAATAAAGCCATTGGTTTTCGGCTAAGTGCATCAGCTACGGCATTGCCTTTTCCTGGGTGATATTGTATAGAGAATTCGAAATCCTTTAAATATTCCAACCACCGTCTTTGTCTCATATTGAGCTCCTTTTAAGAGAATAAATATTTGAGACTCTTGTGATCAGAATACACCGTAAAGGCTTCGCCATAGAGATAATGTCGCCAGATCTTCAAAGCAAAGACCACAGCTGCCAGCTCTAGGTCATGTATGGGATAATTTTCCTCGTGTTTCTTCAATTGCCGTGAAGAATAAGCTATGACCTTGCCGTGTTGCATTAATACGCAACCTAGGCCAATTCCAGATGCATCAGCATATACTTCAAATCCTCCTCCTTCCGTAGGTAATGTGAGAATAGGACCAGTCGTCAGATAATTCTTTAAAGTTTGAAAGTTTTTCTCGCATTCCTCGGACCATATAAAAGGATTCTCCTTCTTTGTCAATTTTGTTAAAGATACTGCGATCTTTGAGAAATCCTTGATAAATCTTCGATAATATCTAGCCAATCCCAAAAAGCTTCGGATTTCCGTCACACTAGTAGGTCTTTCCCAGTTCTTTACGGCCTCGACCTTTGAAGGATCGACGACGATACCATTCCGGGAAATTATGTGACCGAGAAAAGAAACTTCCTCCAACCAGAAATCACACTTGCTTAATTTGGCATAAAGCTTGTGATCTCTTAATAATTGAAGGGCCTTCTTGAGATGTTCCTCATGTTCTTCCTTTGACTTGGAGTAGATCAAAATGTCGTCAATGAAGACAACCACAAATTGATCGAGGTACGGCCTGAATACGCTGTTCATCATTTGCATAAATGCGGTAGGTGCATTTGTTAAGCCAAAAGGCATAACGGTGAACTCGTAATGTCCATACCTACTCCGGAATGCAGTCTTGTGAATATCACTTTCCTTGATCTTCAATTGATGATAACCAGATCGAAGGTCGATCTTTGAGAAATATCGCGCTCTAGAAATCTGGTCGAATAATTCATCAATTATCGGCAATGGATATTTATTCTTTCTGGTGAGTTGATTCAATTGCCGATAATCAACACATAGTCTCATCGAACCATCCTTCTTCTTGACAAATAAGACCGGGGCTCCCCAAGGTGAAGTACTTGGTCGGATAAACCCCTTTTTTAATAACTCCAATAGTTGATCTTTTAATTCTTTCATTTCCACGGCAGACATCCAATATGGAGCTTTAGAAACTGGTGCCGCTCTCGGAATTAAATCTGTAACGACCTAGAGTTCAGGATACCGATATACCGATAACATCGATACACCGATACCAAGAACTGGGGAAGCCACCCAAGAGGCTGATGAGGCCCCTGAAGGGTTAGTAGGGTTATGTCGAGAGAATGTATAACGAACTGGAATTTGGAACGCGTAGATTACAATTAAGTAATAAAATTAACACAAGTGCGGAAGCAATTCAAAATAACCAGAGTGATATATATATACTAGTCCAGATAAATAAAAGTACTAGTCCACAAGAGTACAACTACACGGGGCATACCCCGGCAAAGGTACCACAAAAGCCTCAAAAAGGCGGCTTGACTAAAGCTGGCAACTAGACGCGGTCTCCGAAACAGCTCACGAAGCACCGGGAGACGACGGGCGTGGCTCACCTGAAAGGAGAAGGGTGAGTCACAGCCAGACTCAGTAGGGGTCATGCGGATCCCTACCTCGCACTAAACAAGCATACATGCATAAATAACGGCAATTAGAGCATGCATTTAAATAAAATGACAAGCAATGGCATGATTAACTAATCACAAGAAAGCTGTAAACTCTATCTAAACAGGTGTAATAGCTAACACATGCCAATAATGAATAAATGCACGCGACTAAAACTAAATCTACCAAAATAGAATAAGCCTTAACTAATCCAAACAATAAGGAAGGACAACCACTGGAGAGATGCGTCCACTGACGACTTACACTGCGTCTCAAGCACTCGCAGTCGACAAAGCGACAAGTTGAGCACGCAAATAGTACCAAACCAAGTGACCAGTCGGAGTGGCACCCGTCGGTGTCAGTCCACAGTCTCCGACCACGTGTGCACACACTGACTCTAGCCTGAGCCAGGCCCTCTAGCTAGTTTTCTCCCTCGGTAGGACGCTACCATTGGCTGGGAGCCCACGGAACTAGCTTACAAACCGTGTATGGGAAACACCCCTCCGCTATCCTCAAGTGGGTCGGTACTCAACGGACCTAGGGCAACAACAGTGGCTCCATTGTATGGAAAGAAAAGCTACTCTATTGGTATAAGAAACCTGCCATCGAACAGTGAAACAACATAAACATGGCACAGTTACGTAAAGGAACGCATAACAAATGGGCTGGCAACTTATTAAACCCAATAGGCAAGCGACGGTCAGATGCCCACGGCTACATGAAAGTAACGGTCGGAGGCTGGCGCGTTACACCAAGAACGATGCGTCTGTCCCCGTCCGTCACTTCCGCCTGAGTTCCAGCTCAAAAGGCCCAAAAGGGAATGTGACGGTAGGGGCCCTGGGCGTTACATCGATGCAACGCGTTGGGTCACCGCCGTTACATCCACCCGAGGCCAAAAACCAACGTACAGCGTTCGAAATCAGACGCAGGCGAAGCGACGCGCTCGCCCAGGCGCGTCGGACGGAAGCGACGGCCGGCCGACTGGCCGTCGGGCTAACCGCCTCACCCGGTCAACGTAAAACGCCGGACGAGTAACGGATGGGGATCCCACCGTTACTCTCCAAATAACGCACCCTCATCGGGCCGTTGTTTGGAAATGACGCATCCACTAAGGACCATCAGGCGTGTGACGGTACCTGGCAGGACCGTCACACCACCTGGAACACGGGCGGGTACAGTTTGAAAACCGGGGCCCTCCCGGACGATAAAAATCATCGGGTAACGTCGTAGAAACCTGTAACCTGTCAAACCATACAACCCAAGCAACAAAATAACACCCAAATACTACACATGCAAAGCCCACAATGCATCAAATTCAAGAATTAAGCTAAAACCCCAAAATTATGAAATATGAACATTAAGCATGCTACGGGGTTCTAATCGAAAGAACGAGCTATAGGAAATGATCCTAGCGAGATCAGGATTCCATCCCCCTACCTTTTGCGAGCCGAAACCGACGATAACACCGCATGCAAGGAGGAAGAGCCACGAGGCCTTCACGCTCCACCTCGCTCCCACGAGCCATGAAACACGCTGAGGTGGGCGTCCACGCGATCCACGCGACGCGAGGAATCCACCGGTACCTCCCACGCCTCAATCCGGTGCCAAAAAGCCTGCTTCCCAAGGGGAGGGGAGAGAGGCGATCGGCGAGAGGAGAGAGAGAGTGAGGTGAAATCGACGAGGGAGAGAGAGAGAGTGAGGGTGAGGGAATTAAAAGAAAAAAATTAAAATTAAAATATATATAATATAATTATTATATATATTAAAATCTTATTAATTTCTAATAACCCTCAAAGCTCCAAATAAACCTGAAAAAATACCAGAAAAATTTCTAAAAATCCAAGAAAATAGCCGAAAATTCCAGAATGAATACTAGAACAAAATCCATTAAGGATCTATTAAGGCACGGGCCTTACAAAATCAATAGAGAAAACCACTTCTCTCTCGGGTGGAATACCAGGCAACTCGTCCAGAAATACATCAGAATAATCTCGAACAATAGGAATGTCCTTTAGAATGGGTTCCGTGTGCTCGGTCATAGTGATAGAAACTAAGAACCGACACAACCCTTCCTCAATAATTTCTCGGCTTTGAGGGCCGAAATTAGAGGTATGTGCTTGGAATGCCGGGTGCCAAAAAATAGAAGGTCGGGGTAACCCATAAAAGTTACCGTACCCAGCTTGCAATTGACACTAGCACCATGTGTAGATAGCCAATCGGCACCCAAAATAACATCATATCCTTCCATCTCCATGCATACCAAATCAGCGGGTAAGTTATAACCGCTAATTAGAATTTCACTATCAGGATAGAAGTGTTTAATCTCCGTTCCCATTCCAATAGGGGTAGTGATAGTGAGTGTAGAATCTAACGGAACAGGCTTCATAGGTAAAAGACCAGCAAATCTTCTAGATATAAATGAATGCGTAGCTCCAGTGTCAAATAAGACAGAGGCAGGCTTGGAGTATATGAAAAGAGTACCTTCGACGATGCCTCCTTCCTCGGTAGGTTCCTTACCCATAAGGGCTTGAAGTCTTCCTGGCTTCTTGGCAATAATAGGAAGCTTTGCTGGTGATGGAGCTTGCTCGTTGAGAAGAGGGAAATTCGGGATCCTATGCTCCCGACTCCCGCATCGAAGACATGCACCGATCTTTCTCCAACATTCCTCAGCTTTATGTCCGGGCTTCTCGCAGTATTTGCATAATTCCTTTGATGTTGCTGATATAGGGACAATTTGCTTGTCGAATGTCCTCGGCTTCTTATCCCCATAAAAATTACGTCCACCTTTGTTGAAATTACGCCCGTCCTTGATGAAATTATGCCCGTCATTGGGCCTTTTCTTCCCGAAGGAAGGTTTGAAACTTCCGGACCCAGTAACTTGCTCTCGCTTGGCTTCCCTTCCTCGGATACGATCCGATAACTCCATTGCATCTTCTAGGAGTTGTGCTCTCCGTACCGCATCTGAATAAATTTGGATATCCATCGGGGCTAGTTGAGTAATATATTGAGGCTTAAGGCCATTACGAAATCTCCTTGCTTTCATTTTGTCAATACCCACGAGATGTGGAGCGTACCAAGATAACCTCGAAAATTGTGCTTCATATTCCGTAACTGATAAACCCCTTTGTTTTAAGGCAGCAAATTTAGTGGCCTTCCTTTCTTGTACTCGGTCGGAGAAGTATTTACTATTGAAGTGTTTCACGAACTCTTCCCATAATACTTGGTCGTGCGGTAAAGTAGCTTCGACCGATTCCCACCAGGCACGTGCATCTCTTTCTAGTTGGAAAGTAGCGAGTAGGACCTTTTCCTCGTCGGCACATTGTATGACTCGGAATATCCTCTCGATCTCCTTAATCCAGTGTTTGGCTTCATCTGGATCCGTAGATCCAGCGAACTTGGGAGGGTTCATGCTTCGAAAATTCCTATGCAAATCTCCGGCTCCTCGGTTTACTCCTCCTTGAGCAACCTGTTGGAGCGCTTGTGTTAAGCCTTGAACAGTCCGGTGCATCTCGCGCCATTGAGCTCTCTCCGCGGCCATTTGCGAGAATTAGCCTGAAACCATAATTCAAGGTTTATTATTTTTGTTTTGGTATTTATTTCCTGATAATTCCCTTTTTCTTAAAACTTAACCCGTGTTTCTACCCAATCTTACCGGGAAGGTTTTGAGACCTATCCAATTTCTAGATATTGATCTTAAACCTAACCAAAGTTTAAGAATGAACCTATACTTGTGAACCCTAGGATTTTATGTAACCTAGGCTCTGATACCACAAAGACTGTCACGCCCCGACGCGGAATATCGAGGGCGCGACGAGTCGTAAACAATCGTGTCGATCAGAGCATGTACAATTTTATTTTTAAAGTCAGAAATGAACGGAAAATGGTACTTTTATTCCATCAAAATGAAGTTTACAACACTAATTGATAAGCCATAAAGGCAAATTACAAACTTCCAATCCCAAAGTACATCATTCTTGTAAAAACACTAATGATCAACATAAACCTAGGCAAAAAGGAAAAGCACTCTCTCACTCTTGTCCATTCCCTTGTACATTTTCATTTCCTGCAACAATTAACCAAAACGTAAGGTGAGCTAAAAGCTCAGTAGGATTTTATATCTCTATGAACCAGGCAATCTTTAAGTGTTAGTAATTTAAATAATTTTTTAACTTGTATCAGGAAGTGTATAAACATGAATGGAATTTTCAAGTAATTGAGATAATACGATATCAAGATGAATTTCTAAGTAATGACTTTGAACAAGTAAAGAATTCCATGTAATTGGCCATTTTCATACAAGTCAAGTAATTCATGTACTTTTCAAGTAAACAAGTAACAAGTAAACAAGTACAAATAGTGGAATACCGTATCAAGTAAATCTATCATGCACTTTGGTGCAATGCCACACCATTGGTCAATCAACTCCCATGGGCACAAGTACTTTCGGGCGCTCCCCCCAGGACCAGACCGGGCCCCATTAATGTCAGGCATTGAGTAAGTGGATCATAAGATCCCAAGTACGTTTAGACATTCACTATAATTATGGCCAACGAATTTCAAGGATAAGCTAATTTGTAAAAAGTACGGATCTGACAAAAATTTCAGAAGAAGCAAGAGAAGTGAATAGTAATTTTTAAGGCATAATGTTTAACCACATTAAGTCGTGGAATTCAAGAAAGAATGGTAACTAGGAAGAAAAATCAAGTAATTAGAGTTTAATAGAATTAATTTGATTTCATGGCTTAATATTATGTGCATTAGATTTACAAGTGTTTATACATGTTTACAGGAAATTTTTGTACTTTAAAGATGGATTAGTTAGCCAAAATGGTGATTTATTATAATAATCAGAATTTAATTATGAAAATAAGTTTTTAAGTTGAAACAATTCTAACTTACTGAAAATAATATTAACATGATGTGAATGATTTTCATATATTACTTTACTGGTAAGATGATAAAAATAAAATTTTCATACTGGATTTAATTTTTACATGATGAAAATTAGTTATTATCATGCTAAAATTAATACTTAACATGCTAAAATAATTAACTTAATGATAGGATGATAATATAAGTTTACAATGCTGATTACTGAAATTATCTGATAACCACATAAATTTTATCATGCTGAAAATCATTTTTCTATATTTATTTACTAATTATTTGATAGGAAAATAGAATTATCATGCTGAAAAATAGTTTTAATATACTGAAAATAATTCTAACATGCCAAAAATAATTCTAACATGCTGGAATAATTTTACCATACTGGAAGAAATTTTATCATGCTGGAAGTATTTTTCATGCATGAATTTACTAATTATTTAATAGGAAATTAGGTTTCATATGCACAAAAAATAGCTTTAAATAGATTTTAACATGCTGAAAATAATTTTTATATCTCAGTATGTATAAAATGATTTTATCATATTGGGAGTCATTTTTAACATGCTGGAAATAATTTTAACATGTTGGAAATGATTTTTAGTATGTATAAACTAATGTGATGAAAATTAGATTTTTACATGTAAAAATAATTTCATTCAATAAAAATAATTTTTTAACATGCTGTAAGAATTTAAACATGATAATATTACCTTTTCTTACTTTTGGTTACTATATACGTGCAATTAACGTGAATTTTCAAAGGGTATAGTTCATATTGTAGAGTGACTTAAGTTTAGTCCCACATTGGAAGTTACAAAAACCTTGCATGGCTTTATATGTTGGAGAGCTCACCTTTGGGTCAGGACCCAAGGGGCATAGGATGTGGGCTTGAGTTGTGAATTGATACAAAATTAGTATTATTTATTTATTTATTTGTGCCGAGCCGAGCCGCGGTGCGGCCTGGTGCAGCCTTGCCCAGCCGCGGCCAGCGCGACCTGAAGAATGCGCTAGCCAGGACCCCTGAAGACCCGGGGTTAATGGTCTGAACGCGCTATGGGAGACTAGCGCCTTCTTCATGAACGCGCTAGGTACCTATAGCGCGACAAGGAAAGTATATTTTTTAAAAAATTTGGTCAAAGGACCTGATGAAAAAATGGGAATACCCCTCCAATCAAATGACCATAACTTACTCATTTTATAACGGAATTTAACAAATGAGCTATCAATGGAAAGAGGACAGAAAAATGAACAACATGGCATGATTTAATTAGAGTTTAGCCTGAGAGACACCTACCTTTAGATAGATCTAAAGAAATATCCCTAAATATAGGAAAACCCTTTGATCTTCCAAATCTCCCTTCAAATCTCCACCAATCTTCGCAGCAGCGTATACTTAACCTCCAGGGATGGTTTGAGGGTCGAATGGGGTTCTATTTATAGCCAAAACTTGGCCAAATGTGTCAACATTCCTTGCCTAACAATGCCAAACTTTCCAACTCCGAATTAGAAGAAAAATGCCATTTCTCCTCTTAATCTAGCCCATCTTAGGTGTGAAAACAATGCAATTTCGGCTGGTCTAAGGTGGGCTGTTAGGTAAGGGTCGATTTTTGAGTCAAACTTCTAGAAATGGGGTTATTATAATCCCTTAAATATCATATTAAACACATGTTACGAATTTAAGGTTAATTTAACCTTTATTGAATCCTTTAACTATTAATTCAGTCCATTATGGATTATCCAATGGGCCAATTGTAAACATAATCCATTACATGGACTTTTATTGGGCTTACTATGATTTATCTAAGATTTAAACATTTAATATCTATTTACTTCTAGTTAATTCAACTAAATTCAATAAACTAATTTATTTCATATAGTAAAAATGAAATTTGATTATTTCATGAAAATTTTAATTACATAATGAAATTGAAATTTTTATTTCTCATTTTTGATTATCGGGTTTCTACATCCTCCCCACTTAAAAGAATTTGGTCCTCCAAATTCACATTATATAACTAAAATTCAAAAATTCAAGTAGAAAGGTCGAATTTCTAACCTGAGAATAAATCCGGATATTTCTTCTTGATGGATTCTTCCAATTCCCAGGTTGCTTCCTCGAACCCACGCTTGCTCCATTGGACTTTCACCATCGGTATGGCCCGATTTCTCAGTTGGTGTAATTTCCGATCCAGTATCTTGATCGGTCTTTCTTCATATGATAAGTCTTTTTGGAGTTTCAATTCTTCAAATTGAATCACATGTGAAGGGTCATAGACGTATTTCCTTAGCATGGATACATGGAATACGGCGTGTACACCGGCCAATTGAGGAGGTAAGGCCAGCTTGTATGCTACCTCGCCGATTCTCTCTAGAATCTCGAAAGGGCCGATAAATCTCGGACTTAGCTTTCCTTTGATGCCGAATCTTCTAATTCCACGGGTGGGTGAAATCTTTAAGAAGACATGCTCCCCCACTTGGAATTCAAGGTCTCTCCTCCAATTATCAGCGTAGCTCTTTTGCCTTGATTGGGCGACCTTTAGCCTTCCTTGTATTAACTGGATTTTGTCGGTTGTGTCTTGTACAATGTCGGGACCAAGCAATCCCTTGTCACCAACCTCGCTCCAGCATAGAGGCGATCTGCAACTTCGGCCATATAATGCTTCGAATGGTGCCATTTGAATACTCGACTGATAGCTATTGTTATAAGCGAACTCAGTCAGCGGTAAGTGTTCATGCCAACTACTATCGAAGTCAATCATGCAGGCTCTCAACATATCTTCAATAATTTGATTCGTCCTCTCAGTTTGTCCATCCGTCTGAGGGTGAAAAGTCGTACTAAACCTTAGTCTAGTACCCATAGACGATTGTAAACCCTTCCAGAAGTGAGAGGTGAATCTCGGATCTCGGTCTGAAATAATAGAGCTTGGAATACCATGCAGCCTTACGATCTCCTTGATATATAAGGCGGCTAGAACATCCACGGTCCATCTAGTCTTGATAGGTAAAAAGTGAGCGGACTTTGTTAGCCGATCCACAATTAACCATATAGCAACAAAACCACTTCGGGTCTTCGGTAATCCAACAATGAAGTCCATACCGATACTATCCCATTTCCATTCCGGTATTTCAAGAGGCTTGAGCTTGCCAGCCGGTTTGAGGTGTTCGGCCTTGACTTGTTGACAAACCAAACATCGGCTTACGAACTCGGCTACCTCTCTCTTCATATTAGGCCACCAAAATGTTCTCTTGAGGTCTTGGTACATTTTTTTAGCACCGGGGTGAATAGTGTACCTTGACCGATGTGCTTCTTCTAGGATTTTACCATTGATAGTAGAACAATCGGGTATACAAGTTCTTCCTTTGAATAATAGCCTTCCATCATCAGCCAAAAGGAAATCCGGTCGTTGATCTAATTTGTCTTTAATTTCCACGATCAACAGATCATCAACTTGCCGTTCCTTGATTTTCGAGAGTAACTCGGGTTGGAGTCGAATATTTGCAATAAACACTCCGTCTTCCTTCTCCTCCATATTGAGGTTTAAGTTGGCCATTTCTTCAAGTAGATGCCACTCTTTAACCATCATGCTCGATAATAAAGCCATTGGTTTTCGGCTAAGTGCATCAGCTACGGCATTGCCTTTTCCTGGGTGATATTATATAGAGAAGTCAAAATCCTTTAAATATTCCAACCACCGTCTTTGTCTCATATTGAGCTCCTTTTGAGAGAATAAATATTTGAGACTCTTGTGATCAGAATACACCGTAAAGGCTTCGCCATAGAGATAATGTCGCCAGATCTTCAAAGCAAAGACCACAGCTGCCAGCTCTAGGTCATGTACGGGATAATTTTCCTCGTGTTTCTTCAATTGCCATGAAGAATAAGCTATGACCTTGCCGTGTTGCATTAATACGCAACCTAGGCCAATTCCAGATGCATCAGCATATACTTCAAATCCTCCTCCTTCCGTAGGTAATGTGAGAATAGGAGCAGTCGTCAGACAATCCTTTAAAGTTTGAAAGTTTTTCTCGCATTCCTCGGACCATATAAAAGGATTCTCCTTCCTTGTCAATCTTGTTAAAGATACTGTGATCTTTGAGAAATCCTTGATAAATCTTTGATAATATCCAGCCAATCCCAAAAAGCTTCGGATTTCCGTCACACTAGTAGGTCTTTCCCAGTTCTTTACGGCCTCGACCTTTGAAGGATCGACGGCGATACCATTCCGGGAAATTATGTGACCGAGAAAAGAAACTTCCTCCAACTAGAAATCACACTTGCTTAATTTGGCATAAAGCTTGTGATCTCTTAATAATTGAAGGGCCTTCTTGAGATGTTCTTCATGTTCTTCCTTTGACTTGGAGTAGATCAAAATGTCGTCAATGAAGACAACCACAAATTGATCGAGGTACGACCTGAATACGCTGTTCATCATTTGCATAAATGCGGCAGGCGCATTTGTTAAGCCAAAAGGCATAACGGTGAACTCGTAATGTCCATACCTACTCCGGAATGCAGTCTTGTGAATATCACTTTCCTTGATCTTCAATTGATGATAACCAGATCGAAGGTCGATCTTTGAGAAATATCGCGCTCCAGAAATCTGGTCGAATAATTCATCAATTCTCGGCAATGGATATTTATTCTTGATGGTGAGTTGATTCAATTGCCGATAATCAACACATAGTCTCATCGAACCATCCTTCTTCTTGACAAATAAGACCGGGGCTCCCCAAGGTGAAGTACTTGGTCGGATAAACCCCTTTTTTAATAACTCCAATAGTTGATCTTTTAATTCCTTCATTTCCACTGTAGACATCCGATATGGAGCTTTAGAAACTGGTGCCGCTCCCGGAATTAAATCAATAGAGAAAACCACTTCTCTCTCGGGTGGAATACCAGACAACTCGTCCGGAAATACATCAGAATAATCTCGAACGATAGGAATGTCATTTAGAATGGGTTCCGTCTGCTCGGTCATAGTGATAGAAACTAAGAAACTGACACAACCCTTCCTCAATAATTTCTCGGCTTTGAGGGCCGAAATTAGAGGTATGTGCTTGGAATGCCGGGTGCCAAAAAATAGAAGGTCGGGGTAACCCATAAAAGTTACCGTACCCAGCTTGCAATTGACACTAGCACCATGTGTAGATAGCCAATCGGCACCCAAAATAACATCATATCCTTCCATCTCCATGCATACCAAATCAGCGGGTAAGTTATAACCGCTAATTAGAATTTCACTATCAGGATAGAAGTGTTTAATCTCCGTTCCCATTCCAATAGGGGTAGTGATAGTGAGTGTAGAATCTAACGGAACAGGCTTCATAGGTAAAAGACCAGCAAATCTTCTAGATATAAATGAATGCGTAGCTCCGGTGTTAAATAAGACAGAGGCAGGCTTGGAGTATATGAAAAGAGTACCTTCCACGATGCCTCCTTCCTCGGTAGGTTCCTTACCTATAAGGGCTTGAAGTCTTCCTGGCTTCTTGGCAATAATAGGAAGCTTTGCCGGTGATGGAGCTTGCTCGTTGAGAAGAGGGAAATTCGGGATCCTATGCTCCCGACTCCCGCATCGAAGACATGCACCGAGCTTTCTCCAACATTCCTCAGCTTTATGTCCGGGCTTCTCGCAGTATTTGCATAATTCCTTTGATGTTGCTGATATAGGGACAATTTGCTTGTCGAATGTCCTCGGCTTCTTATCCCCATAAAAATTACGTCCACCTTTGTTGAAATTACGCCCGTCATTGGGCCTTTTCTTCCCGAAGGAAGGTTTGAAACTTCCGGACCCAGTAACTTGCTCTCTCTTGGCTTCCCCTCCTCGGATACGATCCGATAACTCCATTGCATCTTCTAGGAGTTGTTGTAGCAACCCTAATAAATGAATAATTGAAATGAATTAAAACATATATATTACAGAAGTAATATATATATAAAAGGAATAGGGTTAATTGGACGAAATAAAACAAATTAAAAATAACGCCTCTTATTAAGGCGTTAATTTATAAATAAACGCCTCTACCAATGGCGTGAATAAAGAAAGGACGCCCACACCTACGGTCGTCAGTTCTCACGCGACCAAATGAGTAAGTAAAAGAAACGCCTCTACCTTGGGCGTGTTTTAAAACAAGAAACGCCCTTTTTAAAGGCGCTTTTTAAGAAACGCCCTTATGCAAGGCGTTAATTCAAGAATACACGCCCTGACCAAAGGCGTTAATTCCATTCGAGTTCCGTTCGAACCCAGAGCTTATCCAAGGAAAGATTAACCTAATCTAGTAAGTGTCTATTAAAGTAAGGACTCTATTAAGGATATATTACCCTCAATCAAACACTACTCTTGTTAGGACTTCCAAAATCCTATAAATAACATGTTCGATCGAACCCTAAAACCCATTTGATCGAACGTCTGCTGCTAGGTACGTGAAGAAAAAAACGGTTCCTCTATTCTTTTATTTTTCTGCTTCTATTACATGAAGAACTAATGTTCTTCATCTGATTCTGTTATAGGTCTGTAAGGTGGCGTACGTGAAAGAACAAGGTATGTTCTTCACCATATACCTGTGAAGATTGATTTCATATCTTCATATTCCTTCCTCTCTTTTCCTACAGGTTGATTGAAGGCTATCATCTCCGTCATATTCATCAACTAAAATCTTCCTTCTTCCTGTCCAAGGTGTTCTTCTCAAGTTATTCACCGGTCATCTCCAAATCTATTTTTAAGGTAGGTTTTCTCAAGTTACTGTAGCCCAAATGAAATTAATGCAAGATATATATATATATAAGCATGTCATGCATATGATTATTATAGTTTTCATGCGTTTTCTGAAATATTTTGAAAGAAACGCCCTTGATTAGGGCGCTAATTTAAAAGAAACGACCATGCTAGTGGTCGTCAATTTAATATTTGACGCCCTCTACGCAGGCGTTAATTTCATAAGAATCGCATGTGATTAATAATTGATCCTGTTTAAAAATTACAATACATATGAAATATTAATTTTTAATATCTTGCATGACTCTGTGAATTCCTGTTAAATTTTACTACCATGACATGTCTCCTGTCTCTCGAAATATTATTTATTAAAATATCGTAAATCCCTTGAAATTCACGACTTGGACAAAGTCGTTTTCCATATTCTAACGCCCCAGTACAAGGCGTGAATCTGAAAAGTAACGCCCCTTCCTAGGGCGTGTATCTGTTAAAATCCTGAAATTCACATATTCTGTAAAATGGAATTAGAAAGTAACGCCCCTTCCAAGGGCGCGTTTTTGATAAATTTCTGAGAATAATTATATCCTGTCGAATATGTAAATGATGAGACGCCTGCCTCTGCAGTCGTCAACTTTGAAGAAACGCCCCCAGGAAAGGCGTGTTTTTGATAAATTAATGAAATAATGGAAATTCTGCAAATTGGCAATACATGTAAACGCCCTTCTGTTAGGCGTTAATTATTCAATACACGACTTTACTTAAGTCGTTATTTTACTGTAAACTGATTTTATCCTGATTCTATTACCGATGGTTTCATATTATACATATATATATATATATCGGCACTATTCTCCACTCCGTGAGTATAGTCCCACGTTTCATGTTGATTTATCGATCACACTCAACTCTCATTGACATACAAGCTCTCCATTGGACATTCCGTTCCTTTGGACTAGCGAGTTAGTCATAGAGACCTCCGTAAGACTCCTCGTAGCCTTGGATTCCCTCAAGGCCGACTGAGCTGGTTGTACCCTAAAAACCCATTACACGATCCTTGCCATGTCAATCTAAAGAAACATGGTATACCGGCCCTTATGATTATACAAAGAGTATATCATAAGAAATTCTTAATGGGATGATGATATCATGCCATATCGTTCTTGTAAACCTCAATTCTATGATAAGAATGAGGGTATCTTGCTTGATCTAATGTTCATGTGGACCTCAATTCTATATAAAGAATGTCCATATTGATTTGTCATGGTACCTAAGTTAAGGGAACCATAATCTACCTAGTTTTATCGACATCGTGATTATACCGTTATTATCGCCATTCTATGTCCTTTGTCATATTTTGACTCTATTCTATCAAAGTTGTCATACGTATCTACAAGCTTGATTATTGAAATTCTATATTGGCTATACAAACAAGAGTGGATGTCAAAACACATGATAAATGCCTGCGCATATAGGGCCCGATCTGGTCCTGGGAGGAGCACCCGAAAGTACTTGTGCCCATGGGAGTTAAAATGATAAGGTATCTGGCATTATACCGAGTACTTGACTTGCTTGATTGGACATTCCACACACATCTTGTACTTGAATCGTACTTGACTTTACATGAAATGCGTGGCCCGAAAGAGGGTAATTTACTTGCTTGATACATGATAGCCAAAGTTCTTGACATGACTTGTTAAACGTGCTTGTTTGAATACCTTGAATATACTTGTCATCTTGTTGGAAGTTCATGATTAAGTTCATCTTATTTCTTTGATATTACATTCTCTCTTTCTTGTCGTTTATGCGAGCATGCATAGCTTTATTGCATCATGAAAGATGTAATTACTTAAACCCCTTGCTAGTACTTGAGATATAATTTCCTACTGAGCGTTCGCTCATTCCGTTTGTCCCTTTCTACTTTTCAGGTAAGTCCGACGACGATGGAAGTCAATCGGATGGGAATGTCAAGAGTGAAAGAGATAGAGATTCTCCAAGTGTCATCTAGTCTTTTCTATAGTTTCTTGAGTCAACTATGTATCTTTTCTTTTTATTAAACAGAGTATTGGATTTGTAATAGTCTATCCATTATGAAATAAAGGATTGGGTTATCTTGCTATTTTGCGCATCTCTGTCTTTGTGTCGAATACACGACCACTCTGATTGACATGATTGATATAGACACGTCGCGCATCTCCGGGTATCTTCCGCGCTCGGGGCGTGACAGTCTTTGTGGTATCAGAGCCTAAGGTATTCAATTCCTAGGAAACCCAAGTCCAAGGATAGGTTTCAAAACCTTTAACCAAGTGAGAGTGGGTAGAACCAAGGGTTAAATGATCAATGAGTCCTTTATAAGATCATAGTGATATAATACTAACATAGCTATTGTAATTGTAGGATAATGGCTGCCGAACGTGCTCAATGGCGCAACATGCAGCGTACCCTTCAAGGGATGACCCAAGTGCTACAACAGGTAGCACAAGGTGGTGCTCCACGAGCTGGAAGCTTACACCAAGCATTCAAGAATATGAATCCCCCGAAGTTCATGGGATCGACCGATCCAGACGATGCCGAGCATTGGGTTCGGGAGATTGAACGTATATTCCGTGTCATGCAATGCACGGATCAGGACAAAGTCTTATTAGCTACTTTCCAGTTAGAAAAGGATGCTAGATGCTGGTGGGAGTCGATTGAAGCTACTATTGACCCAACTCAAGTTACATGGGGTGAATTCGTTGAATATTTCAACGCCAAATATTTCTCTGATAGGGTCCAGGAAAAGAAGGCCGCCGAATTTGCCGCATTAAAGCAAAGATCTTTATCGGTGGCTGATTATGAAGCACAGTTCTCTAGACTGTCTAGATATGCTAAGCATTTAATTGGCACGGAAAAGATGAAAGCCCGTAGATTTCTTAATGGGCTTAGGCCCCACTACATTACTCAACTGGCGCCTATGGATATTCAAGTTTATACTGAAATAGTGCGCCGAGCTCAGTTGCTTGAAGATGCCACGGAACTATCTGATAGGATCCGTGGGAAAGACAAAAAGGAGCAAGTCACAAGTTCGGGTTCTTTTAAACCCAACTTTAAGAAGAGGCCCAATAATGGAGGTCTTCCTCTCAAGATCAGAAGTACAAGAAATCCAAGCCTTTCTCTATCACCACTACCCCTTCAAACGTAGTATGCAAGCATTGTGACAAGGCTGGTCACAAAACAGAAGAATGCTGGAGGAAATTAGGAGCATGTCTCCGTTGTGGGAGTCGTGAACATCGGATTCCCGATTGTCCATTAATGAATGACCAAGATGGTGAGGGTAAACGCCCAGTGACAAGGAACGCGCGTCTTCATGCAATCCAAGAGACCGAACCAGAAGAAGAAGGCGGATTGGTGGAAGGTACATTAAAAATTTGTTCCAAATATGCACATGTCTTATTTGATACGGGTGCATCGCATTCCATTATTTCCAAGAAGTTTGCTGACCCATTACCTCTAGAACCAGAATGGATGAAAATAGTGTTGTCTACTCCTCTCGGAAACGAGACGGATATCACGCATCATTACCAAAACTGTGAGGTGTTGGTTCGAGGAAAGAATTTTCCTATTGATCTTATCTGCTTAGATCTAAAAGAATATGATGTTATACTAGGAGCAGATTGGTTATCTAAGTACCAGGCAACGGTTGATTGCCGTAATAGCAAGATTGTTTCAAGGAATTTCCGGAACTGACTTATACTAGTCCTAAGAGTCGAAGCAAATCCCCTCTTATTTCGGCTCTTCGAGCAAGCAAGCTCGTCAGGAAAGGATGTGTATCCTTCCTTGCTTTTGTCACTATTAAAGAAGCTAAGGAAACCAAGATAGAGACGTTCAGTAGTACGAGAATTCCCAGACGTATTTCCGGAAGAATTGCCGGGATTACCCCCGCAAAGAGATGTGGCCTTTACCATCGACTTAGTCCCTGGTGCTGGTCCGGTTTCAAAGGCACCATATAGAATGTCCCCTGCTGAACTCAAGGAGTTGAAGGAGCAGTTGATGGAACTAATCCGAAAAGGGTTTATTAGACCAAGTACTTCCCCGTGGGGAGCACCAGTCTTATTTGTAAAGAAGAAGGATGGATCCATGAGATTGTGTATTGACTATCGACAGTTGAATCATCTTACTATCAAGAACAAGTATCCACTGCCGAGAATCGATGAATTGTTTGATCAGATTTCAGGATCCAAATATTTCTCCAAGATTGATCTCCGGTCGGGATATCATCAATTAAGGATCAAGGATGATGACATTCACAAGACCGCATTCAGAAGCAGGTATGGCCATTACGAATTTGTTGTTATGCCTTTTGGACTAACAAATGCCCCTGCTGCCTTTATGCAGTTAATGAATAGCATATTCAGGCCTTACTTGGATCAATTCATAGTAGTCTTCATCGATGATATATTGATATATTCTAAGACTAAGGAAGAACATGAAGAGCATTTGAGGATTGCATTGCAAGTCTTGAGGACAAATCAATTATATGCTAAACTCAGCAAATGCGAGTTCTGGCTTGAAGAAGTGGCTTTTCTCGGACATGTCATATCCAAGGACGGTTTATCTGTGGATCCGTCAAAAGTTGAAGCTGTGAGAAACTGGGAGAGACCCACTAATGCAAGCGAGATCAGAAGTTTCTTAGGTCTTGCAGGCTATTATCGGCGATTTATCAAAGATTTCTCTAAGATCGCCGTACCACTTACAAGATTAACTCGTAAGGAGATCCGATATGAATGGAGTGAGGAATGTGAAAGCAGTTTCCAAACTCTCAAGGATCATCTCACCACAGCTCCGTCTTAGCCCTACCAATTGAAGGAGAGAAATTCGAGGTCTACACTGATGCTTCTGGCATTGGCCTCGGATGTGTTCTAATGCAACATGGGAAGGTCATAGCATACTCTTCTCGTCAACTGAAGAAGCATGAGGAGAATTACCCCGTCCATGACTTGGAATTGGCCGCGGTAGTATTTGCCCTAAAGATATGGAGACACTATCTCTATGGGGTACAGTTTACTGTATACTCCGATCACAAAAGTCTCAAATATCTATTTTCACAAAAGGAGCTGAACATGAGACAAAGACGTTGGCTAGAATATCTCAAGGACTTCGACTTCAGTATACAATACCATCCCGGAAAGGGTAATTATGTGGCTGATGCCCTTAGTCGAAAGCCGAGAGCAAAGATAGCAAATTGTATGATACAAGAATGGAGGTTACTTGAACAATTCTCCGAGCTCAATATAAGCTTGGACACGGAATCCAAATTTGTCACACTATCTCATGTAAGCATACAGTCAGATTTGTTATCTGAGATACAAACACTTCAGGATGATGATCCTATGTTAGTAGAAATCAAAGGCAGATTAGAAGGACAATCTGATTTTCAACTAACTTCTGATGGAAGATTATCGTTCAAAGATAGAACTTGTATACCCGATTGTCCGGAATTAAAGAAGAAGATCTTAGATGAAGCTCACCGATCAAGATACACTATTCATCCTGGATCAACTAAAATGTACCAAGATGTAAAGAGGAACTTTTGGTGGCCCAATATGAAAAGAGAAATAGCGGACTATGTATCACGCTGTCTCACATGCCAACAGGTCAAGGCGGAACATCAAAAGCCTGCGGGAAAACTACATCCTCTAGATATTCCTAAGTGGAAATGGAGGATATTGGTATGGACTTCATCATGGGTTTGTCTAAATCTAAAGGAGGACATGATGGAATCTGGGTTATCATTGACCGATTGACTAAATCGGCACATTTCTTGCCAATCAAAAGCCGATGGTCAATTGATGTGCTAGCTGCACTATACATCAAAGAAATAGTCAGGATACATGGAATTCCTGTCTCAATCGTGTCGGATAGAGATCCCCGTTTTACTTCTCATTTTTGGAAGGGATTACAACATTCGTTGGGGACAAGGCTCAACTTTAGTACTGCTTTTCACCCACAAACGGATGGTCAGACCGAGCGAACTAATCAAGTTGTTGAAGATATGCTGAGAGCATGCATTATTGACTTTGGAGGAAGCTGGCATGACCACTTACCTTTAGTTGAATTTGCATATAATAATAGCTACCAAGCTAGTATCCAAATGGCACCTTTCGAAGCCTTATACGGAAGGAGTTGCCGATCTCCCATATGTTGGAACGAAGTTGGAGAAAAACAACTATTAGGTCCAGACATGGTAAGGGATACAACCGAGAAGATACAAGTAATCAGAGAAAGATTACAAGTTGCTCAGACAAGGCAAAAGGCTTATGCTGATACCAGGAGAAGAGATCTTGAATTCCAGGTTGGAGATCATGTATTTCTTAAAATATCCCCTGGACGTGGCATACGAAGATTTGGTGTTAAGGGCAAGCTTACGCCAAGATTCATCGGACCATTTGAGGTACTCGAAAGAGTTGGCGAGGTTGCTTATCGCATCGCGTTGCCTCCTCAGTTGTCCGAGGTACACAATGTATTTCACATATCTATGTTGAAGAAGTATGTGCACGATCCGTCACATATTATTGAGCATGGAGATCTGGTGATCCAGAAAGATCTCACATATGAACAAAGGCCTTTAAGATATTAGATCGAGAAATACGAGCTCTAAGGAATAAGGTTATTCCCATGATCAAGGTGCAATGGAATAAGAATCCTGAACGCGAAGCGACATGGGAGACCGAGGAATCTATGAAGAAACGATTTCCCGAGTTATTCTAAGAGGTATATGTCCTACACTCTCCGCGTGTATAATTATATATATATTGAATTTGGGGACCAAATTCTTTTTAAGTGGGGGAGGGTGTAGCAACCCTAATAAATGAATAATTGAAATGAATTAAAACATATATATTACAGAAGTAATATATATATAAAAGGAATAGGGTTAATTGGACGAAATAAAACAAATTAAAAATAACGCCTCTTATTAAGGCGTTAATTTATAAAGAAACGCCTCTACCATGGCGTGAATAAAGAAAGGACGCCCACACCTACGGTCGTCAGTTCTCACGCGACCAAATGGGTAAGTAAAAGAAACGCCTCTATCTTGGGCGTGTTTTAAAACAAGAAACGCCCTTTTTCAAGGCGCTTTTTAAGAAACGCCCTTATGCAAGGCGTTAATTAAAGAATACACGCCCTGACCAAAGGCGTTAATTCAGTTCGTGATCCGTTCGAACCCAGAGCTTATCCAAGGAAAGATTAACCTAATCTAGTAAGTGTCTATTAGAGTAAGGACTCTATTAGGATATATTACCCTCAATCAAACACTACTCTTGTTAGGACTTCCAAAATCCTATAAATAACATGTTCGATCGAACCCTAAAACCCATTTGATCGAACGTCTGCTGCTAGATACGTGAAGAAAAAAACGGTTCCTCTATTCTTTTATTTTTCTGCTTCTATTACATGAAGAACTAATGTTCTTCATCTGATTCTGTTATAGGTCTGTAAGGTGGCGTACGTGAAAGAACAAGGTATGTTCTTCACCATATACCTGTGAAGATTGATTTCATATCTTCATATTCCTTCCTCTCTTTTCCTACAGGTTGATTGAAGGCTATCATCTCCGTCATATTCATCAACTAAAATCTTCCTTCTTCCTGTCCAAGGTGTTCTTCTCAAGTTATTCACCGGTCATCTCCAAATCTATTTTTAAGGTAGGTTTTCTCAAGTTACTGTAGCCCAAATGAAATTAATGCAAGATATATATATATATAAGCATGTCATGCATATGATTATTATAGTTTTCATGCGTTTTCTAAAATATTTTGAAAGAAACGCCCTTGATTAGGGCGCTAATTTAAAAGAAACGACCATGCTAGTGGTCGTCAATTTAATATTTGACGCCCTCTACGCAGGCGTTAATTTCATAAGAATCGCATGTGATTAATAATTGATCCTGTTTAAAAATTACAATACATATGAAATATTGATTTTTAATATCTTGCATGACTCTGTGAATTCCTGTTAAATTTTACTACCATGACATGTCTCCTGTCTCTCGAAATATTATTTATTAAAATATCGTAAATCCCTTGAAATTCACGACTTGGACAAAGTCGTTTTCCATATTCTAACGCCCCAGTACAAGGCGTGAATCTGAAAAGTAACGCCCCTTCCTAGGGCGTGTATCTGTTAAAATCCTGAAATTCACATATTCTGTAAAATGGAATTAGAAAGTAACGCCCCTTCCAAGGGCGCGTTTTTGATAAATTTCTGAGAATAATTATATCCTGTCGAATATGTAAATGATGAGACGCCTGCCTCTGCAGTCGTCAACTTTGAAGAAACGCCCCCAGGAAAGGCGTGTTTTTGATAAATTAATGAAATAATGGAAATTCTGCAAATTGGCATTACATGTAAACGCCCTTCTGTTAGGCGTTAATTATTCAATACACGACTTTACTTAAGTCGTTATTTTACTGTAAACTGATTTTATCCTGATTCTATTACCGATGGTTTCATATTATACATATATATATATATATCGGCACTATTCTCCACTCCGTGAGTATAGTCCCACGTTTCATGTTGATTTACCGATCACACTCAACTCTCATTGACATACAAGCTCTCCATTGGACATTCCGTTCCTTTGGACTAGCAAGTTAGTCATAGAGACCTCCGTAAGACTCCTCGTAGCCTTGGATTCCCTCAAGGCCGACTGAGCTGGTTGTACCCTAAAAACCCATTACACGATCCTTGCCATGTCAATCTAAAGAAACATGGTATACCGGCCCTTATGATTATACAAAGAGTATATCATAAGAAATTCTTAATGGGATGATGATATCATGCCATATCTGTCTTCTTGTAAACCTCAATTCTATGATAAGAATGAGGGTATCTTGCTTGATCTAATGTTCATGTGGACCTCAATTCTATATAAAGAATGTCCATATTGATTTGTCGTGGTACCTAAGTTAAGGGAACCATAATCTACCTAGTTTTATCGACATCGTGATTATACCGTTATTATCGCCATTCTATGTCCTTTGTCATATTTTGGACTCTATTCTATCAAAGTTGTCATACGTATCTACAAGCTTGATTATTGAAATTCTATATTGGCTATATAAACAAGAGTGGATGTCAAAACACATGATAAATGCCTGCGCATATAGGGCCCGATCTGGTCCTGGGAGGAGCACCCGAAAGTACTTGTGCCCATGGGAGTTAAAATGATAAGGTATCTGGCATTATACCGAGTACTTGACTTGCTTGATTGGACATTCCACACACATCTTGTACTTGAATCGTACTTGACTTTACATGAAATGCGTGGCCCGAAAGAGGGTAATTTACTTGCTTGATACATGATAGCCAAAGTTCTTGACATGACTTGTTAAACGTGCTTGTTTGAATACCTTGAATATACTTGTCATCTTGTTGGAAGTTCATGATTAAGTTCATCTTATTTCTTTGATATTACATTCTCTCTTTCTTGTCGTTTATGCGAGCATGCATAGCTTTATTGCATTCATGAAAGATGTAATTACTTAAACCCCTTGCTAGTACTTGAGATATAATTTCCTACTGAGCGTTCGCTCATTCCGTTTGTCCCTTTCTACTTTTCAGGTAAGTCCGACGACGATGGAAGTCAATCGGATGGGAATGTCAAGAGTGAAAGAGATAGAGATTCTCCAAGTGTCATCTAGTCTTTTCTATAGTTTCTTGAGTCAACTATGTATCTTTTCTTTTTATTAAACAGAGTATTAGATTTGTAATAGTCTAACCATTATGAAATAAAGGATTGGGTTATCTTGCTATTTTGCGCATCTCTGTCTTTGTGTCGAATACACGACCACTCTGATTGACATGATTGATATAGACACGTCGCGCATCTCCGGGTATCTTCCGCGCTCGGGGCGTGACAGTTGTGCTCTCCGTACCACATCTGAATAAATTTGGATATCCATCGAGACTAGTTGAGTAATATATTGAGGCTTAAGGCCATTACGAAATCTCCTTGCCTTCATTTTGTCAGTACCCACGAGATGTGGACCGTACCGAGATAACCTCGAAAATTGTGCATCATATCCCGCAACTGATAAACCCCTTTGTTTTAAGGCGGCTAATTCAGCGGCCTTCCTTTCTTGTACTCGGTCGGAGAAGTATTTACTATTGAAGTGTTCCACGAACTCTTCCCATAATACTTGGTCATGCGGTAAAGTAGCTTCGACCGATTCCCACCAGGCACGTGCATCTCTTTCTAGTTGGAAAGTAGCGAGTAGGACCTTTTCCTCGTTGGCACATTGCATGACTCGGAATATCCTCTCGATCTCCTTAATCCAGTGTTTGGCTTCATTTGGATCCGTAGATCCAGCGAACTTGGGAGGGTTCATGCTTCGAAAATTCCTATGCAAATCTTCGACTCCTCGGTTTGCTCCTCCTTGATCAACCTGTTAGAGGGCTTGTGTTAAGCCTTGAACAGTCCGCTGCATCTCGCGCCATTGAGCTCTCTCTGCGGCCATTTACGAGAATTAGCCTGAAACCATAATTCCAAGGTTTATTATTTTTGTTTTGGTATTTATTTCCTGATAATTCCCTTTTTCTTAAAACTTAACCCGTGTTTCTACCCAATCTTACCGGGAAGGTTTTGAGACCTATCCAATTTCTAGATATTGATCTTAAACCTAACCAAAGTTTAAGAATGAACCTATACTTGTGAACCCTAGGATTTTATGTAACCTAGGCTCTGATACCACAAAGACTGTCACGCCCCGACGCGGAATATCGAGGGCGCAACGAGTCATAAACAATCGTGTCGATCAGAGCATGTACAATTTTATTTTTAAAGTCAGAAATGAACGGAAAATGGTACTTTTATTCCATCAAAATGAAGTTTACAACACTAATTGATAAGCCATAAAGGCAAATTACAAACTTGCAATCCCAAAGTACATCATTCTTGTAAAAAACACTAATGATCAACATAAACCTAGGTAAAAAGGAAAAGCACTCTCTCACTCTTGTCCATTCCCTTGTACATTTTCATTTCCTGCAACAATTAACCAAAACGTAGGGTGAGCTAAAAGCTCAGTAGGATTTTATATCTCTATGAACCAGGCAATCTTTAAGTGTTAGCAATTTAAATAATTTTCTAACTTGTATCAGGAAGTGTATAAACATGAATGGAATTTCCAGGTAATTGAGATAATACGATATCAAGATGAATTTCTAAGTAATGACTTTGAACAAGTAAAGAATTCCATGTAATTTGCCATTTTCACACAAGTCAAGTAATTCATGTACTTTTCAAGTAAACAAGTAATAAGTAAACAAGTACGAATAGTGGAATACCGTATCAAGTAAATCTATCATACACTTTGGTGCAATGCAACACCATTGGTCAATCAACTCCCATGGGCACAAGTACTTTCGGGCGCTCCCCCTAGGACCAGACCGGGCCCCATTAATGCCAAGCATTGAGTCAGTGGATCATAAGATCCCAAGTACGTTTAGACATCCACTATAATTATGGCCAACGAATTTCAAGGATAAGCTAATTTGTAAAAAGTACGGATCTGACAAAAATTTCAGAAGTAGCAAGAGAAGTGAATAATAATTTTTAAGGCATAATGTTTAACGACATTAAGTCGTGAAATTCAAGAAAGAATGGTAACTAGGAAGAAAAATCAAGTAATTAGAGTTTAATAGAATTAATTTGATTTCATGGCTTAATATTATGTGCATTAGATTTACAAGTGTTTATACATGTTTACAAGAAATTTTTTTACTTTAAAGATGCATTAGTTAGCCCAAATGGTGATTTATTATAATAATCAGAATTTAATTATGAAAATAAGTTTTTAAGTTGAAAACAATTCTAACTTACTGAAAATAATATTAACATACTGTGAATGATTTTCATATATTACTTTACTGGTAAGATGATAAAAATAAATTTTTCATACTGGATTTAATTTTTACATGCTGAAAATTAATTATTAACATGCTAAAATTAATACTTAACATGCTAAAATAATTAACTTATTGATAGGATGATAAGATAAGTTTACCATGCTGATTACTGAAATTCTCTGATAACCACATAAATTTTATCATGCTGAAAATCATTTTTCTATATTTATTTACTAATTATTTGATAGGAAAATAGAATTATCGTGCTGAAAAATAGTTTTAATATACTGAAAATAATTCTAACATGCCAAAAATAATTCTAACATGCTGGAATAATTTTACCATACTGGAAGAAGTTTTATCATGCTGGAAGTATTTTTCATGCATCAATTTACTAATTATTTAATAGGAAATTAGGTTTCATATGCATAAAAAATAGCTTTAAATAGATTTTAACATGCTGAAAATAATTTTTATATATCAGTATGTATAAAATGATTTTATCATATTGGGAGTCGTTTTTAACATGCTGGAAATAGTTTTAACATGTTGGAAATGATTTTTAGTATGTATAAACTATTGTGGTGAAAATTAGATTTTTACATGTAAAAATAATTTCATTCTATAAAAATAATTTTTTAACATGCTGTAAGAATTAAAACATGCTAATATTACCTTTTCTTACTTTTGGTTACTATATACGTGCAATTAACGTGAATTTTCAAAGGATATAGTTCATATTGTATAGTGACTTAAGTTTAGTCCCACATTGGAAGTTACAAAAACCTTGCATGGCTTTATATGTTGGAGAGCTCACCCTTGGGTCAGGACCCAAGGGGCATAAGATGTGGGCTTGAGTTGTGAATTGATACAAAACTAGTAATATTTATTTATTTATTTAGCTGTGCCGAGCCGAGCCGAGCCAAGCCGCGGTGTGGTGCGGTGCGGTGCGGCGAAAGCTAAAGCTTGCGGCTATTTTTCTTTGAACACGCTAGCCCTGGCCAGCGCGTTCTGGACCTGATGAAAAAACGGGAATACCCCTCCAATCAAATGACCATAACTTACTCATTTTATAACGGAATTTTACAAATGAGTTATCAATGGAAAGAGGACAGAAAAATGAACAACATGGCATGATTTAATTAGAGTTTTGCCTGAGAGACACCTACCTTTAGACAGATCTAAAGAAATATCTCCAAATATAGGAAAACCCTTTGATCTTCCAAATCTCCCTTCAAATCTCCACCAATCTTCGCAGCAGCGTATACTTAACCTCCAGGGATGGTTTGAGGGTCGAATGGGGTTCTATTTATAGCCAAAACTTGGCCAAATGTGTCAAGATTCCTTACCTAACAATGCCAAACTTTCCAACTCCGAATTAGAAGAAAAATGCCATTTCTCCTCTTAATCTAGCCCATCTTAGGTGTGAAAACAATGTAATTTCGGCTGGTCTAAGGTGGGCTGTTAGGTAAGGGTCGATTTTTGAGTCAAACTTCTAGAAATGATGTTATTATAATCCCTTAAATATCATATTAAACACATGTTACAAATTTAAGGTTAATTTAACCTTTATTGAATCCTTTAACCATTAATTCAGCCCATTATGGATTATCCAATGGGCCAATTGTAAACCTAATCCATTACATAGACTTTTATTGGGCTTACTATGATTTATCTATGGTTTAAAGCATTTAATATCTATTTACTTCTAGTTAATTCAAGTAAATTCAATAAACTAGTTTATTTCATATAGTAAAAATGAAATTTGATTATTTCATGAAAATTTTAATTACATAATGAAATTGAAAATTTTATTTCTCATTTTTGAATATCGGGTTTCTACTGTGGAGCCCTTACCTGGCGCGCCAATCTCCACGCCGGATCAAGGTCTCACACCTATTCCTATATATGTATGGCTGTTCGATTGAAGGAAAAAAGAAGAGAAGAGAAAAGGGGGGCAGATAGAAGAAGATAGAAGATAGGTTTTCGAGAGAGGCTTTCGGAGAGGAGATAGAGAGAGAAAAGGAGGAATCGGGAGAGAGCTTCCTGGGAAAAACAGGGTTCCTTCTAAGCGTCCTCCGCCGGCCATCTTCCTCTTCCTTCGCTCGCCGAAGATACGATACTCTGTTTCAAGAACAGGTGGGCGCCGGTGCCTATCTTCCTCTACTTTCGTGGATTCTTTTCTTTTGAGGTTTCCATCTATCAGATGTAAGCGAGAGGGGGAGGGATGGCGATGATACGAGCCGACCCCCCTCCCCCTTCTCTGCAATTCTCTCTTTCCCTTTGCTTTATTGTTGTGCCTCTGCACGTCCCTCTGCCTCTGCCATTGATGAACGGCGACCGAGCAATGATGACGGCACCGGATTCTTAACATGTAAATGTTAGCCCATTCTCCTTTCTGGGATGGTAATATGTACATAAATGCTTAGACCAGTAGGTCGAATGAATGCTCGAAGCTTCTGTCCCCTTCTCTATCTATATCAATGTGAATGTTTGAGTTCTTCCGCGTGTGGTCTCTGATTCCAGTTTCCCCGAAGTCCCGATCATGCCCCGAAGCATCGTGGGCTACAGAAACGACCCCTCCCTGGGTCTTTCTGATCGACTGCTTTCATTTCTGATTTAAGGATCTCTGTATCCCCTCGTGGACAGAGCTGTGCTTATGCGCATGTTTCTTCCCGCCGTGGTATCAAGGGTCTAGTTTCCATTAACTCCTCCCTTCGTACTACTCTCATTGTTCGCAAGGTGGGAGTTGCCTTTGGGGACGGCCGGATCCATCCCCCTGAATGATGTGTCCTAACTGTTCGAGCATATGCTTCTACGATGGGCCCGTCTCATCTGTGCATCTACTACCCCTCGGCATCATGGTCATTTGAACCGTTCCGAGATTCTCTTATCCCGTCTTAATCACCCGGGGAGGGGGACATTCCCCTATTGCTTCATGGAATTGCTGGGCGATCGGGGGCTCTACCTCTCGATGGTAGATGCTTTCTCGAGGCCATAGCAGACAGTGACAGGGGTCTTAGCCCAACAAGCTTAGCCCCGATAATCGGAGACCCGATCAAGGCCAAGGGATGTATGCTCCTGGTAGGCTAGCCCTCGGAGCTCCACTCTCCTAACGGCCGATCCCTTCAATAGATGTGCCATAAGCTGTGGGTTGCCCACCCCTCGTAGGCTAGCCCACGGGGTGATGCTCCTATCATCAATGGCCTCATCCTCGTATCTTAACCCCCAGAGTATTGGTGCCCCTCGCAGGCTAGTCCTCGGGGTATCCTATCCGATGGTGATGCGGGACGAGACACGGACACGGCAAGCTCGCGATCGTCCCTTGATGAGGGAAGCGTCGGATGTGCGCGGTTGAGAAACCGGCTGTGAGCTAGGGTGGTCGGCTCTCACTTGTGCCCGGATCGGGTCACGGGACGGTCTCGCACTCTCTCGCAGCAGCAGTGATATGAAAATAAAGCGAGCTAGATATCCCTACACATGCTCTCTAGCAGCGGCATAAACAAGCATATATAGAAATAAGCGAAATGCCAAGCAAGGAGCGAATACGATACCTCCACGCGCTCGGCGTGGGGACGACGGACCCGGCCGATCTCGTACTCCCGGGACAGTTATTATATAAAGATTACAGCAATGATGTAAAGCCCACTCCACGCAGGGAGGTAAAGGGCGACACAATGGAGCCTGGGAGGGCCGATTTCGGGTTGACGGGCGGCTTTCCGCGTACCTTCGGCAGCACCCGAACTAATGACGGTGGGGCCCACGTGCTGTCCGGAGGGGCCGTGTGGGACCCGATGCCACCGCTGTGGTGGGGGACACTGATGGAGGCGATCCCCGGGCTGGCGGCACGTTGGAACGATGATCGGAGGCCGGGCGGCTCCGGCCGGCACCCGTCGGGAAAACTTCCCACGGATCTGCAGCTTCTGGTTTTCAGCGCGCTGTCCGGCGAAAACGGACGCTGCGATCAGATCCGATGTCGGATTGACACGAAATTAGCGCCGTTGGAAAGCTGACTCGAAGTACTTCAATATAGGCCTAGAGATCTGGCCTGGATCTTCTCTGATCTGGACTTATGGAATTTACAACCTCCTGTTGTACAGTAACTGAACACTCAGATCTGTAGAGCTGATCTCTGATAACTGCCGTTGACCGCTAGAAAGACCTTGGATTCAGACTTCGACTTATTCATGAAAGTTGTAGAATTTTGAGTTGGAAAGATGGCAAAGTTGGTTTGGACACGTTTGGATGTGTCTATGAATTTCTATGATTTGTTTACTGGAAGAAGGTCGGATCTGGGATCTGGCTGGAAGTACTGTAGCTCTGGTAGAACATGAATTTTGAAAAATAGGTAAAAGACTCAAAAAAAATTAATAAAAATTGTGGAGGTAGGGAAAAATGGACAGAACTCCCAGTTAAATTGGGAGGTCTAAAAAAATTTAAAATGGTGGTAGAAGGGGATGAACTCAAAGGTTCTGTCACTGTAGATAGAGACAGATCTGATCTAAGTTTGAGGAATGAACGAAGTGGAAACAATATGAAACGGGGGTATTTGAGCCTGAGTTTTTTTGTGGGGAAGGGGATATAAGGTAGGAACCAACCCTCAAAATTTGAAGTCGATCTGAACTCGTGGCTGACTTGAGGAATTTCCGAGCTTCACCTCTATCCAGCAAGACAGAACACCGAAATTGATCCTGTGGCGGCTCGAAGGCGGCACGAACGGCGGCGGCGGCAGCACCGGTGATGATCAGAGGTTGAGAAGGGATGAAGGGAGGTAGAACCACTCTAGATCTAGGGTTGGAGAAGGAAGAACACCAGGGGAGAGAGGGAGAGAGGGCACACCCTTCTTGCTTCAAGCAATTTTCACATAATTTTTTCATTAATCTCTAATGACACTATACATGGGCTTATATAGAAAATATCAAGGGGTGGGGGGGCTGATAATTTCGTGAGAAATATGTCATTTTCATCCCCCATATGGTCAAAACTTAAAATAAATAAATTACATATGAATGGGCACTCCTTTGACTAGGTAGGTAAGGTAGGTGGCCTACCTTTGAAATTTTAACCCCTTTGTCTCCCATATGGTCAATTAGCATTCAAACCTTCTAGATGGCCACCTAGGATGGTTGACCAGCCCCACATGGATGAGGTGGACCAATGGGGAAGGGGAGGGGGCCCCCTAGCTGGACCTACTACACATTTGCACAAAAACCCACACAATCCATGGGAATGACTCCTTGGCTTATAAAGCCTTACATTTGCGTACATACTTTCCCAAGGATATAAACACAAACTAAAAGGACATAAATACAAAATAAAAAGTACATGCTCGGCGTCGATTCCCATCAACTCTCCCCGGGTTGGAGGAACTCGACCCCGTCGAGTAGGGGTAAGGATGCTCGAATACTCCGGCGGATCCGTCACCGTGCCAAGTAACGCGGGTACGCTCCACTCCAAGCGATCGTCACCTGCTCATTCCATATATACTCGATATGCGAACTGCTATGGGCTAAAGGTGGTCACTCCGAAGGGGCACTCTCAAAAGGGAAGAAAACAGCTCGAAGACTCACTAGGAATCACCGCTGAGTCCCTATAAGTGACTGATCCGGGTATAGATGTGGAACCGATCCCATACTCATCAAGTGAGTCCACTCGCCTCTTACTCATAAGAGAACGACAACAAGCTTGCACAAGACACATGCAGACTCACCATACAATACACACAAACCATGCAAACAAACCACACAAGGAAAACACACCGACTCATATATGACCCTAGACACACCTAATGTTAGTCCGACCCGTACATGAGTGACGGCGGACCAGGACACCCGAATGTGTGCCATGCATGCATCTGACATAACCGGTGGTTGACATCATACGGAAATCCTAGACCTCCTAAGTTGGGCCATGCATGCATATGGGATGTGGATGTGGGAGGGCCAAGAGTATCTCCCCTAGATGATGGTGTATCTTGTATGGGTACGGGCTTGGTGGGCATAGACGACCCGGCCCGTGGGGAAGGGGTGTGGTAGCGGACTCCCTCGAAGAAGTGAAGTGAATGTGGAGGGTCTAAGGATCCACTAGGGAGTGGGTCAAAGGGATCAAAGAAGGTATGACCCCTTATGGTGGGTTCCCACAAGTCACGGTCCCACGTGTAGAAGTTTTGAAGGTGCGGATAGTTACCTTCTTGAATTGTGACGGGTGGGACGGGGATCATAGGCAAGAAGTATGATTCCTCCCTCAGACAAAAGGGTATGAATTCGGGCTCGTCCGGTAGCGGGAGAAGTAGAAGAACCTCCGTGGTGACACAACCCACGGTGCACTCGGAGGTAATGGACCCTATGGCCGGATGGCTGAAGCTAAGACTAGCGGGTTGGTCAAAGCCTCGGGCCAAAAGATGCGTCAACTCCCATTGTGAATCTAATCCCATGACAAGATCATCCAACGTATCAACATGGTGACGAGATCGAAATGTGGTATGGAATGAGTTGACTGGCACTAGTGGTAGTGTGGGGTCCATTGACGGGAAGGGATGTGGGACCAAGCCATCCTTGAGCCATCTAAGAAGTGGCTCGGCTATGTAAAGTGTTCCCGTAAGAAACACGGGTGGCTCGGGCTTTGGTAGTTCCCACTTTGATGGTTTCGAATGAAGACCGGAGGTAGATAACAATGGAGCATCCATGGGTGGTGGAGTAGCTTGTGTCCTTTCCCACCAATCCGAAATCATTTTCTTTATTTCCTCTAAAGAGCGGGTTGGAGGAGGGACCTTGGGGTGGACTAGCTCCTTAACTCTCGGCTCGGGTGTGGGCCTAGGCTCGGTTATAAGCGGGACTTCCACTCGGTTGGAGGTGCTTGAGTGGGTTGGGATGGGAGTGCCAAGGGGAGGTTGGTTGGTGGTGCATGGGCGGGCCACTAGATTGGGGTCACTTTGGTGGGTTTGGACGGCGGTGAAGGGGTGGGATTGGGTAGAGGTGTGGCCCACTTGATTGTGGGTGAGTTGGTGGGGTTGGTGAGTGGAATGTCCTCCGTGGTTGGAGGTAGGTGGGCGGGGAACGTAGGCCCTCCTAAGCACTCTCTTCATTTCCCACCATGACTCGATGGGCCTTAGATTCCTATCCTCCCTCCAATATTTGATGTCCCTCCAAGTTGCAGCGGCTTCACCAAAAAGTCGCCTTTTGGCAACATCGACTTGCATGGGCCCGTACATGATGTACACCTCGAAGTAATCATCCATAATGGCTTCCCATTCTAGATAGACACTCAGGTCATCGGACCCATAGAAATCCCGGGTTTCGGGCCTCGTGGGGTGGTTCGGGTGGTCCTTCCATTTGAGATAGTATCGCCACCATCCGGGAGTTTGGGACTCCATGGGACACGGGGAAGCTAGTGGATGGCCATGCCGACACTCGGACCAAAACACTAGACACGACACTAAGTAATGCAAAGTTGGAATGCACTAACTAATGCACACTAAGGACCCTAGACGTAAACCAAGACTCGGTACGGGGCGGAGACAATCGACCCGAAGGTCACTCGCACAAGTGTGCGGTCTTCCCGATAGGCGTAACCTAACGGTCGGACAACACCTTTTTATATACCGAGTAAAGGGATGTATGCGACCCAAAAATGACTCTTTTTGTTGTTTTAAAAATGTGATGATCCTAAACACGACTTAGACCGACTAATGACTACATGACACTCTTTTTTTTTTTTTTGACACCCTAGACTCAAACTCGCTCTGATACCAAATTGATGCGGGACGAGACACGGACACGGCAAGCTCGCGATCGTCCCTTGATGAGGGAAGCGTCGGATGTGCGCGGTTGAGAAACCGGCTGTGAGCTAGGGTGGTCGGCTCTCACTTGTGCCCGGATCGGGTCACGGGACGGTCTCGCACTCTCTCGCAGCAGCAGTGATATGAAAATAAAGCGAGCTAGATATCCCTACACATGCTCTCTAGCAGCGGCATAAACAAGCATATATAGAAATAAGCGAAATGCCAAGCAAGGAGCGAATACGATACCTCCACGCGCTCGGCGTGGGGACGACGGACCCGGCCGATCTCGTACTCCCGGGACAGTTATTATATAAAGATTACAGCAATGATGTAAAGCCCACTCCACGCAGGGAGGTAAAGGGCGACACAATGGAGCCTGGGAGGGCCGATTTCGGGTTGACGGGCGGCTTTCCGCGTACCTTCGGCAGCACCCGAACTAATGACGGTGGGGCCCACGTGCTGTCCGGAGGGGCCGTGTGGGACCCGATGCCACCGCTGTGGTGGGGGACACTGATGGAGGCGATCCCCGGGCTGGCGGCACGTTGGAACGATGATCGGAGGCCGGGCGGCTCCGGCCGGCACCCGTCGGGAAAACTTCCCACGGATCTGCAGCTTCTGGTTTTCAGCGCGCTGTCCGGCGAAAACGGACGCTGCGATCAGATCCGATGTCGGATTGACACGAAATTAGCGCCGTTGGAAAGCTGACTCGAAGTACTTCAATATAGGCCTAGAGATCTGGCCTGGATCTTCTCTGATCTGGACTTATGGAATTTACAACCTCCTATTGTACAGTAACTGAACACTCAGATCTGTAGAGCTGATCTCTGATAACTGCCGTTGACCGCTAGAAAGACCTTGGATTTAGACTTCGACTTCTTCATGAAAGTTGTAGCATTTTGAGTTGGAAAGATGGCAAAGTTAGGTTGGACACGTTTGGATGTGTCTATGAATTTCTATGATTTGTTTACTGGAAGAAGGTCGGATCTGGGATCTGGCTGGAAGTACTGTAGCTCTGGTAGAACATGAATTTTAAAAAATAGGTAAAGACTCAAAAAAAATTAATAAAAATTGTGGAGGTAGGGAAAAATGGACAGAACTCCCAGTTAAATTGGGAGGTCTAAAAAAATTTAAAATGGTGGTAGAAGGGGATGAACTCAAAGGTTCTGTCACTGTAGACAGAGACAGATCTGATCTAAGTTTGAGGAATGAACGAAGTGGAAACAATATGAAACGGGGGTATTTGAGCCTGAGTTTTTTTGTGGGGAAGGGGATATAAGGTAGGAACCAACCCTCAAAATTTGAAGTCGATATGAACTAGTGGCTGACTTGAGGAATTTCCGAGCTTCACCTCTATCTAGCAAGACAGAACACCGAAATTGATCCTGTGGCGGCTCGAAGGCGGCACGAACGGCGGCGGCGGCAGCACCGGTGATGATCAGAGGTTGAGAGGGGATGAAGGGAGGTAGAACCACTCTAGATCTAGGGTTGGAGAAGGAAGAACACCAGGGGAGAGAGGGAGAGAGGGCACACCCTTCTTGCTTCAAGCAATTTTCACATAATTTTTTCATTAATCTCTAATGACACTATACATGGGCTTATATAGAAAATATCAAGGGGTGGGGGGGCTGATAATTTCGTGAGAAATATGTCATTTTCATCCCCCATATGGTCAAAACTTAAAATAAATAAATTACATATGAATGGGCACTCCTTTGACTAGGTAGGTAAGGTAGGTGGCCTACCTTTGAAATTTTAACCCCTTTGTCTCCCATATGGTCAATTAGCATTCAAACCTTCTAGATGGCCACCTAGGATGGTTGACCAGCCCCACATGGATGAGGTGGACCAATGGGGAAGGGGAGGGGGCCCCCTAGCTGGACCTACTACACATTTGCACAAAAACCCACACAATCCATGGGAATGACTCCTTGGCTTATAAAGCCTTACATTTGCGTACATACTTTCCCAAGGATATAAACACAAACTAAAAGGACATAAATACAAAATAAAAAGTACATGCTCGGCGTCGATTCCCATCAGATGGGAATTTGCTGGCTGCCACTGTGCAGACCGGCGGTTTACGGGCTTACTCCATGAGTGAGTATGACCCCGTTCCTCCACTGCAACTCTTCGTGTTCAGGGGAGATGCTGCCAAATTTTGGACAGACTCAGAGTAGTAAAGCCATAATCGGACGCTCGTTCTAGACTCAATCAACTCAGTGCTCGAGCAAGAACCTCGCACTGACTCACTGCATCACTTCCGAAGGATTTTGGACTTCAATCAAATAAATAGCTAGCCTAAATAACTCTAAAACTCTCAAAATAAGCTTAACAAACTTAATGGTTTCAAAAGGCATCAAAAACAAATCAAGATGGTGCGGCCTTAGTCCGGCGCACCCTAATACGGGGCGGTCCCCCCCCCGCCCCGGATTAGCAATAACTCAGAAATTCCGTTTTCTTGGCTGGCCAATTCCCGGCGTGCCCTAAACTGGCGCGCCCCGTTCCCTGCGCGTCGGGCTAACAAGTGCCTATGGCCGTGCCGTTTAAAAACTTTTCCTACGTTTTGGTCGCGCCGATTTAGACTTTTACCTACTTTTGGCCGCGCCGGATTTGTTCTGTTAGCCCACGATTGGCCGCGCCGGGGAACTCTACCCCTACGCGTGACCGCATCGGTCTTAAGCCCTGATGTTGTTCTAATCATCCACCTACCCTCGATGTGACCTTCGTCTCCCGTGACCGGAATCAGCGAATCCTAATAAACTGAATAAGAGAAGTGATGTTTGGATCCGAATCGCTTTGCTATCCGGTTTGTGCTATTATTCTTGCCTCACTTGGCGGAGATCGACAAACGTGAGTGAGCACTCCTCGCTTTCACAATTCTGTTGCCATGCTTAATATAGTTATCATCATCATGCTTGCATACTTGCATAGACCCCCGGGTATATTAAATGGCGTTGACAGAAGGTCAGGTTACGCCCGATCGGAAGTCTCCGCTATGCGCGATGGTGGTCTCCGGACCTGCGTCCTCCGCCGTGTACCAAGGGTCTCCAGTTCAATGAACCATGCCTCTCCTGCATGATAGATAGATGCATCGCGCATGATTTCGTCATGTTCATAACGTCGCATCCTTTATTTCGGCCTCGACAGCCCATTATCTCGACAATTAATCAAATGTGTTCCCTCCTCGTGGGGGATGTAATTAACGTCATAACCTTTATGGTATGGCGGACTGCTGGTCCCGACCGAACCTCACTTTCGCCCGACATGGGTCAGAATGAGCGCATAGTAAACTTGTCACCTACGTGACTGGCACGCCCGCGTCGTCAATCAGTCAGTTAATTACTAGTTAGTTAATTAGTTGATCGACACGTGAAATAAGATATATATATATGTATATATGTACATATATATATGAAATAAAACAACAAGATGGTCAGATAAAACCCATCGCAAACACCTCTCCCATGGTGCTAGCTTCAAAGCTCCTTTTCATGATGATTTGGTGTGATTTTAAGGGAGTTTTCAAGGTTTAAATCAAATATTTCTGTGAGCTACGAATTCTCTGTGCATTCTTACTTATAAGGCTCTAATTTGGATTCTAGTGCACTAGGATTGAGGTTAGGGAATCTCAAGTTGAGTTAGGATAGGTCTTAGTGCAGATTAGGTGCTTTTAGCCCCGAGTTGGGACTCTGACGGGAGTCCCGCTCGGACTTCACTGCATCTTCTCCCTTGCGGTCTATCAAGCGACCGCCAGGCTCTCTCAAGCGGTCATCCGAACGACCGTTTTATTCCTTCCTTCACCACCTTCCTCCTACTCGCCTAACGGTCATGTCTTAGACCATTTATTCTTCCTCGCGGTCATCCATAGGACCATTTTCCCTTGTCTGGTCTGTTTTGATCATCAGTTTTCTCTCGCTTGCTCTCCTTCCCTCGCTCTCCTAATCTCTTGGTCACTCCTAGGAATCATTGTTAGTGTGTCAACATTCACATTTGCATCCACATTTTGCATAGACAAAAAGGCAAAAAGATCATATATTACTAATGTAAGGGTCATGTACATGCATATGTCCAAAAGATAAAAGTACAACTCAAGCTGCTCTTAGGTTGGTCCCTATCCTGGACCGCCGCTGTCACCGGTCCCCTTACGCCTCTTCGCCGGCGGTGCCATGGAGGTGCTCCCCTCCTCTCGGTGATGTCGCTGCTGCTCCTCCTCCTCCTCGTTCCTCCGATGGCTGGAGGAACCCGTAAGATAATCTTGGTGCACGCTGCGCGTGCCACTCTGCGACACACTGTGGGAAGATCGTCTACCGACTAGCCAAAGTGCCCTCTCCAGTACTCAGATCTTGGCTCTCAGCTCTGCCGCTGCTGCTACCCTAGCTCTGAGGCTTTCTACCTCTGCACGGAGATCGACTACCGCTGCCGCCTCCACCTGCAATCGAGCCGCCTTTGCTCTCGCCCGCTCCGCCTCGCCATGTGCGGTAGTCAGCTCTCTCATCTGCATGAACATTCATCATGGTCAGTCAAATTGCATTTTCATATAGAGTTAAAGCAGAACTCGATCAGTTGCTTGCCCTCTCTATGAGAGCAGCCTCGGCCTCCTCGGCCCGAGCGACTGCCCGGGCAAAGTCGGCGTCCCGCTCAGCTCGTCCCACAGGCTGGGAAGATGAGGATGGAGCATCGGGTCCCTACCGTCCCACTCCCTCGGCTCGCTGCATTTTAGAAAGTCCAAGTCAGACGCATGCATAATCATTTGCATCTAAGTCTAAAGTTCAGAATTTACCAAGAGATCCAGAGAGCGTTGGAGGTCGTCCCTCTGCTGTATGGTGGAGTGGAGGAGTCCCTAAAGTTCCGCTATCCGGTCCTGGGGGTCTAGCTACATGTAAGAAGTCAAATGGTCAGTGCATCATTAATAGGTGTCAAAGCATTAAATGTAGTTTAGAAGTTTAAGTTTAGAGAGTCGTACCGGTCATCGGGAGCCACAGAAGACTAGGTCACCGTACCTCCGAGCATAGGCCCTCAGGTAGGCCTTGTCGCTGGTGGCCCGGGCTCGCACCACCCAGCCACTCTTGGTCCAGTCTCGTACCTGGTCAATCGCCCGGGTGACCTAGTCGATCTCATCGCATAGGCCCTTCGAGGACCATTCGACCCGCTCGTCGTTTCCGGATGGGAACTCCACCTCCGGCTAATGCACCCCTCACGTCCTCATGATCAGGCGATGGTGCAGCGGCTCGATGATGTTGAGGCAGTGCAGCCACACCTTTCATCCCGCGTACGCCATGGCCGCCTCTACCCATGACTGTCCATCGTGACTCTCGTCATGGTACGGTGTCCAGCACACCGAAAAGGTCAATTGAGTCAAATGTCAGCATCCATAAAAGCATTTAAGTGCATTTAGAAGTTTTAGAGTTTGAGGCTTATCGATGCATATGGGAACGTGTCCATGTACTCCTGGATCACCCGTGCGAGCCGTCGTAGTAATCCCATGTTTCGTACTACCATCCGTCGCCTCGCGATGGGTACACGGTCTAGATGTACCTCCTTTCCGCGCCCTAGGCCCGGGAGGCACAGGTAGCTCCAAACCTACTTTAGTCGGATGTCCGCATATCACAGCATATAATAAGCATAATCATAAGCATAAGCATTTAGAGTTAAGCATTTACCTGAAGAAGCAGCGTGAAGCCGCCCAGCATCGTCTGCCAGTCGGTGGTGCTGAGGGAGTCGAATAGAAATGCCAGTGCTGCAGCTCCCCAGGCGTGGCCTCCAACCTCTTCCAGATCCCACAATAATGGAAGGAGCCTGGCGCTCACTCCGTCCGCCCACGTTGAGAACAATAGCTTCCCAAAAAGAAACATCAAGAAGCGGCATAGGGTGATGTCTCCCTCTGGCCCCGATCTCACTAACACTCTCTCCCGAGCTTTGTCAGTCAATCTCCCGAGGTGCTCCTCCAGTAGCTCGCTGACAGCTATCGCCGCTCCCCTCAGTCCCAAGCTCTCCTGGAGTGTCGCCCGTCCTAGCATGGACGAGTGGTGCCCCGGTCTTAGTAAAGCTCCAATCCAAGCAGCTCATGTGCTAGCTCTCGGTAGTCAGTATATGTGGTCCCGGTCATCGGTGCTCCGTGAACTCTCAATCCCTCGATCCTCGCGATGTCCTCAAGTGTCGGGATCATGTGTCCCCACGGGAATAGAAATTCCCGGCTGATCGGGTCCCATCTCTCATGAAGAGCGTAGGGCAGCGCCGTATCGAGCCGCATCACCTCAATGCCTAATAGCTCACCGAACCCCATCACTGCCAGTCTCTCCCTCTGGTAGTCTGGCAGTGTGAGGTACACTACTCGAACCTGCAACCCAGAGATCCGGGTCCGTCTTTTCACCTGCATCCATTTAAACAATAAAAGTCAGTCATCCATGTAGTTGATAAATCATACATTGCATTGCATTGAAAGATTGAAAATCAAAACCACTCCGATTCCCTAGCGGTCGCCCCTGGACCATTTCTTATCCCTTAGCGGTCATGCCCCGGACTGCCTGGTTCCCTAGCGGTCACTGTAACGACCGCTAGGCAACCAGCGCATGGGCGTTGTTTGATTTGTTTCCCTAGAGTTGGAAAATGGCCTCAGGCCTACACACCATTTATATGGGTCCCTAGACCCATTCCCATCTCATTTCACATACATGCATGGTCTAGAAAAATAAAAAATGGGTTTTGGAGCCGACGGCCTACCTCGGATGAGCGTCTCCGGGCCGGCGCCTCTGGTGCCTCCTCCGCCGTCTGCTCTTCCTCTCCATCTCCGGTAGCCTCTCCAGGCCCTTCCGTCGCTCAGGGAGACCCTTCCTCCATTGTTTGGGCCGACGGCCCTTCGTCTCCGTCCGGTTGGCCCGCCACCGCCGTGGGCACCTCCTCCTCTTCCAAGCGGCACCGAAAACGCTGTATAACCCGTCTCTTCACCATTTTAGGGATAGGGTGGGTGTGAAATACACCGTGGTCACCGGTGGCTCTCGGTCGCCGGTGAGCGGGGTTGGGTTTAATTGAATGGTACGAGATTGAGAGCAGGGAGAATGAAACGGGCGTTTCTGGTTTTTGAATTCACTCAGATCCATGCGGTCTACCACTAGACCGTTATTCTATCCTTAGTGGTCTGAACCTAGACCGTTTATTTTATGAATTCTACTCTTGGAGAATGTGAACCGCCCTTGCTCAAGCGGTCTATCGATAGACCATTAGGTTAGTCCATGCGGCCCTTTGCTAGACCATTTGGTGGCTGAATGTCTTGATATTTGGAATGATATACTTGCTCTATTCTTTGATCCATATATAGGCTAACCCTTTCTTATTGTCAAAAAGATTAAATGCCAGCATGCCGTCAATAGCTCGCCAGGCAGGTAAGGCAGGTAAGTATCTCGATCCCTAGTCCCTTCATGCATTATTATATGATATCTATGATATATTACGTCGAGAACTGACTGGTCATTCATATGTTCTGGGATCTGATGTTCTCCTTTAACAAAAATGATGATGATCTAGGTGCACATGTTTAATCGTTGGATAATGCCATTAGGTTGGAAGAGTTGGCGGATGATGGTTCTATCTTGCACGCCGTGGTTGCAGATAGTATCTTGACCCTAATTTGTCTGGTCTAGCAATACTAAGGACAGAATTGGCAGAAGGAAGAGGAGGATTTTGAGTGGACGGAGCACTCTCCATGGGGATGGAAGATGAGGGAAGAACGGGCCCTTCGCGAGGCTGGAATGAGATAACTCTAGAGGGATCCTCTAGAAGCCCTTGAGGAAGGGACTCCTCTTGGGATCGAGGAAGATCGAAGGAAGCCATGGTAGATTCGAAGAGTGGGTTGAAATAGGATGAAGAGAGGGACTCGCCCCCGAGTGATGATGCTCCTAATGGATGGAGATGACTCCACATGCAACGGACAACCTTAACAAGATGCAAACAATCACACAATAAGCAACTAAACCTGAATGATTTCTATCAAAGATGCAAGTGAAAAAGTAATGAAGACACTCAAAGTCAACCAAGTTGCTTAGGATGATGCCTCAAGATTCTTATGATTCCTCCTTTGGAACTTTAGTAGATTGATTAGGATGTGCTCTCAACAATAGGTTCCTGATAGGAGAGGGTGTAAGGCTTGGTTTGACTCTAAATGTGATCACTCCTTCACTTATGCAATCCTAGACACGGGGTGAAAAGGTACAAGTGGCCCGGCGTCCGTGTGGGAATCCACGGCTCGCGGGGACTTACGGAGGTCCCTAGTGTGATTTCCTAGTCGGCCCCAAGGAATATGGAGACGAGAGGTCCGCACACCAAGGTAGGAAAATGCAATCTAATGTATAAAAATATGCATGAACCTATGCGCACCGGAGTGCATGCAAGTTCTAACCTAGAATCTAGCAAACAAGTATGCAAACAATGAATATGGATAAGCAAAATAATGGGGGAGGAGGCCAGATATCACCCAAGTAAGAATATCACAGTAGAAACTGCGGAACTAAAATGCACCTCGGGATGCATACCTATCTGGAGTATGTAACAGTCTAGGGGACCTGCGTCAGAATTATGTGACGGTCGAAGACCAGACTGTCAGAAGCAATGTAACGCAGGGACAGGAGACCGTCAGAGGAGCCAGAGAACAAAAAACAGCAGGGAAATAAAATGGAAACCCGGGGAAAACCAAACAAGGAAATGGTGGCAGGTTTAACAGAGATCAAAAAGCACGATTGGCACAAGTTGTCCCACCGTGATCGCCAAAAAATTATCTGTTGATTTGTTTTCTTCCTTTTTTATTTGTGATGTAACGAATGATAAATATGCTAAGCAAATCACAATGATCTCAATCAACCTATGAACATGTGAACCATGAACCTAGGCAATCAGAACAAGCTCTAGCATGGGCGATGCTATCTCAAAACTAAATTAAAGTAGGCGAAGAAAAACACACGCCGGAGCGTGGAGCAATGGAATAAATAAAACACACCACGTGGGTGGAACAAGCAAAGGAAATAAGAGATATGAGAGAGAAAACCAATGCCCAATACTAAGGAAAAAACGTGATCGCCACTAAGGTAATAAAACAAGCCAAGGACCTGAATAATACCTTAGAAATAGGAGGATGAGACACTCGCCCACGGGAGAGAGAAAAACCAATGAAATCTGTAGATCTGTTGAATGTAACGGTCTAGCACCTGTGCGTCACAGGAGTGTGACGGCCGCCCAATGAACCGTTGAGTAACCTGACGCGCCTGACCAAGACCGTCAGAAAACCTGCAAAATCAACTTATGAATTCTTCGAACTCCAAACCTTCCAGCCGGCTAGAAAGCTTGGGCCTCATCTAATGAACTCTGTAAACCTACCAAAGAACGTGGAACACAAGAAAGCAACCCCAAATTAGCCCTTCAAACAAGTGTAGTATCAATAATCAAAGAACTTAAGATCATTCAAAAGGAAAGGGGAATACCGGGGAAGTTTGGTTTTTTTAACCCCTCTGGGCGTTTTAAAACGTGGGAAGGATGTTGAGATGATGAAAACAGATGATAAAACGTGAAGAAATGAGTGGGACAATGCTATGATGAGAGGAGGAAGGGAGAAACACAAGTATGCAAGCTATGAACTTTGAAACCCGAAACCGAAGTACTCCCTTGACTGTGATGCAGATGGACGTAGAAACAAGCTCCTCTTGGATGGATGTGGCTCCAGAATGCGGCAGCACTTCGACGCAAACTCCAGATTTTTCCCCTCTAGGCCATGAAGTTAAGGGTTCTATTTTTAGACCCTCCAACTCTCCGGTCAAGCAGAGGATAATCCAGCAAGAAAGGAGGATAACTCACAGCAAACTCTTGAAGATAATACTCCCAAGAGTCCATAGAAACAAACCGAAGGTTCTGAGGATCAGATTTGGAAGAGAAATCACAAGATCAAACTCTCAATTCGACCACGGAGTGGCAGAGAAAAGACCAGACCAGCCAAGATTCTCTGTTGGATGTAATGGCTGCACGATAGACCGTCACAAGAATGTAACGCCTCAGGGGGAGACCGTCACACTAACCTTATCCTCAAGGGGATAAGATCAACGGGAAGAAGTTCTAAACAGTTGGACTCTGCATGAAGGTGACGGCCATGGGTGGACGCATTACAATGATATAACGGCCGCATGACAGACCGTTAGAATCAACGGATAGGCCAAAGGATAAGGATTGAAACAAAAGGCCTCAAGCTGTAGGACTCCTCAAGATGTAACGGCCTAAGGCTAATGCGTTAGAAGAACGTAACACCGCTGTGGTGGACCGTTAGAGACAAATAAGGATAAAAAATGACAAGAGCTTGCTAATCTTCATCCAAACGACAAGCGCCGAGGAAACCAGACTCAACCAAGAGGTTAAGACCCATGAAATAAGCCTCCAACTAATCAAGAAGGCTTAATGAGAGGGAACAACTCGGAGCATCATGTAGAATGAACAAGGAGATGACCCAACTTATTGGTCATAAAACGGGTGTCAACACGTGCGACGCCCTCTCTCCCTCTCTTCTTCGTCCAGCGAGACCGCAGTGAGCTCCTCCGGCTACAGACGGCTGTGGGCGACGGCTTGGTGACGACGGCGACGGTGAGGTGATCATGGAGGCGTACGTGAACCGTGGGAGCTCAAGGAAGAACGAGGGTTTTTGAGCATTCTTCACGATTTGTGGTCGATCCGGAGCGTCTCGGGACGCAATTGAGGTAGGGTGACGTTCCCTAGCCTCTAGCCTTCCTTTCCCGCGATTTGTAGGCCGAGGGGAGGCCGAGAGATGGGATTTCTTGCGGGTTTGGGGTTTTTCCATGATTTGGGGAGAGCTCGCTCGATCTATGGATTTGATGCATGATTTTGTGTTTTGATGGCCTAGAAGCATGCTAGGGGTCCCCAGGGGTCTTCCCCTTTGATTTCCCTCTCTCCGGTAGAGGCATGGGGGGGTGGCCAATTTTTTTGGGCGTTTCCCGCCGTTTCGCCCTCGGGCGGGTGTGACGGTCCTTCTAGTGACAGTCACACTATGTAACGCGGCCAGATAGGTGCGTTACAACGCTGAGTGCAGCCATGTAGGGCCTGTGGGCTGTGATAGTCCCACGATAGACCACCACGGTGCTGTGACGCACCTAGGTTGGACCGTCAGGGGCGTTCGACCGTTGGCTACCGACCGTTGATTTTTGACCGTTGGGGGTCAAGGCATGTGACGCACCTGGCTTGGCGCATCACAGCCATGTGACACCCCTATGTGGGTGCGTTAGAGCAGATGCATTCCCACATTGTAACGCACCAGGGTTGGTCCGTTACACGCTGTGACGCACCGAGTGGCACACGTCACAGCTGTTCTCTGTTGTCTTGTGACGCACCAGGGTAGGCGCGTCACAGACTCTAACGCACCATGGTAGGTGCGTTACGCCCTGTTTTGCACCGAGCGCGTGATGCCGCTGCGTTGGGTCATCAAGTGATTGTCACGGTCCTGCCTAGACCTTCAGAGCCTGTGATGCGTCTAGTGTAGACTGTCAGGCTCTGGGTTGCCCCGCGTGGTTTGTGACCCCGTTTCTGTTCCGACCGTGGTCACCGTGCCATGGTGCTGGTAAGTGGGGCGGTCCCTGTACGTCGTCGGATGTGGACGTTGTTTTCTGTTGACTTGAGAGTCTACTCCGTAGTGACCCTCCACTAGTCGTAGCCAGCTTACACGCGAGTGGTCCCACCAGGGAGTGGTGGAGAGGCTACCCTTAGAGATGATTTGTGGATCGGTTTTCGTCGGGCCCAGCGTCTACCAGCCAGAGTTCGGCTGAGGGGAAAACCGGTCAGAGGGCCAGACCAGGGACGCACGGTCTGTATATGCACACGTGGTTGGGGGCGGTTGGACCCATGCCGACGGGTGCGACCCCAGCTAGTCACTTGTTTGTGGTTACTTGTACGGTCTCCTAGTTCCCGTTGGGCCGGAGGGAGACACCTGAGGCGCGGACGAAGACATCAGTGGACGGTTTCGGCCTTGCTTCTAGTGGGAGGTACTCCTGTTGAGTCGGTAGTGACAGACCGTCAGTCGTTAAGACTTCGACCTTCGGGTTTTGTCGTGTTAGCTGTGGTATTCCGGTCGTTCCTTCATGGCAAGCATGTTGGTTTTCGTGCCAGAAGATCAGAGTTTTGTAGACAGCAGGGTTCCCTCTCTGAGGTACTCTCTTACTGCTAGCGTAGCGGTTTCTCCGTTTGCGAGGTAGGGTTCGAGTGATCCCTACTGAGTCTTGTCCCCACACTCATTCCCTGCTTGTTTTCATCCTGTTTTAGGTGAGTCGCGGCCTCAGGAGAGCGCGTCTGAGGCTCAGCGTGGTTCAGGTGCCCAGCGTTAGTGCTAGAGGTCAGAGCCGGGGTATGCCCCGTGTAGCTGTACTTTTCTTTCTTGTCTCTATACTAGTTGTGGACTACTGCTGTTGTTATTTTAGTGTTATCTTGTGGACCATGTATCATGTAAACTATTATTTTATTTCCTGCTTAATAATATAACTGTTTATTTATGTAATTATTTGTGATACTTATGTAGTCTCCACACCATTCCTTTAACCCTTCCGAGTCTTCGGGCTCGTGGGTGGCGGTACGAGTCTCGGGTTATCGGGTCTTCCCGGTAATCGGATTCTCAGGTCGTTACAAATGCCCCCTGTGTAATCAGGTGCCGGCCGAGATGCGACCGCCTGTAGTGAAGCTTTAAGGGTTTGGCCCTCATTTCCCAAGGTTTCAGGAGGGACTTCCACCTGTCTGGAGGTAGATGCTTGTGCGTTCTTTTCATTTAGCTACTTTTTAAATGTTTCAACCTCCTGCTCATATTCTTGCAACAACATCAGCATTGCAGGGTGATACAGGGTGGGGTTGAGAGTGACACCTCCTTCCCCAGCTGGATTTTCTTCAGACAACGTGGATGGTATCCTGTCATCACCTTCAGCCGTAACTACATTGACGGTGATAACCGTCACAGTCTTGTCATGGCTGGTTTCTTCGCAAGGATCCGTAACATCTCGCCAGTTTGAACTGGAGTTCGGGGCGAAGATCGCTCAGACACCCTGATATGTTTGAATCTGGTTGGCTTCGGGGCCATCCCCCCTTTTGGTTTGGCTTCGAAGTGAGCCAACTTTTCATGGGCCATTACTTGGAAGGTATTGTGTACCGGAACCATTGGGATTACCCTATCAGGCGTGATTCTGGCTTGCTGGCCATTTAGGAAGACTCGGACGCCTCCGATGAGCACGGATTTGCCCGAGGTTGATAGCCGACTTTGTAGTGTGCCGGGGTTCTTCTTTGCCACCCTCCTGGCGGCTGGTGAACACTTCTCATTGGCGGAGGCGCGAGAATCAACATGGCGAGCCTGGTAGCCCACTGCAGAAGGGGCACGCCGGATAAGGAACCCAAGAGAGGGGCGCGCCGGTCAAGTGAGCACAGGTGGCATGCCAGATAAGGTACCCAAGAGAGGGGGGCGCCGGTCAAGTGGAGCACAGGGGGCGCGCTGGATTAAGGCCAAGAAGAGGAGCGCGCCGGATTAATGCTCAAACAGTAATGGGGGCGCGCCCTATTCATTCCAAGAATTTAAAGATGGTTTTGAGTGTGAAGCTAAACCGGCGCAGGGGGGTACCACGCCGGATTAGCCCGCGCCGAACTATGAGCGCGCCGGGTTAGCTCCTGTGGGTTTTATTTCATTCTTATATGTTCTGTTTCTTCTTTCTTTCACCCGCAGGTTACTTTGATGATTGATTTGTTCATCCAATTGATGGATTGGATTTGTAGAGAGGAAGTTTAAGTGTTTTGATCTTTTGGTAAGGTGAATTAGCATGAGAGTTTGGATGTATTATTAGAAAGGTTTGTTGTGTTGGATGTTTTATTAGAAATGTTTGTTGTGCGGGAACTCAGAGGTTCAGTTTGATTCGGGGGGCTTCAAACATATGCTATTCTTATCCCCAGAGAGCTTAGTTTGTTCGCTTGTTCTTATGTGTTCTTGGCCCTGGCAAAAATTGGGCAGCATCTCCCCCGGACTGAGGTTTGCCAGAGAAAATAGCGGAACACCAAATGGATTGCTCCGGGGTGAACCTCAGAATGCGGACAACACGGCGGTCCGATAACCCAGATGTGAGTGTGGAAAAAGCTTGAGGACTAGCCTTCGAGAGCTCTCACAACTCACAGGTGATGATTCGCGAAGTGGGACACATGTTTGCCCAGCAGGGCTATGGATGTTCATCCTTCTGTGAGTTCCTTTGAAAGCCACGCTATGGAAAAGTGAGCTTCAAAGACCCTGGATGAGTGGGAGACTGAGAGTAGAAGAGAATGGAGGCTCAACAAAAACACCGTGCTTGCCAAAACTCTCTTTTCTTTTTATTCATCATCCACAGGGGGGAAAGATGGATACAGAGGAGGAGGTTTCATCTCAAAATAGAATGGAAATACATTGCAAGGGGGAAAATGGAAAAGATACACTGATGGGGGAGGGGAAGAGAGCACAAGCTCCTCCCCTCTGACTCACCTCTCGCTCGACTCTCCTCTCTTCACCTCTGGCTCTCTTCTCTCTTTTTCTTCTTCTCTGTTGGCCAGCTCTCTCCCCTCCCGAGAGCTCTCTCTTGGTGTGTGTTTGATCCCCCCTAGGAAGTTCTCTCCCACTTTCTTCTTTTTGTTCTCGAACCGTGCAGGATGCAGGGGAGGCTCATCTAGGGAAGAAACCTCCTAGATGCTTCTTCTTTTCTTTCTCCCCGACCAAAGACCGTGGTCTGTCGATAGAGGAGTTGGTAGCAGGCTCTTCTGACTTCTAGGGCTCGGCCGATGGATTATTGGGATGCTGTCGGGAGACTTCTCTACATCACGCAACTCTCGGTCCATCTGTCTGCGGGAAACAGGGGGCCGAAAGCAGGATGGGATGGCTTTGGGCTAAAACGGTGAGACATTGTGCGCGCCAGATTAACAATACAAAGAGGGGCACGTCGGTTAAGACAACCTATGGGGGTGCGTCAGTTAAATGCCAAGAAGCAGGGGGGGCACCGGTTAAATGCCAAGAAGCAAGGGCGTGCCGGAATAGCAAAGGGGCGTGAATAGTAGCGTGAATAGTAAGGCATGAATAGTGACATGTGAATAGTGATGCGCGCCGGTTTAAGGGGCTATGCAAGGGAGCGCGCCGTATTAACATCCAAAGAGGAAGCAGCGCGCCGGTTTAGGTGATGGCCGTGCCCGTTTTGGCTTCACCTCGAGGTCTTGGCCATTCAAACGACCACTTGTATCCCGGAATGCTCCTGTAGCAACCTTGGTAAATGAAAAAGGGATAAGATGATAAAGCCACTAATCATAAGAGCCCTAGCTTATATAAATACTTAAAACAAAATAACGCCTCTGATCAAGGCGCTAATTAATTGAAGACTGACGTGAAGACGCGAATTTGAGAATTGGCGCCCCTATGACAGGCGTCAAATAAAGAATTGAAGACTGTTGGTATAGGCGTCAATTTCAAATAAACGCCCCAACCAGAGGCGTCAATTACAAAAGGACCCGTTGGTCTTCGGTTCGAACTAGGATGTTAACTGGGTAAGTTTAGATTAAGGAAAGGATGAATACGAGGAAGAGTTAAAGTATAATTGGATTCTAAAGAGGGAAGTTCTAATCCTAATCAAATTCTTGGAACCTATTAGGATTCTTCTCCTATAAATACCCATCCCCTTTTCATCGAACTCACGTTAATACTAATTGCCAAAGACGTCCTCTTCGTGCTGCTGAAGTTCCTCTTCGTTCTGCTTCTCCTATTGTGCTGCTGCATAGCAGTTCTTCATCAGCATCATCCTCTTGCTGTCAATACCTTGAAGGGAGGAAGCTGTCTTCTACATCTTCTTCTGAAGGTTTTGGTTGTTCGTGGGAAGCTCCTACTGTTCTAATCTGGACCAAAGGAGCTGCGGCAATTGTTGCTCTTACCATCATCTTCCTGCCGGGAACGTAGAAGAATCATCCTCTTCTTCCTTGTTCTCACTGCGTTGCTGAAGCTATTATCACCCTCATCATCCTACTGCATCTTCCGAGGGGTGCTGCTATTGTTTTGGGCTAAAGAGTTGCTGCTATATCGACTTCCAGAAACTCTATTTGAAATAGAGTATCATTCACAGTTATTTTCTTCACCGTTCTTCAGCGTCTGTCAACCAAACCACCCAACCAAGGTAGGTTTTCTCAAGACTTAGCAAAACTCTGTAATTAGTAAGTTATAAACATGCATATAGGTATGTAAGAATTACCGATTTCATTTTTGGATAGAGGTTTATCAGTTTTTATGATGATTTTTGTATTTCTTGAAATGACGCCCCATATTAAGGCGTTGATTTAATTTGACGCCCTTACCAATGGTCGTCAATTGACACAGTAAATTAATAATTATGCATGATCAAAATTTAATAACTATGAATCCCTACATGAAAAATGAAGCATGATCATACTAGTAAATTCCTGATATTTTTCTCTATTTGTTCATGTCAAATAATTCTTGATCAGACATATTTTATAAACCTTGTGTTTGTGATTGTACCTGCCCGGTGCAAATCATAGGACAAAGAATTAGCGACCCTGACTAGGTCATTATTTTGAATGGACGCCCCTATACATAGGCGTCAAATTGTGATAAATAGTGAAAATGGGAATAAAATTTCTGGACAAAATAATTGACAACGTGCATACTACCCTTTTATTTTATATATGACGCCCCTGACTAGGGCGCTATTTACTGAATTGAAGCCTTCATGAAAGGCGTCATTTTTATAATAATCAAAATTGGAAATGTTTATAGATATTAATCTAAATATAACGACTGTGTGAATAGTCATCATTTATTGAACGGACGACCCTGACAAGGGCGTCAATTCATAAAATGATGACTTAAGCCCAGACGCCAATCAACTGATTTCCTAATTTTGTGGTTTTTCAGTAACCGTTGACAAGGGGTTATGTGTATAGGCACTATGTTCCATTCCGTGAATATAGTCCCATGGTACACGTTGTTTAATCGATTACCCCCTATTTCTTGGTGATAGATGAACTCTCCATGGGACATTCCGTTCCTTTGGACCAGTGACTTTATCATAGAGACCTGTGGACGTCAAAAAAATGATGACGATGATGATCATACGACACTCGCGTCTACGCGTTCAAGCGCAAGTCGAAGACAAGAGGGCCGCATAAACCCATACCTCGCCCAACCAGGACGAGAACTCAGTTGGTGGTCCGCCATCCGTTAAGGAGGCCCTCGGGCAGAAGATACGGCTACAACTATCCGACCGGCCACGCCGAGAGCAGAATCAAAGAAAAGCTGGGAACTCCGGCACAGTCTCGGCATGCACCGAAAGTTACGCAAAGTCTGGGACCAAGGCCTAAAGGCTACAAATGGAATATTATGGAGGCCACACATTACAACTAGAACATTCCGGGAACGCCAACACTCGAATAAATGGCTGCGACTTCGAAAAGAATCCATTTGAGGCTTAAAACGGCACGGAAGGGCCTTAAACCGGCGCGCTCTAAACCGGCGCGCCCCATCAACATCTTAATCCGGCGCCCCCAAAATCGGCGCGCCCCATTTCCCATTTGCCCTTGAGGTTGCCTTAATACGGCGCGCTATTATTCCTTGGGCTTTAAGCCTTTCCCCCTCATCCTGATGCTAATCCGACGCGCTCACCCCCCGCGCCAGTTTAACCCCATCCTGTCCCGTCGGCATGCCGATGCTCTGTTTTGCACCATTATGGCATGCAGAGAACATTGAATGCCCGACGCTCTGTCTCTACTTCCGTTCGACAGCACAGAAGTGGCAACGGCGAAGCAGGCCCCAGCAAATCTATGAACATCCCTTCCTCGGATAAATGCCAGCGTACTGCGCAAATCAACGGACGACACCATGGCATGTCAACTCCGGATGCCTCAATGAACGAGGAGGAAGATGGCGGGAGTTCCTTCCGTCCGAGCGAAGAAAGGGCAACCGGCTATATATATATATATATATAGATTTTTTTTTTTTACCAGCTATATATACTCTGCATGTTCGACAGAGAGAAAGGATGGGCTATTGAAAAGAGAAGAAAAAAGCTCTGGAACCCCCTGGCTGGCCATTGAAGAGAAGAAGAAAAGGAGAGAAGAGAAGCTCCATTCCCCGGCGCCCGTGAGGTGAAGAAGAAGAGAGTGAGCCTGAGAGAAGAGAGGTGAGCACAGAGGGGGGAGAGCTTGTGCTATGTTCCCCCTCCCCGTCCATGTATCACTTTCCTTTTCCCCTCTGCAATGTATTTTCTCTTCTTTTGAGATGAAAATCTCTTGGGTTTGAGCCGTTTCCCCCCTTCAGTGGATGAATAAACAGAAGGCCCTTTTTGGCAAACATGAACCTTTATCTTTCATCTTCTTTCCCCTTCCTCCTTCTCCTCATCCAGGGCCCTTCGAAGCATGCTCCTCCGTAGCATGGCCTTCGAAGGAGTTCGTTGACGGATGAATATTCATGGCCCTTGTGGCGACCACTTGTCCCGCTTCAAAGAATCATCACCCGTGAGCTGCTGGGACTCTTGAAGGCTAGTCCTCGAGTCTCTACACGCACTTATGGGTTAACAGAGGCCTCACTCCGTGTTTTGAGGTTCGCCCCGGAGCAATCCGTTTGGCGTTCCTCTATTTTCTCTAGCAAGCCTCTGTCCGGGAGAGGTGCTACCCAATTTTCGCCAGGAGCATGAACAAAGAACGAAGGCACATAGAAGTGAACAGACTAGGCTTCTTCCTGCCAAGAACTGACTAACTCAGAAAGTCCCCCCCCTCTGTTGAAATCAAACTCAAACTGAAACTGAACTACCCTGCACAGCGAACCCTTCTAAGAAAACGTCAGATCTTCATGTTCATCCACCTTAATAAACAATTAAAGCACTTAATTTTCCTCTCTATCAACTTAATCTACCAATTTGGTGAAGAAACCAATCAACAAATTAACTTACAGTTGAAAGAAAGAAGAAACAGAGCCAACAAGAATGAGAGGAAACCTCCTTGAAGCTTTCCCGGCGTGCTCCTAATCCGACGTGGGCTAATCCGGCGCGGTCCCCCCCCCCCCGCGCCGGTTTAGCTTCACACTCAAAACCATTTCTGAATTCCTGGAATGAATAGTGTCCTAATCCGGCGCGCCATCCTTCTTGGGCTTATTCCGACGTGCCCTTTGCTCCCCCTAATCCGGCGCGCCCTCCTCTTGCCCTAATCCGGCGCGCCCCTCTTCTGGGCTTTATTCCGGCGCGCCCCTATGTGCCACCCTGTTCCGGCGCGCCCCCCCCTTTGGCTCCATTAACCAGTGCGCACAACCTTTGCTCACTAAACTGGTGCCCCCCCCTTGCTCTCCCTTAATCGGCGCGCCCATCCCTAGGCTTCTCCCTTAAACCGGCGTGCCTAAAAGAGAAAGAATGATTAACCAACAAGAGAAAAGACTTGAAGCTAATGAATAAAACTAATCAAAAGTTTCCCCCTTCCATAATCCAAATTTTGTTCCAGGGGCAGCATTGCCCCCTTGACCCCCACGACCTGACCGCGCGCGAGGGCGCACGATGGCGAGTTCGGGCTCCACACTTAACAATTCACTCCCCCGGACTCGGTGCAAAGAGAAAATCAATGATGCCTTGTGGTATCGGACGTGGACCTCAGAACCCCCGACATGGTCATGATCCGAACATAGTCTGGGCCAATAGTTCGTTAACTCGACCCGCTTCTCCCGGGATCTAATCCCGCAACGCCACATTAAACTTGTCGTGTCTACGGCAGACATTTGCACGGTTTTATCGTCATCTTCGATGCTTCAAACGTGGACTCGCGTCCGAATAATGAATGGTCCGACCGTGACCGACATGCATGCATACCTTGGAACCTTCGTTTCCCCGGACTGTGTGTAAAGAGAAAAGCAATGACGCCCCATGGCATCGGACTTGGATCTCGGGAGCCCTCGCCCGGACGTGACCATGCTCTGAACTTATCACGGGCCGATAGTTCGTTAGCTCGACCTGTCTTTATCGGGATCCGATCCCGCATCCACATTAAACTTGTCGTACCTTCGGCAGACATCCGTACGGTTTTATCATCATCCTTGACGCTACTAATACGGACTTCCGTCCGAATAATGAATGGTCCGTTAGTGACCGACGTATATACCGGGATCCAATCTCGCACCCACAGGAAACGTGCCGTACCTACGGCAGACATCCGTATATCTTTATCGTGGTCTTCGATGCTTTGAATATGGACTTTCGTCCGAATACTGAATGGTCCGTTAGTGATCGACAAACATATACCGGGATCTGATCCCGCATTTGCATTAAACTTGCCGTACTCACGGTAGGTATTTGTACGATTTGTCACCGTCTCTTACGCTACAAACATGGATCTTTGTCCGAACATAAAGCGGTCCATGCGTGACAACCAAAATCTGAATGGGACGAGAAGGCTCTCGTCATCCCCAGACCCTTTGCATGGGAATATCAATAAGGCTTCCGTGGGCCATGCTTAGACCTCGGGTCCGCCCCGATCATGGTCATTGCTTGACCCATATCCTCGGCCTGTAGCCCGCTCTCTTCAAACGCACATTGGTTCTCAGATCTGGTCCCAGGACATCCTCCCGTTGCCCCATTGGCACCGGAAATATTGACGATGCCCACGCGAGCTCGACTTCCACCGCGGGGGGGGGGGAGGGGGGCACCGCAGTATGGTCGTAGCTTGATCTTGCACCGGGCCGACAAACTTATCGATTTCCAACCGCTCTAACTGGGATTTAACAGAGCGTTTCCCGTCCCTTTGAACAATAAATTTCCCGTACCCCGGCATACATATGCTCCAGTTTTCCCCGTGACGATCATGATTTTCTGAGGCCGGACGCTCGTCCGAATATCAAAATGGTCCCTTGAGTGACCGACATGATCTCGAATGCTTTCTTCTCACCCTCGTACGGGGATTCCAATGCTTCCTAATAGACTTTTCATGTAACTAATTTTCTGGCCATGAAGCCCTGATTCCCGGCGATTAATCAAGGGTGTTCCCCTCTCCGAGGGGATGTAAATGACGCTGTGACATTTATGGCGCGGTGGGTTTCAGTCCCGACACGAACCACACAATCGTCTGATTAGTCAGATCGAGCGCACAATAAATCGTCACTTTGTGACTGGCACGCCCACGCACTCAATAGAAAAATACACTTGAATAAGAGAATTTTAGTGCATCCACAAGACCTCCGTAAGACTTCGCTAGTCTTGGATTCCCTCAAGGCAGCCGAGCTGGTTGTACCCTTAAACCCATGACACTTCTTAATTGCCATGTCACTCTAAAGAAACATGGTATACTGGCCCTCACGACATGCTGTTTGTATGTTATGAGAATATTTATGAAATAATGGGATGGGAAATCCATACCATTCATATCCTTTAAGAATAGTGTGCCGTACTTGTGTACACTGATTCTATCCACCTTATCATGTACAAGAACAAGCGACCATGTTCATGTGGCCGCTTACTCTTATTGTCATGGCACCCGAGTTAGGGAGCCGATTCCACCTAGTTTTATCGTTAATCGTGATTATACCATTATTATCATCATTATACCACATGTTCAAATCCTTGAAATGCTATTCCACAATATCTACCTTAAAAGTTCATACAAGTTTATTCCTTGAAATTCCATATTGGCTATAACTATAGTGGATGTCGAAAAATACACGATCAATGCCTGCGCATATAGGGCCCGATCTGGTCCTGGGAGGAGCACCCGAAAGTATTAGTGCCCATGGGAGTTGTAATGATCACGGTATGGCATTGTACCGAAGTGCATGACTAGCTTGATTAGATATTCCACAATCTCATACTCGACTTGACATGACATGACTTGTGTGACCCGGAAAGGATATTTATATACTTGCTTGAAACGTGATAGCCAATTCCCGACATGACATGACGAATGTACTTGCTTGAATATCTTGACATTTATTGGTATAAGTTCCTGAAAGACATGCTAGTTCACTCAATTATCTCTTGTTATACTCTCTCTCTCTCTCTTGTCATTTTACGCAAACATGCATAGCTTTATTACATTCATGTAACATGTAATTTACTTAAAGTAAGCTAGCTCTTGCGATATAATTCCTACTGAGCGTTCGCTCATTCAGTGTTTTCCCCTATTTTTCAGGTAAGTCCGATGACGATACTCAGTCGGATGGGGAAGGTCAAGAGTGAAGAGATTAGTGCTAACCATCTATCCAAGCGTCTACTAGTCTTATCTTTCTATATTTTTGAGTCAATCGTTGAACTTTTCCCTTTATTGAGTCTTAGCACTTTCATTAAGTGGATTGTAATATAAGTACTTTTGAGTTTGTGATTGAATAAAGGACTGGGTTATCTTTACTTTTGTGCACTCTGTCTTTGTGTTGAATACACTAACGCTCTGATTGACATGATCGATATAAACTCGTCACGCGTGTGACGACCCAGAGTTCAGGACACCGATATACCGATAACATTGATACACCGACGCCAAGAACTGGGGAGGCCACCCAAGAGGCTGATGAGGCCCCTGAAGGGTTAGTGGGGGTTAGCTGAGGAATATGCATAATTAATTGCGAATTGGGGCGCGCAATACTGTAAGTATTTAAGATTTAAACACAAGTGCGAAAGCAATTTAAAAATAACCAGAGTGATATATGTATAACTAGTCCAGAGTCACAAACACCAGTCCTCAAGGTACAACTACGCGGGGCATACCCCGGCAAAAGTACAACACAAGCCTCAAAAAGGCAGCTCGTGCGCAGCTGGCAGCTAGGAACGGTCCCGAAACAGCACACTAAAGTCCGGGAGACGGCGGGCGCGGCTCACCTGAAAGGAGAAGGGTGAGTCACAGCCAGACTCAGTAGGGGTCACGCGGATCCCTACCTCGCACTAAACAAGCAGACATGCATAAATAACAACAATTAAAGCATGCATTTAAATAAACACACAGGCAATGGCATGAATAACCAAACACAAGAAAGCTGTAAACTCTCCTAAGCAAGTGTAACAGCTAACACATGCCACTACTAATTAAATGCAAGCGATTAAAGCTAAAACTACCAAATAGAAGGAGCTGCAACTAATCCAGACAACAAGGAAGGACAACCACTGGAGCAGAAACCAGAAGCGTCCACTGACGGCTTACACTGCGTCTCAAGCACTCGCAGTCGACGAAGCGACAAGCTAAGCGCGTAAACAGTACCAAACCAAGTGACCAGTCGGAGTGGCACCCGTCGGTGTCAGTCCACAGTCTCCGACCACGTGTGCACACACTGACTCTAGCCTGAGCCAGGCCCTCTAACTAGTTTTCTCCCTTGGCAGGACGCTACCATTGGCTGGGAGCCCACGGAACTAGCTTACAAACCGTGAATGGGAAACATACCCCTCCGCCATCCTCAAGCGGGTCGGTACTCAACAGACCTTAGGGCAACAACAGTGGCTCCATTGCCTGGAAAGAAAAGCTACTCTATTGGTATATAAAACACGCCACAATATAGTAAAACAACACAACCATGGCATGAATATAGAACGGAACGCATGAGCAATGGGCTGGGAACATAACCAGACTGACGGGCAAGCGGCGGTCAGAGGCCCACGCGCTACTTGGAAGTGACGGTCGGGGACTGGTGCGTTACATCAAGAGTGACGCGCTGGTCTCCAGCCGTTACTCCCTCCCGAGTTCCAACTCACAGGTGCACGGGGGAATGTGACGGTAGGGGCCCTGCGCGTCGCTTCCAAGCGGCGCGGTAGGTCACCGCCGTTACATCCTCCCGAGTACCAAACCCAAAAGCCCTAAAGGGGAGAGTGACGGTGGGGGTCCTATGCGTTGCTTCCAAGCGACGCGCGGGAACTCCGCCGTTACTTTCACCCGAGGCTCAAACCAACTAACAGCGTTCCAAAACGATAGCAGATGAAGCGACGCCCCAGTCTCGGCGCGTCGTTACAAGCGACGGCCGATCGACAGACCGCCGGGCTCACCGCCTCACCGGGCTAACGGAAAATAACGAACGAGTAACGGATGGGGTTCCCACCGTTACTCTCCAAACGACGCCCCTCGATAGGCCGTTATTTGGGAAGCGACGCATCCATCTTGGACCGTCAGGCAAGTGACGGTTCCTGGCAGGACCGTCACTGCACCTGGGTTACGGGCGGGTACGGTTTATAAACCGAAGCCCTCCCGAACGGCTGAAAACGCCGGGTATCGACGAAAAACCTGATAACCTGTCAAACCACGCATGCTAGACAACAATTTAACATCTAAATCTAACACATGCAAGGCCTAAAACGCATTTAACTCAAGATTTAGGCTAAAACCCCAAAAATGGAAATATGAACATCATGCATGCTACGGGGTGCTAATCAGCAAACAGGCTAAGGGAAAGGATCCTAGCAAGATCGAGATTCCATCCCCCTACCTTTCGCAAGCCGAAACCGTCGAACGGGCCGCATGCAAGGAGGAAGGGCCACGGTGCTTCCACGCTCCACCTCGCTCCTACGATCACCGATCCACGCCGAAGTGGACACCCACGCGCACTACTCGAAGCGAGGAATCCAACGGTGCCAACCTCGCCTCAATCCGATCTCGTTTCGCCCGAGTTCCCTAGGAGAGGGAGGGGACGATCGTGAGAAGAGAGAGAGGGAGAGGGTGAGAGTGAGATCGACGGGAAGGGAGAGAGAGAGAGAGGGAGAGGTTATAAAAAAATAAAATTAATATATATATAATATAATCATTATATATATAAAAATCTTATTAATTTTCAATAACCCCCAATTAGCCCCAAATAAATCTGGAAAAATACCAGACAAATTCCTAAAAATCCAGGAAAATAGCCGAAAATTCCAGAACAATTAATAGAACAAATACCACGAAGGATCCATTAAGGCACGGGCCTTACAGTCCCTCCCTCCTTACAGAAATTTCGCCCTCGAAATTTACAACAACCGAAAAGGAGGAAACAGAGAAAGGACTTATACCTCACTGGAACAAGAAAGGAAAAAGCTGACGCATCTCATCTTCACGCTCCCAAGTAGACTCGTTACCAGAGTGACGCTGCCAAGCAACCCTTACCAGAGGAATGACCTTATTTCTCAACCGCTGCTCACGACGGTCTTCAATTCGGATAGGAAACTCTGGTGTGGACAAATCAGCAGTCACCTCGGGCCACACTGAATCATCGAGAACATGAGAAGCATCAGACACATATTTCCTCAACTGAGACACGTGGAACACATCATGAATAGCTTGCATGGCCGCCGGCAGTTGCAAACGATAAGCCACTGAACCAATAGCGTCAACAATCGGAAAAGGGCCAACATACCGCGGACTAAGCTTTCCACGCTTCCCAAACCTGGAAACACCTTTCATCGGAGATACTTTAACAAACACCATATCTCCAGGCTCAAATTGTAGTGGACGTCTGCGTTGATCTGCATAACTTTTCTGTCGACTCTGAGCCGTCAACAATCTCTGCCTGATCAGACGAACCACATCAGAACACTGCTGTACCAAGTCCGGTCCTGTCAACAGTCGGTCCCCAACATCAAACCAGTTCAGAGGAGTACGACAAGGACGACCATACAGCGCTTCATAAGGAGCCATACCAATACTGGAGTGAAAACTGTTATTATAAGCAAACTCAACAAGTGGCAAATGCTGACCCCACGACCCTTGCCAATCAAGGCAACACGATCTCAGCATGTCCTCCAAAGTCTGAATGGTTCTCTCTGACTGTCCATCTGACTGTGGGTGATACGCTGAACTGAAAGCTAACTCAGTGCCCAAAGCTTTCTGGAAACTACGCCAGAAGCCAGAAGTAAAACGCGGGTCACGATCTGACACAAGTGAAATAGGAATTCCATGCAGCGGCACGATCTTCTGCACATAGAGCTCGGCCAATCTCTGCACACTCCAAGTAACTTTAATTGGCAATAATCTGGCGATTTTTGTCAATCTGTCGACAAGCAGCCAGATTCCATCAAAACATTGAGAAGTTCGAGGCAAACCCACCACAAAATCTGTAGTAACATGGTCCCATTTCCACATCGGAATCTCTAATGGCTGAAGCAGACCACCTGGCTTTTGATGTTCGGCTTTAACTAACTGACAAGTCAAGCACTTAGAAACAAAAATAGCCACGTCCTTCTTCATGCCGGGCCACCAGAACTGTTTCTTCAAATTCTGATACATCTTAGTGACACCAGGGTGAATAGCAAAACGAGAACCATGGGCTTCACTCAGAATCTCATTCCTTAAATCATCATCAACAGGAATATACAATCTGCCCTGGAAACTGACAACTAGCTCGTCATCAAATTCCACATCATATCTTGATATAACACGGGCCAAATCAGAATCAGCTTGCTGGGCTTCTAAAATCTGCTGATACAAAGCTGAACCCAAAACCAAGCTAGCACAAACTGCCATCTTCAGATCGGCAGGAATCTCTACACACAATGCCTTGCTCGAAAGCTGTTCCCACAATTTCCATTCATGAAGCAACAAATGGCTGACCTGCACTTTCTTGCTCAAAGCATCGGCCACAACATTCATTTTACCTGGCTGATAGGAGAGTGTAAAGTCATAATCTTTCATGTATTCCATCCATCACCTCTGCCTGAGGTTCAGATCTTTCTGGGAGAAAATATACTGTAAACTCTGATGATCAGTAAGAATCTGAAATTTCTCGCCATACAGATAATGTCTCCAGATCTTCAAGGCAAAAATAACTGCAGCTAGCTCTAGATCATGAGTGGGATAATTTCCTTCATGCTGTTTCAATTGCCGAGAGGCATATGCGATAACCTTACCATGTTGCATCAGCACTGCACCCAAACCTACTCGAGACGCATCTGTACAAACAAGAAAACCACCCGAGTCGGAAGGCAAAGTCAACACTGGAGAAGAAGTCAATAGCCTTTTCAATTCAACAAAGCTAGCCTCACACTGATCCGACCAGACAAATGGCACATCCTTCCGTGTCAATTTAGTCATCGGTGCTGCAATCTTCGCAAAATCCTGAATGAATCTGCGGTAATACCCAGCCAATCCTAAAAAACTTCGTATCTCAGTGATGGTCCTCGGTGTCTGCCAACTCAACACGGCATCAATCTTTGCAGGGTCTACTGCCACTCCATCACCAGAAATCACATGGCCAAGAAAATGAATCTCCCGAAGCCAGAATTCACATTTACTGAGCTTCGCATAAAGCTCGTGATCTCTTAGAGTCTGCAGAACGATCCTCAAATGCTGCACATGATCATCAACAGAGGCAGAATATATCAAGATATCATCAACAAAGATCACCACAAACTGGTCCAGAAATGGACGAAAGATACGCTGCATTAGGTCCATGAAAGCTATTGGGGCATTAGTCAAACCAAACGGCATGACTAAAAATTCAAAGTGACCATATCGAGTACTGAAAGCAGTCTTCTCCACATCAGATTCCCGGATCCGTAACTGAAAATAGCCAGACCGGAGATCAATCCGCGAAAAGACAGTAGCAGACTGTAACTGGTCAAACAAATCATCAATCCTGGGGAGCGGATACTTATTCTTGATAGTCGCCTGATTCAGCTGCATGTAATCAATGCAAAGCCTCAGGTTTCCATCTTTCTTTTTCACAAACAGCACTGGGGCACTCCACGGAGAAAAACTGGGACGAATATAACCTTTCTCCAGTAACTCTAGTAGCTGTGCACGCAGTACTTTCAATTCAGCTGGAGCCATACGGTACGGCGGCTTTGCTAAGGGGCCAATACCTGGAATCAGTTCAATCACCATCTCAATCTCTCGCTCTGGGGGCAAGCCTGGCAACTCGTCAGGAAACACATCAGGAAACTCACAGACAACCGGAATATCACAGACATCCCGTCGTGGTTTTTCAACAGCCACTACTGAAGCAAGGAATCCCTGACAACCTGCGCTAAGCAACCTATAGGCTCGAATAGCAGAAATAATCATACGAGAAGATCGGGATCGAATACCTTGAAAATAAAAGGCTGATTTTCCCTGGGGCTGAAAATAGACTTTCTTCGATCTGCAGTCACCCATAGCTCCATAATGCTCCAACCAATCCATTCCCAGAATAACATCATAATCTGCCAGCTGCAACGCATACAATCTCGCCGGCAACTGGTGATTATCAATCATCACAGGAGACTCATCCAAACACAGAGGAGTAACCATGAAATCTCCAGAAGGCAATTCCACAAATAACTCACAAGACAGCTCAGATGTCGGTTCCTCAATACAAGCCATGAAATCCTCAGAAATAAAAGAATGAGAAGCACCAGAATCAAATAAGACATGAGCTGAATGTCCATAAAGCATAATCGTACCTTCCACAAGATGGGACGCAGCAGCATCAGCTCTTGTCAAATGAGAAACTTTGCCTTTCTGCTTCTTGGAACCAGCTGAAGATTGCTGAGAAGACGCCGACGCTTGAGAGAAAAATTATTGTGGAGCTTGAGGTGCAGGAGGTCTAAACTGCGGCTGAGGTTGAGACAAATGAGGAGCTTGCAATTGAGTCGGCCTCAGCGGGCAATCCCGAACCACATGACCTGGCTGGTCACACCTGAAGCAAACAATAGGAAGAGAACATGACTGGCCCTTGTGATGACCACCGCATCTCCGACACGTCCACGGCTGACTAGCAGCTGAGCTCTGCCGAGTCTGAGAAGAAGGCGCTGTCGGCTGCTGAACAGAATCTGTACCGGACGGCTGCTGAAAAAACTTCTTCTTCTTCTTGAACCTTTTAAACTTGGGCTTAGAAGGAGAGGAAGCACTGGAAACCTCTGACTGGACCGAAGGAACACCAGGCACGGGCTGTCGGTATGTCTGCTGAACCTGAGCTACCGGCTGCACTGACCCTGCTTGGGGATATCCACCCGGTCTCGCCATCTCCAGCTCTAAAGCTACAGCTGTCTGACACGCAGTATCGAGATCCGCAACACGACTCGCTATCAGCGGCATCTTCAACTCTGGCCTCAACCCACGCAAAAATTGCTGGGTCTTCAAAGCTTCACTGGCCAGCACATGGGGCGCATACTGACCCAATTCCAAGAACTTATTCCTGTACTGAAGCACGATCATATTGCCCTGAATCAATTCCATAAACTGATACATCTTATCCATCTGCAAGCAGGCAGGAGTATAGGCACGCTCAAAAGCAGCAACGAACTCTGCCCAAGTGATTTGCCGAAGAGGTCTGGATCGAAAGGAAATCTGCCACTCGGCTTTCCACCACGCAATGGATGTACCCTGGAGTTGAAAAGCAGCGAGCATGACTTTCTCATCTTCAGCACACTCCATCGAGACAAACACACGCTCTATCGCATCCAGCCATTGCCTCGCGACTTCTGGATCAGCTTGGCCATCGAAAGCAGGCGGATTGAACATCAGAAATTCCTTCAAAGCCTTGCCTCGACTGCCAGGCACTTCAGCTAGAACGATCGGCACTGGAGGAGCAACTGGAACGACAGGAACAACGGGAACTGCAGGAGGAGGTGCAGAACCGCTATCTTCCCTGGGCGCATCTCGAGGAACACGAGGAGGTCTTCCTCGACGAGGCGGCATAACTATGCTGCCAAAAACACAATCAACAATAAAATCCATCAATCATACGGAAAACATCCTATGCCAGCAAGAGACGACAACAGGACTAGCTCTGGACAAAGCGTCAATTCCAATTCTTTACGCAAATCCTCAACTCAAGCGCTCTGATACCATCTGTGACGACCCAGAGTTCAGGACACTGATATACCGATAACATTGATACACCGACGCCAAGAACTGGGGAGGCCACCCAAGAGGCTGATTAGGCCCCTGAAGGGTTAGTGGGGGTTAGCTGAGGAATATGCATAATTAATTGCGAATTGGGGCGCGCAATACTGTAAGTATTTAAGATTTAAACACAAGTGCGAAAGCAATTTAAAAATAACCAGAGTGATATATGTATAACTAGTCCAGAGTCACAAACACCAGTCCTCAAGGTACAACTACGCGGGGCATACCCCGGCAAAAGTACAACACAAGCCTCAAAAAGGCAGCTCGTGCGCAGCTGGCAGCTAGGAACGGTCCCGAAACAGCACACTAAAGTCCGGGAGACGGCGGGCGCGGCTCACCTGAAAGGAGAAGGGTGAGTCACAGCCAGACTCAGTAGGGGTCACGCGGATCCCTACCTCGCACTAAACAAGCAGACATGCATAAATAACAACAATTAAAGCATGCATTTAAATAAACACACAGGCAATGGCATGAATAACCAAACACAAGAAAGCTGTAAACTCTCCTAAGCAAGTGTAACAGCTAACACATGCCACTACTAATTAAATGCAAGCGATTAAAGCTAAAACTACCAAATAGAAGGAGCTGCAACTAATCCAGACAACAAGGAAGGACAACCACTGGAGCAGAAACCAGAAGCATCCACTGACGGCTTACACTGCGTCTCAAGCACTCGCAGTCGACGAAGCGACAAGCTAAGCGCGTAAACAGTACCAAACCAAGTGACCAGTCGGAGTGGCACCCGTCGGTGTCAGTCCACAGTCTCCGACCACGTGTGCACACACTGACTCTAGCCTGAGCCAGGCCCTCTAACTAGTTTTCTCCCTTGGCAGGACGCTACCATTGGCTGGGAGCCCACGGAACTAGCTTACAAACCGTGAATGGGAAACATACCCCTCCGCCATCCTCAAGCGGGTCGGTACTCAACAGACCTTAGGGCAACAACAGTGGCTCCATTGCCTGGAAAGAAAAGCTACTCTATTGGTATATAAAACACGCCACAATATAGTAAAACAACACAACCATGGCATGAATATAGAACGGAACGCATGAGCAATGGGCTGGGAACATAACCAGACTGACGGGCAAGCGGCGGTCAGAGGCCCACGCGCTACTTGGAAGTGACGGTCGGGGACTGGTGCGTTACATCAAGAGTGACGCGCTGGTCTCCAGCCGTTACTCCCTCCCGAGTTCCAACTCACAGGTGCAGGGGGGAATGTGACGGTAGGGGCCCTGCGCGTCGCTTCCAAGCGGCGCGGTAGGTCACCGCCGTTACATCCTCCCGAGTACCAAACCCAAAAGCCCTAAAGGGGAGAGTGACGGTGGGGGTCCTATGCGTTGCTTCCAAGCGACGCGCGGGAACTCCGCCGTTACTTTCACCCGAGGCTCAAACCAACTAACAGCGTTCCAAAACGATAGCAGATGAAGCGACGCCCCAGTCTCGGCGCGTCGTTACAAGCGACGGCCGATCGACAGACCGCCGGGCTCACCGCCTCACCGGGCTAACGGAAAACAACGAACGAGTAATGGATGGGGTTCCCACCGTTACTCTCCAAACGACGCCCCTCGATAGGCCGTTATTTGGGAAGCGACGCATCCATCTTGGACCGTCAGGCAAGTGACGGTTCCTGGCAGGACCGTCACTGCACCTGGGTTACGGGCGGGTACGGTTTATAAACCGAAGCCCTCCCGAACGGCTGAAAACGCCGGGTATCGACGAAAAACCTGATAACCTGTCAAACCACGCATGCCAGACAACAATTTAACATCTAAATCTAACACATGCAAGGCCTAAAACGCATTAAACTCAAGATTTAGGCTAAAACCCCAAAAATGGAAATATGAACATCATGCATGCTACGGGGTGCTAATCAGCAAACAGGCTAAGGGAAACGATCCTAGCAAGATCGAGATTCCATCCCCCTACCTTTCGCAAGCCGAAACCGTCGAACGGGCCGCATGCAAGGAGGAAGGGCCACGGAGCTTCCACGCTCCACCTCGCTCCTACGATCACCGATCCACGCCGAAGTGGACACCCACGCGCACTACTCGACGCGAGGAATCCAACGGTGCCAACCTCGCCTCAATCCGATCTCGTTTCGCCCGAGTTCCCTAGGAGAGGGAGGGGACGATCGTGAGAAGAGAGAGAGGGAGAGGGTGAGAGTGAGATCGACGGGAAGGGAGAGAGAGAGAGAGGGAGAGGTTATAAAAAAATAAAATTAATATATATATAATATAATCATTATATATATAAAAATCTTATTAATTTTCAATAACCCCCAATTAGCCCCAAATAAATCTGGAAAAATACCAGACAAATTCCTAAAAATCCAGGAAAATAGCCGGAAATTCCAGAACAATTAATAGAACAAATACCACGAAGGATCCATTAAGGCACGGGCCTTACAGTCCCTCCCTCCTTACAGAAATTTCACCCTCGAAATTTACAACAACCGAAAAGGAGGAAACTGAGAAAGGACTTATACCTCACTGGAACAAGAAAGGAAAAAGCTGACGCATCTCATCTTCACGCTCCCAAGTAGACTCGTTACCAGAGTGACGCTGCCAAGCAACCCTTACCAGAGGAATGACCTTATTTCTCAACCGCTGCTCACGACGGTCTTCAATTCGGATAGGAAACTCTGGTGTGGACAAATCAGCAGTCACCTCGGGCCACACTGAATCATCGAGAACATGAGAAGCATTAGACACATATTTCCTCAACTGAGACACGTGGAACACATCATGAATAGCTTGCATGGCCGCCGGCAGTTGCAAACGATAAGCCACTGAACCAATAGCGTCAACAATCGGAAAAGGGCCAACATACCGCGGACTAAGCTTTCCACGCTTCCCAAACCTGGAAACACCTTTCATCGGAGATACTTTAACAAACACCATATCTCCAGGCTCAAATTGTAGTGGACGTCTGCGTTGATCTGCATAACTTTTCTGTCGACTCTGAGCCGTCAACAATCTCTGCCTGATCAGACGAACCACATCAGAACACTGCTGTACCAAGTCCGGTCCTGTCAACAGTCGGTCCCCAACATCAAACCAGTTCAGAGGAGTACGACAAGGACGACCATACAGCGCTTCATAAGGAGCCATACCAATACTGGAGTGAAAACTGTTATTATAAGCAAACTCAACAAGTGGTAAATGCTGACCCCACGACCCTTGCCAATCAAGGCAACACGATCTCAGCATGTCCTCCAAAGTCTGAATGGTTCTCTCTGACTGTCCATCTGACTGTGGGTGATACGCTGAACTGAAAGCTAACTCAGTGCCCAAAGCTTTCTGGAAACTACGCCAGAAGCCAGAAGTAAAACGCGGGTCATGATCTGACACAAGTGAAATAGGAATTCCATGCAGCGGCACGATCTTCTGCACATAGAGCTCGGCCAATCTCTGCACACTCCAAGTAACTTTAATTGGCAATAATCTGGCGGTTTTCGTCAATCTGTCGACAAGCAGCCAGATTCCATCAAAACATTGAGAAGTTCGAGGCAAACCCACCACAAAATCTGTAGTAACATGGTCCCATTTCCACATCGGAATCTCTAATGGCTGAAGCAGACCACCTGGCTTTTGATGTTCGGCTTTAACTAACTGACAAGTCAAGCACTTAGAAACAAAAATAGCCACGTCCTTCTTCATGCCGGGCCACCAGAACTGTTTCTTCAAATTCTGATACATCTTAGTGACACCAGGGTGAATAGCAAAACGGGAACCATGGGCTTCACTCAGAATCTCATTCCTTAAATCATCATCAATAGGAATATACAATCTGCCCTGGAAACTGACAACTAGCTCGTCATCAAATTCCATATCATATCTTGATATAACACGGGCCAAATCAGAATCAGCTTGCTGGGCTTCTAAAATCTGCTGATACAAAGCTGAACCCAAAACCAAGCTAGCACAAACTGCCATCTTCAGATCGGCAGGAATCTCTACACACAATGCCTCGCTCGAAAGCTGTTCCCACAATTTCCATTCATGAAGCAACAAATGGCTGACCTGCACTTTCCTGCTCAAAGCATCGGCCACAACATTCATTTTACCTGGCTGATAGGAGAGTGTAAAGTCATAATCTTTCATGTATTCCATCCATCACCTCTGCCTGAGGTTCAGATCTTTCTGGGAGAAAATATACTGTAAACTCTGATGATCAGTAAGAATCTGAAATTTCTCGCCATACAGATAATGTCTCCAGATCTTCAAGGCAAAAATAACTGCAGCTAGCTCTAGATCATGAGTGGGATAATTTCCTTCATGCTGTTTCAATTGCCGAGATGCATATGCGATAACCTTACCATGTTGCATCAGCACTGCACCCAAACCTACTCGAGACGCATCTGTACAAACAAGAAAACCACCCGAGTCGGAAGGCAAAGTCAACACTGGAGAAGAAGTCAATAGCCTTTTCAATTCAACAAAGCTAGCCTCACACTAATCCGACCAGACAAATGGCACATCCTTCCGTGTCAATTTAGTCATCGGTGCTGCAATCTTCGCAAAATCCTGAATGAATCTGCGGTAATACCCAGCCAATCCTAAAAAACTTCGTATCTCAGTGATGGTCCTCGGCCTCTGCCAACTCAACACGGCATCAATCTTTGCAGGGTCTACTGCCACTCCATCACCAGAAATCACATGGCCAAGAAAATGAATCTCCCGAAGCCAGAATTCACATTTACTGAGCTTCGCATAAAGCTCGTGATCTCTTAGAGTCTGCAGAATGATCCTCAAATGCTGCACATGATCATCAACAGAGGCAGAATATATCAAGATATCATCAACAAAGATCACCACAAACTGGTCCAGAAATGGACGAAAGATACGCTGCATTAGGTCCATGAAAGCTGCTGGGGCATTAGTCAAACCAAACGGCATGACTAAAAATTCAAAGTGACCATATCGAGTACTGAAAGCAGTCTTCTCCACATCAGATTCCCGGATCCGTAACTGAAAATAGCCAGACCGGAGATCAATCCGTGAAAAGACAGTAGCAGACTGTAACTGGTCAAACAAATCATCAATCCTGGGAGCGGATACTTATTCTTGATAGTTGCCTGATTCAGCTGCATGTAATCAATGCAAAGCCTCAGGTTTCCATCTTTCTTTTTCACAAACAGCACTGGGGCACTCCACGGAGAAAAACTGGGACGAATATAACCTTTCTCCAGTAACTCTAGTAGCTGTGCACGCAGTACTTTCAATTCAGCTGGAGCCATACGGTACGGCGGCTTTGCTAAGGGGCCAATACCTGGAATCAGTTCAATCACCATCTCAATCTCTCGCTCTGGGGGCAAGCCTGGCAACTCGTCAGGAAACACATCAGGAAACTCACAGACAACCGGAATATCACAGACATCCCGTCGTGGTTTTTCAACAGCCACTACTGAAGCAAGGAATCCCTGACAACCTGCGCTAAGCAACCTATAGGCTCGAATAGCAGAAATAATCATACGAGAAGATCGGGATCGAATACCTTGAAAATAAAAGGCTGATTTTCCCTGGGGCTGAAAATAGACTTTCTTCGATCTGCAGTCACCCATAGCTCCATAATGCTCCAACCAATCCATTCCCAGAATAACATCATAATCTGCCAGCTGCAACGCATACAATCTCGCCGGCAACTGGTGATTATCAATCATCACAGGAGACTCATCCAAACACAGAGGAGTAACCATGAAATCTCCAGAAGACAATTCCACAAATAACTCACAAGACAGCTCAGATGTCGGTTCCTCAATACAGCCATGAAATCCTCAGAAATAAAAGAATGAGAAGCACCAGAATCAAATAAGACATGAGCTGAATGTCCATAAAGCATAATCGTACCTTCCACAAGATGGGACACAGCAGCATCAGCTCTTGTCAAATGAGAAACTTTGCCTTTCTGCTTCTTGGAACCAGCTGAAGATTGCTAAGAAGACGCCGACGCTTGAGAGAAAAATTGTTGTGGAGCTTGAGGTGCAGGAGGTCTAAACTGCGGCTGAGGTTGAGACAACTGAGGAGCTTGCAATTGAGTCGGCCTCAGCGGGCAATCCCGAACCACATGACCTGGCTGGTCACACCTGAAGCAAACAATAGGAAGAGAACACGGCTGGCCCTTGTGATGACCACCGCATCTCCGACACGTCCACGGCTGACTAGCAGCTGAGCTCTGCCGAGTCTGAGAAGAAGGCGCTGTCGGCTGCTGAACAGAATCTGTACCGGACGGCTGCTGAAAAAACTTCTTCTTCTTCTTGAACCTTTTAAACTTGGGCTTAGAAGGAGAGGAAGCACTGGAAACCTCTGACTGGACCGAAGGAACACCAGGCACGGGCTGTCGGTAAGTCTGCTGAACCTGAGCTACCGGCTACAGTGACCCTGCTTGGGGATATCCACCCGGTCTCGCCATCTCCAGCTCTAAAGCTACAGCTGTCTGACACGCAGTATCGAGATCCGCAACACGACTCGCTATCAGCGGCATCTTCAACTCTGGCCTCAACCCACGCAAAAATTGCTGGGTCTTCAAAGCTTCACTGGCCAGCACATGGGGCGCATACTGATCCAATTCCAAGAACTTATTCCTGTACTGAAGCACGATCATATTGCCCTGAATCAATTCCATAAACTGATACATCTTATCCATCTGCAAGCAGGCAGGAGTATAGGCACGCTCAAAAGCAGCAACGAACTCTGCCCAAGTGATTTGCCGAAGAGGTCTGGATCGAAAGGAAATCTGCCACTCGGCTTTCCACCACGTAATGGATGTACCCTGGAGTTGAAAAGCAGCGAGCATGACTTTCTCATCTTCAGCACACTCCATCGAGACAAACACACGCTCTATCGCATCCAGCCATTGCCTCGCGACTTCTGGATCAGCTTGGCCATCGAAAGCAGGCGGATTGAACATCAGAAATTCCTTCAAAGCCTTGCCTCGACTGCCAGGCACTTCAGCTAGAACGATCGGCACTGGAGGAGCAACTGGAACGACAGGAACAACGGGAACTGCAGGAGGAGGTGCAGAACCGCTATCTTCCCTGGGCGCATCTCGAGGAACACGAGGAGGTCTTCCTCGACGAGGCGGCATAACTATGCTGCCAAAAACACAATCAACAATAAAATCCATCAATCATACGGAAAACATCCTATGCCAGCAAGAGACGACAACAGGACTAGCTCTGGACAAAGCGTCAATTCCAATTCTTTACGCAAATCCTCAACTCAAGCGCTCTGATACCATCTGTGACGACCCAGAGTTCAGGACACCGATATACCGATAACATTGATACACCGACGCCAAGAACTGGGGAGGCCACCCAAGAGGCTGATGAGGCCCCTGAAGGGTTAGTGGGGGTTAGCTGAGGAATATGCATAATTAATTGCGAATTGGGGCGCGCAATACTGTAAGTATTTAAGATTTAAACACAAGTGCGGAAGCAATTTAAAAATAACCAGAGTGATATATGTATAACTAGTCCAGAGTCACAAACACCAGTCCTCAAGGTACAACTACGCGGGGCATACCCCGGCAAAAGTACAACACAAGCCTCAAAAAGGCAGCTCGTGCGCAGCTGGCAGCTAGGAACGGTCCCGAAACAGCACACTAAAGTCCGGGAGACGGCGGGCGCGGCTCACCTGAAAGGAGAAGGGTGAGTCACAGCCAGACTCAGTAGGGGTCACGCGGATCCCTACCTCGCACTAAACAAGCAGGCATGCATAAATAACAACAATTAAAGCATGCATTTAAATAAACACACAGGCAATGGCATGAATAGCCAAACACAAGAAAGCTGTAAACTCTCCTAAGCAAGTGTAACAGCTAACACATGCCACTACTAATTAAATGCAAGCGATTAAAGCTAAAACTACCAAATAGAAGGAGCTGCAACTAATCCAGACAACAAGGAAGGACAACCACTGGAGCAGAAACCAGAAGCATCCACTGACGGCTTACACTGCGTCTCAAGCACTCGCAGTCGACGAAGCGACAAGCTAAGCGCGTAAACAGTACCAAACCAAGTGACCAGTCGGAGTGGCACCCGTCGGTGTCAGTCCACAGTCTCCGACCACGTGTGCACACACTGACTCAGCCTGAGCCAGGCCCTCTAACTAGTTTTCTCCCTTGGCAGGACGCTACCATTGGCTGGGAGCCCACGGAACTAGCTTACAAACCGTGAATGGGAAACATACCCCTCCGCCATCCTCAAGCGGGTCGGTACTCAACAGACCTTAGGGCAACAACAGTGGCTCCATTGCCTGGAAAGAAAAGCTACTCTATTGGTATATAAAACACGCCACAATATAGTAAAACAACACAACCATGGCATGAATATAGAACGGAACGCATGAGCAATGGGCTGGAACATAACCAGACTGACGGGCAAGCGGCGGTCAGAGGCCCACGCGCTACTTGGAAGTGACGGTCGGGGACTGGTGCGTTACATCAAGAGTGACGCGCTGGTCTCCAGCCGTTACTCCCTCCCGAGTTCCAACTCACAGGTGCAGGGGGGAATGTGACGGTAGGGGCCCTGCGCGTCGCTTCCAAGCGGCGCGGTAGGTCACCGCTGTTACATCCTCCCGAGTACCAAACCCAAAAGCCCTAAAGGGGAGAGTGACGGTGGGGGTCCTATGCGTTGCTTCCAAGCGACGCGCGGGAACTCCGCCGTTACTTTCACCCGAGGCTCAAACCAACTAACAGCGTTCTAAAACGATAGCAGATGAAGCGACGCCCCAGTCTCGGCGCGTCGTTACAAGCGACGGCCGATCGACAGACCGCCGGGCTCACCGCCTCACCGGGCTAACGGAAAATAACGAACGAGTAACGGATGGGGTTCCCACCGTTACTCTCCAAACGACGCCCCTCGATAGGCCGTTATTTGGGAAGCGACGCATCCATCTTGGACCGTCAGGCAAGTGACGGTTCCTGGCAGGACCGTCACTGCACCTGGGTTACGGGCGGGTACGGTTTATAAACCGAAGCCCTCCCGGACGGCTGAAAACGCCGGGTATCGACGAAAAACCTGATAACCTGTCAAACCACGCATGCCAGACAACAATTTAACATCTAAATCTAACACATGCAAGGCCTAAAACGCATTAAACTCAAGATTTAGGCTAAAACCCCAAAAATGGAAATATGAACATCATGCATGCTACGGGGTGCTAATCAGCAAACAGGCTAAGGGAAACGATCCTAGCAAGATCGAGATTCCATCCCCCTACCTTTCGCAAGCCGAAACCGTCGAATGGGCCGCATGCAAGGAGGAAGGGCCACAGAGCTTCCACGCTCCACCTCGCTCCTACGATCACCGATCTACGCCGAAGTGGACACCCACGCGCACTACTCGACGCGAGGAATCCAACGGTGCCAACCTCGCCTCAATCCGATCTCGTTTCGCCCGAGTTCCCTAGGAGAGGGAGGGGACGATCGTGAGAAGAGAGAGAGGGAGAGGGTGAGAGTGAGATCGACGGGAAGGGAGAGAGAGAGAGAGGGAGAGGTTATAAAAAAATAAAATTAATATATATATAATATAATCATTATATATATAAAAATCTTATTAATTTTCAATAACCCCCAATTAGCCCCAAATAAATCTGGAAAAATACCAGACAAATTCCTAAAAATCCAGGAAAATAGCCAGAAATTCCAGAACAATTAATAGAACAAATACCACGAAGGATCCATTAAGGCACGGGCCTTACAACGCGTCTCTGAGTTCCTTTCGCGCTCGGGACGTGACAGTTTTTGTGGTATCAGAGCCTAGGATATTCAATTCCTAGGAAACCCAAGTCCAAGGATAGGTTTAAACCTTTAACCGGTGAGATTGGGTAGAGCCAAGGGTTAAGTTAACTTAGAATCAAACCTTTGAACCTAATCACATATTAATATAGTTATTGTAATTGTAGGACAATGGCTGTCGAACGTGCCCAGTGGCGCAACATGTAACGCACTCTGCAAGGCATGACCCAGGCACTTCAACAAGTGGCACAAGGAGGTGAACATCGTGGAGTAGGAAATCTCCACCAAAGCTTCAAGAACATGAACCCTCCTAAGTTCATGGGATCCACTGATCCGGATGACGCCGAGCACTGGATCCGGGAGACCGAACGTATCTTTCGGGTTATGCAATGCACGGACCAAGAGAAGGTCCTGTTAGCAACGTTTCAATTAGAAAGGGACGCCCGCTGCTGTGGGAGTCGGTAGAAGCCACATTAAATCAAGGACAAGTTACTTGGGAGGAGTTTGTTGAACATTTCAACAATAAATATTTTTCGGACCGAGTCCAGGAGAAGAAGGCCGCCGAGTTCGCCGCACTTAAACAACGATCTTTGTCGGTGGCCGAGTATGAGGCACAATTCTCAAGGTTATCACAGCACGCTAAGCATTTAGTCAGTACTGAGAAAATGAAACCTAGAAGGTTTCTAAATGGGCTCAGGCCCCAGTTTATCACACAACTGGCCCCGATGGACATACAAGTCTATTCGGAAATGGTATGACGAGCCCAGCTACTGGAGGATGCCACGGAACTATCTGATAGGATCCGTGGGAGAGAAAAGATGGAGCATGTTACTAGCTCTGACACTTTCAAACCCAATTTCAAGAAGAGGCTGAGTAATGAAGGTACTCCCTTCCAAGAGCAAAAGTTCAAGAAGACCAAACCTTTCTCCATCACCACTACACCTTCTAAGGTGGTATGTAAGCATTGTGATAAGGCCGTACACAAGGCCGATGAATGCTGGAGAAAACTTGGAGCTTGTCTCCGTTGTGGGAGCCGTGATCATCGGATTCCCGATTGCCCGTTGCTTAATGATCAGACCGGTGACGTGAAGCGCCCGGTGACCAAGAATGCACGTCTCCATGCTATAAAGGAGGCGGAACAAGAAGAAGGCGGACTGGTAGAAGGTACACTGAAAGTTTGTTCCAAGTCTGCACATGCCTTATTTGATACTAGTGCATCACATTCTTTTATTTCCAAGAGGTTTGCTGATCCATTACCTATGGAACCGGAATGGATAAAAATAGTTTTATCTACTCCTCTCGGAAATGAAACCGATATTACTCATCATTATCAAAGCTGTGAAGTCTTGGTAAAGGGTAGAAATTTTCCTATCAACCTAATATGCCTAGATCTCAAAGACTATGATGTCATATTAGGAGCAGATTGGTTATCCAAGTATCAGGCAACTGTGGATTGCCGTAATAGAACAGTTACTTTCAAGGAATTCCTGGAATTGGTCTATACTAGCCCTAAGAGTCGAAGCAAGTCACCTCTTATTTGGGCTCTCCAAGCTAGCAAGCTAATAAGGAAAGGTATGTGTATCTTTCCTTGCGTTTGTCACCATTAAGGAGACTAAGGAGACTAAGCTAGAAGACATCCTTGTAGTGCAAGAATTTCTAGACGTGTTTCCAAAAGATTTGACTGGATTACCTCCCCAAAGAGAAGTGGCCTTCACCATTGACTTGATCCCTGGTGCTGGTCCAGTTTCTAAGGCACCTTATAGAATGTCCCATGCCGAACTCAAGGAGCTGAAGGAGCAATTGATGGAGCTTCTTAAGAAAGGATTTATTAGGCCAAGCACTTCCCCGTGGGGAGCAGCTGTGCTATTTGTAAAGAAGAAAGATGGATCCATGAGGTTATGCATCGACTATCGACAGTTGAATCATCTCACTATCAAGAAAAAGTATCCACTACCGAGAATCGATGAGTTATTTGATCAAATATCTGGATCTACGTATTTTTCGAAGATTGATCTCAGGTCAGGATATCATCAACTAAGGATCAAAGATGAGGACATTTATAAGACCGCGTTCAGAAGCAGGTATGGGCACTATGAATTTGTTGTTATGCCTTTTGGACTAACAAATGCCCCTGCTGCCTTTATGCAGTTGATGAATAGTATTTTCAGGCCTCATCTAGACCAATTCGTAGTGGTTTTCATTGATGATATATTGATTTATTCCAAAACCAAGGAGAAACATAAGGAGCATTTGAGGATTGCATTGCAGATATTGAGGATGAATCAGTTATATGCAAAGCTCAGTAAATGCGAGTTCTGGCTAGAAGAAGTGTCTTTCCTAGGACATGTTATATCAAAAGACGGTTTATCCGTAGATCCATCGAAGGTTGAAGCTGTAAAGGATTGGGAAAGATCGACCAATGCTAGCGAGATCCGTAGTTTCTTGGGTCTTGCGGGCTACTATCGGCGATTCATCAAGAATTTCTCCAATATCGCCGTACCACTCACTAGACTAACGCGCAAGGAGATACGTTATGAATGGAGTGAGGAATGTGAAAGAGGCTTCCAAGCTCTCAAAGATCACCTAACTACTGCCCCGGTTTTAGCTTTACCAATTGAAGGCGAGAGATTCGAAATATACACCGATGCATCTGGTATTGGCCTCGGATGTGTTTTAATGCAACAAGAGAAAGTTATAGCCTACTCTTCTCACCAATTGAAGAAGCACGAGGAGAACTACCCAGTCCATGACTTAGAATTGGCTACGGCAGTGTTTGCACTGAAGATATGGAGACATTATCTATACGGAGTGCAGTTTATTGTATACTCTAACCATAAAAGTCTTAAGTATCTCTTCTCTTAGAAGGAATTGAATATGAGGCAAAGACGTTGGCTAGAATATCTCAAGGACTTCGACTTCACTATACAATATCATCCTGGAAAGGGTAATCCTATAGTCGATGCCCTCAGTCGAAAGCCGAGAGCACTATTAGCCAATTGTATGATTCAGGAGTGGAAGTTGCTAGAATAATTCTCTAAACTTAATATAAGCATAGACAAGGATAGTAGGTGTGTCACATTATCCCATATGAGCATACAGCCAGATTTGCTATCCGAAATACAAGGACTTCAAGATAGTGATCCCGTACTAGTGGAAATCAAGGGCAAAATGGAAGAACAACCTGATTTCAAATTAGCATCAGATGGAACATTTATGTTCAGGAATAGAACATGTATACCGGATTGTCTAGAGCTAAAGAAGAAAATCTTAGATGAAGCTCACAGATCAAGGTACATGATTCATCCAGGGTCTACCAAAATGTACCAAGATTTGAAAAGGACCTTCTAGTGGTCTAATATGAAAAGGGAAGTAGCAGACTTTGTGTCTCGCTGTCTCACGTGTCAACAAGTCAAGGCAGAACACCAAAAGCCTGCTGGTAAGCTACATCCTCTAGATATTCCCAAATGGAAGTGGGAGGATATCGGTATGGACTTCATTATGGGTCTGTCTAAATCAAAAGGAGGACATGATGGAATATGGGTTATCATCGACCGATTGACCAAATCGACACACTTCTTGCCAATCAAGAGTCGATGGTCAGTTGATGTTCTTGCTGCATTATACATTAAGGAGATAGTCAGGTTACATGGAGTACCTGTCTTAATCGTGTCTGACAGAGACCCCCGTTTTACTTCTCACTTTTGGAAGGGTCTACAACATTCGCTAGGGACGAGACTTAACTTTAGTACAGCTTCCCATCCTCAAACGGATGGTTAGACCGAGAGAACCAATCAGGTGGTTGAAGATATGCTCAGAGCTTGCATCATTGATTTTGGTGGAGGCTGGCATGATCACTTGCCTTTGGTTGAATTTGCATACAATAACAGCTACCATGCAAGTATACAAATGGCACCTTTCGAAGCTTTATATGGAAGGAGTTGCCGATCTCCTTTGTGCTGGGACGAAGTTGGCGAGAAACAACTATTAGGTCCAGACATGGTAAGGGATACCACTAAAAAGATTCGGTTGATTAGAGAAAGACTTCAAGTTGCTCAGTCTAGACAGAAGGCTTATGCTGACACAAGAAGAAGAGATCTCGCATTCCAAGTCGGAGATCACGTATTTCTCAAGATCTCACCTGGACGTGGAATAAGAAGATTTGGTGTTAAGGGCAAGCTTACGCCGAGATTTATCGGACCTTTTGAGATACTAGAAAGAGTTGGCGAGGTTGCTTACCGTGTCGCCTTACCACCTCAATTGTCCAAAGTTTATAATGTATTCCACATATCTATGTTGAAGAAGTATGTGCATGATCCGTCACATATCATTGATCATGGTGACCTGGTGATTCAAAAGGATCTCACTTATGAACAAAAGCCCATGAAGATCCTCGATCGCGAGGTACGAACATTAAGGAACAAAGTTATTCCCATGGTCAAGGTGTAATGGAACAAGAGTTCGGAGCACGAAGCCATGTGGGAGACCAAGGAGTCTATGAGGAAATGATTCCCAGACTTATTCTAAAGGATATGTACTCTACACTCGCCACGTATATATATTTATACGATTGAATTTGGGGACCAAATTCTTCTTAGTGTGGGAGGGTGTAGCAACCCTGGTAAATGAAAAAGGGATAAGATGATAAAGCCACGAATGATAAGAGCCCTAGCTTATATAAATATCTAAAACAAAATAACACCTCTGATCAAGGCGCTAATTAATTGAAGACTGACGTGAAGACGCGAATTTGAGAATTGACGCCCCTATGACAGGCGTCAAATAAAGAATTGAAGACTGTTGGTATAGGCGTCAATTTCAAATAAACACCCCAACTGGAGGCGTCAATTACAAAAGGACCCGTTGGTCTTCGGTTCGAACTAGGATGTTAACTGGGTAAGTTTAGATTAAGGAAAGGATGAATACGAGGAAGAGTTAAAGTATAATTGGATTCTAAAGAGGGAAGTTCTAATCCTAATCAAATTCTTGGAACCTATTAGGATTCTTCTCCTATAAATACCCATCCCCTTTTCATCGAACTCACGTTAATACTAATTGCCAAAGACGTCCTCTTCGTTCTGCTGAAGTTCCTCTTCGTTTTGCTGCTCCTATTGTGCTGCTGCATAGCAGTTCTTCATCAGCATCTTCCTCTTGCTGTCAATACCTTGAAGGGAGGAAGCTGTCTTCTACATCTTCTTCTGAAGGTTTTGGTTGTTCGTGGGAAGCTCCTACTGTTCTAATCTGGACCAAAGGAGCTGCGGCAATTGTTGCTCTTACCATCATCTTCCTGCTGGGAATGTAGAAGAATCATCCTCTTCTTCCTTGTTCTCACTGCGTTGCTGAAGCTATTATCACCCTCATCATCCTACTGCATCTTCCGAGGGGTGCTGCTATTGTTTTGGGCTAAAGAGTTGCTGCTATATCGACTTCCAGAAACTCTGTTTGAAAGAGAGTCTCGTTCACAGTTATTTTCTTCACCGTTCTTCAGCGTCTGTCAACCAAACCACCCAACCAAGGTAGGTTTTCTCAAGACTTAGCAAAACTCTGTAATTAGTAAGTTATAAACATGCATATAGGTCTGTAAGAATTACCGATTTCATTTTTGGATAGAGGTTTATCAGTTTTTGTGATGATTTCTGTATTTCGTGAAATAACGCCCCATATTAAGGCGTTATGTTAATTTGACGCCCTTACCAATGGTCGTCAATTGACACAGTCAATTAATATTTATGCATGATCAAACTTTAATAACTATGAATCCCTACATGAAAAATGATGCATGATCATACTAGTAAATTCCTGATATTTTTCTCTATTTGTTCATTTCAAATAATTCCTGATCAGACATATTTTATAAACCTTGTGTCTGTGATTGTACCTACCCGGTGCAAATCATAGGACAAAGAATTAGCGACCCTGACTAGGTCGTTATTTTGAATGGACGCCCTATACATAGGCGTCAAATTGTGATAAATAGTGAAAATGGGAATAAAATTCCTGGACAAAATAATTGACGACGTGCATACTACCGTTTTATTTTTAATATGACGCCCCTGACTAGGGCGCTATTTACTGAATTGAAGCCTTCATGAAAGGCATCATTTTTATAATAATCAAAATTGGAAATGTTTATAGATATTAATCTGAATATAACGACTGCGTGAACAGTAGTCATTTATTGAACGGACGACCCTGACAAGGGCGTCAATTCATAAAATGATGACTTAAGCCCAGACGCCAATCAACTGATTTCCTGATTTCGTGGTTTTTCAGTAACCCTTGACAAGGGGTTATGTGTATAGGCACTATGTTCCATTCCGTGAATATAGTCCCATGGTTCACGTTGTTTAATCGATTACCTCCTATTTCTCAGTGATAGATGAACTCTCCATGGGACATTTCGTTCCTTTGGACCAGTGACTTTATCATAGAGACCTCCGTAAGACTTCGCTAGCCTTGGATTCCCTCAAGGCAGCCGAGCTGGTTGTATCCTTAAACCCATGACACTTCTTAATTACCATGTCACTCTAAAGAAACATGGTATACCGGCCCTCACGACATGTTGTTTGTATGTTATGAGAATATTTGTGAAATAATGGGATGGAAAATCCATACCATTCACATCCTTTAAGAATAGTGTGCCGTACTTAATTGTGTACACTGATTCTATCCACCTTATCATGTACAAGAACAAGCGACCATGTTCATATGGCCGCTTACTCTTATTGTCATGGCACCCGAGTTAGGGAGCCGATTCCACCTAGTTTTATCGTTAATCGTGATTATACCATTATTATCGTCATTATACCACATGTTCAAATCCTTGTAATGCTATTCCACAAGATCTACCTTAAAAGTTCATACAAGTTTATTCCTTGAAATTCCATATTGGCTATAACTATAGTGGATGTCGAAAAATACACGATCAATGCCTGCGCATATAGGGCCCGATCTGGTCGTGGGAGGAGCACCTGAAAGTACTAGTGCCCATGGGAGTTGTAATGATCACGGTATGGCATTGTACCGAAGTGCATGACTAGCTTGATTAGACATTCCACAATCTCATACTCGACTTGACATGACATGACTTGCGTGACCCGGAAAGGGTATGTATATACTTGCTTGAAACGTGATAGCCAATTCCCGACATGACATGACGAATGTACTTGCTTGAATATCTTGACATTTATTGGTATAAGTTCCTCAAAGACATGCTAGTTCACTCAATTATCTCTTGTTATACTCTCTCTCTCTTGTCGTTTTACGCAAACATGCATAGCTTTATTACATTCATGTAACATGTAATTTACTTAAAGTAAGCTAGCTCTTGAGGTATAATTCCTACTGAGCGTTCGCTCATTCAGTGTTTTCCCCTATTTTTCAGGTAAGTCCGATGACGAGACTCAATCGGATGGGGAAGGTCAAGAGTGAAGAGATTAGTGCTAACCGTCTACCCAAGCGTCTACTAGTCTTATCTTTCTATATTTTTGAGTCAATCATTGTACTTGTCCCTTTATTGAGTCTTAGCACTTTCATTAAGTGGATTGTAATAGAAGTACTTTTGAGGTTGTGATTGAATAAAGTACTGGGTTATCTTTACTTTTACGCACTCTGTCTTTGTGTTGAATACACTAACGCTCTAATTGACATGATTGATATAAACTCGTCACGCGTCTCTGAGTTCCTTCCGCGCTCAGGGCGTGACAGCTCTGGTTAGAATGCATTGCCTCTGCGTGTTTGGTTTGAAGCCTTTGAGCCCGAATTTAGGACTCAGAGTGATTTTCAGGACATGACGAACCCGTGTCCGAATTCCTGGGTTTTCTCTCAATTTGGGCTTCGGTATGGCCGGTTGGAGAGTCGTGGCCATATCTTCTGCTTGAGGGGATTCCTTATTGGGTAGCGGACCACCAAGCACGTTCTCGTCCTGATCAGGCGAGGTATGGGGTTTATTTGGTATTTTCATTTTTGACTTGCTCTCAGATGCGGAGACGTACGTGCCATATGATCTTCATCATCATTTTTTGACGTCCATAGCTAACCCTCGAGGTATCCCCCATCTCGGCCGTCCATTTAACAACATCTTCGACTCGTGGAGTGTTGGTGCCCCTCGTAGGCTAGCCCTCGGGGTTTCCCTCCATTGAAGTCTGTCGATCACCGTTTGACACTCCTGGCTTTAAGGAGCGTACCACAGATGCTATTGGACTGTCTCCACTTCGCCCCCGCAACCCTCTGGCCATGGGGAGGTGCTGCCCAAATTTTGACTAAATACTTAGTCTGAGTTGGACGAATTTTCAGCCATAAGTCTAATTTAGACTATGCTTGAGTAAGAACCTCGCATAAGTCTGGATTTGTCATGTTTGCAAGGGACCTGAATAAACCCTCTAATCTTCTCAATTAATACCAAAGTTCTAAGAAAATTGTCTGGCATTTCATTAAAGCCCAAACTAGCCAAATCTGCCCTGATCCGACGTGCCCCTAAACCGGCGCGCCAATTTCTGGCGTGACCCCCCCTCGTGCCGCTTTAGCCTTACACTCATAACCTAATTCAATTTCCCTGGCCTCCACCTGGCATGCCCCGGGCGTGCCGTTTTAACCTCAATTCAGCACCGCACCGTTTTAGTCCAACTCCACCCACATGTGCACAGACCTCGCTCCCTTCTTCATGCTTCGACCCCAGCAAGCAGCATCGACCTACTCTAACATCGATGCACACCCTGCACCGACTTAGCCATCACCCCATGCACACCCTGCACCCACCCTATATGTGCGTCGACTCACCTCACTCATGCACCGACCCCTCTTCATGCATCAACCAAACCCACTCTTTGCATATTCATGCACTAACCTCAAACATGCCCTTACCTCATGTATGCATCGACCTTCAAGTCATGCACTGACCCTTCTTCATACATAAACCCTAGCAAAGACTGTGAGGTTTGTATTAAATAAATAAATAATTGTTATAATAACAGGGGCTAATGTTATAGCCCTAACTGATCCAATGAATCCGGCCAAATAAATGGATAAAAGGGGTTCAACGTTTTCAATTATGCTGAGCATCCATCTTGAAATCATGAACGTACATTTGCATTAGCATGCATTGCTATCTAAATGAGCATGACTAAAACCTTTAATTACATGAGCCAACTAATTAAGGAACTTGTTACATTTTGCATGAATGGTCAACCAAATGACCGCATTCCATAACATCCATTGGTGCATTTAGTCAGTATTCTCTATGCCCTTGTATCATCCCTCGAGGCATCCTCTCTTGGCAATTAATCAAGGGTTGTTTTCTTTCTTAGAGGACGTATTAACGTCATAGCCTTTATGGTATAACGGACTCTAGGTCCCGACCTAAACCTCATAATCGACTGAACAAGTCAGATCGAACGCATAATAAACTTGTCACTCAGTGACTGGCACGCCTACGCAAATATCAAACGAACGATCTAGTTCGAACTTAAAAATATAGAGAAAATCAGTCCCCCACAAGCTGGCACGCCCGGTGGGACATGAGTCTCCCTTCATCTCTTTGCCAAGAGGGGATGCCTTCGGTGGCTCCCCCCAACAATACTGACTGTTTGTTTGTTGATCTCAGGTGGACGATGATGTCATCGGGACTCACCGCTCTCGACTTTGGCCCCGCGATCGTCGCCGACCACGCTGAACACGGGTACCTAGCGGTGCCCACTATCTTCGGGTCTTTCCCACCAACTGTAGGCTTCCCTAACTTTTTGGGGTTAGCCTTTTCCGATCTGCTGCAAGTAGAGTCCTTGGAGCCCGCCAAGGAGAAGACTGCAGAAAAGGTCGAGGCCCCGAAGGCTCGACGCTGTGCTAGCTCGCTCACGAGCCCAATTCAAGTTGCCAATTGCATGGTACACTATATCACTCACGGGGCCCGCCCCATCCCTGCCAAGAATTATGGTAGGCGCCAACATCGAAACTTCTGAAGGAAGGCTGCTGCGGCTGTTATCGGACGTCTCTCCGTGTCCGGCAAATCTATGCTGATCGGGGGAGTTCACGTCTTCCTGGACGGACGTGATGCTCGAGTGAGCCCGGATCGGGTGATTCCCACAGTACCTGTTTACAACTCCTACCAAGCCCTCTTTGGGAGGAGGGCCGAGAAAGAAGAAGTTGGCTGTCATGGCCAAAGAAAGTTGGCTCCCAAGCCAAGAATATTCAAGCAAGTTTGGGTGCCTAAGAAGATCCATCCTACCCACTAGGACGCACCAGTCCGCCACCGCTCCGGATTTACTGGAGTAGAGAAGAGCAAGCGAAGGGGCCTTGCCCCAAGGAGAGAAGAAACGGTCGTGGATCTTCTACGCCGTGAAAGTTTTAGGGCGTGCGCCCGACAGGCCAACATCCCCACTCTGGGGAGAATATTTCAACAACCTGTCGGAAGATCCCGACTTGCTTACGTTCCTCCGGTGGGAGGTCGACAATTGTCCCCGGTCCTACATCAGGGGCGAGGGAAAGAAGAGATGACCAATATGGTCAGAAGTTATTTTAAAGGACTAGGCAACCCCTCACTGGGTCAACAACAGCTATTACAAGCATCCATGACTGAAGAAGATCACTGCCCATCAATGGCAATGGAAGAAGAAGAAGAAGAAAGAAGGATGACGTCGTCAGTCGATGACAATGGATATGAAGACGGCTTGGACATTCACGCCAATGAAGTTACTCCCCACCAAGAGGAAAGAAAGACAGTTTCTGTGTTTGAAAGGCTCACCTTCCCAGAGAATGCAAAAAGGAGGGTTTGCAGACAAAGAAGAAGGATGCAGATTTTGACCTGCAACATGGCTGGGGTATCTGGCCACTATGGGAGATTACCTGAGGACCCTCAGGAGCTGGTTCAGTTGGTCGGAAGGTCGGGGCCGAATACTCGAAGGGTGGAAGTGATGGGAATCGACGCCGAGCACTAATTTTTATTTTGTACTTGTGTTCTTTTATTTGCATTTATATCCTTGGGAAAACATGTATGCAATTGTAAGACTTTATAAGCCAATGCGTCATTCCCTAAGGATCTTTGAGTTTTTGTGTAAAAGTCCAGTAGGACCAGCAAGGGGCCCCCATCTCCTTTTCTATTGGTCCACCTAAGTCTTAGGGCCCATGTGGGGCCAGTCAAAGGTCCAAGGTGGGCTTCTAGATGGCTTGACCATTCAAGGGGACAATTGGATTAAAAAGTCCAATATTCCAACCCTTAAAGTCCAAGATGTTCCCCCCTTATAATATAGTTTATCCCATGTTGTATTTTTTATTTAATTTGGTCATTTGACCACATGGGGAAGAAAATCCTCTCTCTCCCACATAGAAGATGTCTTGCTCGACATCCTCCCTGAAGGTGCGTCCGGGGAGACTACAGAAGTCATTCCCAGCATTGCAACTATGGATCCATCAGTATTGATGTTACTCCAGAAATACCGGCAAGAGATAGAATTCTTGAAGAAGCAGCTTGTGGAGAAGACGGAGTAGACCTCAGCTTCCAAGCCGCCTGAGATGCAGGCTGAATCATCACGGGGAGCCATCAACCAGAGTGACTTCTCACCACTCTATACCCCACCTCAGCAGGCAGAACCAAGCTTGGCGACAGCTCAGCAACGCCCATCACAGCCGCTGATGCCGCCAGTGCTACCACAGGTGCACCAGACACCTCCGGTGTTGCGCCCTCTTCCGCAGGCGACCACCTTGGTCACTCCCTATCTGCAGCCAGCACACTTCTATCCAGAACCGGTTGATCAAACCATCATAAACAAGATGATGGTAGAGAGGATGATCGAGCTGAATCTTGCTAAACGAAGTGAAGCCAACTATGTCGCGTTCGATGCCTATAGGGTGCCATACCCGCCGCATCATGCTGCCAAGCGGCTCCCTCCTGGGATCAGTAAGCCGCCAAAATTTGACAAGTTCAACGGGAAGGGATCCCCGAAGGAGCTTGTCGCTTACTATATGACCATCATGGGTGATCTGGCCACCGACGAGTCCTACCTGCTGAAATTTTTTGGGTTCTCGCTAACGGGGCTCGCATTTGAATGGTACACCAGCCTTCTAGCCCGGTCGATCAGCGACTGGCTGGATATGCAGAAGAAATTCAGAGAGAGGTTTCACGTCACCGAACGGGAGGTCACGGTGGCTGAGCTCTACTCAACGAGGCAGAGGGCAGATGAGACAACCCTTGAATATATCAAGAGGTGGAGAAACCTCGGAATGAGATGCAAGTGGCCCACGCACCAACAGGACGATGTACAAATCTGCAAGCAGAACCTCAAGAGAGAGGTACTAGAAAAGATGATTGACATGGAAATCCAGTCGTTCGACCGCCTGAACAATATTGTGGCCAAGGTAGAAGCCTTCCTACCAAGACCTGCCCTGACATCAACTACTGCCACTGCACAAAAAGGCAAGGCAGCAGAACGGGTGCCAAGTGCCTAAAGAAGCAAACGCCCTTGATATCAAGGCATTTGAACAGCAAAAAGAGAAAGGCAAGAAGGCAGCTGCCCCTCGTCCTACTAAAACCAAAGATGGCAAAGAGCGTCCCTCGCTCTGGGACAAGATGAAAAAGGCCTACTCTTTCCCGAAGGAGAAGACCAATATCTTGTTTGACTGGGTTACCCAGTATGATAAGGTCACCCTGCCCAAGCCGAAGAGGCCAGAGGACCTGAAAAGAAGAGATTGCCTAAGATTTTGCCCCTAACACCAGATGATGGGAAACCGATCGAGGACTGCTATGTTTTCAAGGATATTATTGAAGGCATGGTGAAGAAAGAAGAGATAGACCTGGGGAGTACAGGGTCGACCCTCCACAACCGCATGAAGAGCCTCTTAGGAGAGCCGTGGTCAACATGGTCTCTCTATAACAGGCATTGCCTGAAGAGACCGCAGAAGCTAGCACTCAACATACTTATGAAGCCTGCTTTCTAGCCCCAATGAAAGAACAAGAGGGATGGCAGCAAGTCCCCGCAAAAACCAAGAAGAAAGGCACATCTCGCCCGAAAGTGGGAGTGCAGATCCGTGGCGTCACACCACGACCCAGCATGCCAATGGTAACACCTATGTGGGTCAATCCAGCCGCAGTCATCAGAATACCTACACATAACCGGAGAAGGCAGACCCCATTGCCAATGGTCAAGGAAATCAGTCCGGAAGACCGGCAGTTGCAAGACTATATAAATGGGCTAGATGAATATGTACAGCCTTAACTGGAGCCTTTATTGGTACGGGATTATGTCCCGTGGCAGGAATTTGAATAGCTTTCACTAAAGCAGGAAGAGGAAGCTGACAAAGTATCAGACAAGGATGGCAGCCTGTTCTAGGGGCAAGCACCAGCCGAAGAAAAGAAAAGAAGATGAAAAAAGAAGAGAAGGGCCAGCAAGGCTATAAAGGATATAGTCCTTTCTTGTAACACCTTCTCTGCTCTGTTCAATTTGCCCGGTGAAGAGGACGAGGAGGAAATATGCTTTACGCCCGTCGCCCAGGCAAGCCAGGCCGAAGACGCAACTGTTGCACATGCAACCCGGTAGGGCCGAAGATGGGGGCATCAGCCACCCGCCAACCACAATATTATCTTCAGGGGGGAGCAACCTTATAGGATACCCCCTCCGGAGGTCATGGGGGTTCAAATCCCTCCTCCGTCAGGCCTATACAACCAGAGTGGGGGCAACACTACCACCCCCTCCTTCCTGGAATTCCTGAAAATGTCGAAAGGGAAGCAGCCATGCCAGGATGCCAGCCCTATAGCTAGGGGCATTCACCCGTAACTCCAGCAATCTTCCGAATTTCTGGATGAAGATGAAGCTTGCCCGACGGCAGCTAATGAGGGACAGTAGGAAGACAACACCAAACAGAAGGGTGCAGCCTCAGAGCCCGATGAAGCAGGACCATCAGGGGCCGCGGTTCAAGACTCCCCCAATCCCAGGTGGGCAGAAGAAATGAAGCTGTCCAACGTTTGAGTAGGAAGCCCGGTAGTCAAGCTATTGAAAAAGCTCCCAGCGAGATTCACTGTTTGGGAAATCCTCTCCCTAGGTGAAGAGACCCCACAAGCGATCATCACTGCTCTGAAAACGCCTACTCAATATGAGACATGTCTGGCTGAAGCACTGCCGGAGGCCAACGTGACCTTCACTCAGGAGGACATGCTGCTCCCCACTACCAGCCACAACAGGCCGATGTATATGAAAGGACGTCTAAATGGCCGGGAGCTGAACAAAATTCTGGTGGATACCGTGGCAGCTATCAACATCCTGCCATATAGGATATATGAGAGGCACTACTTCAACGTGCATCTCAAAAAAGTAAGAGATATGCGTATTACCGGCTTCAACCAAAAGTGTGAAGTATCGCTAGGAGTAGCAGAATTCACACTCACTCTGGCGGACTTTGTTACGAGGGTGTAGTTTCATGTCATCGATTCCCGCACCTCATACAAGGCGCTGCTTGGCCGTCCTTGGCTACATGAGAACATGGTGGTGCCCTCCGCGCTCCATCAATGCATCAAATACAACCTAGAAGGGAAGGAGGAAAGAGTATTTCCTGATCTCCACCCGTTCGAAGTGTTTGAGTGCCACCTGGCGGACACCCCTCTATATGCAGAATGGTCGCAGAAGACCTCTGAAGCCAAGACCTCTGTCAGGGCATCAAAAAGCACTTCCGGTGCCGACTGGTTCCCTCCGCCGCCGCACGGGTATGTTAATACCAAGACGGTCTCATACATCACCGTCACCGGGGACGTGGGCAGGGTAGCACCTCCCGCCATCTACCTCGAAGCTAATGAAACCAAGGTCAACCAGCAGCACGACCACATTGGGATCCTGAAAGGCCTTACCAAGCCAATTCTCGGCCTCGATAATATCATTGTCGAACCTTTCAAAGCTTGGGAGGTGGCGTAGATAGATGGCCCCAGCAGCTTGTTTTACACGGTTGAGGAGTACCCTACATGTGAGGATAATGATTATCGTTTGCCTGAAGATATAGAAGACCCATCAGTTCCTGTTCAGGGGTTGGCATTTATAACAAATCGGATAGCCAAGATGTTCCAGAAGCAGCACATCCCCTCTGGCCAGCCTCGCAAGAAGAAAGAAGCATTCCTGATGTTGTGGTATCCCGCAAGCCTAGATAAAGAGCTGAGATGTGTCTCTCAACAACCAGGGTTGGGCTTCACCCTCGAGGAATACTATTATAGCGGGCACTATGAAGTTGACACCATCTCCGCTTTCTACCCGACTAAAGATAACTCACTAGGGGTAACTTTCGATGAACACCTAACAGAGGCTGAGCATACTGAACCAGCTCGACCAAGAGACCTGGAATCAGAAAACATATTCCCCTGCCAGTGCTGGGAGCAGGTCTATCCTTATGAAGTGACTTTTCAAGGCAAATTCGACATGGCTAGTAGTAGCAAAGCTGAAGATATTGAAGAAGCAGAGCTGCCTCCCTTTAGTGGCCCCCCTCTGATGATGGTGTCAGTACCTCTCGAATCGACGGGGGAAGCTTCTTCCACGCCTGATCAAGAGATGAATGCTGATAGAAAAGAAAAGGCTACCTCCACCGAGGATATGGTGATCCAAGAGGGCGGGACCTTCTCACCTTGTGCCGTGAAGTTGCAATGCTTCTCTAGCTTAGCGATAAACAATCACCAGTCCTTAACGACTGCAAGCCCGTCAGCAGGGGATGAGGCTGTGGACTCACCCCTCGGAATTATAACCGAGGTGGATGTCCTGGCAGAGCAATTCACACAACCACTACCAGCCGAACCAGAGATTCCTGATGAAGCTCAGATGAGGCAGAATGAAGGGATCGAGGTCTTAGACCTCGAAGATGGTATACCCGACTTTGTAGACCTCCAGCCGGCGCCCCCAGAGATAGAAGACGGAAACCAAGCCATAGTCGATGAACTGATAGAAGTCAACTTGGGAGACGAGGATGACCCCAGGCCGACCTTCCTCAGCGCCCAGTTATCTACTGAAGAACAGAAGCTGTACATCCAGCTACTACAAGAATATCGGGATTGCTTCGCCTAGACCTACAAGGAAATGCCAGGATTGAGCCCCGCAGTCTCACAGCATGAGCTAGCCATAAGCCCCGAAGCTGAGCCGGTGAAGCAGCCACCGCGGCACATGAGGCCAGAGCTCATCACTCAAATATGCAAAGAAGTTGACAAGCTCATTGATGTGGGTTTCGTCGAAGAAAATCAATACACAACGTGGCTGGCTAATATCATGCCCGTGAAGAAGAGAAATGGGTAGATCCGGATATGCGTTGATTTCTGAGATCTGAATAAGGCCTGTCCCAAGGATGACTTCCTAGTACCGATAACGGAGGTCATGATTGATGCCACAAGTGGCCACGAGGCTCTGTCATTTATGGACGGGTCATCCGGCTACAACCAGATATGGATCGCGGAGCATGACCGGGTCCACACTACTTTCCGAACTCCCAAAGGCATCTATCACTATAAAAGGATGTCGTTCGGACTTAAGAACGTCGACACAACTTACTAGCGGGCAATGACCATAATATTTGATGAATTGCTCTACCACAAGGTGGAGTGCTATATAGATGACCTGGTAGTCAAGACCAGAAAGAAAGAAGACCATCTGCAGGACCTCCGAGTTGTATTTCAAAGGCTTCGGCAGTATGAAATAAAGATGAACCCCATGAAGTGTGTGTTTGGAGTATCGAGCGAAAAATTCTTGGGATTCATTGTCAGATATCGGGGAATCGAAATAGACCCCGCAAAGATCAAGGCGATTCAAGAGCTACCTTCGCCAAGGAACCTCTCTGAGCTGAGATCTCTACAAGGCCACATGGCATACATTCAGCGATTTATATCTATCTTGTCAGGGCGATGCCATCTCTTTCATAAGCTAATGATGAAAGATGTTCCTCTTTATTGGGACGAAGAATGCCAGACAACCCTTGACAACTTGAAGGATTATCTGAAGACTCCTCCAGTGCTGGGTGCACCGGTGAAAGGACGGCTGCTGATCCTCTACATAGCAGCCACATACAACTCCCTAGGGGCAATGCTAGCCCAGAACAATGAAGAAGGGAAGGAACAAGCCATCTATTACCTCAGTCAGAGATTAGTTAGAATAGAGGAAAAATACACCTATATCGAGAAGATCTCCCTCGCACTGGTCTTCGCAGTCAAGAAGCTTCGACATTATATGCTGTCGCATGAAATCAAGCTTATTTCCAAGTAGGATCTGCTTAAATATATCATGTCCCAACCGGCACTCAAAGGCCGCTTAGGGAAATGGGCGGAGATCCTCATGGAGTTTGATATCTCCTACATATCATAGAGGGCCGTTAAAGGCCAAGCCATCGCAGGCTTCTTCGCTGAGAACCCAGTACAAGAAGATTGTCGGCTGGAGCTAGAGCTTCCTGAAGATGAGACCCTGGAAGTCAGCCAATGATGAGGACATCACCAGCAATTTCATATGATCGAGGATCCCGATACTCGCCGCCTAAGCTACATCTTGTTCACCACGTTATTTCGAGTCCTATGATGTAATTTTCATTTTCTACTCATGTAATTTGCCTTTTATTTGAGTCTTGTACCTAGGTTATTAAGTCATTTCCCTAAGTTCGAGTCTCATTAGGCTATGGTGCTTGCTATTGGGCCTATTTCTTTGGGCTAGGCCCATGGGCGCACCCCCCCTTCCTTGGTTATCTGTTAGTATGTTAAAAGTCAGGGTCTTATATGTAAAAGTGGGTTTCCTATAAATAGGACCCCAATCCCTCAGTTGTAAGCTAATGAGAATTGAAGAAAACTTGCCACTTGAGTGCCTCTCTCTCTCTCTCACTAGCTCTCTCTCTTCCTCTCTCTCTAGGGGGCGAACCCCACTCTCTCTCTTCTCCCCTCCCTTGGGCAAACTAGCCCCTTCACCTCCCCCTCCCCCTGCCACCTCATCTGCCACCTCACCCTCCACCCCTTCACCTTCCCTAGGCCACTTAATACCCCTTCAATTCCCTCCCCTTCCCAAGCAACTTTTCATATTCCCTAGGCACCCCTCCACCTTCCAAGGCGCCCCTCTCCCTTCCCCAAGCAATTTCCCATCTCCCAAGAGCCCCTTCCCCTCCCCTAGACAACTCCTCCATCTCCCAAGGCCGCCCTTGGCCCTTCCCATCCAGCCAAGTTCGAACCCCTCACTCCCTCCCTTAGCCTTGGCCGACCACCACCTCCACCTGCCCCCAAAACCTATTTGCGTCCCCTTCCATCCCCCACCTCCCTCTTGACTCTCTTCTCCCCCTGCTCAAACCCTCTCACCACCCAAGAGACATCCCTCCACACCCGTCCACTTCCATTGCTAACCCCCACCTACTCCCACCAAGTTCCTCCACCCTTCTCTTCCCCTTTGATCAGTCTGCAGGTGGCAGAGAAAGAGTCGTCTTGCAGAAGATGTCACGGAGTCATACGGCAGCCTCTGAAGACGTACCATACATTTCTGGAAAGGTCGTCCAGTCGGCTTCGCAGGCGAGGTGATCTCATCCCATTCCTAGTTCGGGCCTGTCCGGGAGAGCCGTTCTCGCCTGACTGCGCTAGGCTCCCCCTGCAGAGTACCAGAACCCGATTTGAAGCTGTACCACAACAAACGGTGGAAGATTCAGACTACGAGCCCTTCTGCAAAGTTCTTCTTCCTCCAGTCCTCTACCAGGATCAAGAAGTGGAACTGTGTTCGGTGTCCAGAGGCCGGAGTTCTCATTCTTCTCCCTCGGCTGGTCGGGTCTGCCTCCCACAACCTGCAGCGACCTGCCTCCACTCTTCTGAGTCTCCCTATCCGCACCGACATCAGACGGCTGCCCCGTCAGTTTTTCTGCGAAGAGGGCTCGACCATGGTTCCAGAAACTCAGGCGGCTCGTGATTCAGAGCTTGGGAACGGCCGGGGTAACTTCTGCAAGTCACTGTTCGTATCAAGTAGCTGCTACCGAGTTACTGTCACCAAGTACCTGAACCTGAAAGGAAGCTGTGCCACGGCGAACCCTAGCAGAACCAGGCCGAGGCCTCTTCATCAAAGTTCTTCCACGTCCTGTCCTCTTCCAGGATCAGGAAGCGGAACTACGTTCGGGTTCCATGAGACAGAGTTATAGAGATTCTCCTCCGACTGCTCCAAGCGGCCTCCCCAAGTCTGCTACGACCTGTCAGCACCTTCTTGGGTCCCCCGGTCCCCTCCGACCTCATCTGGCTTCCCCGTTGATTCTTCTGTGAAGGAGACTCGACCACGATTCCAGAAACTCTGACGGCTCGTGATTCAGGGTTCGGGAGTGGCCGGGGTAGCTTCTGCAAGTGGCTGTTCATATCTGGTAGTGCTGCGGCCAGAATCTGCCACCTTGTTCGTCGCTCGACCCGGACCAGCAGCTGTAGCAGAAGAAATTGGGAAAATGCTGAGCCATCCGCGTGCCTGATACGAAGAACCCCACGCTGGTCTCGCCTCCAGCAAAATTCAGGAACGTGATCTATAGCCCCGGGACCGTCTGGCTGTCAGCCATCACAGCCTGCAAGTGGAAACAACTTCGGCTTCCTTCTTCCGTTCTCCGATGGTTTTCCCGTCCCTGCCTGGCCGGCTTACTGCCCCTCCCTGTGTGGAGGTAGTGTTTGATTGTATTTGATCATCCCTTCCCCGAGGTCACCCTCCTACGTGAGGTGTAGTGATTGTATTAAGTTGAACAGGTTGAAGCTTCATCGGTGCGTCGTGCGGGTAGCCCACGCTTCCCCGCTCGCCCTCGTCTCCGGCCGGGATCGGCGTCCCCACGCTGATCAGGTGAGCTTCTGGCCACTCATCGTTGCTGGTTTATTACCATTGCTTAGCTTAGTATCGTTCTTAGTTTCTCGTCGGTGGTGAGGTGAGTGCCCGACCCAAATCAATCAATTCGAGTGTCCGCCGCGGAGCGAGTTGTGAGAGGGCCGCTACATCCCACGCCCTTGGCGTGCTGGCCGCCCACGAAATTGGGGCATCCCTGGCCCATTGGGGTCCAACCTTAGCTGGCCATACCCTTGGAACATTGAGGTCCAACCTCGAACCCTCACTGCCATCGCCGGTCCTCCTACGGACCCGAGTGTGCCAACGCGAGTGAGTCCGCTTGTGTCACGTTGCCTAAATTGTTGTGTTGCTTGCAAATTCTAGGACCGAGGGGTCGTGTCACATCAGCCAAGTACAACCCTCATTGGGTAGTTATACTTTGACGGCGCATCCAGAATTGATACCCCGACAACTGGGTCAGCAAGAGTCAGGGCAGGGGCAGGCATAGTTCTGAAATCTCTAGAAGGAGAAGTCATATATACGCCCTGTTCAATAAACAAAGCTTGCATAAATAATGAAGCAGAATATGAAGCCCTAATAATCGGGCTACAGATTGCTCTATCCATGGGAATTCAGATGCTGGAAGCATTCGGGGATTCCATGCTAGTTATAAAACAATTGGAAGGAGAGTTCGATGTGCGGAAGCAAGTCTCCCTTATTACCGAGGACAGATTCTATTTCATCAGCATCAAACACATCAACCAAGGACAGAATGCTTAGGTAGACGCCCTCGCAAAGCTGGCCAGTTGTTTGGCAATCCTGCCAGACACAAGCCAGAATATAATAGTAATTAACCGGCGGCAGGTCCCCAGTATGACAGAGGTCCTGACCGATGAACAAGAAAATGAAGTGGCAGCACTGGAAGAAATCTAACAGTCCGATTGGCAGGAACATCTCCTACGTTGGTTTCAACACCAACAGCTCCGGAACGAAAAAGAATAAAGAATGAAGCTCCTGAGAGTCAAAGATTATTATGAAATGAGGAACGGAACTTTGTTTCAAATAATGGTGGATGCACAAAAGAAAATCTTACTCCGCTGCTTGTCTCCAGTAGAAGCCTGGCAAGTAATGCAAGAAGTCCATGCCGGGTCAGCTGGGGCACATTAGGCTGGTCCAAAAATGAAGATTGAAATAAAGAAATTGGGCTACTACTGGCCCTCTATGTTTGACGAATGTTGCAAGTTCGCTAAAGCCTGCTAAAGGTTTCAGGAACATGCCACTATGTCAAGAAGACCACCGGCGCCGCTGCACCCTACCATACCAAGTTGGCCATTTGCTCAATGGGGCACAGACGTGGTAGGGCCGCTACCAGCATCTTCATCTGGATGCAAACATATCTTAGCAGCAATAGATTACTTCTCCAGATGGGCTGAAGCAATAGCACTAAGAGAAGTGACGGGAGAATTGGTCGCCAGATTCTTCCGACAGAATATAATATTTCGGTTTGGAGTCCCCAGCTGAATTATCTCTTACAATGACAGTCACTTCAAGAACCATAAGGTGTACCGACTGGCCGACAAATACAAGATTGATTGGAGAACGTCATCTCCCTACTACCCTCAAGTCAACGGACTTGCAGAAGCCTTCAATAAAACGCTATGCGCCCTGCTAGCGAAGACCGTTAAGGCTAATAAAAGAGATTGGGAAGAAAGGATGTACGAAGCACTCTGGGCTTATCGTATAGTTTACAAAACCCCAACTGGTTGCTCACCTTACTCCCTCGTGTACAGGTCGGAGGCTGTGGTGCCAATTGAATTAGAGATTCCCTCGTTGCGAGTCGCCATCCAGCATGGGTTGGTTAGCAGCGGGCAGAATAACATGGAAAGAAGACTGGAAGAGCTCGCCGAGCTCGAAGGAAAGCGGCTCTGCGCGCAACAAAATATCCAATTATACCAGGCTCGCGTGGCCGGTGCTTTCTACAAGCTGGTCAAAGGGTGAGAATTTAAGATAGGAGACCTAGTAATGGTCAAAAGAAGAGAAGTGACGGCCTCTAACCCTAAAGGGAAGTTGGTCAAAAATTAGGTAGGCATGTATGTCGTGCATCGAGTCTATGAAGGGGGTGCTTATGTTCTGGTCGACCACAAGGGCGCAGTCTAGTTCTCTACCCTCAACGGGAGGCACTTGAAGTTATATCGGGCGGCTGAACCGACACTTGAAAAATGAATTAGACTGAAGCATTGCGCAGCAAGCCATAAGTCCCACTGGCATTCTCGGAATGACCGAAACCCACCTTGGTCTAGTGGCACTCTGCCCTGACTGAGCTATCAAGAAATACAATATTGCCATTACGGACCTTACGTCCGAACTGGCAAAAAACTCATCCCTTGCGTTGGTATTTATCCTTACCAATGAATAAACCCCTTTTTTTGGCGCAAGACTTCGTGTCCCAGCTGACTCTCTTACAATACCGCCATTACGGAGCTCACGTCTGAATCGGTGGAAATCATTTACTTGTGTCAGCTTTACATTCTTGCTAATGAATAAACCCATTTCCAGCAGAAGACTTTGTGTCCTAGCCAGCTTTCCTACAATACTGCCATTACAGACCTTACATCTGGATCGGTGAATGCTCTTCCTTTGCGTTGGTATTTATTCTTACCAACGAATAAACCCCCTTTCGGCGCAAGGCTGCGTGCCCTAGCCGACTTCTGCACGCCATCGCCATTACGGACCTTACGACCAAATCGGCGCAGAAACTCATCCCTTGCGTTGGTATTTGTCCTTACCAATAAATAAACCCCTTTTCTCGGTGCAAGGCTGCGTGCCCAAGCTAACTGTCATATGCCACTACGTGGGGTCAAACATCACATGATTGACCCATCCTCGTTTTCTTACTCTATGTTCAAAAAAATGATGAAATGGTAAAATTGGGGCTTAAAATAGAGGTGCCCCACCGGCCTCGTTCTTACACTTGGGCGAGGGCAAAAATGGCTATAACCAAGCTACGGTGAAAACCCGAAAGGGGACGGCAAGTAAAATCGGGTAGCCCGCCACGTGAAAACCAGAAAGGCCGCATGGGCAAAAGTAAGAGGGGGCTGGCTTTGGTGAAAACCCGAAAGGGCGCTTAAGCCAGTAATATGGTAATTTAAAGTTCCTCTTCACCCTCATCCTAATGAAACTCCGAAAAGGACGATCACCACAAGTCCCGTCGGAGATCTTTTCTCTCTACAAATCGTGTTCGACCCTTGTCATCATCGGCAAGATCGGTCGAAGTTTCCCTTAACTTGGACCCTTCATCCTCGTTAATGAATAAACCTCCTTTTGCTTTGGCATTTAAACAATGTCGATGAACAAACCAGTGTTCGACCCTTGTCATCATCGACAAGATTGGTCGATGTTTCCCTTAACTTGGACCCTTCATCCTTGTTAATGAATAAACCCCCTTTGCTTTCGCATTTAACCAATGTCGATGAACAAGCTAGTGTTTGACCCTTGTCATCATCGGTAAGATCGGTCGACATTTCTCTTAACTTGGACCCTTCGTCCTCGTTAACGAATAAACTTCCTTTTGTTTCGGCATTTAACCAATGTCGATGAACAAGCCAGTGTTCGACCCTTGCCATCATCGGCAAGATCGATCGATGTTTCCCTTAACTTTGACCCTTCATCCTCGTTAATGAATAAACCTCCTTTGCTTTGACATTTAACCAATGTTGATGAACAAGCCAGTGTTTGACCCTTGTCATCATCGACAAGATCGGTCGATGTTTCCCTTAACTTGGACCCTTCGTCCTCGTTAATGAATAAACCTCCTTTGCTTTGATATTTAACCAATGTCGATGAACAAGCTAGCGTTCGACCCTTGTCATCATCGGCAAGATCGGTCGACATTTCCCTTAACTTGGACCCTTCGTCCTTGTTAATGAATGAACCTCTTTTTCTTCAGCATTTAACCAATGTCGATGAACAAGCCAGTGTTCGACCTTTGTCATCATCGGCAAGATCGGTCGACGTTTCCCTTAACTTGGACCCTTCATCCTCGTTAATGAATAAACCTCTTTTGCTTCAGCATTTAACTAATGTGAATGAACAAGCCCGTGTTCGAACCTTGTCAGCATCGGCAAGATCGATCGACAGTTCTTTTAACCTGGACCCTTCGTCCTCGTTAATGAATAAAACTCTTTTGCTTTGGCATTTAACCAATGTCGATGAACAAGCCAGTGTTCGACCCTTGTCATCATCAGTAAGATCGATCGACGTTTCCCTTAACTTGGACCCTTCGTCCTTGTTAATGAATAAACCTCCTTTGCTTCGGCATTTAACCATTGTCGATGAACAAGCCAGCGTTCGACCATTGTCATCATCGACAAGATCGGTTGACATTTCCCTTAACTTGGACCCTTCGTCCTCGTTAATGAATGAACCTCTTTTGCTTCGACATTTAACCAATGTCGATGAACAAGCCAATGTTCGACCCTTGTCATCATCGACAAGATCGGTCGACATTTCCCTTAACTTGTACTGTAGCAACCCTAATAAATTTAAAAGAATAAAATAAGTCAAAATAGAATAAAAGACTAAGTAAAGAAAAGATAAAAATCCGAAATGGAAAAGAATTAAACTCTAATGAAAATAACGCCTCAGAAAAAGGCGTGACCTTACAAATAAGCGACCTTCAACCAGGCGCGAATTAAAGAAGGGACGCCCAAATAATAAGGCGTCAAATTTCAAATGACCAAAATAAATAAAAAGGGCAAGAAAGCGTAACGCCCTTTGAGTGGACGCGTTTCAACATGTAACGACGTCTGACAAGGCGTCAATTTAAATTCGACGCCCTGACCTAGGTCGTTAATTCAATTCGTCTCCCGTTCGACCCAGGAACTTATCCAGGGTAAGTTGATAACTATGAGAAAGAGTTCGAATGTAGTAATAACTCTAATATGGAAGTGTTACTTCCAATGCAACTCTAACTCCATTAGGATTGTAGAAATCCTATAAAAACCCTTGACTATCAAACCCTAAAGCTATTTGGTCGATCTGCTGCTGCTACGGTACGTAAAGAACAGCAGTTCTTCTTATCTCTTTTTATCATTACTTTCGGTTGCATGAAGAATTAATGATTCTTCATCTCTTCTTACAGGTTAAGAAGATTAACGTTGTGAAGAACAAAAGGGTAAGTTCTTCTTTCCTCTACCTTCAGTCAAGTATTATGAAGAAAATACTGATGTTTCGTATATATATATTCCTCTGTAGGAAAAGCTCTCTACCTGAAGAAACGAAGTGTTCTTCATCTACGTTCTTTTCATCAAAGCCATCGTTCAGTAGTAGTTCCATCTAGTTTAGGAGTCTCTGTTCTTCTTATCAAATCTCTTCACGTTTCTCCATCCAGATTATTGCCCAAGGTAGGTTTTCTCAAGACACTGTAGCCCAAACAAAGTAATTCAAAATATATACTAGCATGGCATGCATGTACATGGTTTAATATAGTATTAAAGCGTTTTATGTAATATCTTGAAAGAAACGCCCATGACAAGGGCGCTAATTTAAAGAAACGACCTGCCCAAGGTCGTCAATTACAGATTTGACGCCCTTCCCTGTAGGCGTCAATTTCATGCAATTTTCTATAAATAATAAATACCCACGTTTAAAAATTAAATATCTATGAAATCCTGAAACTAATGTAATGCATGAACTTACCTGTGAAGTCCTGCTATTTTTTTCTTGTCATGATTATATACCCTGTCTCTTGAAAGTTTATTATCCTGAAATTCATAAAAATTCCTAGAAACTGTGAATTCACGACTTGAACGAGGTCGTTTCTTATTGAACCCACGCCGCATACTAGGGCGTGAATTTAATTATAACGCCCCTTCCTAGGGCGCGTTTTTGATAAACTCCTGAAATTATATATCCTGTGAAAATATTGTAAATAAAAGGACGCCTGAAAGAGTAGGCGTCAAATTTAAATAAAACGACCCTGCACAGGGCGTGTTTTTGATGAAATAATGAATTATTGAAATTCTTGTAAAATAGGAAAAATAGATGAACGCCCTTATCTAAGGCGTTAATTACTTGAGTAGTGACTTTACTTAAGTCGTTATTTTCCTGTAAAAATGTTTTTACCGGTTTCTGATAAACGATGGTTTCAGTATATCTATATATATGTATATCGGCACTATATCTCCACTCCGTGAGTATAGTCACACGTTTTCATGATGTTTTATCGATCACCCTCAATTCTCATTGACATACAAGCTCTCTATTGGACATTCCGTTCCTTTGGACTAGCGAGTTAGTCATAGAGACCTCCGTAAGACTCCTCGCCGCCTTGGATTCCCTCAAGGCCGACTGAGCTGGTTGTACCCTAAAAACCCATTACACTATTGAATGCCATGTCACTCTAAAGAAACATGGTATATCGGCCCTTATGATATGCAAAGAGTATATCATGAGAATTCTTAATGGGATGATGATATCATGCCATTTGTTGATGTTCTTGTAGACCTCAATCCTATAATAAGAATGAGGGTATCTTGCCTTTGATATACTGTTCATGTGGACCTCAATTCTATAAAAAGAATGTCCATACTTGTTTGTCATGGTACCCGAGTTAAGAGAACCTAATTCCACCTAGTTTCATCAATAAATCGTGTTTATACCGTTATTATCGCCTCTCTATGTCCAATGTTATATTTTTGGACTCCATTCTCTCAAAGTTATCCTACGTATCTACAAGCTTAAAATGTTGAAATTCCATATTGGCTACATATATATACAAGAGTGGATGTCAAAAATACATGATAAATGCCTGCGCATATAGGGCCGATCTGGTCCTGGGAGGAGCACCCGAAAGTACTTGTGCCCATGGGAGTTGAATGATAAGGTATCTGGCATTATACCGAGTGCATGACTAGCTTGATTGGACATTCCACACAAATCTTGTACTTGACTCGTACTTGACTTGACATGACTTGCGTGACCCGAAAAAAAAGGGTAATTACTTGTTTGCTTGATACATGATAGCCAAAGTTCTTGACATGACTTGCTAAAAAGTACTTGCTTGAATATCTGTTATCTTTTCTTGAAAGCTCATGACTAGTTCATCTTGCTGTCTTATTGATAAATTCTTTCTCTATCTTGTCGTTTTATGCGAGCATGCATAGCTATAGTACATTCATGAAAAATGTAATTACTTAGACCCCTTGCTAAGCGCTTGAGATATAATTTCCTACTGAGCGTTCGCTCACTCCGTGTGTTCCCTACTTTTCAGGTAATTCCGACAACGAGGGAAGTCAATCGGATGGGAATGGTCAAGAGTGAAAGAGATAGAACTTCTCCAAGTGTCATCTAGTCTTTTTCCTATTTTTGAGTCAACTATGTACTTTTCCTTTTTTTTTGAATAGAGTATTGGATTTGTAATAGTCTATCCATTATGAAATAAAGGATTGGGTTATCTTTCTATTTTGCGCATCTCTGTTTTGGTGTCGAATACACTACTACTCTGATTGACATGATTGATATAAACTCGTCGCGCATATCCGAGTATCTTCCGCGCTCAGGGCGTGACATGTACCCTTCGTCCTCGTTAATGAATAAACCTCCTTTGCTTCGACATTTAACCAATGTCGATGAACAAGCCCATGTTCGACCCTTGTCATCATCGGCAAGATCGGTCGACGTTTCCCTTAACCTCGACCCTTTATCCTCGTTAATGAATAAACCTCCGTTGCTTCGGCATTTAACCAATGTCGATGAACAAGCCAGTGTTCGACCCTTGTCATCATCGGCAAGATCGGTCAACGTTTCTCTTAACTTGGACCCTTCGTCGTCGTTCATGAAGAAATCTCCTTTGCCTCGACATTTAGCCAATGTCAATGAACAAACCATGTTCGACCCTTGTCATCATCGGCAAGACCGGTCGATGTTCCCCTTAACTTGGACCTTCCGTCCTTGTTAATGAATATACCTTTGCTTTGACATTTAGCCAATGTCGATGAACAAACCTACATTTGACCCTTTTCGTCATCGGTAAGGCCGGTCAACATCTCACTGGTCCTCATCTATTCCGGATTCGTTCCGTGAACCAAGTACAAAAAAAGAAGAAGAAAAGAAAAGAAAAGAAAAAATGAATCTTAAAATGGAGGTGCCTCGCCGGTCTTACTCGAATATTCTGAGTAAGGGCAAAAATGGCTCTAACCCAGCTGCGGTGAAAACCCGAAAGGGCGCCGCAGGTAAAATCGGATATCCCGCCACGTGGAAACCCGTAAGGGCGCGTGAGCAAAAGCAAGAGGGGGCTGACTTCGGCGAAGACTTGCAAGGGCGCTTACGTTAGTAATGTGACAAAAAAAAATAATATAAAGAAAAAGAAAAGAAGAAAGCGAATGATGATGATGAAACAATGAGGTCATATTCTCATTTGTCACTTGATTTCTACAAAGGTTCTCGTACGAGCCTTGTGCCTATGAACCTACCTTTGCTTCGGCATTTATTCAATGACCGATGAACAAGCTACTATTGACCCTTGTCACCATCGGCAAGACCGGCCAGTATTCCCTTAACCTGGACCTTCCATCCCCATTAATGAACAAACCCTTTACTTCGGCATTTATCCAATGCCGATGAACAAGCTACTATTGACCCTTATCATCATCGGCAAGAGAAATTAATATCCCCTTAACCCGGGCCTTACGTCCGCGTTAATGAATAGCCTATCTTTGCTTCGGCATTTATCAAATGCCGATGAACAAATTGTCTTTGACCCTTGTCATCATCGGCAAGACCGGTCAATATCCCCTTAACCCCGGCCTTACATCCGGGTTAACGAATAGCCTATCTTTGCTTCAACATTTATCTAATGCCGATGAACAAACTACCTTTGACCCTTGTCATCGTTGGAAAGACCGGTCAATATCCCCTTAACCCGGGCCTTACGTCCGTGTTAACGAATAGCCTATCTTTGCTTCGGCATTTATCTAATGCTGATGAACAAACTGCCTTTGACCCTTGTCATCACCGACAACACCGATCAGTGTTTCCCTTAACCCAGACCATACGTCCATGTTAATGAACAAGCCTCCCTTTGCCTCGGCCTTAAACCCGTGTCGACGGACAAACCTACCGTCAACCTTTGTTGCCTTCGGCAAGGTCTACAAATAAACCTCTAGTTCTACCCTCCGGCCCGTGGTGGCCCGTAAATCTCTCTCCCTATCCCCTGGTGCTCGGCCTAGGTAGATCAGTGGTCCCAAGGGGAAGTTGTGCCATGGTGGAGCGAACCCCTCGCCCCTTCCCTGAAGGTGTGAGTGCTCTCTTGCCTTAGCAACTGACATACCCGGACTAAATAAATTGGCTCGGCAAGCAGATATGCAAAATAAGGCAACAAAAGTTTCCATTCAAACATAAATGGAAAGATACATGTTACCCGGGACACACCCCCCCCGGAATACGTGAAGGCTCACAAAAAGGGAGTGAAAATGATAAAGCTACTGTAGAGAGCGGCGGAAGATGTCCTCAAACTCAAGCAGCCCTAAGGACGAGTGATGGGCCAGCTCCTGTAAGTGAGTTTCCTCGGCCTGCAGTCGCGTCAATTTCTCCTCGCCACGCTCGAGAGGAGGAGGAAGAGAGAGAAAGTTGAGATGCAAATGAAGTTGAAGTAAGAAAGAAAGAGAAGAAAGAAGAAGTTATAGGGGGCCTTCGATGGGCTTAATCTGGCGCGCCAAAAGGCGCGCCATTTTTGCTTCTCCCACCCAAATTCGAATCCAACTCACCCCCTTGGGTTAATCTGGCATGCTAAATAGTGCGCCGTATTAACCCTCTTCACTCCAAATGGCGTAGGAGTCGCGCCATATTAACCAAAGCCCCATGGCCGCACCGGATTAACCAACGCGCTGGGTTTAAGGGCCATTCCAAGCCTATGTCATCCAGATGGGAAATCTGCCCAAACGGAGCTCATCCGCTGGTCTTGCTTCACTCGTGCCTTGCTCGCAGCACCCGTGGCTGGGGGGCATTTGTTGACACTCAAAATATGCTCGATGGTGACCAAGCCTAAATGATAGAAATGATGCGGCCCGCTGAAGTGAAAAAGCCAAAGGACACCAATGCACTGAAGCTTTCTCAAGCTGCCAGAGCCTCAGGTCAGCCAGTATGAACACTAGGGACTTCACCTCGGGAGAGTCGAGAGGAATCTACAACAAACCAGTAGTGCCGACAGGCTTGCCCAATGAACCGGCATCGACTCGGTCGTGCCGCACGAGCAACACCTGTTGTCCGACCAAGGACAAGGGTAAACCTGGTGGCTCGCCACCTGAAAGAAAATTCTCTCGAGGTGGTAAAACATCCTTGGCCCTTCAGAACAAGGGACCGAAGGCTCCATCGGTGGAAGACTCGGATAACCCGGCATGGCTACATCTTCCAAATAAATCGAGTCCGTTAGTGACCGAATGATCGCCCAGTCGAGGCGGAAGCACTCCGGGTAGTATCCCACTCCCCGAGAAAGCTACTAATGCAAGTCAAGTCGAGCCAGTAGCACGAACCACAGTGTCGAAAGCCACGTCAACAAAAAATCCACGTGTCCGAGCCGAAGATGCAGGAGGTTCTGAAAGCTGCCGTTCAGTGGCCTGAAAGCGTAGTCAATGCTTCACGCCATGGTTTTACAAGACCAGGGCAAGATGAAGGATCACAGTAACTCCCAAAGTCTATCTGGGGCCCACTGTCTGCCTCGTGTCGAATAAACACTATGAACTGGCTTAATCCGGTGCGCCCCCTAATCCGACGTGCCCCTCTTTTCGGCGCGCCCCCTTTCCGGCGCGCAAGCATAATCCTAATGGTTTTGTGGCGTGCTCCCCTCACGTCGGGGAGGAATCACGCCTGAGGGGTGCTATATATATAAGCCAATAGGAGACAAAAAAAAGAAGGGGGAACGATTGAGAAAGAGGGAGAGCTAGCATAGAAGAGAGATCCAAGAGAGGTAGACGGACAGAGAAGAGAAGCTTGGAGAGGAAGAAAGAGCGAGTGAAGAGCCCATTTTTGATACTCTATTTTCCTGCTGCAGATATCTGAGGTGGGTTTGCAGAAGTCGTCCGGGTTTCCTCTTCTCTCTTCCTCCCCCTTCTACCAAGATAGCTCCACCAAGTGATGTAATGAAATGGGCAATGATATGAGCCCGTAGTTTTTCTTTTAGCCGTTGTCCTCTATTTCTCTCTATTTTCTTTTCTTCCTCAAGCCGGGGATTGGCTTCGTGAGACAACGCCGAGCCGCAGTTGTATATAATGTTCTATGTGGTGCCTTCCCTTTGAGAGTTTGAATGAACACATAAAAGCATATTCGAACTATTCCTTTTCATCTGATTGCAATATCTTTCCCTATATTCTGTGTGTGATTGTTTGATTTTCCAACGCCGAATATGCCCTAGTATCTGGGCAATATTGATATCATCATCCCTCTCCCTGGGGTTCGCTTTCCAGTGATATGCCGGTATATTGTTCCCATCGTGTTGTTGGAGGGTTCAATTACCAGAGGAACATACGTCTGTGCCTCTCTGGTCAAACCCCGGGACTGACCTTTCACTATCCCCTCTATCCTTAATCATGGGCTGGGGAGGATGGGATCATCCCTACAGTCTGGGGTTCCCTTGTATCATCGTCTTCCCTATACGCTGCACATCAACTGTATGAAGGGTTGCCTTCTCCAGTCGGTTCATTTTAGTTCATGATTTTCGAAGGCTAATCTGCTAACCAACTAACAAGCTAACCCCTATAGCCATACATATTCATATGCATATGACTTTCTATAGTCGATTTATTGGCCGAATGCATTTTGCATATATCTTATGTACTTCTACTTTCCTCAATGAGTCTGGTGGCCGGGGAGAGGGGACATTCCCCATTGACTCTTTCAATCACCGTTGGACCATAGGGTCATGTACCTTGATGACATGTACCCCATGAACTGCCAAGTGAACATTAACAGGGTTCTTAACCCGACATTAAATCCACATTTCCTCAGGAATGGTGGTGGCCGTGTGTAAGGTACCTCTTGTAGGCTAGCCCTTGAGGTATCCCCCATCTCGGCCGTCCCTTTAACAACATCTTCGACTTGTGGAGTGTTGGTGCCCCTCGTAGGCTAGCCCTCGAGGTTTCCCTCCATTGAAGTCTATTGGTCACCGTTTGGCACTCCCGGCTTTAAGGAGCGTACCCCAGATGCTGTGGGACTGTCTCCACTTCGCCCCCGCAACCCTCTGGGCATGGGGAGGTGCTACCCAAATTTTGAATAAATACTTAGCCTGAATTAGATGAATTTTCAGCTATAAGTCTACTTTAGACTATGCTCAAGTAAGAACCTCGCATAAGTCTGGATTTGTCATGTTTGTAGGGCACTTGGGACCTGAATAAACCCTTTAATCTTCTCAATTAATACCAAAGTTCTAAGAAATTTGTCTGGCATTTCATTAAAGACCAAACTAGCCAAATCTACCTTGATCCGCCGCGCCCCTAAACCGGCGCGCCAATTTCCGGTGCGACCCCCCCTCCCCCGCGCCGCTTTAGCCTTACACTCATAACCTAATTCAATTTCCCTGGCCTCCACCCGGCGCGCCCTGGGTGCACTGTTTTAACCACAATTCAGCACCGCGATGTTTTAGTCCAACTCCACCCATATGTGCACAGACCTCGCTCACTTCTTCATTCTTCGACCCTAGCAAGCTACACTGACCTACCCTAACATCGTTGCACACCCTGCACCGACTTAGCCATCACCCCGTGCACACCCTGCACCCACCCTATATGTGCGTCGACTCACCTCACTCATGCACCGACCCCTCTTCATGCATCAACCAAACCCACTTTGTGCATATTCATGCACTGACCTCAAACATGCCCTTACCTCATGTATGCATCGACCTTCAAGTCATGCACTGACCCTTCTTCATACATCAACCCCAGCAAAGACTGTGAGGTTCGTATTAAATAAATTAATAATTATTTTAATAACAGGGGCTAATGTTATAGCCCTAACTGATCCAATGAATCCGGTCAAATAAATGAATAAAAGGGGTTCAACGTTTTCAATTATGCTGAGCATCCATCTTGAAATCATGAATGTACATTTGCATTAGCATGCATTGCCATCTAAATGAGCATGACTAAAACCTTTAATTACATGAGCTAACTAATTAAGGAACTCGTTGCATTTTGCATGAATGGTCAACCAAATGACCTCATTCCACAGCATCCATTGGTGCATTTAGTCAGTATTCTCTATGCCCTCGTATCATCCCTCGAGGCATCCTCTCTTGGCAATAAATCAAGGGTTGTCCTCTTTCTTAGAGGATGTAATTAACGTCATAGCCTTTATGGTATGACGGACTCTAGGTCCCGACACGAACCTCATAATCGACTGACCAAGTCAGATCGAGCGCATAATAAACTTGTCACTCAATGACTGGCACGCCTACGCAAATATCAAACAAACGATCTAGTTCGGACTTGAAAATATAGAGAAAATCAGTCCCCCACAGACCCTAGGCGTCTTCTTGCAACGATTTGGTAAAAGAACATCCCCCATTCTACCGCCACGTTTCGTACAACTCTCCCTCGTCACCCACGTTTGATCCCACGTTGTCCGAAGCTTTTAGAGTGAGCCCCGGGACACAAAACTGGACTCTCGATCACACGGCAGAGGGGACTCACGAGACTTCGGGGGGCAGAAGGAGAGGTTGGTGAACTTGGCGAGAAGTTTCGGAAGGGGAGTTGAAGCCACGAGCTTGGCTACCCCCGGGTTTGACCTCTCACTCTCATTGTTCTCTACTTCGTCTCCACAATTCTCCTCCCTGTTTACATCATAGCATATTAGAATCAATCAAATCGCATCTAGAGGTTCCATTTTAAACAAATGGGAAGGCGGGTGGTCGAAAGTCTCGACCATCCCCCCTTCCCACAACCCCCAGATAATCACGTCTTCACTTTCTTCTTCCTAATTATTGTGAGAACTCTTACAACACTTCACAGAACTAATGGCACCTTTTCCTTTTGTTTTCATGAGCTTTTGTCACTATTTGTGGGGTCTTTGGCATTTCGGGACGTAACAGGCTCCACCCTTGGCCGGCCGAGGATGGAGAAGATAGGACCCCATACTCTCTCTGCTTGAAGGCACTCCTACGCGATCACACAATTCCTGTGAGGTTCAGGTAATAACCTATGGCGATCACATTGCTCTATCTATTCTAACCTTTACATTGTAGGAACGTGGATGAACGAATGGGCATTCCTCTCTCATAGCCTCGTGAGGGAACAAACGCCAGGCCAACAAATCATCCACGACGTTGACCAACCGTCGCCACTATCGCCGGTGCCTACAGCAAATTTGGTGATCACAGTGGGACCCTCTACTGTCTACTGTGAGTCCCTAATGCCAAAAATCCAAAGATTAAAAGCTCATGCATTTTCCATCACGTTTTAATTTATTTTTTGTTTATGTTGTCATCAGAAGGAGGCCAAACTCTTGGCCGCTTAACCTCCTAGGCATCCAGGCCAGTGGCCGCCCAGGCCACCTGTGAACGGCTACCAGAGTGGCTGCCCACAGGGGTAGCCGGCCCAGCAGCTGGCCACCCACCCCAACCTCAACGGCCCATCAGTTGGCTGCCCTCCTCCCCTGAGTGGCCATCGACCTGGCCACCCAGGTACTTCAACGGCCACTGCTTTGGCCGTTTCCTATTTATTTTTTGTTCATCCCCATCTTCTGGTTTGTAGTTTGTTCATCTGGCATGTATTGTGTGTTTGACATTCTCTGCTGGTGTACGCGTGGGTGGGCTTAGGAAGAGCCGGCATCACACCGTATAGGAACACCCTCTCGTTGGAAGTGATCTCTTCACCTGGGGATTCCCACTCGGGTGCAACCGGCTCATTTCAATTAGGAACCTCCGTGAGTCCTCACTGTTGGTTTATGCCAGCATCTCCTTGGATTTGGTGTGTACCACGTGGGGTATGGGACCCACGTTGGACCATCGGTGCTTGGCAGCCCAACCCACCGCATGGATTATGGGGTCCATGTGTGAAGCCCCTCATGTCCGCCCACAACACGATAGTGTGGGGCTCTACGCTGCCATAAGGAAATACGGTCTAACCTTCGCTACCAGCTCGAGCTTTTAGTGCAATGGTATGGGCTTGATCCTGTAAATTGGTATCAGAGCGAGGTCGCGGGTTCAAATCCCAGGTGCCGCTGGGGGGGAGATTGTTGGTTTATGCCAGCGTCTCCTTGGATTTGGTGTCTACCATGGGACCCACGTAGGGGTGCTTGGCAGCCCAACCCGTCGCATGGATTATGGGGTCCATGTGCGAAGCCCCTCATGTTCGCCCACAGCACGATAGTGTGGGGCTCTACGCGGCCATAAGGAAATACGATCTAACCTTCACTGCCAGCTCGAGCTTTTAGCGCAATGGTAGGGGCTTGATCCTGTAAACTGGTATCTGCACACATAGTGTTTTACACGCTCATTTCTGACTGAGCTATTCTATGGTGAATGTTCATGAACTTTCATATGTTATTGGATAATCATCATGATGAATCTATTGCAATGACTCACAATATTGCCATCATCAAAAAGGGGGAGATTGTTGTGTCCCCTGTGGTTCTGGAGTTTTGATGATGACAAATATTATGTCTCATTATGTTTACATGTACATCCTTGATGATATAATCCTGATGTAGTATAAGAAACTGTCAGAACAGGTTTAAGAATGACTCACGGATCATGAAAAGGAAGTCAACCCAAGTCAAAGTCAACATAGTGACAGGTAAGGTCAATGCACAGTCAGATCAGGTAATGCTTGCACCTTCATACTGAAACAAGTGTTTTTATCAAACAGTTTGTATTCATGAGCCTTCACGTTCATTTTGGTCATAGGGTTGGTGCAATGTAGGTTAGTGCAGGTCTTTGTATTTTGCATACATCGATCTGTGCACTTTTGCACTCCGTTCACATGGACATATGAGGTCGGTGCTATTTTGTGTCTCATGGGGGTAACATAGTCTGTGCATATTTACACATTCCTATACACTCACATGTCTTTAAAAATAGTGCATGTTTGGTTTGGTTCTGCATAGCGTCTATAGAGTCGGTGCATGTTTTTTCCTCTTTAATACAACATCTGTGCACGTTGTGCATTATGCGAGACTAGGTCTGTGCAGATTTTTGTCTATAGCATATACATTCGGTGCATGTTTTGGGCAAACGAATATAAGGTCAGTGCAATATGGTAGGTCAGTGCATGTTCCTCTGTATGCACATCTCATACCAAGGTCAGTCCATTCATACACTCGGTGCATGTTTAGGTCCATGCATATTACTGTTTAGGGTCTGTGGACACTTCAAAGTCCGTGCACATTTCTGTAGCCTACATCTCATGCTGTGTCTTTAGCGCCAGTCTTGCGTCTCTTATTGCGTGTCATGCAATTGTGTCTATGGTTGTGTCTCTACTGCGTCTTAGCACACCTACGGTCAGTGCACATCTATGTTTCATATCTACGTCTCATACTGCGTCTCACATGCATTTATGTCTTAGCATAACCTCGGTGCATAGTTTGCGTCTCATTCTACGTCTCATGCACAGCTGCGACCATGTCTCATGCACTTATTGTCTTGTGTCTCTGTTAGCGTCTCATCCATTTGAGTCTCATATTGCATGAAGTCAGTGCAAGGTTTGGTTTGCACTAAGTCGGTGCAACTTTTGGTTAAACATAGGTATAAGTCTCACCACATAGTCGATGCAAATCACTATAGCTCTGGTCTATGCACGTTTTACAACATGCATATAGAAACTCGGTGCAATACACTCTTGCTGCATCTGAAGGTCCGTGCATATAGAAAGTCGGTGCATTATCGCCGTACGAACAAACCAGGTCGGTGCAATTCTTGTTATGTGCTTAACAAGTCTATGCACGCTACTGCGGTCACACGTTCATGTAGAGGTCAATGCATTGTTTAACTCGGTGCAAGTTTTGCCTTGATCAAAATATGGTCTGTGCACTGTCTGCCTTGGTGCAAGTCTTGCGAATGCATGTCTTATTCATAGCAACCTAAGGTCTGTGCATGTCGGCACGTTACAATTTAGAGCCTATACATCTTTCATGACTAATGTCTATAAGGTGTTTGACTAAAAGCTTTGTTGAGTTTAATTACAGGGAATAATTTCGTCGACTGAAGCAGGCACGTGTTCCCAGTAGGCTGGAGGCTGGCACGTGATCCTAAGCAGCTAATCAGTGGACATGTGATCCAAGGACTATGAACAGAGGAACATTCTCATTCCTGCCACGTGGACCAATGGGGTTTAAGTGGGGTTCTTTTGCCTCATCCATACGGAGCCCCTGCTCCTATATAAGGTTACCCAACCCTTCGAAGAAGGGTGCTCGTGCGGAGGAGAGAATAGCAGAAAGGGTGTGCCGCCAGAGAAAAGAGCAGAAGAAATAAGAGTGAGCCTGATACTGAGAAGAAGAAGAATAAGAAGAAGGAGTTGCCAGAGAGTGAGAGAGCTGAGAAGTGAGAAGAGAGAGCCTAGAGGAAGAGATTGTGAAAGAAAGAAGAGAGAGCGTGCAGTCATTCATTCTGAAGACCTGTTTAGTCTATTCGTGGATCAAACCCAGAACGACTATGCTCATTGAATATTACTGTGTTTGCTTTTCTTTTTGACTTTTCAGTGTTCCTTTTCGCATTTCCATCTTTGTTCTTCCGATCCTCTAGTTTAAGATCGGGTTCCTCCTGTGGACTCAGGAGAAGGGAGACGTAGTCTCCGGTTGCAAGTAGTGGTGTGCTACTTGTGGTTTCCCTCCGGTTTGGAGGAAGAGAGACTTGGGTCTCTAGTTGCTAGTGACTGGGTGTCACTGGTGGTTCCCCTCCGGGTTGGAGGAAGAGAGAAGTGTGTTCCTCTGGTCAAGCTGTTAGGCAGCGTCTGTTCCAGACTGAGTCTGCGGTTCTTGCTTTTGCAAGGGAAGTCTCACTCCGGTTTGGGGTGAGGGGTGGATGTAGGTAGACTGTGGGTCTGGCTGAACCACCTAAAAATATCTTGTCCATCGTGGTTTGCCTTGCGTACATTTCCATATCTTCTATCCCCCTTCTCAGGTTGTTTGAGCGTTCTATATCAGAAGCTTTCCTGCGTGATTTGGTATTGCTGTTAAGTGTTCGACTGAGTGCTTAATAGAAACATATGCTTCTTATTGCTTCTCGTCGCTTGAGCAAATTTGTGAGTTGAGTCTGCGCGATTCCTTGGGTTATCTATCTTCAGCATTTTTAGTTTCCTGAGTAAGAGAGCTTAGTGGTCTCAGTAGACTTCATTGTGTGTAGGCAAAAGTTTTATTCCGTAATAGTTTTAGAACGGTGATTCATTCACCCCCCTCTGAATCCGTGCCTTGCACCCCAACAAGTGGTATCAGAGCGGGTCTCTGATTCATCAGATCCAACGATCTGCAAAGGATCTTGCTATCCTTTTTAGGTGCATTTCTATTTGTGCTCAGTCTATCGCGAGAATTACTCTTGAACTGATCACCATGGCTCATCCACTGATTTTCAATGGGTCTATATTTGATTCGTGGCTTAGTAGTCTGCATAATCATGTAAAACTTATTAATCCCGATCTGTGGAAATTAATTTCACACGGTCCTCACAGATTACCAAAGAAAGAGTTTGATGTGACACCACCCTTGGACCTATTTGCAAGCATTCAAGTTTGAGCAGCGGACTCACACTAGCGAGCTCACCCGTATGGCGCACACTAGTGCCCGATGGTGACTAGGCGATGTTGGAGAGGGTCCGAGGCGGGACCTTGAGGCTCCAATGGTTGGCTAGCTTAGGGAGAACCCCAAATGGGCCTAGGATGCCCAAATCATGGGCGGCCAACACACCAAGGGTGTGGGTTAAGTGGATGCTCTCACAACTCGCCCGCGATGGTCACTCAATGTACTAGCAATTTGGGCCGAACTCTCACTCTCCGTCCGACGAAGCAATAGCAATAATACTAAGCTAAGCAAGTGATTAAACCAGTAAGAGAGGGACCGAGACTCACCTAGCCGGCGTGAAGACGCCGACTCCGGCCGGAGATGGGGGCGAGCGGGGAGGCAAGGGTATGTACCCGCACGCCGCGTCGATTGAAGCTTCAAACCTGCGACTTAATAATTACATGAACTACACCCCATGCAAGGGGGGGGATATTGGGGTGGGGATTATGCTTAATACATCCAAAACTACCTCCACGCAGGGAGGGGCCTTCAGCCGGCCAAGCGGGGTGGGGAGATATGCAAAGAGAACCGACTTCCCGAGCTTCACCGATTCTGCCTAGCTTCTGTATTTCTGGACAGAGGGTCGATGTCGATGCTGCCAATAATTCCACCGAGCTCAGAATCTGATGAGACTTGCGCCAAAAGCTTGCTAATAGATTGAGGATGATGTCTGAATTTTGGCAGGAGCTCTGGAGCTCAGGGCTGGTCGGGCCAGCGACTAGAACAGGTCAGCAGCTTCTTCCTCTGGCTGGTGCAGAACTGGTACAGCAGGTTGCAGAGGGTACCAAGGATGCTTCTGAACTCCAAATGTGACGAGCCTGGCGATGACGTGATCGTCGTCGGAGTAGCTTCGAGCAGGAATTGACGGGGCCCCAATCGCAGGTCTGAGAAAAATGAGGTAGCCGGATGATCAGGGGCAGCTCAAACTTGGACCCACAGGGGGCAGACGACACACCCCGACGAAGAAAATGGTAACTGGAAGCTTCGGAGGCCGAATGAGGTCCTTCTTCTTGGAGGTGACAGCTAACGGGTAATAGTTTCAGCCCTCCAAAATTAGCACTCCGATCCCTCACGAGCTGGCCGAGGTCAACAGTTGAACAGGAGCTCTATCTCTGGTTCGGACAGGAGCATTTTCCCAGCAGCAGATTGACAGCAATGGCACGACCGCTCCGAACTCCAAATCGAGCGCCGTCAAAGCTGTTGGTTCGGCTGTCGAGTCTTCTATGCAGAAAAATTAACGGGGAAGCCAACCGATACCAAGGTTGGCCGGTATCCTCAGATCACCGGTGAAGGGTCGCTGCAGACTGTGGGAGGACAGAACGTATACTTCGGGGGAGAAAAATGATATCTCCCAAATTCGAATGCCAAATGGAGCTCCGCTTTCTGGGGATGAAAGAGGATTCAGAGAAGAAGAATTCTGATGAAGAAACCGAGCTCTGATTCTTGCTAGGTTGGTCGCGGTGAAACTTTCAAATACTCTCTGGTCTTCAGCCTGGGGCAGATTGCACAGTCACAGAAGATCTGCTCCACCGCACAGCTCCGAGCTCGGATGGATGCGGGACCACCTCTGTTGGAAAGAGGACTCAAAGATGATTGCAACGATGTATGAAGCACCTTCAGAAGCCTCAGGATGACGATGTGACACCTTCTGAAAGTCACTGGACTTCTGCCACCTGCAACCTGCGAACTGTAGGTGGAAGGTGGTGGGAGAAATGGGGTAAATGGAAGTGGAAATGGGGTTGAATTGGTGTGGGAGTGACCCCTAGTTGTGAGGGGGCCTAGGAGGGGGTGTTCTAAGGTGTGGGAGAGGGAGAATGGGGTCTGGAATGGGGTGTTTTCAGAGGGTGAGAGAGGAGCTACGAATTTGGGCTGTGAGGGAGGCACAAGTGGGTGGAGGGAATGTGAGTTTGAATTTTCTTTGATGGGGAGTGATCAATGGTGGTCTTGGGGATGGGAAGAGGTGTCTTGGGAAGGTGGAGTGAGGTTTGGGGAAGGGAAATGGGTAGTTGGGGGTTGGAAGGTGGAGTGGGGATTGGGTGGAGCTCTCTTGGGACTAGGGGGTGGAATAAAGAGGGTTATGGGGAAGGGGAGAGGTTTAAATGGGGTAGGTGGGAGATGGGGTGGTTGGGAAGGTGATTGAATGAGGGGAGGGGAGTTAATGAGAGGTAAATGGGGAGGAGAGAGAAAATTCTGAAAATTGGGGTGGAGGGGAGAGAGAGAGAGAGAGAGAGAGAGATAATGAGAGAGAGATAGTGAGAGAGAAGGCTAGAGGGATTTGGAGTATATCTGGAATTCAATATTCATGCATAAGTTCTTACATATGAGGAGTGGGGTGGCCTATTTATAGGCACATGACTTTTTCACAAAGGACCCTAACAAAAGACACAATGACTAATAACCGAAGGGAAGGGGGGTGTCCATGGGCCTAGCGCAATGAGATGGGCCCAATAGCCTATCTAAACAACACAATGACTTAGGACATTGGTAGATAACCTACTAACCTAGGTACATGACTCAAATAAAGGGAAAATTACATGATTAAGACTCAAATAAAAATAAGAAAAACACATGACTCGACTCACAAACACTTGAGGAACATAATGGCGCTTGCCGACGAACAATCCGAGTCCGGAGAAAATGTAGAGGGGCAAGGGATGCCCTCATCATACCCCCGGGGTGGGAAAAACTCGACCCTGTCGAGTATGGGCCCACCAGGGAAGTAGTATATCGAACTGCGGCTCTGGGCGATCCACGATCTCCATACTCAACCCGCGACCATAGTCGGGGAACGACGCTTCAGCTCGACAAAGTGACTCGGTCATACCCTCATGCTGGCGATGGGATCTTGCTTGCCTAGTATTGCCGCTGTGTGCTCACGTCGGGCTCTCAGGCTATTTGTGGTGGCACTCCAAGGGTGTCTCTCACAAGGGTAGGTGTAAGCTGGAGGCACTCACTAGGATCCACCGCGGTGCCCTTATAAGGTGCTAGATCCGCCACATGAGAAATGGGGAGAATCCCAAAACCCTTTTTAAAAGTTCAACCCATAAGCCGTGTTGCCAAAGCCACTCGGAACTTGGCAAGGTCCAAGTCCTCGTGCCCTCAATTTGGAGGTGACCCTGGGGTAGAGCCACTCCAAAGTCATCATCGTCAAGTTACCAACTTGGAATTCCAAGTGGCGCTCATGAGTTTTTGCTCGCTTGTTGTGAATATCACCGCTTGTTGCTTGATATGTGCTTGGATGCATATGCCATGCTTGATGATGCGATGTGAGTGGGCAATGTTTGGTATGCAAAGGTGGTCCGGGGCAGCCACATGTAGATCGATCATGCTTTGATGCTATGAAGATTGTGACAGACTCAGGGGGACCGGGACATCCATAGATGAACCTTTTATGCATGGGTATGACAAATGTCGGGGGACCCGGACATCCATGTATGCTCCTCTCATACTTAAGACTCATGATGAATGAGGGTGGGCCAATACATCCAAATACGGTCCACTTATGCTTCCTACTTGACATGTGGGTGATGTAAATGAATGTACCCGACTTATGAATCATGCCAAGTGGTGTTGTATGCCAAGACTTATGCACTCTTGTGACAAAGATGTCTCCTATGTGTGGGCCTTTGGACTTCCATTGGAATGGGTCGAAGGGGTCTAGAAAGGTGGATATCATGAGATGGGGCACTTCCTCGATCCCTAGGTGTATACCACCCAAAGTCATGGTTCCCATGGTGTAACCCGGGTCTGGGATGGGGTGGATTGGATCAAACATGGTGGGTTGGGGTAGGGAAAGGTAGGTGGTAGTTAAGGTGGTTGGGTTACTCGGGTTCCTTGACTCCCATTGGAATGGATCATAGGGATCATAAAGTGGGTTACCAAGGGGCTCCATGTCCTCAAGGTCCTCAAAAGGTGATGAGTCGTCTTCTTCTAGTGGAATGGTTGGGCCAGTGTATGGGGTGGGCTGGTTGGTCAAGGTTTTAGGAATCACAATGCTAGGGGAGTGGACCAGGATGGGCTCTTCCACTATGGGGAGAAGGAAAAGGATGTCACTAGTGTAGCAATCAATAGTGCAAACCGAGGAGATAGACCCAATGCATGGATGGATGAGGTTAAGGCTCTTGGGTTGGTCCGCTCCTAGGGCCAATAAAGAAGTCAAGTCTGATTGCCACTTTAGACCATTGAGGATATCATCCCAATCTTCTACCTCATAGTAGGATTGGATTGTGGTGTGATAGGAGTGGAGGGGAATAATTTGGGATGGATATCCCAAAGGTGAGAGAGGTGGGGGTGAGCTAGGAAGGGTGGGTCCTTGCTTGAGCCATTGGAGTATATGCTCATTCATGGTGAAGGTGGGTGACTCTTGAGGATCCGGGCTATTTGAAGTGGTAAAGGGTTGAGGCTTTTCCTTACCATTGGTGTGATCTTGGGCTTCCTTATGGGTGGGAATGGGTTCCGGACTAGCATCAACTCCCATGTGGAGGGTTGTGGAGGTTTCAATTCCTAGTGTTAATGGGTTGGGTAGGTCTAATGCGGGAGAATTGGTGATAGCTGGAGCATGGTGCACTTGGGGTGGTGGGCAAGGGTGGACTTGGATCGGAAGGGGAAGTAGAGGAGGCCTAGGTTGGGGAAAGATTGGTGTAGGAAGCGGGAGGTGAGTTGGGTGAGGGGTTTTGGGTTTGGGGATGGTGGCCATTATGGGCCTTGGTGGAGGGGTGGACACGTGTCCACATGGTTTTTAATGGTGAGGGTTGGATGAGTGGTGGTCACCATGGAGGGAATTGGGTCGGTTAGGGGTCTCTTGCCCTTGGGATCATTTGGGGTGGAAGTGGGGGCTAAAGAGGCTTGACTAGTGTAGGTTAGTGAAGGGGGTTTTGGTTGGGGTGTGGGGGCCCTCATGGGATTAGGTGGGGAGGTGGAGGCCTTGGAGACTTGGGTTCTAGTGGTAAGGGTTTGGACGGGTGGGTTTGGAGGAGTGAGAGTGCTCCTCGAGTTTTGGTAACCCGGGTAGGAAGGGGACATATATTTTACTCTAAGTTGCTCCTTCATATCCTTCCAAGTGGTGATGGGAGTTTCCCTTCTAAGTATCTTTAGCCCGACAATTTGCATCCAATAAGTTTCCGCCCGTTTGGTAAGTTGCATTTTGGCAACCAATGCCTTTTCATCCTCGGATATATGATACCAAGTGAAGTATTGGTCCATTGTAGTTTCCCAATCTAAATATTCTCTAGGAGAGGTTCCATCAAAGGTGGGAAGTGGGAAAGGGACCATTCTATCGTCTGTCCTTGGGGCGGGCCTATTTTCTCCAAGTTGGTTGAGTCGGTCCGATATGTTATCAAGCCGCTCATTGGCATAGGTCAAGGCTTTCATGAAGTAGTTGACATGGCCAGGGAAGTTATGGGTGTTAGTGGTAGGTATCTCTTGGTGGCTTGGACTTATGGAGTGGGCCGATTGGTAAGGTTGATATGAGGTGGCCATACTAGGGGACAAGAGTGATGCACTTGAAGACTCTAAATGCATAGACATGCCCTAGGACCAACTTGATAGAGACAAGTTGTGAGCTTGCTCTGATACCACTTGATGTGACACCACCCTTGGACCTATTTGCAAGCATTGAAGTTTGAGCAGCGGACTCACACTAGCGAGCTCACCCGCATGGCGCACACTAGTGCCCGATGGCTACTAGGCGATGTTGGAGAGGGTCCGAGGCGGGACCTTGAGGCTCCAATGGTTGGCTAGCTTGGGGAGAACCCCAAATGGGCCTAGGATGCCCAAATCATGGGCGGCCAACACACCAAGGGTGTGGGTTAAGTGGATGCTCTCACAACTCGCCCGCGGTGGTCACTCAATGTACTAGTAATTTGGGCCGAACTCTCACTCTCCGTCCGACGAAGCAATAGCAATAATACTAAGCTAAGCAAGTGATTAAACCAGTAAGAGAGGGACCGAGGTTCACCTAGCCGGCGTGAAGACGCCGACTCCGGTCGGAGACGGGGGCGAGCGGGGAGGCGAGGGTATGTACCCGCACGCCGCGTCGATTGAAGCTTCAAACCTGCGACTTAATAATTACATGAACTACATCCCATGTAAGGGGGGGGATATTGGGGTGGGGATTATGCTTAATACATCCAAAACTACCTCCACGCAGGGAAGGGCCTTCAGCCGGCCAAGCGGGGTGGGGAGATATGCAAAGAGAACCGACTTCCCAAGCTTCACCGATTCTGCCTAGCTTCTGTATTTCTGGACAGAGGGTCAATGTCGATGCTGCCAATAATTCCACCGAGCTCAGAATCTGATGAGACTTACGCCAAAAGCTTTCTAACAGATTGAGGATGATGTCTGAATTTTGGCAGGAGCTCTGGAGCTCAGGGCTGGTCGGGCCAGCGACTAGAACAGGTCAGCAGCTTCTTCCTCTGGCTGCTGCAGAACTGGTACAGCAGGTTGCAGTGGGTACCACAGATGCTTCTGAACTCCAAATGTGACGATCCTGGCGATGACGTGATCATCGTCGGAGTAGCTTCGAGCAGGAATTGACGGGGCCCCAATCGGAGGTCGGAGATGAACGAGGTAGCCGGATGAGCAGGGGCAGCTCAAACTTGGACCCACAGGGGGCAGACGACACACCCCGACGAAGAAAATGGTAACTGGAAGCTTCGGAGGCCGAATGAGGTCCTTCTTCTTGGAGGTGACAGCTAACTGGTAATAGTTTCAGCCCTCCAAAATTAGCGCTCCGATCCCTCACGAGCTGGCCGAGGTCAATAGTTGAACAGGAGCTCTATCTCTGGTTCGGACAGGAGCATTTTCCCAGCAGCAGATTGATAGCAATGCCACGACCGCTCCCGAACTCCAAATCGAGCGCCGTCAAAGCTGTTGGTTCGGCTGTCGAGTCTTCTACGCAGAAAAATTAATGGGGAAGCCAACCGATACCAAAGTTGGCCGGTATCCTCAGATCACCGGTGAAGGGTCGCTGCAGACTGTGGGAGGACAGAACGTATACTTCGGGGGAGAAAAATGATATCTCCCAGATTCGAATGCCAAATGGAGCTCCGCTTTCTGGGATGAAAGAGGATTCAGAGAAGAAGAATTTTGATGAAGAAACCGAGCTCTGATTCTTGCTAGGTTGGTCGTGGTGAAACTTCCAAATACTCTCTGGTCTTCAGCCTGGGGCAGATTGCACAGTCGCACAAGATCTGCTCCACCGCACAGCTCCGAGCTCGGATGGATGTGGGACCACCTCTGTTGGAAAATTGGACTCAAAGATGATTCCAACGATGTATGAAGCGCCTTCAGAAGCCTCAGGATGACGATGTGACACCTTCTGCAAGTCGCTGGACTTCTGCCACCTGCAACCTGCGAACTGTAGGTGGAAGGTGGTGGGAGAAATGGGGTAAATGGAAGTGGAAATGGGGGTGAATTGGTGTGGGAGTGACCCCTAGTTGTGAGGGGGCCTAGGAGGGGGTGTTCTAAGGTGTGGGAGAGGGAGAATGGGGTCTGGAATGGGGTGTTTTCAGAGGGTGAGAGAGGAGCTACGAATTTGGGCTGTGAGGGAGGCACAAGTGGGTGGAGGGAATGTGAGTTTGAATTTTCTTTGATGGGGAGTGATCAATGGTGGTCTTGGGGATGGGAAGAGGTGTCTTGGGAAGGTGGAGTGAGGTTTGGGGAAGGGAAATGGATAGTTGGGGGTTGGAAGGTGGAGTGGGGATTGGGTGGAGCTCTCTTGGGACTAGGGGGTGGAATAAAGAGGGTTATGGGGAAGGGGAGAGGTTTAAATGGGGTAGGTGGGAGATGGGGTGGTTGGGAAGGTGATTGAATGAGGGGAGGGGAGTTAATGAGAGGTAAATGGGGAGGAGAGAGAAAATTCCGAAAATTGGGGTGGAGGGAGAGAGAGAGAGAGAGAGAGAGAGAGAGAGAGAGAGAGAGAGAGATATTGAGAGAGAAGGCTAGAGGGATTTGGAGTATATCTAGAATTCAATATTCATGCATAAGTTCTTACATATGAGGAGTGGGGTGGCCTATTTATAGGCACATGACTTTTTCACAAAGGACCCTAACAAAAGACACAATGACTAATAACCGAAGGGAAGGGGGGTGTCCATGGGCCTAGCCCAATGAGATGGGCCCAATAGCCTATCTAAACAACACAATGACTTAGGACATTGGTAGATAACCTACTAACCTAGGTACATGACTCAAATAAAGGGAAAATTACATGATTAAGACTCAAATAAAAATAAGAAAAACACATGACTCGACTCACAAACACTTGAGGAACATAATGGCGCTTGCCGACGAACAATCCGAGTCCGGAGAAAATGTGGAGGGGCAAGGGATGCCCTCATCAGAGTTCAAATGGACTAACAGTCACAGATCAAAGCTTCGAGAAAATCAGAAAGTTTTCAATCTAATGAAAGCAGCTACTGACAAGGTCCTACATTCTTGCTTTCATGACTGCAGGCCCGCTAAGGACATCCTGGATAAGTTGAAGCTAGCTCACAAAAGAAATGAGGACATCTGCATGATGGCTAATGGAAGTAATCAAAGTGGCAGCCAAAATGAAGAAGAGGATGATGATGAGGTAAACCCTTTTGAGAACTATACTATAGATGACTGGGAGAATGCATATTGTGAATTATTAGAGTCACATGACAAGTTGAGAAAATAGTATAAAAAATTGAAAAAGGGTATTGGTTGAATAGCTCAAATTCGTCTTCTTGTGAAACATGTATGGAATTGAAACTATCTCATAATGCTTGTTTGTCTGATAATCAAAAGCTTAAGAAATAAATTGGATTGCTAAAAACTAAAAATCAAGAACTAGCGAATGAGATATCTGAACTTGAAGAAAAACTTAGCTCAACTAATGATGATCAGATTCTTGTTAGCAATCATGTGCAGTATGGGAAATTGCTGGAAGATCTTGAATGTGTTAACTCAGATCTAAACAAGTTGAAATCTGAAAACGAATCTCTCAGAAAAACCTCTATGGAAAATGAAGAAAAATTTGAAAAATTCAAACAAGAGAACAACTTGCTTGCTGAAAAATTTGATGCCATCAAAGTTGTAAACATGGAGTTGCCGAAAAATGTTGAAAAATAGCAAAGAGAGTTGAAGGAATTTGAAACTGGAAGAAAACATGAAGCTAGTCCAAAGGATCAAATTCTAATAAATGAATTAGTTCAAAATGATAAGCTTAAGGAAGAAATTTAAAAATTGAAATTGTTAAACAATGCTATGTCTGAAAGGCTGCTCACGTTGGAAAAAGAAAAAATCGTCTTTACAGACGAATCTAAAATGGTTGATGAGTTTAGAAATGAGATCAAAGAATACAAAATTGCCAACAAAGTTTTGAATGAAACTGTCAATTGTAGTGAACAAGAGATTACAAGTTATGAAATACACATTGCATCTCTTGAAAATAAAATTCAGAATTTGAACAGTGCTTTGTCTAAGTTTGTTGATGGGCAAGAAAATCTGGACAAGTTGCTAGGAGTGAATGTCAATCTCAGAAAAGAAGGGCTGGGCTACAAAACTGCTAATAAGAAAGCCTTTGAAAATAAACTGATTACTTCATTTATAAAAGCTTCAAATGTCGCCACCACATCTCAAGTAGAACAACCCACAGCTCAGGGAAATCAAAAATAAAACAAAATTCAGAAGACCAAAATTCAGAATCAAGCTGAAAAAGTGAAAAAGAATGTTCAAGTGCAGAATAGGGAAAGAAACATTCATGCTGGTGCTGTGCATAACCCAAACACACACATTCATGCACACAAAAAGAAAATGTCATGTCATTATTGTCATAAATTTGGTCTGTTGAACCCCCTCCTTGAGTAAATGTTTAAATGCGATGGCTTTTGATGATGACCAAACACTATATGTACATATATTGTCCTTGAAGTGTTCTAGCATATAAAGTATTGAAAAGCTCAACATGCTATTGAGATCTTGGAGCTAAGGAGGTTAAAGAACAACATCAACGGGTAAGCTTCTTAAACTCAAATTGCAAGGCTACATCTAATTCATAAGTTATGTCTTTACAGGGGAAGGAACGTGTATAAGTGCTTAAGGAGCTCAAGGACGGTCGGTGAGATCCACTTCAACTCATTGGCCCTTAATCTTGTGGTTCGATGTTCATTATTTTTGATCTCAATGGTCATATTGATTTGGGTCTTTTCTAAGCTTAAATGTATTGGGTTTTTCTTATTCTTGTCTGTTGGGTCCCACGATCAATGACACCCAAGAGGGGGGTGAATTGGGTGATTACAAATTTTAAGGAAACTCTTCCCTTTTTAACAAGTGTAATGAAACAACAACTAAAACATCAAATATGATGAACATGCAAGTAAGATTACAACCTACACTAACCCCCACACTAGATGACAAGACGAATGCTGCGTGGTGGAGTAAACTCCTTACAACAAGATTAAGGAAGTTGATTACGCCAATAAACAGATTCTCTCAATCTCACCGTTCCCACACGATCATATAAGAGGATTCAACAATCAAACCAAGCCAACGCACAACGCAAACCACAATGCACAAGGATTTTAAGGTGGTTCGGGACCTCGACGGGCTCCCTACGTCCACCCCTCACCAAACTAGGTGAGGCTTCACTCAGGGATAAATCCCCAAATGGAGACGACGCTCCAACCACACACGCAGGACGACGCCTGCACACACACACGGGGACGAGCCCCAGTAAACACACACACACGGAGACGATGTCTCCAACACGATCCAATATGCGGATCAACAAAACGCACATACGCTGTGACAAGTGCAGCAAACCTCACACACACATAGATCTAAGAAGACCTACGCACACACATGAATCAAATACGACACACACAAATAACCATGGATCTAACAACGATCCACACACACACACACACACAAGTATGCAGTTTATAGGAATTACAAATCTGAAACTTAAAGCACAATAAGGCACAGTTGAGAAAAACTCCTGATTTGGCTCCCCTTTGAATGTATGTTGTTGATCTTGAATGTGGCTTCAATCTCCACTTGATCAGAGCTTTACTCCGGGCTTGCTTGGCTCTTCTTTTCCTTGAATAGCACTCTCTTTATCTCCCTTGAATCTTTCTTGACTCCCCTTAGATCATTCTTGAATGATGATGAAGGATTCTAGCACGAATGATGTTGAAGCATGATGTCCGATGCAGCTCTTCGATGTATATGATCTTGGGCTTTGATTCAAGCTCCTTCCTTTGGATTTCAGCTTCAGAGCAAGGTGGAATAGGGCTTGAAGGCTGCAACTCTGAACCTGCACACACAAAATAGAACTCCCTTTCTCTTCTGCGAATTTTATCAAACACTTGTGCAACACGATGACCGTTCTTGACGATCTTGGCTCGGATGTGGCTGAATCTCGATTTCGCTCGTAGCTAGCAGCAGAGGCTTGATTAGAACTTTGATTCCTCCTTCTTCCCTTCACATTCTCGCACACACCAAGGTAGAACAAGGGCTGGAGGTGGCTGCTGCGACCTGCACACACAAATGTTAGGAAGAAACCCAAAATCAGGACATACGAATTTCTCTTAGGGTTTTCATCCTCTACAAGATGTTATATAGGCCAAGGGTGGTCAAGGGACAGCCATGGGACAAGATCCACTTGTTATGGAGTGGATTAAGGACAGCCACACAAGTGTGGTTGGACCATTTGGTCGAAATGCCAAGAGTCCACAATCACGGCGTCGCCCAGACTAGAAAGGGTCGACCGTTGGGGTTGACCCTCGTGAGGGGCCAGATGAGCCAGACAGCATGGGTCGACCCTTCCAGAAACCAGTGCGGGTTTACAAAATCTGCCAACAGGGGTCGACCCTTGGGGTCGACCCTTGAGTGAATGGGTCGTCCCTTGGGGTCGACCCTTGCAGGTCTGGTGAAGGAGCCTGTCGGGTTCAAAAAAATAACTGCCAGGGGTCGACCCTTGGGGTCGACCCTTGCAGCTGGGGGTCGAGAGGTCCGATTGAAATGAAGGAATGGATAGACTTTGAAGAGTGTATAGACTTTGAAGAATGAATGGAGTTTGAAGAGTGTATAGACTTTGAAGAATGAATGGAGTTTGAAGAGTGTATAGAATTTGAAGAATGTATGGAGTTTGAAGAGTGTATAGACTTTGAATTTGAGCTAGCAGCCAACGTACAAACTTTGAGTCTGTGCAATCAGCCAACGTAAAGACTTCTTGTTACAGGATGTATAGACTTGCTGATGTATAGATTTACTGGCTGTATAGACTTGCTGATGTATAGACTGGCTGGCTGTATAGACTTGCTGATGTATAGACTTGCTGCTGAAGGATGTACAGACTTGCTGGCTGTATAGACTTGCTGATGTATAGACTTGCTGACTGTATAGACTTGTTAATGGATGTATAGACTTTGATGTGCCTGCAACCAATGTATAGACTTGTTAATGGATGTATAGACTTTGATGTGCCTGCAACCAATGTATAGACTTGTTATGTAGCAGCATAAGAGATGCATCGACTATATGAATGGACCAATGCAAGATATGAACAGTGGTATGCACTGATGCATTGCTCATGCACACAACCTGTTCGATGAAATGACTAACTGCTTAAACAGATACACAATGACATCATATGCAAGCACAGTGTGACTTATAGTAGTTGCTATCATCAAAACTATAACAGTAATCATGGTGCACACGTATTCAACAATCTCCCCCTTTTTGATGATGGCAACACTGTGAGTCATTATATGGCAGAAATAGCCAAGAAGGTAAAGTTTATGACATACGTAACATGTACAGCTCAAGATCCATGATAGTGAAGCATGTGAATGCAGATATGTATGCATGGAGAAGTAAAGTGTATGAATGCTATGCATAAACCCTCATCATAAATGAAGGTTCTCTCCCAATCATGAAACCAGCAAACATGAATCACATGAAATATTTCTCCCCCTTTGACATTATCAAAAAGCGGGGTAATGCCAATCATACTCCCTCATGAAGACGAAACAGAGGAGAGGCACATTGTAGCATGATAAATGTGCAAGGAACAGTAACCGAGATTTGAAATTCTGATGAAGCAGGAGTAAGTTATAAATAAGTGGGTTCATGGAATGTATGGGAAACACCAATTGTTGGCTAGAGAGGAAACCAAATGTTGATTACTTGGATGTGCCCAATTTTTCTCACCATTTGCCAAGCAAACACAAGAATTTATTGAGCAAGTAAATAGCATGGGAAGTCCACTCAATTGTTGGTTTTCAGTATTTTCCAGATTTTTAATTTTTGATTTGTGGTTTGAAATGTATGAGATGCAACTTACGTAAAGGATGGCATGTAAGATGCATACACAAGCAAACAAATAGATATATATATATGTACATGCAACACAGCTCCACTGTACTTATTTAAGAGGGGATGGGTATAGGAAAGATGCAAGAGAGTCATGATAATCGGAATACACATGTGTAGCACATGGGAGATTTTCCAATCATATAGGAGATTAATGCAATTGCTAATGCAGTCAATTAACTTTCTGAATACATATTAAATCGAATTCTCAGATGTGTAAGTGAGTAACATGAAAAATGATGGTTTCAATATGGATATTTAGATTTTCAGATCAACACAGGGAGACATTTTACAGACTGCACTTTAATTTTGAGAATAGCATATTGGAGGCTACGCTCTACCACAATTGAGTTTTCACCAACATTTTTTCATCTCAACCAGTATCACATGATAGTCAGAATTTTTCAAGAGTGATCAGGTCCAAAATGATTCATTTTTACGCGAGTAGATGCTTGGAGCTCATGCCAGAATCCCCGGTTACTTAGAATACTGAACCATCTCACCTCATTTTGAACAGAGGTACTAATCCACACTTTTCAAATATGAACCACATCACGTCTCAGGTGACATGTGCCCAGTTTACTCAGTGAGACCAAGTATTGCTCTGCCGTTCATTTTTATTTTAGATTTTTCAACAAAGATAGGTAGGCAACTTTTTCCTCAACTGTCTCTTCAACATACATGCAGCAAGTTTAACAACTCAAGAGTTTTGAAAAGAAATTCATATATCCTTATCTTTAACACTCATTTTCATATTTTGTGCATGAAATGTGCAAATTTGATTCAGCATGTATACCGAAAATATCATGAATACATAACAATACAACTCCCCCTAAATAGATGCACTTTTACTCCCTCCAAAGTGTACAACATGAAACACACCGATAATGACTTCAATTGCAACATTATTTATCAAGAAAGCATAAGGTCATAGAAATTTTAAGGATGGGGGTGAATAGCATATACTAACACACAAGCACACATTGGGAGTTTATGCAAATGCACTATGACATGCATGCGAGCAATGTGATGTCAATTTGATACCAATTGAATGGATGCCAAAAGAATGAACTAAGTGCGACTAATGCATGAATTCTAATGCAATGCAGAAATTAACATGGGTGCAAAGTGTGTGTTTTTGGTTTTTCATTTGAGTGAACTAAATGCACCTAATGCATTGGATTCCGATGTATGCAACCTATAGTTGTATGAGACTGAAAGACAGGATGTAAAAATAAGATGAGAGCTTTGATTTCCAAGCCAGTGTGACAGAAATCTTATTGAGTTCATCCTCATTCAATCCATGAATCAGCAAACATTGTTTATGACTAGACCTTTATGAATAAGGGTGCATAAATGATCAAAAGTAAGCAATGCAACCCAAATTTTAGAATTGTTCAAAAACTGATTTTCAAAGGTCTTTCACAAGTTTTGAAATGAGAGTTCATCCAAAAGTCAAATGTATGGATCATTTAATCACAAACATTTTTTCAATTCACATAACTCATCTCAGGGATTCATTCAACAATTAATCAATCACAAGCCAATCAAGATCTGGTACGAGGCGGAGATTTTAGTCCAAAGACCCAACTCAACGCATAGGGAATGCTTCCAAGTTGATATAATCCACTCTTTCACAAACGCCATTTGATATACCAGACATGCAATTCAATTCAAGTGTCATTCAGTAACCAACCACTTCATGCACATCTCTCAGGGTTTTCATTTTGTTAAATCAATTGAGTATGTTCATCACATCAAACTAGATTCAACCAATTTGTTACAGCATACTAGTAAATGACAACTCGAGTTTTTAGAATCAACACTTGTCATCTAAAGGTATCACCAAGTGACAAAAGGCCATTGTATGAGTTGATAAGGATGCGTTACCTTGTTTCAGGAGACAAGAATGGAAGCCTTCAAACATTCAGATCACCAACCTCACGGAGGTTGATATTTCAGATTTTACTTTCTTACCTTTGCCTTGAGAATCCTTTTTCTTCCAAGTCTTTCACCTATTGAACCATCCTTTGTTAACAGAGATGCGCACTTTTCATACCATATCTTTGTTGTGCCCCTGTGGTTTTGATGATGGTTTTAATGGTGGTTTTGATGGTTGGCCTTTGTAGTGAGCTATTCACTGTGAGTCATCTTGTGTGAGTCAAATCGCTAGTATTCACTTTCTGATCATAATGCAGTTCTTCATTAGTTCTAATATGGCATTGCAAAATTGATTATGTTCAGTCATGTTATACATTGGTCTTCAGGCGTCCCAAGTATGCATATTGTTTCAAGTTCTCCAAGTCTATACAATGAAGTTTGATCATTGCATTTGCATTCACAATGCCTTCACGTTTGAAGTCTGTACATCGGACTGCTTCTTTTGAAGTCTATACATTGTGGCCTTGAAACTTCAAGTATACACACCTTCAGTTGAACGCAAAGTGTATACGTTGCAGCGTTAACTCATTGGGCTGCAGCGTCAACTCAGGAAGTATGCACATCGCATTTAGACTTTCAAGTCTATACACTCCATCTTCATAGGTTTCAAGTCTGTTCAGCATGCCTTGGTATTCACAGCCTTTAAAGTCTGTACATTGGTTCAGACTCCTCAAAGTCTGTACAACGTGAAGTCTAAACATTATTTTCAGGGCTTGTCTTCGTGTCGTTTTGTTCCATTGCGTGCAGAACATTGCAGCACCTCGTGTTGCTTTCTGTGCCACCTCGTGTCGTTTCTTCGGTATTTAGTTGCTCATCTCGAGTCATCCTTTTTATTTTTTGCTCTTGTGTTTTCGTGTCATTTACTGTAGTTACTCGAGTCATTTTCCTACTTTCTTTGTTTTATCACGTGTCGTTGTAGCCGTTCCTATCTTCTGTCCTCGTGTTGTCTTTCCTAGACCCCGTGTCTTTCTTGCTTTATGACCACACTTCGTGTCAGTGTCTGTTTTCATCTTCGAGTTGGTTTCAGTCCATGTTGTTTTCGTGTCATTTTCATCTTCGAGTTGGTTTCAGTCCATGTTGACCTCGTGCCGTTCTCTTTGCTGTTTGTTATGTCGTGTTGTTTTTTTTGTATTCGTGTCTTCGTGTTATTATTGTGTTTATGTCCTCGTGTTGTTTGTTTCTATCTTCGTCCAGGTTCCCTCTGATCGCGTGTTTGTCTACCGTTTCACTCCGTGAGACTTCCTTCTCACCTCGTGTTGCTCTCATGAGACCTCGTGTCGTTCTCTTTGTAGTATTTATTTTGTCACCCTTGAACCTCGTGTCGTTCTATTTGTAGTGTTTGCTTTGTCACCACTGTATCTCGTGTCGTTCTCAGTGTAGTGCACCTCTTGTTGTTCCTACATACCTCGTGCAGTTTCAGCTTGAGTATCAATCGACTCATTTCAGGTAGATATATATATAGCGAACCCTGAGTATTAATGGTTTTTATCTCCTTGCAGGTCCGAGGAAGATTATTCCCCAATAACTGGGCTGCACGTGATCCAATACTAGAGGAACAAATTCGATAAGGGCACGTGGCAGGAAGGTTCTGAATTGAGCGTGGGAGGCACACGCACTGTGTACCCTATCCATCTGCTGCTACTATATATTGAAGCCTTCGCCCACAGATGAAGGTTGATCGAAAGGTGAGAAAGAAAAAAGGCAGAAGTGCAGAGAGTTCGATCCAGCAAAAAGAAGAGAAGAAAACAGAGAGGTGAGGAAAAACTGAAGATAGAAGAGGAAGAAGAGAGAATAGCAGAAAGAGTGAGAGAGAGAGAGAGAGCTCGAAGCTGAGAGTTCAGAAAGAAGAAGTAGAAGATAGATTCTAGTTTCAGGATCAAATCCGAATCAGTGTGCTCTATTGTGAGCTATACTCCGTGTTCCATCGTTCCAGCATTCAGTCTGCTGTGTCTTTTTCATTTCATGTTTTTGACCTTTCTTTACTGTCCTTGTTTTATTTCCGATCCTCTGGACTGAGGTCGGGTTCCTCCTGTGGTCTCAGGAGAAGGGAGACTAGTCTCCAGTTCTGGGCTTGTGGGTTGCAAGTCCAGGGGTCCCTCCGGTTAGGAGGAAGAGAGGCTCTGCCTCTGGTGGGTTGCTGGTAGCAGAGTGCTACTGGCTGGTTCACTGGTAGTGGGGCTGCTACCAGTGGGGTTCCCTCTTGGTATAGAGGAAGAGAGACGCGAGTCTCTAGTTTCTAGTGACCGTGGGTTGCTAGAGGTTCCCTCCAGGTTGGAGGAAGAGGGGAGTTTGTTCCCCTGGATAAGCTGTGTATCAGCTTCTGTTGGCAAGCTGTGTTGCCCAGCTGTTAGTGAAGCCACACTTGGTTTGAGTGTGGGGTGGATGTAGGTCTGGAGGACCGAACCACCTAAAAATCTCTTGAGCAGTGGTTTGCATTGTGAGTGTGCTTCCGCTAGATGCTTGAATAGGCGCGTCTCATGTGTTTGCTCATTGGTTTAATTGAATTTGGTTTTATTCTGAGATTGCGTCCAGCACTTGAGTTTTTATTTGGGCATTAATTGTAGAAGGATACATTCACCCCCCTCTGTATCCGGGCATTGCACCCTAACAATTGGTATCAGAGCGGGTGTCTGCCTAGAAGGTCCAGTGACCTGCAGATCCGATCTTGTAGTCTTCGATGCTTATCTATTTTTAGTGCATCAATACTCTTGTTGCCTCGAATCTACTTGCTATTTGTTCCCATGGCTAATCCCCCGATTTTTAATGGTACACACTTCAGTGCATGGCTTGCTAATCTAAAGAGTTATGCTAAATCTATTAATCCAGACCTGTGGAAAGTAATTTCACACGGTCCTCATGAACTACCAAAGAAAAAGTCCAAATGGACTGACAGGCATACCTCCTTGCATGAAGAGAATCAGAAAGCTTTTAATCTGATGAAAGCAGCTATTGACAGAGCCTTATGGTCTTGTCTTCATGATTGCAGTTCTGCTAAAGATGTTCTGAACATGCTGAAGCGAATTCAGAAGACAAAGAAGGACAGCTGCATGATGGCTGATAGAAATAATCAAGGCAGCATTCAAGATGAAGATGATGAGGTAAATCCTTTTGAAAATTATACTGTAGATGATTGGGAAAATGCATATGCTGAATTGCTAGAATCACATGAGAGCTTAAGAAGTCAGTATAAAAGGTTGAAAAAGAATAATGGGTTAGAAAGGTCTAGATCCCCATGTGAAAATTGCTCCAGTATCAAGCAACTTCATGATACCTGTCTATCTGATATTCGTAGGTATAAAAATCAGAACGAAAACTTGATAAAGGAATGTGAATGTCTAAAATCTGATCTAAATAAGCTGAAATCTGAAGATAATTCTCTTAGAAAGTTCTCCAAAGAAAATGAAGAAAGTTTAGAGAAACTAAAAAAAGAGAACATTCTGATGATTGAGAAAATTGAAGCCATAAAATTTGTGAATGTGGAATTACAGAAAGATATTGAAGAGAAGGAAAAAGATTTGAAGAAATTTGTGGCTGGAAGAAAACTTGAAACTAACTCAGAAGATCAGATTTTAATAAATGAGTTAATTCAGAATGACAAGCTTAAGGAAGAAAATGAGAAGTTAAAAATACTGAACTCCACTATGTCTGAGAGGCTTCTAGCTTTAGAAAAAGGAAAATCTGTTTACTTTGAAGAATCTGAAAAATGAAAAATCTGGAACAAGATGTTGAGGATTGCAAAATTGCAAACAAAGTGCTAAGCGAATGTGTAAATTACAATGAACAAGAAATTGCCAGTTATGAAATACACATCGTTTGTCTGGAAAATGAAATTGAAGATTTGAATAAATCCCTGTCAAAATTTGTGAAAGGACAAGAAAATCTGGACAGGTTGTTAGGTGTTAAGGTCAATACTCAAAAGGAATGGTTAGGCTACAACGATATAAATAAAAAGACTTTCAAAAATAAGCTAATGACATCTTTTATCAAAGCATCAGATGTAGCCACCACCTCAGAAAATAAACAACCAAATGTTCAGAAGAATCAGAAACAAACAAAAGTTATTGATAAGGTCAGTCATGTGAAGAAAGGATTGGATCACACTGAAAATGTGCATGCTGTAAAACACACTGATATACCGAGACATGCACATAAGAGGGAAATCATGAAATGTCATTACTGTCACAAGATAGGCCATTTGATGCATGAGTGTGAATTAAAAGAACTGGATGATTTAAATACTGAAATGATGGATGCTGGGAAATATCATGATAGAAATCCTGCTGCTCATTCAAAGAAAAGTGAATGCTCGCATTGTGGTAGATTAGGCCACACCTTTGTTCAATGTTGGTTTGCTAATGGAAAGAAAAAATCACTCTCACATCATGCTAAATCTTATGCTAACCAACATGCTCTTAATATCAACAAAACTGCTTCTCTGAACCAGCATGTCAAATGTTTTAATTGTAACAAGCTTGGGCACAAGGCCACTGAATGTTGGGCAAGCTTTTTTTTAGTAGAGAGTCTCCTTTCTGCTCCCATTGTGGGAAGCATGGCCATGCAGTCAAGGACTGCTGGCATGTCCAGGGTAGGAATAGAAATTTCAAAGAATTTGGTAGGAACAAACATGTTCTTAAAAGAATTCCTGTTTGCTCAAATTGCATAAAACCAGGCCACCACGTTGCTGCTTGCTGGGTGGCTAGTCATGAAAGAAAAAAATTTCATAATTATAATAGAAACCCTCATGCTCACTCTTTTAATGCTCAAGTTCATGCTAGTGTACATAAGAGGAACATGAAACCTGCTAGTTCATGCCACTATTGTGGGCTGTCTGGGCATTCAATGCATAACTGTTTTATCATGAACTCTGACGACTATTTGGCACAGAAAAGGATGCAGGCAGTCCCAAAAGGGGCCAATTACTATGCAAGACCCAAGACCACTTGGGTACCTGCTAGTGGAAAATAGGAAGGTGCCTGACAGGTGTGCCTTGGATGGAATAAAGGGGTAATAAACCAGGGCACATAAAACGACCCCATGCCTGAACGCTTCAGGTAAATCTATTGCTGCCTTCCTAATCTGAATTCAATTCTTAATCCATCAGACTGATGATTGTTGTTGAACATATAAACTGCCTGTTTTAGACTAGACATGATTATCATGATTAGAACAATCTTACTTGTCTGGCATGCCCTTTGATCATCATGTTTGACCATTATGGTATATCAAATAGTAAGCTATCAAAGGCAGGGAAAATCTGTCTGGAGGTGCTTACTATGTGTGAAGTGGTCCTTCAGACCAAGTGCTCCGCCTAGTACCATAGGTCATTCTACTGAACAGGGCAGCCTGAATGTGCATGAATCACAAATTCATTTGTTTAGTTTTCATGGCAAACACTGCATGGTTTCTGGGGAAGCTTCATGCTCATAGTCAGGGGGAGGCATGCTATTTTTGACTCGTGCTCATTGCATTACATTCCACTTATTTGAAAAACCATAAGTTTGTTTCAACGTATTGCATTTCAACTGATAGCATGCATGTCATTCAATAAATAATTAATATTTCTAAGAGTTGTGGGTGAGATGTCCTTGCGTGGGCTGAAAAGGAGCGTGTCAGGTCATCTGGTATCTGAAGAACCTTTGTCTGCCAATGTGGTTAATTGGTGCTGAGTTTAGTCATCTCATGAGGTTGCAGCTTATTGCTCAAGAGCACTCTCTGGTTACTAGATTGAATTTCCTTAGGAAGATTTTATTTGTGAGCTCCTTGGTCTTTACTCTCTAGAGTTATCTCTCACTTGCTGCTTTGCTGTATGGAGTGCTTCTCATCTCATCTCATCTCTGTCCATTTTGTTTGTCACCTTCTTATCCTTGTTTTATCCCCTTTGGTTCAGGAATTCTCTTGAAGGAAAATTCCTTCTTATAGCTTTGTCACTCTTATCAGATTTGATCAGAATACCTTAAACCACCCAAAATCTATTGTAACAAGTTACACCTGTTAATAAAGAACTTTAATGTATGGGGGTTATATTGTGTCCTTTAATCCTTCCAAGGTTTTCCTCAATTGTTGGTCAACACATTGTAAAAATTTCTATTAAATGGAAAAGCCTTGCTGAGGATTTCGTTTTAACTGAAACTTATGTGAAGATGGCTGTGAAATAAAAAATTGTGTTAAGTAAGGGTTCTGTCTTATGTCTAAGATCTTGAGAGGTGCTACCAGGGAATACGCCATACCTTGTGGCAGAGCAATGGCAATTGTGGAGAAATAGATATTCTAGATCAAAGAAGTCTAGAGGTTCTGTCATGATTCAATTAGCTATCTCTATTTTTTTTATGGAAAAGTTGAAATAAAAAAAAAGAAGGGGAAAGAATAGTCAACAAAAAAAAAATTTCATTGGTTTTCATTGGCATAAAGGTATCCTGTCCTGAGTAACCAGGGATTCTGGTGTCTTATAAACATGTCTCCTTGTGTAAAAAGGGACAATTCTACCTAGTGCTCAACAAATTGGTTGACTCTGTATGCCCTCTCTTGTCCTTTAAATGAAGTAATGAACCATGCTTAACTATCTATTTGGTATTTCTTTGCCTGACAAACATAAGGAGTATTTTAATCGTAACCTTCTCTAGGCTAAGTACCTTTAACAGCTAGTTTTGTGATCATGTTGATTTAACGTCTTGAGGTAACTGACCAAGGTATTCGGAAGAATATAATATATCCATATATTGAAGAGCGTACTTTAACGGTCAATGGCTGTGTTACATATTGAATAAGGGCAGTCTGGGTAATTCCTGAAAAAGTTCGATAAGAGTATAAAGTGACCCCAAAACCCTTCTTGTTCCTCAAGGTTACATCCATAAACCCTCGCGTGCCTTTGCCGCTTCCTGTGTCTCCTCGTGTCGATACGTCTTGTATGATTCTTCAAACCCTTCTCTCCCGCTCATTCTTCTTCACTAAAATCTCATCTCCACCGCAGAGTTCTCCTCCGTTCTTGGCTCTAGCTTCATTTCCAGCAGCAACCAGCAAGAAAGAGTTGATACTATGAGAGTTACGACAAATGGATCAGCCAGAATCTGTCGCTCTTGTGGAAAGGAAGAGGAAGGGAAAAGAAATAGAGGAGGAGCCTTCGTCCAAGCAGCAAAGATGTCTTGAACCAGAAATAGCTGCGGAAATGTCTTCAGCACAAGGTACTAGGCCCTCTCAGTCGCCCGTGTTTTTAGAGAGTGGGAAAATCATTCCTCCAAGGATAATAGATTTCGGAGATGAAACCCTGGTTTTGAAGTTTCCAGAACTTTTGGAGATTTTTGAGTTCCAGGAATGGAGGAAATTCCTAGAAAACCACCGTGTCTATTACCCTAGCCTGGTAATGGAATTTTATAATAATTTGTCTTTGAGCCGAGATAAGTCTGCTTTGATATCGTCTGTTAAAGGGGTTGAGATGACAGTAACATGTGACTCTCTCCACAAAGCTCTTAGTATTCCGGAAAAAGGGGAAGTGGAGAGAGGATATAGATATAGTCTGCATGAAGCCTTTTCGGTCATTACTGGTAAACCCAGTAACATTCATGACAAGGGGCAATTGAAGCTGAAAGCTTACCAAACCTCGTCATTTCCCCCTCTTCACAAGCTTCTTCAAAACATCATTGCTTCAATTGTCACCCCACAGACTGGAGCTAGAGGAAGAATCACAGACACACAGAGGTTCCTATTGTTCTGTCTGATTCAGAATGTAAAGATCTATTTGCTTGAAATTATTTTTAATGTCATGACGGGGTGTATTGGATCCAAAAGACATCTGCCCTACGCCGCCCATTTGACAGACATCTTCAAGTATTCAAAGATTCCCTTGGATGGAGAGGCCATGTCAGAAGTTAGGGCTCGAAACATTTTTAACATGAATTTTGTTTCAGTATTTTTGGGGTTGGAGGGCTCTTCTCTCTTGGGGCAGGTTAAGGCCCAGAAAGTTAAGGAATCACAAGCTCGGGGGGAGCTTCTGGAACACCCTCAAGATTCAACCCAAACACTTTTAGCATCAGCTTCTGAGGTTGCTCTTCAGGAAACACCATCTGAACAACCACAGTCCACTATGTCTGCTGCACCCACTGAAGTATCTTTTTCTTTTCAGAGGCTTGTTGAGATTGCATCTGAAGAAGTCAGGTTGTCTGAAAACAGCAATCAGACTGATCTAGATATAAACATTGATGGTCTGTTTGATTCTTTTGGGAAGACATCAGAAGAAGTGAGGGTGCCCGTGGAACAACCTGATCAAGAGCAAGTAAGTAATGATCAAGAACTTGCTGATTTTGTTAATGTCATTCTAAGAGAAGCTGTGGAGAAAAGCTTGGAAGAGGCTGAAAACGTGGTTACATCTGAAATTCTAGAACATGCACCTGTTGAAAGTCCTGCAGATCATGATCTCATGGAAGAAATAGTGGATGAGTGTCAGGAGAAAGTTCCTGTCATAGACCTAGAAACAGAATCATCTAGTGAAGAAGAGGCACCTGAAAATGTAGTTCCTGACAAAGACATCCAAGCTGAAGATGAAGATCAGGCTCCAGCAGTAGACAACCAAACGCCAGTGCAAGAAGAAATAGATGAGTGAACTGCACCTGGCTGTGAATTTTTTGGTACACCTCTAGGTCAACCTCGACTTCTATCTGCTAGGGCGCCAAATATTGAAGAACTTCTTATAAATTTGACTCAGCAAATGCAAAGACAAAATAAGAAAATGGATGATCTGCTCAAGTATGTCACTCTCAACATCAATCAAGTTCATTCCAGGCTACTGAAGCTTGAAATTTCTCTCCTAACTGAATGGAAAAGGTTTATGTTAAACAAGAAAGCTTCAGATGAGGCCAACAGGTCCTTGATGACAGGCTTACAGGAGGCATGTTCAAAGATCGCAACAGTACTTCGTGAATTACAAGATGCACAAATTTCCTCCTTTAAGTCATCTGCCAGCATTATAAATCACTGTTTTGAGATCAGGACATCCTTAGAAGTTTTGAAGGGGTCATTTAGTGCCCTAGGTCCTGATGTCCAGAAGATCTATGATAAATTGATCGCTTTCGTATCAGAAATGACAACTCTGACTGACAGATATGAAACCGTTAATATTCACCAAGAAGACATCATTTCTGAAGTGGCAAATGTCAGAAGCGCTGTGGTGTATTGGCTAGCTGAATTGTCCAATGACCTGAAGGAATTTCAATCTGTCTTAGGTTCAGCCCCTGGTCAGGCTTCCTCTAGCAGAACTCCACCTCAAGAATATACCTCTACTGCTCCTAGGGGGAGACCACCACAAGGCAGGCCGCGTGGCCCTTCCAGCAGACATACCAGATATTTTAATCCTTAAAAAGACAGTGATCTGTATCTTGTTGCCCATTTTGAGACTCTCTCTCACACTCTTGGATTTGTTAATTACATCTCATATCATTTGCATTTCTGCCTCCTTTTGTTTCTTTCTTTTTGATGTTGCCAAAGGGGAAGAATTGTGATCTTGCATTTTGAAATCTCCACGTGCATATGCATTCTTATCCTCCCATGATTCATCTTGGCTATATCAAAGGGGGAGATTGGTTTTCAATTATAGCATGCTGGTTGCTTTAATTTCTCAAACTATTTTCTTTTTGATGAAGTCAAAGGGGGAGAATAGTTTGAGTCATCAGACTTCTCAAATGACTCACTGTGTAGTGTTGCCATCATCAAAAAGGGGGAGATTGTTGTGCCCCTACGATTTTGATGATGGTTTTAATGGTGGTTTTGATGGTTGGCCTTTGTAGTGAGCTATTCACTGTGAGTCATCTTGTGTGAGTCAAATCGCTAGTATTCACTTTCTGATCATAATGCAGTTCTTCATTAGTTCTAATATGGCATTGCATAATTGATTATGTTCAGTCATGTTATACATTGGTCTTCAGGCGTCCCAAGTATACATATTGTTTCAGGTTCTCCAAGTCTATACAATGAAGTTTGATCATTGCATTTGCATTCATAATGCCTTCACATTTGAAGTCTGTACATCGGACTGCTTCTTTTGAAGTCTATACATTGTGGCCTTGAAACTTCAAGTATATACACCTTCAGTTGAACGCAAAGTGTATACGTTGCAGCGTTAACTCATTGGGCTGCAGCGTCAACTCAGCAAGTATGCACATCGCATTTAGACTTTCAAGTCTATACACTCCATCTTCATAGGTTTCAAGTCTGTTTAGCATGCCTTGATATTCACAGCCTTTAAAGTCTGTACATTGGTTCAGACTCCTCAAAGTCTGTACAGCGTGAAGTCTAAACATTATTTTCAGGGCTTGTCTTCCTGTCGTTTTGTTCCATTGCGTGCAGAACATTGCAGCACCTCGTGTTGCTTTCTGTGCCACCTCGTGTCGTTTCTTCAGTATTTAGTTGCTCATCTCGAGTCATCCTTTTTATTTTTTGCTCTTGTGTTTTCGTGTCATTTACTGTAGTTACTCGAGTCGTTTTCCTGCTTTCTTTGTTTTATCACGTGTCGTTGTAGCCGTTCCTGTCTTCTGTCCTCGTGTTGTCTTTCCTAGACCCCGTGTCTTTCTTGCTTTATGACCACACTTCGTGTCAGTGTCTGTTTTCATCTTCGAGTTGGTTTCAGTCCATGTTGTTTTCATGTCATTTTCATCTTCGAGTTGGTTTCAGTCCATGTTGACCTCGTGCCGTTCTCTTTGCTGTTTGTTATGTCGTGTTGTTTTTTTGTATTCGTGTCTTCATGTTATTATTGTGTTTATGTCCTCGTGTTGTTTGTTTCTATCTTCGTCCAGGTTCCCTCTGATCGCGTGTTTGTCTACCGTTTCGCTCCGTGAGACTTCCTTCTCACCTCGTGCTGCTCTCATGAGACCTCGTGTCGTTCTCTTTGTAGTATTTATTTTGTCACCCTTGAACCTCGTGTCGTTCTCTTTGTAGTGTTTCCTTTGTCACCACTGTATCTCGTGTCGTTCTCAGTGTAGTGCACCTCTTGTTGTTCCTACATACCTCGTGCAGTTTCAGCTTGAGTATCAACCGACTCATTTCAGGTAGATATATATATAGCGAACCCTGAGTATTAATGGTTTTTATCTCCTTGCAGGTCCGAGGAAGATTATTCCCCAATAACTGGGCTGCACGTGATCCAATACTAGAGGAACAAATTCGATAAGGGCACGTGGCAGGAAGGTTCTGGATCGAGCGTGGGAGGCACACGCACTGTGTACCCTATCCATCTGCTGCTACTATATATTGAAGCCTTCGCCCACAGATGAAGGTTGATCGAAAGGTGAGAAAGAAAAAAGGCAGAAGTGTAGAGAGTTCGATCCAGCAAAAAGAAGAGAAGAAAACAGAGAGGTGAGGAAAAACTGAAGAAAGAAGAGGAAGAAGAGAGAATAGCAGAAAGAGTGAGAGAGAGAGAGAGAGCTCGAAGCTGAGAGTTCAGAAAGAAGAAGTAGAAGATAGATTCTGGTTTCAGGATCAAATCCGAACCAGTGTGCTCTATTGTGAGCTATACTCCGTGTTTCATCGTTCCAGCATTCAGTCTGCTGTGTCTTTTTCATTTCGTATTTTTGACCTTTCTTTACTGTCCTTGTTTTGTTTCCGATCCTCTGGACTGAGGTCGGGTTCCTCCTGTGGTCTCAGGAGAAGGGAGACTAGTCTCCAGTTCTGGGCTTGTGGGTTGCAAGTCCAGGGGTCCCTCCGGTTAGGAGGAAGAGAGGCTCTGCCTCTGGTGGGTTGCTGGTAGCAGAGTGCTACTGGCTGGTTCACTGGTAGTGGGGCTGCTACCAGTGGGGTTCCCTCTTGGTATAGAGGAAGAGAGACGCGAGTCTCTAGTTTCTAGTGACCGTGGGTTGCTAGAGGTTCCCTCCAGGTAGGAGGAAGAGGGGAGTTTGTTCCCCTGGGTAAGCTGTGTATCAGCTTCTGTTGGCAAGCTGTGTTGCCCAGCTGTTAGTGAAGCCACACTTGGTTTGAGTGTGGGGTGGATGTAGGTCTGGAGGACCGAACCACCTAAAAATCTCTTGAGCAGTGGTTTGCATTGTGAGTGTGCTTCCGCTAGATGCTTGAATAGGCGCGTCTCATGTGTTTGCTCATTGGTTTAATTGAATTTGGTTTTATTCTGAGATTGCGTCCAGCACTTGAGTTTTTATTTGGGCATTAATTGTAGAAGGATACATTCACCCCCCTCTGTATCCGGGTATTGCACCCTAACAATCTTGGTTACTATCAAGATCACTTCCTATCTCCCGGTGGTGAATTGATGAGATTTTTATCATTTTCATCCTTGCAAGGTATTCCTCATTTGATTAAAACTTGGTCACGGCCAGCCCATCAACATTTAGATTTTGGGAGTGTAATCTGCATCCAAGAACAACAAGAATTGATTTGTCAATTTTGATTCAAATTTATTAACTTTGGCATCACAAATTATTTTAACAACCAAAATCCTCTAGATAGCTCAAAATGTAATGCATGACTCATGTGTGAACCTAAGCATTGAAGTCATATAGTGAATGTGGTTGCTCCCCCTTAGTGTGTGCATGAATGCAAGATGTTTAGTAACAATCTAATGTCATATGCAGCCTTTTAAGTATACGACTCATAGTACTAGGCGGAGAACTTAGATCCAAAGATCACCTCACGCGTAGTGATAGTTTTCAGACAAGCTTGACCTGCCCTTCCACATGTCACCATTTGATATACTATGTAGTCATGGACGATGAAGGTAGGAGGATTGCTGTGCATTATGACATGAATTCACAATGTTCAACTATAGCATGACAGAGTGTGAAAGGGTGTATGCAAACATGAGGGTGTATGCAAGCTCAACAAATGTAGTGAATTTTATTGATGGTTTCAAAGCATCACTTCAACAAGATGCTATATGAGGATGATTTGCACAAGTGTATGCAACTATCTATGGATGGAGTGCATGAACAAACATGTGCATTAACACAAGACAATTCAGCACAATATGAATCAAACAATGACAAAATTACTGAAGAGAGTGAGAGGGATATCACCTGAATTTTCAAATTTCAGTTTTGGTTTTTCTTTTAACCTGATTTATCCCACTTGTGTGCCTTACCTTCGTGATAAAAACAGATTTCATGCTTTACATTCCCAAGGCACACCTGCAAAATAAATTTCTCATTTGACATTCTTAGGTACCCAAACCATCTTGGGTCCTTGTGGGTTAGCAACATCTTTGGCACGTGGCTTCCACTTCATAACAACATTCAAATCATCAATTTTCTTCAGAAAACAATCATGCACCATATGTCCAAATTTACCACAGTAGTTTCAACATGACTTTGAGTTCTTAAAAGCACGAGGATTCTTTGAATCATGTGATTTTTTGTTCCACTCTTGTTTCCCATTTGCAAAAGGTTTCATTCTTTTCCTACATGCTTCTAAATCATCATTCTTTCTCATAAAATAATTATGCATGGCATGTCCATGTTTTTCACAATAGAAACATGAGAATTTCTTTCTAGGTGATTGTGTGTGTGTGTAAGAAGTATGTTCAACATGCATGGAGATGCTAGTAGCATTTTTGGATTTTTGATGCCTGTTGATTTTCTGATTTTTGTTTTCTTTTTGAAGCTTTTGGACATTCACATTATTTTTATGATTTGATTGGGTTCTTGATACAGTGGGTTGCTGGGAGTAAGATGTGGAGGTGGTAGGTGCACAATTGTCATGAACAAATGTAGTATATATTTTACTTTCAAATTTCTTTTTGTTCACAAGATTGAACTGTTGTGCATCCCTTTAGTTTTGATGATGACAAAGGATATGTGTGATTAATCTATTTTAATAACACAACACATGCAAGATTGATTGATTGCGTCTTCACATGATGGATGTGTCCAATTCAATGCAAATCTGATAGTTCAAGTTATTTCAGGTTTACTGAAGTACTAATGAAATCAACAAATCAGAAGAAATGTCAAAGGTTGCTTGTCGACCAGAGAAGTGGTCATTGTCGACCAACGAATCCAACCAAACACAGCTCAAGTCATTTTTCCTCTATACGCGCTCTGGTTGTCGACCAGAGCCCTGCTCGTTGTCGACCACGGAACAGACAGAGCATCAGACAGAACTGCCGGTCATCTGGACATTGCCCCTTGTCAACCAGCGACAGGGCTATTGTCAACAATGAGCGATACGAGCATCAGCCTGAAGAACCAGCCGTCTGGACACTGCTCATTGTCGACCAGAGACAGGGTCGTTGTCGACCACAAGTGGTTCAGCGTCCAGAACCGAAATCCAACCGAATTCAGTTTCGGTTCCTTGAAACCTGTAGGTTGTTGTTGCAGGTTGTTGGGCTGGTCAGAGGATAAGATTCCGCACGGGATTCAAGGAGAGAATCTTGCTAAGAACCGGTCAAACCTTTTTTTAAGATTATCTTTAATCTTCTCCCTGTTTCTTAGAGAGTAACCGAACAGGTTTTGCACTAAGCGCGGGAAACAGCTTCGGGCTTGATATGAACTGGTGCAAAAAGAAAAGAGAGGCTACACGATGCATAGAGAACTGAATATGGGAATATAAAGAAGAAGCTAAGGAAGATCAGCATCAGAAGTTTCTCTAACCAGAAAAGGAAGAGTGGCTCTCCCGCAATCAAAAAGCTGCAGAAGACAGAAGTGTTCGTCGGTGCTGCAGAAGGAAGATCTGGCTCAAGGCGTTGCAAGCTCCAGCAGCAAGGCAGCTGAAGACATCCTGCTGGAAGTCCTACAGGGAGTCTTGCCTTGTTACCTATGTGATTGAGTCCCAAGCTGAACTCTTTAATTACTCTGCTACAAAAGTCCATGTTCAGCCTGTTACATCTTTTTCTATTCATCTTTACAACTAGTGTCAAGCTGTGAGGCAGCGGATTCAAGCTGTGTGTCAGAAGGAACAAGCTGTGTGACAGCGGTGTTTGTGTGAGATCAGAAATTCTCATATAGTGAAGCCTTGCTCAAATTGAGCAAGGGGTGGACGTAAGTCTCGGGAAGGGACTGAACCACCTAAAAAGTATTGTCTTGTGGTTTGCTTGTTGTGTGTGTGTCTCTTTGTGTGTTTACTGTCATTCTTGCTATCAGCGTTAGTTCTATACTTCATTGATTTCTCGTGATCCAATTAGTCTTTGTTTGATAAAACGAAAAAGGGGGACAAGATCTATTCACCCCCCCTCTAGATCTAGTCAGTCCGTACTCAACACGTGGTATCAGAGCAGGTTCTCCAAAAATGTGGTCTAACAACCAGGAGAAAGCTGGCGGACTGAACTCTAGAAGTCTAATGGCTGAGGGACACTCAGTAACTAGACCACCATATTTTGATGGAAATGATTATTCATACTGGAAAAATCGTATGCAGGTGTTCTTGAGAGCACAAGATCATGAGATGTGGAGAGTGGTAAGCCGCGGACCCTATGATCTGCCCGACGACGAGGATACCTGGACCAGAGAACAGGTCAGAAAATCAACCATCAACTGGGGAGCAATGAACGTGATGCAATGTGCGCTTCACCCCACGGAGTTCTCAAGAGTCTCACAATGTGCAACAGCCAAGGAGATGTGGGATCGACTCAAGGTCATCTATGAAGGTACTTCAGAGGTAAGAGAGTCCAAAGCAAATATGCTAGTCTCAGAATACGAAATGTTTAGAATGAAAACTGATGAAAACATTTCTGAGATGTATGCCAGACTAGTAAAACTAACAAATATCTTAAAGAGTCTAGGGAAGACCTACAAAGAGCAGGAGCTTGTGAGGAAAATCATAAGGTCCCTCACTCCTATGTGGCATACCAAGGCCACAGTAATTGAGGACTCAAAAGACCTCACAACTATGACTGTGGATGAACTGGTAGGTTCCCTAATGGCATATGAGGTCAACCTAAAGAGAAACGAAGATGAGGGCAAGAAAAAGAAGCAGCTCACCCTGAAGACTAAAATAGGCACCTCTGAATTATCTAACACTGATAACTCATCTAGCACAGGTGAGGAAACTGGCGAGCTAGCCATGCTAACAAGAAAGTTCAGAAGGTTCTTGCGGAAGGAAGGTAAGGGATTTAAAAATCCTAAGGGCACGGTAAGGAAATCATCCCAGTTTAAGTTTGACAAAAACAAAGCTTCATCTAACAAGCTTGTTTGCTACAACTGCAGGAAACCAGAACACATGAAGGCTGAATGTCCAGAGGCTCCTAAGAAATCAAGCTTCAAGTGGAAAGGCAAGAGACCAAAGGCAATGATAAGCACATGGAGCGAGGAGGAGGAAAGCAGCGTAGAGGAAACAACCTCCGAAGAAGAAGAAGGAAACACATGTTTAATGGCCGAAGGAGACATCAACGATCTTGAGGTAACCTCCCAGTTTCAAGACTTTTCTAGCTCAGATTGGGAAGAAGCCTATTCAGACTTACTTGATACATATGAAACAACAAGAAAGGAAAACAAAAGGTTGAAGAAGAAAGTCAATCAGCTCAATAATGACAGCAACTTAATTGCTAACAGAACTAAACTAGAATTGGAAATCACCACCTTGCAAAATAAGCTGAATCAACACAAGACAGATGAAAAAAATGTCAAAGAGCTATTAGAAGAAAATGAGATACTAAAAAACACAATTGATGAGTTAAAACTAAAGACTCAAGAATATGAACAGGAAACTAAGCTAACTCAAGAAAGAAACAACTCACTCAAGGAAGAAAACAGTCAACTTCTGAAAGAAATAGAAAGAATCCAAAGTGAACTGAAAAACAAACAGGAAACATTGGAAAAAATGACTAAGGGTGAAGAAAACTTGAACACTGTGTTGGGAATAAAAGTAAATTTTCAGAAAGAGGGGTTAGGATACAACCCAACAGCTAAAAAGGAATTCCAACTAAAAACATTAAATGAAAAAGCTGACACAAAAGGAAAAGGCCCCTTGATAAACCTATATCAAAACAAACAAAAGGACATAGCTGAAAGTTCCTCTAAACAGACTAATGTCACCTTGGAAGAGAGGAACTCTAAAGGGAAAATGGTCAATCTACATCAGCTTAAAAACAACAGCCATATCAGACGAGAAGGTCAAATTCACAGAAGTAACCAGACAAACAGAGCATTAAATCATGTTAATAAACCCAAACCTGTAAAACAAGGTGTCTGGAAACATGCTGGTCGACAACAGACTCCTCCTATGTCGACCAGAGGATCTGCCAGAACAGGTGCTGGCTTCTGGAGAAACCCTGGTCGACCACAGACATACCAGATGTCGACCAGACACACAAACAGAACTCACAACTTCTCTCAGCTAAAACAGAATGGAAATTGGAATTTAAGAAAATGGACTCAAAATAGAGGAACACTAAATCAAAAGGAACACAACCTGAACAAGTTAAGAAACGAAAAGACAAACTGTTCTAACAAATTTTGGGTTCCCAAGATGTTGTTACAGCAGTTTCATGATTTCACAAGCTATCTGGGACCCGGGTACCATTGGGGTCCAAAAGTTTCTGTGTAATTCATGATGCAGGAATGTCTGGCAGCCATGCACAACAAGTGGTACTTAGATAGTGGTTGCTCAAGACACATGACAGGAGACAAGACCAAGTTCTCCCAGCTAAGCTCAAAAGATGGAGGTTATGTGACGTTTGGAGGAAATAACAAAGGCAAGATTATCGGAAGAGGTAAGATAGGTAAGAAACCTTCAAACTGTATTGACAATGTTTTACTGGTGGATGGACTGGAATATAATTTATTGAGCATCAGTCAACTATGCGATAAAGGCCATAAAGTAGTATTTGACTCCAAGACCTGCAAGATTATTGAACCAAATTCAGATGCAGTCAAGTTTATGGGTGAGAGAGTGAACAATGTCTACATGATAGACTTGGATGATCCAGCCCACTCCAACTTGTGCCTAACCGCCAAGAAGGAGGACTTGACCTGGTTGTGGCACCGAAGGCTAGGGCATGTTAGCTATAGGGTGCTGCACAAACTTGTGAAAAATAAAATGATTCTTGGTTTGCCTGAAATTTCGTTTGCTCAAAATGTCAAAGTATGTAAAGCATGCACCCAAGGAAAGCAAACAAGAAAATCATTCAAAGGTAGAATTGAAAGTCAGTCATCTAGACCCCTAGAACTTGTACACATGGACCTTTTTGGCCCAACAAGAATTGCCAGTCTTAGTGGTAAGAAATATGGTTATGTTCTAGTGGATGATTTTTCTAGATTTACATGGGTAATGTTCTTATCACATAAAAGTGATGCTTTTCATGAATTTCAGGAATTTTACAAAAGAATGAAGCAGGATGGTAAGTCCAAAGTGTGTACAATCATATCTGACCATGGGGGGGAGTTTGAAAATTCTGATTTTGATGTATTCTGCAGAAACAAGGGCATAACTCACAGATTCTCCTCACCAAGGACACCGGAGCAAAATGGAGTTGTAGAGAGAAGGAACCGCACTCTTGTCGAGATGGCTAGAACCATGTTGGTTGAAGCTAATCTTCCAAGGAAGTTTTGGGCTGAGGCGGTCAACACAGCATGCTACATTGTAAACCGGGCAATGGTAAGACCATCTAGTGCAAAAACTCCATATGAAATGCTCAAAGGTAAGAAACCATCTCTAGCTCATCTTAGAATCTTTGGTGCAAGATGTTTCATTCATAACAATGATAAGAGAGTCTTGGACAAATTTGAACCAAAGAGTGACTCAGGAATATTCTTGGGCTATCTTGACCGATCAAGAGCCTATCGGGTTTTTAACACCAAAGATCAAATTGTTGAAGAATCCCCTCATATCTCATTTGATGAAGTTAATGATCTTATTAAAAATGAACAGGTCAGCAAGGAAGAAGAAGATGGAGAATTTCTGAAAGACAAAGAAGAACCGATGGAGAATGAAGAAGCACAGAATCAAGAAAGAAACCAAGGTAATTCCAATGATCAGACCGAAGGAGAGATCATCTCAGGTAACAATCTTGAAAACTTGAGACTTCTTAGAGATCATCCTTTAGATAACATTATTGGTGGAATACATGATCCTAGGAAGACTAGATCTCAGATTAAGGCCATTAATGAACTGGATCAACTTGCTCTTGTGTCCCAAATAGAGCCCAAATCTGTAGAGGAAGCCTTAAAAGATGAATCATGGATAAATGCTATGCATGAAGAACTAAATCAGTTTGAAAGAAATCAGGTGTGGAGACTTGTCCCTAGACCTTCATCTCACCCTGTAATTGGAACTAAATGGGTATATAAAAACAAGTTGAATGAAGAAGGGGTTGTAATGAGAAACAAGGCTCGGCTGGTGGCTAAAGGGTACAACCAGGAACTTGGAGTTGACTTTGAAGAATCATATGCTCCAGTTGCTAGATTAGAAGCCATCAGGATATTATTAGCCTTTGCATCTTCTCATGGAATTAAACTACAACAAATGGATGTAAAAAGTGCATTTCTAAATGGTATTATAAAAGAAGAGGTCTATGTGGAACAACCCCCTGGTTTTGAAAATGATGAACTTACTAATCATGTGTTCAAATTGCATAAAGCTTTGTATGGATTAAAGCAGGCTCCTCGGGCTTGGTACGAAAGGTTGAGCTCCTTCCTCACTAAAAAGGGATACACAAGAGGTAAAACTGATCAAACATTATTTTCCAAGACCCATGGTAAGGATATACTGATTGTACAAATCTATGTGGATGATATCGTGTTTGGATCTACTGAAACCTCTTTGTGTACTGAATTTGTAAATTTAATGACTAATGAGTTTGAAATGAGCCTAATGGGTGATTTACAATTCTTTCTTGGGTTGCAGATCTCACAATGCAGAGAAGGATATTTCATAAATCAATCCAAGTACATAAAAGAAATGTTGAAGAAATTTGGCATGGAAAGCTGCAAGCCAATCGAGTCACCCATGGGTACAAGTGCAACCTTGGAAGCAGATATAAAAGGTAACATGGTAGATGCCAAGAAATACAGAGGTATGATCGGATCCCTACTATACTTAACTGCATCAAGGCCAGATATTCAGTTCAGTGTATGCATGTGTGCTAGATATTAGTCTAGTCCTAGGGAATCACATTTAGGAGCTGTCAAGCGTATCTTTCGATACCTTGCCGGCACCCAAGAATTGGGTTTGTGGTATCCTACATATTGCAAACTAGATCTGATCTCATATTCGGATGCTGATTATGCTGGTTGCAAAATTGATAGGAAGAGTACTAGTGGATATTGTCAATTCTTAGGTGGATGTTTAATTTCATGGGCTTCTAAAAAGCAACATTCTGTAGCACTCTCCACTGCTGAGGCTGAGTATGTCGCAGTAGGGAGTTGTGGTACACAAGTTCTTTGGATAAAACATCAACTCCAAGACTACAATGTAGATCTTGGTTGTGCACCCATTTTATGTGACAACACTAGTGCTATTAACTTGTCTAAAAACCCCATTCAACATTCTAGGACAAAACACATTGAGATCTGTCATCATTTTCTGAGAGATGAGGTATCCAAAGGAAATTTCATGCTTCAATTTGTAGAAACTGAAAAACAATTGGCAGATATTTTCACTAAACCCCTTAACAATGACAGATTTTCAACTCTAAGAAGGGAGTTGGGGATATGTAGAATATCTCCTGAAAATTCTTGAAATGCTCATATTCATGTGCTCTCTGTATAGCTTTCTGTCATTTCTGTAATTAGATATGTCAGTTAGATCTCTGGTACTGATTGTGTTTGGAAGCTCTGGTGTCGGCTGTTACTCAAGCAACTTTCTGCAAATTCCTGGCAATGCTACTGGTTAGCTCTGGTGGTCGACCCAAGACAGGGCACTGGTCGACCAAGGCATCAAGGCAGGAAACTGTTTGATTCTGTGACTACGCAGATGTCGACAATAGACAGTCCCATAGTCGACAATAGATTTATAAGAAAGCAGATGTCAACATCAGGCAGGGTCTGTGACTGCGCAGATGTCGACCAGAGACAGCTCCATGGTCGACAATGGATCTGTAAGGAAGCAAATGTCCACTTTAAACAGGTTCCTGGTTAACACTAGTTCTGGTAGGAAATCTTCTGGATTGTTTAAACTGTTTGAGCTCATATTCATCTTCACTCATTCACCATCATCCATACTTCCCATTCCCTGTGTCTTTCTATCTCATCCTGGCCAACATTACTTCTTAATTCAGCATGGATTATCAAATTGAGGGGGAGAAAAAGTGTAAACTCATTCCTTGATAAAACATTGAATAACCTAACCATATCTTCCTATAAAATCACCAATGTATTCAATAAGAGTAGAGGCTGAGTGTAGTAATGAGGATTTGGACTGTACTACTTCAATAAATTCAAACCATAACTATGATTCTGTCACATGATTTTGGAGACTTATGATTGTTAGTAGTAAGTCGATTTCTCTACCTGTGCCCGTTCTGAACAGTTAATATAAATCCAAAAATATAGCATGAATGCACGTGGAATACGCCATAACTCTGTCGTCATGGTAGAGCAATGGATTGGATTCTGAGAAACTACTGCCTCCCTTCTTAAGAAAAAATGGATGAAAAATAAGTGAGAGGCATGTGTGTCATGAAGAATCAATCTATCTCTGCTACTATCAAAAAATTATTGAAACTGGGCATACTGAGTAACTGGGGATATTGGCGTCTGATAAACGTATATCCTCACGGATCAAAGGTGTGTCCCAGTTAAAAGTGGAATGGTTAGGCATGCTAAGTAGCCGAGGTTTCTGGCGTGTAAAAAGCGTGTCTCCTCGTGTAGAAAAGCATGTGATAAACCTGACCACAGCTTTCAAAATGATTCCAAAAGGAAACACTCAAAATTATCTAAAAGGCAGAGGAAAATGGTTGACCAAAGGTATGGCATGCAAAGAAAAGTTGAAAACACTGTTCAGCAAGCACAGCTATTAAAATCATCTCATGAAATCTATTATAAGTTTAAGAGGTCATGTGGAGGAAATTAGATATGGGGCGTAAGCTTATTGGTGCAATACTTTCAAATTCAAGTGAATCACTAAGCCCACTCTACTAGTTTACAAGGTGGTCTTTGCATAAGGGTGGAGAGGTTACATAAATGCTTCATTAAGGAACCGATGTACACTTCAATAAATCCCCCAAATTTAATTCGGCTGATTTAATCCTGGCCCTTCGTTTTCACCATTGCGCTGGTTCCACTACCCTAGAATCTATGACCCAGATCTTATTCACTAATATCCTGCCCTATAAATTGAACCGACTGGGTCCCTACTCTTCTCACCCTCACCGTTTTCACCCTTCACGGTCGTCCTCCATCTCCAGTCCCCTTTCGACCCCTTGTGCATCCCTCTCTCTCGCCTCAACACGCTCTCTCGCTACCTTCTACCATGAATCCGTCGCGTGCTCAGAGGTCCTCCAAGCGAGCAAGGGATCAGGTTCCTGCCGAAGCGTCACCGTCGTCCAAGCACTCCAAGCAGAAGGCCACGCAGGGTCAGCCATCGACCACTCGGCGGTCGACAACGGATAAACCAGCAACTTTAGATATGCCCATCGTCCATCCAGTCTCTGGAACACTGAAGCCACGGACCATCCTGCCACCGAGAATAGTAGATTTCTCTGATCAGAAGCTGATGGAGATGTTCCCAGAGCTGCTGGAAGTTTTGGACGCCCAAGGCTGGACAGAGTTTGTCTCTGCACATACTATGTATTCCCCACAGCTTGTGTAAGAGTTCTACCACAATCTGCAAGTCGTGGATGACAAGGTCTATACAGTAGTTCAGGGAGTCGTCGTCAGCCTTGACTTCAAGCTCCTCCACAAGGCGCTGAATATTTCCAGGCATGGTACTGTCTTCAATCCTGAGGATTTTGACTTCAAAGCTGCATACGCCGTGGTCACTGGCCAACCAGTCCCTGAGGTCCTTCCAAAATCCCTCAATGCCAACACTTTCCCTCCTCTTCATCGATTGCTCCATCACCTTCTTACCACCATAATCCAACCAAGAGGAGGCGCCAGGGAACATGTAAGTCGACTTCACCTATTTCTTCTCCATGGCCTCATCACACGCCAACCCATCTGCCTTCCCAAGCTCATGTAGAACACTTTCAAAACCCTCTTGCATTATCCTCTGAACTCTCTTCCTTATGCTGCCCACATTACTGCCATTTTGGAAGCAGCAACTATACCCATTCCTCCCGCTCCGCGCGTTGTTATTCCCAAACGGCACGTATACTCATTCCATTACGTGACCACATTTTTGGGCTATAAGAAGGTAGGAGATCAAGTCTAGCGCACCCTACCATCCAAGGGTAAATCCAAAGCACCGTTGCCTCCCTCTTCTCTACCACAGACACCAATTCATGTTAGCCCTGCTACAACCCCTCCACCTGAGGTGATTCCCACTCACACTCCCACTTTTACCACCACTGCTACCCATCCTCCACCTTCACTCGCTATTGTGCCCTGGCAACCAGGCACTGTAGCCACTCATGTTCCATCTACGTCTGTTCCACCTCCGTCTACTTCTGCTCCACCACCTCCTTCCACCTCCAACACTGAGTCTCACGGAGTGCTTCTCCAGATAGCATCTTAGCTGACCTCACTCACAACTCAATTCCAATCCTTTCAAGAAACTATGAATGCTGCAACCGGGCGCTTGGAGCTAAAAGTCCAAAGACTAGAGCAGCAGATGGAGACCAGGTTCATCAAGCAAAAGGAACACTCACATCATGCTAGCTCTCGGTTTAACCGACTGGTTAGCACTTTAGCTGAAGTGTCAGCAGAGATGGGTACACGCATTGAGTTCACCAACCAGCAGACTAAACAGTATCACCATGCTACTATCTCAGAGATCCAGAAGCTAAGGCTTTCTTATGCACACATAGTTGACAAGCTGGATCGGATGGCAGAGAACGTGAAGCCCGAGACTTCTTCGTCCTCCTCGGAGTGAATGTCTGGATACTCCTCTTTTTGCTGTTGACAAAGGGGGAGATAGAGTCTTTGTGTGTCATTGTGTGTCTAGGTGTGTCTAGATGTCAAGTATAGAGTCTTTGTATGTCATTGTGTGTCTAGGTGTGTCTAGATGTCAAGTCTTTGCCTTTGTTTTTTGAGTCATTCATGTAATTCATGTTATGATACTTTTGAAAGGCATATCAAATGAATTTTCTGGCTGAAATCTGTGATAATGATATATGTTATGATAGTTTCTGAATGGCATATCAAATGCATTTTCTGGTTGAAATAATCTCCTGATTGTCACAATGACTCATGGTTGTCATCATCAAAAAGGGGGAGAATGTTGTGCATCCCTTTAGTTTTGATGATGACAAAGGATATGTGTGATTAATCTATTTTAATAACACAACACATGCAAGATTGATTGATTGCGTCTTCACATGATGAATGTGCCCAATTCAATGCAAATCTGATAGTTCAAGTTATTTCAGGTTTACTGAAGTACTAATGAAATCAACAAATCAGAAGAAATGTCAAAGGTTGCTTGTCGACCAGAGAAGTGGTCATTGTCGACCAACAAATCCAACCAAACACAGCTCAAGTCATTTTTCCTCTGTACGCGCTCTGGTTGTCGACCAGAGCCCTGCTCGTTGTCGACCACGGAACAGACAGAGCATCAGACAGAACTGCCAGTCATCTGGACATTGCCCCTTGTCGACCAGCGACAGGGCTATTGTCAACAATGAGCGATACGAGCATCAGCCTGAAGAACCAGCCGTCTGGACACTGCTCATTGTCGACCAGAGACAGGGTCGTTGTCGACCACAAGCGGTTCAACGTCCAGAACCGAAATCCAACCGAATTCAGTTTCGGTTCCTTGAAACCTGCAGGTTGTTGTTGCAGGTTGTTGGGCTGGTCAGAGGATAAGATTCCACACGGGATTCAAGGAGAGAATCTTGCTAAGAACCGGTCAAACCTTTTTTAAGATTATCTTTAATCTTCTCCCTATTTCTTAGCGAGTAACCGAACATGTTTTTCACTAAGCGCGGGAAACAGCTTCGGGCTTGATATGAACTGGTGCAAAAAGAAAAGAGAGGCTACACGATGCATAGAGAACTAAATATGGGAATATAGAGAAGAAGCTAAGGAAGATCAGCATCAGAAGTTTCTCTAACCAGAAAAGGAAGAGTGGCTCTCCCGCAATCAAAAAGCTGCAGAAGACAGAAGTGTTCGTCGGTGCTGCAGAAGGAAGATCTGGCTCAAGGCGTTACAAGCTCCAGCAGCAAGGCAGCTGAAGACATCCTGCTGGAAGTCCTACAGGGAGTCTTGCCTTGTTACCTATGTGATTGAGTCCCAAGCTGAACTCTTTAATTACTCTGCTACAAAAGTCCATGTTCAGCCTATTACATCTTTTTCTATTCATCTTTACAACTAGTGTCAAGCTGTGAGGCAGCGGATTCAAGCTGTGTGTCAGCAGGAACAAGCTGTGTGACAGCGGTGTTTGTGTGAGATCAGAAATTCTCATATAGTGAAGCCTTGCTCAAATTGAGCAAGGGGTGGACGTAAGTCTCTGGAAGGGACTGAACCACCTAAAAAGTATTGTCTTGTGGTTTGCTTGTTATGTGTGTGTCTCTTTGTGTGTTTACTGTCATTCTTGCTATCAGCGTTAGTTCTATACTTTATTGATTTCTCGTGATCCAATTAGTCTTTGTTTGATAAATCGAAAAAGGGGGACAAGATCTATTCACCCCCCCTCTAGATCTAGTCAGTCCGTACTCAACACGAACCCCAGCCCTTCTCTTTGAAAGTTTACTTTCATTCCCAACAGTTTATCCAAGTTTTCTTGACCATTGACAAATCTAGATAAAGAAGCATTCAAATCAAAAATTTCTTTTTCAAGTGATGAAATGTGCAATTCATAGGAAACCATCTTATTTCACAAGTCTTGACTTGTTCATGTAATTGGGTGTTGATGATTTTGTAGGTTTCCATTTCTTGTTTCATCACATGCATTTCTTCATATTGATCAATAAGCAAACTTTTCCCTTTTTCAAGAATAAGCAATCTTTCAGAAATGGTATTGTTCAATTCCTTCAGTTTCTCATTTTCCATTTCAAGATTTTTATCATGAGCAGCCTCATTTTGACCACTGTTCACAAGACTAACTCTCTCTCTCAGCTCTTTGTTTTCATTTCTCAAAGAAGAGATTTGATCTTTGTGAATTTCAATGTCGAACACATGATCATCAATCAATTCCTTCAAGTGTGAGCATTCTTTACAAGGAGAATCACATTTATTTTGACCATCATTCTTTTTCAATTTTTTGTTTTCTAATTTTAACTTCTTGTGTTTTTCAGCGAGCTCATCATATGCATTCAACAGTTCTTCATAGCTAAATTCATCTTCACAATCGGAGTCAGAATTTACCCTTGAACTTGATCCACTTTGTTGATCACTCCCTTGATCACTCGTGCCCGCTACAAGACATCTGTCTTTATGCTCTTCCTTGATGTCTGCCAATCCATCCAGTATTTCCTTCGCGGATCTGCACTGGGAGACAAAGGGGAAATAGTTAGAATCAACTAAAGCAATAAGCAACTTCAAAACCAAGCAATTTTGATCATGTTTGTGCTTTTGATTTTCAGTCCAGACATTTTTGTCTTTAGGCAATTCATGAGGACCATGTGAAATAAGCTTCCATAGCTTAGGTTCATATGAATTGACTAGACTAAACATTCTACCTAACCACAAATAAAAATTACAGCCATCAAACATGGGTGGTGAGTTCAAGGTGTACATCATGGTGGTCATTGATCAGGATCACTCTAGATCGTTAGATCTATGAAATTAGAGCCTTAGCTCTGATACCAATTGTTGGGTCCCACGATCAATGACACCCAAGAGGGGGGTGAATTGGGTGATTATAAATTTTAAGGAAACTCTTCACTTTTTAACAAGTGTAATGAAACAACAATTAAAACATAAAATATGATGAACATGCAAGTAAGATTACAACCTACACTAACCCCCACACTAGATGACAAGACGAATGTTGCGTGGTGGAGTAAACTCCTTACAACAAGATTAAAGAAGTTGATTATGCCAATAAACAGATTCTCTCAATCTCACCGTTCCCACACGATCATTTAAGAGGATTCAACAATCAAACCAAGCCAACGCACAAAGCAAACCACAATGCATAAGGATTTTAAGGTGGTTCGGGACCTCGACGGGCTCCCTACGTCCACCCCTCACCAAACTAGGTGAGGCTTCACTCGGGGATAAATTCCCAAACAGAGACGACGCTCCAACCACACACGCAGGACGACGCCTGCACACACACACGGGGACGAGCCCCAGTAAACACACACACACGGAGACGATGTCTCCAACACGATCCAACAGGCGGATCAACAAAACGCACACACGCTGCGACAAGTGCAGCAAACCTCATACACACGTAGATCTAGGAAGACCTACGCACACACATGAATCAAATACGACACACACAAATAACCACGGATCTAACAACAATCCACACACACAAGTATGCAGTTTATAGGAATTACAAATCTGAAACTTAAAGCACAATAAGGCACAGTTGAGAAAAACTCCTGATTTGGCTCCCCTTTGAATGTATGTTGTTGATCTTGAATGTGGCTTCAATCTCCACTTGATCAGAGCTTTACTCCGGGCTTGCTTGGCTCTTCTTTTCCTTGAATAGCACTCTCTTTATCTCCCTTGAATCTTTCTTGACTCCCCTTAGATCGTTCTCGAAGGATGATGAAGGATTCTAGCACGAATGGATGTTGAAGCTTGATGTCCGATGCAGCTCTTCGATGTATATGATCTTGGGCTTTGATTCAAGCTCCTTCCTTTGGATTTCAGCTTCAGAGCAAGGTGGAATAGGGCTTGAAGGCTGCAACTCCGAACCTGCACACACAAAATAGAACTCCCTTTATCTTCTGCGAATTTTATCAAACACTTGTGCAGCACGATGACTGTTCTTGACGATCTTGGCTCGGATGTGGCTGAATCTTGATTTCGCTCGCACCCAGCAGCAGAGGCTTGATTGGAACTTTGATTCCTCCTTCTTCCCTTCACATTCTCGCACACACCAAGGTGGAACAAGGGCTAGAGGTGGCTGCTGCGACCTGCACACACAAATGTTAGGAAGAAACCCAAAATCAGGACATACGAATTTCTCTTTGGGTTTTCATCCTCTACAAGATGTTATATAGGCCAAGGGTGGTCAAGAGACAGCCATGGGACAAGATCCACTTGTTATGGAGTGGATTAAGGACAGCCACACAAGTGTGGTTGGACCATTTGGTCGAAATGCCAAGAGTCCACAATCACGGCGCGTGAGGGGCCAGATGAGCCAGACAGCATGGGTCGACCCTTCCATGAACCAGTGCGGGTTTACAAAATATGCCAACAGGGGTCGACCCTTGGGGTTGACCCTCGAGTGAATAGGTCGACCCTTGGGGTCGACCCTTGCAGGTCTGGTGAAGGAGCCCGCCGAGTTCAAAAAAATAACTACCTGGGGTCGACCCTTGGGGTCGACCCTTGCAGCTGGGGGTCGAGAGGTCCGATTGAAATGAAGGAATGGATAGACTTTGAAGAGTGTATAGACTTTGAAGAATGAATGGAGTTTGAAGAGTGTATAGACTTTGAAGAATGAATGGAGTTTGAAGAGTGTATAGACTTTGAAGAATGTATGGAGTTTGAAGAGTGTATAGACTTTGAATTTGAGCTAGCAGCCAACGTACAGACTTTGAGTCTGTACAATCAGCCAACGTACAGACTTCTTGTTGCAGGATGTATAGACTTGCTGATGTATAGATTTACTGGCTGTATAGACTTGCTGATGTATAGACTTGCTGATGTATAGACTTGCTGGCTGTATAGACTTGCTGATGTATAGACTTGCGGTTGAATGATGTACAGACTTGCTGGCTGTATAGACTTGCTGATGTATAGACTTGCTGGCTGTATAGACTTGTTAATGGATGTATAGACTTTGATGTGCCTGCAACCAATGTATAGACTTGTTAATGGATGTATAGACTTTGATGTGCCTGCAACCAATGTATAGACTTGTTATGTAGCAGCATAAGAGATGCATCGACTATATGAATGAACCAATGCAAGATATGACAGTGGTATGCACTGATGCATTGCTCATGCACACAACCTGTTCGATGAAATGACTAACTGCTTAAACAGATACACAATGACATCATATGTAAGCACAGTGTGACTTATAGTAGTTGCTATCATCAAAACCATAACAGTAATCATGGTGCACATGTATTCAACATTGTCCTTATAAGATTCCCCCTCATGTTTTAATAAAACCCAACTTCAAACCACCTGACTTGTTCTTGGACTTAGTGACCTTTTAATCAACCTTTTGGAAGTTCTGGAACAAGGGTCGACCCATTGGGTCGACCCCTAGGTCCCCTGGTTCTGTAAACTTGGGTTTTTTATCTCCAGCTGAAAGGGTCGACCCAATCCCCAGCCGCTAGGGTCGACCCCAAGGGTTGACCCTTGGTAACTTTATTTAAAACCCGACGGGTTCCTTCACCACACCTGCAAGGGTCAACCCCAAGGGTCGACCCATTGGCCCAAAAACCTTTTAAACTTCTAAAACCCTCACGAGGGTCGACCCCAAGGGTCGACCCTTTAAGTCTCGAACCCGATCCGTGATTTTTGACTTGCGTGCACATGCACCAAAAGTCATACCAATCGAACCTAACATCCCTAAATCGTTCCAAGAATTGTGGATCTGATATCTAGGGTGTCTTTGAACGTTCCAAACTCTTAATATACATCTTATTGGGGTATGAAACCCTAAGGAGTGAGAGGCATCTAAAGTGTGTTATTTTTCTAACCCTTGTGAGTGCAGGTTCGCAGCAGCAGCTCTAGGGGCTTCTTCCACCTTGTTCTGAACCTGAAAGTGAAGGGAAGAAGCTTGAATCAAGCCTCTACATCATCCCCAACAGCAAGCTGTGTGGGATATCAAAGCTGCAACCTTGCTTGTGCGACATAGCTTCATTCTTTGTAGCACCCTGAAATTTATACATATTAATATTAGTCATGAAATAAATAATAATAATAAAAAAAATAAAATTTCGATGAATGGAAATAGCCCAAATTGATAATGGGCCTTACACTTAAAAGAAAAAAAATTGGGCCAAAATGAAATAACGCCCCCCCGTAAGGCTCTATTTCATTAATTGAAGACCCTTGCCAAGGGCGTCAATTTTAGAAATGACACCATCATCCTGGGCGTCATAGGGTAATAGAAAATAACGCCCTTCTGGGCGCTATTTTAAATAATGACGCTCGTGTACTTGGGCGCTAATTCATAACAAGAAAGTTAGAAACAAGTGGCTAAATATAGAAAAGTAAAAGATGACCTTGGTTAAGGCGCTATTTAATGAAAATACGCCCTCTAGTTAAGGCGCTATTTAATGAAAAAATGCCCTTGTATCAGACATCATTTTCCCTGAGAGTTAAAATAAGGGAACCTGCTTCCATTTGATTTCTAACCCCGATCACAATTCCCCTAAGAAGTTTTTCCTATAAATACCCAGTCAATCGAACGAGCCATGGCAATTGCCGCTGGCGTGATCGAGGGATTATTTTGCTGCTGCCATCCCAGCGTCGGACGTCGATCCTTCTTCCTTCTGTTGTTGTTGTTTTGACGAAATAGAAACAACACTCCTCTCACTTTTTTCTTCATCATCTTGCAGAGAACTGAGGGACGTTCGTTGTCCTCCGAGCTTCTTCCTCTTCTTCCTGCTGACTGCAACGTGAAGGGGAGAGCACTTGCACCCTCGTCCTGTTGGCAGACGTAAGAAGGGGAGAGCTTCATCACCTTCTTCCTCCTGTGGTGGCTCTGTTTAAAACAGAGTACCGTAACAACGCCAAATCTTCATCCTGTGCATCATTCCAATCTTCCAAAAGGTAGGTTCTCTCAAGTTTCGTAGCCCAAACAAAGATAAATCATGGTTGTATTGTAGGTTTTTTTCTCAAGAACCCTATATATCATGCATATAGTTCTCACTGAGTTTTGATGAAATTCTAAATTTTTGTAAGTAGCGACCCTTACTAGGGCGCTAATTCTTTCTGACGACCCAATGCACGGTCGTCAATTCTTGTATGATCTAATAATTACGCATGCTAAAAACTTAATATCTGTGTAACCAATAATCTGATGTAATGCATGATCATAGTTTTGGAATCCTGCTATTTTTCTTGACCTATCCATATACTTGTTGTCATAGATTTCTTTATATATTGGAAAATGCCACTGTTCATAATGCAAATGTGGTAAAAAGGAAAATGATGACTTGCACCATGTCGTTTCTCTTACATGTGACGGCCCTGTCAAGGGCGCTATATGCATAGAAGGTGACAGCTACCAAGTCGCCATTTAATAAATCCTGAAATTTTGATTATTTTAATGCATATATCTAGATTGAAAATTGGCGACTCTTTACAGAGTCTTCTATTGATGAAATAACGCCCCTGACCAGGGCGTTAGTTAATAAAATGAAGTCTTTGGCTAAGACGCCAATTTCCTGTCATCTGATTTTTCCTGTAAAAATGGATTTATATATATATGGCACTATGCTCCAATCCGTGAGTATAGTCCCACATTTTTTTCTCGGCCTTTTATCGATTACCCCTTCAACTCTCGGTGACATACAAGCCCTCCATTGGATATTTCGTTCCTTTGGACCGGCAAGTTAGTCATTGGGACCTCCGTAAGTCTCCTCGTAGCCTTGGATTCCCTCAAGGCCGACTGAGCTGGTTGTACCTTAAACACCTTGTACCTTTTGATTGCCACGTCTTGTGGTAAACCGGCCCTCTCATGGTGCCATCTTGGTCCATGAGAGAATAATCCTAGCTGGTGGAATGATTATATTCCACTAGGCGGTGTCTTGGATTGAGTCCCTTATAGATGGGGTCAATCTCTCAGCTTGATTCATGTCCCGTGATTGGTGATGGGTTTAGTCATCCACTCAAGTTATCATGGCTACCTCGTTAAGGTACCAATTCTACCCAGGTTATCGACATGTTATGGTTCTCGTTGGTTTTGACACTATCCATCTAATGTTCTTCCTTGAATTCTGTGGAACCTATCCACGAATCTACCTTGATATCCTACATGAGTGTGTTCTTGGAATTCCATGGCTATCACTAAAGTGGCTATCTAGATATTACATGTAACAATGTCCACACATATAGGGCCCGATCTGGTCCTAGGAGGAGCACTGGAAAGTACTTGTGCCCATGGGAGTTATATTGATCACGGTGTGACATTGTACCGAAGTACTTGCTTGAATCTACGACACCACACTATCTCTCTCTCTCGCGTGCTTGACTTGATTGACTTGACACGAACTGCGTGGCCCGGAATGGGCAAAGTACTTGCTTGTTAATAGCCATTACCTCATGACATGAAAGAACTTTATTGATATACTTTGTACTCGTTCAAATACTTGAAATTCCCTATCTTGGATCAACAGTACATGTTATTTCCTCTCGTTATCATGTTCAATTCCGTATCGTTCTATTTTACAATGATTGCCATGCTAGACTTGCATTTTCATTTGGAAGAAGTAATTACTTAAACCAATTGCTAGTTCTTGAGATATAATTCCTATTGAGCATTCGCTCATCAAGTTCTTTTTCCCAAACCTTTCAGGTAATACGGACCCTGACTCGGACTCGGATGGGCAGGCGCAAGAGTGACGAGCGTAGAATCTGCAAGCATCATGCTACTACACCTTATCGTGTCGAGTCGTCCTGAGTTTATTCTTGGAGTCTTGTCGTTAGAACTTATGTTATTTCAAGAGTTGTAACATTTAAGGCTTGTGGGCCTGATTAGTATTGTTAAGTCTTGGAGTTATGTGACTTTGTTTAATGGTTAAGTTGTTATCAATGGTATCAGTACTTGGTTATGTTTTAAAATTCTTGTCTTATTGCGCACTCTGTTATGATGTAGAAATTCTACTTACTCTGATTGACATGATTGATATAAACTCATCACGTTCTCCCCGGGTTCCTTCCGCGCTCGGGGCGTGACAGTTTTTGTGGTATCAGAGCCTAGGATTTCAAATTCCTAGGAAACCCAAGTCCAAGGATAGGTCTATCCCTAAACTGTGAGGATGGGTAGTGCCGAGGGTATAAGTCCTTGTAGGACATCCGACTACCAATTATAACTTAAAACTAATCAAGATTAACTTCTTGTAGGATTATGGCTGCTGAACACGCACAATGGCGTGAGATGCAACGAACTGTTCAAGGCCTGACCCAGGCCTTGCAACAGGTGGATCAAGGTGGGGCACACCATGGAGCTGGCGACCTCCATCGGAGCTTTAGAAATCTCAATCCTCCAAAGTTCACAGGTTCATCAAATCCCGAGGATGCGGAGAATTGGATAAAGGAGATCGAGTGAATTTTTCACGTCATGCAATGCGCTGATAGTGAAAAGGTGCTTCTGGCCACGTTCCAACTAGAACGGGACGCCCGTGCTTGGTGGGAGTCTATTCAGGCCACCTTGCTTTAAGATCATGTTACATGGACCGAATCTGTCGAGCACTTCAATAGCAAGTATTTCTCTGACCGTGTTCAGGAGAAAAAGGCCGCGGAATTTGCTGCCCTGAAGCAACGATCCCTGTCGGTAGCCGACTACCAAGCCCAGTTCTCCAGGTTATCTAGATATGCACCACACTTAGTATGCACTGAGAAGATGAAGGCGAGAAGGTTCTTGAATGGGTTACGACCCCAATATATCACTCAGCTCGCTCCCTTACATATCCAAGTGTACTCGGAGATGGTGCCTCGTTCCCAGTTACTAGAAGGCGCCACGGAATTGTCTGACAAAATCCATGGTAAAAGGGAGAATGTCACGAGCCCCAATACTTTCAAACCGTCTTTCAAGAAGTGGACAAATAATGGAGGCGAACCCTCCAAGGAGAAGAAATTCAAGAAGGGCAATAACAAACCTTTCTCCATCACGGCATCGCCAAAGGAGAATTGTAAATATTGCGACAAGCCGGGTCATCAGGCTGCGGAATGCTGGAGAAGGCTCGGAGCATGCCTTCGTTGTGGGAGTAAGGAACACCGTATTCCCGACTGTCCAATGATGAACCAGCAAAGTGAGTCGGAGACAAAGGAAGAGAAGCGTCCGGCAAAGAAGCAAGGACGACTACAAGCTCTCCAAGAGACGGAACCAACCGAGGGTGGGTTGGTGGAAGGTATTTTGTCTGTCTGCTCTAAATTTGCTCAAGTACTATTTGATACTGGCACCACACATTCTTTTGTTTCAAAGAAATCTGCTGCTTCATTCTCTATGGAACCTGAATGGATAAACTTGTTGATTTCTACCCCGTTAGGGAATGAGTCTGATGTCACTTTCTATTACCCAAACTGCAAGATTATAGTTAAAGGTCACAACTTACCTGCAGATTTAATATGCTTAGACTTGAAGGAGTACGATGTAATTTTAGGGGCCGATTGGCTATCCACCCATCGGGCAATTGTAGACTGCCGAAATGGAAAAGTAACTTTTTTGGATTACCTGGAGTTAACTTACGTTACTCCCCGGAAGAGATCACCAGTCATCTCTGCTCTTCGAGCCCATAAACTTATCAACAAAGGATGCGATGCATTCTTAGCATTTGTAACTGCCACGGAGGCTAAGGTAGCTAGACTAGAAGACATTCAAGTGGTTCGGGAGTTTCCCGATGTTTTCCCGGAAGACTTTCCTGGTTTGCCACCAGAGAGAGAAGTCTCATTCACTATAGACCTTGTTCCGGGTGCCGGACCTGTTTCCAAAGCACCCTACAGAATGTCCCCCGTAGAATTGAAGGAATTGAAGGAGCAACTTATGGAGCTATTGAAGAAACGATTTATCAGACCAAGTACTTCCCCATGGGGAGCACCAGTGCTGTTCGTCAAGAAGAAGGATGGATTGATGAGGCTGTGCATCGATTATCGGCAGCTGAACCACCTCACTATCAACAATAAATATCCACTGCCGAGGATTGATGAACTCTTCGATCAGATTTCTGGAGCAAAGTATTTCTCAAAAATTGATCTTCGATCGGGTTATCACCAATTGAGGATCAAGGATGAGGATATTCACAAAACTGCATTTCGAAGTAGGTACGAGCATTATGAATTTACTGTTATGCCTTTTGGACTAACAAATGCCCCTGCAACTTTTATGCAGCTTATGAATAGCATCTTTAGACCGCATCTGGACAAATTTATTGTGGTTTTTATCGATGATATCCTGATATATTCAAAGTCTGAAGAGGAGCATGAAATGCATTTGAGGATAGCATTGCAGATATTGAGGAATAATCAATTATATGCCAAATTTAGCAAATGCGAGTTTTGGCTGGAAGAAGTGTCCTTCTTAGGACACGTAATTTCAAAGGATGGAATCTCAATGAACCCCGCAAAGGTTGAAGCGGTAAAGAACTGGGAACAATCGATAAATGCAACAGAAATTAGGAGTTTCCTTGGTCATGCTGGTTATTACCGGCGTTTTTATAAAAACTTCTCGAAGATTGTAGTACCACTCACCAGGCTAACCCGCAAGGAAGTGCCATATGAGTGGAATGAGGAATGTGAACGAAGCTTCCAAACATTGAAGGACCATTTGACCACTGCTTCGGTCTTGGCCCTTCCTATTGAAGGAGAGAAGTACGAGGTATATACCGATGCTTCCAGTATTGGCCTCGGTTGTGTATTAATGCAACAGGGAAGAGTTATTGCATACTCTTCTAGGCAGTTGAAGAAGCATGAAGAAAACTACCCGGTGCATGACTTGGAGTTGGCCGGGGTAGTATTTGCACTAAAGATCTGGAGACACTATCTCTACGGAGAATAATTCACAGTATTCTCCGATCATAAGAGCTTCAAATATCTATTCTCTCGGAAGGAGCTTAATATGAGGCAACGTCGATGACTGGAATATTTAAAAGACTTTGATTTCACTATTCAGTATCACCCCGGTAAAGGGAATTCGGTAGTTGATACCTTGAGTCGAAAGCCGAGAGCCCTTATAGCTAGCTGTATGATACGGGAATGGAAACTATTAGAGGAATTCTCCAGATTAAACATAAGCACGGACCAGAAAGACGAGTGTATTACTCTCTCTCACATGAGTGTGCATCCAGACTTGCTATCCGAAATCAAGAAGTTACAAGATGAAGATCCTGGAATGATTGAAATCAGGGAGAAACTAGATCAAAGAACCAGGTTCAAGCTGGCAGTTGATGGAAGACTAATGTTTCAGGAAAGGACATGTGTCCCGGACTGTCCTGAGTTGAAAAGGAAAATTCTAGATGAAGCTCACCGCTCTAGGTATACCATTCATCCTGGAGCAACTAAGATGTATAAAGATTTAAAAAGAACTTTCTGGTGGCCGAACATGAAGAGGGAGGTAGCGGACTTTGTGTCTCGTTGTCTCACGTGCCAACAAGTAAAAGCGGAACACCAAAGACCCGCCGGAAAGTTACACCCCCTTGATATTCCCAAATGGAAATGGGAAGGAATTGGTATGGATTTCATCATGGGATTGCCTAAATCTAGAGGCGGACATGATGGTATTTGGGTAATCATCGACCGACTGACCAAGTCGGCGCATTTCTTGCCAATTAAAAGTCGATGGTCGGTTGATGTTTTGGCCGCATTGTATATTAAGGAGATCATAAGATTGCATGGAGTCCCAACATCGATCGTGTCTGACCGAGACCCTCGCTTCACTTCTCATTTCTGGAAGGGTCTACAACACTCTTTAGGGATGAAACTCAACTTCAGTACTGCTTTCCATCCCCAAACCGATGGTCAGACTGAGAGAACAAACCAAATAGTTGAAGACATGTTACGGGCTTGCATTATTGACTTTGGCGGAGGCTGGCATGATCATTTGCCCCTAGTCGAGTTTGCATACAACAATAGCTATCAAGCCAGTATACAGATGGCTCCATTTGAAGCTTTATACGGCCAGAATTGCCGATCTCCTATATGTTGGAATGAAGTCGGTGAGAAGCAACTACTAGGGCCAGATATGGTAAGAAACACAACAGAAAAGGTTGAACTTATCCGAGAGTGACTTAAAGTAGCACAATCCAGACAGAAATCTTATGCAGATAATAGAAGAAGGGAATTAGAGTTTCAAGTTGGAGACCATGTTTACCTCAAGGTCTCACCCGGCCGTGGAATAAGAAGGTTCGGAGTTAGAGGCAAGCTCACACCCATATTCATTGGTCCATTCGAAGTCCTGGAAAGAGTTGGTGAGGTAGCTTATCGCATCGCTTTGCCTCCACAACTGTCGGAAGTGCACAATGTGTACCACATTTCTATGCTGAAGAAATATGTGCACGACCCTTTCCACATCATTGATCATAGTAACTTAGTGATTCAAAGGGACCTCACTTACGAACAAAAGCCAATAAAGATTCTTGATTGAGAGGTCCGAGTCTTAAGAAACAAGACCATTCCCATGGTTAAAGTGCAGTGGAACAAATGTTTGGAACGAGAAGCAACATGGGAAACTAAGGAATCTATACGAAGGAGATATCCAGAATTATTCTAGACTGTAAGTACTATGTGTTTCCCATGTTTCCATTCATGCAATTGAATTTAGAGACCAAATTCTCTTAAGTGGGGGAGGGTGTAGCACCCCGAAATTTATACATATTAATATTAGTCATGAAATAAAAAAATAATAATAATAAAAATAAAATTTTGATGAATGGAAATAGCCCAAACTGATAATGGGCCTTACACTTAAAAGAAAAAAAAAGGGCCAAAATGAAATAACGCCCCCCCTTAAGGCGCTATTTCATTAATTGAAGACCCTTGCCAAGGGCGTCATTTTTAGAAATGATGCCATCATCTTGGGCGTCATAGGGTAATAGAAAATAACGCCCTTCTGGGCACTATTTTAAATAATGACGCCCGTGTACTTGGGCGCTAATTCATAACAAGAAAGTTAGAAACAAGTGGCTAAATATAGAAAAGTAAAAGATGACCTTGGTTAAGGCGCTATTTAATGAAAATACGCCCTCTAGTTAAGGCGCTATTTAATGAAAAAATGCCCTTGTATCAAACGTCATTTTCCCTGAGAGTTAAAATAAGGGAACCTACTGCCATTTGATTTCTAACTCCGATCACAACTCCCCTAAGAAGTTTTTCCTATAAATACCTAGTCAATCGAACGAGCCAAGGCAATTGTCGCTGGCGTGATCCAGGGATTATTCTACTGCTGCCATCCCAGCGTCAGACGTCGATCCTTCTTCCTTCTGTTGTTGTTGTTTTGATGAAAGAGAAACAACACTCCTCTCACTTTTTTCTTCATCATCTTGCAGAGAATTGAGGGCTGTTCGTTGTCCTCCGAGCTTCTTCCTCTTCTTCCTGCTGACTGCAACGTGAAGGGGCGAGCACTTGCACCCTCGTCCTGTTGGCAGACGTAAGAAGGGGAGAGCTTCATCACCTTCTACCTCCTGTGGTGGCTCCGTTTAAAACAGAGTACCATAACAACGCCAAATCTTCATCCTGTGCATCGTTCCAATCTTCCAAAAGGTAGATTCTCTAAAGTTTCGTAGCCCAAACAAAGATAAATCATGGTTGTATTGTAGGTTTTTTTCTCAAGAACCCTATATATCATGCATATAGTTCTGCTTGATTTTGATGAAATTCTAAATTTTTGTAAGTAGCGACCCGTACTAGGGCGCTAATTCTTTCTGACGACCCAATGCACGGTCGTCAATTCTTGTATGATTTAATAATTACGCATGTTAAAAATTTAATATCGGTGTAACCAATAATCTGATTTAATGCATGATCATAGTTTTGGAATCCTGCTATTTTTCTTGACCTATCCATATACTTGTTGTCATAAATTTCTTTATATATTGGAAAATGCCACTGTTCATGATGAAAATGTGGTAAAAAGGAAAATGACGACTTGCACCATGTCATTTCTCTTACATGTGACGCCCTTGTCAAGGGCGCTATATGCATAGAAGGTGACAGCTACCAAGTCGCCATTTAATAAATCCTGAAATTTTGATTATTTTAATGCATTTATCTAGATTGAAAAATGATGACTCTTTACAGAGTCTTCAATTGAAGAAATAATACCCCTGACCAGGGCATTACTTAATAAAATGAAGTCTTTGGCTAAGGCGCCAATTTCCTGTCTTCTGATTTTTCCTGTAAAAATGGATTTATATATATATATGGCACTATGCTCCAATCCGTGAGTATAGTCCCACATTTTTTTCTCGGCGTTTTATTGATTACCCCTTCAAATCTCGGTGACATACAAGCCCTCCATTGGATATTCCATTCCTTTGGACTTGCAAGTTAGTCATTGGGACCTCCGTAAGTCTCCTCGTAGCCTTGGATTCCCTCAAGGCCGACTGAGCTGGTTGTACCTTAAACACCTTGTACCTTTTGATTGCCACGTCTTGTGGTAAACCGGCCCTCTCATGGTGCCATCTTGGTCCATGAGAGAATAATCCTAGCTGGTGGAATGATGATATTCCACTAGGTGGTGTCTTGGATTGAGTCCCTTATAGATGGGGTCAATCTCTCAGCTTGATTCATGTCCCTTGATTGGTGACGGGTTTAGTCATCCACTCAAGTTATCACGGCTACCTCGTTAAGGTACCAATTCTACCCAGGTTATCGACATGTTATGGTTCTCGTTGGTTTTGACACTATCCATCTAATGTTCTTCCTTGAATTCTGTGGAACCTATCCACGAATCTACCTTGATATCCTACATGAGTTTGTTCTTGGAATTCCATGGCTATCACTAAAGTGGTTGTCTAGATATTACATGTAACAATGTCCGCACATATAGGGCCCGATCTGGTCCTGGGAGGAGCACCCGAAAGCACTTGTGCCCATGGGAGTTATATTGATCACTGTGTGGCATTGCACCGAAGTACTTGCTTGAATCTACGACACCCCACTATCTCTCTCTCTCTCACGTGCTTGACTTGATTGACCTGACACGAACTGCGTGGCCCGGAATGGGCAAAGTACTTACTTGTTAATAGCCATTACCTCATGACATGAAAGAACTTTATTGATATACTTGGTACTCGTTCAAATACTTGAAATTCCCTATCTTGGATCAACAGTACATGTTATTTCCTCTCGTTATCATGTTCAATTCCGTATCATTCTATTTTACAATGATTGCCATGCTAGAATTGCATTTTCATTTGGAAGAAGTAATTACTTAAACCAATTGCTAGTTCTTGAGATATAATTCCTACTGAGTGTTCGCTCATCAAGTTCTTTTCCCCAAACCTTTCAGGTAATACGGACCCTGACTCGGACTCGGATGGGCAGGAGCAAGAGTGACGAGCGTAGAATCTTCAAGCATCATGCTACTACACCTTATCGTGTCGAGTCGTCCTGAGTTTATTCTTGGAGTCTTGTCGTTAGAACTTATGTTATTTCAAGAGTTGTAACATTTAAGGCTTGTGGGCCTGATTAGTAATGTTAAGTCTTGGAGTTATGTGATTTTGTTTAACAGTTAAGTTGTTATCAATGGTATCAGTACTTGGTTATGTTTTAAAATTCTTGTCTTATTGCGCACTCTATTATGATGTAGAAATTCTACTTGCTCTGATTGACATGATTGATATAAACTCGTTACGTTCTCCCCAGGTTCCTTCCGCACTCGGGGCGTGACATTCTTCCTCAAGGATCGATCTTCCTCCTACAGAAGCATTCAATTACCTTCAAAGAAGTGAAAGGGAGAGCCTCCACCATGATAAACAATTCTTCACTCTCCATTTTCTGAATCCTTTGCTTGAGCTTGTGCAGTTGTTGTATATCTTAAATCAGATTCTTGTGTGTGGTGTTCAAGATCAGAAACACGAACGTGTGTGTGTATGTATGTTTGGCAGCCAAGATCGGGTGTCGTGTGTGTGTGTGTGTGTGTGTGTGTGTTTGCTGTTCTACACAGCATGTGTGTGTGGCTCACTTCATAGTGGAGTCTTAATCCTCACGTGTGAGGGGTGGACGTAGGGGACACGATAGTGTACCTGAACCACCTAAAAACTCCGTGTGTCACTTGTGATTTGTTTTTCCAGATTCATTATCGAGTGGGCTTCACGGTGAGTTGAGCGTACACCATTTCATTTATCAAACACCCATCTTTATCTACAAGCATTCACAAGTAAGATCATGATCGAGTGAGGTCTAGTGCTTATATGTTTGCTTATCATTGTTTTCCTTGGAAGAAATTTTAATTGGCTAATCAATTCACCCCTCCCCTCTTGATTGCCACCGTTTGGGACTCAACAATTGGTATCAGAGCTTTGGTGTCTGTTTCACTCGACCACACGGTTGTAGAGTAGATCCCTCCTTATGGCAAACTAGGGGATGATGCCCGAAGGGCATTCGATCCAAAGACCCCCGTTCTTTGATGGATCAAACTACCCTTATTGGAAGAACAGAATGTATGTTTTTCTATGAGCCCTAGACTATGACGTGTGGCGCATCATAAGCAAGGGTCCGTATACTTTGTCTCAAAATGAGGATGATTGGGATGATGAGGATATAAAGAAGTGTTCAGCAAATTTTAAAGCCATGAATATAATATAATATGCCATTCATCCTAATGAATACTCACGTATTTCCATGTGTTCTTCTGCACAGGAGATGTGGAACAAGCTGCGGTTTATCTATGAAGGAACATCAGAAGTAAAGGAAACCAAGGCGAATCTGCTAGTCCGGGATTGTGAGTTATTTATGATGAAACCAGAAGAGTCCATTTCTGATATGTTTACAAGATTGACAGAAATCACGAATGGATTAAAGGGTCTTGGTAAAGAGTATTCCGACAAGGAACTCGTTAGAAAGGTACTGAGATCCTTGTCATCACAATGGCACATAAAGGTTACTGTAATCGAGGACTCAAAGGATCTCAGCACTTTGAAATTGGACGAGCTAATTGGCTCCTTGATGACTTACAAAATCAACATCAAGAGGAGCGAGGAGGACCATAAAAAGAAGAAGGTAGTCACACCTTTGGCTCTAAAAGTGAATCCACAAGAATCAGAGGGCAGTGACAATGATTCCACCGGTAACACCAAAGATGAGGAGCTGGTTACCATGATCACAAGAAGAGCAAGAAGATTCGTCAAAGGAACAAGAAAGTTTGGTAGCCAATTCAGAAAAGGATCAAGGAAGCAAAGTCCTAACAGAGGTGAAAGTAGCAAGAAGGAAGAAGTTATTTGCTACGAATGCAAGAAACCCGGTCATATGCGGGGTGAGTGCCCCGATCTGATGAAAAAGTTCAAGAAAAGAAGGTTCAAGAAGCCAAAGGCCATGGTGGCCACATGGAGTGATGAAGATGAGGATGAGTCGGCTAATGAAGATGAACTGGATGAGCTGGTTCAGATTTTATGTTTCATGGCAAATGAAGACGACGCCAATAAGGTAAATTCTGAAACCGAATCTCTTACATGTGAACATTGGTAGATTGCTTATGAGTCTTTGTATAAAAAATGCAAAAAATCCAGATCTGAAAGCAGAAATCTGAAGAAAAAAAAATTTATCATTTTGTGCATGCTGCAAAGTCTTGTGAAAATTGTCATGTGTTGAAATCTGAAACTGAGAAGTTGATAAATGAGAAAGAAATTCTTGTGTCCAAAAATGAATTGCTTGAAGAAGAGATTTCATGCATGAGAGAGGAGCAATTCACACTAAGTAAAATGCATGATGATTTGAAAAATAATCTGGAACAAGAAAGGCTTGAAAGCATGGCATGCAATCAAGCAAAAGAAAAGGTCGAAAATCAAGTACATTCTCTAATACATGAAAATCATGAGTTGAAGGATGCTATTACCATTTTTGAAAAAGGAAAAACTTTACAATCTAAAACACATTCAATTCATATGCCTCCCAGAAGTTCATCTCCATCCACGTCAAAAACTCATGTGCATAATTCATTCCTGAATAAAGGAAGGAAAAGAAACAGGGATAGAGTCATTACATGCTTTTATTGTGGAAGATTAGGCCATGACATGTATGATTGCAGAACTCTGAAATTGGATGATGAAAGCTTTGGTAGAATGAGAAATAGATCATACACATCAATTGTTTCTAACCATCGTGGACCCAAGCTTGCTTGGGTACCAAAATCTGCATAAGTACGTTTGTTGTGATCGCATGTCTGCTTGAGAGCTCAAAGGAATAGGTGGTATTTGGACAGTGGATGCTCTCGGCACATGACGGGAAAGAAAGAATTATTTACGGATCTGCATGAAAAGGATGGTGGAACAGTGGCATTTGGTGGTAAGGACAAAGGCAAAATCATCGGAGAAGGTAAGATAGGTAAGAATCAAAATCATGCTATTGAGAATGTCTTGCTTGTGAAACGGTTGCATCATAATCTTTTGAGTATAAGTCAACTTTGTGATAAAGGATGCAATGTGATTTTTGATTCTAACTACTGCACCGTTGTGAATAAAAATACTCATGAGATAAAGTTCATTGGTCTTAGACATAACAATGTATATATGATTGATTTGGATAAACCCTCTCATAAAAATCTGTGTTTGGTTGCATGGAATAATGATGATATTTGGCTTTGGCATCGCCGACTTGGGCATGCTAGTTTTAATGTTTTGCTAAAATTGTCTCGAAATGATTTGGTTGTTGGATTGCCTAAGCTGAAGGTTACTGATGAAGGAGTCTATGGGGCGTGCAGCATGGGTAAGTAAACAAGGACATCATTCAAGTGCAATAATGATGTAACTACATCAAGGCCCCTTGAGTTAATCCACATTGACCTATTTAGACCAAGCAGAACACATAGCTTGGGTGGTAAATTGTATGGCTTTGTCATTGTGGATGATTACTCAAGATTTTATTGGGTTTACTTCCTTCCACATAAAAATGATGTCCTGATAGAATTTGAAGCATTTTACAGGGTAGTCCAAAATGAAAAGGGGTGTTGCATCAAGGCCGTGCGGAGCGATCATGGTAAGGAATTTGATAACCATGAGTTCAGTAACTTTTGCAGAGCTCAAGGCTATATGCATGACTTCTCCGCACTAAGAACCCCCGAACAGAATGGTGTTGTTGAAAGGAAGAATAGGACGCTAATTGAGATGGCAAGAACCATGCTAAACGAGAACAATTTACTGAGGTACTTTTGGGCTGAAGCAGTGAACACTGCTTGCTACATTATCAATCACGCCATGGTAAGACCACTGTTGAAGAAAACCCCTTATGAGCTGTACCGAGGTAAGAAGCCAAACATTTCCTATCTTAGACCATTCGGCTCAGTTTGTTACATTCACAATAATGGTAAGGTGGACCTGGCTAAATTTGACCCCAAAAGTGACAAAGGTATATTTCTTGGATACTCTCTTAGCTCAAGAGCTTATCGAGTGTATAACTTGAGAACTCTTGTAGTTGATGAAAGCCCCCATGTCATCATTGATGAATCATCTTTTAAAAGCACTAATGAAAAATCTATTTTGCAGGATGATGAATTGAATGATAGAAATATCAAGATGATGGAAGGAAAAACTGAAAAACAAGAAGTAAAAGAACCATAAGAAGATGATGCAAATCCGGAAGATCAGTTGGAACAACAGCTTCCAAGGTAATGGACTTTCGAAAAGGACCATCTGTCGGAGAATGTGATCGGCAATGCTAAAGATGGAAAAAGAACACGAGCCTTCTTCAGGGAAGTTGAAAATCAGGACTATATTGCCTTACTTTCCCAGTTTGAACCTCACTCTATTGAAGAGGCCTTGAAGGATGAGTCTTGGATCATGGCTATGCAAGAAGAACTACACCAGTTCCAAAGGAACAAAGTATGGTTCCTCGTGCCATGTCCTAGAAACCACTCAGTGATCGGAACAAAGTGGGTTTTTTAAAATAAAACAAATGATCAAGGAGTGGTAACTAGGAATAAGGCCAGGCTAGTAGCTAAAGGCTATAGCCAAGAGCTTGGAATTGATTTCGATGAGTCTTTTGCTCTAGTAGCAGGACTCGAGGCAGTAAGAGTCTTATTAGCTTTTGCATGCTGTAACAATATTAGATTGTTTCAAATTGATGTTAAAAGTGCATTTTTGAAAGGCTACATACAGGAGGACGTGTACGTGGAGCAACCACCGGGGTTTGGGGACACAAAGCATCCAGACCATGTGTACAAGCTAGACAAGGCACTCTACAATCTGAAACAAGCACCCCGGGCATGGTATGAACGATTAAGTGATTTCCTCATTCAAAATAGATTCAAACGAGGTAATGTTGATCAAACCCTTTTCATAAAGTTGAACGGTAAGGAAATCATAATTGTTCAAGTTTACGTAGATGATATTATTTTTGGCTCCACCAAAGATGCAGTCAGTAAAGACTTTGCCAAATTGATGCAAAGTGAGTTTGAGATGAGTCTTATGGGAGAGCTAACATTCTTCTTGGGATTGCAGGTCACACAGACGTCTGACGGTATGTTCATACATAAGAAGAAGTATGCATTGGAGCTGCTAAAAAGTTCAACCTGACCTCTACAAAACCACAACCAACTCCCATGTCCACCTCAATAAAAATTGATCAATATGAATCAGGTAAATCCGTGGATCAAAAACTCTTCAGAAGCATGATAGGTTCCTTGTTGTATTTAACTGCCAATAGGCCCGACATTCAATTTGCTGTGTGTTTGTTTGCACGATTTCAGTCCAATCTATAAGAATCACACATGTCAGCTGTTAAACAAATTTTCAGATATATTGCTGCCTCAAGTAATTTAGGATTGAGGTTTCCGCGTAATTCGAGCTTTGATTTAATTGCTTATTCCGATGCCGATTATGCGAGTTGTAAAGTGGATCGAAAAAGCACTAGCTGGTATTGCCAATTTCTTGGATGATGCATGGTCTCATGGGCCTCCAAGAAACAAAACTCATTGGCTCTATCAACCGCCGAAGCTGAATATGTGGCTGTCGGGAGTTGCGTTGCCCAGGTGCTATGGATCTAACAACAGATGATTGATTATGGCATTTCCTTCAAAAACACTTCCATCTTGTGTGACAACACTTCAGCCATAAACTTGTCAAAGAACCCAGTCCATCACTCTCGCACAAAGCATATTAAGATTAGACATCATTTTCTCAGGGATCATGTGAGCAAGGGTGATGTAGAAATCAGGTTCATTGAAACAGACCAACAAATTGCCGACATTTTCACCAAACCTCTAAGTGAAGATAAATTCACAACATTCAGGAGAGAATTAGGGGTTTGTAGGATAGACGATTCTGAGTCTTGATCAGTTGCATATCTATGTATATACGTCAATGCATAGAATGCATTTGCATTAGTATGGTGCATAGTTGAATTTCCCCTTGTCATGCATGTGCATTATGATTGCTTGAAAAACAAAAAAAATTATATGTATGTGTGAAAAACCATGATTGCGTGTATTGCATGTCTTCTATTTATAGAATACAACCATGTCATTGTAATTTCTATGGCCGATATTTCCTTGAGTACTTTAAATGCCAGTAAGAGAGCATAACCCCTCAAAATCTAAAATTCAGAGACGTTAGATTATGAACGTCTACTATGATCATAGATCTTCTTGAAACAAGTTCCCCAATGCATTAACCCATAAAATACTCCAATTCCTTGATTCAAACATGATATTATCATTGGGGATTAGAGCCACATCATTTTTGACCTTCCCTTTCACTTAAACAATTTTTGGTGAAAAATAGTTGAAGGGTCGACCCCAAGGGTCGACCCACCCAGAAGGGACGACCCCAAGGGTCGACCCTCGCGATAGCGGATCCTGTCTGGGGCCGGGGTGAAAGGGGTCTACCCATTGGGTCGACCCGTTACGGTCGGGTGGCGTCCGCCGTGTCCGAACCGCCCTAAAAAGGGATGGAAACCCTATGTTTCCCCCTTCCCATCTCCTAAAACCCCCAAAGCCCCCTTCTAGCCCTAGCCACCACTCCTTTCATGCCCTCATATCCCCTCTTGGCACCCACATGCTCAAGCCCTAGCCGCGGCTCTCACGATGGCGTCCCGCGCATAAAATCCTTCCGAGCGATTCCAACGCGTCATCCTTGAGCTTCACTCCCACTGAGGTATGTTCTTGATGTGTGGAGGATCATAAATCTATGTGGATAGCCTTCCTCTCTCATTGAACCATCTAGATCTACACCCTTATCAACCGGTTCCTTCGGTCTATGTTTAGATGGCCCCAAAGAGGCGTTCTTCTCGCAGCGGAGGGGAGTCTAGTGCGGCCATGGCACGTCGTGGTAGGGAGACCGCCTACGGTAGAGGATCTGTGCCTTCGAGCAAGGTCTTGGAGAGAAAGGTACTCCGACCTCGAGCGGTATCATTTTCCAACCTTAACCGCCATCTTCCGAGTTTAGTGGATGTTCTTTGCAGTCAGCCAAATTTGGACTTGTTCATGTCTAAACATCGACGCATTTATCCGAATTTGGTGCATCAATTTTATAGCAACTTAACCATGTCTGGGGAACATCTGATTACTGTGGTAAATGGAAAACGGGTTTTACTCTCCATAGAATTTTTAGGAGTGGCACTTAATCTCCCTCATGAAGGCTTTACATTTGGAGATATTGTGGTTCCTGAAGAAACAATTTATCAAATGATGACATCTGAAGAAAAAGGTGAAAATTCTCTTGGTGGGTTAAACGCCAACCATTTTACTCCCCTGTAGCATATATTACATAGGATGATCACTACTATCCTACTACCGAGAGGAGGAGGCCATGACAAAGTGACAGAAATTCATATGTTCTTATTTTACTGTCTCTTGGGTGGTATTCCAGTTAATTTCCCAGCTATGTTTTTAGCACATATGTGTAACAGCATGAAGCACAAGAATAGAACTCTTCCATATGCCGCCACACTTACTGCTATCTTTGCACACATGGACATAAACCTCTCCAAAAAATCTTCTCAAACCATTAGAGAGGTTGATATATTTACTGTTCATTCAATTTGTCATAATATGGGCTATGAACTGCAAGATGGTAACTTGGTCCGGACATTGAAAAGTGCTGCACATGAAATCAGTTCTAAGGAGGATGATGACGATGATGAACATGCCGATGTGCAACAGCCACATATTCCTATTGAGGAGATGCCTTCCGAGGCGGTTCAACTGCTCATGGACCGTTTGGATACTATTGATGATCGTTTAGACAATTATGTGGAGACAATGGAGGCTATACAACATGCTCTTGCTGATCTGAAGCTATCTCATCAAGAGCACTCTCAGTATGTTACTGATACTTTGGCTAATCAATCCCACATGCTTGAAGAAGTCTTGGAGTATATTAGGCGTCTGCCAAGCTCACCGACTCCGGATGATGATTAGATGGCTATGCTCTTGCAGAATGGCACACTTCCTATCCCTTGTCACCCCCTCTTTTTGATGATGCCAAAGGGGGAGAAATTTTGTACTATATGTGTGCCCCGGCTATCGGCTACTTATACTTTATGTGTGTTGTATGCTTGCATGCATGTGTGATTTCATCATATTTCTGTTCATTAGCAATGTTGCATTTAAGTTGTGTTCAATTGCATCTCATGCATTGCATCTTGTAATTTCCCTTTGAACTCAAACCTTGTTTACCTTTGACTTGTGTTGTCGGTAAAGTACTTTGGAACATGTTTTTGCTTATCAACTCACATCATTGGCTGGTCCTGTGTTTCATTTTTATAATGATTCTTGAGTTTTACTATTAATATGAAGATTGAAGGTGGAATTCAAAGTGAATGCTAAATCCTTTTTGAAGTCATATATTTATGCAAGGCATATAGTATTTTGTCATCATCAAAAAGAGGGAGATTGTTAAACCCCCTCCTTGAGTAAATGTTTAAATGCGATGGCTTTTGATGATGACCAAACACTATATGTATATATATTGTCCTTGAAGTGTTCTAGCATATAAAGTCTTGAAAAGCTCATCATGCTATTGAGATCTTGGAGCTAAGGAGGTTAAAGAACAACCTCAATGGGTAAGCTTCTTAAACTCAAATTGCAAGGCTACATCTAATTCACAAGTTATGTCTTTATAGGGGAAGGAACGTGCATAAGTACTTAAGGAGCTCAAGGACGGTCGGTGAGATCCACTTCAACTCATTGGCCCTTAATCTTGTGGTTAGATGTTCATTATTTTTGATCTCAAGGGTCATATTGATTTGGGTCTTTTCTAAGCTTAAATGTATTGGGTTTTTCTTATTCTTGTCCTTACAAGATTCCCCCTCATGTTTTAATAAAACCCAACTTGAAACCCCCTGACTTGTTCTTGGACTTTGTGACCTTTTAATCAACCTTTTGGAAGTTCTAGAACAAGGGTCGACCCATTGGGTCGACCCCTAGGTCCCTTGGTTCTGTAAACTTGGGTTTTTGATCTCCAGCTGAAAGGGTCGACCCATTGGGTAGACCCCCAGCCGCTAGGGTCGACCCCAAGGGTCGACCCCTGGTAACTTTATTTAAAACCCGACGGGTTCCTTCACCACACCTGCAAGGGTCGACCCATCCACACGAGGGTCGACCCCTAAAAACTTATTTCCAAACCCGCACGGGCAACCCCCGAGGGTCAACCCCAAGGGTCGACCCATTGGCCCAAAAACATTTTAAACTTCTAAAACCCTCACGAGGGTCGGCCCTCGAACCTGAGCCATGATTTTTGACTTGCGTGCACATGCACCAAAAGTCATACCAATCAAACCTAACATCCCTAAATCGTTCCAAGAATAGTGGATCTGGTCTCTAGGGTGTCTTTGAACACTCCAAACTTTTTATATACATCTTATTGGGGTATGAAACCCTAAGGAGTGAGAGACATCTAAAGTGTGTTATTTTTCTAACCCTTGTGAGTGCAGGTTTGCAGCTCCAGGGGCTTCTTCCACCTTGTTCTGAACCTGAAAGTGAAGGGAAGAAGCTTGAATCAAGCCTCTACATCATCCCCAACAGCAAGCTGCGTGGGATATCAAAGCTGCAACCTTGCTTGTGCGACATAGCTTCATTCTTCCTCAATGATCGATCTTCCTCCTGTAGAAGCATTCAATTACCTTCAAAGAAGTGAAAGGGAGAGCCTTAACCACGATAAACAATTCTTCACTCTCTATTTTCTGAATCCTTTGCTTGAGCTTGTGCATTTGTTGTATATCTTAAATCAGATTCTCGTGTGTGGTGTTCGTGATCAGAAACATGAACGTGTGTGTGAGTATGTATGTTTGGCAGCCCATATCGGGTGCCGTGTGTGTGTGTGTTTCCTATTCTACATAGCGTGTATGTGTGGCTCACTTCATAGTGGAGTCTTAATCTTCACGTGTGAGGGGTAGACGTAGGGGACACGGCAGTGCACCCGAACCACCTAAAAACTCCGTGTGTCACTTGTGGTTTGTTTTTCCATATTCATTATCGAGTGGGCTTCACGGTGAGTTGAGCGTACACCATTTCATTTATCAAACACCCATCTTTATCTACAAGCATTCACAAGTGAGATCATGATCGAGTGAGGTCTAGTGCTTATATGTTAACTTATCATTATTTTCCTTGGAAGAAATTTTAATTGGCCAATCAATTCACCCTCCCCTCTTGATTGCCACCGTTTGGGACTCAACAATTCGTATCAGAGCTTTGGTCTCTGTTTCACTCGACCACACGGTTGTAGAGTAGATCCCTCCTTATGGCAAACAAGGGGATGATGCCCGAAGGGCATTCGATCCAAAGACCCCCGTTCTTTGATGGATCAAACTACCCTTATTGGAAGAACAAAATGTATGTTTTTCTACGAGCCCAAGACTATGACGTGTGGCGCGTCATAAGTAAGGGTCCGTATACTCTATCTCAAAATGAGGATGATTGGGATGATGAGGATATAAAGAAGTGTTCAGCAAATTTTAAAGCCATGAATATAATACAATGTGCCATTCATCCTAATGAATACTCACATATTTCTATGTGTTCTTCTACGCAGGAGATGTGGAACAAGCTGCGATTGATCTATGAACGAACATCGGAAGTAAAGGAAACCAAGGCGAATCTGCTAGTCCGAGATTATGAGTTATTTATGATGAAACTAGAAGAGTCCATTTCTGATATGTTTGCAAGATTGACAGAAATCTTAAATGGATTAAAGGGTCTTGGAAAAGAGTATTCCGACAAGGAACTCGTCAAAAAGGTACTGAGATCATTGTCATCACAATGGCACACAAAGGCCACTGTAATTGAGGACTCAAAGGATCTCATCACTTTGAAATTGGACGAGCTAATTGGCTCCTTGATGACTTACGAAATCAACATCAAGAGGAGCGAGGAGGACCATTAAAAGAAGAAGGTAGTCACACCTTTGGCTCTAAAAGTGAATCCACAAGAATCAGAGGGTAGTGACAATGATTCCACCGGCAACACCGAAGATGAGGAGCTGGTTGCCATGATCACAAGAAGAGCAAGAAGATTCATCAAAGGAACAAGAAAGTTCGGTAGCCAATTCAGAAAAGGACCAAGGAAGCACGGTCCTAACAGAGGTGAAAGTAGCAAGAAGGAAGAAGTTATTTGCTACGAATGCAAGAAACCCGGTCATATACGGGGTGATTGCCCCGATCTGATGAAAAAGTTCAAGAAAGGAAGGTTCAAGAAGCCAAAGGCCATGGTGGCCACATGGAGTGATGAAGATGAGGAAGAGTCGGCTAATGAAGATGAACTGGATGAGCTGGTTTAGATTTTATGTTTCATGGCAAATGAAGACGACGCCAATGAGGTAAATTCTGAAACCGAATCTCTTACATGTGAACAATGGCAGATTACTTATGAGTCTTTGTATGAAAAATACAAAAAATTCAGATCTAAAAATAGAAATCTGAAAAAGAAAGTTGATCATTTTGTGCATGCTGCAAAGTCTTGTGAAAACTGTCATGTGTTGAAATCTGAAACTGAGAAGTTGATAAATGAGAAAGAAATTCTTGTGTCCAAAAATGAATTGCTTGAAGAAGAGATTTCATGCATGAGAGAGGAGCAATTCACACTAAGTAAAATGCATGATGATTTGAAAAATAATCTGTAACAAGAAAAGTTTGAAAGCATGGCATGCAATCAAGTAAAAGAAAAGGTCGAAAATCAAGTACATTCTCTAATACATGAAAATCATGAGTTGAAGGATGCTATTGCCATTTTTGAAAAAGAAAAAACTTTACAATCTGAAACACATTCAACTCATATGCCTCCCAGAAGTTCATCTCCATCCATGTCAAAAACTCATGTGCATAATTCATTCTTGAATAAAGGAAGGAAAAGAAACAACGATAGAGCCATTAAATGCTTTTATTGTGGAAGATTAGGCTATGACATGTATGATTGCAGAACTCTGAAATTTGATGATGAAAGCTTTGCTAGAATGAGAAATAGATCATACACATCTCATGTTTCTAACCATCGTGGACCCAAGCTTGCATGGGTACCAAAATATGCAAAAGTACGTTTGTTGTGATCGCAGGTCTGCTTGAGAGCTCAAAGGAATATGTGGTATTTGGACAGTGGATGCTCTCGGCACATGACGGTAAAAAAATAATTGTTTGCAGACCTGCATGAAAAGGATGGTGGAACAGTGGCATTTGGTGGTAAGGACAAAGGCAAAATCATCAGAGAAGGTAAGATAGGTAAGAATCAAAATCATGCCATTGAGAATGTCTTGCTTGTGAAAGGGTTGCATCATAATCTTTTGAGTATAAGTCAACTTTGTGATAAAGGATGCAATGTGATTTTTGATTCTAACTATTACACCGTTGTGAATAAAAATACTCATGAGATAAAGTTCATTGGTCTTAGACATAACAACGTATATATGATTGATTTGGATGAACCCTCTTATAAAAATCTGTGTTTGGTTGCAAGGAATAATGATGATGTTTGGCTTTGGCATCACCGACTTGGGCATGCTAGTTTTAATGTTTTGCTAAAACTGTCTCGAAATGATTTGGTTGTTGGATTGCCTAAGCTGAAGGTTACTGATGAAAGAGTCTGTGGGGCGTGCAGCATGGGTTAGTAAACAAGGACATCATTCAAGTGCAAGAATGATGTAACTACATTAAGGCCCCTTGAGTTAATCCACATTGACCTATTTGGACCAAGCAGAATACATAGCTTGGGTGATAAATTGTATGACTTTGTCATTGTGGATGATTACTCAAGATTTTGTTGGGTTTACTTCCTTTCACATAAAAATGATGCCCTGACAGAATTTGAAGCATTTTACAGGGTAGTCCAAAATGAAAAGGGGTGTTGCTTCAAGGCCGTGCGGAGCGATCACGGTAAGGAATTTGATAACCATGAGTTCTGCAACTTTTGCAAGGCTCAAGGCTATACGCATGACTTCTCCACACCAAGAATCCCCGAACAGAATGGTGTTGTTGAAAGGAAGAACAAGACGCTAATTGAGATGGCAATAACCATGCTAAACGAGAATAATTTGCCAAGGTACTTTTGGGCGGAAGCAGTGAACACTGCTTGCTACATTGTCAGTCGCGCCATGGTAAGACCACTGTTAAAGAAAACCCCTTATGAGCTGTACCGAGGTAAGAAGCCAAACATTTCCTATCTTAGACCATTCGGCTCAGTTTGTTACATTCACAATAATGGTAAGGTGGACCTGGCTAAATTTGACCCCAAAAGTGACAAATGTATATTTCTTGGATACTCTCTTAGCTCAAGAGCTTATCGAGTGTATAACTTGAGAACTCTTGTAGTTGAAGGAAGCCCCCATGTCATCATTGATGAATCATCTTTTAAAAGCACTAATGAAAAATCTATTGTGCAGGATGATGAATTGAATGACGGTAATATAAAAATGATGGAAGGAAAAATAGAAAAACAAGAAGTAAAAGAACCACAAGAAGATGATGCAAATCCAGAAGATTAGTTGGAACAACAGCTTCCAAGGCAATGGACTTTCGAAAAGGACCATCCGCCGGAGAATGTGATCGGTAATGCTGAAGACGGAACAAGAACACGAGCCTCCTTCAGAGAAGTTGAAAATCAGGACTATATTGCCTTACTTTCCCAGTTTGAACCTCACTCTATTGAAGAGGCATTGAAGGATGAGTCTTGGATCATGGCTATGCAAGAATAACTACACCAGTTCCAAAGGAACAAAGTATGGCTCCTCGTGCCATGTCTTAGAAACCACTCAGTGATCGGAACAAAGTGGGTTTATCGAAACAAAACAAACGATCAATGAGTGGTAACTAGGAATAAGGCCAGCCTAGTAGCTAAAGGCTATAGCCAAGAGCTTGGAATTGATTTCGATGAGTCTTTTGCTTTAGTAGCAAGACTCGAGGCAGTGAGAGTCTTATTAGCTTTTGCATGCTGTAACAACATTAGATTGTTTCAAATGGATGTTACAAGTGCATTTTTGAATGGCTACATACAGGAGGACGTGTACGTGGAGCATCCACCGGGGTTTGAGGACACAAAGCATCCAGACCACGTGTACAATCTAGACAAGGCACTCTACAATCTGAAATAAGCACCCCGGGCATGGTATGAACGGTTAAGTGATTTCCTCATTCAAAATGGATTCAAACGAGGTAATGTTGATCAAAACCTTTTCACAAAGTTGAACGGTAAGGAAATCTTAATTGTTCAAGTTTACGTAGATGATATTATTTTTGGCGCTACCAAAGATGCTCTCAGCAAAGACTTTGCCAAATTGATGCAAAGTGGGTTTGAGATGAGTCTTATGGGAGAGCTGACATTCTTCTTGGGATTGCAGGTAACACAGATGTCTGACGGTATGTTCATACATCAGAAGAAGTATGCATTAGAGCTGCTGAAAAAGTTCAACCTGACCTCTACCAAACCACAATGAACTCCCATGTCCACCTCAATAAAAATTGATCAAGATGAATCAGGTAAATCCGTGGATCAAAAACTCTTCAGAAGCATTGTAGGTTCCTTGTTGTATTTAACTGCCAACAGGCCTGACATTCAATTTGCTGTGTGTTTGTGTACACGATTTCAGTCCAATCCAAAAGAATCACACATGTCGGCTGTTAAACGAATATTTAGATATATTGCTAGCTCAAGTAATTTAGGATTGTGGTTTCTGCGTAATTCAAGTTTTGATTTAATTGCTTATTCTGATGCCGATTATGCAGGTTGTAAAGTGGATCGGAAAAGCACCAGCGGGTATTGCCAATTTCTTGGAGGATGCGTGGTCTCATGGGTCTCCAAGAAATAAAACTTAGTGGCTCTATCAACCGCCGAAGCTGAATATGTGGCTGTCGGGAGTTGCGTTGCCCAGGTGCTATGGATCCAACAACAGATGATTGATTATGGCATTTCCTTCAAAAACACTTCCATCTTGTGTGACAACACTTCAGCCATAAACTTGTCAAAGAACCCAGTCCATCACTCTCGCACAAAGCATATTGAGATTAGACATCATTTTCTCAGGGATCATGTGAGCAAGGGTGATGTAGAAATCAGGTTCATTAAAACAGACCAACCAGAATATTCTAGTCATGCATATGATACATCCATGTGACTTTGTTTACATACCTTGAGTGCTAGCTCATGCATACATTTAGGGAGAGCATTATTCATATTCTTGAAATTACATCTGACCCATGCATCACATAACTGTCTATCTAGCTCACTTCTGTCGACTGAAATTCCCATCTTCAGTTTGAACTGCTATCTTGTTTAAAAACCCTGTGATGAATGTGAAATGCAACACATCTCAGCTTCCTCCTTAAACTGTTATCTGCCATTATCACTCAACTTATCCATTGGTATCTGTTGAATTGGCTGCTCCATAAAATGTTTCGGCCTTCCCTGAAAATTCAGAAAGATTTCTTTGTACATATCCTGATCATAAATCTGAAAACAACTTAAAGAGGAATCTTCTATTATATAGGACTATGAATGTCTGAAATTTTCAGCCGGTTGAAGTTTCATGTATGTCTTGTGTTTATTTATGAACTTATCTTGAAAATATCTGAGTTAGTCTTAATAAACTTTAACCAACATTTTCACGTTGTGTCTTTTAAACTCTTCTGAATTCTGAAAATTCTGAAATCATGATATTCCTTGATTGATATGTATGAAATAAGTATTATTTTAAACATCTGAGAATCTGGAACATGTCTAAGGATAAATCTAGTCAGAGCAATGTCTTTGGTCACTGAGAAACACATCTCACTCATCAAAGAAATAAGTTGAGATATGTCATGAAGTGCCATAGTTAACTCTGCTTAAAATTGATTGAAAAATCTGACAGAGCAATGGCATGCACACTGAGAAATACATCTCACTCATCAAAAAATGAGTTGCTGTGTGTCATGAAGTGTAAATGCTATCTGAAGCGGGACGACGATGAGACTCGATGTTGTGGATGCGAACCTTGGACTTCGACTAGATGACGCGATTATAGGGACGACGTGACCAGCAACAACATGACCAAGTCAGCACCTAACGTGGCTCCTGAAGAGACAAACATGCCCCAAATAAGAAGCACTCGCTCACGGTTGTCCCCGGCGAGGGAAACGAGTCGATCTGCACGATTGAGAAACCGGCATTGAGTCTTGGGTGGTCGGCTCACTCTCGTGCTCGGATCGAGTCACGTGACGGATCTTGCACTCTCAACTCACAGCGGTGACTAACTCAAGCAATCTAGGGGCCTGACACGCTCACAAGCAGCGGCATCAAGAGTATATACTAGAAAAGTAAGCACTAAAGGGGGCGGCGAGTGTACCTCCACGCTCCAGGCGTGGGGACGACGACCCCGGCCGAACTCATACTCCCGGTACAACAAATAATAATAGTTACAGAATTGATTATTTCTGCCCACTCCACGCAGGGAGGTAAAGGGCTACATGCGGGACCCGGGGGTAACGCGTTCGAGTTGACGGGCAGCACTCGGGGCCGCTCTGACGGTGGCAAGCGCTAGTACTAGTGGGGCCCACGACCTGATTGGCGGGCCGGGGAAGCCGGGAAGGATGCTGCGGCGTCGGTGACTCCTGGATGGGTGGCTCTGGGGATGGAGGCGCACTGGTCCGGTGAGTGGAAGGCGGGTTGGCCGCCTCGTGGGTGGTCATCGGGTGCCGTCCATGAGCCGGAAATGTTGTTTTATTATGCGCGACCCAGCGAGAAAGGCAACTGCGATCAGCCCCGACGTCGGATCGACGCGAGGCAGGTACCGTTGGAAAGCTCTCTCATAGAGCTTCAACCCCAGGCTGGAGAAGGAATTTTTAATCTTATGTGCTGATCGTGGCTGAATTTAGAAGCTGCTGGCTCACAGGGCAGGAACAGACAAGGTGGATAGGGGAGTTTCCTGAGAACATGGGTTGACCGTGGGATTAATGATGGATCTGGGTGAAGAGGTCTTCATGAAAGTTGTATATCTGGAAGTCAGGAGAACGAGGATATTTTTTATGTGAACTTTTATGGAGGTATCGATGTTTGGTGGATTTTCTAGTGGACTGGGGTCGGGCCTGGAAAACTGTGGACAGAGTGGAAGTGGCGGTTTGCATGAATTTTTAGGGCAATCTAGAAAATTTTTAAATTCATGAAAAAAATATGGGAGATGGGATTTGATGGGCAGAACTTCCAGTTAACGTTTCATGAGATTTAGTGGAGGTTAAGGGGGGCTACGGGGTCGGTTGGTGGCTTGCTGAAATGGAGTCTGCACAGTGGACAGATCTGACATGGGGGGAAAGAAGAAAATGGGAAAAATTGAAATGGAGAGAGTTTTGGGCTGATTTGATTTTGTGGTGGTTAGGGGGAACGTGGGGAACCTACCCTGGAACTTTTAGCTTCAGCAGATCTGGGGCTTGAGCACGAGAATTCTTGCTTTGGAGCTCTGTTCAGCAGGACAGTACTCCGCACAGCACCTCGGAAGATTGATCACGGCGGCTCATCGGCGGCACGAACGGTGGTGGCGGCAGCTGAGATAGAAGGAGGAGGGATAGAGGAGAAGATAGAAGGCGCCTAAGCCCTAGATCTGGAGGAGGAAGAAGAGAGAGGAAGGGGGAGGGGGCACCATGCTCTTGGGGTTCTTTCTTCCAAATGAATTTCATTGATTCCCAATGTAGAAAATACAACCTTATATATCACAATACAAAGACCATCTCCACCCTTGGACCTAGGGTTTGATTACGGGATGTGGATCTCCCATGAGGTGTAAAAAATATAGCCAATTAAACTAATGAGGAGAGAGGGGCGCCCTCTCTTGGACAAGCTCCTTGGATTAAGGAGAGACCATTGACTGTTATCCCCCCATGTCCCCTTGCCTTACTGATGTGGGATAGAAGTGGGGGGCCTTCTTCATTCTGCTCATGGTCGCGGTATATCGTTTACACGCGTTCTGAAGAACGCGCTATATCGTTTACGCGCGTTCACAGACAGCAACCCAGGACGACGGGTCTTCAATTCTGGGCCTCGTGGATGACTCTGGGGGTTCAAAACACAAGGGGAAAGCACACAGGAAGATGGACAACACACGGGGAATGCTAAAATTGAAATCAAACCAACCTAATACTATCTACGATAACTTTGGTTAAGGCGGATGTGGGGTGAGCGGCAAGGGAAGAAAGGTGGACGTAGATGATGCTAGGACCGTGAGGAAGCTTGGCTGGGGCCTCTCACCCGAACCCTTCGCGGGGACAGTGCAACCGAGCTCCATCCTAACCTTAGCAACATCCTTGGCGGTGGTGAGGGGAGATGAACGTTGGTGGAAGAAGAACGAAGCTCCGAATGGAGCCTCACACTCGACCCCGTCTTAGAGCCGATGCATCCGGGGCTTCGATCGTCCTCCATTGAAGGGGAAAGATAGAGGATCAGGGAAATAGAAGTGGGCCTCGCACCCAGAGAGGGACAGATGAAGGGGGTTTCCAAAGATTGGGGAAGATAGCCATGGCTATACTCAATCAAACACTCATAGATTCATTGCTTCTTTTTTTGATCAAACGAGATGGGATACATATATAGGGGAAGGGGAAGACAAAACGACGTTAGAACATTGATTACAACCATGGAAAATAGCAAACATTGAAGACTTTTGGGGGTTTCGGCGCCGTGAAGTTGGACCGACTGCAGCAGAGTTTCTGTCTGAAATCGCGCTAGGGAAACCTAGCGCCTTCTTCCAGGTCACGCTACCCAAGGGTAGCACCTTCATCCCTGGGTCTGGCAACTGTGTGGATGCTCTTTGGCCTGGCAGCTAGCTTGATTCCCATCAAAACCCCTCCACTTGGGAAGGTTCATCCTCGAACCTCGTAGCTCAAGATCCCAGTCTGTGAGAACAGCCTGGTTCCCTAAGCTCTGATACCATTTGATGCGGGACAGAAGTGGGAGGCCTTCTTCATTTTGCTCATGGTCGCGCTATATCGTTTACGTGTGTTCTGAAGAACGTGCTATATCATTTACGTGTGTTCCCAGACAGCAACCCAGGACGACGGGTCTTCAATTCTGGGCCTCGTGGATGACTCTGGGGGTTCAAAACACAAGGGGAAAGCACGCAGGACGATGGACAACACATGGGGAATGCTAAAATTGAAATCAAACCAACCTAATACTATCTAGGATAACTTTGGTGAAGGCGGATGTGGGAGTGGCGATGGAAGAAAGGTGGACGTAGATGATGCTAGGACCGTGAGGAAGCTTGGCTGGGGCCTCTCACCCGAACCCTTCACGGGGACGGTGCAACCGAGCTCCATCCTAACCTTAGCAACATCCTTGGCGGTGGTGAGGGGAGATGAACGTTGGTGGAAGAACAACGAAGCTCGAAATGGAGCCTCACACTCGACCCCGTCTCAGAGCCGATGCATCCGTGGCTAAGATCGTCTTCCATTGAAGGGGAAAGAGAGAGGATCAGGGAAACAGAATTGGGCCTCGCACCCAGAGAGGGACGGATGAAGGGGGTTTCCAAAGATTGGGGAAGATAGCCATGGCTATACTCAATCAAACACTCATAGATTCATTGCTTCTTTTTTTGATCAAACGAGATGGGATACATATATAGGGGAAGGGGAAGACAAAACGACGCTAGAACATTGATTACAACCATGGAAAACAGCAAACATTGAAGACTTTTGGGGGTATCGGCACCGGGAAGTTGGACCGACTGCAGCAGAGTTTCTGTCTGAGATCGCGCTAGGGAAACCTAGCGCCTTCTTCCAGGTCATGCTACCCAAGGGTAGCGCCTTCATCCCTGGGTCTGGCAGCTGTGTGGATGCTCTTCGGCCTGGCTGCTAGCTTGATTCCCATCACTTACCCATGAAGGACATAATCCTTCTAGATGCCACCTAGGATGTTGACCAGCCCCACATGGGCCCTCGGGCATAGGTGGACAAATGGGAAAGAGGGTGGGGGGCCCCTACTGGACCTACGAGCTTTTTGCAAGAAAACCCAAGGACTTCTATGGACTGACACATTGGCTTATAAAGCCTTATAATTGCACACCTAATTAAACAAGGACGTAAATACAAACCAAAGGACATAAAGGCAAAATAAAATACTAGTGTCCCACACGTAAAAACTCAATACTCGGGCGGGGGCTCCATGCTGTCGCCCAACCATAAAGAGGCCGGAGTCGCTCGAGTCGTGCTGCGTGTCTGATATCGGCGACTGGCTCTAGTGTCCTCACCAATTCTCCCCGGGTAGGAGAAGCTCTACCATGTCGAGTAGGGGTCCTGATCGCTCTGGTAACGATCCAGCAGATCTGGATCTATCCTCTGTAGCTCTGCTCAGGTGATCCAAGTGTCATCGGATGTAGGCCATCCCCTCCAACGCACCAGATAGCGTTGGTACACTCCACCCCAGGTGGTAGTCACCGGCTCGTCTAGTATACGCTCTATCTGCTCGTGCTGCTGAGGTAACAATGCTGGAGGTGGATGCTCGGGGGTGGAGTCACTCACAATGGGGGGTGACGGCTCAAAGGGCTCACTGGGTATCACTGTTGGGTCCCTATAGATGACTAGGTCTGAGATGTTGAAAGTGGAGCTGATCTCGTACTCCTCTGGTAGATCTACAATGTATGCATTAGGACCAACACGCCTCACTACTCGAAAAGGACCAGCACCGTGATCTTGTAGCTTCTTCATGGTTCCCGAGGGAAACCGTTCAGGCCTAACACTGATCATGACATACTCGCCCTCCTGAAACTCACGGTGGTGCCTGTGGGCATCAGCCAACTCCTTGTATCGTGTGTTGTTGGACTCGATGTGACGACGTACATGCTCATGCAACTGCCTAATATGAACAGCAAAGGACTCGACTGACTGAGACACTCGGGACTGGATGGGAGATGGGATCAAGTCTATAGGCTTCCTAGGTCTACGACCAGTAAAAATCTCAAAAGGACTCATGCTGGTAGACCTATTAACCGAATCATTATAAGCAAACTCCGCGAGGGGTAGAACCAAATCCCAATCCCTGACTCGATCACAGACTAGACACCTAAGAAGGTCCCCCAAACTCCTATTAACAACCTCAGTCTGACCATTCGTTTGGGGATGGTATGCCATGGAGAATTTCAGCTGGGTGCCCATCATGTGCCATAGGGTTTTCCAAAAATAACTGGTGAATTGTACATCCCTATCCCACACTATGGTGCGGGGAAGGCCAAACCTAGAGACACAGTGGGAGAAGAACAGACGGGCAACTCTAGTAGCATCCGAGGTCTTGGAGCATGGAATGAATAATGTCATCTTGGAGAACCGGTCGACAGCCAGAAAGATCGAGTCATGCTTTCGGAAGGTGCAGGGCAATCCTAACACAAAGTCCATGCTAATGTCCTGCCATGGACTATCCGGGACGGGGAGGGGAGTATAGAGGCCGGTATTTTGCCTCCTCTGCTTAGCCAAAGCACAAGTGAGGCATTGGGCCACAATACGAGCAACATCCCTCTTTAGGCTAGGCCAATAGAATCGATGCTCAACCGCCTCTATGGTCTTGTTCCGGCTAAAGTGGCCAGCAAGACCTCCCGCGTGCATCTCCCACGTAAGAAAATCATGAACAGAAGTCCATGGGATGCACAATTTATCACCCGGAATCGGTGACCCTTCTGTAGCACAAACTCGCTATAATCGCGCGAGGGACCAGCTTGAAGGACGGCATAAATCGAACCAAAGTCCGGGCAATCAACATAAGCGTCCTTCAGCCTTTCTAACCCTACCACCTAAACACTCATGGTGGTCAACATCATCACCCGATGACTCAGTGGATCGGCCACCTTATTCTCCGCCCCTGCCTTATGCTTATGCACAAAGGTATATTCCTGGAGATACTCCACCCAATGACTATGGCGAGCATTCAGCTTCTTCTGGGTATGGAAGAATCGTAAGGCCTCATGATCAGAAAAGAGGACAAACTCTTGGTGCAAAAGATAATGCCTCCAATTCCTCAATACCTGGACGACTGCGTAAAATTCTTTATCATAAGTGGAATAGCGCAGTTTGGCATCATTAAGCTTCTCGCTAAAGAATGCAATGGGGTGGGACTCCTGACTCAACACTCCACCAATGCCTACTCCAAAAGCGTCACATGTGACCTCAAACACCTTAGAAAAATCAGGAAGTGCAAGGACATGTGCCTGGGTCATACGCTCCTTGATGTCCTAGAATGCCGTGGCTGCGGCCTTGGTCCATACGAATGCCCCCTTCTTTATGCAATCGGTGATCGGGGCAGTGATAGAACTAAAGCCACGAATGAAGCGATGGTAGAATATCGCTAGGCCATGAAAACTTTGAACATCGTGGAGTGTGCGGGGCTTGGGCCACTCCTGGATGGCCGTAATCTTCTCCAGATCAGCGGAGACTCCATCTCTCGACACAATAAACCTGAGGAAAGTGATATGATCAGACATGAAAGCACATTTCTTCGGGTTGGCGTACAAAGTCTCACGCCTCAACACAATGCAGACCTACCTAAGATGGTCTAAGTTATCCTCCCTAGTGCGGCTGTAGATAATAATGTCGTCAAAGTAGACGACCAAGAAGACCCCTATCATAGGGCGTAAGACCTGGGTCATCAACCGCATGAAGGTGCTAGGGGCATTGGAAAGCCCAAAGGGCATAACCAACCACTCAAAAAGACCATCTTTGGTCTTGAATGCCGTCTTCCATTCATCCCCAGGCCTGATCCGCACCTGGTGATAGCCACTATGAAAGTCTATCTTTGAGAAGATCGTGGCTCCTGACATCATATCAAGCAGATCATCTAGTCGGAGAATGGGAAAATGATACTTCACCGTGATCTTGTTGATTGCACGGCTATCAACGCACATCCTCCATGTGGCATCCTTCTTCGGGGCCAATAATGCGCGAACAGCGCAAGGGCTCTTGCTGTCCCGAAGAGATCCCCGACTCATCAACTCCTCGACCTGCCGTTGTAGCTCGGCATGGTCCGTGGGACTCATCCTATAGTGGGGAAGGTTGGGCAAGGATGAGCTCGGGATGAGGTCGATCTCATGTTGGATATCCCTCATGGGTGGAAGGCCTCCCGGGAGGTCTTCGGGAAATACATCGGAGAATTCCCGCAATATTATAGCTATCTCTCGGGGATGCTTATCCTCGGACCTAGGGGCAACATCCTCAACGCCCCTGATGACGACAACTAGAATGGGGTTACCAACGGTCACCTCATGCTCCATCTCTCTCAGACTGATCATCATCAACCTCCTGGGTGGAGGGTCCACTCTGCTAGGAGCAGTCGAAGAGGTGGATGCCTGTGCCGAGGACAAAGTGGGTGGACCGGCCTTTCTCTGACCAGAAGTGGTCATAGTGCTGGGGCCAGCTGGTCCACGGATAGATGGGTCCTTCGGCTGGACTGGGTGGAGGGTAATCCTATGGCCATCATGGTCGAAGGTGCAAGTGTTCGACCTGTCATGAAGGGTGGCATCTCGGTCAAAGAGCCAAGGCCTACCAAGGATGATACTACCCACCTCCATAGTTAGTACATCACACCAGATCGCATCATGGTACGCCTGGAACTGCAGCGGCACCAGGCACCGCAGTCTGACCGGGATGGAAGTGGAATCCACCCAAGAAACTCTGTAAGGTGCAAGGTGATCCACAGGCGTCAAACCAAGGCGCTTGATGGTGCCTGTGGAGATAGCGTTGATGCAACTCCCGCTATCTATAATCACCTTGCAGGCTTTCCCTTCAGCCTACAAAATATGTAGAATATGGTGGTGCGACGCCAGTTGTCGATCACCTGAGGCTGGGTAAGGATGCACCTGACTACACCCAAATGTACGTCATCCTGAAGCGAGGTACCAGGGACGTCAACTTGCTTGCCCTCCAATAACTCGTCAAAGAATTCCTTGGCCAATTCTTGGTCCGGCTCATAGCCGACTGGCACCAACTCAGGCGTGGGGTCACGGGCCGATGTGTCGGCAATAACAAGTGCTCCCCGGCTGGGACACTTGCTGGCAAAGTGGCCAACTCCACCACAAGTGTAGCAACAGTCTCGCGTCCCATTGCCCTGAGATGTTCCACCAATCATTGGCCTCTTACCCTTGTCCTCTCGATGGACTAGGGGTGTAGGAAGAAGAGGCCGAGCCGATACGGTAGGCTGATAAGGCCGAGGGGCAGGGATGGGTGCCTACGGGCGAGGGGGAGGGTCCCTCGGAGGGAAAGTACAAAGCCTAGGAGTAGTGGGGTCCTTTCGAGGGGGTTCCGGTGGACGGGCCATCGAAAATCGGCTATAGGAGCTAGGCGTGGTACGAGGGTCGATCGAATGCTGATAAGTGAACCCCGGGCGTTGGACGGGAGCGAACTCCTCCTCAAACTGCTCCAACTCTAGAGCAACCTGGTATGCATCTTCCAAGGTGGTAACATTGTGGTGAAATAATTCATATTGGTAGTGGGGCCGCAAACCACAACGGAAGCGCGATACAGGCATGGTGCTCTCCTCCGTAACGCCACATCGCAAAAAGTACTCGTCAAACTCCGCGATGTAATCTGACACGGATCGGTCCCCTTGGGTGAGACTCTGCCATCTATCAATAAGTCACTGACGGTACGTGGCACGAAGGTACTTACGCCTAAGCTTATCCTTCATCTCATCCCAAAAACCTACCTGAGGTTCATGACGTTGAAACAGCAAGCTCTCCACATTGCTCCAGTAAGTCTGTGCTTGCCCTAACAACTTCATCTTGGCATACCTGACCCTTCGGTGGTCCGTCATCTCGAACAACTCATAGTACCGGTCCATGCTGGCCTCCCAATCAAGATAGATCTTGGGTTCCAAAGGTTTGGACCCATCACGTTAAAAGAGGGTCTGCACGGACGGTCCTGAGGATCCATTCGTCCTCATCATCCCTGTGTGGTCAGTGACCACGCCTACGCCGACCATTTCCCTCGTAATCGTTGTCGGACTTATAGTCCTAAAAATGGAGGGAAGGTGTCCATTGCTCCTCAGCCCGAGGTGGTGCAGGCTGGGCAACAGGCGCATGCTGGGCGGCAGGCGCGGGCTGGGCAGCAGGCGCCTGAGGGGCCGGAAGAATGCCGGGTAGGTCCCGGCGAGGGGTTCTCTCCACACTCTCTAGCCTTCCAACCAGACCTTGGACATATCGGTCGGAGGCCTCGGCGCGGTCCTCCATGGCTTTGAATCGGCTCTCCATACGCTCGGTATGCTCCCTAAGAGTCTGGTCGGACCTGTCCATGCGCTCCATGAGTAGAGCCACCAAGTCCGCCAGTGTTCGGCCTCCCGGGTTGGCACCTCGGGGTTCACCCATAGTGTCAGGGTGATGGTACTGGGCACCTCCATGGGTGGGCATGCAATGGGCCTAAAGGGAGTTAAGGGTGACTCACTAGACCTACATGGATGGATCGATGCAAGTTGGGGACCCTAGACTTAACCCGATTTCCAGTACACGGTGGAGGCTATAATCCGAAGATCTGACTCGACGTGAGGGGCTACCTTCCGGATAGGTGTAACCTAACCTTCCAGTAACGTCTTTTGATATACTGTTTATCGGGGTGAAATGCAATTTAAAACACTTTTTTTAAAAACAATGACTACCCTAGACTCAAACCGGCTCTGATACCAATTTGATGCGGGACGACGATGAGACTCGATGTTGTGAACGCGAACCTTGGACTTCTACTAGACAACGCGACTAGAGGGATGACGCGACCTGCAACAACACGACCAAGTCAGCACCTAGCGTGGCTCCTGAAGAGACAAACATGCCCCAAATAAGAAGCACTCACTCACGGTCGTCCCCGGCGAGGGAAATGAGTCGATCTGCACGGTTGGGAAACCAGCACTGAGTCTTGGGTGGTCGTCTCACTCTCGTGCTCGGATCGAGTCACGGGACGGATCTCGCACTCTCAACTCACAACGGTGACTAGCTCAAGCAATCTAGGGGCCTAACACGCTCACAAGCAGTGGCATCAAGAGTATATACTAGAAAAGCAAGCACTAAAGGGGGCAGCGAGTGTACCTCCACGCTCTGGGCGTGGGGACGATGACCCCGGCCGAACTCGTACTCCCGGTACAACAAATAATAATAGTTACAGAATTGATTATTTCTGCCCACTCCACGCAGGGAGGTAAAGGGCTACATGCGGGACCCGGGAGTAACGCGTTCGGGTTGACGGGTAGCACTCGGGGCCGCTCTAACGGTGGCAAGTGCTAGTACTCGTGGGGCCCACGACCTGATTGGTGGGCCGGGGAAGCCGAGAAGGATGCTGCGGCGTCGGTGACTCCTGGATGGGCGGCTCCAGGGATGGAGGCGCACTGGTCCGGCGAGTGGAAGGTGGGTCGGCCGCCTCGGGGGTGGTCGTTGGGTGCCGTCCACGAGCTGAAAATGCTGTTTTACTGTGCGCGACCCGGCAAGAAAGGCAACTGCGATCAGCCCCGACGTCGGATCGACGCGAGGCAAGTACCGTTGGAAAGCTCTCTCAAAGAGCTTCAACCCCATGCTGGAGAATGAATTTTGAATCTTCTGTGCTGACCGTGGCTGAATTTAGAAGCTGCTGGCTCACAGGGCAGGAACAAACAAGGTGGACAGGGGAGTTTCCTGAGAACATGGGTTGACCGTGGGGTTAATGATGGATCTGGGTGAAAATATCTTCATGAAAGTTGTATATCTAGAAGTCAGGAGAACGCAGATATTTTTTATGTGAACTTTTATGGAGGTATCAGTTTTTGGTGGATTTTCTAGTGGACTGGGGTCGGGCTTGGAAAACTGTGGACAGAGTGGAAGTGGCGGTTTGCAAGAATTTTTAGGGCAGTCTAGAAAATTTTGAAATTCATGAAAACAATATGGGAGATGGGATTTAATGGGAATAACTTCCAGTTAAAGTTTCATGAGATTTGGTGGAGGTTAATGGGGGCTAAGGGGTCGATTGGTGGCTTGCTGAAATGGAGTCTGCACAGTGGACAGATCTGACATGGGGGGAAAGAAGAAAATGGGAAATATCGAAATGGAGTGATTTTTGGGCTGATTGTTTTTTGTGGAGGTTGGGGGGAACTTGGGGAACCTACCCTGGAACTTTCAGCTTCAGCAGATCTGGGGCTTGAGCACGAGAATTCTTGCTTTGGGGCTCTGTTCAGCAGGATAGTACTCCGCACAACACCTCGGAAGTTGATCACGGCGGCTCATCGGCGGCACGAACGGCGGTGGCGGCAGCTGAGATAGAAGGAGGAGGGATAGAGGAGAAGATAGAAGGTGCCTAAGCCCTAGATCTAGAGGAGGAAGAAGAGAGAGGAAGGGGGAGGGTGCACGATGCTCTTGGGGTTCTTTCTTCCAAATGAATTTCATTGATTCCCAATGTAGAAAATACAACCTTATATATCACAATACAAAGACCATCTCCACCCTTGGACCTAGGGTTTGATTACAGGATGGGGATCTCCCATGAGGTGTAAAAAATACAGCCAATTAAACTAATGAGGAGAGAGGGGCGCCCTCTCTTGGACATGCTCCTTGGATTAAGGAGAGACCATTGACTTTTATCCCCCCATGTCCCCTTGCCTTACCCATGAAGGAAAGAATCCTTCTAGATGCAACCTAGGATATTGACCAGCCCCACATGGGCCCTCGGGCATAGGTGGACAAATGGGAAAGAGGGTGGGGGGCCCCTACTGGACCTACGAGCTTTTTGCAAGAAAACCCAAGGACTTCTATGGACTGACACATTGGCTTATAAAGCCTTATAATTACACACCCAATTAAACAAGGACGTAAATACAAACCAAAGGACATAAAGGCAAAATAAAATACTAGTGTCCCACACATAAAAACTCAATACTCGGGCGGGGGCTCCATGCTGTCGCCCAACCATAAAGAGGTCGGAGTCGCTCGAGTCGTGCTGCGTGTCTGATATCGGCGACTGGCTCTAGTGTCCAGACCACTATCTCTGTTCTTATGAAGCATGACAGTTAGTCCTTCCAAGTGCTTAGGGATACTGGCGTCTAAACAATGGGTATCCTCTAGTCACAAGGGTGTACTAAACTCATGTGCTCATGAAGATTGTTATGAAAATTTTTGTTGATCTAGTGTATCATTTGAAAATGTTTGCAAAAAAAAATTATATTGGAACCCTTGACAGAAACAAATGTTTTCTTATGTGTTTAACCTCAATACTATTGATTGCATCTCTTAAGGGAATCTTTGAAATTGAGTGAGTAAAAAAGAAGGTTAAACAAGACTGTCAATATGAAAGCATGGTTCATTTTTATTAAGAAAGCTGATTTCAGATATGAGTACAGAAAGCTTATGAACAAGCCTTGCATACATTATATTCTTATCTGACTAGTCAATGAAAAATCATTCATAAATCTCTATAATAGAAGAGTCTGAAATATCTGTTTAATCAGATTTATGAAATTGATATCCCATTGAAAACTTTTCTCATTCATTCTGAATGCTTGCTTTCTCAAATTGGACTCCATTATTTCAGACCTAACTGTTAACTTCTTTATGTCATTGCTTTATCTGTCCATAATTACCCCTGTGCTTCACTCCAATCACTATCCGTCCAAGGGGGAGAATTTTTGCATATGCCTGTGGTTCAATGATCATTCATTTTATTTCACCCCTCCTGCTGTGTCATACAAGATAGTATCTTGTCAGGGGGAGCTTTAGATGACAATTACTCAATTTGTATATTCAATATCCTCTCCTTCAACAGTCAATGATAATTCCAATTTTTTTTGATGTTGTCAAATGGGGAGAACTTTTGTGAGTCATTTGTCACTCTTGGTCAGTCATCATTTACATCACCAATTGTAACTCTTGTCAGATGTTGCACACATGGTGTTTTACACGCTCATTTCTGATTGAGCTATTCTATGGTGAATGTTCATGAACTTTCATATGTTATTTCATAATCATCATGATGAATCTATTCCAATGACTCATAATATTGGCATCATCAAAAAGGGGGAGATTATTGTGTCCCCTGTGGTTCTGGAGTTTTGATGATGACAAATATTATGTCTCATTATGTTTACATATACATCCTTGATGATATAATCCTGATGTAGTATGAGAAACTGTCAGAACATGTTTAAGAATGGCTCACGGGTCAAGAAAAGGAAGTCAACCCATGTCAAAGTCAACTCAGTGATAGCTAAGGTCAATGCACAGTCAGATCAGGTAATGCTTGCACCTTCATACTGAAACAAGTCTTTTTATCAAACAGTTTGTATTCATGAGCCTTCATGTTCATTTTGGTCATAGGGTTGGTGCAATGTAGGTTAGTGCAAGTCTTTGTATTTTGCATACACAGATCTGTGCACTTTTGCACTCCGTTCACATGAACATATGAGGTCGGTGCTATTTTGTGTCTCATGGGCATAACATAGTCTGTGCATATTTACACATTCCTATACACTCACATGTCTTTAGAATCGGTGCATGTTTGATTTGGTTCTGCATAGAGTCTATAGAGTCGGTGCATGTTTTTCCTCATTAATACAACATCTGTGCACTTTGTGCATTATGCGAGACTAGGTCTGTGCAGATTTTTGTCTACAGCATATACATTCGGTGCATGTTTTGGCGAAACGAATATAAGGTCAGTGCAATATGGTAGGTCAGTGCATGTTCCTGTGTATGCACGTCTCATACCAAGGTCAGTCCATTCATACACTCGGTGCATGTTTAGGTCCATGCATATTACTGTTTAGGGTCTGTGGACACTTCAAAGTCCGTGCACATTTCCGTAGCCTGCGTCTCATGCTGCGTCTTTAGCGCTAGTCTTGCGTCTCTTATTACGTCTCATGCAATTGTGTCTATGGTTGCGTCTCTACTGCGTCTTAGCACACCTACGGTCAGTGCACATCTGTGTTTCATATCTACATCTCATACTGCGTCTCACATGCATTTGTGTCTTAGCATAACCTCGGTGCATAGTTTACGTCTCATTCTGCGTCTGATGCACAGCTACGACCGTGTCTCATGCACTTATGGTCTTGTGTCTCTATTAGCGTCTCATCCATTTGAGTCTCATATTGCATGAAGTCGGTGCAAGGTTTGGTTTGCACTAAGTCGGTGCAACTTTTGGTTAAACGTAGGTATAAGTCTCACCACATAGTTGATGCAAATCACTATAGCTCTGGTCTGTGCACGTTTTACTACATGCATATAGAAACTCGGTGGAATACACTCTTCCTGCATCTGAAGGTCTGTGCATGTAGAAAGTCGGTGCATTATCGCCCTACGAACAAACCAGGTCGGTGTAATTCTTGTTCTGTGCGTAACAAGTCTATGCACACTACTACTGTCACACGTTCATGTAGAGGTATGTGCATTGTTTAACTCGGTGCAAGTTTTTCCTTGATCAAAATACGGTCTGTGCACTGTCTGCCTTGGTGCAAGTCTTGCGAATGCATGTCCTATTCATAGCAACCTAAGGTCTGTGCATGTCGGCATGTTACAATTTAGAGCCTATACATCTTTTATGACTAATGTTTATAAGGTGTTTGACTAAAAGCTTTGTTGAGTTTAATTACAGGGAACAATTTCGCCCACTAAAGCAGGCACGTGTTCCCAATAGGCTGGAGGCTGGCACGTGATCCTAGGCAACTAATGAGTGGGCACGTGATCCAAGGACTATGAACAGAGGAGCATTCTCGTTCCTGCCACATGGACCAATGGGGTTTTAGTAGGATTCTTTTGCCTCATCCATACGGAGCCCCTGCTCCTATATAAGGTTACCCAACCCTTCGAAGAAGGGTGCTCGTGCGGAGGAGAGAATAGCAGAAAGGGTGTGCCTCCAGAGAAAAGAGCAGAAGAAAGAAGAGTGAGCCTGATACTGAAAAGGGGAAGAAGAAAAGGAAGAAGAAGGAGTCGCTAGAGAGCGAGAGAGCTGAGAAGTGAGAAGGGAGAGCCTGGAGGAAGAGATTGTGAAAGGAAGAAGAGAGAGCGTGTAGTCATTCATTCTGAAGACTTGTTTAGTCTATTCATGGATCAAATCCAGAACGACTATGCTCATTGGAGAGTACTATTTTTGCTTTTCTTTATGACTTTTCAGTGTTCTTTTTCGCATTTCCATCTTTGTTCTTCCGATCCTCTGGTTTAAGGTCGGGTTCCTCCTGTGGACTCAGGAGAAGGGAGACGTAGTCTCCGGTTGCAAGTACTGGTGTGCTACTTGTGGTTTCCCTCCGGTTTGGAGGAAGAGAGACTTGTGTCTCTAGTTGCTAGTGACTGGGTGTCACTGGTGGTTCCCCTCCGGGTTGGAGGAAGAGAGAAGAGTGTTCCTCTGGTCAAGCTGTTAGGCAACGTTTGTTGCAGACTGAGTCTGCGGTTCTTGCTTTTGCAAGGGAAGCCTCACTCCGGTTGGGGTGAGGGGTGGACGTAGGCAGACTATGGGTCTGGCTGAACCACCTAAAAATATCTTGACCATCGTGGTTTGCCTTGCGTACATTTCCATATCTTCTATCCCCCTTCTCAGGTTGTTTGAGTGTTCTATATCAGAAGCTTTCCTGCGTGATTTGGTATTGCTGTTAAGTGTTCGACTGAGTGCTTAATAGAAACATATGCTTCTTAGTGCTTCTCGTCCCTTGAGCAAATTTGTGAGTTGAGTCTACGCGATTCCTTGGGTTATCTATCTTCAGCATTTTCAGTTTCCTGAGTAAGAGAGCTCAGTGGTCTTAGTAGACTTCATTGAGTCTAGGCAAAAGTTTTATTCCGCAATAGTTTTAGAATGGGGATTCATTCACCCCCCCTCTGAATCCGTGCCTTGCACCCCAACACTCATGAACCGTGGATTCCCACATGGTCGCCAGGCAGGTTGTACCTTTGCAGACCCGTGTAGTTGCCCTTAGGCTTGAGTGAGTTTTCACTAAGATTCCCAGAGAAGACCTTTCACACTGTTAGCTCTCTTCTTCTCTTGAGAGAAACAAAAAAAACCAAAAAGGGGAAGAAAAGCATAAAAGATTTTGCGGCGTTGCTGTGAACTACCTTGCTTCGTTTGCTTGATATACACATTTTAGGCATGTTTTCCTTTCACACCGAGTGAGCTCGGCAGAAATGGAGAGAGTCTTCACCAATCCAGGCTATGAGGAGGAGTTAGCTCGCCAATACGAGTCTGCAGTTAGGGGCAACCCTCTATTTGAAATAGAGGATAGCCACCTAGCCGCCTTCATAGGCATGTTTTCGGTTTCACCGAACGACGCCGTCCACGCCAATTCGGCGTCATCTGATAGCGAACATGATCAAATTAGCCCTAGAATGACCACTTTGTCTCTGCATGAGGATCAAGAGCTGATCAACGTGCTATCTCGCTATGCCCCCGAGGATCTGGTCATGTTGGCCTCCCGAGGGAAAGTCCCCGTGGTTCCACATGTCTCTTCTCACTTCACACCACCTCGGGTTCAAACTCCTTTTCAAGGGTCCTCTAGCCGGCCCGCCCAGGAGATTCCACTCCAATCTAGCTATCCCATGGCTCCTCAAGGGGTTCCGCAACCCCCAATTCCACCGACCACAGTCACCCCATCAAAAGGGATGGACCCCATGTTCAGGTTAGAGATCCAAAGCTACATTCGGCAAGCGGTTGCCGAAAGTATGTCGACATCACGTCCTCACTCGCTGGCCCAATATTGCAAACTCCCAAATGCTTACTTCCCACCTGGCTTTAAGGCTCCCACGTATAGGAGGTACGATGGTACCACCGACCCCCACCATCATCTCTCGAGCTTCCTTATGGACTCCCATCAATGGTTATACGATCGGGTGTTGTTGGTTCATCTGTTCAAAAGTCCCTCGAGGGCAAGGCCTTGCGTTGGTTCTCCTCACTTTTGGCCATTGATCTTTTAAATTTTGAAATAGTCTCTGAGCGATTCCTCACTCACGTTGGCCACATGTCTTCGATAGCTCACACATTGTTTGATCTAGTCATGGATAAAATGAAGCCCGATGAGGACTTCATCCATTTTGCCAATCGTTGGAGGAGTATGGCTTCCACGACGGAGGTCCCTATCCCCGAAGCTCAGGGCATCACCATGCTGGTGAATAATGCCACTCCACAACTTAGGACCATCTTAATGCTTAGCAAGGTCCACACCTTCCCATAATTATACAATCGAGCTCGAATTGTTCAAGCCCAAATGAAGGATTCTACCCTACCACCCTTCTTTGAATCTCGCGCTAGAGGTCGAAAGGCCCCAGCGGTCCCTACCACCGAAGCAGTCACGGTGAATTAGCAAGTCAATGTCGTTGGCCCACCCTTCAGGCCTAACAACCGTCAAGGTCCACACCCTAATCAAGCTGGTCCCAATCAAGGTCAAAGGAATCCTAGGCCATATTCCAACATCCTGCCACCTCAGAATTACAACCACACCAGACCCAAAAGGGCATCTTATCCCCCGTTACTCGAAACTTTGGTTATGTGTTCTTTGCCCTCATGTCTTCTCAAGCCATTCAACTACCCCCTAAAAGGGATTGGGTCCACCCCAATGCCGATACATCCAAGTACTATCTGTATCATCGGGCTCCCGATCATGACATCTACAATTGCTTCCAATTCTGGGACTGGGTGTATGACATGAATGACGAGGGGAGGATCAACTGGTCCGATGTCAAGCTGGCCATCGAAACCTCAACAAACCCAATCGGGACCTTGGCATTGGGCAAAACCCTCTACCTACTCATCAGCCAAACAAGGATCTCTCAAGCTCAAGGAAAAATTAGAGGGCGAACACCGTGATCGGGTTGGAACCCCGTGTGCTCAAGAGAACACAAATGTGGAGTGTTGAAGGTTTTCCCGGATAGTACGGAAAGTTTGAAGTAGAAGTCAACGAACCATGTGTCGATATCAATATGTTTGCCCAGGAGTGATGGGAATCAACACCGAGCACTAACATTTTCTTTTGCATTTATGTCCTTTTTGTTTATATTTATATCCTTAGCTAATTGGGTTTACAATTGTAAGGCATTATATACCAAAGGGTTAGTCATTATGAATCTTTGGGTTTCTTTGCAAAAAGGCCTTTGGTCTATGTAATTTGCCAGTAGGTCCAGCAGGGCCCCCACCTTATTTTTCATTGGTCCACCTAGATCTAGGGCCCATGTGGGGCTAGTTCAAAGTCCAAGATTGGACTTGGACCAAGGGGGGGACAAGGTGGAAGAAAATTGAAACTTGGACCAAGCAAAATCCAAGATGCTCCCCCCTTTACTATTATTTATTCCTTGTTGTATTTTATTTAATTTAGTCATTTGACCACATGGGGGATAAATTATCCTATCCCTAGTTTACCTCTCTCTAACCCTATATCTAGGGGTAGTTTATTTCTTTTTTCCATTTCTATATAACCCATGTATTTTGTGAATTCCTTAGCAATTAATGAAGAAAAATCTCATTTGTTGCTCAATTTGCCCAAGGGCACCCTCTCTCCCCCGTGCAGCTATGAGAGCTCTGAATTTTCAGAGGTGTGAAGCCTCCCCACCACCCCTTCTCTGAGTGAGAAGCTCAGCACCGCCGCCGCCGCCGCCGACATGGCACCACCACCGCCGCCTCGTCGGAGTTCTGTCCACTCCTGGATAGATGCTTGAAGCCAAAATTTTATCTCCCAATCAGGAGATCTGTTCGAGCTCTAATTTTGAGGGTTTGTTCCTCGTATCATCCCCCAACCCTAGTTCCAATTTTGTGTCATTTCGCCTTCCTTTAGTATTTTTCCCGTATATTATTTCCACCCCTGACAGTCTACCCATCAACAGATCTGTGGGATAGTGTCATGTTGTCGTATTTCTCCCTCACCCTTAGCCATCTCCAAAAATTCTCAAAAAAATCATACGTGTTCCTCACATCCCTCTCTTCCACCCATAATTTTCTCAGAGTCTAGATCCATCGTTTTTGTGCCAGTCAAAAAATTTTTTTAGGCAGAACTTGTTCTGTCCTGACTGTTTGTAATCTGAGTCAGTAAAAAAACCTTGGGAACAGTCATTTTCATTTCTAATCCATCTACTAGATAGATCTGAAATAATTGTATGTTGTAGCCCTTTAAGTCCTCTATCCAATGGTACCAATTTTGCCTCAACCCGGCACCGAATCTGTGAGCAGAAGTTCTTTTCATGGAGGCACGCATTTCTAATCCGAGAACAGGCCAGTAGATCAGTCCACCGATTAATCCCGGTAAAATACACCGTGATAGCTTCGGCGATCGCCCCTCCCGGACATCGATCGGCAACCCATCAGCAGCATCCCAGCCAGCCGCCGCAGCAAGGAGACGCTCGGGTACCGCCGTCCCAGCAGCCGGACCCACCTGCTATCCTGCAGGCCCTGCAGAACCGAGCCGGACCAGCCGCCCGTCTCCTGCCCGAGAACATTCCAAATTGCTACCCATCAACCCGAGTTCGCTACTCCCGAGTCCCACTTTTTCCCTTTACCTCCCTGCGTGGAGTGGCTAATGAAATTCTCTGCTGTAATTATTTATTTACTGTGTACCCGGAGTACGAGTTTCGACCGGGGTCATCTTCCCCACGCCCAGAGCGTGGAGGTATCGTGTCTGCTCCCCACTTGGCATTTGCTTTACTCGTATACATTTTCATATGCCATTGCATGAGTGATAGGAACATAGCTCGTTATAATTGTTATCACCACTGCGAGAGTGAGTGAGTGGAACCCGTCCCATGACTCGATCCTAGCACGCAGAAAAGACGATACCCGAGACTCATTGTCAGTTCCTCAACTGCACAGATCCACGCGTTTCCCTCGCCTAGGGACGTCCGCGAGCTAGAGTCCCAGATTCGCATCCCATCCCACATCAAATTGGTATCAGAGCTAAGTCGAGTCTAGGGTAGTCGATCCAAAGTTTGCATTTGCATTCCTCTACCCGGTATATCAAAAGGTGTTCTCGGAATGATAGGTTACGCCTATTGGGAAGGTTGCACACTTGCGTGAGTTCGGTCTACGGATCACACCTCCGCCACGTACCAGGTATTGGTTGAGTCTAGGTTTGTAGTCAAGTCTGCATTCCAACTTTGCATTATTGTTTAGGGTCGTGTCTAGTCCAATAGAGTGTCACTTAGTTGTCTGCATGTCCAACTACCCACCAGCCCATGGCCATTCCCCGAGACCATGCGTCCAATTGGTCATCCTTGGTGGCCCAATTCAATGCTTTCATGGCCCGACACCCGACCCCTGAGCCCACAACCGAGTCGTTCCAGCGCCCTATAGTGTCCACTGTCATTCTACCTAATGGGTTGCATACGGAAATTGACTTCATCAGTAGGGTGTCATCTAACTGTGTCTCACAAGTCATAGTTAAGTCTCTCTCTAAGACCGGGGAAATTATTCTCAATGGTGGCTTTACATTCATAGAGTTCCAATGGAGGTTCGGCCCCATTCTTTATGACAATGGATCATGGTGCAAGGTCGACACACTTGCTGGTCCATGCATCATTTTAGGCCAAAATTGGTTGGAAGAGAGGCGAGCGACCTTGGACCGGGATAGGAGGACCTGCACCTTATACCCACCTCACCTACCTGGCGAGTTCGTCTTCCACGATGGCATTCAGCCGACCACCTCCGTGTCACCAACCACCCCGCCCCAGCGACCCGTTCCACCTCCAGACTCACGCCCACCACCTCTTCCGGAACCCACCCATGTGGCCCCCTGTAGCGGGATTAGCCATTTCTCCGACCCGTGTCCTTCACATTCCCCTACCATAGAGGACAACCATTCGGAGGATGCCTCTCTCGAGCCTATTCTATTGAGTTATGAGGCTGACCAAGAGTTGACCGAGGAGTACCTCGCTAATGTTTTGGGGATAGAGAGTGATCCAAGAGAGGGCCGGGGTCTGTTGGCCACCCCAACACCACTAGTCATCCCGGAGCTGTTTGTCCCGCCCACTTTGCCCTCGGTGGATATGCCATCCGCCGACCCTATACAGTCAGCCATCCCGCTCTTACCTGTCTCTCCTACAGTAGCGCAGGCACTAGTGACTATCGTACGATTTTTGACACCTTTTGTTGACGCGATATGGTTTGATTTCTGCCATGCATACGAGAGACAGTATCCGGACATCCCCATTTTCATGCTCTACACCAGACGTCCGGATTGCCTTCTGTCACCCACCTCCTCATCCTCCCGCACTTCCATACCCGCGGGCGAGTCTTCTCGAACCTGAGACGGTTGACGAGGGTTGAGACTCACGACATGAAGTTGTGGGTTAGTCTTTCTTTACACCTAGTGTATGTAGACGGTGTCTGTCATCCTTACCGAGTCATGTTTCCCTTGTGTTTGTGTCTTTTCGTCGCCAATCATAGTATTACTATGAGTGTCTAGGTTTGTCTAGGGTCATTTATGGCCTAGGGTCATGTGTGAGTGTTTGTTTTGTACAGTCTGTGAGAGTCTGCATACTAGTCGGTATAATGTCAACTCGCGATGTCAGTCCCTTTCGAGCGTGAGGCAAGTCAGATCTAATGCGTACGTTATAGACTTGCCAGAATTTAGGATCGGCTCTACCTCAATATCTCGGATCTAGTCACATATAAGGACCAAACGGTGATTCCTAGTGAGTCATTGAGTCGTCTCCTTCCTTTGAGAGTGACCCCACCCCGGAGTGTCCACCTCTAGCCTCATTCCCACAGCAGCATGTGCATATCGAATATATACGGGATGAGAAGGTGATGATTACTTGGAGTGGAGCGTACTCCGCGCTACTTGATCGGTGACAGATCCGCAGGAGCCACACAAGCAGCTGCACCCCTTACTCGACGGGGTCGAGTTCTTCCCACCCGGGGAGAATTGATGGGAATCAACATCGAGCACTAACATTTTATTTTGCATTTATGCCCTTTTTGTTTGTATTTATATCCTTGGCTAATTGGGTTTATAATTGTAAGGCATTATAAGCCAATGGGTTAGTCATTAGGAATCTTTGGGTTTCTATGTAATTTGCCAGTAGGTCCAGCAGGGCCCCCACCTTATTTTCCATTGGTCCACCTAGGATCTAGGGCCCATGTGGGGCTAGTAAAAAGTCTAAGATTGGACTTGGACCAAGGGGGGACAAGGTGGAAGAAAATTCAAACTTGGACCAAGCAAAGTCCAAGATGCTCCCCCCTTTACTATTGTTTATTCCTTGTTGTATTTTATTTAATTTGGTCATTTGACCACATGGGGGATTAATTATCCTATCCCTAGTTTATCCCTCCCTAACCCTAGATCTAGGGGTAGTTTATGTCTTTTTTCCATTTCTATATAACCCATGTATTTTGTGAATTCCTTAGCAATTAATGAAGAAAAATCTCAATTGTTGCTCAATTTGCCCAAGGGCACCCTCTCTCCCCCTTGGAGCTGTGATAGCTCCGATTTCTCAGAGGTGTGAAGCCTCCCCACCACCACCTCTCTGAGTGAGAAGCTCAGCACCGCCACCGCCGTCGCCATCGAGCCGCCATCGCGCCACCACCGCCGCCTCGTCGGAGTTCTGTCCAGTCTTGGATAGAAGCTTGAAGTCAAAATTTTATCTCCCAATCAGGAGATTTGTTCGAGCTCCAATTTTGAGAGTTTGTTCCCCGTATCATCACCCAACCCCAGTTCAAATTTCGTGTCATTTCACCTTCGTTTAGTATTTTTCTCGTAATTTTATTTCCACCCCTAACAGTCTGCCCATCAGTAGATCTGCCGGATAGTGTCCTGTTGTCGTATTTTCCCCCACCCTAAGCCATCTCCAAAAATTCCCAAAAAATCATACGTGTTCCTCACATCCCCCTCTTCCACCCATAATTTTCTCAGAGTCTAGATCCATCATTTTTGTGTTGGTCAAAATTCATTTTCAGGCAGAACTTGTTCTGTCCTGACTGTCTGTAATCCGAGTCAGTAAAAAAATCTTGGGAATAGTCATTTTCATTTCTAATCCGTCCATTGGATGGATCTGAAATAATTATATGTTGTAGCCCTTTGAGTTCTCTATCCAACGATACCAATTTTGCCTCGATCCGACATCGCATCTGGGCGCAGAAATTCTTTTCGTGGAGGCACACGTTTTTGACCCGAGAATAGGCCAGCAGATCAGTCCACCGGTTAATCCCGGTAAAATACGCCGGGATAGCTTCGGCGACCACCGCTCCCGGACATCGATCGGCAACCCATCAGCAGCGTCCCAACCAGCCGCCGCAGTAAGGAGATGCACGGGTACCGTCGTCCCAGCAATTGGACCAACCTGCTGTCCCGCGGGCCCCGCAGAACCGAGCCGGACCAGCCACCCGTCTCCTGCCCGAGAGCGTTCCAAATTACTGCGCGTTAACCCAAGTTCGCTACTCCTGGGTCCCACTGTAGCCCTTTACCTCCCTGTGTGGAGTGGGTAATTAAATTCACCGTTGTAATTATTTATTTACTGTGTACCCGGAGTACGAGTTTCGGCCGGTGTCGTCTTCCCCACGCCTGGAGTGTGGAGGTATCGTGTCTGCTCCCCACTTGGCATTTGCTTTACTCGTATATATTTTCATATGTCGCTGCATGAGTGATAGGAACGTAGCTCGTTATAATTGTTATCACCGATGCGAGAGTGAGTGAGTGGAACCCGTCCCGTGACTTGATCCGAGCACGCGGAAAAGCCGATACCCATGACTCATTCCTGGTTCCTCAACCGCACAGATCCACGCGTTTCCCTTGCTTAGGGACGTCCGCGAGCTAGAGTCCCAGGTTCGCGTCCCGTGCCGCATCAAGGAGCCTCGATCCTGGACATTGATCTCACCTCGTAGCCAATCCTCGGCTACCACCCAAGGTCCTCTCGCCTTATCACTCCTCCTTAGCCAACATTGCAAGAATCCACCATCTCTAAGGATGTTCAGTCGGGGCAAGAGTGCCCCTTGGTCCTCTTACAACCTCCTCAGCCAAAGCCGGTCTCTCCTCCTGCTCCTACTACTCCAGTTGAAGAACCAACCTCTCTTTCATTCATCTTTGGATCCCCCGCTCCTTTGTAATTAATTCACCCAAAACCCTCGGAGCCAGAGGACCCAAAAGAAGCCACAGTCAATGTCACTCTCCGCAATCGTATTATGCCCCCGTCTCAAAGGCAATCTCAGCCCGAAGAGGGGGACAATTCCCAAGTTCCCCTACGGAGTATGACATCCACCAACATCTAGACAGGACACCGACCAAAGTCTTCATCCTAGAACTAATCAAGAAATCTCCCTCACATCAATCCATTCTACTCCAATTTCTCCAAAGATCATGGTCAACGAAGACCTTCCGGCAAGTGGTGTAACTGATGCCATCATGGCCCTCACTCATGCACCGTCCATATCATTCTTGAAGTCCCACGATCAATGACACCCAAGAGGGGGGTGAATTGGGTGTTTACAAATTTTACGAAAACTTTTGACCTTTTTTGAAATATGTGATAGAATGCTAGTTAAAAGATTCAAAACTATTTGAACACAAATTGGATTTATCAAACTTTGTATGATGAGATATAGAATATGCAAGATATACGTAGATAAATCCGTAACAACAATTAACACATACACTCACTTAGAATGGAGGTAGAAGAAAAGGATCAAACCACACAAATCAAACCATAGTGCACAGCGGTTTTTAAGGTGGTTCGGATGCAACGACGGCAATCCTACGTCCACCCCTCACCAAACCCGGTGAGGCTTCACTCGGGGATAAATCCCCAAACGGAGATGACGCTCCAACCACACACGCAGGACGACGCCTGCACACACACACGGGGACGCACCCCAACACATAACACACACACACGGAGACGAAGTCTCCAACACGATCCGACAACCGGATCATCAAAATAAACACCCGCTGCCACAAGTGCAGCAATCCACACACACGAGATAGAACGGATCTAAAAAGACCCACACACACACAAACGCAGATCTAGGAAGACCCACGCACACACATGAATCAAATACGACACACACACAAATGACCACAGATCCAACAACGATCCACACACACATACGAGTTTGTAGTTTATAAGAAACACAAATCTAAAACTTAAAACACAATAAGGCACAGTTGAGAAAAACTCCTGATTTGGCTCCCCCTGAATGTATGCTGATTGATCTTTGAATGATGCTTGCTTCTTCAGTTCATTGGAAGTTGATGGCTTCAGGTGGACCTTGAATCTTCAGCTCCTGGATGAAGAGTTGATTCACGGATCACTATTCACAGCTACAGTAACCGTTCCTTCTTCCTTGGACAACTTCTTTGATCTCCTTTGAATGCTTGCTTGCTCCTTCACTTCCTTGAAGGTTGCTAGCTTCAGATCTAACCTTGAGTCACCTTGAATCACATTGAATCACCTTGGGTTGATGGAGAGATTTAAGGATGCAAATTTGATCTCCCTTGAGGGCTTGCTTGCTTCTACACTTGCTTGGAGATTGATGGCTTCAGATCTAACATTGAATCCCTTGGAATGGATGGAGAACTCCAGCCCGAAGCACTGTTCACGGAGGTGCTACAGTACCCGTGAATCACCTCCTCTAGCCTCCCTTGATCTCTCTTGTTCCAATTGAAGCATTAGGGTTTCCAACCCTTCTTGTGTAGGTTTTATAACCTTTGAATGGTCCTTGGACATCCTCCAGACCAGATCCACATTTTGTGGATGATTGGTTGTCATTAGGATTAAAGAAATACAAGGAGAATGGCTCTTCTCGAAGTGGAGAACAAAGTCAACTTTTGTTGGCTCGGGGCTGGCGGTCGACCTGTAGAAGCTGGCAGTCGACCGCTACTGAGAAACTCTGTAGAAATTTGATCCCTGGAATTTTTGATCAACCTTGGGAGGTCGACCGCTGTTGCCGGTCGACCTGGGGCGGCCGACCGCCAGTTCTGCAGTATGAGACTTTTTGCGTTTGACGATTCTGGTTGACCGGAATGACCTAGTCCTGCAAAGTTGAAGTGTTAGCCCAATGAAATACATCCAATAACAATGACTTTAAGTATATGTTTATTTCATACATTTGGGGGTTAGATTTCACTTGGTTTATGTATTAGAAACATCAAGACCATTCGAGCATGTTACCATGATTGGAATGAGAAACTAATGCATTTGAAGAGTGAGCTTGTAAGTTATCAAACCAAGTTATCATTGTGAACCTCAAATATCATGAATGAAGTTTAGAAATGAGAGGTATATGGAATACCCATGGTGAGATTGATGACTATGACAAGGTAAGAATTTTACCAATGGTGCTTGACAGTAAATGACATATACCACCTGTAATGAATTATAAAGGAGCAGGGGGTGCTTATCCACACGTTTGGTTCACCAGGTTACTGTCATGAGTTTGATCCTGCATGCAAGATAGTCAACGTTAATACCATGCTTGTTGACATTAAAGAGGTTATGAAACCTCTTGCCTCTTGTAGAACCAACATATGCAACCAGCATAAATAACAAGATGAATAAACACAATCATCAAGAACATGTGTAATCAACCATAAGTTTAGTTATCATCACGTAATCACACATTAAGTTTAATTATCATCACGTAATCACACATTAAGTTTAGTTATCATCAAAACCATAACATAACAATTACAACAAACATCAAAATCATAACTCAACAATCTCCCCCTTTTTGATGACGACAAACTTAATGATAACTTATTAATGATGATACAACAGAGTGGATACAACAGAATGACACATATATTCATCTCCCCCTGTCACACACAATCATCAATTTTTCTCCCCCTTTGACATAATCAAAAAGCGGGATAATACAAATCTATCTCCCACAACAACAGTATTAAGCGAGCTGGAAGAAGCCAAATAAGGAAGAGCAAGCTTAACTCCCTTTGAAACAACAATAGCCCATCTTATCAAATCAAAAAAAATAAGGGCAAATCATCGATAAAGAAAGCAATATGATTCCAATCAGAGAAAACCAATTGGTGATTATTCTCACAAATCAATTTGATATCATCCAAAGTAAATACAGCCAAGCATGTATTGATACCAATTGAAGGTGGTGATTGGCCTCAAGGATACGAACCGGTGGAGGAAAATGTGCATAGGATGTGGTGTTCAGCATGATAGCATTCAAAATCTAGATCCTATGTCAGATTTTAACAACAAATAAGAGCAGGAGGGCATATCAAAAGGATTTTCTTAATTTTTTAATTTTTACATTTTCTGTTTAAATGCGTGAAGCTATGTATATGCAGATGATGACTCATGAAGTGCACACAATGCAATTAAATAGTTACATATAAACATACATGCAATCTCTCCCGTACATATATAAGAAGGGAATGGGTATAAGAAAGATACAAGAGAGCCATGCTAATCGGAATGAACATGTGTAGCACATGGGAGATTGTGCAATCAAATAGGAGATTCATACAATTACTAAAGTAGTCAATCATCATCATCCTCATCATCATCATCAGAGCCTTATCCCAATTAATTGGGGTCGGCTACATGAATCATATTCCGCTAAAGATTTCTATCAAGTGCAATATTCGTATTTAAACCCAAGAAACTAATGTCCTTCCTAATAACATCGCACCATCTCATTTTAGGCCTTCCCTGAGCTCTTTTACTAGCATCCACTAAGATTTGGTCACATCTTTTAACCGGCGCGGAGTTAGGGCGACGACACACATGTCCAAACCACTTGAGTCTATTTTCTCTCATTTTACTATCAATTGGAGCTATCCCTAAGTCCTTACGGATACACTCATTCCTAATCTTATCTTTCTTAGTCTTGCCACACATCCAACTCAACATCTTCATCTCTGTTACACATATTTTGTGGATGTGTTCCTTTCGTACTGCCCAACACTCGATACCATATAACAAAGCAGGTCTCACAGCCGTTCTATAAAACCTCCCTTTGAGTTTCACAGGCATACGGCGATCACAAAGGACACCTGATGCACTTCTCCATCTTAACCAGCCTGCCTTAATCCTATGTGTAACGTCATCATAAATCTCCACATTCTCTTGTATGATAGACCCTAAGTATCGAAAGCTACTACTCTTCTGAATGTTATATCCATCAATTAGAACCATGTCTTCCTGAACCACTCTCCCATTACTAAAATTACAGTGCATAAACTCTGACTTACTCCTACTAATTTTAAAACCTTTAGACTCTAAGGAAAGTCTCCAACGCTCTAACTTAGTATTTAGAGCATCAATACTCTCATCAATTAAAATAATATCATGTACAAAAAGCATACACCAAGGGATATCCTCATGTAATTGTTTAGTTACTTCATCCATAACTAAGGCAAAGAGATACGGACTTAGTGCAGAACCTTGATGCAAGCCTATAGAAACGGAAAATTCACCAGTCTCCCCAGCAATAGTTCGAACACTAGTAATAGCGTCGTGGTACATATCCTTAATCAAATCAACATATCCTTGAGAGATTCCTTTCTTTCTTAATGTCCACCAAATCAATTCTCTCGGTACTCGATCGTACGCCTTCTCTAAATCAAGAAAAACTATATACAAATCTTTTCTCATCTCTCTATACTTCTCCATTAACTGCCGTAGTAAGAAAATAGCTTCTGTAGTAGATCTATTTGGCATAAAACTAAACTAATTTTCTGATACAGTAGTCATACATCGGAGGCGTTTTTCAATTACTCTTTCCCAAAGTTTCATAGTATGACTCATAAGCTTAATTCCACAATAATTGTTACAACTTTGATCTAGTCAATCAATTTTCTAAATACATAATAAATCAAATTTCTAGATGTGTATGTGAGTAACATGAAAAGTGATAGTTACAATATGGATATTCATATTTTCAGATTCACACAAGGAGACATTTTACAGACTGCACTTCAATTTTGAGAACAGCGTATTGGAGACTTTGCTCTACCATAGTGAGTTTTCACCATCATTTTTCAACTCAACCAATATCACATGATAGTCAAAACTTTTCAAGAGTGATTAGCTTCAAATAATTCCTTTTTACACGAGTAGACGTATGGAGCTCATGCCAGAATCCCCGGTTACTCGGAATACTGAACCATTTCACCTCATTTTGAACAGAGATACTAGTCAACACTTTTCAGATATGAACCACATCACGTCTCGTGTGACATGTGCCCAGTTTACTCAGTGAGATCGAGCATTACTCTATCTTTCATTTTCATTTCAGATTTTTACAACAAGGATGGGTAGGTAGCTTTTTCCTCAGCTGTCTCTTCAACATACATGTAGCAAGTTTAACATCTCGAGTGTGTTGAAAAGAAATTCATATATCTTTATCATTAACACTCATTTTCACATTTTGTGCAAGAATTGTGCGAATTTAATTCAGCATGTATACCGAAAATATCTTGAATACATAACAGTGCAGCTCCCCCTAAATAGAAGCACTTATGAAATATAACTCCCCCAGAGTGTACGACATGAAGCACTCTAATAATGACTCAAATTTAGCATTATTTAGCAAGAAGGGATAAGGCTATAGAAGTGCCAAAGGATGGGGTTGAATAGCATATAATAGCACACAAGCACACATTGGGAGTTTATGCAAATGCACTATGACATGCATGCGGGCAATGTGATGTCAACTTAATACCAATAGAATGGATAATTTGATACCAATTGAATGGATGCCAACTGAATGAACTAAGTGCGACTAATGCATGAGTTCCAATGCAATACAACGTATGAGCATATAAGAATGCGATGCAATATGCAAAGTGAATCAGACTTTTGATTTTCATTTGCATAATCCAAAAGCATCTTATGCATTGAATTATGATACATGCAACCTATAACTATGTGAGAGTGAAATGCAAGTTATTTTGGCAAGATGAGAGCTTTATTTCTAATCCAATGTGACAACTTTCACATGAGACTATTCACATTCAATTAATGGATCAAACAAGTATTTTTTTGATATGATCTTTATGAATGGGGCTGCATACATGATCAAAATTAAGCAATGCAACCCAATTTTCAGAATTGTTTAAAATCAGATTTTCAAGTGCATTTCATAAATTTTGAAATTAGAAATCATTCACAAGCCAAATGTTTGAATCATGAGTAAAAATATATTTTTAATTGAAATAACTCAGTTCAAAGATTAATTCATAAATCGACCATTCGCAAGCCAGTCACAATCGTCAAGATCTGGTATGAGACGGAGATTTTAGTCCGAAGACCCAGCTCAACGCATAGGGAATGCTTCAAAGTGGTCATAATCCACTCTTCCACAGACGTAATTTGATATACCAGATATGTAATTTAATTCAAGTGTGATCATGTAATTCAAATTGAGAATATTCAATATGCAACCACTTCATACACATCTTTCAAGATTTTTAATTTGATTCAATCAATTAGGCACATTCATCACAACATGCTAGTAAATGACAATTCAAATTTTTAGAATCAATACATGTCACTTGAGGGTGTCACCAAGTGACAAAGAGGCCATTGCATGAATTTACAAGGTTGAATTACCTTAGTTCAGACGACAATATTGGAAGCCTTCATGCCCTAAGATCACTAACCCCATGAAGGTTAGTACTTCATATTTTGATTTTCGTACCTTTGCCTTGAGAATCCATTTTCTTCCAAGCCTTCCATCTGTAATCCAAAGAAAAATAAAATTTAACTTACTCATGAGTGTATTTTAAAATCTTCTTGCACAATCCCTGCACAATGTTCACAAAAGGCATTATTAGTGGCTCAGAAATGATATCATCTACATATACTCAAACCACTAAAATGTCTTTTACCTGATTTATCTTGTGAGAGGTGTTTGATCAACCTTACCTATTTAACCCGTTCTCAATCAAAAGATGCGGGCTTTTCATACCATGTCTTGGGTACTTGCTTTAGCACATACAAGGACTTTCACCAGCTTATGCTTGAGCCGATCCTGGAGGTTGTTCAAGTTCTGGTATCCTATCTCCTGGTGGCGATTGAGAATGTTCTCATCATTTTTCATCCTTGCAAGGTATGTCTTTAGTTGATTCAAGCCTGACTGTGGATGACCAGCATCACTTGGGCTTGGGGAGTGTAATCTACATCTAAAGATAAAAATAGATTTGATTTGTCAATTATGATTCAGATTTATTAACAATGACATGACATGTTATTTTAACAACCAACATCTTCTAGACAGCTCTAGATGCAATGTATGACTCATGTGTGGACCTAAACATTAAGTTCATATGACGAATGTGGTTGCTCCCCCTTAGTGTGTGCATGAATGCAAGATGTTCATTAACGTCCTAATGCCATGTGCAGCCTGTAACTAATTGACTCATAGTACTAGGCGGAGAACTTAGATCCGAAGATCACCTCACGCGTAGTGATAGTTTTCAGGCAGGCTTAACCTGCCCTTCCGCATGTCACCATTTGATATACTATGTAATCATGGATGACGAAGGTAAGAGGATTGCAATGCATTATGGCATGAATACACAATGTTCAATATTTTCAAGACATCACGTGAAGGTATATGCATTCTCAATGTATGTGGTGAAATCATGCTTTAATGAATCTTCAAGCTCTTCTTTATACGAAGATGCTATATGATAATTGATATGTGCACAAATATGCAAACAACTATGAATGAAATGTCTGTACAAATATATGCAAAATTACATGACTATATGACACAAAGTAAGTTAAAACATGACACAATCACTACAGAAAGTAGGAGGGATATCACCTGATCTTCAAATTCAGTTTTTGATTTTTCTTTGAACCTGACTTATGCCACTTGACTTGTGTGCCTTACCTTCTTGACGAAGACAGATTTCATATTTTACATTCACATGGCACACCTGTAAAATAGATTTCTCATTTGGCATTCTTAAGTACCCAAACCATCTTGGGTCCTTGTGGGTTAGCAGCAATATGGGCATGTGGTTTTCAATTTTTAATAATATTCAAATAATCATTTTTCTTTAGAAAACAATCATGCTTAACATTCTCAGATTTGCCAAAGTGATGGTATAAGGCACGTGGCATCATATTCTTTCTTCTCATGGGTTCTACTGATTTGTGTGTGTGAGCATGATGTGTTGAGTAGGAGTTCTTTCTCTTCAACAATAACCAGCAATGTGAAGTTGTATGACCCCTTTTATCATAGTGATTGTAATGCATGGAAGATTTTATGGTGAAAGCTCTCTTTGCATTTTTCAAAATAGCTTGGTTTCTACATGCTCTCAAGTCATCATTCTTCATAGTGAAATAATCATGCATCAGGTGTCCAAGTTTTCCACAGTAAAGACAAGACATGTTTCTTTTGTTGGATGCATGGGATTTCGCATGAAAGTTTTTAACATGCACATTTTGAACATTCGCACTATTTTTCAGATTGGCTTGAGTTCTTGGCACAATGGGTTGCTGGGAGTTAGATTTAGAGGTGCTGGGTTGTAGCAACCCTGATAAAATAAAAAGGAATAAATAAATCAAAATAGATTAAAAGATTTAGTAAATAAACGAAAGAGCTTGGAAGAAAAATAATTAAACCCTGATGAAAATAACGCCTCAGATAAAGGCGCTACTTTACAATAAAACGCCCCTACATAAGGCGTGTTTTAAGAAAGGACACCCACACTTCAAGGCGCCAAATTTTAAACGACCAAAATAAATAAAAAGGGCAAGTTTGCATAACGTCCTTTGAGTGGACGCGTTTCAACAAGAAACGACGCTTGACAAGGCGTCAATTTAAATTCGACGCCCTGACCTAGGTCGCTAATTCAGTTTGAGTTTCGTTCGACCCGGGAGTCTATCCAGGGTAAGTTGATAACTATAAGAAAGAGTTTGAATGTAGTAATAACTCTAATATGGAAGTATTACTTCCAATCGAACACTAACCTTATTAGGATTTCTAATATCTTATAAATAACCTACTGCTTGAACCGAGAACGCTATTTGGCGTTCGGAGTTTTCTAAGGTATACGAAGAACAGCAGGTTCTTCTTCTTCCTTCTTCCTTATAGTGTGTTCGATCAACGCATGAAGAACTAATGATTCTTCATACTCTTCTCTGCTTACAGGTTGAGAAGCTCCGGTGAAGGACTAGGTAACGTTCTTCTGCTTTCTCCTCTGTTACGTACGATGAAGAAACTAAGGTATATAGTTTCTTTTTCTTTTATAGGATCTGTAGACGGTTGACAGGGAAGAACGGGGAATTCTTCGTCATCAACCAACATCTTCTGCATCTTCCCAAGCTCATCTGTTGCCAAGGGAAGCATATATCTTACTTGGCTATCAGTACGTCAGAAACTCTGTTTATAAACAGAGTATCGTTTTTCCCAGAACCTACATCTGTTCATCCGTCAGTTTATCATCATCAAGGTAGGTTTTCTCAAGCAATGTAGCCCAAACAAATTAAATTCATAGTAACACATCATGCATGTCATATATATAAGTTTCCTGATGGTTTCTACACGTTTCTGTAATATTTTTGCAAGAGACGCCCGTGTCCAGGGCGCTAATTTAAAGAAACGACCTGCACCAGGTCGTCAATTACAGATTTGACGCCCTGCCCTGTAGGCGTTAATCTCATGAAAATCACATGTAATTAATAATTGATCCACGTTTAAAAATTCAATAGATATGAAATATCCAATCTAATATATATTGCATGACTCGACCTGTGAATTCCTGCTAATTTTCTGTCATGATCATGTCTCTTGTCTCTTGGAATTTTATTTCTTGAAATATTGTAAATTCTTGAATTCACGACCCTGTATAGGTCGTCTCTCACTTGACTAACGCCCCTGTTCAGGACGTGAATTGAAAAGTAACGCCCCTGTACAGGGCGTATTTTTTTGATAAATTACTAAAAATATATATTCTGCAAAAATAGAAGTAAAGAATGAACGACCATTGTATACGTCATCAACTTGTAATTAAACGCCCCTTACCAGGGCGCGTTTTTGGTAACATACTGAAATATTAAAATTTTACAAAAATGTAAAACAGAAAATTGCCCTTACTGAAGGCGTTAATTACTTGAGTAGTGACTTTACTTAAGTCGTTATTTTCCTGTAAAAATGTTTTTACTTGTTTCTGATAACCGATGGTTTCAGTATATCTATATATATGTATATCGGCACTATATCTCCACTCCGTGAGTATAGTCCCACGTTTCATGATGTTTTATCGATCACCCTCAATTCTCATTGACATACAAGCTCTCCATTGGACATTCCGTTCCTTTGGACTAGCGAGTTAGTCATAGAGACCTCTGAAAGACTCCTCGAGCCTTGGATTCCCTCAAGGCCGACTGAGCTGGTTGTACCCTAAAACCCATTACACTATTGAATGCCATGTCACTCTAAAGAAACATGGTATACCGGCCCTTATGATATGCAAAGAGTATATCATGAGAATTCTTAATGGGATGATGATATCATGCCATTGGTTGATGTTCTTGTGGACCTCAAATCTATAATAAGAATGAGGGTAACTTACCTATGATGTACTGTTCATGTGGACCTCAATTCTATATAAAGAATGTCCATACTTGTTTGTCATGGTACCCGAGTTAAGGGAACCTAATTCCACCTAGTTTCATCGTTCATCGTGATTGTACCGTTGTTATCGCCTATCTATGTCCAATGTCGTATTTTTGGACTCCATTCTCTCAAAGTTATCCTACGTGTCTACAAGCTTAAATTGTTGAAATTCCATATTGGCTATATATATACAAGAGTGGATGTCAAATATACATGATAAATGCCTGCGCATATAGGGCCCGATCTGGTCCTGGGAGGAGCACCCGAAAGTACTTGTGCCCATGGGAGTTGAATGATAAGGTATCTGGCATTATACCGAGTGCATGACTAGCTTGATTGGACATTCCACACAAATCTTGTACTTGACTCGTACTTGACAAGACATGAATTGCGTGACCCGAAAAGGGTAATTACTTGCTTGCTTGATACATGATAGCCAAAGTTCTTGACATGACTTGCTAAAAAAGTACTTGCTTGAATATCTTGTTATCTTTTCTTGAAAGCTCATGACTAGTTCATCTTGCTATCTTATTGATAAATTCCTTCTCTATCTTGTCGTTTTATGCGAGCATGCATAGCTATAGTGTATACATGAAAGATGTAATTATTTAAACCCCTTGCTAGCGCTTGAGATATAAATTCCTACTGAGCGTTCGCTCACTCCGTGTGTTCCCTACTTTTCAGGTAATTCTGACAACGAGGGAAGTCAATCGGATGGGAATGGTCAAGAGTGAAAGAGCTAGAGCTTTTCCAAGTGTCATCTAGTCTTTTTCCTATTTTCTTGAGTCAACTATATACTTTTCCTTTTTAATTGAATAGAGTATTGGATTTGTAATACTCTATCCATTATGAAATAAAGGATTGGGTTATCTTTACTTTTGCGCATCTCTGTTTTGGTGTCGAATACACTACTACTCTGATTGACATGATTGATATAAACTCGTCGCGCATATTCGAGTATCTTCCGCGCTTGGGGCGTGACAGTTTTTGTGGTATCAGAGCCTAGGGTATTCAATTCCTAGGAAAAACTCAAGTCCAAGGATAAGTTTTAACCTTCAACCAGTGAGATTGGGTAGAACCAAGGGTTAAAGTTAACATAGTATATGAGTCTTTAAATACAAACACATATTAATCTAGTTATTGTAATTGTAGGATAATGGCTACCGAACGTGCTCAATGGCGCAACATGCAGCGTACCCTTCAAGGCATGACTCAAGTGCTGCAGCAAGTAATACTAGGAGGTGGACAACGAGCAGGAAGTCTCCACCAGACTTTCAAGAACATGAACCCACCCAAGTTTACGGGTTCTACTGATCCAGATGACGCTGAACACTGGATTAGGGAGATAGAACGAATATTCCGTGTTATGCAATGCACGGATCAGGATAAAGTTTTATTAGCAACTTTTCAGTTAGAAAGGGATGCTAGATGCTGGTGGGAATCAATAGAGGCTACTATAAATCAAGATCAGGTTTCGTGGGAGGAATTCGTTGAACACTTCAACGCAAAATATTTCTCGGACCGAGTTCAGGAAAAGAAGGCTGTAGAATTTGCTGCATTAAAGCAATGATCTTTGTCAGTGGCCGAGTATGAGGCCTAATTCTCTAGACTATCTCGGTATGCTAAGCATCTAGTTAGCACCGAAAAAATGAAAGCTAGGAGGTTTCTTAATGGGCTCAGGCCCCAAGCTATTACTCAACTGGCGCCGATGGACATTCAAGTCTACTCGGAGATAGTACGCCGAGCTCAACTATTGGAAGATGCCACGGAACTGTCTGATAGGATTCATGGTAAGGATAAGAAGGAACAAGTTACAGGTTCGGGTTCCTTTAAACCCAACTTCAAGAAAAGGCCTAGCAATGGAGGTACGTCCTCACAAGATCAGAAGTCTAAGAAGACCAAGCCCTTCTCTATCACCACTACCCCTTCAAATACAGTGTGCAAGCATTGTGATAAGGCGGGCCATAGAGTAGAAGAATGCTGGAGGAAACTAGGAGCATGTCTCCGTTGTGGGAGTCGTGAGCATCGGATTCCCGATTGCCCATTACTTAATGACCAAGCCGTTGACGGAAAGCGCCCAGTAACCAAGAATGCTCATCTTCATGCAATCAAGGAGACCGAGCAAGTAGAAGGAGGCGGCTTAGTGGAAGGTACATTGAAAGTTTGTTCCAAGAATGCATATGTCTTAATCGATACTGGTGCATCGCATTCTATTGTTTCTAAGAAGTTTGCTGACCCATTACCCCTAGAACCAGAATGGATAAAGTTAGTTTTGTCTACTCCTCTGGATGATGAGACTGATATTACACATCATTACCAAAACTGCGAAGTATTGGTTCAGGGTAGAAATCTCCCTATTGATCTCATATGTTTAGATCTGAAAGAGTATGATGTTATACTAGGGGAAGATTGGTTATCCAAGTATCAGGCAACGGTTGATTGTCACAATAGTAAGGTTACATTCAAGGAATTTCCAGAACTAATATTTACTAGCCCCAAGAGTCGGAGTAAATCCCCTATTATTTCAGCTCTCCGAGCTAGCAAGCTCATCAGGAAAGGATGTGCATCTTTCCTCGCATTTGTCACAGTTAAAGAAGCTAAGGAGATTAAGCTAGAAGACATTCCAGTAGTACAAGAATTTCCAGACGTGTTTCCGGAAGAATTGCCGGGATTACCCCCGCAAAGAGAAGTGGCCTTCACCATTGACTTAGTCCCTGGTGCTGGTCCGATTTCAAAGGCACCTTATAGGATGTCACCTGCTGAACTCAAGGAGTTAAAGGTGCAATTGATGGAACTCATTAAGAAAAGATTCATTAGACCAAGTACTTCCCCATGGGGAGCGCCTGTATTATTTGTAAAGAAGAAAGACGGATCCATGAGGTTGTGCGTCGACTATCGACAATTGAATCATCTCACTATCAAGAACAAGTATCCACTGCCGAGAATCGATGAATTGTTTGATCAAATTTCAGGATCCATGTACTTTTTCAAAATTGATCTTAGGTCCGGATATCACCAACTAAGAATCAAGGACGAGGATATTCATAAGACTGCGTTCAGAAGCAGGTATGGCCATTATGAATTTGTTGTTATGCCTTTCGGACTAACGAATGCCCCTACTGCCTTTATGCAGTTAATGAATAGTATATTCAGGCCTTATTTAGATCAATTCGTGGTGGTCTTTATTGATGATATATTGATCTATTCCAAGACTAAGGAAGAGCATGAGGAACATTTGAGGATTGCATTACAAATATTAATTACAAACCAATTATATGCAAAACTTAGCAAGTGTGAATTCTGGCTTGAAGAAGTGACTTTTCTCGGACATGTTATATCAAAGGATGGCTTGTCTGTAGACCCATCAAAGTTTGAAGCTGTAAGGAACTAGGAAAGACCAACTAATGCAAGCGAGATCAGAAGTTTCTTAGGTCTTGCCGGCTATTACAGGCGATTCATCAAGGATTTCTCAAAAATCGCCGTGCCACTTACGAGGTTAACTCGCAAGGAGATCCGTTATGAATGGGATGAGGAATGTGAGAGAAGCTTCCAAACTCTCAAGGATCATCTTACTACAGCTCCTATCTTAGCATTGCCAATTGAAGGAGAAAAGTTCGAGGTATACACTGATGCTTCTGGCATTGGCCTCGGGTGTGTTCTAATGCAACAAGGGAAGGTTATAGCCTACTCTTCTCGTCAATTAAAGAAGCATGAAGAGAGCTACCCCGTCCATGACTTAGAATTGGTCGCGGTAGTATTTGCACTCAAAATATGGAGACATTATCTTTATGGAGTACAGTTTACTGTATACTCCGATCACAAGAGTCTCAAATATCTTTTCTCACAGAAGGAGTTAAATATGAGGCAAAGACGATGGCTGGAATATCTCAAGGACTTCGACTTCAATATACAATATCATCCCGGAAAGGGTAATCATGTAGCAGATGTCCTTAGTCGAAAGCCGAGAGCACTGTTAGCCAATTGTCTGATTCAAGAATGGAAATTGCTGGAACAATTCTCTGAACTCAATATAAGCATGGACACGGTCCCTAGATGTGTCACATTATCTCATGTAAGCATATAGTCAGATTTATTATCTGAAATACAAGCACTTCAGAATGATGATCCTACATTAGTAGAAATCAAGGGCAGGTTAGAAGGACAATCGGATTTCCAATTAGCTTCTGATGGAAGATTAATGTTCAAGAATAGAACTTGTATACCGGACTGCCCAGAATTGAAGAAGAAGGTCTTAGATGAAGCTCATAGGTCAAGGTATATGATTCATCCTAGATCTACCAAGATGTACCAAGATGTAAAAAGAAATTTTTGGTGGCCCAACATGAAAAGAGAAATAGCGGACTACGTATCACGCTGTCTCACGTGCCAACAAGTCAAGGCGGAACACCAAAAGCCTGCTGGAAAGCTACATCCTCTAGATATCCCTAAATGGAAGTGGGAGGATATTGGTATGGATTTCATCATGGGTTTATCTAAATCAAAAAGAGGACATGATGGAATATGGGTTATCATTGACCGATTGACTAAATCAGCGCATTTCTTGCCAATCAAGAGTCGATGGTCAGTTGATGTCTTAGTTGCACTATACATCAAGGAAATAGTCAGATTACATGGTATTCCTGTTTCAATCGTGTCTGACAGAGATCCCCGTTTTACTTCTCATTTTTGGAAAGGACTACAACATTCGTTGGGAACGAGACTTAACTTTAGCATAGCTTTTCATCCTCAAACGGATGGTCAGACCGAGAGAACCAATCAAGTAGTCGAAGATATGCTAAGAGCATGCATTACTGATTTTGATGGAAACTGGCATGATCACTTGCCTCTGGTCAAATTTGCATACAATAATAGCTACCAGGCAAGTATACAACTAGCACCTTTTGAAGCCTTATACGGAAGGAGTTGTCGATCACCCTTATGCTGGGACGAAGTTGGAGAGAAACAACTGTTAGGTCCAGAAATGGTAAGGGACACTACCGAGAAGATACAATTGATCAAAGAAAGACTGCAAGTTGCTCAGTCTAGACAAAAGGCTTATGCTGACACAAGAAGAAGAGATCTTGAATTCCAAGTTGGAGATCATGTATTTCTCAAGATATCGCCTGGACGTAGAATACGAAGATTTGGTGTTAAGGGCAAGATTACACCAAGATTTATCGGACCTTTTAAGATACTAGAAAGAGTTGGCGAGGTTGCTTATCGCATCGCATTGCCACCTCAATTGTCTGAGATACATAATGTGTTCCACATATCCATGTTGAAGAAGTATGTACACGATCCATCACATATTATCGAATATGGAGACCTAGTGATCCAGAAAGATTTCACATATGAGCAGAAGCCCATACGAATACTAGATCAAGAAGTACGAACCTTAAGGAATAAGGTTATTCCCATGCTAAAAGTACAATGGAATAAGAATTCAGAACATGAAGCTACATGGGAGACCGAGGAATTTATGAGGAAATAATTTCCATAGTTATTTTAGAAGGTACATACTCTACACTCTCCAAATGTAAATATATGATATGGAATTTGGGGACCAAATTCTTTTTAAGTGGGGGAGGGTGTAGCAACCCTGATAAAATAAAAAGGAATAAATAAATCAAAATAGATTAAAATATTTAGTAAATAAACAAAAGAGCTTGGAAGAAAAATAATTAAACCTTGATGAAAATAACGCCTCAGATAAAGGCGCTACTTTACAATAAAACGCCCCTACATAAGGCGTGTTTTAAGAAAGGACGCCCACACTTCAAGGCGCCAAATTTCAAACGACCAAAATAAATAAAAAGGGCAAGTTTGCATAACGTCCTTTGAGTGGACGCGTTTCAACAAGAAACGACGCTTGACAAGGCGTCAATTTAAATTCGACGCCCTGACCTAGGTCGCTAATTCAGTTTGAGTTTCGTTCGACCCGGGAGTCTATCCAGGGTAAGTTGATAACTATGAGAAAGAGTTCGAATGTAGTAATAACTCTAATATGGAAGTATTACTTCCAATCGAACACTAACCTTATTAGGATTTCCAATATCTTATAAATAACCTACTGCTTGAACCGAGAACACTATTTGGCGTTCGGAGTTTTCTAAGGTATACGAAGAACAGCAGGTTCTTCTTCTTCCTTCTTCCTTATAGTGTGTTCGATCAACGCATGAAGAACTAATGATTCTTCATACTCTTCTCTGCTTACAGGTTGAGAAGCTCCGGTGAAGGACTAGGTAACGTTCTTCTGCTTTCTCCTCTGTTACGTACGATGAAGAAACTAAGGTATATAGTTTCTTTTTCTTTTATAGGATCTACAGACGGTTGACAGGGAAGAACGGGGAATTCTTCGTCATCAACCAACATCTTCTGCATCTTCCCAAGCTCATCTGTCGCCAAGGGAAGCATATATCTTACTTGGCTATCAGTACGTTAGAAACTCTGTTTATAAACAGAGTATCATTTTTCCCAGAACCTACATCTGTTCATCCGTCAGTTTATCATCATCAAGGTAGGTTTTCTCAAGCAACGTAGCCCAAACAAATTAAATTCATAGTAACACATCATGCATGTCATATATATAAGTTTCCTAATGGTTTCTACATGTTTCTGTAATATTTTTGCAAGAGACGCCCGTGTCCAGGGCGCTAATTTAAAGAAACAACCTGCACCAGGTCGTCAATTACAGATTTGACGCCCTGCCCTGTAGGCGTTAATCTCATGAAAATCACATGTAATTAATAATTGATCCACGTTTAAAAATTCAATAGATATGAAATATCCAATCTAATATATATTGCAAGACTCGACCTGTGAATTCCTGCTAATTTTCTGTCATGATCATGTCTCTTGTCTCTTGGAATTTTATTTCCTGAAATATTATAAATTCTTGAATTCACGACCCTGTATAGGTCGTCTCTCACTTGACTAACGCCCCTGTTCAGGACGTGAATTGAAAAGTAACGCCCCTATACAGGGCGTGTTTTTTTGATAAATTACTGAAAATATATATTCTGTAAAAATAGAAGTAAAGAATGAACGACCATTGTATACGTCGTCAACTTGTAATTAAACGCCCCTTACCAGGGCGCGTTTTTGGTAACATACTGAAATATTAAAATTTTGCAAAAATGTAAAACAGAAAAACGCCCTTACTGAAGGCGTTAATTACTTGAGTAGTGACTTAACTTAAGTCGTTATTTTCCTGTAAAAATGTTTTTGCTTGTTTCTGATAACCGATGGTTTCAGTATATCTATATATATGTATATCGGCACTATATCTCCACTCCGTGAGTATAGTCCCACGTTTCATGATGTTTTATCGATCACCCTCAATTCTCATTGACATACAAGCTCTCCATTGGACATTCCGTTCCTTTGGACTAGCGAGTTAGTCATAGAGACCTCCGAAAGACTCCTCGAGCCTTGGATTCCCTCAAGGCCGACTGAGCTGGTTGTACCCTAAAACCCATTACACTATTGAATGTCATGTCACTCTAAAGAAACATGGTATACCGGCCCTTATGATATGCAAAGAGTATATCATGAGAATTCTTAATGGGATGATGATATCATGCCATTGGTTGATGTTCTTGTGGACCTCAATTCTATAATAAGAATGAGGGTATCTTACCTTTGATGTACTGTTCATGTGGACCTCAATTCTATATAAAGAATGTCCATACTTCTTTGTCATGGTACCCGAGTTAAGGGAACCTAATTCCACCTAGTTTCATCGTTCATCGTGATTGTACCGTTGTTATCGCCTATCTATGTCCAATGTCGTATTTTTGGATTCCATTCTCTCAAAGTTATCCTACGTGTCTACAAGCTTAAATTGTTAAAATTCCACATTGGCTATATATATACAAGAGTGGATGTCAAATATACATGATAAATGCCTGTGCATATAGGGCCCGATCTGGTCCTGGGAGGAGCACCCGAAAGTACTTGTGCCCATGGGAGTTGAATGATAAGGTATCTGGCATTATACCGAGTGCATGACTAGCTTGATTGGACATTCCACAAAAATCTTGTACTTGACTCGTACTTGACATGACATGAATTGCGTGACCCGAAAAGGGTAATTACTTGCTTGCTTGATACATGATAGCCAAAGTTCTTGACATGACTTGCTAAAAAAGTACTTGCTTGAATATCTTGTTATCTTTTCTTGAAAGCTCATGACAAGTTCATCTTGCTATCTTATTGATAAATTCCTTCTCTATCTTGTCGTTTTATGCGAGCATGCATAGCTATAGTGCATACATGAAAGATATAATTATTTAAACCCCTTGCTAGCGCTTGAGATATAAATTCCTACTGAGCGTTCGCTCACTCCGTGTGTTCCCTACTTTTCAGGTAATTCCGACGACGAGGGAAGTCAATCGGATGGGAATGGTCAAGAGTGAAAGAGCTAGAGCTTTTCCAAGTGTCATCTAGTCTTTTTCCTATTTTCTTGAGTCAACTATGTACTTTTCCTTTTTAATTGAATAGAGTATTGGATTTGTATAGTCTATCCATTATGAAATAAAGGATTGGGTTATCTTTACTTTTGCGCATCTCTGTTTTGGTGTCGAATACACTACTACTCTGATTGACATGATTGATATAAACTCGTCGCGCATATCCGAGTATCTTCCGCGCTCGGGGCGTGACATGGGTGTACATGTGCTATGAACAAATGAAGTGTATACCTTGCTTTCAAATTCTTTCTTATTCACAGGATTAAACCTCAGTCCTTCTCTTTGAAAGTTCACTTTCATCCCCAACAATTTGTCTAAATTTCCTTGACCATCCACAAATCTAGACAATGAAGCATTCAAGTCAGAGATTTCTTTTTCAAGTGATGAAATGTGCAATTCATAGGAAACAATCTTATTTTCACACGAATTGACTTGTTCATATAAAGTAACATTGATGGTTTTATGACTTTCAATTTCTTACAACAAAGCATGCACTTTTTCAGATTTTTCATTTTCAAAAATAAGTAATATTTCAGAAATGGTCCTATTCAATTCCTTCAGTTTCTCATTTTCTATTTCAAGATTTTTATCATGAGCAAACTCATTTTGACCATTGTTCATAAGACTTACTCTCTCTCTCTCAGCTCTTTATTTTCATTTCTCAAAGAAGAAATTTGATCTTTGTGAATTTCAATGTCGAACACATGACCATCAATCAATTCCTTCAAGTGTGAGCATTCTTTACAGGGAGAATGACATTTACTTTATCCAACATTCTTTTTTAATTTTTTATTTTCAGACTTAACCTTCTCGTATTTATCAGCAAGCTCATCATATGCAATCAATAACTCCTCATAGCTAAATTCATCTTCATTATGAGAATCAGAATTTACCTTTGAGCTTGATTCAACTTGCTGATCACTCCCTTGATCACTCATGCCTGCCACAAGACATTGGTCTTCATGCTCTTCCCAGACTTTAGTTAAGCCAACCAAGATATCCTTCGCGGATCTGCAATGGGAGATAAAAGGGAAATGGTTAGAATCAACTGCAGCAATAAGCAATTTTAGAACCAAACAATTTTGATCATGTTTAAACTTGAAATCTACGGTCCAGACAGATTTATCTTTAGGCAACTCATAAGGACCATGTGAGATAAGCTTCCATAGCTTAGGGTCGTATGAATTGACTAGACTAAACATTCTTCCTAACCACAAATCGAAATTGCAACCATTAAACACCAGTGGAGAATTCAAAGTGTACATAATGGTAGTCATTGATCTGGATCAGTCTAGATCGTTAGATCTATAAAAATTAGAGCCTTGGCTCTGATACCAATTGAAGTCCCGCGATCAATGACACCCATGAGGGGGGTGAATTGGGTGTTTATAAATTTTACGAAAACTTTTGGCCTTTTTTGAAATATGTGATAGAAAGCTAATTAAGAGATTCAAAACTATTTGAACACAAATTGGATTTATCAAACTTTGTATGATGAGATATAGAATATGCAAGATATACGTAGATAAATCCATAACAACAATTAACACATACACTCACTTAGAATGGAGGTAGAAGAAAAGGATCAAATCACACAAAACAAACTGTAGTGCACATCAGTTTTTAAGGTGGTTCGGATGCAACAACGACAATCCTACGTCCACCCCTCACCAAATCTGGTGAGGCTTCACTCGGGGATAAATCCCCAAACGGAGATGACGCTCCAACCACACACGCAGGACGACGCCTGCACACACACACGGGGACGCACCCCAACACACAACACACACACATGGAGACGAAGTCTCCAACATGATCTGACAACTGGATCACCAACACAAACTCCCGTTGCCACAAGTGCAACAATCCACACACACGAGATGGAACGGATCTAAAAAGACCCCCACACACACAAACGTAGATCTAGGAAGATCCACGCACACACATGAATTAAATACGACACACACATAAACGACCACGGATCCCATAACGATCCACACACACACGAGTTTACAGTTTATAAGAAACACAAATCTGAAACTTAAAACACAATAAGGCATAGTTGAGAAAAACTCCTGATTTGGTTCCCCCTGAATGTATGCTGATTGATCTTTAAATGATGCTTGCTTCTTCAGTCATTGGAAGTTTTTTTTTAAAAAAAAAACCTTGCCTAGGAGTGAATGGGAGAGTGCACCCCTTACCAGAGGTAAAGGGAACAGCCACACCATCCAAGCCTAAGGGGTGAATTTTATTGATAAAAAGAGAAGATTACATCACATCAGACGGATGCTAGGCATTCCTAGCTTATCCTGTCGAGCTGCACCTTTAACAACATGAGGAAGCTCCTTAAAATGAAAAAAGGAGTTACACTTGGTGCTACAAGCTAAAGATGCTAAGGAATCAGCAACAGTGTTGGCTTCTCTGAAGATGTGTGAGAAATTATCATCTGAGTGAGGGATGCGCCAGATATCTCTTGCATAAGGGAGAATGATCCATGGGCAGGGAATTTCCTTTGAGATAGTCTGAATTAAAATCTTGGAATCACACTCAATGGTAGCAGGCCTGTCTGAAATGGTGTGGAGATATTGAAGACCATCATATAAAGCCCTTGCTTCTGCTATAAGGTTGTTAGAGTTACCATAAAAGTGTGAGAAAGCAAGGAGGACATTTCCAGCATGGTCTCGGATGACACCACCACCACCCGAAATACCAGTAGATTTGCAAGCACCATCAGTATTCAATTTGATGAAAGGCCATGGTGGACACAACCACTTTATAAGCTTTGGACGCGGGCAATCTGTAGTAGAAACTTGAATATTAAAATCAGCCAATATAATCTGATTGTTTCTTGATTTTTCCTTGAGGCCTGAAAGGGCAATGATTTCCTTTGCTTGAGTAGTGATTTTGTGGAGAACAACATGCTTGGATATTCTCCTGTCTTCATATTTAACCATATTTCTTTATGTCCATAGTTCCCACATCCCATAGCCAATAATGGAGAGAGTGAAGCAATCCAGTTTAGACTGTCGGCTGAGATTTTGAATTGTATTGAGAATGATGTCTTTGGCATTTCTTCCATGAATCTGCAAGCCTTTGGATTGAAGAGCCGACCAAATGAAAGATGCAATGTCACTTGTAATAAATAAATGGTTTGTTGTTTCCTCAGATGGTGTATTGCAGCAGAAGCATTTTGAGCACATAGGAATGCCAATGGATTTTATCCTATCATCAGTTGGTAGGCAATTGTGAGTGATTTTCCATAAGTGGATTGAGAGTTTGGCTGGCAGCCAATTGAACCATAAGTTGTTCCATTTAGGATAATGCTGCTGAGTTTGGACAGATAGAGCTTTTTTGTAAATAGAGGGGACTGTACAGTCACCTGTGGATGACAAACTCCAAATTTCTTGATCTCTGTCCTGAGAGAGGGAGGTGTTCTGAACAGCGGCCATAATGTCATGGGGTAGATAACTGCTAAGTAGATTCCGCAGGTCAGTGCTAGGCTGAGTATAAAAAGCTTGGACTGACAGATTGGGGCTTTGAATCATATCAGCAGGAACAAAAGAAGCCATAGTTTGGTTTCCAAGCCAAATATCACTCCAGAAATTGGTATTGAATCCATCACCAAGAATGCATAATTTGTGTTTGACAATTAGATCTCTTGCATGTAGCCAGGATTTCCGAGCAGAGCCCTTCATGTTCTTGAATTGGGCAGTAGAAATGTGACTACCTCGGATGTATTTTGCTCTAAAATAATCTGCCCACAGTGAATCAGCATGGATGGCTCTCCATAACATCTTGACCCTCAAGGCTATCTCCATCTGCCGAAGGGACATGACACCCAGTCCACCCTGAGATATAGGCTTACAGATTTTGGTCCAGGATTTCCAATGCTTTTTATTCCCAAAGGGGGAGGATCCCTAGAAGAAATTTGCAAAGCTTCTTTCCAAGGCGTTGTGAGTTCCCACATGAAGAGATGAAGAGGCTAGGTAATAAATGGGAATGGAAGTCAGCACATGTTTAATCAAACACAATTTAGCTCCTTGGGAGAGAAACTTTGCCGACCACCCTTGAATTCTTTTCTGGATGGAGGATAGAATACCTGCAAAATGCAGTTTTTTCTTCTTGCCAATAATCAGAGGGTAGCCCAAATACTTGTGGGGAAAAGAATGCTTAGAGAAACCTGTCAAATCATGTATCTTCTGGGCAACAGAAATCTTCACATTTGGGTGTAAGAAGTAAACACTTTTTCCAATACTGATAAGTTGACCAGAAGCCTGTTCATAGATATTAAGAAGGTGCAGTAAGTTCTTGACAGAGGTAGCTGAAGCTTTGGTGAAGATGAGGGTGTCATCTGCAAACAACAAATGAGAGATGGTGGGGCAGTCTCTAGGACCCTTAAACCATTCCACTGCACCTGTATTGAAAGCATTCTGCAAGCATCTGCTTAAGGCTTCTTCTGCAATGATAAAAAGGCTAGGAGCAATGGGATCCCCTTGCCGAATTCCTCTAGAGGATTTAAAAAACCCTGCAGAGTCACCATTCAGTAATACCGAAAACCAACAATTGCTGATCATGTTATCAATGAGAGAGATAAACTCCAAATTGAAACCAAATTTCCTAAGCACTGCATATAGGAATTCCCATTCAAGTCGGTCATAAGCTTTAGCCATATCAAGTTTAAAAATCACATTGCTTCCCCTTGTTTTTCTTCCAAGTTCTTGCACAAGTTCTTGAGCCAATGCTATATTCTCCACTATAGTTCTCCCCTTCACAAAAGTAGACTGTTGGCTAGAAATAATTTTTGGAAGGATGCCTGCTAACCTGTTGTTTAGAATAGTTGGAATGATCTTATAAAGAAAATTGCACATGCTAATAGGTCTGAAATCAGAAATTTCAGTGGCACTGCTTTTTTTTGGGATGAGAGCAATTAGAGCAGAAGTAAAGCTTCTAGGAAGAGGACATTTGGTGTTGAAGACATACTGAATAGCAGCCACAATATCCCTGGCAATGATGGACCAAGCACATTGATAGAATGCCCCTGAAAATCCATCTGGCCCAGGAGCACTGTCAGCAGACATATGGAAGACAACTTCTTTGATTTCTATTTCAGAGGGAGTACTACACAGCAATTCATTATCCGACACTGTAATCAAAGAAGGAATGCATTCAAGGATCTTAGCATCAATGTAGTGATCCTGAGATGTAAAGGCCTGTTTAAAGTGATCAGCAGCAATTGATTTCATTTGATCATGATCTGAAGTCAGCATTGCATTAGAATTCTTCAACTGTAAGATGATGTGTTTCCTTCTATTACCCATGGTAGTCATATGAAAAAATTTGGTGTTCTTGTCACCTTCACAAAGCCACTTGATTCTAGACTTTTGTCTCCAAAAGACTTCCTATTGTAGCAGGCAATTGGATTGAGTAGTTTTAGCTTTATTGAGAGCTGCAAGGTTGACTGGAGAAGGGTCCAGGTCATAAGTAAGTTCAGTCCTCAGCACCTCGTCTTCAGCAGTAGCAAGGTTCATGTGCACATTACCATAGATATTTTTATTCCAACCCACAAGCATGTTTCTGAGGCATTTCAGTTTCAGGTGTAAAGTGGTGAGTGGGGAGGTTGCCAATGGACTAGTATTCCAACACAGTTCAACATCTTTTAAGAAATTCTCGTGCAATGTCCACATTTTCTGAAAGAAAAATCTGCTCTTGAATCTTCTGAATGAAGGCATCCTGATGAGAAGGGGAGCATGGTCAGATGCTTCTCTCGAAAGGTGCTCAACTGTGATAGGTAAAATTTTAAGCCAATCAGCATTGAGAAGAGTTCTATCCAATCTAGCCCAAATACCTCTGCTACCTGATTGGTTGTTGTGCCAAGTAAATTTAGATCCCATATAACCAGCATCAAAGAGTTCACATTCCTGAATGCAATCTTTGAAGTCTGAAATAGAACTCAGGTTTGGAGGACTTCCTCCTAATTTCTCATCAATATCCAATATACAATTGAAATCACCAGCCACCAACCAAGGGCCGGATATAAAAGCATGACAATTGGTTAATGAAGACCAAAGAGATTGCCTTTCATTTCTGGAACATTTAGCATAAACAAAGGTGAAGTGAAATTGAGGCAGAGAAGAATCTGTTTGAAGTATAGTTATTTGCTGATCATCCCTGAAGATATTACAGAAATCCAATGGTTCTTTCCACATAATCTAGATGTGAGCATTATCATCTCTATTAGCAAGGGCCTTGTCCATCCCCAGTTTTTTACACAGTCTGTCCAAATTTGAAACAGGAATTTTAGGTTCCAATAAAATAAGACACTTAACATTATGGTCTTTCAGGAGAAACTTCACTCTACCTTGTGAAATAGCATTCCGTATACCACGTATATTCCATACAAGAATAGACATAGTTAATTGTGGATGTTAGGAAGATTATCGGTGGAGCCAACCTTCTGCATTGACCTGGTAGTAACCCTTGCTTGGCCTTTTTGCATGACCCGAGCATTATTAATAGAAGCAGACTTAGCAATGTCTTGTCTAGCAACTTGAATTTTCTCTTGAGAATTGATAATAGCTAAATCAAGGTTAGTGCCTTCCTTTGGTTTATGTGGTGAAATAGTTCCGGTATCCAACTCAATTTGGGTTTTGGGATTTTGAGTAATGTTCTGATTTTGATCATATAATCCATCCTCCTGGATCTTGCCTTTACCTTTTTTAATCCTTTGAGCATCAACAATAGCCAACTCTGGTACAGGGGCAATAGTTCCAATTGAGTCATTCTTTTGGATTGAAGGGGGCTCCAATTGACCACTTGAGACATCAACCATCACTGAATGGTTCAAAGAACCTAATTGACATTGTCTCTCAGAAAGAAAAGTAGTGCCGGGGTTGGATTCAAGGACTAGATGATCCATACTCACAAGATTAGACTCCAAAGCCAATGGGTCAACTGAGTTGCCCTGAGTCTTGTGAGGATTAGATGAAATAGGCAATTGAGACTCCTCATTGGTGACCATCAGAGCAGGGTGATCATTCAAGTTCTCAGAGCTGTTCCTTGGAGACAAAACCATAATGTTACCCAGTCCTTCAGCAAAAGAGGAGGGGAGGGCTCCGTGGGCAGCTTCTGGGAGGAGCAAAGTCCTTTTCAATGCCACTGGCTGCCAGCATTGCTTTGTAATATGGGGCTTGGATACATCCGAAGGCAGAGACGATCTTTCAGACAATTTGCAGTCAACCAGAGAGTGGCCAAGCCTGGAACAAGCAGAGCAGAATTGAGGAAGTTTCGGATAATAGATTTCTTGCCAAGTCCCACCCCCTGGGAATCCAATCCATATTCGAGAAGGATGGTGTTTGGAAACATCAAGCTCAACACAAGCACGCGCTGCAGCAGTGTTTGATAGGTTAAGAGATGATGGGTCGATTTTTAAAACCCGACCTATGTTTCCAGCAATCGACTGAATCATATGTTCTAAATAGAAATTTACCGGAAGGCCAGGGAAAGAAATCCATATAGGAAGAATAGGAGAATCTGAATCCGGAGAGAATTCCATTGACCACTTGAAGAATCGAAAGAATTTTCCTTGGACATACATAGAATCCCTCAGAAGCAGCTGTAAGTAGTCTTCATAGTTCCGAAACCTCAGAAGAAGATGGCGGGCATCCAAGGCACTTATCATGAAATCTTCTTTGAAATTGCATCGGTTAGAAAGATGGCTTCTAATCTCTGGAAAAGCAGGTCTTCCGCGGGGGGTGCGAGCCACTATGGCGTATTCAAACGGGAGCAAGCTTTGAACTAATTCATCCTTTGTGAAAAATACAGCGGGCTCCCCGCTGTCTGTAGATGCCGGAGCATGAAACGGACCACGGACAACAGGAGGTGTCATAGATGAAGCCAAAACTTCAGCAAAAGAACGCGCCAAGGGCTTTGGCACAGGCGGGGACGACGGCGGGACAGAGGAGGTGGACGGAGGCTTGACCATGGGGGGGGGGCATCGAGGGCCCCCCATGGTCCACCATTGCGGCAGTCGCCGGAGGAGTCAGCCTAGGTCAAAGTCGCCGTGTTCATCTCTTAAACTCAACCCCTCCCTTTGCGCTGCCTGCAGTCATTGGAAGTTGATGGCTTCAGATGGACCTTGAATCTTCAGCTCCTGCTTGAAGAGTTGATTCACGGATCACTATTCACAACTACAGTAATCGTTCCTTCTTCCTTGGACAACTTCATTGATCTCCTTTGAATGCTTGCTTGCTCCTTCACTTCCTTGAAGGTTGCTAGCTTCATATCTAACCTTGAGTCACCTTGGGTTGATGGAGAGATTTAAGGATGCAGATTTGATCTCCCTTGAGGGCTTGCTTGCTTCTACACTTGCTTGGAGATTGATGGCTTTAGATCTAACCTTGAATCCCTTGGAATAGATGAAGAACTCCAGCCTGAAGCACTGTTCACGGAGGTGCTACAGTTCCCGTGAATCACCTCCTCTAGCCTCCCTTAATCTCTCTTGTTCCAATTGAAGCATTAGGGTTTCCAACCCTTCTTGTGTAGGTTTTATAACCTTTGCATGGTCCTTGGACATCCTCAAGACCAGATCAATGTTTTGTGGATGATTGGGTGTCATTAGGATTAAAGAAATACAAGGAGAATGGCTCTTCTCGAAGTGGAGAACAAAGTCAACTTTTGTTGGCTCGGTGCTGGCGGTCGACATGTGGAAGCTGGCGATCGACCGCTACTAAGAAACCCTGTAGAAATTTGATCCCTGGAATTTCCGGTCGACCTTGGGCAGTAGACCGCTGCTGCCGGTTGACCTGGGGCGGTCGACCGCCAGTTCTGCAGTATGAGACTTTTCGCGTTTGGCGATTCTGGTTGACCAGAATGACCTAGTCCTGCAAAGTTGAAGTGTTAGCCCAATGAAATACATCCAAATAACAATGACTTTAAGTAGATATTTATTTCATACATTTGGGGGTTGGATTTCACTTGGTTTATGCATTAGAAACATCAAGACCATTTGAGCATGTTACCATGATTGGAATTAGAAACTAATGCATTTGAAGAGTGAGCTTGTAAGTTATCAAACCAAGTTATCATTGTGAACCTCAAATATCATGAATGAAGTTTAGAAATGAGAGGTATATGGAATACCCATGGTGAGATTGATGACTATGACAAGGTAAGAATCTTACCAATGGTGCTTGACAGTAAATGGCATATACCACCTGTAATGAATTGTAGAGGAGCAGGGGGTGTTTATCCACACATTTGGTTCACCAGGTTACTGCCATGAGTTTGATCCTGCATGCAAGATAGTCAGCGTTAATACCATACTTGTTGACATTAAAGAGGTTATGAAACCTCTTGCCTCTTGCCTTTTTACACTAACCTGAAAACTGAAATGCACAGTTTTGCTACTCAAGAAGGAGATGATATCTCTATTTGGTCATTTTCCACTTCGGGTAGATTTGACTTTAAGTCTACATATAACTTCATCAAAGATCAACACTCAGGTGATCACTCAGCTAAGCTTCGGTATATAAAATTTCTACCTAGAGCCTCAATGTTCTATTGGAAAATGCTGAACCATGCTGTCCCAATTGATGACAAAATTCAGAATTGTGGTATCCCTCTAGCTTCCCGCTGCAACTGCTGCAATGATTATCCTTCTATTGAAAATATAGATCATCTTTTTATCAACAGTGAGCTAGCATCTTATTTGTGGAACCATTTCTGCTCTTTAATAGACAGCTCTTATATGGGAATTGCCTTAATATACAGCAGGCTTCAAATGATGATCAGTGAGTCTATTATATCCAATCCGCAGGGATTTATTCAGTTGCTCATGGCAATGCTGATCATATGGAAAATTTGGAAACAGAGATGTAGAAATAGATTTGAGGGTACTAGTATTAATTTCTCTCAGATTGCTATGCAGATACAAAAGGATGCCAAACAGATCCTTAGTCAAATCACATTCAAACAAGGCACCAACCATTTATACATGCAGAACCTACATGATATGGGTTATAACATCAAACATAAGATACTTCAATTTCATACTGTATGTTGGCAGGCTCCTATTGTGGCTTATTCACTAAATGTCGATGGATCTAGTAAAGGAAATCCTGGGATTTCAGGAGGAGGTGGCTGTTTTAGAGACTCCCGAGGTAAGATGTTATTGGGTTTTTCTTACTATTATGGCCAAGGTTCAAGCATGGTGGCAGAAGGGAGAGCTCTCCTAGATGGTCTTAGGGTGGCTCGTCTGCATGGCATTCCTATCTCAATAATATACATAGATTCCATGACTTTGACTGAACTATTAAATGGAAAAAGTAGCCCACCGTGGTCTCTTCTTCCATGGTGGAAGAACATTCAAGAAATTTACTCTACATTTCAGTGCCCTCTTGTACATACATACAAGGAAGCTAATCAGCTAGCGGATTCTTTAGCAAAGCATGCAACCATTACGGGACACAATACAGAATTCTCATCCAAAAAGGAGCTGCCTTTATTGGCCAAAGGCTATGCTACGGCTGATGCCTCCTGCCTTCCAAATATTCGTATTTAGCGATTGTAACTAATTTTTTCATTGTTAGCCTTTTGTGGCAAAGGGGCTTGATGGGAATCGACACCGAGCCAGTACCTTTTCATATTACATTTATATCCTTTAGTTTATTTTTATATCCACGGGAAAGTATACGCGCAATTGTACGGCTTTATCGGCCAATGCGTCAGTCCCGTAGATTGTGTGGGTTCTTCTGTAAATGTGTAGTAGGTCCAGTTAGGGGGCCCCCTCCCCTTCTCCATTGGTCCACCTCATCCATGTGGGGCTGGTCAACCATCCTAGGTGGCCATCTAGAAGGTTTGAATGCTAATTGACCACATGGGAGACAAATGGGTTAAAATTTCAAAGGTTGGCCACCTACCTTACCTACCTAGTCAAAGGAGTGCTCCATTCATATGTAATTTATTTTTTTTGAGTTTTGACCACATGGGGGAAGAAAATGACTTATTTCCCACAAAATTCCCAGCCCCCCACCCCTTGCCATTTTCTATATAAGCCTATGTATAGTGTCATTAGAGATTAATGAAGAAATGAAGAGAAAATTGTTGGAAAATCAAGAGTGTTCTTGAGCCCCTCCTCTCTCCCTCTGGTTTCTCTCCTCCAACCTCCAGTTCTAGAGTGATTTCTATCTTCTATCCCCTACCCTCTATCTTCGGTGATCATCTGTGCCGCCGCCGCAACCGTCCGTGCCGCCATCACGCCACCGCGGAGCCGCCTTCGGTGTTCTGTCCATCCTAGATAGAGGCTTCTTGTCCGAATATCTTCTCTCCTCCACGTGAAGATCTCAAGCTAAAATTTTTATGGTGTGTTCTACCCTTGCATCCCCAGTGCCACCTAAATTTTCACGCCCAAAATCCACCATTTAGTATTTTTACATTTTCGTCCAACTTGTCATCCCAGATCTTCCAGGTTTCTGTCTACAGTGACAGAACCTATGAGTTCTCCCCCTCCGACCATTTTTTTGATTTTTCCAAACCCTCTCAATTTTACTGGGAGTTCTGTCCATCACCCCCTACCTCCACATATTTTCTTAATTTTTTATCAGCCCTCTATCTATTTTTAGAAATTCATGTTCTTCCTCTGATACAGTGTTTTTAGTCAGATTCCATATCCGACCACCATCCACTTCCAAAATCATAACAAATCACCAACACCTCAAAATCCAGATCCAAAAATACTCTTGATTTCCTTGTTTGATTTCCTACAACCTTGATGAAGAACACATCTTCAAATTCAGAAATCTACTTCACAGTCAAAAGCAATCAACAGGAAAGTTCTCTGTAGATCTGAGTCTTCAATTACTGTACAATAGCAGCATATAAAATTCGCCAACATAAAGTACAAATCTGGTGAATTTTTCTGCAGGCCACTAGATTGTAGTACTGCGAAGCAGCTTTCCAACGGCTCTGATCTCGTCGCATTCCGACACCGGTGCTGATCGCAGCGTCCGTTCCCGCCGGAGCGCGCGCTGAAATACAGAACCGGCAGATTTCCGATCGGTTTTTCTGACCGGTGCTGATCGCAGCGTCCGTTCCCGCCGGAGCGCGCACTAAAATACAGAATCGGCAGATTTCCGATCAATTTTTCAGACCGGTGCCGAACGGAGCCGCCTGGCGAACCAGCGTGCCGCCAGCCCGGGGAGCGCTTCTCCAAGTGTCTCCACTACAGCGGTACCACCGGGTCCCACACGGCCCCTCCGGACAGCACGTGGGCCCCACGGTGGTGAACACGCGTGTAGCCGAATCAACACCCGAAGCTGCCCGTCAACCCAAATTCGGCCCTCCCGGGCCCATTTGTATAGCCCTTTACCTCCCTACGTGGAGTGGGCATGTTCCCATTGCTGTAATTATTGTGTGTTAAGTTTCCCGGGAGTACGAGTTTTCGGCCGGGTCCGTCTTCCCCACGCCGAGCGCGTGGAGGTATCGTTCTCGCTCCCTACACTCGGCATTTGCTTATTTTCATATATACTTGTTTATGCCGCTGCTAGAGAGCATGCTTTAGGTCCGTTAGCTCGCTATATTATCATTCACCGCTGCTGCGAGAGAATGCGAGACCTTCCCGTGACCCGATCCGGGCACACGAGAGAGCCGATCACCCTAGCTCACTGCCGATTTCTCAACCGCGCACATCCGAAGCTTCCCTCGTTAAGGGACGATCGCGAGCTTGTCGTGTCCGTGTCTCATCCCGCATCAATTTGGTATCAGAGCGAGTTTGAGTCTAGGGTGTCAAAAAAAAAAGAGAGTGTCATTTACGTCTAGTCATTAGTCATTGTCTACGTCGTGTTTAGGGTCATCATTGTTTTAAAACAAAAAAAGTGTCTTTTTGCATTTACATCCCTTTACTCGGTATATCAAAAGGTGTTGTCCGAACGTTAGGCTACGCCTATCAGGAAGGCCGCACACTTGCGCGAGTGACCTTCGGGTCAATTACCTCCGCCACGTACGAGATATTGGTTTAAGTCTAGGCACATCATTTTGCATTAGTGTGTTTGCTTTAGTCAGCGTCTTCTAGTCGGTGTGTTTGCATGCCCACTCGTCGAGGTACCCAATACTCACCCCCACCACCACCAATGGCGGAATCCCGAGTCTATAGTTCCGATGAGGTGGCCATCATGTTCCGAACTCTTATGGGAAAATGGATGGGTTGAGTGATCGCATGGAAGTTTTAAGCACCCGAGTGGATAGGATGGAAGGGTTGAGTACCCAAGTGAATGATCTAGGCACCCGCCTAGAAGAGAGGATGAAGGCCGTAGAGGATAGGGCCGCCGGGCCTAGCCAGTCCGTTCAGGGATTGGTCGGGAGAGTCACCGCACTAGAGAGAGGCCCAGCCGAGGCACCACCGATTGCCCCAGTCCAAGCACCCGTCCCACCTACGCAAGGTCAACCGGAGCCGGGTCAACAACCCGCAACTCCAAGGGGTCAAGGGATAGCTAAGAGGAGGCATGAAGTCCCCGAGGTGCATGACTATGAGTCCGAGAATGAGCATCGGGGATATGGTCGTGATCGTCGTCCTATACGGCATACCCACGACCAAGATATGGATGAACGGGCCCTTCGGACCGTTCGGGCCGACCCTCCCCCCTTTGACGGGTCCTTAGACCCAAAGGTCTATCTTGATTGGGAGGCTAGCATGGATCGATATTTTGAGTGGTTCGAGATGTCGGACCAAAGGAAGGTCAAGTTTGCCAGGATGAAACTTTTGGGCCAAGCCCAAACATATTGGAGGAACATGGAGAATCTATTGTTTCATCGTCATGAACCTCCGATCGATACATGGACCGAGATGAGGGAGAAGCTTAGGAAGAAGTACCTCCCTACCTCCTACCGCCAGCGTCTTATAGAGAGGTGGCAAAGTCTCACCCAAGGAGACCGGTCCGTCTCGGATTACATCGCCGAATTTGATGAGTACTACTTGCGATGCGATGCCACGGAGGAGGATCCCCTTACCATCTCTCGGTTTCGGCGTGGTCTATGCCCACACCTACGGTATGAGCTTCTCCGCCGCAAGGTGGACAAGCTGGAGGATGCATACCAAGTTGCTCTCGAGATGGAGCAATTCGAGGGTGAGTTCGAGTCTATTCCCCGGTGGAGCCCCGCTCCTCCCCGTAGTGACTCCTGTGGCTCCTTAGGTTCATACCCGAGGGGACCCATGGCTCGTCCACAAGAGCCCGCCCGTCAGGAGCACTTTGCTCCTAGACCTCGACCTCCCCCACCACGGGATCTACCTCCACCCCATCCACCGGCACCCGTTGCCCGTCCCCCAGCTCCTATAGCCCGTCCTCTGGCACCGGCACCCCCTCCACTATTGTCCAAGGCACCTACACCTTCCCCATTGCTGCCTACACCCCCTACCCGACGGGATGATAAGGGTAAGGCCCCTCTTTTTGGGGAGAGTAGTCGATCGCGAGTGCAGTGTTTCCACTGTCATGGATTTGGCCACATTGCCAGCGAGTGTCCCGCTCGCGCCACCCTAGCCTTAGGTGTTGGAGAGTCCGCACCTCCCGAGCTTGAGTGTGTCAATTACGTGGCCGATGAGGCACTAGCTGATGAGTACTATGCCTTGGGGGGGGAAGAGTGGGACAGCTCTCCTGCCGCCCAGGATGCGGCCACCTAGTGGGCTTGATGCTACCACCTTAGTCTCGAGTCGTGCATGAGTCAGTGTGTATTCTTGTGTGGTTTGTTTGTGTGGTGTGTTTCGAGTCGATTGTTGTGTGTATTGCATGGTAAGTCTGCATGAGTCTTGTGCAAGCTCGTTTTCGGTCTCTTATGAGTAAGAGGCGAGTGGACTCACTTGATGAGTATGGGATCGGTTCCACATCTATACCCGGATCAGTCACCTATAGGGACTCAGCGGTGATTCCTAATGAGTCTTCGAGTTGTGTTCTTCCCTTTTGAGAGTGCCCCTTCGGAGTGACCACCTTTAGCCCATAGCAGTTCGCATATCGAGTATATATGGAATGAGCAGGTGACGATCACTTGGAGCGGAGCATACCCGCGCTACTTGGCACGGTGACGAATCCGCCGGAGTACTCGAGCATCCCTACCCCTACTCGACGGGGTCGAGTTCCTCCCACCCGGAGACAGTTGATGGGAATCGACACCGAGCCAGTACCTTTTCATATTGCATTTATATCCTTTAGTTTATTTTTATATCCACGGGAAAGTATACGCGCAATTGTACGGCTTTATCGGCCAATGCGTCACTCCCGTAGATTGTGTGGGTTCTTGTGCAAATGTGTAGTAGGTCCAGTTAGGAAGCCCCCTCCCCTTCTCCATTGGTCCACCTCATCCATGTGGGGCTGGTCAACCATCCTAGGTGGCCATCTAGAAGGTTTGAATGCTAATTGACCACATGGGAGACAAATGGGTTAAAATTTCAAAGGTTGGCCACCTACCTTACCTACCTAGTCAAAGGAGTGCTCCATTCATATGTAATTTATTTTTTTTGAGTTTTGACCACATGGGAGAAGAAATGACTTATTTCCCACGAAATTCCCAGCCCCCCACCCCTTGTCATTTTCTATATAAGCCTATGTATAGTGTCATTAGAGATTAATGATGAAATGAAGAGAAAATTGTTGGAAAATAAACAGTGTTCTTGAGCCCCTCCTCTCTCCCTCTGGTTTCCCTCCTCCAACCTCCAGTTATAGAGTGATTTCTATCTTCTATCCCCTACCCTCTATCTCCGGTGATCATCTGTGCCGCCGCCGTCTGTGCTGCCATCACGCCGCCGCGGAGCCGCCTTCGGTGTTCTGTCCATCCTAGACAGAGGCTTCTTGTCCGAATATCTTCTCTCCTCCACGTGAATATCACAAGCTGAAATTTTTATGGTGTGTTCTACCCTTGCATCCCAAGTGCCACCTAAAGTTTCACTCCTAAAATCCACCGTTTAGTATTTTTACATTTTCATCCAACCTGTCATCCCAGATCTGCCAGGTTTCTATCTACAGTGATAGAACCTCTGAGTTCTCCCCCTCCGACCATCTTTTTGATTTTTCCAAACCCTCCCAATTTTACTGGGAGTTCTGTCCATCACCCCCTACCTCCACATAGTTTCTTAATTTTTTATCAGCCCTCTATCTATTTTTAGAAATTCGTGTTCTTCCTCTGATACAGTATTTTTAGTCAGATCCCAGATCCGACCACCATCCACTTCCAAAATCATAAAAAATCACCAACACCTCCAAATCCAGATCCAAAAATATTCTTGGTTTCCTTGTTTGATTTCCTACAACCTTGCTGAATAACACATCTTCAAATTCAGGCATCTACTTCATGGTCAAAGGCAATCAACAGGAAAGTTCTCTGTAGATCTGAGTCTTCGATTACTGTACAACAGCAGCATATAAAATTCGCCAACACAAAGTAAAAATCTGGTGAATTTTTCTGAAGGCCACTAGATTGTAGTACTTCGAAGCAGATTTCCAACGGCTCTGATCTCGTCGCATTCCGACACCGGTGCTGATCGCAGCGTCCGTTCCCGCCGGAGCGCGCGCTGAAATACAGAACCGGCAGATTTTCGATCGGTTTTTGCGACCGGTGCCGAATGGAGCCGCCCGGCCTCCGGCCGGCGAACCAGCGTGCCGCCAGCCCGGGGAGCGCTTCTCCAAGTGTCTCCACTACAGCGATATCACCGTGTCCCACACGGCCCCTCTGGACAGCACGTGGGCCCCACGGTCGTGAACACGCGTGTAGCCGAATCAACACCTGAAGCTGCCCGTCAACCCGAATTCGGCCCTCCCGGGCCCATTTGTATAGCCCTTTACCTCCCTACGTGGAGTGGGCATGTTCTCATTGCTGTAATTATTGTGTGTTAAGTTTCCCGGGAGTACGAGTTTTCGGCCGGGTCCGTCTTCCCCACGCCGAGCGCGTGGAGGTATCGTTCTCGCTCCCTACACTCGGCATTTGCTTATTTTCATATATACTTGTTTATGCCGCTGCTAGAGAGCATGCTTTAGGTCCGTTAGCTCGCTATATTATCATTCACCGCTGCTGCGAGAGAGTGCGAGACCGTCCCGTGACCCGATCCGGGCACACGAGAGAGCCGATCACCCTAGCTCACTGTCGGTTTCTCAACCGCGCACGTCCGACGCTTCCCTCGTTAAGGGACGATCGCGAGCTTTTCGTGTCCGTGTCTCGTCCCGCATCAGGGCTGCTCCCCCATGTACTCTTACCCAAAGTTTATAATCAATAAAATTTCATCTAATGGTGAGATGGTGGAGTGAGAACATTCCTTTCCTTTGGAAAGGGGTGCACTCTCCCTACTTCCCATTAGATGTTGTGCCAAAAAAAAAAAACCTCTTGCCTTTTGTAGAACCAACATATGCAACCAGCATAAACAAGAAGATGAATAAACACAATCATCAAGAACATGTGTAATCAACCATAAGTTTAGTTATCATCACGTAATCACACATTAACTTTAGTTATCATCACGTAATCACACATTAAGTTTAGTTATCATCAAAACCATAACTTAACAATTACAACAAACATCAAAACCATAACTCAACAATTCTCCGATAAAGATCTTGCTCCACCTGAAAGTAGATCACTCCCGTTGTGCCTTACTTTCACTCTCAACGGAGTCAAAGTCGACTCCACCCTCATTGACACGGGAGCATCAATAAATGTTTGTCCCATGAAGACCATCCAAAGGATCGGTCTACAAGAAGAGAACCTAGAAGATGTGTGCACCATGATCTCAGCATATGACAACTCAAGGCAGTGTGCAAAAGGTAAGGTGACCTTACAGCTAGACTTAGGTCCCGTGGTCATGTCTACGGACTTCTTCATCTTTGATGTTGACCCCACGTACAAGGCCATCCTAGGACGGTTAGGGATTAAGCAAACCTTAGTGATTAAAATCAAGAGTATCCCACTGGTGGAAACTCTCAATGCCATCACTTCCGAACATATCCCTTTCATGACCATTTCAGACAAGGGCAAGAAACTGGTTCTCTCTATAGCAGGTGTTGTAGGGCCCTCGGCCCTCTGTCCATCAAGTTCTCCTACTCTTCCTTGGCCAATCGCTCACTCCAACATCCCGTTCGACAAAGGATGGGAGATAATGGCGAGGATGGGCTTCACTATGGGTAGAGGTCTGGGTCAACATGAGCAAGGTCCCATATGCTGGGTGAGACTCAAGGTCGGGCAAGTCTAGGTTACTTAGTTGAAAATGCATCTAAGACCACTCAAGCTAGGGGTCTAGTTTATGATCACTTTGTTAAAGGTCCAATGCAACCAGGAACTCGACAAGAGCCGAGAGAAAGTCTTGAAATACTCCAGGAAGAAGTTCCTCCTAATCCCTCGCTCGAGGAAGACTCTGGGCTTCTTTCCTTATTCCACCTAGATAAACCCCCCGATGATGCCTATCTTATAGGCATATTTCTTACTCTAGACATGCCAACTCCTGTCTGCTTCATTCCCTTCCAATTTCATCTCTCGTTTCCTCCACTACTCACTTATCCGGTCGCAGGGCAACCAACCCACGGTGTTTGCACACTCACCCATGACCACCAAAAAAAATGCCAATTCTCAAATACGGGCTTGCGAGCTATTGAAGGAACCTCCTCCTTGGAGCAGGGGTCCCTCGGCCAAGGGCCCACGCTTTCCACTTTGAACCTTCTTTCACAAACTCCTTTTGTACATAGTAGTGTAGAGTCTAGTTCGAGTCAGGGTCTATATATAGCGTCCTCCTCCACCCCCAAGCAATCTAATGTCCGTCATGTTCCCGCGCGTTACCTCAGCCAACTGGCCGAGAAGTGCGCGCAACTATGCCAGGTCTCCGATTTCACATCAACTCCCATTCCCCTAGGGGTAGTCGAACTATAAGGATCTTCGTCAGATGACGGCCTAGGAGTCTACGTGTTGGAAGAAGATGATGATGATGGAGAAGAAGAGCCATTATAGGATTGCACTGACCCTATAGCTCCTTTCATCGATGGAACAAGAAGATTTGATGAACCTAATGTATCCGTCGATGAGTCTACCAAGGAAATTGATCTCGGCACCAAGGACAACCCAAAGATTATCTTGATAAGTGCCAATTTGAAGAGTGAAGAAGAAGCTTCCCTTGTGGCAGTTCTTAGAGAATTCTCCGATGCCTTCACTTGGTCCTATGAGGACATGCCAGGTTTAGATCCATCACTGGTAGAACACCGCTTGGTTCTAAAGCCCGATGCTCGAACTGTCAAACAAAAATTAAGGCAACTTCATCCAAAGCGCGCACTCAAGGTCAAAGAGAAAGTGGACAAGCTCCATAAAGCCAAGTTCATTAGGGTAGTCTTGTATCCGCAATGGTTAGCTAACACCGTCCCTATTATGAAGAAATTAAGACGGTAGGGTCTGTATCTATATAGATTTACATGACCTCAATCGTGCTTGCCCAAATGACGATTTTCCTCTTCCACACATTGATGTCCTTGTAGATAACACCGCCGGCTATGAGATGTTGTCCTTTATGGACGGCTTCTCGGGGTATAACCAGATCCGCCTAGCGGAGGAAGACCAGGAGAGGACATCCTTCACCACTCCGTGGGGGACCTATTGCTACGTTGTCATGCCCTTTAGACTTAAGAACACGGGGCGGGGGCAACATATCAAAGGACAATGATGGCCATATTCCACGACATGATGCACATTCATATGGAGGTATACATGGATGACATTTTGGTCAAATCTAGGACTAGGGACGGCCACGCAGAGGTCCTCCGCGTAGTTCTCCAATGGTCACGGGAGCATCTACTCAAAATGAACCCAAAGAAGTGTATATTTGGGAGGCAAGGTTTTAAGGTTCATAGTCAGCAAAAGGGGAATTGAGATTGACCCTAACAATTCTAAGGCCATTGTTGAGATGCCTCCTCCCAAGAACATCAAGGAAGTCCGACGTCTAATCGAGCGTTTGCAATTTATCAGGAGATTCATATCTCATCACTCTTAACGATGCAAGCCCTTTTATGACATGTTGAAAGGAGAGGCTAAGTTTGAATGGAATGATAAGTGTCAAAAGGATTTGGAAGACTTGAAGAGTTACCTACAAAATCCTCTCGTCCTGGTACCCCCGGTCCTGGGTCGGCCTTTATTGCTCTGTGTCCACCAAGGAGGAATCCATTGGAGCAGTTCTGGCTTAATACGACGACGCAAAGAAAGAACAGGCAGTCTACTACCTATCCAAGTTGTTCAATGAAGCTGAGAAGAAGTACACTACCATGGAAAAGATATGCGCGGCCATCGTCTGGGTCGTCCAAAAGCTAAAACATTATTTTCTAGCACATGAGGTAAAGCTCTTGGCGCGAATGGACCCGATCAAATACTTGTTAGAAAAGCCTGTATTGATTGATCGTTTGGTGAGGTGGCAAAGTTTCCTTAACCAATTTGATATCACCTACGTCAGTTAAAAGGCAGTCAAGGGGCAGGCCATTGCGGAGCACTAATAACGCGGAAGCGTATGTCGTTACTACACGTGCGCTAACAATCTTAAAACCGCACTCGCACAAAATGATCAAAAGAGAATGTAGTATTAGGACAAGCACGGGTCGAATCCACAAGGAAGAATAGATTTTTAGAGTTAAAAACTTTGGAGTCCTTTGGAAAACATTTGTGATTTGATTGTTTGAAGAAAAGTGATGAAACAAAAAATGATTCTAACACTTAATTGAAAACACCATGACTATGCGCCTATGCTATAGAAATTAATTGCATGAAGTGAAAAGAAGAGATAGAAGAAGGGGGTAGAGATGGAAGAAGATCAAGAACTAGATTAAAAGAACAACTCTCTTCATTAACTTAAAAGAAAAAGTACATGAAGTGCAAGACAAGCTTACAACAAAGAGGTGACAAGATTACAATGAAGTAACATAACACAAAAGCAATGACAAAAAGAGGGGCCTGAGATGTGAAGATAGTAGTAGCAATGGTGATGACGTCGTCGTCTCCTCCTCGCCGGGCCTTGGAGAGGATCACTCCGTCTTGAAAGAGATCGCCGTGTACACCGGGAGGAAGTCGCCCTTGTCGTTGAATCTGCCTTTGGAGGGTGAATAAATGGGAGAAACCGGAGGCCTAAGGTTGGGAGAGAAAGAGGGAGAGTGAAAGATTGCTCAAAGAAAAGACTCATTTCTCCTCCTTGCCATGGGCTATTTATAGGGAAAGTTAGGTGGATGGAGGGTGGAGATTGTATCAAAAGGAGATGGATGGCTGAGATTTAAGTGGAATATGATGCATGGGGAAGAGAAAAAGTAGGTGGGCACCCCCTTTCTTAGACTTTAGGCACCCCATTTCTCAAGGCTCATCATGTCTCTCCTTTATTTCAAACTTTGAATGTCCTTTTCCTTCTTTCCAAACTTAAAGTTTGGATTCCTCCTTTTTAAACTTTGAATTCAAACTTTTGAACTTTCCTTTCCCTCCAACCAAAATAATTTGAATTCTTTATTTGACTTGGTCAAAATGGTGATGACCCTTTTGCCCCCGGCTTCTTTTATAATTACCTTCGATGTCCTACACACATATAATTGCACTTTAGTCCATAAAAATTACCACAATGTGCATATCAATCTCAAATGCTCATGATTATGCAATGGAGAATTAATGCTCATGGCCCTCAACTTTAATTTATTATTAAATAAGACAATTGAATTAATCAATTTACGTGAAAGCTCCAATTTAAATGCGGAGTTGAGGTTAACTATGAAATATGCATAATTACCTAATTATATGCACATAAAATAGTGTACATGCAATGAATTGTCATAAGAAATGGACACTTATCACACCCCCCAACTTACTCATTGCTAGTCCCTTAGCAATGCCAATAAATTAAATTTTATGACTAACAAGAGTTTACAAAATTCATGCTCTCATATCCAGTTATCCCTTCATAGAATCGACCAAAGATTAGGAATCTGGAATCATTAATGCACACTAGCCTTATGTAGGAACTTAATTGTATATGATTAAGAATTCAAATTAAAGCTCAATAGCACTTGTGCATGTGTAACTACCAAATCCACAGCTTAGACAATTGCATCCCCCATTCGCTATTCCAAGCAAATGTCTTTCAATCATGCACCTCTTAGATCAGAGTATTAATCATATTCGCTTTTTGTCTACCTTATTGTTTTGTCCCTTTGGGATCTTTTATACCACACATGATGCTGCACTACCCTTCACTGCTCAACGTGAACCTCGACTCTTGTCTTAGGAGAAGCAGGCCCAGTTTCGCAGATCCAGGTTCCCTTTTCCGTTTTACGTAAACCTCAACACGTCTTAGGTGAAGTAGGCCCGGTTACTAAGATTAGGGGTATTTTTCATGGTGTTTTTTTTTCTTCTCTTTTTTTTCTCTCTCTCTTTTTTTTTATAGTGCCATTGCACTTATTTGATAGATAATTTGGCAGAAAGCTTTGTATAAAGATCTCTTTTCTTAAGAAGTGCAGAATATCAGACAATATACCTAAAATAGCAGAGGGCTTGTCTTGCTTGTTTCATTAGTGTGTAATGTAAATTTTTTTTTTTTTTAGTGCACATGAACTTTAAAGGGATTCTTATATCAGTTTTCCATGGCTAGATTGACTAAATTTTCCATCATCCTTCTCCCTAGCCTTTTCTATTCCAGAATTACTTTTAATTTAAGCATGAATCATGAAACTCAAAATGGGGTTTACATCTTTATGCAAGACAGAACTCCTATAAGGTTGTACTATATGCATCATGAAAATTTTTCTCCCCCCCAACTTGAATGACATTGTCCTCAATGGCATGTAGAATTGAAAGCAAAAGAACAATGTATCAATAAATACTTCTGAGTGGGAAAGAGACAACCGGATATGCGGGACGCAACCTCCATCAATGTCATAGGCGGTGATGACTTCCTCTCCTTGACCTTAACCTGACTACTAAAACACACTCAAACAAAAACGTCAAAACAATAAAAACTGTGGGTTGCCTCCCAGAAGCGCTAAGTTTTTCGTCTTCAGCCAGACGCATGAGAGCTCACAAAGATTTTATTCCAGACCACTTAGAACAATGGATTCTTTTTTCAACTGATCATTTTCCTAATAAGGTTTTAATCTTTGACCATTGACAGTGAAAATGTGACCATTTTGAGGATTTAAAATTTTGACAGCACCATGGTCAAAAGCTTTGATTACAATGAATGGACCATCCCACCTAGACTTCAATTTTCCAGGAAACAAACGCAGCCTTGAATTAAAAAGCCAAACTTTTTGGTTAGGTTGAAAAGATTTTCTCAAAATGTGCTTGTCATGAAAGGCTTTGGTCTTAGCTTTGTAGATCTTGGAATTTTCATAGGCTTCATTGCGTAGCTCCTCCAACTCATTGAGTTGGAGAGCTCTATGGGAACCAGCTTGGGCCAAGTCCAAATTCACTTGTTTTATTGCCCAGTACGCCCTATGTTCTAGCTCAACTGGTAGGTGACAGGCTTTTCCAAAAATCAGCCTATAGGGGGACATACCTATGGGAGTTTTGTAGGCAGTCCTATAGGCCCAAAGAGCATCATCCAATCTTTCAGACCAATCCTTCCTATCGGGCCGAACAGATTTTTGCAGGATGTTTTTGATTTCTCGATTGGATATTTCCACTTGGCCACTTGTTTGGGGGTGGTAGGGGGTGGCGATTTTGTGAGTGATCCCATATTTCTTAAGTAAAGCTCGGAATTGGGAGTGAGTAAAATGTGAACCCCCGTCACTGATGATAGCCCTGGGACACCCAAATCTAGAGAAGATATTCTTACGAACAAATTTCATCACAACTTTATGATCATTAGTCCGAGTGGCTATTGCTTCTATCCATTTAGACACATAATCTACGGCCACAAGAATGTATTCGTTTCCAAATGATGCTAGAAATGGTCCCATGAAATCAATCCCCCAAACATCAAAAATTTCAACAATCAAGATGGGATTGAGTGGCATCATGTCTCTCTTAGAATTATTCCCCACAGCTTGACACCTTAGACAGGTCTTGCTAAATTCATAGGCATTCTTGAAAAGTGTGGGCCAGAAGAACCCACTTTGCAGGACCTTAGCAGCAGTTTTCTTACCTGAGAAATGTCCCCCACAAGCGAGATTATGACAGAAGTTCAAAACAGATTGTTGCTCCTCCTCGGGGACACATCTTCTTATTATTTGATCTGGACCCATATGAAATAACTCTGGGTCGTCCCAAAAATAGTGCCTTACCTTAGAAAAGAATCGATCCTTTGCCTGTCTAGACCACCCTTCGGGAATCTGCCCTACTGCCAGGTAATTGACTATATGAGCGAACCAAGGGGTTGTTGTGTGAGAGATGGAAAGAATTTGTTCATCAGGGAAGGAATCAGACATAGGAGCACTTTCAAGAATTACAATCCTGGACAAGTGATCAGCTACAACATTTTCCAACCCCTTCTTGTCTCTTATTTCCAAATCAAACTCTTGTAGTAATAAAATCCACCGTAAGAGACGGGGTTTGGCTTCCTTCTTAGACATCAAAAATTTTAATGCTGAGTGATCGGAATAAACAATGACTTTCGCCCCTAACATATATGATCGAAACTTTTCGAGGGCAAACACAACAGCTAATAATTCCTTTTCCATGGTGGTGTAGTTAACTTGGGCATCAGCGAGGGTGCGGCTCGCGTAGTAGATCACCACGGGTTTCTTTTCAATTCTTTGACCTAGGACAGCTCCTACAGCATAGTCTGAGGCATCACACATGATCTCAAAAGGGAGCGACCAATCAGGAGATTGGAGAATGGGAGCTTGTATGAGAGCCGCTTTCAAAGAATTGAACGCCTCTAGACATGACTCATTAAGATGAAAGGGAGTGTCCTTGGCAAGCAATTGTGTAAGTGGTCGAGCAATGGTGGAGAAGTTTTGAATGAATCTGCGGTAGAATCCTGCATGGCCAAGAAAGGAACGGATCTGTTTGACCGAAGAAGGGGGAGGAAGATTAGAAATCACATCAACCTTGGCCTGGTCAACCTTTATTCCCTTCTCTGAAACTACATGGCCTAAAACGATGCCTTCTCTTACCATGAAATGGCTCTTCTCCCAGCTGAACACTAGATTCGACTCAATGCATTTTTTCAATACCCGAGTCAAATTTCCCAAACAATCATCAAATGAATCACCAAACACTGAAAAGTCATCCATAAAAACTTCCAAGCATTCCCCCACCATTTCAGAGAAAATGGACATCATACATCGCTGGAATGTGGCAGGGGCATTGCAGAGCCCAAAAGGCATTCTTCTGAAAGCAAATGTGCCATAGGGGCATGTGAAGGTTGTTTTCTCTTGATCTTCCGGGAAAATTGCAACTTGGTTATACCCGGAATAGCCATCTAGAACGCAATAATACTTCTGCCCAGCCAGTTTCTCCAAGATCTGATCAATGAATGGGAGTGGAAAATGATCTTTTTTCGTGACTGAATTTAGTTTTCTATAATCAATGCATATTCTCCACCCAGTTGGTAATCGTGTGGGAACTTCTTCTCCTTTCTCATTTGTTATAACTGTCAGCCCTGACTTTTTGGGAACAACTTGAGTTGGGCTGACCCACTTGCTATCAGAAATGGGATATATGATCCCGGCATCCAACCATTTGACAACTTCTTTCTTAACTACCTCCTTCATACTTGGATTCAGCCGACGCTGCATCTCTCTGCTCGGCTTGGCATTATCCTCCAAGTAAATGTAATGCATACACACATCCGGACTGATACCCTTCAAATCGGCCACTGACCAACCTATTGCCCTCTTATGCTCCTGAAGGACATCTAGGAGTTGGGATTCCTGAGCAGCGGTGAGGTTGGAAGCAATGATTACGGGCAGAGTTTGGTTAGGACCTAGATAAGCATACTTCAAAGGATCCGGCATAGGCTTCAATTCTAGACTGGGCGGTTGATCTAAAGATGGAAGAATGGGTTCAGCTTGAAGTGGAGGGAGTGGCTCTACTCTAGAGTAGGGTGCACTAGAAAGTGGAGAATCCTGGAGCATGCTACCCTCTTCTAGACATTCCTCATAAACGTCCAGACTTTCTTCAATTAGTTCAGAAACATCAATGACACTACATTCTTCCTCATGGTTCGGATATTGAGATGCTTTGAACACATTTAGAGAAACCTTCTCTCCTCCAAAAAAAATATCCATCATCCCCGTGGCGTAATTTATATTAGCCTTGGCCGTAGCAAGAAAAGGACGTCCCAAAATGATAGGTGTGTGCTTTAATTCTTGGGATGAGGCCATATCCAGAATAAGAAAGTCCACCGTGAAATAACATTCATGCACCTTCACAATCACATCTTCCAATAGTCCCCTTGGAGTCTTTACAAATCGATCTGCCAGTTGGAGGATTATAGATGTGGGTTTCAACTCCCCTAGATCAAACTGCTCATATATAAAGGTGGGTAACAAGTTCACACTTGCTCCAAGGTCCAGCAATGCTCTATCAAATGTAATTCCACCTATGTCACAAGAAATCAGTGGAGCTCCAGGGTCCTTCAACTTTTTAGGCAAATGATTCATGACAACTGCGCTGACATCTTCAGACAAGCGGACCTTTTGTGTTACTGCCTTTGGTTCCCTTTTTGGTGTACATAGCTCTTTCAAAAATTTTGCATACGCTGGCACATGTTTGATCGCATCCAATAGTGGAATATTGATGTTCACTTGTTTAAACAATTCCACTAGTTCATCTTGTTGGACCGGTTTTCTCTGTTGAGATTTAGGCTTCAATGCATCAGGGAATGGGACTTTAGGAACATATTCTCGAGGTCCTTCATCAACCTTTGCTTTCCCTTTGTCCAGCTTATTTTCTCCCCCCTCTTGCCTCTTCTTTTCTTGCAAAATTGTTGACTCCTCATCTTCACTATCACTATCCTCGTGGGCATCTTGGCCCGAACTACTACCCACATCCTTAGCTTGATAAGGGTCATTAAGAATTTTCCCGCTCCTAAGGCTAGAGATGGCTTTGGCATTCTCGAACTGAGGACCTATATGAGGGGGCAGCTGAGGTTGGTTCGGCTGATTAGGTTGAGGAAGAATAGGAGCTCTTGGAGGGAAGCCTGGAGGTTGTTGATTGCGGGGGTTGGCCACCGGTTGGCTAGGGAGCTGACCTACCTCTCTTCTCATGTTATTGGCAGCAAGTTGCCCTATCTGGTTCTCCAACTTGGAAATGGATTGTGCTTGGGTAAGGATGAGTTGTTGGAGTTGTTCAAACTTGTCATCAAAAGTGGGCTGAGTAGGAGGTGGTTGATAATGTGGTTGATGTGAACAGTGTGCAGGAAATTGCTGAAATTGGCCCTGAGCAAATTGAGCTTGAGGATATGGGGCCTGAGCTTGATGGAAAGGTGATTGTTGATGGAAAGGAGGCTGATAAGAGAGATTTTGGTTTAACTGACTTGGCATGGAAAATGATTGTTTCGAATTTGGATGGTGTGAGGGATGAGATTGGGTGGATGGGCCTTGGTTATACTTCCAAGAAAAATTTGGATGATTTCTCCAGCCCCGATTATAAGTGTTTGAATAAGGATCATATGTGGGCTTGGAGACACCTTGAGCAGCAAAGATTTGTTCTTGGATAAATGGGGGGAGTTGGGCTGCTGTGGGACACCCAATCACGGAATGGCTAGGGCTCGAACACAAAGCATAGATTTCTTTTTGACTTGGGGTTGAGATTTGTTGAGGTTGCGGGGCAGAAGGGAAAGAGGGTTCCTGTCTAGACATGGACAACAACTGGTCTAGCTTTTGGGCAACCATATCGACCTTCTCTATCTTTTGCGCCAACAAATCCATTTTATTCAACTTTTGGGTTATGGCATTAATATCTATCTTATTCTCACACTCACCTTGGCTCTTAACTTCATAAAGTCCACCCCTCTTAGAAGGCCCAATCATTCTTTCATATGATGAAAGTGAGGTATGGCTTATAGAATTTTCACTAAGCATTTCGAATAAACCATAAGCCTCATCCTCGCTCTTACTCATGAATGCTCCCCCACATGATGCATCCACCATCTGTCTATAATTCTCCGCCAAACCCTCATAGAATGCCTGTACAATTTGCCATCTTGATAACCCATGGTGGGGGCATTTCCTCAATAAATCTTTTAGTCTATCCCATGCTTCATGGATATGTTCCCCTAGGTTTTGTGTGAATCCAGTAATTGCTCTTCTCATGGTATTGGTTCACCCTATGGGATAGAACTTCTTCAAAAATTCTTTTTGCATTTCCGCCCATGTATCAATGATTCTACCCAAGGCTCCTAACCAATATTTGGCTTTATCCTTGAGAGAGAATGGGAAGAGAGTTAGCCTAAGAGTATCATCAGAGAAATTTTAGATTTTAACAGTTGAGCAGATCTGAAGGAACTCATCAAGATGTTTGTAAGGGTCTTCATTAGGATTTTCATAGAAAGACGGTAACATTTGGATGGTACTAGACTTGATTTCATAATGAACCGCCTGGTTCTGAGGTGCTTGGACATAGAAGGATGGTTGGTATTGATTGGGCAAGAAATAATCCTTCATTTGCTTTGGAGGATTGAGATTTTCGGCCATTAGATTTTGGTGGTGAGGTCCTTGATTTTCGGCCATGAAATCTTATTGGAGATCGTTCCCTAGATACAAGACTCTCTCAATTTCTTGAATGGGTCCTAGTAGGTTTGGATGTTGAGATCTTCTACCTTGCATTAACTAGGACGAAGAGAGAAATGAAAGATTTTTTTTTTGATTTTTTTTTGTTTATTTTTTTTTTTTGACACAAAATAGGATGAGGAAAGAGAAGAGGAGAAAAATTTTTTTTTGAATTTTTTTTGTTTTAATTTTTTTATGCAATCACAAACAAGTTATCACACAAATTTCCTAATGACCTAGATGTGACCTAGACCTATAAATTTGGTTTCACAAAATGATTAAAGTGAAACTTAAGTTCACCCTCAATGTTTCCACCGGCCAGGTAAGGGGTGGGGAAGTGGGAGGTTCCCCCTACTTTCGTAGGGACCTAATTATGCCAAACCACTATCCCGCTTAAGGCGTTTGCCGCCCGACCGTCTTACCTTAGGCACCGGTTTTCACAAGAGGGTAAGCCCAAATAACACAAGAACCATAGTGTGAACCTAGGGCCAATGTCTACTGAATTTTATTTAAGGTCTAGGTGATGCAAAGATGCAAGAGAATTATGGTTTGTGGGCTAAGGAAGGGTGATGAAATCCCCACCTTATCTTGTTTATGGGTGTTACCCTTAGAATATTTTAGAAATGATATGCAACAAACCAAGTTCAAACAAGGGGTTCTATGCAAGCATGGAAATGCATGAGCATGCTTTTGAAAAAATTAGAGTACTCACCTTGCCTCCCGCAATCTTCAATAATGCAATTAACAATAATTAAACAACAAGGAAAAATAAAGTCTATCCTAAATGATGCATGACCTAAAACATGGAAGTGTGGGTTCTACTCTTGCAATGGACATTTTTATTGAAGTTCAAGTGATGCTTTTTTTTTATTTTTATTTAATGAACCTATCTAACCACAAGATATGAAATGTAGAGAAATGAAATTGAAATGAAAGAGGAAAAGTTTAGATACTTACTTGAAAAGCGTTCCCTCGTTCCTTTTTTTTTTGAAATGAATGACTAAATCACAAAGATGAAAGAAAGAAAGGCAAAGTTACCTCTAATTTTTTTGAGTTTTCAAGTTGCTTTTTCTCCCCTTTTTTTTTCACCTGCAAAAAAAAGAAAAGAGAACTTTATTAGTACACTATAAACACAAGGAAAACAAAGTTATTAAGTCAAAAATCATCATTCTTCCCCGGCAACGGCGCCAAAAATTGATAACGCGGAAGCGTATGTCGTTACTACACGTGCGCTAACAATCTTAAAACCGCACTCGCACAAAATGATCAAAAGAGAATGTAGTATTAGGACAAACACGGGTCGAATCCACAAGGAAGAATAGATTTTTAGAGTTAAAAACTTTGGAGTCCTTTGGAAAACATTTGTGATTTGATTGTTTGAAGAAAAGTGATGAAACAAAGAACGATTCTAACACTTAATTGAAAACACCATTACTATGCGCCTATGCTATAGAAATTAATTGCATGAAGTGAAAAGAAGAGATAGAAGAAGGGGGTAGAGATGGAAAAGATCAAGAACTAGATTAAAAGAACAACTCTCTTCATTAACTTAAAAGAAAAAGTACATGAAGTGCAAGACAAGCTTACAACAAAGAGGTGACAAGATTACAATGAAGTAACATAACACAAAAGCAATGACAAAAAGAGGGGCCTGAGATGTGAAGATAGTAGTAGCAATGGTGATGACGTCGTCGTCTCCTCCTCGCCGGGCCTTGGAGAGGATCACTCCGTCTTGAAAGAGATCGCCGTGTACACCGGGAGGAAGTCGCCCTTGTCGTTGAATCTGCCTTTGGAGGGTGAATAAATGGGAGAAACCGGAGGCCTAAGGTTGGGAGAGAAAGAGGGAGAGTGAAAGATTGCTCAAAGAAAAGACTCATTTCTCCTCCTTGCCATGGGCTATTTATAGGGAAAGTTAGGTGGATGGAGGGTGGAGATTGTATCAAAAGGAGATGGATGGCTGAGATTTAAGTGGAATATGATGCATGGGGAAGAGAAAAAGTAGGTGGGCACCCCCTTTCTTAGACTTTAGGCACCCCATTTCTCAAGGCTCATCATGTCTCTCCTTTATTTCAAACTTTGAATGTCATTTTCCTTCTTTCCAAACTTAAAGTTTGGATTCCTCCTTTTCAAACTTTGAATTCAAAATTTTGAACTTTCCTTTCCCTCCAACCAAAATAATTTAAATTCTTTATTTGACTTGGTCAAAATGGTGATGACCCTTTTGCCCCCGGCTTCTTTTGTAATTACCTTCGGTGTCCTACACACATATAATTACACTTTAGTCCATAAAAATTACCACAATGTGCATATCAATCTCAAATGCTCATGATTATGCAATGGAGAATTAATGCTCATGGCCCTCAACTTTAATTTATTATTAAATAAGACAATTGAATTAATCAATTTACGTGAAAGCTCCAATTTAAATGCGGAGTTGAGGTTAACTATGAAATATGCATAATTGCCTAATTATATGCACATAAAATAGTGTACATGCAATGAATTGTCATAAGAAATGGACACTTATCAAGCACCTTGCCCACCATCCGCTTTCCACACATTCTCCTATCAAGCATGATTTCCCGGACGAAGAGTGAGGAGCCATCTTCGATGGTAAACCATCTTGGATTCTCTACTTTGACGGTGCACTCAATTCTAAGGGTTGCGGAATTGGAGCTATCCTCCAATCTCTTGAAGGTATCATTATTCCATGTGCTTGCCAATTAACCTTTTTTGCCACAAACAACGTGGCCGTGTATGAGGTGCTCCTTACAAGCTTAAAAATGGCACTAGCTTTCGAAGTTAAAGAGCTCTGTATAATTGGAGATTCTCAACTTATACTCCTATAGTCCCTCAGCAAGTATCAAACCCGAGAGCCGAAGCTGAAGCCCTACCAAGATTTAGTCAGCAAGGTAGTCTGACGATTTAGAAAGCTAACCCTAGTGCACATTCCTAGGGCCTAAAACATTCTAGCAGATGCTCTGGCTTCTCTAGCATCCTCTCTCCCAATTCCAGTCAAAAAGCCATCAGCTTCTGTCATTGTGCAAAGGATGCACATCCCTTCGTACTCAGATCCCTGGTTCCAACAACTTTCAGAACTATCCCTTCAAGTCCATGCCATCTCTCACTAGCCCAAGCTTGACCTCGAGGACGGCAACCCTTGGTTCTTCGATATCGAGAACTATCTTCGCGATGGGTCTTTCCCTGAGTATGCCACTGCTCCCGACCGACGAGCCATTCGATGGGCCACGGAGCGCTTCGCCATCATAGAAGGTCTGTTACACCGCAAATCCCTTAGTGGAGTCTACCTCCGCTATCTTGATGAAATTGAATCTCACGCAGTTGTCGAGGCTGCGCATTCTAGTGAATGTGGTGGCCATGTGAATGGTCGCATGCTTGCTCAGAAACTCCTTCAGCAATAGTACAGGCCTACCATGTAAGAGGACTACACCAGTTATGTCCGTCATTGCGCCAAATGCCGACTTCATGTGGACAAAGTTCATGCTCCTTCATCTTCACTCCACCCTCTCATAGCTCCTTGGCCTTTCGCCATGTGGGCATTCGACGTAGTAGGTCCCTTGGAAGACAGAACCGGAGAAGTCCAGAGAAAATCCTTCATCCTCACTGCTACTGAGTACTTCACGAAGTGCGCGGAAGCTGAAGCATTCACGGAAGTCAAGACATCAACGGTGGTGAAGTTCATCAAGCGTAACATCCTCGCCAGGCTCGGCATCCCCCGTGACATCATCACCGACAACGGACCTCAGTTCACATTTCAAGAGCTCCGCAACATGTGTGGTATGTACGACATCAATTTGCATCATTCATCTCCATATTACCCACAAGGAAATGGAGAAGTTGAAGCCACAAATAAAACTCTCATAAGGATAATCAAGAAAACTTGCAAATCTCACAATTACTGTGATTTGCCAGATCGCCTCATCGAGGCCCTCTAGGCTTACCACACTTCTGTCCGAACTCCATGGGTCAAACCCCATATGCATTAACGTTCGGGATAGAAGCGGTACTCCCATACGAAATATCTGTTCCCTCACTAAGAGTGCAGTTGGATCCCGAGCTCGAAATCGAGCAGTATCGAGAAAATCTGCTAGCCCAGCTAGAACTATTAGATGAGAAGCGAATGATTGCGGCCGATCATGCACAAGTCTATCGAATGATTGCGGCCGATCATGCACAAGTCTATCGCCAAATAATTGCACATTACTATGCAAAGAAGGTCCTTGAGAGAAAATTCTAGGTAGGTGAACTGGTCCTAAAGAGGAAACTCACTAAAGCCACCGGTCATAAGGCAAAGTTGCAAGAAAATTGGGAAGGTCCATATGTCGTCAAAGAGGTCTACTCAGGCAACGCATACAAGCTGGCGGATGCCGATGGGGTGGAACTCACATACCCATGGAATGGGATCTACCTAATGAAATTCTATTCATGAGACCTTGCACATAATGTCATACAAAACACAAAACAAAATAAAAAAACAAAATGAAAAAAAGAAAATCCCAAAAAATGCTAAGGCCTGGTAATCATCATGGAATCAAGTCATTGCATCTACCCTTCATGCTAAGATAGGGCCCATTAAGATTTGGTATGTCTCGGGTCTTGGTCTACCAGAGTCGTGGAGATCCCTATCCGGCCATGTTGGCCTATGCCTACTAAAAGGAAGGCAACATGCACACACGCACATGTTTTATCCAAAAATGGTAGCATCGCCTATGATGAGGCCTGACCCCGAAGGTCTCCAGGAAAGCCATGATCTTTTTTCTCTTCCTCTTCGACTAAATGAGACAGTCGGCGCCCTCAAAACGCTGAGCATCAGGAAACCGAAGAATAATCCCCTCAAGGCGAGAGTAGGATCCATCACCTCGAGCCTGGATCATAGCATGAGAAGAGGGTAGTGTCCTCGCAGGCATCCTAGAGGGATTCCAAAATGTCAAATGATTATAGCTCCCTTAAAAAAAGGGGAGAAAAGAAAAAAAAATGACAAAGCACAGTCAAATGAAAAGTCTGATCGTGGCCATGCCTGATTCTAATAAACGAAACCCCTCAAAACAAAAGCCAAACTCCACAAAAGGGGCAATGAAACGCAGATGCTTGAGGCTTGGTCCGAAGTTGCCCAAAAGGGGAGAGTCAAGAAGGTCCCCTGTTAACTTGTCGGGTTAACGGTTTTGCCAATCCTCTTAGGAGGATTACCCCCCCCCCTACCCACACTCTTCCTTCTCCCGTCGAAGATGAATGCTCAATGGAGGTCCCGAAGGGTGAACCCTACTAAGGTTTGCAGCCTTATTTCAGCAAAACACATGCATGGTTGTCCACTCTGAAAAGTAAAAGCCATCGCTGCGAAGGAGTCTCAATGTTTCTGGCCGATCAAGACCTCTATCTACCATCTTGATGTCTTCTTTTAACCTTAGGCTTAGGCCAATGCAAGCGCGTCACCTACGGGTGCGATGACGTCTGATTCCGGGTTAGCATCGCGCGGTTGGCCGTTAAGGTTCCAAGGTGTTCCATTATATACCATCTAGAGTTATGAGGAAATAGACCCGAGTCATGCAAATCATTTACCTTGAACACTTTTTGGGTGTATCCTTGTGGTCGTAAGCAACTGGGAGCCTAAGCGTGGCATGCCGACATTGTCATCAAGATAAATCTTAACCGGCGAGATTATCATTCGAGGAGTCTAGAGGCCCAAATCAACCTAGATGTGCACTCAGGATACCTAGGAGGTTAGTAAGAAACCACCGTCCTCATGTAGGCCAGGTGCCATATGGGTGGTCACCAGGCGTTGGTAACAAAAATACACTGAGTCCTAGAGTCAAAAAAATGATCAAAATATATAAATAATAAAAACAAAATAGAACAAACAAAAAAATGTAAATGTATATAACCCAAAATCCAAAAATTGTTATGGTGCATGGCTGGGATCTATGGGGGGGGTGAATAGATCCTGCAATTAAAACTATACCCAGATTAAAATCTAAATCGAGCGTGATCAAGTAGAACATACTTAATGTCTAGATTGGACAAATGATCGAACACTTGGCGAGGGGACAACTACACTCGTTAATAGGTGAATCATGCAACACAACACAACCACAAGCTCTCAATAAACTACCAGAACCTTCTTGGTACTAGGTAGAGGTCGGAGTCCAAAACTCTCCTCATGCAAAGTGTGCTATGCACACCTTTTGATATACTAGAAAGGTTCCAGCAATGCTGACTTTTCAAGGACACAGTGAATGGCAGCGGTATTTCAACTAAATCAATAACATTTTCATTTCACACACCATCCTGTGAAGAGAGATAGAAGATAAGGAATAAACACATAGTCAAACCACGGTGCAAAGAGATTTTTAGGTGGTTCGATTGCTTCCAGCAATCTACATCCACCCCTCACTCAAACTGAGTAAGGATTACTGCTGATACACAACTTAGACTCTGCTGATTACATAGCTTAACAACCGTTGAGCATCACAGCATGCTCCGTTGACGAACAACTTGAAGAATCCGCTGAGCAAAATAGCTTGCTCCACTGACAAACAACTTGAAACACCCGCTGAGCATCATAGCTTGCTCCACTGACAAACAACTTGAAAAAAAGTTTAAAGAAAATGAAAATAACAGACTGAAACCACAACAAATATTAGAAAAGATATAGCTCAATTGAGCATGCGACTCTAGATCTGATCTAGAAGTCGAATTCTCTGCAACCCTTCAAAAGATCTTCAGATCTCTGACACTCTGTTTTCCTTTTCTTCTTTCTCTTCTCACGATCTCACACTTCTCTCACACTCTTCTTCTCTTCTCTGCTTTTACTCCTCTAATCGATAAACTTCTTCCTCTCTTCTTAGCTCGCAATTCCTCGATGATGTGACACGACCTAGGATGGAGGAGGTGACCCTGATCGCCAAGTGGTACGAGGCGAAGGACGGACCCGAAGGTCTCCTCGACCCGAGAAAGGTCGCGTTCCGAACTGGCATAACCGGAACGTCCCGCGACGTCTTTTGATATACCACTTGATGACGAGGACCACAATGGGTATGATTAACCTATGGGAATGCAGCAACTAACTTAAATGATCCCTCAGACCTAGCAAACAAGCACAATTCAATGGACCGATAGCTTCACTTGAGCAGACTCGCCCGTTAAGTGTACACTAGTGCCCGTAGGCAACTCGGTGATGGTGGTGAAGGGCCGAGGCGGGACCTCGCTGCTCCGGGGATTGGCTAACTTGGAATTGAACCCCCAAGGGTCCAGGGATGCCCACTCTCGTAGGAGGCTAGCACGCCGAGGGCGTGGGATGTAATGGCACTCTCGTAACTCGCTCTGTGGTAATCACTCAAATATTATCATTTCGTGATCGGGCACTCAACTCACCGTCCGATGGCACTAGCGGCGATACTAAACCAGCAAGGGAAAGTTCAGCAAGGGGTAACCGAGGCTCACCTGATCGGTGTGAAGACACCGATCTCAGTCGGAGACGAGGGTAGTGAGGAAGCGTGGGCTTACCCGCACGCCGCGCCGGAGAAGCTTCAACCTGAAAATTCAAGTTACATGCACTACGCCCGTTGCAAGGGGGATGGACTAGGGGTGGGGATTAGTTTTAAAACCAAAATGTACCTCCACGCAAGGAGGGGTGGTCAGCCGGCCAGGCGGGGTGGGGAAAACTTTGCTAGAAGCTGAAGTGGAAGAAGACTGTCGGTTCTGCCAACTCTGAGGAATAGCTTGATAGGCAGGCGCTGTCGGTGCTGCCACTGGCTCTCCCGAACTCCGTTGTTGACAAAACCAGCGCTAAAACATTTTGAGACGACCCAAGTTGACGTCCAAATTATTGGGGAATTTCCTGATGCTGCCGGTGGACGAGTCGAAGTCGGGATCGGAGCTGGTCGGTTCTGACTCTGGAAGTCCCTGAATTGTCACTGCTGGAAGACATGGCCGCCCCGAGCGCTCCTAGGGGTCGATGGTGGCGGGACTAGAACCGTTACGACCGTAGACGGCTCCTCTTCGATCGGAGACCCACGGGGTTGCTGGCAAAGGTCGGAGTAGATCACGAGTCCCAGAAAGGTAAGGGGGTGTCGGATCTGACTGAGGATTGACTGACCTGCGCACTCCGAGGGAAAAATTCAGAACTTTGTGCTCCGGAGTCCAAATGGAGCCCTACTTCTTGGAGATGGCAGGGGACTTGAAGGAGAAGACTTCCGCCAAGAAATCACGTCCAAATTTGTCCTGGAGCAGCCGAGGTCACTTCTTTCCTTGGCTACTGGTTCCCTGGCGGAGCAATTTTGCGCAGTCGTGGGAGAATGGCTCTCCCGGGCAGCTCGAAGCTCGGATGGGTGCGAGACTACCACATCTAGAAAGCTGCTTCGAAGTCCTTTCCAACAATATGAGATACTCCTCCAGAAGATTCTTGGTGAAGATGTGGCAGCCTCTGCAACTTTTTAGTATTCTGCTGCTACAGGTTCCAGGCTGGTAGTAGGGGAATAGAGGGGAAGAATGGAGGGTTTAGGAGGAGCGAATGGTGGGAGATGGACCCGGGAATGCTTCCAGGTTGAGAGGGAGGGGGGATGACCCAGGGTGTGGGAGGGGGTGTGGGGGCTGCTGGGTCGCAGCTAGCAGGAGGAAGGAGGGGATGGTGCGGCCAAGGGTGGAGGGTGAGAGGGAGGGGCGCAATTGGCCTTGGGGAAAGGAGGGTGTTTGAATTTTGATTAAAGAGGGGTGGTTAATTTGTGTCTTGGGGAGGAGAAAGGGTGTGTGGGGAATGTAGAGGGGTGCTTGTGAGAATGAAAGGGTGGCTTGGGGAGTGGTGTTCTACCTTGGGAGATGGTGGAGGTGTATGGGGAATGCTAGGGGGTGCTTGGGAGAATGGGTGGGATTAAATGGGATAGTTATTGCTTCTAGAGAGATGAAGAGGTGGGATGAGGTGGCAAGTGAGGAGGGGATGAGGTGGCCAACTAGGGCTGAGGTGGAGGATGAGGTGGACAGTGGGGAGGAGAGAGAAGGGGGCGGCCAAGAGAGGGGGCGTAGAAGGGAGAAAGGGGGAGAGAGGGGGGGATAAGGGATGGGAGCTTCTCACTCCTTTCTAATGGCTTCTCACCAAATGAAACTTAATTTTCTGGACTCACAATAATAGATCTTCATTAGCTTCAAATGGGAGAAATGTGGTCCTATTTATAGGCAACCAACATTTTACAATAAGTCCCTGACTTTAGGACTAGTGACAAATAACTAAGGGGGGAAGGGGGCACCCCTTGGCCAAGCCCACTGAAATGGGCCCATTAACCAACTAATCAACCTAATGACACTCATACTTAGGTAAATGACTACCTAACTTAGGTACTGGTGTCACGCCCTGAGCGCGGAAGATACCCGGATGCGTGACGCGTCTATATCGATCGTGTCGTTCATGTAGAATCAGAGCGCGCATATTTGTTGATAATTCATTTCTAATTAGGAATTTAAACATAGATATAGTCTAAGATGACAATTCATTTCCACTTAACCAAATGACAATAACCAAAATTATTCATAGGCTACAAGATCATAACCGACTTAATTAGATTATACAAGCCCTTAACATAACTGGAAAAATACAAGTAGGTGCTGTAAATACAAAAGACACGACTTGTCACGTCCCGAGAGCGGAAGATACCCGAGACACGACGGGTCTTTATATAGAACCAAAGCAAGCTAGGCAATTTTACAAGATCTTCAGAGTGCGACAAAAACTAGAAGATACATTGGACTATTATTATTATTATTACATAACCAAAGTACAACAGTTATTTATCAAACTACCACAATCATTTATTTTGAACATGAAAGGTACAACTGATACAAGCTAAGATCAACTCCACACCCTCGATTACAATGATACTAAAACTACTCTCATCACTCGGCTTCTTCCCCATCGGTGTCCTGTTCGATCGCTATGCTCCCTGAAAACGTTAAAAAGTCATAGCATGAGCGAAAAACGCCCAGTAGGATTTACATCTCAATTCTCAGCAGAATTTAAGTGAATTACACATTACATTAATGAAAGGATGTATGCATGCCGACAAATAACATCAAGAAATGACCGGAATTCACAAGGAATTTAACTGAAGAGTAAAGATTAAGAACTCAATTTCATAGGGAATTAATAAGTGATATCAACAACAAATACTGGAATAGCAAGTAATATCTGAATAGCAATCATTGTAAACAAGTAAATTCAATCACATGGAATTGGCTATATATATAACATTTCAAATTATCATTGCCCATTCGGGCTAAACAAGTCAAGTATTGCCCTTGCGGGCCACGCAAGTCAAGTGAAAGAGCAGTGGAATGTCTAAATCCTGCATGTAGGTTCGGTGCAATGCTAGACACCGCAAGCAAGAGATCTTCCCTCGGGTTTTGGGCGCTCCCCCCAGGACCAGACCAGGCCCTTATTTGCCAGCATTATTTAGTCATTTATTTTTGACACCCACTCATGTATAATAAGTATAGCCAATAAAGAATTCAAGGTTTGACCGGTATTCAGTATAAGGCAGATTTGGAATCCAAAGATACAGATACGTAAAACATTGCTAAGGACTAATGCATGCATTACTAAAGGATTAATTTCAAGTCTACGCATAACTGACAGAAGAGACACCTTGGTCAGGGGTGCTGGTAATCGAATGGTAACACCTTTAAATATAGAGGAAGTAATTGTGATTTATTAATGCAATTAATAAAATTTTAATGTAAGTTTGAACAATAGTATGTGGCGTTGTTATACCATAAGTTTTTCCTAAGGGGAAGGTTACTGGTGTTCCAGTCCAATGTCCTTCCTGGACGGAAGTTCATTTTCTTTGTGTAAAGTTAACAGATAGTTAATGGCACTTAATAATATTTACAAGATATTAAAATTATAATTCCAAGGCATTAAAATTTCTAGAGTGATAGTACATAATTTTTGGGGTGTTAATACATTATTATTATTAGCAACACTATCCTAAGATTACACCACTAATATACTTAAGGAGATATACTGTACTTAATTAACATGTTATCAAAGATACTAAAAATATTATGCCATACAAATTCGTAAAAATATTAATTAAATTGCTAAGAATATGTTGATCAATTTTGTATTCTATGCCAATTGCTAATACAATTATTATCATGAGCTAACCAGTTAATTACACCTGACTTAAAATTTACTATTCATTCAGAAAAATACTATTCATCAAAAATTTGACTAGCTGATAAAAAATAGCAAATGGTATATCGAAATTTTGTATAACAATTTGTCTTCTGGAACTTTTTATAGAAAAATTTACATTTAGATCTAGGCTCGTTTTGAAGTGATTTTAATAGGAACTGATTACACTAAGTTTAACAAATTAATTACAGGTTAACAGATTTTGGCAGATCGGCTAACATGATTATAATAGATTAATGGTTTAACAGTTTAAACAGTAACACTTTTAACGTTTAACAGATGAAATGTTTAATGTTAACTATCAGTTTAACATATTAAACGTTTAAAGTTCTATATTATGTAACAGTTTAAGGTTAACTGATAGTACAGATTAACATTAACTGATTACACTAAGTTTAACATATTAACGATTTAACAGTTTAAACCGTAACACTTCTAATAGGTTGGCAGGTTAGCGACAATGAGTCTAACAGGTTAACAGTTTAAACAATAGTGCTTCTAATAGTAACAGTAAATGGTGAAAAGTAAAAATTTTGACTATCATATAAAAATTCAGAAAAATAGTAATTAATTAATAAACACGATGGTAAACACAATTGTCTTCTGAGCCTGACCCTAATAAAATCATTTACCTAACTTAATCGGTGAATTAATCCTGACTTAAAATGCGGAAAACACTATTCACGTGATAATTAGACTACTTGGAAAAATCTATAAAATTCACATTTGATAGAGCACATTTTTATAAGCAACTTTATCTTCTTCGACCAAGCCATTAAAAATCACTAAATGAGCATTTAGGGGGTTTTAATGATATTTTAAGCTAAACTTTGTGGGATTAAAGTTGATTAAACTATAACTCAGTACAATTAAACTAAACTATACATGCTGTAAGGTTTTACTATACCTTGAACATACTGTGAACATATAACTTTAACATATATAATATATAATGACTAAACTGTTAATACGGTATGTGTGTATTGTCTCACAGAATATAATTACACTGTGAATATGTATTAGTCTACCCCATTGTTGCTTCCAGCAAGGGTTTTGTCCCCTTTATATCATTTCTAATATCATTTATACATAACTAATAGTTATTTAACAGTCAACTATCTATATACTCTAACTTTATACACTGTAAACCGTTAAATACATTGTATAGTAGTTATTAGTTCACTAATGTTAATTATGCATGACTAAATTAAATCAATTATATATATTTTTATATACATAGCAGGGTTAAAAGATTTTTATCTTTTTGTTTTGAAAGGATCTGGAAGCAAAATTTTAAGAGTATACGTTTTCCATTTTTGTGGATTTTTCCATATAATTATTTTAAAAATTTCATCAGTCAAAATTTGAGCACGGGTCGACCCAGGGTCGACTCGGTTGTCATGTATTTCCAGCAGCAAGGGTCGACCCCTGGTCGACCCCTTGTTGCTTCTAGTTTCCACAAGGGTTTTCAGCAGGGAGTCTTAAATGTATTTGGCTGGCTCACTAGAGTACTAGTATAATCTTAACTGTCAGGGGCTTACGGACAAGCTTTACTAATAGTGTATATATCTTTTAACAGGGTGTTTTTCATGTATATGGCTCACTAGATTAACTATCATATTAATAACGACACTACCAAATTAGCTAGTTTAATTAACATGGTACAAGTAACATGCTTTATTAATAGGTGCATAACCTTATCTAACAAGGTTAATCGACATGATGAGCAGGTTTGTCATTAACAAAGTTAACTAAAATATTTTCTCAACAAAACTTATGAACATGTTTTAATTAAATTTGGTGCATACATGTGGAAACAATTGTGGAGATGAAGATATGCTAATTATTATTTTGCAAGGGAATTGAGAACACCTACCTCTTAAGATGAAGACCAAAAGAATAATGAAATAAAAATAGCTCCCAGCACCAAAGCTTCTCTGCGCAGGAAGCTTCACAGCAACCCTCTCTTCAACATCCGTAACCCTTCTAGGTAGGGGAGTTCTGGCTCTTCTCATTATCTTATAAGGATAGTGCTTAGGGAACAACTAGGGGAACAAGGTGACAAAGCCTTGTCACCCATGAGCTGCCTGCCCAGCTTGGTGCGATCCCAAGCTGGGGGAAAGGGACATGCTACCAACTAATGAATTATTTAGGTTTAATTTTTGTTAGTTAGAATTAATTAGTTTAAGATGGATTAATCTTCTAATTAATCATGATTAATTAGTCTAAGATGGATTAGGTACTTAATAATCATCTAACTATTATTCTTAATTAATTAGGTTTAGCATTAGTCAATTAGAATTAATTAACTTAAGAGTTTTTGATTAGCTTAAGTGAGATTTGCAAAAATTCCATTTTGTACGTAGGTGTGGATGGTGAGTATTGAACCTTGGACCTCATGGTGAATGGTAAGGCTCTTAACCACTCCTCTAGACTATTTGTTGTGAAGTGGACACTCTTTACTTAAAATGACTCTACCTTTTGATCTTTAACTTAAGCCCTTTAAAGAATTTTTATAAGTTGTTTGTAAATACATATGTGCTAGCTAATTGCTAATATTATCAATAATAATACCACTATATTATATTATATATTATATATATATATATATATATATATATTTTTAGAGGTGTTACACCCTCCCCCACTAAAAAGAATTTGGTCCCCAAATTCAATTACATGGGGATAGTTCTATCTAGTAAAAGAAATGCATAATGTCAACAACACTTACAGTCTGAAATAACTCGGGGAATCTCGCTTTTATAGACTCCTCCGTCTCCCAGGTTGCTTCTCGCTCGGAGCATCGATTCCACTGGATTTTTAACATAGGGATCGTCTTGCTCCTGAGAACTCGAACTTCTTGATCAAGAATACGCATCGGTCTTTGCTCGAAGGTAAGATCCCTTTGAATCACCAAACTGGCGTGGTCAATGATGTGAGAAGGATCAGGCACATATTTCTTCAGCATAGAAACATGAAATACATTGTGTACTTCTGAGAGTTGAGGAGGTAGAGCAACCCGATAGGCTACCTCACCCACTCTTTCCAACACCTCAAATGGGCCGATGAATCTTGGTGCAAGTTTTCCTTTAATACCAAATCTCCTGATGCCTCGACTCGGAGATACCTTGAGGAATACATGATCACCAATCTGAAATTCCAAGTCTCTCCTTCTGTTATCAGCATATGATTTCTGTCTGGACTGTGCCATCTTCAACCTTTCTCTGATGAGGTGAATCTTCTTCGTCGATTCCCTTACCATGTCAGGACCAAGAAGTTGTTTTTCACCAATTTCATTCCAGCATATAGGAGATCTACAACTCCTGCCGTACAATGCCTCGAATGGTGCCATCTGAATGCTTGCTTGATAGCTGTTATTGTAGGCAAACTCGGCTAGGGGTAAGTGGTCGTGCCAACTCCCACCGAAGTCTAAAATACATGCCCTTAACATATCTTCAACAACCTGATTTGCTCTTTCAGTCTGACCATCTGTCTGGGGATGGAAAGCAGTACTGAAATTGAGCTTTGTTCCCATAGAATGTTGTAGACTCTTCCAAAAATGAGAGGTGAAGCGGGGATCTCGGTCTGAAACGATCGAGACGGGAACCCCATGCAATCTGACAATCTCCTTCATATATATGGCAGTAAGTACGCCGATTGACCATCGGCTTTTAATTGGTAAAAATGCGCCGATTTTGTGAGTCGATCGATAATTACCCAAATACCATCATAACCGCTCCTAGACTTGGGCAATCCCACAATAAAGTCCATGCCAATATCTTCCCACTTCCATTTTGGGATATTCAGTGGATGTAACTTTCCGGCGGGCTTTTGATGTTCCGCCTTCACTTGCTGGCATGTGAGGCAACGAGATACAAAATCTGCTACCTCTCTTTTCATGTTTGGCCACCAGAAAGTTCTCTTCAAGTCTTGGTACATCTTAGTAGCTCCAGGATGTATCGTGTATTTTGATCGGTGAGCTTCTTCTAATATTTTCTTCTTCAATTCCGGACAGTCAGGTACACATGTCCGTTCATGAAATAACAATCTGCCATCTGGTGCCATCTTGAAATCAGGCTTCTCTTCTATCTTGCCTTTGATTTCTACCAGTATTGGATCCTCTTCTTGCAGTTTTGTGATTTCCGGCAATAAGTCTGGATGTAGGCTTATATAAGAGAGAATAACACCTGGAACCTTCTCATCTGCATTAATGTCCAGCTCGACAAGTTGTTCTAGCAGCTTCCACTCTTGTATCATACAGTTGGCTAGAATTACTTTAGGCTTCCGACTGAGGGCATCTGCTACTGAGTTACCCTTGCCAGGATGGTATTGGATGTTGAAGTCGAAATCCTTGAGATATTCGAGCCATCGCCTTTGCCGCATATTCAATTCTTTTTGGGAGAATAGATATTTAAGGCTCTTGTGATCGGAGTATACAGTGAATTGCTCTCCATAGAGATAGTGCCTCCAGATCTTTAGAGCAAATACTACCGCGGCTAATTCCAAGTCATGCACTGGGTAGTTCTCCTCATGTTTCTTCAGTTGACGGGAAGCATATGCGATAACTTTCCCATTCTGCATCAACACACAACCGAGGCCAATTCCGGAAGCATCGGTATAAACTTCATATCTTTCTCCTTCTGTCGGTAATGATAGAACTGGAGCAGTGGTTAAGAGATCCTTGAGGGTTTGGAAACTCTTTTCACAATCACTACTCCATTCATATGGTATTTCCTTGCGGGTTAACCTTGTTAGAGGAACCGCAATTTTGGAGAAGTCCTTAATAAAACGCCGGTAATAACCAGCTAAGCCCATGAAGCTTCGCACCTCTGTTGCATTAGAGGGTTGACCCCAGTTCTTCACTGCTACAATCTTTGACGGATCAACAGCGATTCCATCCTTTGAGATAATATGACCCAGAAATGATACTTTCTCCAGCCAAAACTCACATTTGCTGAATTTAGCATATAGCTTGTTGTCTCTTAATATCTGTAGGGCCTTCATGAGGTGTTCTTCATGATCTTCATCAGTCTTTGAGTAGATCAAAATATCATCAATAAAGACCACAATAAATTGGTCTAAATGTGGCCTGAAAATGCTGTACATTAACTGCATAAAGGCTGCAGGGGCATTTGTTAGTCCGAAAGGCATAACGGTAAATTCGTAATGCCCATACCTGCTTCGGAATGCAGTTTTATGAATGTCTTCTTCCTTGATCCTCAATTGGTGGTAACCAGAACGAAGATCAATCTTGGAAAAGTAAGAAGCTCCAGAAAGTTGATCAAATAGATCATCGATCCTCGGCAGTGGATATTTGTTCTTGATTGTAAGATGGTTCAGCTGCCGATAATCGATACATAGCCTCATCGTTCCATCCTTCTTTTTGACAAATAGCACGGGTGCTCCCCAAGGGGAAGTACTCGGCCTAATGAAGCCTTTCTTCAGTAAATCCATCAGCTGTTCCTTCAGCTCCTTCAATTCAGCAGGCGACATCCGGTAGGGTGCCTTAGATACAGGACCAGCACCAGGAATAATGTCAATAGAGAATGACACATCTCTTTCCGGGGGTAAACCAGGCAGTTCTTCTGGGAATACGTCAGGGAAATCCTGAACCACTCGAATGTCTTCAACTCTTGACTTGTCAGCTTCCGTGGTAGTTACAAATGCCAAGAAAGCCGTACATCCCTTAGTCACCAGTTTACTAGCTCGAAGAGCTGAGATGAGTAGGGATTTATTCCGAGGTTTAATATAAACTAACTCGGGATAACCCACAAAAGTTATCTTGCCATGTCGGCAATCTACCGTGGCTTGGTGGGTTGACAACCAGTCAGCTCCCAAGATAACATCATGTTGATCCATGTCAAGACATATCAAATTAGCAGGTAAATTATTACCGTGCACCTCAACCTCACAATTCGGGTAGTGATGTGTAACATCAGATTTATTCCCAAGAGGTGTAGAAATAATCAAGTCTAACTGTTCTGATTCTCTAGTGAATGATGCAGTAAACTTCTTGGAAGCAAAAGAATGGGTTGCTCCAGTATCAAAGAGAACTTTAGCAGATTTAGAGCAAATATTTAAAATACCTTCCACGATCCCTCCTTCCATTGGTTCCGTTTCTTGCAGAGCTTGGAGACGACCTTGTTTCTTCATCGGACGCTTCTCGTCCTGGTTGGATTGTTCCTTCATCAGGGGGCAGTCGGGAATCCGATGCTCGCGGCTCCCGCATCGAAGACATGCTCCCAGTTTCCTCCAGCATTCTTCAGTCTTGTGACCAGCCTTGTCACAATACTTGCAAATCTCCTTGGAAGGTCCAGTGATTGCTAGAGTCTTGTTGTTGTTAGAGAAGAAGGGCTTGGTAGTTTTCTGAAATTTCTTCTCCTTGGAAGATTCCCCTCCATTAAAAGATCGCTTCTTACCGAATGACGGTTTGAAGCTTCCCGGACTTATAATATGTGCCTTCTTGTCCTTTCCTCGGATCCTATCTGAGAATTCCGTGGCATCCTCTAGCAATTGAGCGCGTCGCACCATTTCTGAGTAGACCTGAATGTCCATTGGTGCTAGCTGAGTAATATACTGGGGTCGTAACCCATTGAGAAATCTTCTCGCCTTCATTTTTTCCGTACACACCAAGTGAGGTGCATAACGGGAAAGTCTGGAGAATAAGGCCTCATATTCGGCCACCTTCTTGGTCCATTGTTTTAACGCGGCAAATTCCGCGGCCTTCTTTTCTTGCACCCGATCGGAGAAATATTTACTGTTGAAATGATCGACGAACTCCGTCCATGTGATATGGTTATCGGGCAAAGTAGCTTCTACGGACTCCCACCAGCTTCGTGCATCTCTCTCCAGTTGGAATGTAGCTAGTAGGACCTTCTCCTCGTCCGTGCATTGCATTATGCGGAAAATCCTCTCGGTCTCCTTTAGCCAATTCTCGGCATCCTCGGGGTCAGACGAACCCGTGAACCTTGGTGGGTTCATGTTACGGAAACTCCGGTGGAGATCTCCCGCTCCACGGTTTGCTCCGCCTTGGGCCACTTGTTGTAGTGCCTCGGTGAGGTTTTGCACGGTGCGCTGCATCTCACGTAATTGTGCTCTTTCTGCAGCCATGATCCTACAAAAGAGTTAAGTATGATAAAGATCAGATTTACTTGTAAGGTCGAAAGTCATTGTAGAACTTAACCCATGGCTCTATCCATCTCACCGGGTAAGGTATATCTATCATTGAACTTGGGTTTTACCTATCCTTAGACTCACGTTTTTACTTAGAATTCAATTTCTAACCGTTTATTTATTTATTTATTTATTCTAGTTCCCTAGGTTTGAAAACCTAGGCTCTGATACCAAGAAAGATCTGTCACGTCCCGAGAGCGAAAGATACCCGAGACACAACGGGTCTTTATATAGAACCAAAGCTAGCTAGGCAATTTTACAAGATCTTCAGAGTGCGACAAAAACTAGAAGATACATTGGACTATTATTATTATTATTACATAACCAAAGTACAACAGTTATTTATCAAACTACCACAATCATTTATTTTGAACATGAAAGGTACAACTGATACAAGCTAAGATCAACTCCACACCCTCGATTACAATGATACTAAAACTACTCTCATCACTCGGCTTCTTCCCCATCGGTGTCCTGTTCGATCGCTATGCTCCCTGAAAACGTTAAAAAGTCATAGCATGAGCGAAAAACGCCCAGTAGGATTTACATCTCAATTCTCAGCAGAATTTAAGTGAATTACACATTACATTAATGAAAGGATGTATGCATGCCGACAAATAACATCAAGAAATGACCGGAATTCACAAGGAATTTAACTGAAGAGTAAAGATTAAGAACTCAATTTCATAGGGAATTAATAAGTGATATCAACAACAAATACTGGAATAGCAAGTAATATCTGAATAGCAATCATTGTAAACAAGTAAATTCAATCACATGGAATTGGCTATATATATAACATTTCAAATTATCATTGCCCATTCGGGCTAAACAAGTCAAGTATTGCCCTTGCGGGCCACGCAAGTCAAGTGAAAGAGCAGTGGAATGTCTAAATCCTGCATGTAGGTTCGGTGCAATGCTAGACACCGCAAGCAAGAGATCTTCCCTCGGGTTTTGGGCGCTCCCCCCAGGACCAGACCAGGCCCTTATTTGCCAGCATTATTTAGTCATTTATTTTTGACACCCACTCATGTATAATAAGTATAGCCAATAAAGAATTCAAGGTTTGACCGGTATTCAGTATAAGGCAGATTTGGAATCCAAAGATACAGATACGTAAAACATTGCTAAGGACTAATGCATGCATTACTAAAGGATTAATTTCAAGTCTACGCATAACTGACAGAAGAGACACCTTGGTCAGGGGTGCTGGTAATCGAATGGTAACACCTTTAAATATAGAGGAAGTAATTGTGATTTATTAATGCAATTAATAAAATTTTAATGTAAGTTTGAACAATAGTATGTGGCGTTGTTATACCATAAGTTTTTCCTAAGGGGAAGGTTACTGGTGTTCCAGTCCAATGTCCTTCCTGGACGGAAGTTCATTTTCTTTGTGTAAAGTTAACAGATAGTTAATGGCACTTAATAATATTTACAAGATATTAAAATTATAATTCCAAGGCATTAAAATTTCTAGAGTGATAGTACATAATTTTTGGGGTGTTAATACATTATTATTATTAGCAACACTATCCTAAGATTACACCACTAATATACTTAAGGAGATATACTGTACTTAATTAACATGTTATCAAAGATACTAAAAATATTATGCCATACAAATTCGTAAAAATATTAATTAAATTGCTAAGAATATGTTGATCAATTTTGTATTCTATGCCAATTGCTAATACAATTATTATCATGAGCTAACCAGTTAATTACACCTGACTTAAAATTTACTATTCATTCAGAAAAATACTATTCATCAAAAATTTGACTAGCTGATAAAAAATAGCAAATGGTATATCGAAATTTTGTATAACAATTTGTCTTCTGGAACTTTTTATAGAAAAATTTACATTTAGATCTAGGCTCGTTTTGAAGTGATTTTAATAGGAACTGATTACACTAAGTTTAACAAATTAATTACAGGTTAACAGATTTTGGCAGATCGGCTAACATGATTATAATAGATTAATGGTTTAACAGTTTAAACAGTAACACTTTTAACGTTTAACAGATGAAATGTTTAATGTTAACTATCAGTTTAACATATTAAACGTTTAAAGTTCTATATTATGTAACAGTTTAAGGTTAACTGATAGTACAGATTAACATTAACTGATTACACTAAGTTTAACAGATTAACGATTTAACAGTTTAAACCGTAACACTTCTAATAGGTTGGCAGGTTAGCGACAATGAGTCTAACAGGTTAACAGTTTAAACAATAGTGCTTCTAATAGTAACAGTAAATGGTGAAAAGTAAAAATTTTGACTATCATATAAAAATTCAGAAAAATAGTAATTAATTAGTAAACACGATGGTAAACACAATTGTCTTCTGAGCCTGACCCTAATAAAATCATTTACCTAACTTAATCGGTGAATTAATCCTGACTTAAAATGCGGAAAACACTATTCACGTGATAATTAGACTACTTGGAAAAATCTATAAAATTCACATTTGATAGAGCACATTTTTATAAGCAACTTTATCTTCTTCGACCAAGCCATTAAAAATCACTAAATGAGCATTTAGGGGGTTTTAATGATATTTTAAGCTAAACTTTGTGGGATTAAAGTTGATTAAACTATAACTCAGTACAATTAAACTAAACTATACATGCTGTAAGGTTTTACTATACCTTGAACATACTGTGAACATATAACTTTAACATATATAATATATAATGACTAAACTGTTAATACGGTATGTGTGTATTGTCTCACAGAATATAATTACACTGTGAATATGTATTAGTCTACCCCATTGTTGCTTCCAGCAAGGGTTTTGTCCCCTTTATATCATTTCTAATATCATTTATACATAACTAATAGTTATTTAACAGTCAACTATCTATATACTCTAACTTTATACACTGTAAACCGTTAAATACATTGTATAGTAGTTATTAGTTCACTAATGTTAATTATGCATGACTAAATTAAATCAATTATATATATTTTTATATACATAGCAGGGTTAAAAGATTTTTATCTTTTTGTTTTGAAAGGATCTGGAAGCAAAATTTTAAGAGTATACGTTTTCCATTTTTGTGGATTTTTCCATATAATTATTTTAAAAATTTCATCAGTCAAAATTTGAGCACGGGTCGACCCAGGGTCGACTCGGTTGTCATGTATTTCCAGCAGCAAGGGTCGACCCCTGGTCGACCCCTTGTTGCTTCTAGTTTCCACAAGGGTTTTCAGCAGGGAGTCTTAAATGTATTTGGCTGGCTCACTAGAGTACTAGTATAATCTTAACTGTCAGGGGCTTACGGACAAGCTTTACTAATAGTGTATATATCTTTTAACAGGGTGTTTTTCATGTATATGGCTCACTAGATTAACTATCATATTAATAACGACACTACCAAATTAGCTAGTTTAATTAACATGGTACAAGTAACATGCTTTATTAATAGGTGCATAACCTTATCTAACAAGGTTAATCGACATGATGAGCAGGTTTGTCATTAACAAAGTTAACTAAAATATTTTCTCAACAAAACTTATGAACATGTTTTAATTAAATTTGGTGCATGCATGTGGAAACAATTGTGGAGATGAAGATATGCTAATTATTATTTTGCAAGGGAATTGAGAACACCTACCTCTTAAGATGAAGACCAAAAGAATAATGAAATAAAAATAGCTCCCAGCACCAAAGCTTCTCTGCGCAGGAAGCTTCACAGCAACCCTCTCTTCAACATCCGTAACCCTTCTAGGTAGGGGAGTTCTGGCTCTTCTCATTATCTTATAAGGATAGTGCTTAGGGAACAACTAGGGGAACAAGGTGACAAAGCCTTGTCACCCATGAGCTGCCTGCCCAGCTTGGTGCGATCCCAAGCTGGGGGAAAGGGACATGCTACCAACTAATGAATTATTTAGGTTTAATTTTTGTTAGTTAGAATTAATTAGTTTAAGATGGATTAATCTTCTAATTAATCATGATTAATTAGTCTAAGATGGATTAGGTACTTAATAATCATCTAACTATGATTCTTAATTAATTAGGTTTAGCATTAGTCAATTAGAATTAATTAACTTAAGAGTTTTTGATTAGCTTAAGTGAGATTTGCAAAAATTCCATTTTGTACGTAGGTGTGGATGGTGAGTATTGAACCTTGGACCTCATGGTGAATGGTAAGGCTCTTAACCACTCCTCTAGACTATTTGTTGTGAAGTGGACACTCTTTACTTAAAATGACTCTACCTTTTGATCTTTAACTTAAGCCCTTTAAAGAATTTTTATAAGTTGTTTGTAAATACATATGTGCTAGCTAATTGCTAATATTATCAATAATAATACCACTATATTATATTATATATTTTATATATATATATATATATATATATATTTTTAGAGGTGTTACACGACTACTGTCGATACATTAACTCTAGCACTCATAACTCAGTATCGATCCCGTCCGAGTAATAGTCACTGTCCATTTTACCTGAAAATTTTAGGAAGCAACTGGATGAGCGAATCGCTCATTAAGAATTACATCTCAAATTCAAGCGGTCTTTACGTGAATTACACTTTGCATGTATTATCAGTATGGCTATGCATGACGTACGTATAAAAGAATCGGTATACAGGTAAGTCTAGACATGATGAATAATAAGGGATCAAGATTTAAGAACTGTGTAAAGCGAGTATATCAAGATTTCAAGTATTTGACAAGTAGTATTTCAAGAACTTATAAATGTAAATGCCACGTCGGGGCAAGCAAGGATTCATGTACGATTACGAAAGTATGAGAATTGTATAAGTATATCTTAGGTACGAGCAAGTAAAAGGGCAATACAAGCAAGTAAAGTCAAGTACGTATCAGTAGAATTGGCTATTTCAATCAAGCAAGTAACTCGCCCTTTCTCGGGCAACAAGTCAAGTAATTGCCCGTTCCGGGCCACGCAAGTTGAGTCAAGTGAGTAAATAGAGAGTAGGGTGGAGCGTCTGAAGTCTAGCAAGTACTCCGGTGCAATGCTAAACACCGTGGTCAATAAACTCCCATGGGCACAAGTACCTTCGGGTGCTCCTCCAAGGACCAGACCGGGCCCTATATGCACAGCATTTCATGTATTACTTTTGACATCCACTCTCATTTTATAGCCAATATAGAGTTTCAAGGGTTGCCTTAGTAGGATATACAAGGTAGATTTTTATGGAATGAAATTCAAAGACTCATAATATGCAAGAAAATGACTTAGGGTTGCGTCGGTACAAACCACGATAGAAATGAGGAAAAAAGTATTAATATATATATTTTTTCCTAAACAAAAACTCTAGATAACTCTATAGTAAGGTTAAACAAGAGTTATAACATCCCATAAGGGCCATTATACAAATATGCCAGTTTACTATTTAAGAATAGTATTCAATTACTATTTAGATTACTATTCACTACTATTCACTTACTATTCATTTACTATTGAAAAATACTATTCATCCCAAATAACGCCCTTCACTAAGTCGTCATTTTTGTGAATCACGACCGTCATGACTTCTAAGTTTATGTATATATTAATCATTTAGTATATTAATCATCCATGTTAAAAATTTAATAGATGTGAATCATGATACCTAATCTAATGCATGAGCATACCGTTAGATTCCTTATATTTTTCTCAACCTATCTACGTGTCTATATCAAAAAAATTCTTTTGTTTGGAAAAGTGACATTATTCATTGAAATAGTCACTCTGGTGATTTTCACCGGACAAGTACATTCTGTGACTCAACAATATTCATACACTATTCATTCCGTAAAATTTTCTCAGAAATAGAAAGTAAGGATATGAACAGGTAGAGGAAATTCTCGAGAGTTCAGAATCATGCTCATGCGAAATTGTTGGGTTTTATTATTCAATAAATTGAGGTGATTTATACTGAGCAGATACAATCCGCGACTCAAAACACTATTCAAACACTATTCATTTTTAATACTTCTAGTAAATCAGGAATTAAGTACATGGTTAAATAGAGAAAAATATGAGGGTTCCAGAACCATGTTCATGTAGGAGTTTCATGATTGGGTAAAAAAATTATAATTATCTGAATATGGTGGCTCGGCAATATGAGTCACGGTTTACTATTTAAATACTATTCATTTTTAATTCTTTCAGTAAATCAGGAATCGAGGATATGGACAGGTAGAGAAAAATCTCAGGATCACAGAACTATATTCATGCAAAATTTTCATGGTTTAGTTTAATAGTTATAGATTTTAGAATGTGTTGATTTACTAATTACTAGAAATTCCATAGAATGGAATTGACGTCATTGCACAAGTCTTCATTTAATTGAAGACTTGATGGCTGTCGTCATTTGAAGAATTGACGCCTGGGGGTTGCCCAACCTTTCAAAATTTTAATTTTTCAAAAGATATATATACATAATGAAATTGACGCCCACTTGCATAGTCTTCAATTAATTGAAGACTTAAGGGATGTCGCGATTTAAGTAAATTGGCGTCATTTACAGTGGGTGATTTTCACCCAGTAGGTACGTCTTGTGACTCAAGTTACTGTTCATTTCGAATAAGTTTCTCGAAATTCGAAAGTGAGGACATGAATATGTAGTATAAATCCTCGGGAGTCCAGAAACATGTTCAGGTATAATTATTGAGTTCTGGTTTTACATTTATGAATTTTCCAATGTTATATCTTTAAATTACTCAAGAATGAAATTGACGCCCTCGTGGAAGCCTTCATTTAATTGAAGACTTTAGGGGTGTCATCAATTAAGTATAGGTTCAACCCTTCCCTGAGTTGTGCTTCGCACCAGAACCGTAAGTTCTGTAATACAAGTCACTATTCATTTCTCCAAAGTTTCTCCGAATCAGAATCCGAAGACATGATTAGATGGAGAAAATCTCAGGGTCACAGAAATATGTTCAGTCAAAATTTTCATGGTCCAGTTTATTAGTTATAGATTTTTGAATGTTCTGATTTACTAATTTCTAGAAATTCTAAGAAATTGAATTGACGACATGGGTCATGTCTTCAATTAATTGACGTCCTTGCGGGCAGTCTTCAATTCAGTAATTGGCACCCTTGTCAGGGGCGCCTCTTACAGAAGGTGGTGCACTATTCATCACTATTCATCAGTGTAAAAAGGGTTCTGAATCATGAAGTAATTATACGAATATGTTGAGAAAAATACCAGGGTTCCAGAAACATATTCATGTAAAAATGTTGTGCTTTAGTTCGATAGTTATTGATTTTTGAATGTGTTGAATTTATCAGCTCCCGAAAATTTCAGAAATTGAAATGACGACACTGGGTGTGTCTTCATTTAAATGACGACTGCTTGCGCAGTCTTCAATTCTGAAATTGGCGCCCTTGTCAGGGGCGCCATTTTCAATAGGGCTGGGGCCCTCCGGGTTTTTAAATATGAAATGGATTATGTTAATAGAGGCTATATATTAAGGTTTTTAAAACATGGTTATTAATACTGTAAAACTAGTGTGATAGAATATGCTTAAAAACTCATGAAAACTCAAGAAATCATGCTTAACAGACTATGTTCAATTCATAAAGATCATGGTAACAGTATGTATAACATGGTATATACACGGTTATAGCATGGTTGACGAGTTAAACGAACTCTAAGCATGCATCATTTAACCTATTTAGCTACTAGTTAGGCAAGGATTTGAGAACACCTACCTTTTGACGTGTGATACGAGGTTTAGAGCTGCAGTAGGATCGCAGCACGATGTAGCCTCGGGAGGAAGACGCTTTTGCAGCACAGCAGTAGCCTCTGACAGTGCTACGGATGTGATTAGTTATAGGGAATCATAAGGCTTTAGTTAATGCCTTGTGGGTCATGTTGAGTTGGTAGGGTGTTTGCCAGCTACAATGGGTTGTTTGTGCCTTTCGAATCATAGGGTTAAATGACGCATGTGTAAGGGTCGTTCATTTTAAATGACGCCTTGCATAAGGGCGTCATTTGTTTAGGTGGCATTATTGAGGGATTATTTATGAGAATGACGCCCTTGCACGAGGGCGTCATTTATTAAACAATTTTGCCCCACTCATGTGGATGTATATACATATATTAATATTTTTATGGAATGGGGTCCTATTAAAATTGGCGCCTTCATGCATGTCTTAAATTCTATAAATGACGCCTGCATGCATGGTCTTCAATTTGGAAATTGACGCCCTAGTGAGCGGCGACAATTCATTTGGTGATGAGAAGGAATCCCACTACGTACTACCATGGCCCATGTGTCAAAGTTTATCTTGTACATTTATAGAATAACCCTCCCATGGTTTTGTTTCTTTGTACAAGACCTCCTAAGTAAGATTCCTTACCCATGTGCATAAAGTTGGATTACACATTTGTATTCTAGTCCTCCTATGGTTTAGTTCTTTAACCAAAACCTCGAATTCTATTAAGAATAGTAGATTACGTATGCATAAAGTGATGGTTTGTAATTTTATTTACTAGCCCCCTTATGATTTTGATGGGGACATCGAAGCAAGACCGCTCATATTTTATTTGTATTTATGTCCTTTTATATTTGTATGTATACCCTTGTGTTATATGGGTACACAATTGTGAGTCTTACTGGGTTTTTGTGCAAAATATCAGTAGGACCAGTAAGGGGGCCCTCACTCCTTTCTCATTTGTCCATGTGGCATCATTTGGGTCCATGTGGGGCTGGTCAAAGTCCTAGGTGGCATCTAGAAGGTCAATTGACACATGGGGAGACAAGTGGTTTAAAATTTCAAAGGAGGCCACCTACCTTACCTACCATATCCCCTTGGTCAAGTGGGCGCCCCCCCCCCCCCCCATTTTTATTTTTGAAAAAAAATGCTATTAGAACTAATTAGTTCTATACCTTGTATACCCCTCCCAACCGTAGATCTGAGGGCATTAGTGATCATTTTCCATTTATTATATAAGGCATGTAATTTCCATTTGTGTGAATTAATGAGAAGAAAAATTGTGCAAGCATTGGAGCAAATTTGTGCCCCTCCCCTCTCTCCCGGGTGTTCTTCGCCCTCCTTCAAGATTTCAGGGTGGAAACCCCTTCTATCTTAGCCCCTCTATCTCTAGATTCATCTTTGATGCCGCCGCCGCCATTCGTGCCGCCATCGAGCCGCCGCGAAGCCGCTTCCGACGTGCTGTCCAAGGTTCTATTCTGCTGGATAGAGGTTCACTCTGGGATTTGTAACTCCCAACTCCGACATCATCTGGAGTTGAGGCTTTCAGGGTTGGTTCCCCACTTGATCCCCACCCTCCAGTAAAATTATCATGTCATTTCACCTTCTTTTTATATTTTTCCATTTTCGTGTCTTTCTATCTTTCTGATATGTCACTTTTCAGATCTATGTAGTAGAAGCTTAGTTCTCCCCCCTTTCGACCCACTTCTTGACTTTTTTTTGAATCTCCAAATTTATTGGAGGTTCTATCCACCATCCCCATCCTCCATAAATTTTCGTCGAATTTCAAATGCCCTTTACCTATTTTTAGAAATTGTGTCTTTTCCCCAACTTCAGTTTTGTTTCTGCTGTCAAGATCCGACCCAGAGTCAGTATAAAATCCCCAAAAAATCGAAACTTCCACCAAACCTTTCATAAGATATATCCCTGTTTTCCTCTCTTCGCCCTCTACAACTGTCATGAAGGGCTCAAAATCTGAATCGAAGGTCTACAATGCGGTCAATGCCAACTCTTAGGAACACTTGGTTCTGTCCTAAGTTTTCAGATCCTGTGAGCCAGCAGCTTGCAAATTCAATAAAGGCCATCAACGGGAAATTCAAATTTCTTTCTCTAGTCATAGATCGAAGGATTTCAAGTCATCTTTCTATCGGTACCTCTTGTGCGTCGATCCGACGTCAGGAGTGACCGCAGCAGCAGATTTCGTCGGGACGCGCGGGTCTGAAACAGAATTCAGATCCGTGGGCAGCAACTCCGACGAGTGAAGACCGGAGCCACCCGGCCTCCGGCCGGTGAACCAGTGTACCACCGTCCCAAGGAGCACTCCTCCAGACGTCCCCACCACAGTGGTGCCACCCCTGTTCCACACGACCTCTCGGACCAGCACGTGGGTCCCACGGTCGTGAGTACGTGTGCCGCCGAAGCAACACAAGAAGCAGCCCGTCAACCCGAAATCGCTACTCCTGGGTCCCATTGTGTCACCCTTTACCCCCCTGCGTGGAGTGGGCAGTAATTTATTTTGCTGTAATTATTGTGTATTTACTGTTCCGGGAGTACGAGATCGGCCGGGAAGTCTTCCCCACGCCGAGAGCGTCGATGTATCGTGTTTGCTCCTTACTCGACATTTGCTTTATTTCGTATATATTTATTTATGCCGCTGCTAGAGAGCATGCTAGGATGGTAGCTCGCTATACTTTTTATATCACCGCTGCTACGAGAGAGAGCGAGACCGTCCCGTGACCCGATCCGGGCACGAATTTGTGAGTTGACCACCCTAGCTCTTTGCCGATTTCTCAACCGTGCACGTCCGTACGCTTCCGTCGTTAGGGACGATCGCGAGCTTGCTTAGAGTCTGAGGATCGCATATCCATTTGGAGTCGAGTCGCGTGTCCGTCCCGCATCAGTTTGCTGTCAGAGCGCCAGTTTAGTCTAGGGTGTCCAAACTTTAAAAAAAAGCGTCATTTACGTCTAGTCATCGTCTAAGTCGGTCTAGGTTGCATTTCATCCCAATAACCCGATATATAAAAAGGTGTTGTCCGAAAGTTAGGCTGCGCCTATCGGGAAGGCCGCACACTTGCGCGAGTGATCTTCGAATCGATTAACTACGCCACGTACCGAGTATTGGTTAAGTCTAGGTGCATCATCTTTGTTTTAGTCCGTGTTTGCATTAGTCGGTGTCTCTGTGTGTCTTTGCATGCCCACTTGTAGAGGTACACAGTACTCACCCCCACCACCACCTATGGCGGATCCCCGAGCCCATAGTCTCGATGCGTCGTCGGTGGCCGAAATGTTCCAAACCCTTATGGGTCAAATGCAAGGGTTGACTACACGTACGGATGGGTTGGGTACACGCATGGAGGCGTTGACTACACGGGTAGATTGGATGGACGGGTTGAGTACGCGGATGAATGGCTTAGGCACCCGTTTGGAAGAAAGGATGAAGGTCTTAGAGGATAAGGCCGTCGAGTCAGACCAATCCGTTCAGGGCCTGGTAGGGAGAGTTGCCACATTGGAGGGAGCCCCAGCCGAGGTACCCCTGAGAGCCCCAGTTGAGGCACCCCCCCCACCTACACATGGTCAACGGGAACCGGTTCAACAACCTGATGTCCCAAGGGTTCAAGGGATAGATGTTAGGAGGCGTCAATTCCCCGTGGTGCTAGACTATGAGTCCGAGGATGAAAATAGGGGATATGGACGTGACCGTCGTGTTCAACAATGAAATCGTGATGAGGATGAACAGGCCCTTAGGACCGTTCGTGCCGATCCTCCCACTTTTGACGGGTCCTTAGACCCAAGGGTATATCTTGATTGGGAAGCCGGTATGGACCGATATTTTGAGTGGTTTGAGATGTTGGACCAACGGAAGGTCAAGTTTGCTAAGATGAAATTGGTAGGGCTAGGTCAAACCTTTTGAAGAAACATGGAGAACCTGCTATTTCACCGTCGTGAACCCCAGGTAGAAACGTGGGAAGAGATGAGGTCCAAACTTAGGAAGAAGTACCTCTCTGCCACTTACCACCAGCGTCTCATAGACAGGTGGCAGAGTCTTATCCAAGGAGATTGGTCCGTCTCCGAGTACATCACCGAGTTCAATGAATACTATTTGTGATGTGATGCCACGGAGGAGGATTCCCTTACTGTATCCTGATTTCGGCGTGGTCTACGACCGCACCTACGGTATGAGCTTCTCCACCGCAAGGTGGACAAGTTAGAGGATGCGTACCAAGTTGCTCTCGAGATGGAGCAATTAGAGGGAGAGTTCGGTTGGGCCCCGTTCCTCTCCGTAGTGCCGAGTCACGTATCTCCTTAGGCCCATACCCAAGGGGTCTCATGACTCGACCTTACGAGCCCGCCCGCCAGGAGCACTTCGCTCCTAGACCTCGTCCTCCCCTGCCACGGGATCTACCTCCATCCCAACCACAGGCACCCATTGCCCATCCTCTGGCACCGGCACCCCCACCCCTATTGCCCACGGCACCTACAGCCCCACCTCTGTTGCCTACACCCCCTGCCCGTCCGGAGGATAAGGGTAAGGGCCCTCTTATCGGAGAGACCAGTAGGTCACAGGTGCAGTGTTTCCACTATCATGGGTTTGGCCATATCACCAACCAATGTCCCACTTGTGCCACACTAGCCCTAGGGGTTGGAGAAGTCTCACCTTCTAGGCTTGTACATGTCAGCTACGAGGCCGACCAGGAACTAGCTGATGAGTACGAAAGTCTAGAGGAGCCTACCGACACTTAGGATGCGGCACTTGGATGATGGCCACCTGGTGGGTTGCATTAAGTCTAGGGTAATGCATGAGTCGGTTTGTTTCTTCTTTGTGTGGTTTATTTTGTGTGGCTTATTTGTGTGGTTTGCATATGTATGTTAGTACATGGTGAGTCTGCATGTGTCTTGTGCAAGCTCATTGTCAGTCTCTTATGAATGAGAGGTGAGTGGACTCACTCGAGGAGTATGGGATTAGCTCGACATCCATGTCCCGGATCTAGTCACTTATAGGGACCCGGCGGTGATTCCTTGTGAGTCTTCGAGCCGCCTCCTTCCCCTTGAGAGTGACCCCACCCCGGACTGTTCCACCACTAGCCTCTTCCCATAGCAGCATGCACATATCGAGTGTATACGGAATGAGCAGGTGACAATCACTTGGAGTGGAGCGTACCCGCGCTACTTGGTCCGGTGACGGATCCGCCGAAGCTACTCGAGCAGTCACCCCCATTACTCGACGGGGTCGAGTTCTTCCCACCCGGGGAGAATTGATGGGGACATCGAAGCAAGACCGCTCATATTTTATTTGCATTTATGTTCTTTTATATTTGTATGTATACATTTGTGTTATATGGGTACACAATTGTGAGTCTTACCGGGTTTTTATGCAAAATGTCAGTAGGACCAGCAAGGGGGCCCTCACTCCTTCTTCATTGGTCCATGTGACACCATTTGGGTCCATGTGGGGTTGGTCAAAGTCCTAGGTGGCATCTAGAAGGTCAATTGACACATGGTGAGACAAGTGGTTTAAAATTTCAAAGGAGGCCACCTACCTTACCTACCATGTCCCCTTGGTCAAGGGGGCGCCCCCCCCCCCCCATTTTTATTTTTGAAAAAAAATGCTATTAGAACTAATTAGTTCTATACCTTGTATACCCCTCCCAACCCTAGATCTGAGGGCATTAGTGGTCATTTTCCATTTATTATATAAGGCATGTAATTTCCATTTGTGTGAATTAATGAGAAGAAAAATTATGCAAGCATTGGAGCAAATTCCCCTCTCTCCCTGGTGTTCTTCCTCCTCCTTCAAGATTTTAGGGTGGAAACCCCTTCTATCTTAGCCCCTCTATCTCTAGATTCATCTCTGGTGCCGCCGCCGCCATTCGTGCCGCCATCGAGCCGCCGCGAAGCCGCTTCCGACGTGCTGTCCAAGGTTCTGTTCTGCTGGATAGAGGTTCGCTCCAGGATTTTTAACTCTCAACTCCGACATCATCTGGAGTTGAGGTTTTCAGGGTTGGTTCCCCACTTGATCCCCACCCTCCAGTAAAATTATCCCGTGATTTCACAATCTTTTTATATTTTTCCATTTTCGTGTCTTTCTATCTTCCTGATCTGTCCCTTTTCAGATCTTTGTAGCAGATGCTTAGGTCTCCCCACTTTCGACCCACTTCTTGATTTTTGTTTGAATCCCCAAATTTATTGGAGGTTCTGTCCACCATTCCCATCCTCCGCAAATTTTTGTCGAATTTCAAAAGCCATCTACCTATTTTTAGAAATTATGTCTTTTCCCCCAACTTCAGTTCTGTTTCTGCTGTCTAGACCCGACCCCGAGTCAATATAAAATCCCCAAAAAATCATAACTTCCACCAAACCTTTCATAAGATATATCCCCGTGTTCCTTTCTTCGCCCTCTACAACTGTCATGAAAGGCTCAAAAGCTGAATCGAAGTTCTACAATGCAGTCAATGCCAACTCTCGGGAACACTTGGTTCTGTCCTAAGTTTTCAGATCATGCGATCTAGCAGCTTGCAAATTCGATAAAGGCCATCAACGGGAAATTCAAATTTCTTTCTTCAGCCATAGATCGAAGGATTTCAAGTCAGCTTTCTATCGGTACCTTTTGTGCGTCGATCCGATGTCGGGAGTGACCGCAGCAGTAGATTTCGTCGGGACGCGCGAGTCTGAAACAGAATTCAGATCTGTGGGCAGCAACTCCGACGAGTGAAGACCGGAGCCGCCCGGCCTCCAGCCGGTGAACCAGCGTACCACCGTCCCAGGGAGCACTCCTCTAGGTGTCCCCACCACAGTGGTGACATCCCGGTCCCACACGACCCCTCGGACCAGCACGTGGGTCCCACGGTCGTGAGTATGTGTGCCGCCGAAGCAACACAAGAAGCTGCCCGTCAACCCAAAACCGCTACTCCCGGGTCCTATCGTGTCGCCCTTTACCCCCCTACGTGGAGTGGGCAGTAATTTGTCTTGCTGTAATTATTGTGTATTTACTGTTCCGAGAGTACGCGATCGGCCGGGAAGTCTTCCCCACGCCGAGAGCGTCGAGGTATCGTGTTCGCTCCTTACTCGGCATTTGCTTTATTTTGTATATATTTCTTTATGCCGCTGCTAGAGAGCATGCTAGGATCGTAGCTCGCTATACATTTTATATCACCGCTGCTGCGAGAAGGAGCGAGACTGTCCCGTGACCCGATCCGGGCACGAATTTGTGAGTTGACCACCCTAGCTCTTTGCCGGTTTCTCAACCGTGCACGTCCGATGCTTCCCTCGTTAGGGACGATCGCGAGCTTGCATAGAGTCCAAGGATCACATTTCAATTGGAGTCGAGTCCGTGGTCCGTCCCGCATCAGGTTTGGCTTTTTACACAAAGCCCTCAGGTTTTTTTATGTTATAAGGTAGGGTTGGCTTGTATATTTTCATTATAGTCCTTATGAGGTTGGGTTCTTTATGTAGGACTTTCATGTATGATTTCTTTTATGAAGAAGTTTTGAATCTATGCAAAGATATTTACCAGGGGTGCTACACCCTCCTCCACTTAAAAGAATTTGGTCCCCAAATTTAACTACATTATACGGGAATAGGAATGGTGCAGAGTACTTACAATTAGAATAACTCTGGAAATCTACTTTTCATATATTCTTCAGTTTCTCATGTAGCTTCTTGTTCTAAACATCGATTCCATTGGATTTTCACCATAGGGATCGTCTTGTTCCTTAGAACTCGAACTTCTCGGTCGAGGATCTTCATCGGCTTCTGCTCATAGGTAAGGTCCTTCGGTACCACTAAATCATTGTGGTCAATGACATGGAAGGGATCGTGCATGTATTTCTTCAGCATAGAAACATGAAATACGTTGTGCACTTCTGATAGTTATGGAGGCAGGGCGATGCGATAAGCCACTTAGCCTACTCTTTCCAGCACTTCGAATGGACCGATAAACATTGATGTTAGTTTTCTTCTAACACCAAATCTTCTAATGCCTCGGCCGGGAGATACCTTGAGGAAAACAAGATCTCCGACTTGAAATTCAAGGTGTCACCTTCTGTTATCGGCATAAGATTTCTGTAATATCCCGGACATTTCAGATCCTTCTTCGTGGGTCCCAGATCTGATTTCTCGAAGTGTCCGGCTCCGTTGTGTCCGAAATTTCATTTTGGGCATCTTTCGTGTTCGGATCGGCACGATCCGGAGTTGTTTCGGAGGCCCGGAAGCGTTCCGCGACTTTTTCGCGTGTGTTTTCTGATTACCGGAGTGTGTTTCGGTACTTCCTTCGGAACCTCGCTGTGGGTGAACTGGATCGTTCACCTGGGCACGAGTGGTACCATTGCGATCGGTGCGTTCCAAGGATACCGGAAATGTAATTTTCTATTTTTTGCTATTTTTTAGAAATTCCGGATTTTCTATAAATATCTCTCTTTTCTCTCTCCCCCCTCACCCTCTTCTTCTTCTTCTTCCTTCTCTTCTCCCCACCGTGACCACCGCCCCTCTCTCTCTCTCTCTCTCGTTCGGCCGCGGTGACGTCCCCTTCGGGCTGCAGATAGTGCGGGGCGACGGCGAGGCGACCGTGGTGGCGTAAAGCTTGTGGGGAACCGTGAAGGGACGAGGGTTTTCAAAGTGTTCTTCGTGATCTCGGTAACGATTCGGCGGAGCATTCGCTCCATTGAGGTAGGGTGACGTTCCCTAGCTCCCTGCCGTTCATTTCCGTGGTTTATAGGCCGAGGGGAGGCCGAGAGGGGCTTGATTGAGCGGGTTTGGGGTTTTCCATCATTTGGGGAGAGTTCGCCCGATCTATGGATTTAGCCCGCGATTTCACGTTTTGGTGGCCTAGTATCATGCTAGGGGTCCCCAGGGGTCTTCCCCTTTGATTTCCCCCTCTCTGGTGCAGGCATGGAGGCATGGTTGGGTTTTTTGGGCTTTTCCCGCCGTTCCGTCGTCAGGCGGGTGTGACGGTCCTTCCAGTGACCGTCACACCGTGTGACTTGCCTGGGTGGGTACGTCACAGCCCTTGTTTGGCCAGCTGGGGTCTGGGAGCGTGACGGTCCCGTGATAGACCGTCACAGGCGTGTGATGCGCCTGGGTTGGGCCGTCAGAGCATCCCGACCGTTGGCATCCGACCGTTGGTTTCACCGTGGGGGTCAAGGCGTGTGACGCACCAGTACTGGCGCGTCACAGCCTTGTGACGGCCCAGCGTGGGTGCGTCAGATGTTGTTTTACCCCCAAGCCATGTGACGCTCCAGGACTGGACCGTTACATGCGTGTGATGCTCCAAGAATGGACCGTCACATGCTATGACGCACCGAGTGGCACGCGTCACGGCTTGCCCCTATTTTCCGCGGTGACGCACCTGCATAGGCGTGTCACAGTCTATAACGCACCAGGGCAGGTGTGTTACGCTTCTCATTACTCCCCGTTTTACACTGGGAGCGTGACGGTCTCGCCTAGACCGTCAGGCATCTGTGACGGTTCCGCCTAGACCATTAGAGCCCTGTGACGCGTCTAGGGTAGACCGTCAGGCACTGGGTTGCGCCGGGTGGTTTGCAACCACGTTTCCATTTCGACCGTGGTTGTACCGGTATGTGGGGTGGTCCCCGTATGTTGTCGGATGCGGACGTGGTTTTCCGTTGACTTGAGAGTCTACTCCTTCAGTGACCCTCCACTAGTCGTAGCCCACCAGTACGCGGTGCCGGTCTCACCAGGGAGTGGTGTACGGGCCGACCCTTAGAGACGGTTTCTAGACTGGTTTCCGTCGGGCCCCACGTCTGTAGCCAGAGTCCGGCTAAGGGGAAAACCAGTCAGAGGGCCAGACCAGGGACGCGAGGTCTATGTGTGCACACGTGGTGGGGGGTAGTTGGACACACGCTGACGAGCATGACCCCAGCTAGTCACTTGTTTGTGGTACTTGTTCGGTGTCCGTGCCTCGGGTAGGCACTACCATGTCAGGTAGTTTACCTGCGGTGCGGTGTAAGTCGTCAGGGGACGCTACCGGCTGTGCTTCTAGTTGGAGGTACTCCTGACGAGTCGGGAGTGTCAGACTGTCAGTCGTTACGGCTTCGACATTTGGGTTTTCGCCGTGTTGGCCGTTGTGTTCCGGTTGTTTCACCGTGGCACGTATGTCAGTTTTCGTGCCGTGAGACCGGTGCTTTATAGATGGCAGGGTTTCCCTTTTTGAGGTACTCGATTACTGCTAGCGTAGCGGTTTCTCCGTTTACGAGGTGGGGTTCGAGTGATCCCTACTGAGTCTTGTTCCGAGACTCATTCCCTGCGTGTTTTCACCATGTTTCAGGCGAGGCGAGGCTTCAGGGGAGTTCGTCTGAGGCTCAGCGCGGTTCAGGTGCCCAGCGTTAGTGCCAGAGGTCAGAGCCGGGGTATGCCCCGTGTAGCTGTACTTTTTTTTCTTGTCTCTGTGCTTGTTGTGGACTACTGTTGTTATTTTATTGTTACATTATGGACCATGTAAAATGTTAATTAATTTTCTGCTTATTTATATAACTATTTAATTCTGCAATTATTTATGATACATGTGTAGTTTCCACACCATCCTTCTAACCCTTCCGAGTCTTCGGGCTCGTGGGTGGCGATGCGAGTCTCGGGTTATCGGGCCTTCCCGGTAATCGGATTCTCGGGGTCGTTACAGCTGGTATCAGAGCACGATTGTAGAATTATATGAGAATCATAAGTGATTATAGTGGTCCACTAGTCCACAGTGATGAAGTACAGTTGACGTTGGCATTGGGAATCGTGTGTTTCTCTTAACCTTGCTGTTCCGTGCTTTCTGTCTTTGCTCCAGGTGCGGGTATGGCGCCGAGGCAGGCGACTCACTCTCAGTAGGGGCAGTCGGCTGGAGGTCAGGAGATCCAGCAGGAGGTTCAGCAGGAGCAGGAGGAGCAGAGCAGAGTGCCACCTGTGGCCACCGAGGCAGTGGATACTGTGAGATTTTTGGGGGCCGAGGATTTCTTCCGTGGCATGTACCAGCTTATGTCTCAGCAGTTCGGCGGAGAGGCTAGTGAGGGCTCGTCGACCAGGGGTGGGCCAGGTCGAGCAGTGAGGGATTTCATGCAGTTTCATCCACCTTACTATGGCGGTCAGCCAGACCCTGATTTGGCTCGGAGTTGGCTCGACGAGATGGAGCGGGTGTTCAGTTCCGCGCAGAGTACTGCGGAGGATAGAGTGATGTTGGCCTCCAACCAGTTGCAGGGTACGGCTCGGGAGTGGTGGTCTTCCGAGTGGAAGACATCTTTCTAGCTTCGTCCACTTGAGCAGATTGTGTGGGGTGACTTTGTCAGTGCTTTCGAGCGTACCTACTGTCCAGAGTTTATTGCTACGCAGCGGATGCGTCAGTTTTTGGAGCTGTTTCAGGGCGACATGTCCGTGTTGCAGTACAGGGCTCGGTTTGTCGAGCTGGGTCGGTATGCACCTCATATCATGGAGAATGAGAGGGTGAAGACCGCGCAGTTCGTTCAGGGCTTGAGGCAGGAGCTGAGGCACCATTTGATCGCGAATGCTGCCATCGATTTGAAGATAGCATCTCACGTTGCGGCTTCTTTGGAGATGGATATGCAGAGGACTCGAGGACCGATTAGCCAGGGGCAGTCTTTGTCAGGTCACAGTCAGCAGTCGGCTACCCAGCAGCAGGGTTCCTTCCAGCATGCGTCGGGTGGTCTAGGAGCGCCGGCACCGGCAGCGTTAGTGACAGGATCCGTGTCTTTCGGCTCGAAGGTCAAGAAGTTTCTCAAGAAGGGTTTCTCTAAGAAGAAGTCCAAGGGTCAGGGGCGGGCTTCATCGGGCAGTGTACAGCAGCCGATTCCGTTTCAGCGTCAGGGATCGGTGGGTGGATCGCGAGGACCGTGTCCACGGTGTAGCGAGTTCCATCCGGGCAGGCAGTGCACGGCGCCGATTATCTATTTTCGGTTTGACCAGCCAGGGCATATGGCGCGTGACTGTCCTCAGAGGCAGCAGCAGCAGTTTCCTCAGCAGTAGTAGATTCCCCAGCAGTAGAGGCCACAGCAGCAGCAGCAGGGATAGTATTCGCCGCTACCCAGGTCAGCTAGTGTAGGAGACAGGCAGAGAGCTCGGGGCCAGATTACACACATGACCAGGGTAGAGGCAGTGGCGTCGCAGCTCGTGGAAGGTACCATTCAGATTTTGGGTCATGCGGCTCGGGTTTTGTTTGATTCTGGCGCGTCTCATTCATTTATTTCGGAGGATTTCGCGCTGAGCATCGAGGAGCCGGTGACCCAGTTGTCCTATGATTTGGCAGTGGAGTTGCCTTCGGGTGGTTTTATGATCACTCCGTATTGCTTTGATGAGGTTCCCGTGTGGGTGGAAGGGCGGAGTTTGCCGGCTAGGCTGTATGCATTGCCGCTTCAGGACTTTGATGTGATTTTGGGCATGGATTGGCTCGAGACACATCATGCGTTAGTGGATTGTGGCTCGAAGAGAGTTTATTTTCAGTGACTTCGTGGACCCACCTTCTATTTCCAAGGTATCAGGTCTTCCTCTTCCCGATTCCTTATTTCGGCGATTCGAGCTCGTCGGTTGCTTGATGCGGGTTGTCAGGGTTTTCTCGCTTCTGTGGTCTTGGTAGACCAGCCGCGTCCGGATGTCGAGGATATTCCGGTGGTGTGCGAGTTTCTCGATATTTTCCCGGTGGACTTACCTGGATTGCCTCCCCAGCAGGAGATCGATTTTGTGATCGAGGTCGTGCCGGGTACGGGACCTTTGGCGAAGGCCCCCTACCGTATGGCCCACGCTGAGTTGAGGGCCCAGTTGCAAGAGTTGCTGGCCAAGGGGTACATTCGTCCCAGCTTTTCCCCTTGGGGTGCGCCAGTGTTGTTCGTAAAGAAGAAGGACGGTAGTTTGCGACTGTGCATTGACTACCGGCAGCTGAATGAGGTGACCATTAAGAACAAGTATCCGTTGCCGCGGATTGATGATTTGTTCGACCAGCTTCAGTCTGCTCGAGTGTTCTCGCGGATTGATTTGCGGTCCGATTACTATCAGCTGAGAATTCGCGAGTCCGATATGGAGAAGACTGCGTTCAGTTCGAGGTACGGGCATTATGAGTTTCTGGTGATGCCGTTTGGGCTCACCAATGCCCCCGCAGCCTTCATGGACTTGATGCAGAGGGTGTTTCATCCGTACTTGGACCAGTTCGTGGTCGTATTTGTAGACGACATCCTTGTCTATTCGCGGTCTGCTGAGGAGCACGCGTACCATTTGGGTGTGGTGCTGTAGACGTTGCGAGATCACCAGTTGTATGTGAAGCTCAATAAGTGCGAGTTCTGACTTCGTGAGGTACACTTTTTGGGGCACGTGATTTCTGGTGATGGTATTTCCGTGGACCCTACCAAGGTTGAGGCAGTAATGCAGTGGCCGAGGTCGAGGTCGGTGACGGAGATCCGGAGTTTCTTGGGGCTTGCGGGTTATTATCGTCGATTTATCCAAGATTTTTCACGCATTGCGACCTCAATGACTAGACTCACACAGAAGAATGTGCCTTTCGTCTGGTCTGAGGAGTGTGAGCAGAGTTTCAGGGAGCTGAAGAGATTGCTCACCTCAGCCCCGGTGTCGATTTTGCCTTCTGGATCGGGAGGTTTTATGGTGTGTACATATGCTTCCGGCGTTGGATTAGGTGCTGTGTTGATGCAGCATGGTAGAGTGGTGGCTTATGCATCTCAGCAGCTGAAGTCCCACGAGGAGAACTACCCTACCCATGACCTTGAGTTGGCGGCTGTGATCTTCGCATTGAAGATCTGGAGGTATTATCTGTACGGTGAGAAGTTCGAGGTGTTCACTGACCATCAGAGTTTGAGGTATGTGTTCACGCAGAGGGACCTTAACCTCAGGCAAAGGCGTTGGATGGAGTTTATGAAGGATTATGACTTCACCCTATCTTATCAGCCGGGCAGGATGAATGTCGTCACCGATGCTTTGAGTCGGAAGGTCGTGGTCACTGCCTTGATGTTGAGTAAGTGGAGGCTCTGGGAACAAGTGCCCGAAGTTTCATTCAGGCTCAAGATTCCCCAAGAGCCAGGGTTAGCAGTGCTTGCAAGTCTGACTGTCACGCCAGCTATCCACCGTCAGGTGACAGAGGCTCAGCATGCGGACCCTGAGTTGCCCCGAATTTTGGCCTTAGCTGATGTGGAACTCGGCGAGGACGGTGCTGCGCGGTTTCGTGGCAGGCTGTATGTCCCAGCCGAGGAGCAGGTTCGGCGTGCGGTGTTACGCGAGGCTCATGGGAGTAGGTACACCGTACACCCGGGTGTGACGAAGATGTATCGGAACTTGCGGAGGCAGTTCTGGTGGCCTGGCATGAAGAGAGATGTTACCGAATTTGTGGCCAGGTGCCTGACCTGTCAGCAGGTGAAGGCGGAACATCAGCGACCAGGAGGTACTCTCCAGCCCTTCGATGTTCCCGCGTGGAAGTGGGACCACGTGACCACGGATTTTATGGTGGGTTTGCCGAGGACTCCGAGTGGGCAGGATAGTATTTGGTTACTGGTAGATCGGCTGACGAATGTGACTCGGTTGTTACCGGTCAAGGTCAGCTGGAGCGTGCTCAAATTAGCTCATCTTTATGTGGAGCGGATCGTTCAATTGCATGGGATTCCCATCCCCATTGTGTCGGATCGGGATCCACGCTTCACTTCTGGATTCTGGAGGAGTTTCCAGCGAGCTCTTGGCACAGAGTTGGCGATTAGTTCAGCGTACCATCCTCAGTCAGATAGTCAGTCTGAGAGGACCATCCAGACTTTAGAGGATATGCTGAGATCCTGTTGCCTGGAGTGGCAGGGGAGTTTGATTCACCACCTACCGTTGGTGGAGTTTGCCTATAACAACAGCTATCATTCGAGCATCGACATGGCTCCTTATGAGGCATTGTATGGGCATCCGTGACGGACTCCACTTGACTGGTTTGAGGTTGGTGAGCATGTTTTGATGGGACCGAAGTTGGTGCAGCAGTCTGTGGATGTTGTGCACATGGTTCGTCAGAACATGTTGGCGGCCCAGAGTCGGCAGAAGAGCTATGCTGACCAGAGGAGGCAGCCCCTCGCGTTTGCCGTGGGCGATCATGTGTTCTTGAGAGTTTCTTCGATGAAGGGGGTGATGCGCTTTGGACGGCATGGGAAGCCGATTCCCCGCTATGTTGGTCCCTTTATGATTGTGGAGCGCATCGGTGAGGTAGCATATCGGTTGCAGTTACCCCTTGAGTTGGCGTCAGTGCATGACGTGTTCCACGTCTTGATGTTGCGGAAGTATATGCCCGATGACTCTCATGTTCTTGAGGTTTCTGTTTGGCCCGAGGTGACTCCAGACCTTTCTCTCCCAGAGTTTTCTGTCCGCGTTGAGGATAGGCGAGAGCAGCACCTGCGGAACAAGGTCATCCTCTTGGTAAAGGTGGTGTGGCAGCGGCACTCTGGTGGTGAGGCTTCTTGGGAACGTGAGGACGAGATGAGTCAGCAGTTCCCTTACTTGTTTGAGTGAGTCTTCCTCTTCTTTCCCCTTGGGTTGTTCTTGATTTCGAGGATGAAATTCCTTTAAGGGGGGAGGGCTGTAATATCCTGGACCTTTCAGATCCTTCTTCGTGGGTCCCAGATCTGGTTTCTCGGAGTGTCCGGCTCTGTTGTGTCTAAAATTTCGTTTCGGGCATCTTTCGTGTTCGGATCAGCGCGATCCGGAGTTGTTTCGAAGGCCCGGAAGCGTTCCGTGACTTTTCCGCGTGTGTTTTCTGATTACCGGTGTGTGTTTCGGTAATTCCTTCGGAACCTCGCTGCGGGTGAACCGGGTCGTTCACATGGGCACGAGTGGTACCATTGCGATCGGTGCGTTCCAAGGATCTCAGAAATGTAATTTTCTATTTTTTGGTATTTTTCAGAAATTCCGGATTTTCTATAAATATCTCTCTTTTCTCTCTCTCCCCTCACCCTCTTCTTCTTCTTCTTCCTTCTCTTCTCCCCACCGTGACCACCGCCCCTCCCTCTCTCTCTCTTGTTCGGTCGCGGTGACGTCCCCTTCCGGCTGTAGATGATGCGAGGTGACGGCGTGACGACGTGGGCGACGGCGAGGCGACCGTGGCGACGTAAAGCTTGTGGGGAACCGTGAAGGGACGAGGGTTTTCAAAGCATTCTTCGTGATATCGGTAACGATTCGGCGGAGCATTCGCTCCATTAAGGTAGGGTGACGTTCCCTAGCTCCCTGCCGTTCATTTTCGTGGTTTATAGGCCGAGGGGAGGCCGAGAGGGGCTTGATTGAGCGGGTTTGGGGTTTTCCATCATTTGGGGAGAGTTCGCCCGATCTATGGATTTAGCCCGCGATTTCACGTTTTGGTGGCCTAGTATCATGCTAGGGGTCCCCAGGGGCCTTCCCCTTTGATTTCCCCCTCTCCGGTGGAGGCATGGGGGCGTTGTTGGGTTTTTTGGGCTTTTCCCTCCGTTCCGTCATCGGGCGGGTGTGACGGTTCTTCCAGTGACCGTCACACCGTGTGACGCGCTTGGGTGGGTGCGTCACAGCCCTTGTTTGGCCAGCTGGGGTCTGGGAGCGTGACGGTCCCGCGATAGACCGTCACAGGCGTGTGACGCGCCTGGGTTGGGCCGTCAGAGCGTCCCGACCGTTGGTTTGACCGTGGGGGTCAAGGCGTGTGACGCACCAGTACTGGCGCATCACAGCCTTGTGACGGCCCAGCGTGGGTGCGTCAGAAGTTGTTTTTCCCCCAGGCCATGTGACGCTCCAGGGCTGGACCGTTACATGCGTGTGACGATCCAGGAATGGACCGTCACATGCTGTGACGCACCAAGTGGCACGCGCCATGGATTGCCCCTATTTTTCGCGGTGACGCACCTGCATAGGCGCGTCACAGTCTGTAACACACCAGGGCAGGTGCGTTACGCTCCGCATTACTCCCCGTTTTACACTGGGAGCGTGACGGTCTCACCTAGACAGTTAGGCGTCTGTGACGGTTCCGCCTAGACCGTCAGAGCCCTGTGACGCGTCTAGGGTAGACCATCAGGCACTGGGTTGCTCCGGGTGGTTTGCAACCCCGTTTCCGTTCCGACCGTGGTTGTCATGCGACAGTACCGGTACGTGGGGTGGTCCCCGTACGTTGTAGGATGCGGACGTGGTTTTCCGTTGACTTGAGAGTCTACTCCTTTAGTGACCCTCCACTAGTCGTAGCCCACCAGTACGCGGTGCTGGTCTCACCAGGGAGTGGTGTACGGGCCAACCCTTAGAGACGATTTTTAGACTGGTTTCCGTCGGGCCCCACGTATGTAGCCAGAGTCCGGTTAAGGGGAAAACCAGTCAGAGGGCCAGACCAGGGACGCGAGGTCTGTGTGTGCACACGTGGTTGAGGGGCGGTTGGACACACGCTGACGAGCGTGACCCCAACTAGTCACTTGTTTGTGGTACTTGTTCGGTGTCCGTGCCTCGGGTAGGCACTACCATGTCAGGCAGTTCACCTGCGGTGCGGTGTAAGTCGTCAGGGGACGCTACCAGCTGTGCTTCTAGTGGGAGGTACTCCTGACGAGTCGGGAGTGTCAGACTGTCAGTCGTTACGGCTTCCACCTTCGGGTTTTAGCCATGTTGGCCGTTGTGTTCCGGTTGTTTCGCCGTGGCACGTGTGTCAGTTTTCATGCCGTGAGACCGGTGCTTTGTAAATGGTAGGGTTTCCCTTTTTGAGGTACTCGCTTACTGCTAGCGTAGCGGTTTCTCCGTTTGCGAGGTGGGGTTCGAGTGATCCCTACTGAGTCTTGTTCCGAGACTCATTCCCTGCGTGTTTTCACCGTGTTTCAGGTGAGGCGAGGCTTCAGGGGAGTTCGTCTGTGGCTCAGCGTGGTTCAGGTGCCCAGCGTTAGTGCCAGAGGTCAGAGCCGGGGTATGCCCCGTGTAGCTGTACTTTCTTTTCTTGTCTCTGTGCTAGTTGTGGACTACTGTTGTTATTTTATTGTTACATTGTGGACCATGTAAAATGTTAATTCATTTTCTGCTTATTTATATAACTATTTAATTCTGCAATTATTTATGATACTTGTGTAGTTTCCACAACATCTTTCTAACCCTTCCGAATCTTCGGGCTCGTGGGTGGCGGTGCGAGTCTCGGGTTATCGGGCCTTCCCGGTAATCAGATTCTCGGGTCATTACAATTTCTGCCTGGACTGTGCTATCATTAACCTTTCTCTAATGCGGTGTATTTTCTCAGTAGAATCTCGTACCATGTCGGGGCCTAGAATTTGTTTTTCACCAACTTCATCCTAGCATATAGGAGATCGGCAACTCCTACCATATAATACCTCAAAAGGTGCCATTTGTATACTGGCTTGATAGTTGTTGTTATATGCAAATTCGGCTAGTGGTAAGTGGTCATGCCAGCTTCCGCCGAAATCTATAATGCATGCTCTCAACATATCTTCCACAACTTGATTAGTCCTCTCGGTCTGTCCATCTGTCTGGGGATGGAAAGTAGTGATGTAGTTGAGTTTCGTCCCCAAAGAGTGCTGTAGACTCTTCCAGAAATGAGAGGTGAAGCGCGGGTCTCGGTCAGATACGATCGAGACGGGAACTCCATGCAATCAAACCATCTCCTTGATATACAGGGAAGCAAGTACATCGACTGACCATCAGCTTTTCATGGGTAAGAAATGGGCCGATTTAGTTAGCCGATCGATAATTACCCATATTCCATCATATCAGCCCCTAGACTTGGGCAAACCCATGATAAAATCCATGCCAATGTCTTCCTACTTCCACTTGGGAATATCTAGTGGATGAAGCTTTTCGACGGGTTTTTGATGTTCCGCCTTCACCTGTTGACATGTGAGGCAACGAGATACAAAGTCTGCTACCTCCCTTTTCATGTTAAGCCACCAGAAAGTTCTTTTCAAGTCTTGGTACATCTTAGTGGCTCTAGGGTGGATCGTGTACCTCGATCTATAAGCTTCTTCCAGAATCTTCTTTTTCACTTCGGGACAGTCGGGCACACATGTCCGTTCATGAAATAGCAATCTGCCATCAGGTGCTAGCTTGAAATCAAATCTCTCGTCCAGCTTGCTTTTTATCTCCACTAGTGTGGGATCTTCTTCTTGAAGCTTCGTGATTTCAGGTAGCAAATCTTAATGTAGACTCATATGAGATAAGATAATGCCCTTGTTCTTCTCATCTGTGCTGATATCAAGCTTAGAGAATTTCTCCAGTAGCTTCCATTCTTGTATCATGTAGTTGGCCAGAATTGCTCTTGGCTTTCGACTAAGGGCATCAGCTATGGAATTACCTTTACCAGGATGGTATTGTATCATGAAGTCGAAATCTTTGAGATATTCGAGCCAACGTCTTTGTCGCATGTTAAGCTCCTTTTGGGAGAATAAGTACTTAAGGCTTTTATGATCGGAGTATATAGTGAATTATTCTCTATAGAGATAGTGCCTCCAGATCTTCAAAGCAAATACTACTGCAGCCAGTTCTAAGTCGTGAACCAGGTAGTTCTCCTCATGTTTCTTCAATTGTTGGGAAGAGTATGCAATGACTCTCCCATTCTGCATCAATACACATCCGTGGCCAATACCAGAAGCATCGGTATATACCTCGTATTTTTCTCCTTCCATTAGTAATGATAAGACTGGAGCAGTGGTCAAGAGGTCCTTCAAAGTTTGGAAACTCTTTTCACAGTCTTCCTTCCACTCATAAGGCACTTCCTTACGGGTTAACCTGGTCAGAAGAACATCAATTTTGGAGAAGTCCTTGATAAAATACCGGTAGTAACTAGCTAGACCCAAGAAGCTTCGAATCTCTGTTGCATTTGTAGGTCGTTCTCAGTTCTTCACGGCTTCGACCTTTGATGGGTCAACAGCAATTCCGTTCTTCAAAATGATATGGCCTAAGAAGGATACTTCCTCGAGCCAGAACTCGCATTTGCTAAATTTGGCATATAGCTTGTTTTCCCTTAATATCTGTAATGCCTTCTTGAGGTGTTCTTCATGATCCTCTTCAGTCTTTGACTAGATTAGAATATCATCAATAAAGACCACAATAAATTGGTCTAAGTAGGGCCTAAATATGCTATTCATTAACTACATAAAAGTTACGGGGGCATTTATTAGTCCGAAAGGTATAATAGTAAATTCGTAATGCCCATACCTGCTTCGGAATGTAGTTTTATGAATGTCTTCTTCTTTGATCTTCAATTGGTGGTAACCAGAATGAAGATCAATCTTAGAGAAATATAAAGCTCCAGATAGTTGATCGAACAGCTCATCAATCCTTGGCAACGGGTATTTGTTCTTGATTGTGAGGTGATTTAGCTGCCGATAATCAATGCATAGTCTCATCGATCCGTCCTTCTTTTTGACAAACAACACGGGTGCTCCCCATGGGGAAGTACTCGGCCTGATGAAACCCTTTTTCAATAGCTCCATTAACTGCTCTTTTAGTTCTTTCAGCTCAGCAGGGGACATTCTATACGGTGCCTTGGAAACAGGACCAGCACCAGGGACCAAGTCGATTGTGAACGACACGTCCCTTTCCGGGGGTACGCCGAGTAAATCTTTTGGGAAGACGTCGGGAAAATCCCGAATTACATGGATGTCTTCAAGTTTAATCTCCTCGGCTTTCGTGGCAGTCACGAAAGCTATGAAATCCATGCATCCCTTATCCATAAGCTTTCTAGCTCGGAGTGCTGATATAAGAAGTGATTTGCTCCGAAGGCTATTGTAAACTAGTTCTGAAAAATCCACGAAGGTTACCTTGCCATGTCGGCAATCTACCGTTGCTTGGTGTGTGGATAACCAGTCGGCACCTAGTATGACATCATAACCCTTCATATCTAGACATATCAGGTCAGCAGGCAAATTGCTTCCCTTAATCATCACTTCACAATTTGGATAGTGGTAAGTGATATCAGACTCGTTTCCAAGTGGTGTAGATATTACCAAATCTAACAGTTCATGTTTCTTAGAAAATGAAGCAGCAAATTGCTTGGAAACGAATGAATGAGTTGCTCCGGTATCAAATAGAACTTGAGCAGTTTTAGAACAAATAGTGAGAGTACCTTCCACAATTTCAGCTTCAGTGGATTCCGTCTCTCGGAGAGCTTGCAGACGGCCTTGTTTTTTTACTGGACGCTTCTAATCTTTGGTGTCTTGTTCCTTCATCAGTGGGCGGTCTGGAATTCGATGCTCGCGACTCTCACATCGAAGACAAGCTCCTAACTTCCTCCATCATTTCTCGGTCTTATGACCAGCTTTATCACAATACTTGCAAATCTCCTTAGAGGGTGTGGCGGTAGAGAACGGCATGTCGTTCTTCTGGAATTTCTTTGCCTTGGAGGGTTTCCCTCCCATGAAGAACAGCTTCTTGTTGAATGATTGCTTGAATTTTCCCGAACTTGTGACGGGTTCCTTCTTGTCTCTTCCTCGGATTCTCTCGGATAATTCGGTGGCGTCTTCTAGCAGTTGAGCATGCCAAACCATCTCCGAATAGACTTGGATGTCCATCGGTGCAAGTTGTGTAATATAGTGGGGCCGAAGCCCGTTGAGGAATCTTCTCGCCTTCATCTTTTTCGTACACACCAAATGAGGTGCATACTTTGACAATCTTGAGAACTGGGCCTCATACTCGGCCACTTTCAAGCCCCGTTGTTTTAGAACAGCGAATTCCACGGCCTTCTTCTCCTGGATATGGTCGGAGAAGTATTTGTTGTTGAAGTGTTCCGTGAATTCATCCCATGTGACATGGTATTCTGGCAGTGTTGCTTCTATGGATTCCCACCAGCATCGAGCGTCCCGCTCTAGTTGGAATACAGCCAGTAAAACCTTCTCCTCGTCCGCACATTGCATTACACGGAAGATTCATTCCATCTCTTTTAGCCAATTCTCGGCATCCTCGGGGTCGGACGTACCCGTGAACCTCGGTGGGTTCATGTTACAGAAACTTCGGTGGAGATCTCCCGCTCCACGGTTTGCTCCGCCTTAGGCCACTTGCTGTAGTGCCTGTGTAAGGCCTTGCACGGTGCGCTGCATCTCGCGCCATTGTGCTCTTTCAGCAGCCATGATCCTACAAAAGAGTTTAAGAATAATAAAGGTCAGGTTTATTTTTAAGGTCAAAAGTCATTATAGATCTTAACCCATGGTTCTACCCATCTCACCAGTTAAGGTATATCTATCCTTGGACTCAAGTTTTTTTTTTACCAAGATTTCAATCATGACCATAAATTTTTTCCTAACCTCTTATTTCTTCTAGTATCCTAGGTTTGAAAACCTAGGCTCTGATACCACGAAGACTATCACGCCCCGAGCGCAGAAGACACCCGGATGCGTGACGCGTCTATATCGATCATGTCGTTCATGTAGAATTAGAGCGCGCGTATTTCTTGATAATTCATTTCTAATTAGGAATTTGAACATAGATATAGTCTAAGATGACAATTCATTTCCACTTAACCAAATGACAATAACCAGAATTATTCATAGGCTACAAGATCATAACCGACTTAATTAGATTATACAAGCCCTTAACATAAATGGAAAAATACAAGTAGGTGCTGCAAATAAAAAAGACACGACTACTGCCGTTACATTAACTCCAGCACTCATCACTCAGTATCAATCCCGTCCGGGTAATAGTCGTTGTCCATTTTACCTGAAAATTTTAGGAAGCAACTGGATGAGCGAATCACTCAGTAGGAATTACATCTCAAATTCAAGCGGTCTTTACGTGAATTACACTGTGCATGTATTATCAGTATGGCTATGCATGACGTACGTATAAAAGAATCGGTATACAGGTAAGTCTAGACATGATGAATAATAAGGGATCAAGATTTAAGAACTGTATAAAGCGAGTTAAGAACTATATAAAGCGAGTATATCAAGATTTCAAGTATTTGACAAGTAGTATTTCAAGAACTTATAAATATAAATGCCACGTCGGGGCAAGCAAGGATTCGTGTACGATTATGAAAGTATGAGAATTGTACAAGTATATCTCAGGTACGAGCAAGTAAAAGTGCAATACAAGCAAGTAAAGTCAAGTACGTATCAGTAGAATTGGCTATTTCAATCAAGCAAGTAACTCGCCCTTTCTCAGGCCACAAGTCAAGTAATTGCCCGTTCCGGGCCACGCAAGTCGAGTCAAGTGAGTAAATAGAGCGTAGGGTGGAGCGTCTCAAGTCAAGCAATTACTCCGGCGTAATTTTAAACACCGTGGTCAAGAAACTCCCATGGGCACAAGTACCTTCAGGTGCTCCTCCCAGGACCAGATCGGGCCCTATATGCACAGCATTTCATGTATTACTTTTAACATCCACTCTCATTTTATAGCCAATATAGAGTTTCAAGGGTTGCCTTATTAGGATATACAAGGTAGATTTTTATGGAGTGGAATTCAAAGACTCATAATATGCAAGAAAATGACTTAGGGTTGCGTCGGTACAAACCACGATAGAAATGAGGAAAAAAATATTAATATATATACCTTTTCCTAAACAAAAACTCTAGATAACTCTATAGTAAGGTTAAACAAAAGTTAGAACATCCCATAAGCGCCATTATACAAATATGCCAGTTTACTATTTAAGAATACTATTCAATTACTATTTAGATTACTATTCATTACTATCCACTACTATTCACTTACTATTCATTTACTATTGAAAAATACTATTCACCCCGTCATTTTTGTGAATCACGACAGTTTAAACAGTCGTGACTTCTAAGTTTGTATATATATTAATCATTTAGTATATTAATCATCCATGTTAAAAATTTAATAGATGTGAATCATGATACCTAATCTAATGCATGAGCATACTGTTAGATTCCTTATATTTTTCTCTACCTATCTACGTGTATATATCAAAAAAATTCTTTTGTTTGGAAAAGTGACACTATTCATTGAAATCGTGACTCTGGTGATTTTCACCGGGCACATATATTCTGTGACTCAACACTATTCATACACTATTCATTCCGTAAAAATTTCTCAGAAATAGAAAGTAAGGATATGAACAGGTAGAGGAAATTCTCGGGAGTTCAGAATCATGCTCATGCGAAATTGTTGGGTTTTACTATTCAATAAATTGAGGTGATTTATACCGAGCAGGTACATTCCGTGACTCAAAACACTATTCAAACACTATTCATTTTTAATACTTTCAGTAAATTAGGAATTAAGTATATGGTTAAATAGAGAAAAATATGAGGGTTCCAGAACCATGTTCATGCAGGAGTTTTGTGATTGGGTAAAAAAATTATAATTGTCTGATATGGTGGCTCGGCAATATGAGTCACAGTTTACTATTTAAACACTATTCATTTTTAATTCTTTCAGTAAATCAGGAATCGAGGACATGGACAGGTAGAGAAAAATCTCAGGATCACAGAACTATATTCATGCAAAATTTCCATGGTTTAGTTTAATAGTTATAGATTTTAGAATGTGTTGATTTACTAATTACTAGAAATTCCATAGAATAGGATTGATGTCATTGCACAAGTCTTCATTTAATTGAAGACTTGATGGCTGTCGTCATTTGAAGAATTGACGCCTGGGGGTTGCCCAACCTTTCAAAATTTTGATTTTTCAAAAGATATATATACATAATGAAATTGGCGTGCACTTGCATAGTCTTCAATTAATTGAAGACTTAAGGGCTGTCGCTGTTTAAGTAAATGGCGCCCTGGCTTGGGACGTTATTTATAGTGGGTGATTTTCACCCAGTAGGTACGTCTTGTGACTCAAGTTACTGTTCATTTCGAAGAAGTTTCTCGAAATTCGAAAGTGAGGACATGAATATGTAGTATAAATCCTCGGGAGTCCAGAAACATGTTCAGGTATAATTACTGAGTTTTGGTTTTACATATATGAATTTTCCAATGTTATATCTTTAAATTTCTCAAGAATGAAATTGACGCCCTCGTGGAAGGCTTCATTTAATTGAAGACTTCAGGGGTGTCGTCAATTAAGTATAGGTTCAACCCTTACCTGAGTTGTGCTTCGCACCAGAACCGTAAGTTCTGTGATACAAGTCACTATTCAGTTCTCCAAAGTTTCTCCGAATCAGAATCCGAAGACATGGTTAAATGGAGAAAATCTCAGGGTCACAGAAATATGTTCAGTCAAAATTTTCATGGTCCGGTTTATTAGTTATAGATTTTTGAATGATCTGATTTACCGATTTCTAGAAATTTTAGGAAATTGAATTGACGACATGGGTCATGTCTTCAATTAATTGACGTCCTTGCGGGCAGTCTTCAATTCAGTAATTGGCACCCTGGTCAGGGGCGCCTCTTACAGAAGGTGGTGCACTATTCATCACTATTCATCAGTGTAAAAAGGGTTCTGAATCATGAAGTAATTGTACGAATATGTTGAGAAAAATACCAGGGTTCCAAAAATATATTCATGTAAAAATGTTGTGCTTTAGTTCGATAGTTATTGATTTTTGAATGTGTTGAATTTATCAGCTCCCGAAAATTTCAGAAATTGAAATGACGACACTGGGTGTGTCTTCATTTAAATGACGACTGCTTGTGCAGTCTTCAATTCTGAAATTGGCACCCTTGTCAGGGGCACCATTTTCAACAGGGCTGGGGCCCTCCGGGTTTTTAAATATGAAACGGATTATGTTAACAGAGGCTATATATTAAGGTTTTTAAAACATGGTTATTAATACTGTAAAACTAGTGTGATAGAATATGCTTAAAAACTCATGAAAACTCATGAAATCATGCTTAACAGACTATGTTCAATTCATAAAGATCATGGTAACAGTATGTATAACATGGTATATACACGGTTATAGCATGGTTGACGAGTTAAACGAACTCTAAGCATGCATCATTTAACGTATTTAGCTACTAGTTAGGCAAGGATTTGAGAACACCTACCTTTTGACGTGTGATACGAGGTTTAGAGCTGCAGTAGGATCACAGCAGGATATAGCCTCGGGAGGAAGACGCTTCTGCAGCACAGCAGTAGCCTCTGACAGTGCTACGGATGCGATTAGTTATAGGGAATTATAAGGCATTAGTTAATGCCTTGTGGGTTATGTTGAGTTGGCAGGGTGTTCTCCAGCTACAATGGGTTGTTTGTGCCTTTCGAATCATAGGATTAAATGACGCCTGTGTAAGGGTCATTCATTTTAAATGACGCCTTGCATAAGGGCATCATTTGTTTAGGTGGCATTATTGAGGGATTATTTATGAGAATGACGCCCTTGCACGAGGGCGTCATTTATTAAACAATTCTGCCCCACTCACGTGGATGTATATACATATATTAATATTTTAATGGAATGGGGTCCTATTAAAATTGTCGCCTTCATGCATGTTTTCAATTCTGTAAATGACGCCTGCATGCATGGTCTTCAATTTGGAAATTGATGCCCTAGTGAGGGGCATCAATTCATTTGGTGATGGGAAGGAATCCCACTACGTACTACCATGGCCCATGTGTCAAAGTTTGTCTTGTACATTTATAGAATAACCCTCCCATGGTTTTGTTTCTTTGTACAAGACCTCCTAAGTAAGATTCCTTACCCATGTGCATAAAGTTGGATTACACATTTGTATTCTAGTCCTCCTATAGTTTAGTTCTTTAACCAAAACCTAGAATTCTGTTAAGAATAGTAGATTACGTATGCATAAAGTGATGATTTGTAATTTTATGTACTAGCCCCCTTAAGGTTTGGCTTTTTACACAAAGCCACCAGGTTTCTTTATGTTATAAGGTAGGGTTAGCTTATATATTTTCATTATAGTCCTTATGAGGTTGGGTTCTTTATGTAAGACCTTCATGTATGATTTCTTTTATGAAGAAGTTTTGAATCTATGCAAAGATATTTACCAGGGGTGCTACAACAGGACTCAAATAAAAGGAAAATTACATAATTATGACTCAAAGAAAATATGAAAATTACATGACTCAACTCATAAAAATGTAACAGGCACATTGGAGCCATGCTGGCGAGCTGTGGAGAAATGTGAAGGGCAAGAGATTCCCCCATCATACCCCCGGGGTGTGAAGAACTTGACTCCATCGAGTATGGGTCTGCCAGGGAAGTGGTCCTCCGATGCAGCTCTGGGCGAGCCACGACCTCCAATCTCATCCTCGCGTCCTTAGCCGGGGGATGGCTCTTCATCCTCTCAATGTGGCTTGGGCACTCCCTATTACTGGTGATGGTACCCTGCTTGCCTAGTATTACCTCCGTGTGTACACGTCGGACTCTCAGGCTGTAGCAACCCTGGTAAATTAAAGGACTAGAAAGTCTAACTAAATTAAAAACAATAATTAAACAAGGCCCAAACCTTGTACATGACCCTCTTACGTCCTAAAAAGTCTGACAAAAGAACTCATGGACACTACTATTGTATTATAATAAATTTAAGAATGACATGTTATTTTTAGATAAGCATTTAATGCACAACATAATTTTAATTGAATTAAGAATCATTAAATCTCAAAGAAAATGTCAATTTATATTTTATTACTAATTTAGAAATTTTAATATTCCACATTTATTACATTATAATTTTATTAGAAGGGAGAAGGATATATTTATAAGATTTAATTACATTAAAGATATGTAAAAGATAAAAGAATGAGCATATATGCAATTTTGATTCTTTCAAGGGCATTAAGAAAAGGCCAAAAACTCAATTGACGTCCCTTGGTACAGGCGTATCCAACGTGAAAGATGACTTAATGCAAGTCGTTATTTACAATTAGCAAAAGTCAAATAAAGTATATGGTTAACAGTATTATAAAATAATAGGGATATTTATACAATATCGGTCCTTATGAGGTTAAGGAGAAATGGACAAAATCAAATGACGCCATCACTATAGGCGTTGATTTCATATGAAACGACTTAATGAAAGTCGTTATTTCAAAAAAATGATGAATAGTGCCACTTTTTGAATTAAAAGAATTTTGGAAAAATAGAGAAAAGTAGAAAACACGTACCCCTAAAATTCCCATCTAGATCACATCAAGAAAAAAAGATAAAAATTCAGAAAGATCGTTACACCTTAAATTATCAAATAGGGAAAGGTGAATGACGCCTCCGAGCAAGTCGTCATTTAATTTTGACGATTGTGCATACAAGCATCATTTATTGAAATAACGCCCCAACCTTAGGCGTCATTTACAAACCGACCCGTTGGTGTTTGGTTCGAACAGGGATGTTATCTGGGTAACTTTGGATTAAGGAAAGGGATCCATACGTGGATATCTGTGGTTTTAGTCCTAATCGAACTCCTAGAACCTATTAGGATTCCTTTCCCTATAAATACCAACCCCTCCATCGAACCAAGACGTCCTTCTGCTGCTATTTCCCTGGTGCTGCTACTGCCTTGCTCTTCATCCTGCCGTGGTGTACGAGAAGAACATAGCAGTTCTTCATCTTCTTCTTCCTCTTCTTCCTTGCTGCACGAAGGCCGGGTCTTGCTGCTACCAAGGAGGGGGAAAGGCCGTTGCTTTCTCTACTTGCTACCACTACGTTGCGAAATCAAGAGCTCCTGCTCTTGTTCTTCTTCCTGTTGCCTCTGTTTGCATTAAAATAGAGTATCGTTCTTGTTATTGTTCTTCATTATCTTCTTCCTCTCCCTCTTGCTGCCAATACCATGAAGGGAGGAAGCTGTCTTCTGCTTCTTCTTCTGAAGGTTTGGAGTATTCGTGGGAAGCCTCTGCTTCTCTATTTTCTTCCTAAAGGGGTTGCTGCATTGCTGAAATCATCTTCCTGCAGAAGAGCTGTTGATAGTTCATCCAAGCTTCTTCATATTGCTATTGCCGAGATCTCTGTTGAAAATAGAGTATCGGAATATTATATTCCTCATCGTGTTCTTCATCATCTGTCAACCGAATCATCAAAATCAAGGTAGGTTTTCTTAAGTGTTAAGCAAAACCTATGGTTATTAGGCCATCTGCATGCATGTAGGTTGTTAGTGGTGATATTGATATATCGGTTTTTATGATTTCAATTTTTACATTAAATGACGCCCTAACTAAAGGCGTTATTTTGATTTAATGCCCTTGCGAATAGTCGTCAATTGAACTAGTCAATTAATAATTACGCATGATCAAAATTCAATAACTATGAACCCTGATGAGTTAACTAATGCATGATTATATTAGTAAATTCCTGATATTTTTCTCTATATGTTCATGTCTCTAGATCCTTGATTGGACATACTCCAAAAACCATTATATGACAAGTAAATAACGACCGTGTCTAGGTCGTCAATTAAATGGACGCCCTCGTACACAGGTGCCAATTAGCGAATAACCCATGAATTTTACATTTTCATGAAATTCACCTGATTATTGGAAATAACGACATGCCCCATGCCGTCAGTTTTCTATACGACGCCCGTGACTAAGGCGTTATTCACTGAATTGAAGACTTAAGCTAAGTCGCCATTTATGTAATATCTGAAAATTGGAAATGCTTACAGATTTTAATATCAATGGTAATTTGATCGTAACGACTGTACCAACAGTCGTTAATTATTGAACTGACGACCTTGATAAGGGTGCCATTTCTAGAATTGAAGACGTGACCTAAGGCGTCAATTCCATGTTTTCTTGATTTTCGTGGACCCACTGACAGTGAGTTATGTATTAGGCATTATATTCCATTCCGTGAATATAGTCCCACGTTTCACGTTATTTTATCGATTACCCACTATTTCTCGGTGATAGATGAACCCTCCGCGGGACATTCCGTTCCTTCGGATTGGTGACTTTATCATAGAGACCTCCGTAAGACTCCGCTAGCCTTGGATTCCCTCAAGGTAGCCGATCTGGTTGTACCATTAAAACCCATGACACTACTTAATTGACATGTCACTCTATAGAAACATGGTAAACCGGCCCTCGTGACGTGCCATGTGGATGTCATGGGAATATTCTTAAACTAATGGAATGGGGAAAACCATACCATTATTACTCCTTCAGAATTAAGTGTTGTACTTGTTGACACTAATTATATTTCGTGTACAAGGACGAGCAACCATGTTTATATGGGTGCTTATCCTTATTTTCATGGCACCCAATTAGAGAGCCGATTCCACCTAGTTTTATCGTTAATCGTGATTATACCGTTATTGTTGTCTTTATACATCATGTTCAGTCCTTGAAATTCTATTCCACAAGATCTACCTTAAAGTCCCTACAAGCTTATTCCATTGAAACTCTATATTGGCTATAACTATAGTGGATGACGAAAAATACACGATCAATGCCTGCGCATATAAGGGCCCGATCTGGTCCTAGGAGGAGCACCCGAAAGTACTAGTGCCCATGGGAGTTGTAATGATCACGGTATGGCATTGTACCGAAGTGCATGACTTGCTTGATTAGACATTCCACAATCTCACACTCGACTTGACATGACATGACTTGCGTGACCCAGAAATGGTATTTATATACTTGCCTGAAACGTGATAGCCAATTCCCGACATGACATGATGAATATACTTGCTTGAATATCTTGACATTTATTGATATAAGTTTTTGAAAGACATGCTAGTTCATCTCTTGTTATACTCTCTCTCTCTTGTCGTTTTACGTAAACATGCATAGCTTTATTGCATTCATGCAACATGTAATTTACTTAAAGCAAGCTAGCTCTTGAGATATAATTCCTACTAAGCGTTCGCCCATCTAGTGTTTTCCCCTATTTTTCAGGTAAGTCCGATAACGAGACTCAATCGGATGGGGAAGGTCAAGAGTGAAGAGATTAGAGCTACTCCGTCTATCCAAGCATCTACTAGTCTTATCTTTCTATATTTTTGAGTCAATCGTTGTACTTTTCCCTTTATTGAGTCTTAGCACTTTCATTAAGTGGATTGTAATAGAAGTGCTTTTGAGGTTGTGATTGAATAAAGGATTGGGTTATCTTTACTTTTGTGCACTCTATCTTTGTGTTGAATACACTAACGCTCTGATTGATATGATCGATATAAACTCGTCACGTGTCTCCGAGTTCCTTCCGCGCTCGGGGCGTGACAGTTTTTGTGGTATCAGAGCCTAGGATATTCAATTCCTAGGAAACCCAAGTCCAAGGATAGGTTTAAACCCTTTAACCGGTGAGATTGGGTAGAACCAAGGGTTAAGTTAACTTAGAATCAAAACCTTTGAACATAATCACATATTAATATAGTTATTGTAATATTAATATAGTTATTGTAATTGTAGGATAATGGCTACCGAACGTGCCCAGTGGCGCAACATGCAACGCACTCTGAAAGGCATGACCCAAGCACTTCAACAGGTGGCACAAGGAGGTGCACAACGTGGAGCAGGAAATCTCTTCCAAAGCTTGAAGAACATGAACCCTTCTAAGTTCATGGGATCCACTTATCCGGATGACGCCGAGCACTGGATCCGGGAGACCGAATGTATCTTTCAGGTTATGCAATGCACGGACCAAGAGAAGGTATTGTTGGCAATGTTTCAATTGGAAAGGGACGCTCGCTACTGGTAGGAGTCGGTAGAAGCCACATTAGATCAAGGACAGGTTACTTGGGAGGAGTTTGTTGATAAATATTTTTCAGACCGAGTCCAAGAGAAGAAGGCCGCCGAGTTCGTCGCACTTAAACAACGATCTTTGTCGGTGGCTGAGTATGAGGCACAATTTTCCAGGTTGTCTCGATATGCTAAACATCTAATTAGTACCGAGAAGATGAAAGCTAGGAGATTCCTAAATGGGCTCAGACCCCAATATATCACACAGTTGGCACCGATGGACATACAGGTCTATTCGGAGATGGTACGCCGAGCTCAGTTACTAGAAGATGCCACGGAGCTATCTGATAGGATCCGTGGGAAGGATAAGAAGGAACAAGTCACTAGTTCGGGTTCCTTCAAACCCAATTTCAAGAAGAGGCCGAGTAATGGAGGTACTCTCTCCCAAGAGTAAAAGTTCAAGAAGATCAAACCTTTCTCCATCACCACTACACCTTCTAAGGTGGTATGTAAGCATTGTGATAAGGCCGGACATAAGGCCGAAGAATGTTGGAGGAAACTTGGAGCGTGTCTCCGTTGTGGGAGCTGTGATCATCGGATTCCCGACTGTCCCCTACTCAATGATCAAGCCGGTGATGGAAAGCGCCCGGTGACAAAGAATGCACGTCTCCAAGCTATTAAGGAGACAGAACAAGACGAAGGCAGACTAGTGGAAGGTACATTGAATGTTTGTTCCAAGTCTGCATATGTCTTATTTGATACTGGTGCCTCGCATTCTTTTATTTTTAAGAAGTTTGCTAATCCATTACCCATGGAATCGGAATGGATGAAATTAGTTCTTTCAACTCCTCTTGGAAGCGAAGTTGACCTTACTCACCATTATCAAAACTGTGAAGTCTTAGTAAAGGGAAGAAATCTTCCTATCGACCTCATATGTTTAGACCTAAAGGAATATGATGTCATATTGGGAGCGGATTGGTTATCCAAGTATCAGGCAACTATGGATTGCCGTAATAGCAAAGTTACTTTGAAAGACTTTCCGGAACTGGTCTATACTAGCCCTAAGAGTCGGAGCAAGTCGTCTCTTATTTCGGCTCTCCGAGCTAACAAGCTAATAAGGAAAGGATGTGTATCCTTCCTTGCGTTTGTCACTATTAAGGAGACTAAGGAGACTAAGATAGAAGACATCCCTGTTGTGCAAGAATTTTCGAACGTGTTTCCGGAAGATTTGCCTGGATTACCTCCACAAAGAGAAGTGGCCTTCACCATCGACTTGGTCCCTGGTGCTAGTCCAGTTTCTAAGGCATCATATAGGATGTCCCCTGCCGAACTCAAGGAACTAAAGAAGCAATTGATGGAACTTCTTAAGAAGGGTTTTATCAGACCAAGAACTTCCCGTGGGGAGCACCTGTGCTATTTGTAAAGAAGAAGGATGGATCCATGAGGTTATGCATCGACTATCGATAGTTGAATCACCTTACTATCAAGAAGAAATATCCACTACCGAGAATCGATGAATTATTTGATCAAATATCTGGATCCAAGTATTTCTCGAAGATCGATCTAAGGTCAGGATATCACCAACGAAGGATCAAAGATGAGGACATTTATAAGACCGCATTCAGAAGCAGGTATGGGCACAATGAATTTGTTGTTATGCCTTTTGGACTAACAAATGCCCCTGCAGCCTTTATGCAATTGATGAATAGTATATTCAGGCCTCATCTAGATCAATTCGTAGTGGTTTTCATTGATGATATATTGATCTATTCAAAGACCAAGGAAGAACATGAGGAGCATTTGAGGATTACATTACAGATATTGAGGACAAATCAGTTATATGCGAAGCTCAATAAGTGTGAGTTCTGGCTAGGAGAGGTTTCTTTCCTAGGACATGTCATATCAAAGGATGGATTATCCGTAGATCTGTCGAAGGTTGAAGCTGTAAAGGATTGGGAAAGACCAACCAATGCTAGCGAGATCCGTAGTTTCTTGGGTCTTGCGGGCTATTACCGGCGATTCATCAAGGATTTCTCCAAGATCGCCATACCACTCACTAGGCTAACTCGCAAGGAGATCCGTTATGAATGGAGTGAGGGATGTGAAAGAAGTTTCCAAGCTCTCAAGGATCACCTAACTACAGCCCCGGTCTTAGCTCTACCAGTTGAAGGAGAGAAGTTCGAGGTATACACTGATGCATCTGGCATTGGCCTCGGATGTATCTTAATACAACAAGGAAGAGTTATAGCTTACTCTTCTCACCAATTGAAGAAGCATGAAGAGAACTACCCAGTTCAAGACTTGGAGTTGGCCGCGGTAAGATTTGCATTGAAAATATGGAGGCATTACCTATATGGAGTGTAGTTTACAGTATATTCTGACCATAAGAGTCTCAAGTATCTCTTCTCTCAGAAGGAATTAAATATGAGGTAAAGACGTTGGCTACAATATCTCAAGGATTTTGACTTCATAATACAATATCATCCTGGAAAGGGTAATCCTGTAGCTGATGCCCTCAGTTGAAAGCCAAGAGCGATTTTAGTAAATTGTATGATTCAGGAGTGGAAGTTACTAGAACAATTCTCTAAGCTTGATATAAACCTGGACAAGGAGAACAAGTGTGTTACACTATCCCATATAAGCATACTACCAGATCTACTCTCAGAAATATAAGGACTACAAGATAAGGATCCATTATTAGTGGAAATCAAGGACAAAATTGAAGAACAATCGGAGTTCAAATTAGCATCAGATGGAAGATTGATGTTCAAAAATAGAACTTGTATACCGGATTGTCCAGAGCTGAAGAAGAAAATCTTAGATGAAGCTCATAGATCAAGGTACACCATTCATCCAGGGTCAACTAAGATGTACCAAGATTTGAAAAGGACCTTCTGGTGGCCCAACATGAAGAGAGAAATAGCAAACTTTGTGTTTCGCTGTCTCACATGCCAACAAGTTAAGGCGGAACACCAAAAGCCTAACGGTAAGCTACATTCTCTTGATATTCCCAAGTGAAAATGGGAGGATATCGGTATGGACTTCATTATAGGTCTGTCCAAATCTAGAGGAGGACATGATGGAATATGGGTTATCATAGACCGATTAACCAAGTCGGCACATTTCTTGCCAATCAAGAGCCGATGGTCAATTGACGTCCTTGCTGCATTATACATTAAGGAGATAGTCAGGTTACATGGAGTACCTGTCTCAATCGTGTCTGACCGAGACCCTCGTTTTACTTCTCACTTTTGGAAGGGTCTACAACATTCGCTGGGAACGAGACTTAATTTTAGTACTGCTTTTCATCCTCAGACGGATAGTCAGACCGAAAGAATGAATCAGGTGGTAGAAGATATGCTCAGGGCTTGCATCATTGATTTTGGTGGAAGCTGGCATGATCACTTGCCTTTGGTTGAGTTTGCATACAATAATAGTTACTAGGCAAGCATACAGATGGCACCTTTCGAAGCCTTATACGGAAGGAGTTGTCGATCACCCTTGTGCTGTGATGAAGTTGGTGAGAAACAACTATTAGGTACAGACATGGTAAGGGATACCACTAAAAAGATTCAGTTGATTAGAGAAAGACTTCAAGTTGCTCAGTCTAGACGGAAGGCTTATGCTGACACAAGAAGAAGAGATCTCGAATTCCAAGTCGGAGATCACGTATTTTTCAAGATATCACCTGGACGTGGAATAAGGAGATTTGGTGTTAAGAGAAAGCGTACACCAAGGTTTATCGGACCTTTTGAGATACTAGAAAGAGTTGGCAAGGTTGCTTACCGCGTCGCTTTACCTCCTCAATTGTCCGAAGTTCATAATGTATTCCACGTATCCATGTTGAAGAAGTATGTGCATGATCCGTCACATATCATCGATCATGGAGACCTGGTGATTCAAAGGGATCTCACTTATGAACAAAAGCCCATGAAGATCCTTGATCGAGAAGTACGAACATTAAGGAGCAAAGATATTCCCATGGTCAAGGTGCAATGGAGTAAAAGCTCAGAACACGAAGCCACATGGGAGACCGAGGAGTCTATGAGGAAACGATTCCCAGAATTATTCTAAAAAGGGTATGTACTCTACACTCTCCACGTCTATATACGATTGAATTTGGGGACCAAATTCTTTTAAGTGGGAGAGGGTGTAGCAACCCTGGTAAATTAAAGGACTAGAAAGTCTAACTAAATTAAAAACAATAATTAAACAAGGCCTAGACCTTGTACATGACCATCTTACGTCCTAAAAAGTCTGACAAAAGAACTCATGGACACTACTATTATATTATAATAAATTTAAGAATGACATGTTGGGTTGCAGCTTAACTCCGCGTTAACTACAAACGGCCCTTCCCAATTAGGTTGCAGCTTAGACCTGGGACATGTTGATCTGATAAATTTACGTTTCAAAATAATGTTACCCACTTGGAATTTCCTTTCAATAACCTCCTTTTGAAAATATTGCGAGACGCGTTTTTGGTAAACTGAGACATGATTGGCCGCATTAAGCCTCTTCTCGTCTAAGAGTTCCAGTTGGACTAGCAACGCCTCTCGACGCTCATCGAGATTAAGTTCTTTGTCCAGCTGCACTCTTACGGAAGGGATCAGGATCTCGTATGGGAGTACCACCTCCATCCCATAGGTAAGAGCAAAAGGAGTTTGCCCCGTAGGAGTACGGACGGAGGTGCGATAAGCCCATAGAGCTTCTATCAGTTTGTCGGCCCAATCAGCAAATTTGTGTGACTCACATGTTTTCTTACTGATCTTAAGAAGGGTCTTGTTCGTGGCCTCAGCTTGGCCATTACCTTGAGGGTAGTACGGTGATGAGTGATGCAATGAGATGTTAAATTTCCTACAGAGGTCCCGAAGTTCTTGAGAAACGAATTGAGGCCCATTGTCGGTGACGATATCACTTGGCACTCCAAACCGCGAGATGATATTCTTGAGGATGAAGCGGCATACTGATGGAGGCATCATCCACAACTCCTTTTGGCTAGGGTCTTCTTCACACTCCAGCATCATTTAAGTTCGGGCCTCTCTCTATAAAGGCGCAATTATCCCTTTTGTGCTATCTATTTGAGTCATTTTGATGTAATTTTCATTTTATTTGAGTCATGTCCCTAGGTCTTGCATTTATTTTCCTAAGTTTGAGTGTCATTAGATTGTGTAATGTGCTATTGGGCCCAATTCTTCGGGCTTGGCCCAAGACACCCCCCTACCCCTTCGGTTATTTGTCATTGAGTCTTTTGTAAGGGACTTATTGTAAAATGTGGGTTTCCTATATATAGGGCCCCATTTCCTTCATTTGAAAGTAATGAATCAATGAATGAAAATTGCCATTTTGATAGTCCACATTGGAGAGATTCCATTAGTTAGGGTGAGAGACCCTTGGGAGTGATTCCCACCCACCTTCCACTCTCTCTCTCTTTCTCTCTCTCCCCCCCAAAGTGGGGTTCACCCCTTTCCCTCTCTCCTACTCCTCCCAACCACCTCCAACCCCCAACCACCTCCATTAAGGCCACTCCACTTCCTATAGCCACCATTACTCCACCCTCTAGTTCCAAGATAGAATCTCCCCCATTCCAACAATATCTTCCCCATTCCAACACACTCACCCCTCTTCCCCACACAGTCTCCCAACTTCCAAAGCCATTTTGAATTTGAAATGACCTTCACTCCACTTGTTTGGCCGCCCCTCTCTCCTCCCCTATAGCCTAGTTCGCCCCTCTCTCCCTCCATTCTCCTCCACCATTTGTACACCCCTCTCCCACCCTCCATCTGGAACCTGCGACTTCCCCTTCTTCCTCCACCTCTCCACTACCTCTAGCACCCTTCCATAATCCCCACAACTTCCCTCCACCCATCCCCATCCCCCCCTTTCACGATATACTTCCTCCTTCTTCTTCTTTCTAGGTCAAGTGAAGGCTTTGTCAAAGTTGCAGGTTGCTATTCAGAAGATATAGCTGTACCTGTAGCTTTCAGCAGCCACCCCGGTGACCTCCCTGCGATTTTGAAGGCCCAAGAGGCATCCATGGAAGCGGCTGCCTGTCCTCTTCGCAACGGCAGTGGTTTCGTCGCCATCGGAGTTCGGTGCTGCCCAGGAAGCCCATTCTTCCACGACTGCGCCGGTCTGCCCCTGCAGAGGTCCTGAGCCGGAGAAAAAGCTTCACCACGATGAACCTAAGAGGAACCAGACCACGAGCTCTTCTCCAAAGTTACTCTCCTTCCTCTCTACTTTCAGAATCAAGAAGCGGAATCCCGTTCAGCATCCGGTAGCAGAAGTTATGAATTTTCTTCCTCGGTAGTGCCACTCTGCTTCCCCACAGTCTGCACCGACATCTCCTCACTCTTCTGGATCCACTGATTGCCTTCGGCATTGTTTGGCATCCCTGTTTGTTCTGCTGCAAAGAGGATTCGCCCACGGTTCCAACGGTTCTGACGGAACCTGATTTGGAGTTCGGGAGCGGCCGGGGAAACTTCTTCTTCCTGCTGTTAGTAATCTGTTGCTGTCAGTCCGAGAATCAGTGACCCTATTCGAGTTCCCGCCCAGGCCAGCAGCGACCCCTGAAGAAATTGACAAAATTCTGAAGCATTCCAGCCCCAATAACGAAGGGTTCCCCACTGGTCTCGCCTTCGGAAAAATTCCGGATCGAGTTCTGCAGCTTCAACACCAACTATCAGTCCCCTATTGCAGAGGGCAGGCAGATTCGGTGCCATCACTTAGTCATCTCTCTTTGCTCTAATTTCCCCGCCCCGCTTGGCCGGCTGAAGGCCCCTCCCTGCGTGGAGGTAGTATTGATTGTAATATCATTAACGCCCTCCCCAAGGTCCCCCTCTTGCGAGAGGTGTAGTGTTGTAAACCTTTGAGCAAATCAAGCTACACCGACGCGGCGTGTGGTGATCCACTCGCCTCCCCGCTTGCCCTCGTCTCCGATCGAGACCGGTTTCTTCAAACCGGTTGAGTAAGTGCTCACACCTTCACTCCATTTAGTGCTTGTCTTTCAATATTAGTTCTTAATTCTGCTAGTTATGCGAGTGAGAGCCCGATCCTCAAGCCCCGTTGTCTTGAGTGATCACCGTGGGAGGAGTGCAACCGGTGCCTTTGGTACTTTGTAGGCCCCCTTGAATTGGGCATCCACACCCATTGGGAATCTCATCTTGGCCTTGCTGTCCCTCTACCAGCAAGGGCCCAACCCCTCAACCTCACCTTGGCATTGCCAAGTTACCCCGGGCTTGGGTGAGCGACGAGAGAGCGGCGGCCCAAATTGGTCCATTTTGATTGCAAATGTGCTTGTTTGCCTAAGTCTTAGGTTGTGTCACATCAATTGGTATCAGAGCAAGTCATTGACTTGTCTCTATCAAGTCTAAGTCCTAGGACCTTTGCATTGTGTGTCCAACTCCATTTGTCCCTTGTCTTGCATGTCCACCCGTAGTGGTGCTAGTTACCGACCCGATCCTTCATCTTCAAATCCATCCATGGATCCCAATCCTCAACTCAACTAAGATGCTCCTAGGGAGGAACCCCAAGGCCAAATGAATAGGGTAGATGCTGCCCTTACCAACATTCTTGCCCAACTTGAGTCCCTTTCCACTCGAATTGCTCTGTTAGAAGAGCATGAGTTCCACCCAAGGAACAATGAACCTAGAGTCCACCCTCTACATTTTGAACCTCATAGGGAAGACCCTCATCCAAGGAATAATGAACCAAGAGTCCATCCACCACATGGTGAGCTACATAGGAATGAGTTCCACCCAAGGAACAATGACCCAAGAGTCCACCCTCCCCATGTTGAGCCTCATAGGGATGAGTTCCACCCAAGGAACAATGGACCAAGAGCCCATCACCCACATGCTGAAATTTATAGGGAGGACTTGGACCTTGACCCCTACCATGACTATGAGAGGCCTCGCCACCATCACATTCATGAAAGGCGTCCACGGGACGACCCGGATGACCCTCTCTTAAGGATGATTAAAGTAGAGGCCCCAAACTTTGATGGTTCCCATGAACCAAGTGTCTACTTAGAATGGGAGATCGCCATGGACCAATACTTTGAATGGTACCCTATGACCGACCAAAGGAGGGTAAGATTGGCCAAAATACATCTCACTAAATTAGCCAAAACTTATTGGCTAAACCAAGAGGGTCTAAGAAGGATTAGGCGGGAAGAGCCTATTGATACTTGGGAGGGTATGAAGAATCAACTTAGGAGCAAATACCTTCCCCAATCCTACCATCAAATGCTCTTAGATGAATGGCAAAGCCTCACCCAAGAAGGGAAGACCGTGGTAGAATATATTGAGAAGTTTGACTCCTATCTTTTGAAGTGCGGAGTTCATGAGGACCCGGCCGTTACCTTGTCTCGCTTTAGGAATAGACTTCAAAGTCACATCAAGAGAGAGCTTTTCATGAGAGATGTTGATAATCTTGAGCTAGCCTATCAAATAGCAAGGGATGTAGAAAGATTCTCTAGGAACCCTCGATTTGCTACTCCACGACCGGCCGATCCCAAAAACATGGGACCACGACCCATTCCGGCCACCCCCATGAAAGCCCCAAATCCAAGTGGGAGTACCCCATTAAGGCCTTACAACCCCCCTCCCACCATCACTCCAAACAAGCCCACCCCTAGTCACCCTCTCCCACGGAGGGAAGACAATCCCAAAGGCCCAAGTGTAGGAAACACTCCGGGTAGCAGGCGACATCAATGTTATAGGTGCCAAGGGTTTGGCCACTTTGCGGGACAATGTCCATCCAAGAGGACCATGAAGCCTCACTAGATTGGGAAGAAGAGTATGAGGCTCAATACCTTGAGTCGGGTCTAGATCACACCACTCCATCTACCAACTCCCATCTAGGAGTGATTAGGTGCACCCTCACCAAACCCCAAGAAGAGGATTGACGCCGAACTTCAATCTTTCATACCTTTGTCAAGATAGGGAGCCATGTAAGGAAAGTGATCTTGGATGGTGGGAGTTGTGTCAATGCCGTATCCCCCGATATCGTTAAGCTTCTTGGGCTTATTATCACTCCCCACCCAAATCCCTATCGGGTCTCATGGATCAAAAACAACTCCATCCCGGTCAACACCCAATGTCTTGTGCCCCTCACCTTCTCTTCATACCATGGTCAAATATGGTGTGATATCATACCCATGGAAGTAGGTAGCATCCTTCTAGGAAGACATTGGCTCTATGATGTAGATGCCACCATCTTGGGTAAGAGCAACATGTGCACCTTTGAACATGAGAGAAAGACTATCCATCTTAACCCCTCCCCACCTCGTCCCATGACCAAGAGAGACACTCTCCCTCAAGGACAACACCCCATCACCCCACAAGTCTCGGGGAACTCCACCCCTCCAACCCCATCCCTCACCCAAACTCCCAAACAAAGTGGGACCTCGGGGTTGACCAAGGGTCTTCATCTCATCACTAGGAAAGAACTTGAAGAAGAGATAGTTCAAGGAGTACCACTATGTGTGGTGGTCATTTGCCTAGGAGAGCCCACTCCCACCAATCCACATCCCATAGAAATCCAACCACTCCTAGAAGAATTCCATGATGTGTTCCCAACGGAGCTCCCGGACCAACTCCCTCCCATGCGTGATGTGCAACACGCAATTGATCTAGTACTGGGGGCCACTCTCCCAAACCTTCCTCATTATCGCCTCAATCCCACGGAACATGCTGAACTTCGGAGGCAAATAGAGGAACTCATTAGGAAGGGCTTCATTCGCATTAGCAAAAGCCCATGTGCCGTGCCGGCCCTTCTCACTCCTAAGAAGGATGGGTCATGGAGAATGTGTGTGGATAGTCGGGCCATTAACAAAATCACCGTCAAGTATAGGTTTCCCATCCCTAGACTTGATGACATGCTTGATATGTTAGCCGGAGCCACCATTTTCTCCAAAATTGACCTTAAGAGTGGCTATCACCAAGTTAGGATAAGGCCCGGGGATGAGTGGAAAATGGCTTTCAAAACCAAAGATGGTCTCTTTGAATGGTTAGTCATACCTTTTGGGCTTTCAAATACCCCAAGTACTTTCATGCGTCTTATGACGGAGGTCCTTAGGCCTTTCATTGGGATCTTTCTAGTGGTCTACTTTGATGACATACTCATCTATAGTCAATCCCAAGAGGCCCACCTTGACCATCTTAGGCAAGTTTGCACCGTCCTCCGACAAGAGAGCCTATTTGCCAACCTAGGGAAGTGCCACTTCAAGACCACATCCATCACCTTCCTAGGATTTGTGGTGTCTACCAAGGGTGTCTCCATGGACCCCGATAAGGTCCAAGCTATTCTTGATTGGCCGGAACCTCACACCCTTCATGAGGTCCAAAGTTTTCATGGATTAGCCACATTCTATAGGAGGTTTATTCGTGGGTTTAGCACTATCACCTGCCCCATCACTGATTATCTCAAGAAGGGAACTTTTGTGTGGACCAAATCGGCCTCTAAAGCATTCCAAGAACTTAAGGAGAAGTTGACCCAAGCCCCGGTCCTATGCCTTCCCGATTTCTCTAAAGTCTTTGAAGTCACATGTGATGCATCCGGGATAGGGATAGGAGGGATTCTTAGTCAAGAGGGACACTCGGTAGCCTTCTTTAGTGAGAAGCTATGTGATGCTAGGACAAGATATTCCACTTATGACAAGGAGTTCTACGCCGTGGTGCAGTCCCTCCGACATTGGAGGCATTACTTGTTGCCTAAAGAGTTTGTCATCTTTTCCGACTATGAGGCCCTCAAATACCTCAACTCCCAACAAAAGTTAAATGCCCGACATGCTCGATGGGTTGAGTTCATCCAATCCTACACTTTTATCATCAAACACAAAGCCGAGAGTGAGAATCGAGCGGCGGATGCCCTTAGTAGGAAAGTTTCCTTGTTATCCACTATCCAAGTGGAAGTGAGCGGATTTGATAGGATCAAGGATGAGTACCCTAGCTGCCCCGACTTTGGGCACATCTATACCACCTTGACCACCCATTCTAGCAAGGAACATGAGGGATTTGTCCTAGAGGATGGGTTCCTCTTCAAGGGACCAAAGCTTTGCATCCCACGGACCTCACTCCGCAACTTCTTGATTTGGGAATTACATATGGGAGGGCTAGCTGGTCATTTTGGAGTCCACAAAACCATTGCTCTAGTTGAGGGATAGTTTCATTGGCCAAGTCTCAAGAGAGATGTAGGCAAGATAGTGGGTCAATGCCGAACATGTGCTTCGGCCAAACAGGTGAAACAAAATACTGGCCTATATACCCCACTCCCCATCCCCGACCGTCCATGGCAAGACTTGAGTATGGACTTTGTGCTAGGATTACCCAAGACTCAAAAAAGGCATGACTCCATCTATGTGGTGGTTGATAGATTCCCCAAAATGGCCCATTTCATCCCATGCTCCAAAACCTCCGATGCCTCCCATGTGGCCCGATTGTTCTTTGATGAGGTTGTCCGTCTCCACGGGCTACCTAAGACCATAGTCTCCGATAGGGATGTCAAATTCACTAGCTACTTTTGGAAAACTCTTTGGCACATGATGGGTACCCTCCTCAAATTCTCCACTGCCTACCACCCCCAAACGGATGGCCAAACAGAAGTTGTCAATCGGAGTCTAGGGAACCTCCTTAGGTGTCTTGTTGAGGATCACCCCAGAAATTGGGATCTCATCTTACCCCAGGCCGAATTTGCATATAACAACTCCATCAATAAGTCCATAGGGATGAGTCCATTTGAAGCCGTGCATGGATACAAACCAAGAAAGCCTTCCGATCTCATTCCCCTTCCCCAGCATGCTAGAGTGTCCATTTCAGCCGAGTCTTTTGCACAACATATTAGAGAATTACATGAAGAAATTCGAAAGCACATCAGCAAAAAGAATGAGGCTTATAAAAGGCTGGCCGACTCTCATCGGCGTCACCAAGAATTCCATGTGGGTGACTTTGTGATGGTAAGGACGGAGAGGCTCTCCCCGGGAGCCAACTCTAAACTGAGGCCACGTGGGGCTGGTCCCTTCTAGGTCTTGAGGCGCATTGGTGCAAATGCCTACGAGTTAGATCTCCCTGAGGAGTATGGAATAAGTCCCACATTCAATGTCACCAACCTAGTGCCATATAAGGGATCCACGGTGGTACCTAGTGAGGAGATTGAGCCTACTTCTTCCATTGAGAGAGCACCCACCCGTGAGGAGAGACCACCAGCCAAGAGAGCCCAGCGTGAACGAATTGAACAAATATTGGATGAACAAGTCACTACCACTCGGAGCAAAGCATATGAGCGCTATCTCGTCAGGTGGAAGGATCGGCCTCCTTAGGAGGATTCTTGGGTGAGTCGGGAGGATCCCCAGCGGTTGGATCCGAACCTCCTTGAGCAGTACCACAGTCGGATGGACCCCTACTCGACGGAGTCGAGCTCTTCACAGCCCAGGGGATTTGATGGAGGCATCATCCACAACTCCCTTTGGCTAGGGTCTTCTTCACACTCCGGCATCGTTTGAGTTCGGGCCTCTCTCTATAAATGCCCAATTATCCCTTTTGTGCTGTCTATTTGAGTCATTTTGATGTAATTTTCATTTTATTTGAGTCATGTCCCTAGGTCTTGCATTTATTTTCCTAAGTTTGAGTGTCATTAGATTGTGTAATGTGCTATTGGGCCCAATTCTTCGGGCTTGGCCCAAGACACCCCCCTACCCCTTCGGTTATTTGTCATTGAGTCTTTTGTAAGGGACTTATTGTAAAATGTGGGTTTCCTATATATAGGGCCCCATTTCCTTCATTTGAAAGTAATGAATCAATGAATGAAAATTGCCATTTTGATAGTCCACATTGGAGAGATTCCATTAGTTAGGGTGAGAGACCCTTGGGAGTGATTCCCACCCACCTTCCACTCTCTCTCTCTTTCTCTCTCTCCCCCCCAAAGTGGGGTTCACCCCTTTCCCTCTCTCATCCTCCTCCCAACCACCTCCAACCCCCAACCACCTCCATTAAGGCCACTCCACTTCCCATAGCCACCATTACTCCACCCTCTAGTTCCAAGATAGAATCTCCCCCATTCCAACAATATCTTCCCCATTCCAACACACTCACCCCTCTTCCCCACACAATCTCCCAACTTCCAAAGCCATTTTGAATTTGAAATGACCTTCCCTCCACTTGTTTGGCCGCCCCTCTCTCCTCCCCTTTAGCCTAGTTCGCCCCTCTCTCCCTCCATTCTCCTCCACCATTTGTACACCCCTCTCCCACCCTCCATCTGGAATCTGCGACCTCCCCTTCTTCCTCCACCTCCCCACTACCTCTAGCACCCTTCCATAATCCCCACAACTTCTCTCCACCCATCCCCATCCCCCCCTTTCACCATATACTTTCTCCTTCTTCTTCTTTCTAGGTCAAGTGAAGGCTTTGTCAAAGTTGCAGGTTGCTATTCAGAAGATGCAGCTGTACCCGTAGCTTGCAGCAGACACCCTGGTCACCTCCCTGCGATTTTGAAGGCCCAAGAGGCATCCATGGAAGAGGCTGCCTGTCCTCTTCGCAACGGCAGTGGTTTCGTCACCATCGGAGTTCGGTGCTGCCCAGGAAGCCCTTTCTTCCACGACTGCGCAAGTCTGCCCCTGCAGAGGTCCTGAGCCGGAGAAAAAGCTTCACCACGACAAACCTAAGAGGAATCAAGACACGAGCTCTTCTCCAACATTCCTCTCCTTCCTGTCTACTTTCAGAATCAAAAAGCGGAATCCCGTTCAGCATCCGGTAGCAGAAGTTATCAATTTTCTTCCTCAGCAGTGCGACTCTGCTTCCCCATAGTCTGCACTGACCTCTCCTCACTCTTCTGGATCCACTTATCGTCTCCGGCATTGTTTGGCATTCCCGTTTGTTCTTCTGCAAAGAGGACTCGCCCACGGTTCCAACGGTTCTGACGGCACCTGATTTGGAGCTCGGGAGTGGCCGGGGAAACTTCTTCTTCCTGCTGTTAGTAATCTGTTGCTGTCAGTCCGAGAATCAGTGACCCTGTTCGAGTTCGCGCCCAGGCCAGCAGCGACCCCTGAAGAAATTGACAAAATTCTGAAGCATTCCAGCCCCAGTAACGAAGGGTTCCCTACTGGTCTCGCCCTCGGAAAAATTCCTGATCGAGTTCTGTAGCTTCAACACCAACTGTCAGTCCCCTATTGCAGAGGGCAGGCAGATTCGGTGCCATCACTTAGTCATCTCTCTTTGCTCTAATTTCCCTGCCCTGCTTGGCCGGCTGAAGGCCCCTCCCTGCGTGGAGGTAGTATTAATTGTAATATCATTAACCCCCACCCCAAGGTCCCCCTCCTGCGAGAAGTGTAGTGTTGTAAACCTTTGAGCAGGTCAAGCTACACCGACGCGGCGTGTGGGGATCCACTCGCCTCCCCGCTCGCCCTCGTCTCCGATCGGGACCGGTTTCTTCAAACCGGTCGAGTAAGTGCTCACACCTTCACTCCATTTAGTGCTTGTCTTTCAATATTAGTTCTTAATTCCGCTGGTTAAGCGAGTGAGAGCCCGATCCTCAAGCCCCGTTGTCTTGAGTGATCACCGTGGGAGGAGTGCAACCGGTGCCTTTGGCACTTTGTCGGCCCCCTTGAATTGGGCATCCACACCCATTGGGAATCTCATCTTGGCCTTGCTGGCCCTCTACCAGCAAGGGCCCAACCCCTCAACCTCACCTTGGCATTGCCAAGTTACCCCGGGCTTGGGTGAGCGACAAGAGAGCGGCGGCCCAAATTGGCCCTTTTTGATTGCAAATGTGCTTGTTTGCCTAAGTCTTAGGTTGTGTCACATCACATACTGTGGTGGCTTTGATTTCTGCATAAGCTTCAGCTTCCGCCCACTTGGTGAAGTACTCTGTAGCCGTCAGAATGAAGGATTTCTGTTTAACCTGAGCATTAGGGTCACCAAGTGGTCCAATGATATCAAAGACCCACATCGAGAATGGCCAAGGAGCAGAAAGAGGATGGAGAGAAGAAGCCGGAGGGTGGATTTTATCGGCATGAAGCTGGCATTGAAGACACCTATGGACATAGGTGGAACAGTTTTCTTCTAGGGTTGGCCAGTAATAGCCCTGCCTAAGAATCTTCTTCGCCAACGCTTGCCCATTTACGTGCCCTCCACACTCACTACAGTGAGCGGCTTCTACTACCTTCCAAGCCTCGTCGTCATCCAAACACCTCATTAGAACTCCATTGAGAGCCCCGCCTATGCAACTCTCCAGCAATAATCGTGTATCTGGAGGTGACTCTTCTATTGGCCTTGCGCTGCTCGGCGTTTGCCATCTCGGGAAAAGGACCATCCCTGCAATACTGCTCTATATCGTGGTATCACGGCAACTCCTCTTCTTTTATAATCTCCTTGAGCTAAGTTACTGAAACTTCCTTTAAATCATCCTTCTTAGCTTTCTTCTCCACAACCTTCCTAAGGGTATCGAACCAAGGATCTGGAAGGGAAGGAGCATCCATCCGCTGGACCACAATGGTCTCAGTGGCGCGACTGAGAGGGAAAGAAACAGAGGAAGCGAGCGATGCAAGTGCATCGGCCAGGATATTCTGAGAACGAGGAGTATGAATGTAGATGAGCTTTCGGAATTGCCTAGCCAAGAGCGTGACCAAATCTTGATAGGGCTTGAGTTTGGGGTCACAGGTGCGGTAAGTTGACAGAACATGACGCAGCACCAATTGAGAGTCTCCTATGATGTTTAGGTATCACGCGCCCATGAGGTAGGCATGCTTTAGACCGGCAAGGAGAGCCTCATACTCGGCTATGTTATTAGTGGTAGGAAAAGAGAGTTGATAGGCGATAGGGATGGTCACTCCTTCCGGAGTGAGGATAACGGCGCCGATTCCACGACCCTGAGAGTTGAGAGCACCGTCAAAGTGAAGAGACCAAAAGAGAAGATGAGTGATTACAGCCAAGTGTTCATCAGGAAACTCGTCCTGAATCAAATCAGTGCGGGGGATAAGAGAATGAGTGAGATGTTCAGCAATCGCGTATCCCTTGATCACTTTTTGAACAACAAAGGTGATATCAAATTGGGAAAGGAAGCTCTGCCAGCGAGCTAATCGGCTAGAAAGGATAGGTTTTTCTAACAGGTAACGACTGGGGTCCATTCTAGAGATCAGCTTAACCTTATGGGCAAGGAAGTAGTGTTTGAGTTGCTGAGCTACCCACACTAGCGCTGCGTAGGTCTTCTCCATGGTAGTATACCTGGATTCAGCGGGATTAAACAACCTTGAAAGGTAGTATGCTGCCCTTTCCCTTCCTTCATCATCCACATGTGCCAGAACAGCTCCTAGGGAGTCCTTAATGACAGAAATGTATAATATCATGGGTTTCCCAGGGACTGGTGGTTGCAGAACCGGGAGATTGGAAAGATAGACCTTAAGATCCTCATAGGCCTTCTGGCATTGTTCGTTCCATTCGAATTTAGCTCCCTCCTTCAACAATTCATAAAATGGGTGGCACCTTTGCGAATGTTGAGATATAAATCTCCTAATGAATTGCAACCGCCCAATCAAACCTCTGAGCTCGGTGATGTTCTTAGGCGGTGGCATCTCCATAACGACCTTAGCTTTATTCGGATCAATCTGGATCCCTCGTTTGCTAACTATAAACCCAAGCAATTTCCCTGATGCAACTCCGAACACACATTTCTTTGGATTCATCTTCAATTTGTACTCCCTAGCCCTTTGCAACACTTTGGCTAAAATAGCGGGGTGCTCTTCTTTGGACCTCGACTTTACCAGGATATCATCCACGTAAGCTTCTAAGTACACATGCATCATGTCGTGGAAGATAGCCATCATTGCCCATTGATATGTGGCACCTGCATTATTTAATCCAAATGGCATAACGACATAGTAGTACGTGCCCTAGGGCATGGTGAAAGAGTTCTTCTCTTGGTTCTCAAAAGCAAGGCTGATTTGATTGTAACCAGAATACCCATCCATAAATGAGAGGGCCTCATACCCAGACGTGTTGTCCACCAGTACATCAATGTCAGGAAGCGGGAAATCATCCTTCGGACATGCCTTATTCAAGTCCCTGAAATCGATACAAATCCAAATTTTTCCATGTTTCTTCATTACCGGGACTATGTTTGCCACCCACTGCGGATCTAAAACCACTCTGATAAACCTGGCCTTATGCAATTTATCGACTTCTTCCTTTATCATTAAGGCCATTTGCTGGTGGAACCTTCTCGCCTTTTGCTTAACGGGTGTTGCCCCTAGTTTAAGAATGAGTCCGTGTTCAACCAACGTGGGGTCAAGACCCGGCATGTCCTCATAGGACTAGGCAAATGAATCGATGTACTCCCTCAAAACCTTGATCAGCTCCTCCTCAACCTGAGGAGGGAGATTAGCAGAAATAATTATGGGCCTGGGGTCCTCTTCAGTTCCAAGGTTGATCTCTTTAGTGGGTTCATCCACTGCCGACGACGGTTTATCAAACCTCTTCAAACCTTGCGCGTACAGATCGGTAGTGTCATCCACATCGCTTTCCTCATCATCGGCTGGGTCCTTCTCATCTATGATCTCATATACACCTAATCCGTCATTGCTCCACACCCCTTCTACTTCCTCATCATCTTCTAAAACAATCGCGGTCTCCACAAACTCAGAGCACTTAAGAAGGGCATGACATCTCTGAGCTAGGTCTTGGAGGAACCTATCTGGAATGGATTTAGGATGATGCATCACTGGGTGTGCCGTAGACGTAGAGGGGATGACCACACTAGAACTAGACTCTACCCCAACTGACTTTACCAACCTAGGAGACTCTGCAGAATATACATCTACCATAGGAGACAGAAAGTCTATAGGGAAAGGAGCAGGGGTCTCATGCCCCCGGGAAGATGAGCAGAACACAGCGTAATCCTCCATTGACACCTCCGTTTTAAAATTGACATTTTTTTTGGAAGTCGGAGGAGATCACGCAACATGAAGAAGAAGACGGGGGAGGAGGGAGTTGCAAGGGAAACAGATCAGGGAAGATGCAATCGAAGAATGGGTCAGAGGATGAAAACCACATTTCGTGGAGTTGGGCAGTAGGGGAAGGAGGAGTAAATAGGGTTGATAAATCAATAGGTGGGCAGCACCCACATGCACATGGCACAAATATGATTTCAGGCGATCTTTCCTTGAAGTACGGGTCGACCATGATCGGAGGGGAACGGGGAACAAACCCCAATTGTTGAAACAAGGAAGCAAGACGGGACGGGGACAAAGAAAAGGTAGTGATGGAGCTCCCCGCATCCCGCGGCCTCCAGTGAGCTAACTCAGTCGGAGAATGCTTTACCAGCTGCATCTCCCTCTTCTTCGGGCAAACTTCTTCTTCTTGGAACGGCTTCTCAAAACAGTTGCAAAAATCTTTCATATCACCCACTAGCCCCTTTAGCGGCGGCGGTGGGTCATCAATAGCATGGGTGGCATCAATCTTCTCATCAGGACATGGCGGCGGCTTCTTCAAGGTACCGGGCTGTAATGGGCCTTTCACAAAGTGTTGACGGTAATCCCACGTCAGCGGCCCGGAGTCTCCCAGTATGGAGAGTGCTGACTCTCGGTAGCCAAGGCCTCTCTGGCCCATCTTTCTGCCTTTAGGGACGGGCTTAGTACGCCCCTACAATTGAGCACCGAGGCCCAGGCCCGGCTGATAGCCTAACTTTAAAATCATGTGCCATCCTTTTGAATCTCTGATCTTGGACATAATTTTCACATTTACTGGCGCAGTGGTGGGCTTGCGTGACGCATATGCCCATGGGTAATCTAAGTCCATTACAGAAAGAACTGGCCTGTTACTTGGCCACAGAGTGGGAAGAATTTTATCAGTAATCGCATCAACTGACTGAACTGTAGAGATACTCTTCATCTTAACTACCCGGCCTTGGAATGGGAATTTAAGACATTGATGGGCGGTTGAAGGCACAACATTCAAACTGTCTATCCATGGATGACCTAGAATTGCCTTGAACATCCGGTCTATGTCCAATACATAAAACTCCGCATCCATCACCAAAGGCCCTAGCTCGGCATGAACTATCACGACCCCATGGCACGCTCGTCTGGAGTTGTCATACGCTGCAATTGTAGTCGGTGTTGGCCTGAGCGTATCTTCCAAAATGTTGCAGGCACGTAGTGTACTGAGTGGACACACATTGATGGAAGCACCTGTGCCCACTAGAGCTGACTCTACCGCCACTTTGTTCAAAGAAATGGTAATGCAAAGTGGCATCTGCCGTGCCTCTAGGGGCGCCAATTCTGACTTAGGGAATGAAATGGAAGGCCCCCTGGTAATCGTTGCCAACACTGACGGCAAGCTGTCCACCGCCACGTCCTTGTGAGCGATGTCACACAGTTCGAGGAGCGAAGAAGACGCGGAGCGCGCGGGCTACTTTTTGTTTGCTGCAACACAGAAATAAGAGAAAAGAGAAGGGGCCACCACGGGAGATTGCTCCGGCGGGGCGAGCGGGACAAATGTAATATAGCAAGATATGGGGGTTAAACGGCCATAGCGGGAAGTGACTCGCCGCGGCCTCGGGGGGACGGGAATGGTGCAGAAATCAAATAGCAAGAATTGAAATGGCCATAGGGGAAGTGACTCACCGCGGCCTCGAGAATATGAGCAGATAAGAATATGACAGAATATAAGGAGAATATAAAGAACGGGAATTTAAACGGCCATTGGGGAAGTGACTCGCCGCGGCCTCGAGAATATGAATAGATAAGAATATAACAAAATATAAAGAGAATATAAGAACGGAAATTTAAACGGTCATTGGGGAAGTGACTCGCCGCGGCCTCGAGAATATGAGCAGATAAGAATATAACAGAATATAAAGAGAATATAAGAACGGGAATTTAAACGGCTATTGGGGAAGTGACTCGCCGCGGCCTCGAGAATATAAGCAGATAAGAATATAACAGGATATAAAGAGAATGTAAGAACGGGAATTTAAATGGCCATTGGGGAAGTGACTCGCCGCGGCCTTGAGAACATGATGTGATCGCCAGGGGCCAAAAGACCCCAAAATAAAGAAAGTGATCGCGCCTACCTCAAGAGCCGGAGATGGCAGGTTGCTTCTTCCTCCCCCTTCGACCGACCGATGGAGAGGGCTTTTCTTGGGGACCCTTGCAAAAAAATGACAAACAAGTAACGAGTGGATTAGAAAGATGAAGATGTAGTATTCAAATCCTTGCGATAAAAATAACGAAATGATGGCAAGACACACACCTGGTTGGTGTTGTCTTTTAAACCCCTCTCGGACTCGAGTAGGAGGAAAATGAGATGATGGATGCAAGAAGTATATAAGAAGAGGCGCCCTTATGAAGGGGGATAGAGGATGCGAGATGATGAATGCAAAAGAACTACGAAGAAAAGGAAAGGATTGGCTTATTGGATGTGCCGATGGTGAAATCCGGCGGAGCTCCGGCAGCGTAGGGACGACGTGGAAGCGCGGTGGATGAAGACGACCTTCCTCTCGCGAGCGTGGGCATCCGAGAAGCCGGTGGAACCTCCACCTACAAAAGACCCCACAGGTTAGAAATGACTCCGGTAGCCTCTGGGCTCCGGCAGCCTATCAGATCTCTTAGAAGCTCCTCCAGAACTGAGGGGGTGGGCCTCTATTTATAGGGCTCCGGAGGGTGGAGGCGTCCAGGACCTTGGACACCTCCATCAGGTCAAAAAAGATATTTTATTCTATTTTTATTCATTTTTTCTGAATATTTTCATGTAGGCGTCCAGGGTCCCGGACGCCTCCATAAGTCCCACCGAACTCCACCGAAAGTCGCACGCGGTTTAACACAACGCGTGGTTTTGGAGCGGCGACCCGTGATTTGGAAATGGGCGCGTCCAGACGGCTGGATGTCTCCACAATTTGGATTCATTCACACACAACAAACCGTTGATCGGTGGGCGGGGCCCCGTGAGTGAGTTGATGGAGGCATCCAGGGGCCTGGACGCCTCCAAGAAAATATATTTTTTATTTTTTTTGTTTTGTTTTTTATGCCAACTGGCATTTATATTTTTTATATTTATTTTCATGGAGGCGTCCAGGGGCCTGGACGCCTCCATTAATATATCATTTTTTATGTATTTTTGGTTTTAATAAATAAATTAAAGTAATGGAGGCGTCCAGGAGACTGGACGCCTCCATTAAGACCCTCCCGGGTCCGCTGAAAAGGCGTCGGCAGCTCCCCGACAGGCACCCTTCCTGGTTCCGGAATTTTTTGGCGTGTCTGATGGTGTTGATGCCGTCCGAATGCTGCAACGAGATGATTCCGGATGCTGAGAAGGGCGGAAGAAAACTCAAGAAAAGGAAGCACTCAAGCGATTCAAAATGCATAAGCCATCGCGGGGCGTCGTATAGTAATATGAGACTTTCTCAGGAGACGTCAGGAATAGCGTGTCTACAGCTACCCCGCCTTGGCGTCTGCTTTGCAAGGGAGCGACACGTAGTGGAGTGGTATCGAAGTGGAGTGAAATGAAGTGGGAGCGGACTGATAAGTTGATGCCAAGGTGTGATGAGACACGCTTTTGACGTTACTGTTTGGAATCTTTCCTGAAGTTTCAATGAGGCGACCTTGAAGAAGGTCTTTCAAATATTGACGATTACTTGGACGGAGATCAAATAAGGGAGGGTGAGATGTGTGCTCAAGCACGAAAAATAAAGAGACCAACTTCTCGGTGTGGAAGTACCTGGGTCATAAATCCGCAGGTTTCACCTTTAGTGAGCGGTTACCAGCCAATGTGGAAGTGCTGCGGCCAAGGTGGGTCAAATAAGGTAAAAAGCAAAGGAATATCTGAGGGTCTGTCCAAACAAGGGTCTCCTTTGGAAGAGCAGCGTAGGGCCGTTTCAAGGAAACTCAGTATTTCATTCGGAGTGGAATATCGCATATTTGTAAGAATTGAAGCACAGCGGCTTTCGCAATCGAATCACTTGAATGATCTTCCGCAATAAATCAAAGTCCTATATGAATGCATGCTGGGCTTAAAGAAAAGTTTAAAACAAACTAAAATAGAAAATAACCAAGGATAATATTGTCAACTTGTTAAGAATGGGCCAGCATATCGATCCGGTGAGCCGACACTGGGCTGGGGCCCGTTTATCCGCGCACCAACTCACTGAATGGAACCGTCGTCCCCATGCTATCACAAGTTAATGGCCTATCCGTACAACCAAAATTCTTCCGGGATCATCACTGTTTTTTGTTGAAGGGGAACTCAAATCCCAGATTCGTTCGGGCCGTGAGGTCCTTGACATGTTCTAGTAGCGTAGGTATCATATACTACGACGCATGACATGGTGGGACCAACCATTGAAAGGTGGGACAGGAGATAGGACAAAGACGTCTGTTAGTAAAACCTGCACAGACCAGCAAAGGTTAGCAACATAGAAAGTAGCAGAATCATAGCAGAATCGCACCACAGTACAAAGGAGATCCAGACAAAATCCTGACAACTGATCACTGACGTGACATGTTCCGTCCTGTAGCGCCCTACCCTTCCTATAAGTATCTCCCTTAGGCTAGTTCCTCCAAATGCACCAAGGAGAGTTTTGAAAGCTCAGGAGGAAAAGGAGAAGAGAATCTAGAGATTTCAGGATGGAAGGAGAGTCTTCCCGCGTTATGAAGAGGAGCAGGCCTAGCAGCGAGATCAGGCGACTCTCCGACCTTGAGGGTCATCTGAGTGAGACGATCATGTCGCATATGGTAAGATGATTCATTTCAAATTTCTCCATGTGAACCTTCTTCTTACTTCCTTCCTTTCTTCTTCTTTCTTTTCTCTTCCAGCCATACCCACTATTCCCAGGCCCGAGGAAGTTTTCCAAACTGCCATGGCTTTCAAAGCTAACTTCTAACATCTCCATCAGCATGAGGGCCATACTCTCGAGGTGGCATCTTCAGGGGCTCCTTATTCACGCCAAACACTATGAGAGAATCCGCATGGACTGGGCTGCTATGGGCGCATTAGTGGAGATCTGGCATCCCCAGACCCACACGTTTATCTTCCCGACCTTCGAGGCGACCATCCTCCTCGAGGAGGTGGAACTTCTGCTTGGATTGAAGAAATTCAAGAGTGACGGGAAAGTGAAGGCTATGCGGATGCTGACACGGGGGACTTCTGAAAGCGTCCTTGGAAGTTTCATGCCGCCCGACGTAGCCAGAAAGGTCCGTACTCAAAAGGGGATCGATCTCCAAAAGCTCGCGGAATGGGTCATGGACGCCCTGGGAGGGTCACCAGATGATGACTATTTGGAGGGAATCATGAAGGGGTTCACCATTTGTCTGGCGGGTGCTCTCTTGTTCCCTCATACCGACAACATAGTGGAGGAGGACCAACTAAGTGCCATTCGTAGGATCTGGAGTGGAAAGAGGGTGGGACCCGCCGTCCTTGCCTATCTTTACAGCGGCCTTACTAGCATGGGTAAGCCTCCATTTGGTTGCGCACTTGTCTTGAATTGCTGGCTTGATTTGTATTTCAAATTCGACCACCGCGAGGGAATGCAAACGGCTTCGAAGCTTTTCCAACAAAGCCCGCTTCATCACATAGCCGACGTGTTAGGCTTTGGTGGCACTATAGCGAACCGTGTTCCGTGGCTGAAGAAACGTGAAGACTGGCGGTCCCACTTTCGAACCATGACACAAAACTTCTTTACTTGCGCACCGGCATGTCTACTTTCGCTCGAGCTCCTCATGAGGCCTTCCTCTGAAGTTGATCTCCAACTGATCGGCGCAACCGAGTTCGTCCTTTATAACGCGCATCGATGCTGCCTCCAGGTCGGCATTCCACGCCATTCATTCCCAATACCGACTGGCATCGTTCCTATGAAGAAGAGAGAGTTGGGCACTGAAGCGGATGCGAAGGAAGCGAGGGCCGTCAAAGCACCCTGGAAGACAAGTCTTGCGGGAAAGGCCTCAGCGCATGTGGGGGAAGAATGCGAGCTGTGGAGAGCTTATCTAACCGAACTGGGGAAGTTAAGGCCTAAGGCGCCTAAGCCCCTGATGTAGCTCGTTCTGCTTTCTGATGGAATAAAATCTGACATTTTGATGTTTTGGACCACGTTCCCTTTGTTATGATTTTTATTTTTCCATTTTTCCGTTTTTCTATTTTCTTTCTTTTTATGAACCTATTTATTCATAATATGATCATATGTAAATATATATTTTAAAAAACACATATATATATATATATATTTAATGGGGGCGTCCAGGGGCCTGGACGCCTCCAATTTTTTTATTTTTTTTTATTTTCTTTTATTTTGGGGGCGTCGAGGGGTCTGGACGCCCCTATAATTTCTTTTTTATTATTTTATTTTTTGGATTTTTGTTTGGGGGCGTCCAGGCACCTGGACGCCCCTAAGTTTTTGAATTTTATGAAAAGAAAAGAAAAATGTGGGGGCGTCCAGGCGCCTGGACGCCCCAAAAAAAGGAATTTTCTTATATAAGGGGGGCCTCACCCCCCTTTTGTTGTGACCCCTCTATATTGATGATGTTGACACTTACTTTTATTCATTGGCAACACCATTGTTTTGATTGATTGACAACTGCTCTTGCTTTGATGAAATTGCTCTATCAGATTGACTATGTGTTCTTTGCATTTCATGCACTGCTATTTGTATTTCTCACTGTCATGGGTCGACGCATCCTCTGATGGGTCGACTCCTTTAGCAGACTTGTCTAGATTGAGTCGTCAGTTCATGCATGTCTTAGGCTAAGTCTATACAGCGTCAGTTCATGCATGTCTTAGGCTAAGTCTGTACAGCGTCTCATTCATGCTTTGATTAATGAAGTCTGTACATCAGTCTTCACATTCTAAGTCTGTACAGCCGTTGGGTTTGGACTCAGAGTCTGTACACTCGATTCGTCTTTGAATTGGTCAAGTGTGTACATTTCTTCACTGTAGCTTTCACGTATCCAAAGTCTACACATCGTGAAAGTCTATTCATTCTTCACTGACTTTTGTTCAAGGCAAAGTCTATACATTGGAGTCTTTCCCTACGTTTCTTAAGTGAAGTCTGTACACTCGTTTCTGAAGCCTGAAGTCTATACACTCCAGCCTATTCCTACGATTAAGGCTTTAGCTACACTCAAGTCTGTACATTGGCTTCGCTTCATCAAGTCTGTACATTGAATCGCCAACTTATTTGAAGTCTATACATCCACAGTGATATTTGAAGTCTATACATCCATCGTGGAGCTTCAAGTCTACACATCGCTTGATTTCCTAAAGTCTGTACATCCACAGTGAAACTTGAAGTCTGCACATTGGTCTTCAAATCCAAAGTCTTCACATTGGTCTTCGAATCCAAAGTCTATACAACGGTCTTCACACTTGAAGTCTATACATTCGATGTGCAGAGTTGATGTCTATACTGTGCCTTATGCTGATCGAGTCTACACATTGGTCGGTGGCAAGTCTGTACACTGGCCTCAGCTATTCAAGTCTATTCACTGGATTGTTTGGTCAAGTCTATACACCCTTCAGTTGAAATTCCTCAACTATTCAAGTCTATTCACTGGACTGTTTGGTCAAGTCTATACACCCTTCAGTTGAAATTCCAAGTCTGTACATCGGACTGTGTTAAGTAAAGTCTATACATCCGATTGTACAGTGTCTTAGCCATCGTCTCACTTCTTCAAGTCTACACAATGGTTGGTGGTAAGTCTATACATTGGTGTTTCATTCGAAGTCTGTACACTCACCAGTGAACGACAAGTCCACACATTGGACTATAGATGCTTGTTCTTCAAAGTCTGTACATTGGGCTTTCACATGAAGTATGTACATCCGTTCGTTCTGCATCGTTATCAAGTCTGTACAGCCACTCTTTGAGCATCAAGTATATACATTGGTATTGGGTGAGCATAGTCAAGTTTGTACACTGCACTCGAGTCCGTTGTCTTCAGTAAAGTCTTTACATTGGCATCGGTCTTCACCTTGAGTATGTACAGTGGCTGCTTCATATAGGAAGTATGTACAGCCGTTGCCTCTTCATATAAAGTCTATACTTTGGGCTAGTCTGTACACTGGTTTTCCTTCTTATGAAGCCTTTATATTTACTAAGTCTATACACTGCTTTCCTTCTCATGAAGCCTTTACGATCATTGAGTCTATACACTGCGTTGTGCATACTTTGCATTACACTCGTGGTTGCAAAGCCTGTACAGGGTTTACAGTTAAACTGAATATGTTCTTGTCTGTCTGACAGGGAATGCAGAGACAAATGAAGGGCACGTGATCCGAGGTACCTGGCTCGTGATCCGAGAAGAACAAGGTATCTAGATGAGGACACGTGTTCTGACACTCCATTGGATGCTGCCATGTGGTCCAAATGCTTTGGCGGGAAACGTGGAGAGCACACGCCTGCTGCTGCTGCTGCTATATATACATGCCTTCTTCCACAGAAGAAGCGAGATCGAAGAGAAGGATAGAAAGTCTATACAGCCAAAGTAGCAAGGCTCCTTCAATCCATTGAGAGAAAAGATACAGAGAAGAAGAAGAAATAGAGAAGAAGAAGAAAATGAGAGAAGAAGAGATAGAGAGCTGATTGAGAGTGAGAGTGAGACAGTTTGTATCTCAGTCTCGTGGTTCAAAACCAGAGCTGAGCTTTGCTCTTTAGAGCTACATTGCTTTTGGGTTTTCCTTTTTCGTTTTGATTCTATCTATCATTTCCGAATATTGTTTCCTCAAGCTGTGTGTCAGCGGTCTTGCAGTGGTAGTCTCCACTGGACGGGTTAAGCTGTATTTCCCCAGTGGTTGCAGAGGATCAGATCCTCTGGTCGGCAAGCTGTAGTGCCCAGCGAAGCTGTGTATCAGCGGATTGTTTGGCCAAGCTGTAAAGCCCCACGGACGCAAGCTGTGTCGCGCAGCAGGAAGCCATACTCGGTTAAGTGTGGGGTGGACGTAGGTCGTTGACCGAACCACCTAAAAATTATGTGTGTAGTGTGTTTGTGTTTTTGTTTGATCTGTGTGCGATGGGAATTCTTGCTTAGCTTATTTGGTTTCATCGCTCATGCTCATGTCTATCTTTCGATATATAGATATGGTGAATGGCTTTCATGGGTCGACCCTTTGCTTAGCATTCTTCTTTTAGCTTAACTGATGTTTGCCTAAATTCCGCTTTAGAACTTACAGTAGTTTTAAATTAGGCAAGTTGATCTGTTCACCCCCCTCTAGATCCACACTCAGTGGAGATAGACTGCGTCCATCTAACCCAACACTTGGTATCAGAGCCTAACTCTTCTGCAGTGACTCATCGCCCGAAGAGAATAGGCAGAGATGGATGCTCGAGGGATGATTGCCGAAGGTCACTCAACAACGAAGCCCCCATTCTTTGATGGATCAAACTACGCATATTGGAAGAACCGTATGCAAGTGTTCCTCAGGGCTAAGGATTATGAGATTTGGAAGATTGTCAGCAACGGACCTTATGAGCTGTCCCCGAATGAAGATGTATGGACCAAGGAGGAGATCAGAAGGTCCACGCTGAATTGGAGTGCTATAAATGCTATCCAGTGCGCTCTGCATCCTACAGAATTGTCCCGTGTGTCTGCTTGCAAATCAGCTAAGGAGATGTGGGATGCGCTGGAAGTAATTCATGAAGGTACATCTCAAGTAAGAGAGCAGAAGGCCAATCTTCTTGTATCTGAGTATGAAGCCTTCAAGATGAAGCAGAACGAGTCCATCAGCGAAATGTACGCTCGGCTGACTGTCATAACCAATGGCCTCAGAGGTTTTGGGAAACCTCAGACAGAGTATGATGTAGTGAGGAAAATTTTGCGCTCCCTGACTCCCATTTGGCACACCAAAGCAACAGTGATGGAGGAGTCAAGGGACTTGCGTAATACTAAAGCTGATGAGCTGATTGGCTCACTAATGGCATATGAGATAAACATGCCAAGGACATATGAAGCCGAGAGGAAGAAGAAGCCGATAGCGCTGAAGGCTAGTTCCAGCAAATCAACAAAATCCAGCTCCAGTAGCTCTTCATCATAAGAGGAGAGCCTAAATGAAGAAGAAGATGTGACTTGATCTGAGATAGCCATGATGACTAGAGAGTTCAGGCGATTTCTCAGAAAGGGAGCAGGACGGTTCGGCCAGAAGAAATACAATGGTGGCCGAAAGGATAAAAGGTATAAATCTAAATCTGCAAAGAAAAATGATGCTAATGTCTGTTATCAATGCAGGAAACCAGGGCATCTGAAAGCTGACTGTCCAGACAATCAGAAACATAAGGACAGGTCAAAGAAGAAAACCAAGAAGGGAAGAGCTATGATCAGCACATGGAGTGATGATGCGGGACAATAGGCTCTGATACCAAAATTTGATGCGGGACCGACTGACTCGCTAGCTAACCTAGGATGCTAAAGAGTGCGACCAGCACGCGCACGTGACAAGGCAAGCCGGTGTGACCGACTAACGTGAACTCCCTCCGGGTGGAGGCGTCTCTCAACATAACTCCGAACCACGGCCGTCCCAAGGAGGGAGGCGCGACGGGATCACAACGGGCGAGAAGCCGCTGGACGACATGGGAGTCTAGTCCGAGCTCGGTGCTCGACTAGGGCCAAGGGAGGTGGGCACTCTCGTCACTCAACCAGCAGTGATAAATACAGTCTAGCTAGGCCCTACACTCACTCGCGCGGCACATTCAATCGCATACGGAATAAGCAAGTAACAAAGGAGGGAGCGAGACACGTACCTCCACGCCTAGGCGTGGGGAAGGAACCCCGGCCGAGTCCAACCACCCCGATACACGTGGATAGACGGATACAATTACAAACACGGCCCACTCCTCGCAGGGAGGTAAAAGGCTACAATCACAAAGTCCATGGGGCGGCCGGTGCACGGGCTGACGGGCAGCAGCCGGTGATGAGAATGACGCCGGAAGCCGACCCTCGCACGATCGCTCGTCCCTGTAGTGGGTGGTGAGGTGGTCCACGTCACCACGAGACGCTGTAGGGATGTCGAGCCGGAAGGGGAATCCACGGGCTGCTGCTACGGCGCCGAAGGAAGTCGACCCGGCGAACGGCTGCTGACTGGTCGCAGTGACAGCCGGCGGAGCTGATGCTGGTACGTGGACGTCCGGACAGCGTTTGGGGCGGCGTCTTCTCTGGTGGAAGGCTGACAGGGGTGGCTTTCAAGGGGCAGTGGTGGCCGATGGGGTGCTGTGGGAGATTTGGGGTGCGAAGGGCACTGTAAACAGGGAGAAACAGTCTGCCTACGGGGTAGTCAGACCTGTGACCTTGGATGGGAGCGACAACGGTGCGAGGTTGCGGTGGGGATCCAGGCCCGGGGCGGACACTGGAGGTGGACTGGGATGTAAGGAGTCGGCCTACCAATTTTCAGATTGATCCGTGGACGGGAGAGGGTACCTCCTTTGGAGGCCCGTTGCTGGCAGTCCCGCTCGGGTACTGTAGCGCAGGATTGCGCACTAAAAGTGTGCTTGAAGACAACTTTCAGCCCCGATGGAGTTTTGAGGCGAGACTACTTAGGTTGGATTTGTAACCGGCAGAGGAACAACTCTTATGAAGGGAAATAGGGCTAGAAACGGTGGCAAGGTGGCGTTAACGGGCGGACAAGAAGGCTCTGGTTCAGGCGAGACTGTCAGGGTGACAGCCAGCGCACCAAAAGTAGGTATGAAGGGAACTTTCTCTGTGGGTGGAGTTTTGAGACGAAACCGGTGGGGTTGGAACGGTGACAGGAAGGGGTACAAAAGTCGTGAAGACCTTTGAGAGAGACGCCGCCGGGAAGTAGACGCACCAGACCGAACTTTGGACACCCGATCTGCTGTCAGCACAGGGACGCCCGGGGAAGAGGATGAAGATCCCGCGTGCGCCGTCGCTTCACCGAACTCGTCGCCGTGAATGTTGGAAGAAGGTTGCTGGCGTTGGGATCCTTGGAGGAGATCTCCTACCCCTGGGCGTCTCACCCAAGGACTGGAGAGGGGGTGAGGGCGTCGCACCCTCAAGGAGGAGGAAGAGGAAGGGATCGCCCCTTTCAAGATGGTGGCTGCGCACAAGGCTTTTCAAACTTAATTCTTCATTGATTCCTTTCCAAAAGAGAAAATACAACATATTATATGTGGGAGGGGAAACCCTAATTAGTTTCCTAAAATAAAAATACAAAAAGAGCCTATTTAATTTGAAATCCTACACAATAGGGGAGGGGGCGCACTTGCCTCCTAAAAGAAAGGAGGGAAGGTGGGGGGGCGCACCTCCCATGAGGTGGGAAGGGTGGGTGCGCCCTCCTCCTTCTCCAACCCTAATGGATCCCCAGATAACAGGCCTGGGTAGTGGAGCAAGGAGGAAAAGGCCCAGTATGGGCTTTCTCCTAGGCGCCCAGCCCAAATGGGCTTGAAGAGTGAACCAAGGTGGCCCATTAACCTCCCTAGCCTCTAGCAAGCCTACAAAACACAAATAAAACCTAATTGGCCTCAAAAAAGGTCCATGACTGAAAGAAAATTGTCCACACACGGACTAAACCAAGGCCCAACATGGCCCAAAGCATAAAATAAGTGATGATAGCTCCGCTAATCTGTCAACTGGTCGCCGAGCCAAAGGGATGCCGGCGAGATCCGTGTACTCCGTCGTAAAGTGTGACGTGTGTCCTCACCAAGTGATGAAGATGAAGGCTCTTTCAGCAGCAGCTCAGATAGTGAAGCCGAATCTGAACAGTCCATTTGCCTTATGGCAACAAGCTCCGAAGATAGAGAGGAGGACACAGATGAGGTAATCACTAGATTTGAAAACTTCACAATTGCTGATTGGGTAGATGCTTATCATGACATAGCTGATAGAGCTGATGATATTAGAAAAGAGAATAGGCATCTTAGAAGAAAAATCAATTCCATGCAAAATGATAAAACTCTATCTGATAAAATTGCATGTTTGGAATCTGAAAATGATAAACTGAAACTCACATGCTCTGAAGTAGAGGACATCAAAATTGAGTTAAAGGTTTCTAGGGAAGAGAATCTAAGGCTTGAAAATGAAATTGATGAATGGAAGCTGAAGATTCAAAAATGTGAAAGTGAAGTAAAAATCATCTCTGAAAAATATGAAGTTGTCCTCAATGTCAACAATGAGCTGAAAAAGTCTATTGATGAACTTCAGAAAGATAATGAGGATAAAATGAAAACCATTGAGAAAATGACCCAAGGAACAGATAACTTAAATGCTTTGCTAGGGTCAAAGGTTAATTTCAGAAAAGAGGGCCTAGGATTTAGTTCTAGTGCAACAAAAACATTTGGGATGAGAACAATTTCATTTGTTGCTCAAAAGGAAAAGGGACCTCTAATTAGCATGAACTCAACAAATTTGATGAACAAAACTGTTAATCTGAAAAAGCCCAGTGCTGAGGAGAAGGGCAAACGAAAGGTTAATGAGCCTAGTAGAGCCAGCACATCCAAGCAGAATCCTAGGGCTCAGACTCAGGTTAGGGGTCAACCTACACAGTCCAGTAAACCCCAGGTCAAGGTAACCAAGTCTCCACCATCAACTCCACCTCTGAAGAAGACCCAATACAAACCTGTGTATAGGTCAGCAGGGTCCAAAGTACAGGGGAGACAGAGTGCTGCTAGGAGTCAACCCAATTATTTTTATCAACCCAGAGCTCAGACCCACTACAATGCACAGCCAACCTACTTCAATAGGTCAAATTGGTCTAGAACTCAAGGTAGGTTTACAGGTCTTGCACACCAGGGTGCTCAATATCAAAGACCTTACAGTAGAAATTGGGTCAATGGGTATGGTTACTGGACATCTAGAAACCAATATTTCCATAGCCAGCCCAGGAACTACTATGGCCAAAATTTTGTAAACACACCCTGGCCAAGGCACTGGCACAGAAATAACAATACTGTCAATAATCATGCTGCTGCCAATAAGAAAAAGAACAATAAAAAGAAAAGGAACAACAACAAAAGAAAATCTATAGGATCCACTGAACAAAGTTCATTTAAACAAATGTGGATTCCGAAACATCTGCTTTCCTGCTTTGCTTCTAGTTCATTTACATTGGAGCCCAATCAGTCTTGGGTTCCAAACTTCTCTACCTAATTGTGTATGCAGGTATGCCTGGCAGCCAAGAACAACTTGTGGTACATGGATAGCGGCTGCTCCAGGCATATGACAGGAGATAAGGCCAAAATTTGCATGCTGACTAAGAAAGTAGAAGGCCTTGTCACCTTTGGAAGCAACACAAAGGGTAGGATTATCGGATCAGGTAAGGTAGGTAAGTGTTCTACCTGCTGCATTAATGATGTTATGCTGGTTGAAGGGTTAGCCTATAATCTACTTAGCATCAGCCAGTTATGTGATAAAGGTTACAATGTTTTATTTAATTCTCAATGCTGCAAGATTTTTGAACCTGATTCTGATATTGTCAAATTTTCTGGAAAAAGAATAAATAATACTTACATGATAAATTTAGATGAAATTCAACACACTAACCTTTGCCTTATTGCCAGTAGAGAAGACAGCATTTTTATGGCATCGTAGGTTAGGTCATGCTAGCTACACTGTTTTGCACAAATTAAATAAGCATGGCATGGTTAGAGGACTTCCTGAAGTCTCATTCAAGAAAGAAAACAAAATCTGTGATGCATGCACTCAATCAAAGATAACTAGAAAGTCATTTAAGTCTAGAACTGAAAATCTGTCTTCCAAACCCTATGAGCTGATACATATGGACCTTTTTGGGCCAACTAGATCTGTCAGCCTATCAGGGAGGAGGTATGGGTTTGTCATGGTAGATGACTTTTCTAGGTATACTTGGGTTTATTTCTTATCTAATAAGAGTGATGCTTTCTCTGAATTTCAAGAGTTTTGTGATAAAACAAATCAAAAAATTGAAAACATTTTGTCCGATCATGGAGGTGAGTTTGAAAACTCACAATTTGATGAATTCTGCAGGTCAAATGGAATCAACCACAGGTACTCCTCACCAAGGACACCTGAGCAGAATGGAGTTGTGGAGAGAAGGAACAGAACCCTAGTGGAAATGGGTCGTACACTCCTTGTCGAAGGTGGTCTACCAAGGAAATTTTGGGCTGAAGCAGTGAACACTGCCTGTTATGTAATTAACAGAGCCATGGTAAGACCTTCTACCCAGCAAACACCATATGAGATCTTAAAAGGTATGAAACCTTCTATTGCTCACTTCAAGGTCTTTGGTTGTAAATGTTTCATTCACATAAATGATAAGAAGGACCTTGATAAATTTGAACCTAAAGAAGAACCAGGAATTTTTCTTGGCTATTCTGAAAACACCCGAGCATACAGAGTGTACAATCTGAACTCTAAGCCTGTTGAAGAATCTCCACACATAGTTTTTGATGAATCCTTGGTAAATTCTAATGTTGGTCAATGCAGGAATGAAAACAATGGTGAAATTCTGAAGGAAGGAGATCCTGCAGACAAATCCGAGGATGAAGAAGGACATAAAGAGCTTAATGAAGAGGAGCCTACAGTTCAGGGGGAGGTAAATCAAGTTCATGATAGTCTAATTATAAATATTAGATATCTCAAGGATCATCCTGTAGATAATGTTATTGGAAATCTGCATGACCCTCCTATGACTAGAGGCCACTTAAGAATTCAACATGAACTTAATGCTTATGCTTTTGTATCAAACACAGAACCCAAGTCCATTGACTGTGCTCTCCAAGATGTGCATTGGATTAATGCCATGCATGAGGAGCTCAATCAATTTGACAGGAATAAGGTGTGATTTTTGGTTCCACCTCCTGATCATGAAACAGTCATAGGGACTAAATGGGTATTTAGAAACAAAACTGATGAAGCAGGGAATGTTACTAAAAATAAAGCCAGACTTGTAGCTCTGGGGTACAATCAGGAATTTGGAATAGACTTTGAAGAGTCTTTTGCCCCTGTAGCTAGGTTAGAAGCAATAAGAATTTTATTGGCTTATGCATGTTCCCTAGGAATAAATCTTCAGCAGATGGATGTGAAATATGCTTTTCTAAATGGGAAAATTAATGAGGATGTATATGTGAGACAGCCTCCTGGGTTTGAATGTTTAGATTTCCCTAATCATGTTTACAAGCTCAATAAAGCTCTCTATGGTTTAAAACAAGCTCCTAGAGCTTGGTATGACAGGTTGAGTAAATTTCTCACCGACAAGAACTTCATAAGAGGTATAGTTGATCAAACATTGTTTACCAAGGTAAGCCATCCAGATATTCTTATCATTCAGATTTATGTGGATGACATTGTGTTTAGGTCAACTAACCCCAAATTGTGTGAGGAATTCTCTCAAATAATGACTGATGAATTTGAAATGAGCTCAATGGGTGAGCTCAAACTATTTCTTGGACTGCAGGTTACACAAACAGAAGATGGCACCTTCATCTCTCAGTCCAAGTATGTAAAGAACTTATTGAAGAAGTACAAAATGGACAACCTCAAGGAAATAGCTACTCCAATGTGTACCTCAACCAGTTTGGATGAAGATTCTAAAGGTAAACCTGTGGACCAAAGGCTATACAGAGGTATGATCGGATCTCTTCTCTATCTTACAGCATCTAGGCCTGATATACAATTTGCTGTGTGTTTATGCTCTAGATTTCAGGCCAGTCCTAAAGAAACTCACTTTAAAGCTGTGAAAAGGATTTTTAGGTATTTACTAGGCACCCAAGAACTAGGTCTCTGGTATCCTGCTAAGTGTGAGTTAGAGCTTCTAGCCTACACTGATGCAGACTATGCTGGGTGTCGAGTAGATAGAAAAAGCACCAGTGGCTACTGTCAATTCCTTGGTGGCTGTCTAGTGTCTTGGGCATCTAAGAAGCAACACACTGTAGCATTATCCACAGCTGAAGCTGAGTATGTTGCAGCATGTAATTGTGCAGCCCAAGTACTTTGGATTAAGCACCAACTGGCTGATTATCAGATAAATCTGGGATGTATTCCACTTTTATGTGATAATACTAGTGCTATATGTCTTGCTAAAAATCCTGTTCACCATTCTAGGACTAAGCATATAGAGATAAAACATCATTTCTTAGAGATGCTGTAAATAAAAATGAGATTGAAATGAATTTCATATAAACTGAAAAATAAATTGCTGATATTTTTACTAAGCCTCTTGGGAATGAAAAATTTAAGTTTCTTAGAAGAGAACTTGGCTTATGTAAATTTCAGCATGATGAATGATTGTTTAACTGCTGTGAATAAAATTTCTGATGTGGACTTGCATTTGATTGCTTGGATAATTCATATGGATGTGAATATTGAAACAGACTCATAATCATTACTGAACATGCATGTAGAACTGTCCTGCATTGCATTTCTCTACATAACCGTGGTATATTAAATAGTAGGCTACTAAAGAGCAGGGAAATCTGTCTGGAGGTTCTTACTATGTGTGAGATGGTCCTTGAGACCAGGTTCTCCGCCTAGTACTATGGGTTATATTGATTGATAGGGGAGTCTGAATGAGCATGAATTTTAAAATACTTTGTTCAGTGTTCAAAGAAAGCATTGCATATATTCAGGGGGAGCTTGTCGAGTATTTGCATGTCTTTGCGTATCATTCATTCATGACCTATGCATAAGCTCTCTCTCAATTAATTCTTACCTTTCATTAGCAAATTGCATGCATATAGACAGGGGGAGTATTGCTAGAAATTCAGAGTGGTTTCAACTTTCTTGAAGTCATTCAACCTTTAACTCTGAATACTTGTCTCTGACATTATGGCAATCTGTTGGTCAGTTCTGATTTCTAAGCAGTAGAAAATGGACTTCTTCATTTATAAGAATTTGAATTGTTCAAAGACTAATGTAATGGTTTAAATCTTATAATGGTTGGAGTTTAAAGATTGCAATCAGTATATAAGTAAGTTGAAAATTGATAAAACTCTCAACCTCTTTCTTATTTCATGTCAGACAAAGCTAATCATATCTGAAATCTGAAAACTCATCTGAAATCATGTTAGAGAGGTTAAGTATGTGTATTGTTCTTAAACAAGTCATTCTGAAACATAAAAAGGACAGCTAAGAAAGATATTGAAAATCATTGAAAATCATTGAAAATTAATATTGGCAGAGCAATGACTGGTAAATCACTAAGAAACTGAGTGATCCATCACAGAAGTGGACAACACTCATGTCATAAAGTGTATCAGCTATCTCTGTATAAAATGTGCAAAACAACAGGCTGGTTTCACTGAGTACCTGGGGGTAACTGGCGTGTGATAAACGTGTACCCTCACACAAAAAGGTGTAACTCAGTTCTGTTAAATTTGATCATAGGCAGAATGGTTCATCTTGTTGAGTATCTAGGGGTATTGGCGTCTGATAAACGTATACCCTTACGCAGAAAGACTCATGGTACCTGAATGCTCTAAATGGTCTAATATTGATAATGCTGCTCCTTCAAAAGAAAAGTTCATGAGTGTAAATTTGTTTAGTTTCAATACATGACTTGGTTTCTCTCAATTTTTTTTTTATGAGACTATGAAAGTAAGATATTATGAAACTAAATCTTTCATGCAAATGTGATTCTGGTTTATTATTTTATCATGCACAGTGAACTTATCTATTGCTTGTAGTGCATGAACTCCAAATTTTATCATCCTTAAATCAGAACTCTTTCTGACAACAGTTTCTAATTTCATATGACTGAAGACTCTATGCTTTAGAATGCTTATTCATGAACTACCTGTTCAGAATGCCAGTCAGTTCTTCTCTTAATCCTTCCCTTCTATTTAATTTTGCCCTCCTCTTTGTTGATGGCAAAGGGGGAGAATATTGTCTAGGGGGATGTCTAGGGGGAGAATACATATCTGTCTGAATTCTGAATTCATTCTAAGGGGGAGTGGGAGTGTATATGCATAATGATAAGGGAGAGTTTGAGATAGTGAGTTGCATGCATTCATAGCATCTGCATGTCAATCTGCATAACTCATCATGTCTTTCATCAAACATATACCTATATGTCAGGATGTTGTTATTCTACTTCATATGGGGTTACCATCATCAAAAAGGGGGAGATTGTTGTGACCCCTCTATGTTGATGATGTTGACACTTGCTTTATTTCATTGGTAACACCATTGTTTTGATTGATTGGCAACTGCTCTTGCTTTGATGAAATTACTCTATCAGATTGACTATGTGTTCTTTGCATTTCATACACTGCTGTTTGCATTTCCCACTGTCATGGGTCGACGCATCCTCTGATGGGTCGACTCCTTTAGCAGACTTGTCTAGATTGAGTCTATACAGCGTCAGTTCATGCATGTCTTAAGCTAAGTCTATACAGCGTCAGTTCATGCATGTCTTAGGCTAAGTCTGTACAGCGTCTCATTCATGCTTTGATTAATGATGTTTGTACATCAGTCTTCACATTCTAAGTCTGTACAGCCATTGGGTTTGGACTCAGAGTCTGTACACCAGATTCGCCTTTGAATTGGTCAAGTGTCTACATTCCTTCACTATAGCTTTCACGTATCCAAAGTCTACACATCGTGAAAGTCTATTCATTCTTCACTGACTTTTGTTCAAGGCAAAGTCTATACATTGGAGTCTTTCCCTACGTTTCTTAAGTGAAGTCTGTACACTCGTTTCTGAAGCCTGAAGTCTATACACTCCAGCCTATTCCTACGATCAAGGCTTTAGCTACACTTAAGCCTGTACATTGGCTTCGCTTCATCAAGTCTGTACATTGAATCGCCAACTTATTTGAAGTCTATACATCCACAGTGATATTTGAAGTCTATACATCCACAGTGATATTTGAAGTCTATACATCCATCGTGGAGCTTCAAGTCTACACATCGCTTGATTTCCTAAAGTCTGTACATCTACAGTGAAACTTGAAGTCTGCACATTGGTCTTCAAATCCAAAGTCTGCACATTGGTCTTCGAATCCAAAGTCTATACAATGGTCTTCACACTTGAAGTCTATACATTCGATGTGCAGAGTTGATGTCTATACTGTGCCTTATGCTGATCGAGTCTACACATTAGTCGGTGGCAAGTCTGTACACTGGCCTCAGCTATTCAAGTCTATTCACTGGACTGTTTGGTCAAGTCTATACAGCCTTCAGTTGAAATTCCTCAGCTATTCAAGTCTATTCACTGGACTGTTTGGTCAAGTCTATACACCCTTCAGTTGAAATTCCAAGTCTGTACATCGGACTGTGTTAAGTAAAGTCTATACATCCGATTGTACAGTGTCTTAGCCATCGTCTCACTTCTTCAAGTCTACACAATGGTCGGTGGTAAGTCTACACATTGGTGTTTCATTCGAAGTCTGTACACTCACTAGTGAACGACAAGTCCACACATTGGACTGTAGCAGCTTGTTCTTCAAAGTCTGTACATTGGGCTTTCACATGAAGTATGTACATCCGTTCGTTCTGCATCGTTATCAAGTCTGTACAACCACTCTTTGAGCATCAAGTATATACATTGGTATTGGGTGAGCATAGTCAAGTCTGTACACTGCACTCGAGTCCGTTGTCTTCAGTAAAGTCTTTACATTGGCATCGGTCTTCACCTTGAGTATGTACAGTGGCTGCTTCATATAGGAAGTATGTACAGCCGTTGCCTCTTCATATAAAGTCTATACTTTGGGCAAGTCTGTACACTAGTTTTCCTTCTTATGAAGCCTTTATATTTACTAAGTCTATACACTGCTTTCCTTCTCATGAAGCCTTTACGATCATTGAGTCTATACACTACGTTGTGCATACTTTGCATTGCACTCGTGGTTGCAAAGCCTGTACAGGGTTTACAGTTAAACTGAATATGTTCTTGTCTGTCTGACAGGGAATGCAGAGATAAATGAAGGGCACGTGATCCGAGTTACCTGGCTCGTTATTCGAGAAGAATAAGGTATCCAGATGAGGACACGTGTTCTGACACTCCATTGGATGCTGCCACGTGATCCAAATGCTTTGGCGGGAAATGTGGAGAGCACACGCCTGCTGCTGCTGCTGCTATATATACATGCCTTCTTCCACAGAAGAAGCGAGATCGAAGAGAAGGATAGAAAGTCTATACAGCCAAAGCAGCAAGGCTCCTTCGATCCACTGAGAGAAAAGATACAGAGAAGAATAAGAAATAGAGAAGAAGAAGAAAACGAGAGAAGAAGAGATAGAGAGTTGATTGAGAGTGAGAGTGAGAGAGTTTGTATCTCAATCTCGTGGTTCAAAACCAGAGCTGAGCTTTGCTCTTTAGAGCTACATTGCTTTTGGGTTTTCCTTTTTCGTTTTGATTCTGTCTATCATTTCTGAATATTGTTTCCTCAAGCTGTGTGTCAGCGGTCTTGCAGTGGTAGTCTCCACTGGACGGGTTAAGCTGTATTTCCCCAGCGGTTGCAGAGGATCAGATCCTCTGGTCGGCAAGCTGTAGTGCCCAGCGAAGCTGTGTATCAGCGGATTGTTTGGCCAAGCTGTAAAGCCCAGCGGACGCAAGCTGTGTTGCGCAGCAGGAAGCCATACTCGGTTGAGTGTGGGGTGGACGTAGGTCGTTGACCGAACCACCTAAAAATTGTGTGTGCAGTGTGTTTGTGTTTTTGTTTGATCTGTGTGCGATGGGAATTCTTGCTTAGCTTATTTGGTTTCCTTGCTCATGCTCATGTCTAGCTTTCGATATATAGATATGGTGAATGGCTTTCATGGGTCGACCCTTTGCTTAGCATTCTTCCTTTAGCTTAACTGATGTTTGCCTAAATTCCGCTTTAGAACTTACAGTAGTTTTAAATTAGGCAAGTTGATCTATTCACCCCCCCCTCTAGATCCACACTCAGTGAAGATAGACTGCGTCCATCTAACCCAACACCTTTCACTTCTACTGTTCATTCTGACGACTCGTTCACTCTAAATGACCCATTCCCAATTCCAATGGAGCAAGGAGGCCCGAGCCAGGGTGGGGAGAAGCGGAAACGATGGGCTCGTCGTCCGAGGAGGCTGAGAGATGATGCCGAGGAGGCTGCCGTGGCGGAGGAGATTGCCGTGGAGGAGGAGGCTCCTCTTTTGGCCGTGGAGGACCCTGCGGGCTCTGGTGACGCGGGAGATGACGAGCACGATCCGGTAAGCCCCTTAGACTTCCATTCTATTGGTTTACTGGGCTAAACGGGCGGACGAGAGGCTGTGTGGAGAAGGCCGGGGAGTGAGGGAAGGAGGCGTCCAGGGGCATGGACGCCTCCACATTTTCTTTTTTTTTCTTTTTATCTATTTATTTATAAAATAAGATTAAAAATAAGGAGGCGTCCAAGGCTTGGGACGCCTCCATGATAATATATATTATTTTATTTATTTTTGTTTTTATTTTTTTGGGTTTTTCTAAAAGTAAAATAAAGAAAATAAAGAAGAGGCGTCCAAGGTGTTGGACGCCTATAAAAAAACATAAATATTTTTAAAAATAAAATAAAATAAATAAGTAGCATATACATTGTTATTGTTTATTACTATCCATGCTGCTGATGCGTTCTTTTGTTTGTTTTAGTGGTGTGCAGGGCGTGATGAAGGGCCAGATCAGCTGGTCTCTAGTGGTGGCAGCGTACCGTGGGCTGCCAGACTTCCAGAGGGCACGTGTGGACGCCATGGGCTTTGGAGCCTTCCTCAGGATCGAGCCCTTCCGGCTCGACCTTCCTCTTATCCAGGCATTGAGGGAGCGGTGGCATGCGCCGAGTCGGGCGTTTCTGATGCCTTGGGGGCACATGGTGCCGACGCTTGAAGACGTAGCTCGGATCACCGGGCTACGAGTTGACGGAGAGGCGATCAGCGGGGTCACCTACCCCGACTACCGAGAGAGTGCCCTGGACTTGCTGTGGTTAGAGACGAGCGTGATCGACAGAGACAGCAGGGTAGTCGGCCGAGTGGAGATTATGGAGGCGCTCGGATTCGTCGACCCGCGCCAGCGGGTTAGCGAGACTGGAGCGGAGTTTCTGGCACGACTGGAGGGAGATGCCCGTGCAACTTTCACCCAGGACCCGAGCGAGCGGGAGCTGGTGGATCTAGACCTCCGGAGGTTCCTCTTCTTCTTCCTGGGCCGCCTTCTGCTGGGGACGAAGGGTGACGGCATCCACTGTCGCTTCCTCGGGATCCTGGCGGACCTTGACAGAATGGGGCACTACGCGTGGGGAGCGGCTCTGCTTGCCCATTTGATTGCTGATCTCTCCCAGACTTCAGAGAGGGAGACGACAGTCAGCGGCTTTGCACCTTTTCTCCAGGTACATAATTTATTTATGCATTTTACCGTAGTTAAATATGTAATTACTCATGCTAATGATGTATGATGGATGCAGGTGTGGAGTTATTACTACTTCCCGATGGGGAGGGCCAGGCAGGGGAACAGGAGAGCCATTACTCTAGCGCGACGGTGGAGGCCGGTCGTGGTAGCGGCACCACACAGCTACCAGCTGGTGTCACTTCGTCGGGAGCTGAGCAAGTATCCCGAGGCCATGGTATGATGCGTATGATTTTTTGTGTTTTTATACATGTGACTAAATGGTAACTAACATGATGTATGTATGGTGATGCAGGTGGTGTGGAGACCCTACCTGGGCATGGGCGACGCTGGCCAGCCTTGGGTTGTAGCGGGTCTTCCTCGTTTCGGGTGGGACGTGTGGGTCCATTGTCTGAACGAGATCGAGCCGTTGCGGCTTAGACTGGTTATGAGGACGTTGGGGCTAGCCCAGGAGTGGGTTGATGTAGATGAGCCGGCCCGCATCGGGCGGAAGACCAAGGGGAAGGCAAAGATTGTGGACTGGCGTACGCGCTTCCCAGCACAGTACCAAGACTGGCAGCAGGGCGGCGCCCCAGTGGTGTCCCATGTACAGGACAGCACTGATTACATGAGACGGTATCGAGCTACGTACGGGGACCGCCTCTCCCTCGGTGGTATGGCAGGGGTAAGTGTGAAATGAAAATGCTTCATTCTTCTATGTGTATATGCATGTGATACTAACTCATATGCCATGCAGGATGCTCGTGACGACATGATCCCCGACCTGCGGGCCCAGTTGGCGGACGCCAGGTGGCAGTTAGTGGCCATCCGACAGGAGTTGGAAATCCTGGTGAGTCTATGCAATGCATTTTTGTGACCTGGATTTTTGATACTTGGCCTCTGACTGTCATTTGCTCTGTGTTTCAGCGGGCCCACCAGGCAGCAGCAGCCGGGACGGCTGGTGGAGCGGGTTCCAGTTCGTGGGGCCCTCCCCCGGAGATCTCTGCCCTTCAGGAGCAGCTGGCGTATGCGGTGGCTCAGGCTGAGGAGGCCGAGCGTGACCGCGAGGCTCGAGTGAGTGCTTGCTTGGCCCCGACCCTCTTCTAGCTACTTTCCTTTTATCACTGCTCTCTTATGGTGCATGTGTGTTTGGACAGGTGGCAGAGATTCGGGAGGCCCTGGCCCGTGCTGTTCGTGTCGAGCAGGAGCACGATGCCTGGGCGGCAGAGCGTGACGCCCGGATTGCGGAGCTAGAGGAGGAGCGGCGACGGGAGGCTGAGGAGCTTCCTCGCGACGTGGTGGATCTGCGGATCACCCTCGAGCTGTCGAGGAGAGAGGCGATGAGAGAGAGAGAGGAGAGGGAGAGGGAGAGGGAGATCCAAGAGAGAGAGAGGGAGAGGGATAGGGAGATCCTAGAGAGAGAGAGGGAGAGGGATTGGGAGATCACAGAGAAAGAGAGGGAGTACAGGAGGGCAGAGCGACATCGAGATTGGGACGAGAGGAGGGCTCTGGTGGCCCTGGTGTCGGAGCTCCGACTGAGTCTTGGCACGGCGGAGGGGAGACTTCGGGAGAGTGAGGAGCGGTATCAGAGGGCGAAGGAGCGCGGGGCGCGACTTCGTCAGTCTGGTTCCTTTTCCGTGGGCAGCTTTCTAGTTTCTTCGGCCGAGGAGCATCGCCGCACCTTGGAGGCTGGCGCGCCACCGCAGGGCGAGGCGAGCACGGCTTCTCAGGGTTCACAGAGGTCGCAGAGGCCCCCTAGGGATCCCCGTCAGAGGAGGGAGGAGAGAGATGACCAGGAGAGTGATGGCGAGAGTTAAGGAGTTGCTTGTACACTACACCCTCCTTACTGCATGATGTACTTTCGACTATTATATGAAATGAAAATGGCTTTCTTGTGTTGTGTGTACCTTTCCTCTCTCACTTTTTTGCTGCACCGAGTTGTTTCGAGGCATGCCTTACGAGACTTTGCCCTGAATAGCGGGCAACTGCGCTTTGCACGGGGGGATTCTGTTTCCTTTCTCCCCCTTTTTGGGCGCGTCCAGGCGCGAGGATGCGTCTTAATCCTCGAATTCAAATTTAAAGCGTCGGGTGGCCTTTCTTCTCCCGTGCCTTACCCGAAAATGAGCCCGCCTTCCGCCGAAACTCGCTCGCTCGTCTTTGTCTTCTTCCTCTAGATCGATGGAGTTCGGCGGTCTGGACCACGGTGAAGGTGGAGAGGGATGCGGGACCCCTCGCCTGAGGAGGGACGCGCCAGAGCACGAAACAACGTCCATGGAGGAGGAAGGGCCGCTTCGTGCCCCCGAGGGACCCGAGGGAACCAATGGCGCGGAAGGAAGTGAACACGGCTCAGTGAGTGCTTTGGTTTCCCCTTCTTTGATCTATTTTGAGTTTTGAAGCGAGGCGTGCGAGGGGGGAAAGGGTTCGGCGAGTGTTGCACTCAAATGATGGACGCATCCTAGACAGGGGACGCGTTCTTTTTTATGATGCGAGGCCCTTCTTTCTTGGTGCAGGACATGGCGAGGACCCTGGGCCTGGCCGATGAGTGGGAGAGTGCAGACGAGCCGAGCCGCGTCAGGAAGGAGAGTCGCGGCAAGGCGAAGCTTGAAGACTGGCGCATACGTCTCCCTGGACAGCAAGGGGGCGTACTGGTGCAGGATAGTGCCGACTTCCTGCGGCAACCGAGAGAGAGTTACGTGGGTCTTCCCCGAGCTAGGGATACGCGCGATGTCGACGGGTCTCGTGCCCAATTAGCTGAGGTCAGGCGGCAACTGGCCGCCACTCAACAGGAACTATCGCTCCTGGTAAGCTAAGTGCTGCATTTTCTATTTTTTTAAATGTGGAGCTTAGCTGGCGGCTGTTGTTTGTTCGTTCCAGTGTGCCCAGCAGACAGCGATGGTGGGAGTGGCTGGCGGCGCATCTTCCAGTTCCTCGGCCCCTTTTCTTGAGATTGCCTCCCTCTGGGAGCAACTTGCCGGCGCGGTGGCTCGGGCTACCCGGGCGGAAGAGGAGCGTGATGCCTGGGTGGCGACTGTAGCAGAGCTGCGACATCACGGTGAGGAGAGACCTTCTCCAGACATCCTGGAGTTAAGGGTTCTTCTGCAGATGATGAGGAGAGAGACAGAGAGAGAGAGAGAGTCGAGAGAAGGGCCGAGCGTCAGCGGGATCAGACCGAGAGGAGGGCCTTGGAGGCCCAAGTGAGGGAGCTCCAGCTGGGCCTTCAGGCCGTCGTGCAGAGGCTAGGAGGGATGGAGATGCGCTACGAGAGAGCGAGAGAGTTCGGGGAGCGACTGCGCCAGTCTGGTCGCTTTGCCGCTAGTGGCTTCTTTGCCACGCCAGGGGAGGAGCAGCGAGTCATTGCTGTGGAGCCGGCGCCACGAGGCGAGGCGGGTGCTACTGCACGGGGATCCAGGAGGCTTCTGAGGGACCCTCACCTCAGGGGAGAGGAGAGGGACGCCTAGAGGGACGAGCATGAAGATAATGGCAAGAGTTGGTGAGCTAGTGGACCCGCCTCCTCTCTATGATTGTAGTGTTTATGACAGCTTATGTAGAATTATGAATGGAGTGATTTGATTTTATGTTGCTTATTTATTCTCTTGTGCGTTCCCTCTTCCATACACTTCTTCTCCTTTGCACTGTTCCCATGTGATGGGTCTGCCGAGACTCCACCCCAAGCAGAGAATCGCGTCTTGTTGTGACCATTTTCCACGGGAATCTGCCGTTGAAGTCAATAATGACGGCCCTAGTTCTTTCTCCCGGATGTTGTGTCAAGTGTTGCAGACGTCCTCCAAAACATGATAGGGTATCCCTAGACAACATAGGGGGCTAGTCGTCATATTCTTCGTCCAATCAATCACCCTGTACGAGCGGTGAAGTGACACACGGGACCGCATGGTAGGTGCCTCATCGCGAGGGCTATCATTAAAGGTGATGGAGGCAATCTTGGCCTGCACTCCTTCCATTTCAATAAATTCTTGTCCCTTTTATCCTCCAGGTATATCGAGAGCTAACTCGAGGAGCACAAGTTCTCATGGGAGAGGAGAAGTTCAAAATTCCGAGAGTTGGATGGAGGGCAAATCTTCCCACTCCTCGAAGAGAAGCAGGTCCAGTGGTAGTAGTTCCAGGAGGCTTTCGGACCTCGAAGGGCACTTCAGCGAAAGGGCCCAATCACAACTCGTAAGCTGAGCTTTTCTGCCCTTTTCTCATTCTTTCTTCCTTCCTCTTGACAACACCCTTCTCCATTTCTTATGCACGCACAGAGTGTGATGAAATCACACATTTCATGGGAGTTAGCAGTGGCCGCATACAGGGGTCTCCCGGATTTTCAGAAGGCCAGGCTAGACGTGATGGGATTTGGCACCTTTCTTCGGATCGAGCTGCTCGAGCTCGACCTGGTTCTGATCCAAGCCTTGTGTGAGAGATGGGACCCAGTGAGTCGGGCATTCCTGATGCCCTGGGGGCACATGGTGCCCAGCTTGGAGGATGTGGTCCGGATCACAAGCCTGAAGGTGGAGGGCGAGGCAGTGACCGAGGTCACTTATGCATATTACCGAGAAGGTGCTCGGAAGCTACAGGGTTTGGACCTAGATGGTCGGAAAAACAGGTCGGTAGCTAGGGCGTCCCTCATGGATGCATTAGGGCTCACCGACACTCGTCGGCGGGACGATGAATCCTCAGAAGATTTCATGGAAAGGATGGAAATAAGATGCCGTGCCGTGTACTGCATAGATTTCGGCAACTGGGAAAGATGCAACATAGATTTGAGGAGATTTCTCCTCTTCCTTTTGGGGAGATTGGTACTGAGCTCGAAAGGGGACGATATCCAATGTCGCTTCCTGGAGCTGCTATCAGACCTTGAAAGAGTAGGGTACTACGCCTGGGGAGCTGCCATGCTGGCGCACTTGTTTACAGGCCTGTTCCAAGAAGTGGATCGTGAGATGGCTGTGAGTGGTTTCACACCATTCATCCAGGTATTTTTGGTTTTACTTGTTTTGTATTTTTTTTGTGTTTTTGCAAGGTACTGATGACCTGCGCCGAGCAACTATGGAGCTATTATTACCTCCCCATGGGGAGAGCTCGGCATTGGCGACCCGCGATGGTGCCGCTAGCCAGGCGATGGGAACCCATCATGAGTGCGGCACCCCTAACCTACCAACTGATGGTGCTAAGGCGGGAGCTACAGGAGTTCCCTACAGCGATGGTAAACTGGAGACCCTACTCAGACATGGTCGATGCCGACCAGCCGTGGGTTCTAGCAAGTCGTGTCCGGTTCGGACGGGAATTGTGGATGCACTGCCTGAATGAAATCGAGCCGCTTTGGCTACGATTGGTTATGAGGACTTTGGGACTGGCTCAAGAATGGGTGGATTCAGCTACGCCACCTCGCGTTGGCAGAGAGACGCGAGGACCGATGACCTGCATTGACTGGCGTGTGTGATTCCCCGAACAGTACGAAGACTGGCAACGGGGTGGCATAATCGTGGAATCGCAGGCACGGGATAGCGAGGATTATCTCCGTCTATACAAGACAAGGTACGCAGAGCGGTTCCAACCCCGGGGATTTGTGGAGGTAGGTTTCCCCTTTTCCTCTTTTCTTCTTTCTCCCTTTTTTTTGGTTTTCTGGTGGAAATGCTGACTCGTATGGCTGCAGGATATCCGTGATACGATGATAGCGACTTTACGAACTCGCTTGGCAGAGATGGAGCAACAGTTGGGCGATGCCCGCGGAGCTACGAGCGCCTTGGTAGGTGTATAATGCGTTCCTAATTAAAACCCCAGATTCCAGGTATTGGCTGCTAACTCATGTGGTTATAGCATGCCCAGATTGACGCGGCTTCCCCAGCGACGGGAGTAGGTGGTGCCTCTTCCAGCTTGTGGATTCCCACCCCAGAACTCGATTTGCTTCACGAGCAACTTGCTCGTGCCACGCAGCGTGCCGCAGAGGCAGAAGGGATGCTCTCTATACAGGTAAGAGTCTCAGTGTCGAGTTCTCCTTGTTTATGCCTTGCCGCGTATCTTGAGATGGTACATCTGGCAGGAAAAGGAGACGGAAGATGTGCTTGCCCAAGCTGCGTAGAGGGCGGCTAGGATAGCAGAGCTGGAGGGGGAACTGCAGCGTCGTCCAGATGATGACTCTTCCAGAGATGCTATGGAACTGAGGATCACTCTCCAGTTGGAGAGGGAAGACCGTGAGAGAGAACGTGCAGAGAGAGAAAGAGATGAAGAGAGAGAAAGAGCCAACAAATTGACTGAAAGGGAGGAATGAAGGGCCATGGAGGCCCAGTTGTTCGAACTCCGAACCAGCCTTGGTCTTGCTGAACAGTGGCTGAGAGATGGTGAGGAGCGCTACTGAAGAGCACGAGAGCGTGGCTTTCGTGTTGGTAGCTTCTCTGCTGCTTCCGTGGATCAACGCCGGGGTGTGGGAATAGGAAGGGGAGTACAGAGCGGCAGGAGTACCACTTTTCATAGTTGGGTAGCACCTTTGAGAGCGTTTTACCCGGAGAGTAGTGGGATGAGTAATGCAGAGAGAGAGGGCGGAACTTGACGTAATTTTTTTGGTTTTTGGAATAAAATACAAGGTTTGATTTGTTTGGTTTTCACCTCTGCTTCTGTTGTCTGAATCCCTGCACACATCACTGAAACAAACAAATCAGAATTTCTGTTCTGACTTGGCCCCTTGCTCAATAAGCAAATGGTCACATTGACTGTCCTTGATAACTGGTCAAGGGGCCAAGCCTTTATTTAAGGAAGGCGAGACAAAGATGCAGTGATGATAAATGCGACAGGCAAGCACACGAATGCAAGCGGTATTAAAAGTGAGATGCTGCACGCAAATGCAATCATGCAAAATTGATTTGTTTTCTTTTTTATATTTGACATTTTTTTTGTTTTATCATAAAAAAGATTTTTTTTGTTTGCAAATATGTACATGTTCTCTTTTCCATTTTTTTTTGTTGCTTTTATCATTTCAATTTTTTGTTGCTAACGCCTGGCAAGCACCCAAATGGCACCTAACCTACGTGAGAACATGGGTTTCTTACTAACCTCCCAAGTATCCTAAGTGCACATCTAGGTTGATTTGGACCTCTAGACCCCTCGAATGATGATCCCACTGGCTAAGACTTACCCTGATGATAATACCGTCATGCCATGCTTAGGCTCCCAGTCGCTTCTGACCACAGGGATTCACCCAAAAGATGTTTGAGGTAAATGATTTGCCCGACCCGGGTCTGTTTCCTCACAACTCTAGATGGTATATGATGGAACACTCTGGAACCCTAACGACCAACCGCGCGACGCTGACCCGGAATCAGACGCCGTCGCACCCATAGGTGACGCGCTTGCATTGGCCTAAGCCCAAGGTTAAACAAGAAGACATCAAGGCGGCAAACATGGGTCTTGACCAGCCAGAAACACAGAGACTCCTTCACAGCGATAGCTTTTACTTTTCAAAGTAGGCAACCATATGTGTATATTAAAATAAGGTCGCAGACCTTGGCGGGTTTCGCCCTTTAGAAACTCCATCTAGCTTTCATCTTCAAAGGAAGGGGGAAGAGCGTAGGGGATAAACCTCCTGAGAGGACCGGCAAAGCCGTTAACCCGGCGAGCGAATAAGGACCCATTAACTCTTTCCTTTCGGACAACTTCGGACCAAATCTCGAGCATTTACATTCCACGGCCCCTTTTGTGGATTCAGACTTTTGCTTTGAGGGGTTCCGTTTTATCGCAACAGGCACGGTCACGACCAGGCTTTTCTCTTGATTTTGATTTTGTATTTCTTTTTGTGAGGGAGATATAGTCATTTGACGTTTGTGGGCTCCCTTTCGTATGCCTGCGGGGACACTGCCCTCTTCTCGTACTCTGATCGATGCTTGAGGAAATGGATCCTACTCTTGCCCTTGGGGTTCGAGTTTCGGTTTCTCATACTCAGCGTTTTAAGGGCGCCGACTCTCTCATTTGGTCGAAGAGAAAAGAATAAAGATTACAGCTTCTGGAGATCTTCTGGGTGGGGCCCCACCGTAGGTGATGCTACCGACTTTTTTGAATAAAATACATAAGTGAGCACATGTTAGCTTCCTTCGAGCGAGCATAGGCCGACGTGGCCGGACAGGGATCTCCACGGTTCTGGCAAACCAAGACCCGGTGCCTACCAAGCCTTAATGGGCCCTATCTTAACATGAAGGTTAGATGCAGTGACTTGACTACATGGTGACCACCAGGCATTGGCATTTTGAATTTTCCATATTTTTAGTGGTTTTCAATATTTCTTTGTTTTTGATGTTTTCTATCTTTTCATCATGTTTTGTTTGTTTTGTGCTAAGGGTAGTATTTCTTAAGATAAAGCCCATTCCAAGGGTGGGATAACTCGGTCCCTTCGGCGTTGACTAGCTTGTAGGCGTTGCCAGGGTACACGGCTTGAATTACATATGGTCCTTCCCAATTGGGTTGGAGCTTAGAACGCGGCCCTCCAGGTTTGACAAAAATTTGTTTTACGACCATCTCACCGACTTTGAATTTTCTCTCAATGACTTTCTTTTGGTAAAAGCAAGCGAGTCTATTTTGATACACACGCGTGTGTTCGGCAGCGGCCAGCCGCTTCTCATCCAAGAGTTCCAACTGGGCGAGGAGTGAATTACGATGATCGTCGAGGGGAAATTTCTCGTCCAATTGTACCCTGAGAGAAGGGATCAGAGTCTCATACGGGACTATCGCTTCCATACCATAAGTAAGGGCAAATGGAGTCTGCCCGGTGGGGGTACGGATTGAAGTGCGATAGGCCCATAGGGCTTCGATAAGTTTTTCTGGCCAGTCTGAAAACTTACTAGACTCGCAGGTTTTCTTGATGATTTTGAGCAATGTTTTATTGGTGACCTCCGCTTGGCCGTTACCTTGTGGGTAATAAGGCGATGAATGATGCAATGCAATTGCATACCTTTTGCAGAGGTCGTATAGGTCCTGAGAAATGAACTGTGGTCCATTGTCGGTGACGATTGTGCTTGGGACGCCGAATCTGGCGAGGATGTTCTTCATGATGAACTTGCAGACTGTTGACGCCTTGATTTCCACGTAAGCTTCGGCTTCGGCCCATTTGGTGAAGTATTCCGTCGCAGTAAGGATGAAAGATTTCTGCTTGGTGAGGGAATTGGGATCACCTAGGGGACCAATGATGTCGAATGCCCACATGGAGAAAAGCCACGGGGAGGATATTGGATGAAGTGAGGAAGATGGTGAATGGATTTTATCGGCGTGAAGTTGACACTTGACACACCTACGGACATAGACAGCACAATCCTCTTCCATAGTGGGCCAATAAAAGCCTTGGCGAATGATCTTCTTGGCGAGCATCTGACTATTCACGTGGCCACCGCACACACCCGAGTGCGTCTCCTCTACACATTTCCAAACCTCATCGTCACCAAGACATCTTAACAGAATACCAGTAAGGCTCCTTCTATAGAGTAGACCTCCAACCAATGTGTATTTCTGAGCCACCCTTCTTATGGCTTTCTTGTCCTCTGTGGTGGCCCCTTCAGGATAAGACTGATCTTGACAGTATTTGATGATTTCATATAACCATGGTTTCTCTTCATCAGCCAGTTCTTCTTCGGCCTCTGCCAACATGATTTCCCTCTTCTCAAGGATATCTTCCTGCAGGATCTTCCTTGCTATCTTGTCTTTGATATTTATGTAGGAAGCATCATCGATTGCAGGGGCGTGAAGTTTGTAGATGGAAATGGACTCAAACCATCTTCCTAGAGGGAACCTTATGGATGATGCCAACGAGGCGAGGGCATCGGTGAGAATATTCTGATGACGAGGGACATGAACAAAGATCAGTTTGGTGAACAGTTTGGCAAAGGCAGCAGTGAGTTCTTGGTATGGCTTGAGTTTGGGATCGCGAGTGCGATATTTAATGAGCACCTGGCGAAGGATGAGTTGACTATCACCTACGACTCGCAAATCAGTGATACGAAAAGAATGAGCGAGTTCTAGGCCAGCTAGAAGAGCTTCATATTCGGCTATATTGTTGGTAACTAGAAATTTGAGCTAGTATGCCAATGGGAATGTGAGGCCTTCAGGCGACAGGAGGGCGACGCCGATTCCTCTCCCTTGAGAATTCAGAGCTCCATCAAAATATAGCGTCCACATTGGCTCATCTGATTTATTGACGGACATTAGTTCCTCATCTGGAAACTTTCATTGGACGGGATCGAACTTGGGAAGATGATGGTGAGCGAGATGCTCGGCTATGGCATAGCCTTTAATCACCTTTTGCTGGATGTAGGTGATGTCAAACTAAGAGAGAAAACTTTGCCAACGTGCTAGCCTATCCGTAAGGACGGATTTCTCCAGAAGGAATTTGATAGGATTCATTCGAGCAATCAAGTGGACCTCATGAGCCAAGAAGTAGTGCTTCAATTTCTGCACTATCCAAACGAGGGCAGCACAGGTTTTCTCCATGACGGTGTACTTCTGCTCACAGGGATTGAGAATTTTGGACAAGTAATAGGTTGCCCGTTCCTTGCCTTCTTCATCAGCTTGTGCGAGGACGGCTCCCACGGAGTCATCCAAGACTGAGACGTAAAGGATCAGAGGTTTTTCTGGTTTATGATGGGGACATCGAGGCAAGACCGCACGCATTTTGTTTGTATTTATGTCCTTTCATATTTGTATGTATACCCTTGTGTTATATGGGTACACAATTGTAAGTCTTAGTGGGTTTATATGTAAAATTCCAGTAGGCCCAAGCAAGGGGGCCCTCACCCCTTTCCCATTGGTCCACCTAGACTATGTGGGGCTGGTCAACCATCCTAGGTGGCCATCTAGAAGGTTGGAATGCCAATTGACCACATGGGAGACAAGTGGAGTAAAAATTCAAAGGTAGGCTACATACCTCACCTACCTTGTCCCCCCATTAGAATTAATTAAGAATTTCATTTTTTTTTATTTTATTTGAATCAAATATGAAGTCCCTTAAATGCTCCTCCAGATCCTAGATCTAAGGGTATTCATGGTCTTTTTTTATTTATTATATAAGTCATGTATTTCTATTATTCTAGAATTAATGAAAGTGAAAAAATCATTGTGCAAGAACCCCTCTCTTGGAGAATTTTGACCTCTCCTCTCTCTCCCCCTGGTTTCTTCATCCCCAACCCCCATTCTAGAGTGATATCTCCTTCCCCCCACCTCCGGTGATCATCGGTGCCGCCGCCGCCGCCGCCGTTCGTGCCGCCATCACGCCGCCGCGGAGCCGCCTTCGGTGTCCTGTCCATCCTGGATAGAGGCTTCTTGTCTGAATATCTGCTCTCCACCATGAGAAGATCTCAAGCTGCAATGTTTATGGTGTGTTCTTCCCTTGTACCCCAAGCTCCACCTAAATTTTCACGTCCAAATTCCATCGTTTAGTATTTTCCCATTTTCGTGCATCTTTCATTCCTAGTTCTGTTTTGTCTCTGTCTACAGTGACAGCAGCCCTTTGTTTCCCACCTCCGGCCATCTTTTTGATTTGTCCTAACCCTCCCAATTTTACTAGGAGTTCTGTCCATCACCCCCTACATCCAAAAATATTCTTAATTTTTTATCAGCCTTCTATCTATTTTTAGGAATTCGTGTTCTTCCTCAGCTACAGTGTTGTCAGTCAGATCCCAGATTCGACCATCCTCCACTTCCAAAATCAGAACAAATCACCACCACCTCCAAATCCAGATCCAAAAATTGTCTGGTTTCGTAACTTGATTTCCCACAACTTTTCTGAAGAACACAACCCCAGATTCGGACGTGTACCTCGCGGTCAAAGGCAATCCACAGGAAAGTTCTCTGCTGACCTGAGATTTCAGGAACTGTACAACAGCAACCTTCAAAATTCGCCAATCAGAAGTACAGGCTTGATTATTTTTCTGCAATCCCCTTGGGTTGAAGCCCTTCGAAGCATATTTCCAACGGTGTCAGTTTCGTCGCATTCCGACGTCGGGGCTGATCGCAGCGTCCGTTCTCTCCGGAGCGCGCGCCGAAAAATAGAACCGGCAGGTCCGTGGCCGGTCATTCCGACCGGTGCCGAACGGAGCCGCCCGCCCTCCGGCCGGCGAACCAACGTGCCGCCAGCCCGAGGAGCGCTTCCCTAAGTGTCCCCACTATAGCGGTGCTATCGGGTCCCACACGGCCCCTCCGGACAGCACGTGGGCCCCACCGTCACAAGTTCGGGTGCTGCTGAATCAACGCGAGAAGCCGCCCATCAACCCGAATTCAGTCCTCCCGGGACCGTTTGTGTAGCCCTTTACCTCCCTGCGTGGAGTGGGCAGTAATTCATTTTCTGTAATATGGTGTATTAATTGTCCCGGGAGTACGAGTTTCGGCCGGGTCCGTCTTCCCTACGCCGGGCGCGTGGAGGTATCGTTTTCGCTCCCTTCTCGGCATTTTGCTTACTTCATATATATTTGTTTATGCCGCTGCTAGAGAGCATGTGTAGGGATATCTAGCTTGCTTTATCTGTTCATTACCGCTGCTGCAAGAGAGTGCGAGACCGTCCTGTGACTCGATCCGGGCACACGAGAGAGCCGATCACCCTAGCTCATTGTCGGTTTCTCAACCGCGCACGTCCGACGCTTCCCTCGTTAAGGGACAATCGCGAGCTCGTCTTGTCCGTGGTCTCGTCCCGCATCAGTTTAGGTGGAATGAGAACGGGTGGACTAGCCAGATATTCCTTCAACCCTTCAAAAGCTTTCTGATATTTAGAATTCCAGTGGAATTCTACTCCTGGCTTGGTCAACTCGTAGAGAGGTCTACACCTTTGTGAATGTTGGGACACAAACCGATGAATAAATTGCAACCTCCCGATTAAACCTCGGACTTCCCTCAAATTCTTGGGAGGCGGCATATCCCTGATGGCCTTAGCTTTGTCGGGATCTATCTCGATCCCTCTTTTACTCACAATGAAACCTAGCAATTTACCCGACGACACACCAAACACACACTTCTTCGGGTTCATTTTCAATTGGAACTCCCTTGACCTCTGCAAGACCTTAGCCAAAACTTCTGGATGTTCCATCCTGGTCCTTGATTTCACCAACAAGTCATCCACATACACTTCCAGGTATATGTGCATCATGTCATGAAATATGGCCATCATAGCTCTTTGGTAAGTAGCTCCAGCATTCTTTAATCCGAACGGCATGACCACGTAACAATATGTTCCCCAAGGGGTAGTGATTGACGTCTTTTCCTGATCCTCTTCTGCCAAACGAATTTGATTATATCCTGAAAATCCATCCATGAATGAGAGGGTCTCATATCCTGCTATGTTATCGATCAACACATCAATGTGAGGCAAGGGAAAATCATCCTTCGGACACGCGCGGTTAATGTCCCGGAAGTCGATGCAAATCCTGACTTTCCTGTCTTTCTTCATGACCGGGACAATGTTCGCCACCCATTGAGGATAAAGGACGACTCTAATGAACCTGGCTTTGTGGAGCTTATCGACCTCTTCTTTCATTTTCAAAGCCATCTGAGGGTGAAAACGCCTTAACCTTTGTTTTACCGAGATGGACCCTGATTTTAGAGTTAAACGGTGTTCGACCAAGGTTGAATCTAGACTCGGCATATCCTCGTAGCTCCATGCAAACGTGTCCTTATATTCCTTGAGAACTTCAATTAATGCGTCTTCTTCAGAGGGTGGTAGGTTGTCACTTATGAGGATGATCCTAGGGTCTTCCTCAGTTCCCAAGTTGACTTCTTTGGTGGATTCTTCTACGGCGGTTGACGGCTCGTCGAATCTCTTCATTCCACTAGCATATGCGCCAGCCGCGTCCTCATATTCCTCACCCTCATCTTCGGTAGGGTATTCTTCATCCGTGATCTCGTAGACTCCGTACCCTTCATCAAATGCACCGTCGCCCTCACATTCTATCTCCGGTAGTTGGATGGGATTTTTTAGCAACTGGGGGATGGCAAGAAGGGCCTGACACCTGGCGGCTAAATCCAGAAGGAATCGATGAGGGATCTGCCTACCCTTGGATTTCTTCCTAGGTACTACCCTTGACCTATCATTCCTAGATTGACTGACATTATTTACAGAAGAAGAGGAAGACGAAGAGGATGGTGTAGAATGTACAAAAGAAGACCCCTCAGAGGAGGGGTTGAAAAGGTCGCTCATCGGAGCTTGGACGGGTGGTCCGCAGGGCGGGACGCACCCGTGGGAGATGTAAGAGGTTTCCTCAACGAAGATGTGTTGTTGAGGAGTTTAAAAATTGACGTTTTTTTTTCATTTTCAGTTTTAATGACAAAACAGTGAAAAGAGATTGGAGGAGAGAGAAAAGTGGTTATGGCTAGAGGATTGTGAGGCTCATAGAGCAGATCATGGTTGAAGACCTGGCGCGGGTTGAGAAGCCCGCGTAGGTATGTAAGCAGAGAAGGGGATCTGGGAAGATCATTAGACAATTGTCTGGCCCAGGAAGAAGATATCAGCAAAGGTTGAGATGAGTGGATGGAGAAGATGGCGGCTAATGAGCCGTCGACGGTAATGTTGAGGACGGATGAAGATCTGTCGATGACAGGGTCCTTCTGGCGAGGACAAGGATAGTTTGGAACCTTGGCAAGAGTGGTAATATTCTCTGCTATTCCGGGGATCAATGGTGGTCCTTCAAGCTGCGGAGACGAGAACATCCTTTCCAGTGCAACAGAAATGTCCCGTATGTCGAACCATTTGTTCTACTCGCATTCCGGATCTTTGATCTTGCCTCTTTTGGTGATCCTCGGACATTTTTCAGCCAAGTATACAGTATGTGATCCCCCACATGCTTCTCGTGGGTAATCTCCCATCTAAACAACGGGCCCTCCGTTGAAGTGGTTTGATAGAGTCCATGTGAGGGGCTTCCAATCCGCCCTGAACGGTCCTTTGAAGCCTAGGCCAAACCTGCGGTTCGGCCTAATTTCCTTTGACGGTTTGAGCCTACCCTGTAACTATGCGCCCAGACCTTTACCCTGTTGGTAGCCGATGTTCCTCATAATCTCCCAACCTTTGGAGTGAAAAGGGAGATATGATGTTGCGGTTGCCCTGACCGGCTCCTTTGGTGCTAGTGGAACGTGAGATGAATCACGTACGTCTAGTAGTGATAATATGGGCCGATGAGACGGCCAAACAGAGGGCAGAGAGGTGTTGATAGCATCCACTGTGTGAAGGACAGGTGTACTGACCACTTTAATAATCCTCCCGTTGTAAGGAAACTTCAGGCACTGATGATTGGTGGAAGGCACATCGTCCATGGCTTCGATATAAGGGCGACCCAGTATAGCCTTGAATGTGGGGTCCATGTCGAGGACATGGAATTCCGTTGGAATTGACATGGGGCCTAGTTCTGCCTTCAGAATAATCATCCCCTACGGCGGTCTTTTGCTATTGTCATAAGCCGTGACTGTGATCGAGGAAGGTCTTATTTCTTCCTCGTTGACCCCACACAACTGAAGGGTGCTCATGGAGATCACATTTATGGACGCACCCGTGTCCACAAGACACGGGTTTATGGATACCCCATTAATTTTTATTGAAATGCACAATGCATATTTCCGAGCTTCCTTGGGAGCGAGCTCGTAGTTGTGGAACATGATGGCCGGTTGTGTGTCTGTTGGGGTCAGGACGGTCGAAATCTTCTCCACGGGGAGGTCCTCATTAACCATGACTTTTTGAAGATATTCCATCAAGGCCGCCTGGTGGGATGTGGATCTTTGAAGTAGCTCCAGGATGGAGATCCGAGCAGGCGTCTTGTCCAAGTGTTTCAATAGATCATACTGTGTTCCAGGGATAGCTCTTTCTGGTTGTTCTCCATCATCCTTCTCTGGCTGAGATCGCTCAAGATTCTGACTGTTGTGGGGGAAAACCCTGTGGAAAATCCTTCCACTCCGGAGCACCATTGCCTGCGGCTTTTGTACCTCTGTGGGGGTAGCAGTGGGTTTTAACAGGGATTTGAGGGGTAGTAGTGGAGGAATTGTTGATGAAGCAGGGGTGATGACGGGAGCAGGGATTCTGATGAGGGGTTTGTTAGGTGGAGGCATGGTGGAGGTAGAGGGGATATCACACGGATTATGGAGGATAAGGGGTCTGGAAGGTGGAGGTGGAGACGAAGTAGAAGTGGGTAGGGCTTGAAGTGGGCAATGATTTTGAGGTGGGTGATGGGTAATGAGTGGTTTTGAAGGCATTAGTGGTGATATGGTGGAGAAAGACAGGGTTATGTATGGTTGACGAATGATAAGGGGTTTAGAAGGCGTAGGGGTAAATGTGGTAGAGGTGGATGGTAAAGTGGGGGAGTGAGAGAAGATGAGAGGGTGTGAAGGCATAGTGGAGAGTGTCGGTTGATAGGAGATTGGGGTGCGGATGAGAGGGCGTAATGGTAGTGGAAATGGTGAAGGTGATACTGACGCGGGTTGATGAGAGAGAGGTGCTACCTGGGCAAGGCAAGGGTGTTGCGTGATGATAGGATTGGCGGTAGAAAGAATGGAGATACTTTCCGAGTGCCACACCTGCTCTCTCCCGACTTCCGGGAAGGAGGAGATGGGGTTAACCTGATGATTGGGATGTTGGTGCTCTGGTAATGGATTCTGGATTATGCCCATGTTGGGCTGTTGTTGTGGGGCCTGCTGAGGCTGCTGTTGTTGTTGTAGTTGCTGCTGCTGCTGCTATTGTAACTGCTGCTGTTGTAACTGCTGCTGTTGTAACTGCTGCTGTGGCCTATGAGGAGGTCTCCTAGCCTTGAGAGCGGCGACGTATCGTCTCATTTCATCCCAATCTATTTGATGTTCATCATTCATATCGTGGATGTAGTCTTTGAAATGGAAACAGTAATCTACTGTGTGTCCTGGCTGCTTGTGGTAAACGCAGTATTTGGAGGTATCAACATTCGGGGGCCACACGGGCCTTTCCCTGGGTAGCACAAGTATGTTTGAGGCCATGAGGGCGTTGAAAATATCCACCAGGGTTTCTGGCAACAGTGGATAGAAGGCTCTCTTGGGACCGACCGGCCTCTTTTGTTGCTGTTGGGGACCATAATTCCCCGGGGGTGGAACTTGGTTGTACTGAAGTGGTGGTTGTTGTTGCTGAGGTTGTGGTTGTTATTGCTGGGGTTGACGTAATGGAGGCATATTATCCTGGGGTGGATTATTTTGGGGTGGAGGACGAAGAGGGAAAGGACCTGGTTGGAGGGGAAGTCGGGGCATTTGCGGAGGCCTTGGGTTGACTGCATAGTTGGCATTATTGACCGCACCCACTTGCTCATTTGTCACGACACCTTCTGTGGCTCCGCCCGAGACACCAGCGCCTGTCTTTCTGACCACTTTGGGCTTCGGCGACTCAAACATGTTCATAATGGGGGAGTCTTTTAACTGGGTTTGGATGTACCGAGCCCTTTCATAGAGTTCCTCCATTGTAGTAAGTTTATTCATAGCCAGGACATGTCTGAACTGTGGGGTTGCATTAGACACAATCATCTTCACTTGTTCGGGCTCGGAGAGGGTATCCCTTATTCTTTCCGCCAGAGACCTCCATCTATCAGCATAGCGAACAAAATCCTCGTCGGGCTTCATCTTTTCGGCCACTAGGTCGGTAATGGAGAGTGAGGGACCGACCTTATCCCTATATTTCTGCAGGAACCTTCTCTGGACTATTTCAAAATTCTCGGCCTCGCGGGGCTCCACAGAATAGAATCACTCTAGCGCGGGACCATCCAATGATCTCCGAAAGAGGTATGCCAGGGACCTCTGATCATTTTGCCAATAGGAGGATTCATACATGAAATCCTTGAGGTGAATGAAGGGGTTGCCGGTACCATTGTATCTGCGGTACGTGGGCATTTCGGAGGGAGGAAGATGAATGACGGGAAGGATTGGCAAAGCAACCTCCGGGGTGGCTTTCACGTCCACCATTCTTCTCAAATTTTGAAATTGCTCGTCCATGCGATTGAACCTATTAAGGAGCGATTGGGCGAGCTCCTCTGGAGGTGAAGGTGGCACTTGACACTGGGGGAGAAACTGTCTCCCGGAGACTTGAGGGGGGGACCCCGAATGAGAGGGAGCTGCCGGACCGTCGACAGTCGGCCCCGGCTAAAGCGGTATGTGGGGAACAACGGGAGTTTGAGATTGTGACGGGAACTGGAATGAGGGTGGTTGTTGGCTCGCTTGTCCTTGAAGCAAGGGAGACTGGATGGCTTGCACCAATGAAGGAGATGGAATGGCCTGCACGGACTCTTGGAGAGGTGCGATGGCCAGAGTTGATTCCTGGGGCGTGGGGGAAACAGATTTCCCCTTCAGAATGGTCTGGAAGGCCCGGAGCTGTTAAGAGGTAAGCTCCATGTTGGCGAGGACGCCCAGTAAGGAAGAGATATCCTGTGGTGGGGACGTGTCCCCGGCAATAACCTGCACCTCATGCGAGGGCTCATGAGAAGGACCCGAGTCCATAGCATAGACTCGCGGGTCGGCTGACAAACCACGACTAGGGTGGTTCTCCTCAAAAGACTCGTGAGCCATGCTCACAGTTTTCCCAGAACGCAAAAACATACACTAGCAAGCATGTAGCAGAGATTATCAAACAAGTGGATGCCTTTACGCCCCATTTTTGTGTTTTGATTTTGATGATTTTTTTGTGTGTTTTAGCGAGATCCGAAGTTCACACAAAATAGGGACCCTCGTTTATTTTTGTTTCACCGCCGTGTCAGCTAGGGTCTCTCGTCTCACCACAAATGGGATGACTAACTACGGGGAACTTCAATGGTACAACCAGCCCAGTGAACGATGGGGAGATTCTTCAATGTCGGGGACTTACGGAGGTCCTAGTGGAGGAGATTCTAGTCCGTTGAGAGGAATTCTCAAATGGAGAGTCCTTCCTTCACCGGGAAAGGGTGATCCTTAGAAAAAATGAAAAAGGATATAAAAGAGGGATGAATGTATGCAATGGAATGTTGACAGAGATATAGAGTAAGAAAACAACAGAAATAACAAACATATAATAAACACCCAACCAATCACAACTGATAGTGCTGCCGTGAGCACAACGGGGGCGCGCGAGGGCGCCAAGGTGGAGACGCACGGACGGTGCCGAACTTGCAAGGGTAGCCAAAAGGAAGCAGTAGAGGTCCCACCGTGATCGCCAATCTGTGAGCGACGTCATGCGGTTCGAGGAGCAAAGAAGACACAGAGCGCGTGGGCTACTTTTTGTTTGCTGCAACACAGAAATAAGAGAAAAAAGAAGGGGCCACCACGGGAGATTGCTCCGGCGGGGCGAGCGGGACAAATGTAATATAGCAAGATATGGGGGTTAAACGGCCATAGCAGGAAGTGACTCGCCGCGGCCTCGGTGGGACGGGAATGGTCCAGAAATCAAATAGCAAGAATTCAAACGGCCATTGGGGAAGTGACTCACCGCGGCCTCGAGAATATGAGCAAAGAAGAATATAACAGAGTATAAGGAGAATATAAAGAACGGGAATTTAAACGGCCATTAGGGAAGTGACTCGCCGCGGCCTCAAGAATATGAATAGATAAGAATATAACAAAATATAAAGAGAATATAAGAACGGGAATTTAAACGACCATTTGGGAAGTGACTCGCCGCGGCCTCGAGAATATGAGCAGATAAGAATATAATAGAATATAAAGAGAATATAAGAACGGGAATTTAAATGGCCATTGGGGAAGTGACTCACCGCGGCCTCGAGAATATAAGCAGATAAGAATATAAGAGAATATAAAGAGAATGTAAGAACGGGAATTTAAACGGCCATTGGGGAAGTGACTCGCCGCGGCCTCGAGAACAAGATGTGATCGCCAGGGGCCAAAAGACCCCAAAATAAAGAAAGTGATCGCGCCTACCTCAAGAGCGGGAGATGACGGCTTGCTTCTTCCTCCCCCTTCGGCCGGCCGATGGAGAGGGCTTTCCTTGGGTACCCTTGCAAAATAACGACAAACAAGTAACGAGTGGATTAGAAAGATGAAGATGTAGTATTCAAATCATTGCAATAAAAATAATGAAATGATGGCAAGACACACACCTAGTTGGTGTTGTCTTTTAAACCCCTCTCGGACTCGAGTAGGAGGAAAATGAGATGATGGATGTAAGAAGTATATAAGAAGAGACGCCCTTATGAAGGAAGATAGAGGATGCGAGATGATGAATGCAAAAGAACTACGAAGAAAAGGAAAGGATTGGCTTATTGGATGTGCCGATGGTGAAATCCGGCGGAGCTCCGGCAGCGTAGGGATGACGTGGAAGCGCGGTGGATGAAGATGACCTTCCTCTCGCGAGCGTGGGTACCCGAGAAGCCGGCGGAACCTCCACCTACAAAAGACCCCACGGGTTAGAAATGACTCCGGTAGCCTCTGGGCCCCGGCAACCTATCGGATCTCTTAGAAGCTCCTCCAGAACTGAGGGTGATGGGGACATCACCTCCCATGCCCACGTTTACCGTTCGTCTCCTCACTCCGGTTGCATCCGGCATGGTTTAGTCATTTAATTTTGAGTCCTATGTAATTTTATTTGAGTCATTTGATGTATTTCCCTTTTATTTGAGTCATGTTTCTAGGTCTTACATTTATTTTTCTAAGTTTGAGTGTCATTAGATTGTGTAATGTGCTATTGGGCCCAATTCTTCGGGCTTGGCCCATGAGCCCCCCCTACCCCTTCGGTTATTTGTTATTGAGTCTTTTGTAAGGGACTTTTGTAGAAATGTGGGTTTCCTATATATAGGACCACATTCCCCCCATTTCAACTTAATGAATCAATCAATGAAAAAAATGCCATTTGAGAGTCCAAAGCTTAGTTTAGTGGAGTGATTCCAACATTCTTTGGGTGAGAAACCCTAGGGGAGAGATTCCCCACCCTTCCCTCTCTTAATCTCTCTTTTTTTACTCCACTTTCTTTCTCCTCAACACCCAATTTCAAATTTTCTTCTCTCTCCTCCCTTCCCAACCACCTCAACCCCCACCTACCATCATTAAAGCCCTCCACTTCCCCATGGCCTCCATTACTCCACCCCCCTAGTCCCAAGAAGATCCCTCACCATTCCAACACCATCTTCCACATTCCAATACCACTTTCCCCATTCCAACACAATCAACCATTTCCCCACACAACCCCACAACTTCCAAGGCCATTTCAAATTTGAAATCCACCCTTCCCTCCACTCACTTGTGCCCCCCCCCTCACTTTCTCCTCTCACCCACCTTCCCAAATTCGTAGCTCCTCCTCCCACCACCTGTTAGACCCCCTTCCAGACCCCATTCTTCCCTTCCCCCACCTTAGAACACCCCCTCCTAGACCCCCTCACAGCCCGGGCTTTCCCCACACTCATCCACCCCCATTTCCCCTCCCATATACCCCATTCCCCCCCATCATCATCAACCTACAGCTCTCAACCGAAGATCTACAGCAGACCAGCAACTTGCAGCGGCCACCACGACCACCTCCGGACGAGTTTGAAGACCCAAGAGCCATCGTCGGAAGCGTCTGCCAGTTTCCTTCGCAACCGAAGTGGTTTCGTCTTCTTCCAATCTCCGAGTCGTCCAGGAGGTCCATTCTCCCACAGCTGCGCAGTTCTACCTTGGCTGAGGACCTGAGCCAGATTAGAAGCTCTGTCACGATGAACCCCGAAGGAATCAGTCCTCAAGTTCTTCTTCAAAGTTCTTCATCGGCCTGTCTACTTTTAGAATCAAGAAGCAGAAGCCCATTCAGCATTTGGGAACAGAAGTTACCAATTTTCTTCCACGGTCGCATGGCTCTGCCTTCCCCAGTCTGCATCGACACCTCCTCACTCTTCTGGCTCCATAGATCGTCTCTGTTCTCTTCTAACATCCCCGTTTCTTTTTCTGCAAAGAAGACTCACCCACGGTTCTAACGGCGCTGACGGCATCAAATTTGGAGTTTGGGAGCGGCAGGACAGCCTCTGTATCCTACTGTTGGTGACCTGCCCCTGCTAGTCCGAGAAACAGAGGCCCTGTTCAAGCTCCTACCCCGACCTGCAGCTACTCTATAAGAATTTAAAAAAATTCTGAGGCATTCCCCTTCCTGGTATGAAGATTTCGCCGCTGGTCTCGCCATCAGCGAAATTCCTGAGCAAGATCTACAACAGCAACACCGACCCTCTGTCCTGGTTCGCAGACAGCAGGCAGATTCGGCGTCCACCCTTGTTCCTCGTTCTTTGCTTTGGTTTCCCCACCCCGCTTGGCCGGCTGAAGGCCCCTCCCTGCGTGGAGGTAGTATTGATGTAATATCATTAACCCCCACCCCAAGTTCCCCCTCCTGCGAGAGGTGTAGTGGTGTAATTTGTTTGGGCAGGTCAAGCGACACCGCCGCGGCGTGTGGGGATCCACTCGCCTCCCCGCTCGCCCTCGTCTCCGACCGGGACCGGTTTCTTCAAACCGGTCGAGTAAGTGCTCAAACCTTCACTCTACTTAGTGCTTGTCTTTCAATATTAGTTCTAATTCCGCTGGTTATGCGAGTGAGAGCCCGATCCTCAAGCCCCATTGCCTTGAGTGATCACCGTGGGACGAGTGCAACCGGTGCCTTCGGCACTTCGTCGGCCCCGTTGAATTGGGCTTCGAAATCTATTGGGAATCAAATCTTGGCCTTGCTGGCCCTCTACCAGCAAGGGCCCAACCCCGCAACCTCACCTTGGCATTGCCAAGTTACCCCGGGCTTGGGTGAGCGACGAGAGAGCGGCGGCCCAAATTGGCCCATTTAGATTGCGATTGTGCTTGCTTGCATTAGGTCCGAGGTTGTGTCACATCAAGTGGTATCAGAGTAAGTCTTTGATTTGTTCTCACAAGTCAAGTCCATGGGCACGCTTGCATTAGAGTTCTCATCGGATCGCTCTATGCATTATCCACCTCCCATTGTCATTGAGTCTACAGACCAAAAGGCCCCAATTCCCATCATATCCCAAGTATACCTACCTAATGGGAGCCCCATAGAAATTGACTTCATCGACATGGAAGAAGATAATTGGGTATCCCCCGAAATTGTAGCCACCCTCTCTACGACTGGACAAATTGTGCACAACGAAGACCTAGTCTTCGTTGAATTCCATAAATGGTTCGGGAAGACTAAGTATTTGGATGGGGCTTGGTGTCAAAAGGGAACATTGGCGGGTCCATGTATAATCCTAGGTAAGAAATGGTTAGATGAAAGGAATGCCGACATCGACCCAACACATCGGACTTGCCTAGTGCATCCGCCACACCTTTCAGGAACCTTTAAATTCAACAACCTTTTATTCTCCCACCCGCGGGAATCCCACCCTTGTTCACCACCACGGGTGCACCATACTCCGGCCATCATCACCCCACCATCAAAGAATCTTCCCACTCCATTAGTTTTGGAAGAAGTAGTCCACCCGCTTTGCCACATGAAGACAAATATCCCTCGGGAACCTATCCCCTCCATAGAGAGCTCCCATGTCCTAATTGAAGAGGAAGCCTCGCACAAGGATCTTCACCCTACACCACCCCCTCTAGATAAGGCTGAATTCATCTTAGAAGAGTCCCTTGTTAGGTGACTAAGGGAGAGCCTAATTAGAGAGACCTCGACCCATGTTTGCCCGCCCATAGAAAAAAATTTTCCCCTAGTGCCCATCTTCTCCTATCACACCACAATCCAAGCATCCTATCAAGTGGAGACCTTAGAGGATTTTCTTAGGGGCTTAGCATGGCAAATTGAGTTCACTAGCATGTTGACCCCTATGGCCGAACAACCTAGGAGCCTTAGCCTCCTACACCTATGCATAGGGTCTATCACCTCGATTTACACCAATGGTTGCTACACTAGCGACCTCCTTCTATTCCTCCCTACACCGAATGAGCCCAACCTTCTCCTTGATTTAGAGCTTCTTATCTCGGGTAGAAAGTCAAGCCCTCCACTCATGACAGACCCACTTGTCAAGAACATTGGCCCAACTATCATAGCGAAGGAGGACTTAGCACCTTTTAAGGATCTTGAGGACATGGAGTTCCTCCCCCTAAGTGACCTATTTTATGATCCATATGATCCCTTCCAATGGGAGTCAAGGAACTCATATGACCCAACCATCTTACCAACCACCCACCCTTGCCTACCCTCACCCACCATATTGGACCAAACCCACCTCATCCATGACCCGGGTTGCACCTTGGGAGCCATAACCTTGGACCATATATCCCTAGGTAATAAGGTGGTGCCCCACCCCATGATAACCACCTTCTTAGATCCATTCGATCCTTTCCAATAGAAGTTCAAAGGATGTCCCACACCTCTACACATGGAAGTCACCTTTGGGAAAGGCATGCATGTGTCTAGGCTTTCCACACCCCTTGGCATGAACACTATGTTGGGTCCATTCATTCATATCACTCACATGTCAAGTAGAAAGCATGAGTGGGCCACATTCGGATGTCATGGTCCTCCTTCATTCATCATGGATCTTAAGCATGTCAAAAGCATCTACGGATGTCTGGGCCCCCCCACATTCATCACCACTTTACATGATAGGTTCACCTACGGTTGCCCCGGCCCACCTAGGCCCACCAAAGTCTACATGACAACATTGCATGATAAGTCCACAAATGGTTGCACCGGCCCACCAAGGTTCATCATGGTCCATCTGGCATCATGGCAGGATAGGTCCATCTATGGTTGTCCAGGTCCACCCATAACCACTAAAAGGATAGCATTCACAAAATTGCATGAAAACCTTTGCAAGCACATCAGCAAAAAGAATGAGGCTTATAAAAGGCTGGCCGACTCTCATCGGCATCACCAAGAATTCCAAGTGGGTGACCTTGTGATGGTAAGGATGGAGAGGCTCTCCCCGGGAGCCAACTCTAAACTGAGGCCACGTGGCGCTGGTCCCTTCCAGGTCTTGAGGCGCATAGGTGCAAATGCCAACGAGTTAGATCTCCACGAGGAGTAGGGAATAAGTCCCACATTCAATGTTGCCGACCTAGTGCCATATAAAGGACCCACGGTGGTACCTAGTGAGGAGATTGAGCCTACTTCTTCCCTTGAGAGAGCACCCACCCGTGATGATAAACCACCAGCCAAGAGAGCCCAACGTGAACAAATTGAACAAATATTGGATGAACAAGTCACTACCACTCGGAGCAAGGTATATGAGCGCTATCTCGGCAGGTGGATGGATCGGTCTCGTTCGGAAGACTTGAGGGCGGTACCACTTCTACACCCTCCAAGGAGGGAAGGACACTTACTCGACAGAGTCGAGTTCTCTGCACCCCGGGAGTATGATGGGGACATCACCTCCCATGCCCACGTTTACCGTTCGTCTCCTCACCCCGGTTGCATCCGGCATGGTTTAGTCATTTAATTTTGAGTCCTATGTAATTTTATTTGAGTCATTTGATGTATTTTCCCTTTTATTTGAGTCATGTTTCTAGGTCTTGCATTTATTTTCCTAAGTTTGAGTGTCATTAGATTGTGTAATGTGCTATTGGGCCCAATTCTTCGGGCTTGGCCCATGAGCCCCCCTACCCCCTCGGTTATTTGTTATTGAGTCTTTTGTAAGGGACTTTTGTAGAAATGTGGGTTTCCTATATATAGGACCACATTCCCCCCATTTCAACTTAATGAATCAATCAATGAAAAAAATACCATTTGAGAGTCCAAAGCTTAGTTTAGTGGAGTGATTCCAACATTCTTTGGGTGAGAAACCCTAGGGGAGAGATTCCCCACCCTTCCCTCTCTTAATCCCTCTTTTTTTACTCCACTTTCTCTCTCCTCAACACCCAATTTCGAATTTTCTTCTCTCTCCTCCCTTCCCAACCACCTCAACCCCCACCTACCATCATTAAAGCCCTCCACTTCCCCATGACCTCCATTACTCCACCCCCTAGTCCCAAGAAGATCCCTCACCATTCCAACACCATCTTCCACATTCCAACACCACTTTCCCCATTCTAACACAATCAACCCCTTCCCCACACAACCCCACAACTTCCAAGGCCATTTCAAATTTGAAATCCACCCTTCCCTCCACTCACTTGTGCCCCCCCCCTCACTTTCTCCTCTCACCCACCTTCCCAAATTCGTAGCTCCTCCTCCCACCACCTGTTAGACCCCCTTCCAGACCCCATTCTTCCCTTCCCCCACCTTAGAACACCCCCTCCTAGACCCCCTCACAGCCCGGGCTTTCCCCACACTCATCCACCCCCATTTCCCCTCCCATATACCCCATTCCCCCCCATCATCATCAACCTACAGCTCTCAATTGAAGATCTACAGCAGACCAGCAACTTGCAGCGGCCACCACGACCACCTCCGAACTAGTTTGAAGACACAAGAGCCATCGTCGGAAGCTTCTGCCAGTCGCCTTCGCAAACGAAGTGGTTTCGTCTTCTTCTGATCTCCGAGTCGTCCAGGAGGTCCATTCTCCCACAGCTGCGCGGTTCTGCCTCGACTGAGGACCTGAGCCAGATTAGAAGCTCTGTCACGACGAACCCCGAAGGAATCAGTCCTCAAGTTCTTCTTCAAAGTTCTTCATCGGCCTGTCTACTTTCAGAATCAAGAAGCAGAAGCCCATTCAGCATTTGGGAACAGAAGTTACCAATTTTCTTCCACGGTCGCACGGCTCTGCCTTCCCCAGTCTGCATCGACACCTCCTCACTCTTCTGGCTCCACAGATCGTCTCTGTTCTCTTCTAACATCCCCGTTTCTTTTTCTGCAAAGAGGACTCACCCACGGTTCTAACGGCGCTGACAGCAGTAAATATGGAGTTCGGGAGCGGCAGGACAGCCTCTGTATCCTACTGTTGGTGACCTGCCCCTGCTAGTCCGAGAAACAGAGGCCCTGTTCAAGCTCCTACCCCGACCTGCAGCTACTCTAGAAGAATTTACAAAAATTCTGAGGCATTCCCCTTCCTGTTATGAAGATTTCGCCGCTGGTCTCGCCATCAGCGAAATTCCTGAGCAAGATCTACAACAGCAACACCGACCCTCTGTCCTGGTTCGCAGACAGCAGGCAGATTCGGCGTCCACCCTTGTTCCTCGTTCTTTGCTTTGGTTTCCCCACCCCGATTGGCCGGCTGAAGGCCCCTCCCTGCGTGGAGGTAGTATTGATGTAATATCATTAACCCCCACCCCAAGTTCCCCCTCCTGCGAGAGGTGTAGTGGTGTAATTTGTTTGGGCAGGTCAAGCGACACCGCCGCGGCGTGTGGGGATCCACTCGCCTCCTCTCTCGCCCTCGTCTCCGACCGGGACCAGTTTCTTCAAACCGGTCGAGTAAGTGCTCAAACCTTCACTCCACTTAGTGCTTGTCTTTCAATATTAGTTCTAATTCCGCTGGTTATGCGAGTGGGAGTCCGATCCTCAAGCCCCATTGCCTTGAGTGATCACCGTGGGAAGAGTGCAACCGGTGCCTTCGGCACTTCGTCGGCCCCGTTGAATTGGGCTTCCAAATCCATTGGGAATCAAATCTTGGCCTTGCTGGCCCTCTACCAGCAAGGGCCCAACCCCTCAACCTCACCTTGGCATTGCCAAGTTACCCCGGGCTTGGGTGAGCGACGAGAGAGCGGCGGCCCAAATTGGCCCATTTAGATTGCGATTGTGCTTGCTTGCATTAGGTCCGAGGTTGTGTCACATCAGAGGGGGTGGGCCTCTATTTATAGGGCTCCGGAGGGTGGAGGCGTCCAGGACCCTGGACACCTTCATCAGGGCAAAAAGATATTTTATTATATTTTATTCATTTTTTCTGAATATTTTCATGGAGGCGTCCAGGGTCCCGGACGCCTCCATAAGTCCCACCGAACTCCACCGAAAGTCGCATGCGGTTTAACACAACGCGTGGTTTTGGAGCGGCGACCCGTGATTTGGAAATGGGCGCGTCCAAACGGCTGGACGTCTCCACAATTTGGATTCTTTCACACACGACAAACCGTCGATTGGTGGGCGGGGCCCCGTGAGTGAGTTGATGGAGGCGTCCAGGGGCCTGGACGCCTCCAAGAAAATATATTTTTTATTTTTTTTGTTTTGTTTTTTATGCCAACTGGCATTTATATTTTTTATATTTGTTTTCATGGAGGCATCCAGGGGTCTGGACGCCTCCATTAATATATCATTTTTTATGTATTTTTGGTTTTAATAAATAAATTAAAGTAATGGAGGCGTCCAGGAGACTGGACGCCTCCATTAAGACCCTCCCGGGTCCGCTGAAAAGGCGTCGGCAGCTCCCCGACAGGCACCCTTCCTGGTTCCGGAATATTTTGGCGTGTCTGAATGGTGTTGATGCCGTCGGAATGCTGCAACGAGATGATTCCGGATGCTAAGAAGGGCAGAAGAAAACTCAAGAAAAGGAAGCACTCGAGCGATTCAAAATGCGTAAGCCGTCGCGAGCGTCGTATAGTAATATGAGACTTTCTCAGGAGACGTCAGGAATGGCGTGTCTACAGTCCTCATTGACCATAACCTTCTGCAGAAAAGCCCTGAGGGCATCCTGATGCAGCGTGGGCCTTTTGATCAACTCCAAAATTGATATCTTAGCCGGCATCCGGTCTAAGTGTTGTAGCAAGTCATATTTCGTGCCTGGCATGGGATCTACTTCTTCTACTTCGACTGTTGAGGAAGGAACTTGAGGGTTGGGTGCAGACGCACCAGGGAAAGGGTAAGTACGGTGGAATGGACGCCCACTCCGGAGGGTGCGTTGTCGTGCCGGCACGGCATCAGATGGACCCCCAATTGGCCCAGTAGGGTGAGCGGAAGGAGTAGAAATAGGGGTGAGAATGGCGGAGGTTGGCCTGACGGGCCCTGGCGGGATGATGATTGGTGAAGGGTTAAATGGAGGGGTGATGATGGAGGGCATGGCGGGTAATGGTGGAAGGGTTGGTAGAACGGTGGGGAACGTGGGGGGTGCAATAGGTAATTGGGAGAGGGCAGGGGGTGGAGTGGTTGCCAAGGTAGTGGGCCGGAGAATGGAAGGAACAGTAGGTGCGGGGAAGTTGGTGTGGTGGAAGGCCAAAAGGTGAGCGGAGGTCTCATCATCAAAAGACCACCCAACATTAGGGGCTGGGCGGTGGACTGCATTCACTTGAGCTGGCACCGGCGGCTGTGGTTGTTGTTGAGGAGTGGGAGGATGTTCTGGCATGGGATTCTGATGAATCCTGAGGTCTAGGTGCTGCTGCTGCTGCTGTGGGGGTTGTTGTTGTTGTAGTGGTGGCTGGAACTGCTGCTGCTGCGATGCCGCCTACTGCGGCCTAGCTTGTTTGCGTCTCTCCTTGATATCTTCAATCAACTTATGCATTTGGGCCCAATCAATCCTTTGCCCCTCATGCAAATCATAAACCAAGTCTCTAAACTAATAACATCTCTCGATCGTGTGCCCGGGCTGCCGATGGTATATGCAATACCTTGATTGATCGGCTGTCGGATTCCAGTTCTGGCATTCCGGAGGCAATTGAATGTCACTAGTGTACATTAAAGCCGAAAAGATGTCGTTGAGTGTTTCTGGAAGTGGCAGGTAATTGACTCTCTTGGGTCCCGGCCGAGCAGGCCCACAACCAGCGGGAGGAGGAACGTTGTGGGACTAGGGTGGTTGTTGTGGCTATTGTGGTGGCGGTGGTTGTTGTGGGTGCTGAGGAGCTTGAAAGGTGGGTCATGGAGCTTGTGGAGTGGAGAACTGGGGGTAGCGTTGAGGTTGCTAGAAACGGGGTGAAGCGGGCTGGTTAGGGAATTGAATAGCCTGAACCTGCTCATTGACTTGGACTTCCTCAGTAACTGGGCCCTGGGATTTGCGGGTGGTCTTGGATTTCTGGGCCTCGAACAATGAATGGATAGGAGAGTCTTTAAATTGGGTCTGGATAAATCGGGCCCGACTGTACAACTGGTGCATGTTAGAAATGTCGTTCATTACCAAAATATTTCGGAATGTCGGAGTAGCATTAGAAATCAGCAACTTTACTTTTTCTTCCTCTGGGATCTGCCCGGGCACACGCGAGGCCATCTGCCTCCATCTATCGGCGTATGTTGCAAAGTTTTCATCTGGCTTCATCTTTTCTGCAACTAGGTCGGTGAAAGCATACTCAGGCCCAACCCGATCCTTGAATCTCTGAATAAACTTCTCCTTCACGGTCTTTAAACTTTCTGCCTCCTCCAGAGGCAATGTGTAGAACCATTCAAGGGCGACCCCGTCCAAGGATCGGTGGAACAGATACGCCATCGGGCGGTCATCATGCTGGAACTCCGTCGATTCATAGAGAAACTCCCTGACATGAGTAAACGGGTTGCCATTCCCGTCATATTTCTGATACACGGGGAGCTTAGAATGCGGTGGGAAACGAATGTCCCTAAAGTTAGGAATGGGGACATTAGCCAAAGACTGCGGGCCGACCCGCTTGTGGAGAAGGTCAATCTGCTGCTGCATGGCAGCCCATTTGTCCAGAAGTTCCCGTTCCTGGGAAGGGGAAGATACGGCAGGAAGGATAGAACCGGAGTATGGAATCGAAGGATAAACTGACTGAGGGGGCAGCCCATAAGATGGATAATGGGCCAGGGAAGGTCCCATATCCGCATGAGCCAACTGGGCGGCCCCTGCTTGTAGACGGACGGAATCAACCGGGGCCACGAGGGCCTGCGATGTTGGAGGGAACGTGGTGTAAGGATCAGCATAAGAAACGGAGGGGATCTGGGTCTTCCCCTTATCAAGTGACTGATGGGCCGAGGTAGAAGCCTGGCCCGCTTCCATGGTGGAGAATTGAAGAGCCTGAGGACGGATGGGAGTAAGATCGATGGGGGCTGCGGAGGTGGCCCCTAATCCAACAATCGGGGGGGGTGGAAGTGGCGACAGCAATCGTGCCAGAAGAAAGTACTGAGGGTGGGGCATCTGCCCCTTGCAAGGCATGTTTCAACAAGTGGAGTTGAGTAAGATCCAGCTGGGCCATCATATGGATGTAGACACGCCAAAATCGACGTTACTGTGGGTACATCTCGTATCGCCTTGTAATGCCCCAATTTGACCCTCAAATTAACTTTGTTTGAGTGGTTTTTTTCACTTTTCTTGGATTTCTCCCTTTTTCCTCTATTTTCCTATTTTTCCCTTTTTTTTCTCGGATTTCCTGGGCATTTTCTCTATTTTTTAGAATTAACGGCGTGAGAGGAGGCGTCATTTTAATTAACGGCTTGGCCAAGGGCGTTTCTTTTAAAATAGACGACTACCAATAGGGGCATTAATTAAACAAATAACAACTTAAGGGTGGGCGTCAATTCTATTCTGAAGTCTATACGTTCCCCTTCCTTCCACTAAGTCTATACGTTCCTCTTCATTCCACAAAGTCTATACATTCCCTTTCCCCTTCCTTCACACCCTAAGTCTATACATCCACTTCCACTAAGTCTATACGTTCCCCTTCCTTCCACTAAGTCTATACGTTCCTCTTCATTCCACAAAGTCTATACATTCCCTTTCCCCTTCCTTCACACCCTAAGTCTATACATCCACTTCCACTAAGTCTATACGTTCCTCTTCATTCCACAAAGTCTATACATTCCCTTTCCCCTTCCTTCACACCCTAAGTCTATACACCCTTCCTTCCAGCCAAAGTCTATACACCCATTCTTCCCACAAAGTCTGTACACCCGTTTCCATTCTTCCCAAAGTCTATACACCCATTCTTCCTTCACAAAGTCTATACACCCATTCTTCCTTCACAAACCAAGTCTGTACATCCCATTCTTCCTTCACAAACAAAGTCTATACATTCCCTTTCCCCTTCCTTCACAAGCCAAAGTCTATACATTCTCCACCTTCTCACAAGCCAAAGTCCGTACACTCCTCTCCTTCTCACACGCCCCAAGTCTATACATTCTGTCTCTCTATTTTCCACCGTCCACCCACAAAAAACATAAATAACACCCCTATGAAAGTCATCCTTTTTTAATTCACGCCTTGATCAAGGGCGTCTTTAAGAATTAACGGCTTGCTCAAGGACGCCCCTTTTGCAATGGACGCCCATCAGTGGAGGCGTCATTTTATTTTAAGAAAATTTAATTAATAAACTAAGAAAATTGACGCCACTTATATTAGGCGTCAATTCCACTCATTTTCCAATTTTTTTGGATTTTTTTGAGGATTTTTTGAATTTTTTTTATGAATTAATGACTTAACAGGGAACGTTACTTTGATTTTAAATGAAACAAAAATTAAATAAAATGAATTAACGACATATGCAAGGGCGTCATTTTCAATTTGAATATTTTAATATTATTTTTAAACCCTCTTCCAGAGGTGATTTGATGGCCTTCCGGGTGTCAGAAAAATACGAAAAAATAGTAATTGGAATCAGCACAGTGAGATGCACCTCCACCTAAAAAATGAGAAAATAATATTGAGAAATGAGAAATGGCCTGTTTTGAATTTTTTGAATTAACGACCTTGAATCGGACGCCAATTAAATTGACGCCCGACACCACTGTCGTCCATTCTTTTTGGCTGTTTATCATCTTGATTAACGCCCCTGTGCAAGGCGTCTTTTTCAATTAACGCCCCTGCGTCGGTCACCATTTTCATTGCTATATTTTGAGAGTTCGGGTCCGACCGAAATTCGTGTTAAATTATAAATAACATCCCTTTTCGCGTCGTCAATTCTTAAATTGACGTTTCCTCCGCGGGTGTCATTTTAAGAAACGACCGTCTCCAGGTCGTCAATTTGTATTGAATTCCGAATTTTCTCAGAATCGCCTTCTTTCCTCGTTTTGAGCCCCTTTTCACTTCGGAAAGGACCCCAATGACTTTCCATGACTGGAGGAACTCCTTCCAATGTTTATCTCTTGCTAAAATCGGGCTATCGTAATTGTATTAGGATTTAAACTTCAATCTGCCCTATAAATAGAGCCCCCTCGGCTCTGTCGAAGGGAGGAGATTTCTATTTTTTTACAGGGAGACGCTGCCCGAACGTCAGCTTAAGGAGAAGTTTCCTGCATCTAAAGCTTTATCGTTCGGAGGCTTCTCTCGACTGAAGATCTAAAGCCATCAACAGAGAAAAAACCCCAGGATTTCCTTACTCCTAGTTTCTCTTTTATATATATTTTTCTTCCTTTTAACTACATTAGTAGCATGCACACATCTCATATATTCATCTCTACTTTCTCAACCACGTTTGAGAACCTCCTCACAGTGCAACACTTTGCACTCACATTTATTTACATATCATTCATCATATCTCCCATACCCTTTTGCATAGGGGTTTAAAGGCCAACACCCAATAAGGTGTGTTCTTATACATGATTTTCATGCTCATCTTTATTATGAATTTGATGCTACACTCACCTTGGTTCTAATTCCTATTTTTATTGGTTGTTGTCTTTGATCTTTGCAAGGGTAATCAACAAGAAGAACTCTCTTCATCGGCCGGCCGATCGGAAGAGAAGGTGCACTCACAATCTCCCCCACCTTTTGAGGTATTTTTCGCGATCCCTCCCTTTTATTATTGCTTATATCCTTTGAGGCCCTCGCGTCTCTGGCGATCACACTTCCCTTTAGCACCACGTGCATGCTTATTTTTATTCTTTTAATTGTTCTAAGTGGATTTCTTAGAATCTACAAATTGGCGATCACGGTGGGACACCATTGTCTTTCTTTCGATTACCCTCACCCATTGGGCACCCACGTGTGCCATCTCCCTTGGCACCCACGGTGCATTTTTTTATTTCATTTAGTGCTCCATCTAACACTCTTCTCTCCCATTGTGCATTGGTTCCACAACCTGTGATTGCTTAATTTGATAGGACTTATTAGAATTCCACTGCTATCAATTAAAAAATAAAAGGGGAGAGGAAAACATAGCATCAGACACCTTTTCCTGGAAGCATTTGTTTGTGGGCAGCCGTTCCCTCAAAATTGTGCCCACAGGGGGGAGGCGCCATTTCTCTCTACCCGTTTGCATCTGTTTGCATCTACCTATTTCTGTTGGCATCTCACATTTCATCTAGTTCTATCGCATGTTGCATTCTCATGCTGTCACTGGTCATAATAATTCGTCCGTCACTGTTCATTTGCATTCGCATGTTGCACTTGTTCTAGTGTCTGTCCATCATTTGCAACAAGGATTAGTGTTGGAGTTTGTTCTATTTTGCACCCCCCATTTCATCTGCATCAACATTCATACGAATTAACTTCCCTGTTCACACTATTATGCATTTACACATCACTCTGTAAGGTGGAAGTCATTCTGGTAAACACAAAACATGTTGCATGTACTAGTGTATGTCCCTCATTACATTTATACCCTACATTTACCTTCTCTATGGCACACTGTTCACCCACCACAGCATATCACGTTTTGCAATTTCCTTGGTCATTGGCATTGTTAATTGTATATTGTTGTATACATCCTGCTTCAAGTTGCTATTCATCTATCTGCATTAGCCCATTCTGTCTGCATCTGTTTATTGTACCCCACATGTCATGCTGCATACACTGTGTACCTATTGGCATTAGTGCATTTTTGTTTTGTTTGTTTTGGGTTTTCCCTCTTCATCACACTTACATCATATCATTCTGTGAGATTGGTCTCTTCTTTGGCATTAGCATTTGCATCAGGAGCATCGGTTCGGGAGACCTCCTCTCCCCACACTTTCTAGGAGCCATACCCCTCTCTTGGTTAAGGAAGGACCCTCCATTGAGTATTCCGTCTCTGTGGACCGTGAATTCCTAAACCAAGGCCTCCATAAGTCCCCGCACCCATGGATTCCCTCACGGACGCTTGGGCAGGTTGTACCTTTGAAGTCTCCGGGTTTTAGTTGGCCTATTCGTGGTAAGAATCAACCTAGTTGGCACTGGAGAAAAGAGCATTTGAAATTAGGTCCAAGACCTTGAGTGATCACATCAACTTTGTTAAAAATCACTTTAACTCACCAAGGATCAAACAAAAGAAATCAAGGGTAACCATTCCAACTTGTTTGCTATCTTGGTAAATTGTTTTGATTGCACATTAAATTGCTTGCATAATGGCTTACCATGATAAGAAGACTAACATGTTTAATTCAATTAATATTCATGAGGGTGATCAACCTAACGCAGCTTATTCCCCTCAACTTCATAATTCACACCACAATTCTTTCAAGGGATCACGTACTCATTCCTATGGTCATGCCCGGCCCATGGGCAATGTCCAATCTCATGGCCCCTCGATTCAATCGCAAGCCACTACTCCTATGGGACCGTCTCCTCCCGACGATGAGAAGGTCTCCCAGATCTTGCATGCATTAGATCATCTCACCCCTCAACAAATCCAAGCCCTTAAGGCCGTTGTTGAGGTTGCATCTCATTCCTCTCATCCTCCTTCCAATCCTACGCGGGTGGCCCATCACTCACTTCCCTCTTCTATTCACATTCCCACTCGGGTAGCCCATCACCCATCTCCTCCTATTCACACTTCTCCTCTGGTGGTCCAATACCCGTCTCCTTCTATTCCTCCTCCACCACGGCCCCAAGGCCCATTTATTCCTTGCAACCCGGCCCATCCGGGTTCTTCTATGGGTCATCCCATTAATCCCCTTCCATGACCTTTTTATGCGGCCCCTCCTTCAAGGCCCTGCCAACCCTCTGTTGCTCAAGTCACACCCCTCTAACAAACTCTTCTCGACAAAGTCACTTTGTTGGAGGAACAATTAAAGAGGGTTACGAGCCCACGGCCTGCTCCTTCTACTCCAGTCAATCCCCTCCACGCCGCTCTGAATGACATTACAAAGATGGAGAAAGCATGGAAGGATAGGAGAGACGACTACGGCATTGACAGTGCGAGCAAGCAAGAGCCGGCGGGTTTCAACGTTCAAGTGGACGCCGTCCATCCTCCACCCATTCACCCAATTCACGCATATGGCCCTCCACCTCCACATACACAATATCATTACATTTCACCACCCACATACACGCCTTCACTACGGTGTCCACTCGAACCTGCTAATGAAGAACCGGCGATTGAAGAATTTGAGGCGGCATACGACGAAGCTCTGCAAGCACCCCTTCCGAGTTTCCTTCGCTTCCCTCTCCCTTCGCTACCACTTGATGAACCCCTTGCTCAGGACGAAGCCACCACCCCCAATCTAACCCCCGTTTCTAAGACTTACTGGTGTTACGATGATGGGTCGATACTTCGATCACCCACACTGACACATCATGAGCCACCTTCTATCCCTAACACCGTTCGCCACATGTGGCGTTTCCTCCGTGCTAAACCCCCTTCTCTTATACCTCCCACTATGCCATCAACCTTCATAACACCAGCCTCCGTCGAGCCTTCCACCAAACTTCCGTCAACTCCACCATCAACCTCCACAACACCGGCCTCCAGCAAACCCACCACCGAACCTTCCTCAATTAACCTCCCATTACCACCACCTCGGCCCTCCATTGTACCTTTAACCCGTAACCTAGCCACTCCTATTCCACCACTTAACCCTTCACCTTTACCCATGGTTAATCCTGAGCAGGATCTGTCTCTTTTTGCACTCAAGCCAACCCCAACTGCCTCCGAGCAAAGGGGGAAGCTCGACGTGTTTGAATCTCCGCTTCCACTCACCCAATTGCCAACACCTTCCATTATACCACCACCTGTGGAGCCTTCCGCCTCCGCTTCACCTTCCTCTACCACTCGGAATGGGGGGCTTTTGTCAAGCACATGTGCCGAAGATGATCAAGAGCCGGGCAGGAAGGATTTGGCCACGACCGCGCTATTCAAGATGCAAGAATTTGTTTGCCGAATGTCGATCCGTGTTTCCGTTCCGAGCATGGTTGAAGAGGCCAAGTCCCCACCGCTGCTCACCAGAAGAGAATGCCAAGCGTTGATGCCGTATAAGTCTATCTCTAAGGGCCGGACAAGGCACCCCTTGTTCCGATCCTTCAATCTGGAACCTTCTCTTTCATACAAGGGGCGAACGCCCGCTTTGTTCAACACTTTTCAAACACCACAATCCTTGTATATGACAATGCTTCACGTTCTAATTTTCCAATTCTCTCACATTGTCACTCTTCACCCTCCAAGGGAGTTGACAGTGATTGTTAAAGCTTCATCACAGACTTTGATTTTATCCGGTTGTACACTTTTGCTGCCGTGGAGGGGCAGACATGCTTTCGCTAAGGGGCCTTCCACCTTCTATCCAACTTCACCCACATTCACATCTATCATCGATTTTTCATGGGCCACTCTACAGGCAAAGAGGAGGATCTCATCCTCTCATCCCTCGTATTCTTCACATTCTTTGCATTTCATGCATTCATCGCATCTGTTGCATTGCATTCACATACATTTGCACTTCTTCTTTCCCGGGTTTCCGGACCCGTATCTTCCCCGCCTTCCGGAACCTCTGGATCTTCCGCATTTCCCATCTTATTCATCTTCATCCTCAAGATCTTCGGGTCCCCTTACACTGCCCGGGCATTGCACCCTCTCCAATCTTTTCTCAGGGCATCGTGCCCCTTTTCAACTCTTGCATCCGCACTCTCCGGATTTCTCTCCCGTCCTCCTTGGGCATCGCGTCCCATGGTATCTTCCCCCTCCGGAACCTCCGGATCTTGCTCTTAGGGCATCGTGCCCCTACACACTCCCAAGTCCGGATCTTCTGGGCTTCTTGCTGATTCTCCCAGGGCATCGCGTCCCTCGGTACTTGCTTCCTCCGAAACCTCGGATCCTTCACCCCTCTCTTTATCCCTTGGGCATCGCGCCCCTTTCCATCTCATTCCTCCGGAACCTCCGGATCTTTCTCTTCTCCTTGGGCATTGCGTCCCATGGTATCTTCCCCCTCCGGAACCTCCGGATCTTTCTCTTCTCCTTGGGCATCACGTCCCATGGCATCTTCCCCCTCCGGAACCTCTGGATTCTCCATCTTATTCTTTATATCTTCTTTCGGGGCATCCCGACCCTTCTAATTCCATTCCTCCGAAACCTCCGGACCCTCCATCTTTCCTCCGTCTCATCTTCCTGCTCCTCCAGGATATCACGTCCTTCATCCTCTTCTTCCTTTTTTATCATCTTTTTGCATATTTCTTCCCAGGGCATCGCGTCCCTCGAGATTCTTCTCCTCCGGAGCCTTCGGATTCTTCTTCCCCCCATGATTCTCCTCCTCTGCCTCCGGACCCTCCGGATCCACCTCTTTCCATCTACCAATTTCTTCTTCTAATTATTCCTAATCACGGGTCCGACCCAACTTCTTCCACGTCCACTGCTTTGGGCATCTACCCTTTCTCTCACTGCTTCCGAGGCTTTAGTCCTCACCTCTCTTCTTGATATTTCACTTCTTCTGTAGACTGTTCTATGTGATCAAGGTCTCTGCGCCTTAGTGAGGGAGTTCTAGCCCTCGCCTCTCTTCCTTTTCTCCTTATTCGTCTGAGTCTGGTCTGAGCACCACTCCTTCTTGTTAAGCCACTTCCAAATCCTTTGCTTCCAATCCTTTTATTCGCTAAAAGAGGGCTATCCCACGATGATCAACCCCGCCTCTCGTGGCAACTATTTCAAGAAAGGTCGCAAGGTAATATGTTGGCATAAGTACGCATTTTATGATATCATTACCTCATTGCTTCACGCCTGATTTTCAAAATGAAGTGCTTCTTAACAAGATTAAGAGTGGTAGTTAAGACCTTTATCCTAGGTCATATCTTTATCTTTACTAAATCATTGTCAAAAAGAGTCTTTAGGCTTGCTATGCAGCACTTTGGATAAAAGAACCCCGCGCTGGGGATTCAACATTCTCTCCCCGCTTGTTAAGAGCAACCCTTAGCTGGGCATTCCACACACTTCACGGCGTCCTTAGCCGACTCCTTTGGTTAAAACACCGTTGCTACTTTGGCCATGCCATGAGTATATCTGAAAGTCTTTTCTCTTCTTTACTCAGCTGCATGCAGGGGCAAGAGGTTGACGGACGAGATGACCAACCTAGGTAATCCCCAATACGAGAGGAGTCTCAAATAGGGGCAGTCTTGACCCAAAATTAATATGAGTTTTCATATGAATTTCATGATCTACATCTCGCCAAAAGGGCTATTATGAAAATCAAGTCAAAATTTTGATAAAAGCAAAATTATGAATTATGGCATGACAAGAGTGGCAAAGTCCCCGCAGGGAAAACCCTGGTCGTATGCATGTCAAGGGTCTAAAAATCAAAGGCACAAAGCTCCAGCACAACAGACTACCTCTTTGTGGGGAAATACCTTGGAAGGAATTCAAGTCCCGGCATCTCCCGTCTTGCATAAAGCTTATCTCTAATTATTCTTCTCTTCTCCCTCCAAGACCGAATGTTTCTCGGGTATGGCCTTGGTAGGGGCACCATTAATCAAGGGCAGTCGGTTATAGGGCGCCACCTTTAAATGCACACCTGGTTTTGGGCAGTTTTTAACGAAAGGGGGAGGAACGAGGACCCCTAGCCAGTGGTTCAAAAACACCCTTTGATGCTGCATTAACAAAGTCTAAATCAAAATCCAAAAAAATTTAAATATTTCCTGATCAAAATCTAAAAAAAAAATGAATATTTCCTAATCAAAATCCAAATTTTTTTTTTAATATTTCCTGATCAAAATCCAAAAAAAAATGAATGTTTTTAAAAAATTCACAAAAAAATTCAAATATTTTCTAAAAAATCCACATAAAAATTTGAAATATCTTTTTAAACCCATAAAAATTTACATATTCCAAAATCCAAAAATTCGCATTGTATTTTTCTGATGGTGTTTTGCAGGAACAACAATTTTGTAAGGACCAAGAGCACGAGATGAGTCCTCTCCCTTCACCGCTATCAATCTTTTGATTCTTCCCAATATCACCATGATTCGTCACTATGGACACTCCTAATTATCATCTCTCTATACTGGGCATTAATTGATCGTTCATCTCTAAAATCTTTTTGATCAACTCCTGCTGATTTCACTTGATCACTCTACCACTGGGTATTACTTGATTCTAATCATCCAATCTCAATCTCACATGCCAAGATTGTCATCCTCATGACAAACAACAAATAATGGTGCTTTGTAAAGCTATGATTTAACTCATGCTATTCATGCTAAACATGCTTCGCCTTGCTAATACATGCTTGAATGCTATCCACACCAAACTTTGATCGCTTTGATGCCTATGTTGTGATTGCTTATTGATGTTTTGATTCATGCTATACTTGCTATGCTTAAATGCCTTATTCATTGCTTGTTATCTTTTATATATTGGCTAATGAACTTTTGAGCGCAGGAAGAAGCCCTTGGTCCCACCGTCTGGGCATCATCATCCAAGCCCCGCGGTGCTCGCACCTCTTACAGTTCCCTCATGCTCATTGCTATCACCATCCCCTTGTATGCATTTTTACTATATGTTACATACGCTGCTAGATTATATCAAGGACCTTGTGGCTTTGGTAAATCTGGAATTTGAGTTCCCCTTCATCAAAAATAATGATGGTTCCAAAGGAGTCTTAGTCATACGGATAGGCCGTTGAGCCATCCAAGACTGGGGACGATGGTTCCCTTTTGTGAGTTGGTGCGCGGATAAACGGACTTCGGCTTAGTATCAGCTCGCGAAATCAGTTTCTTGACCCAGTCTGGGCAGCTTAATAATATTATCCTTGATTATCTTATATTTTAATTTGTTTTAATTTTTCCTTTAAACCCAGCATGCATTCATGTAGGAATTTGAGTCAACGTTGAAAAAATCATTCTGATAAGCTGATTTGGAGAGTCAAATTGATCTTAATCTTCCCAAATATGAGATATTCATTGCTGAATGGAATCCTCAGTTCGCCTTGCTGCTGTTTTGGGTCATTTTCTCGAAAGCTCCTTGTTTGGATTTCTATCCTCTTATTTCAATCTTTTCCCTTGATCCACCTTGGCTGCAGCACATCCACATTGGCTGGTAACTGCTCCCCAATGGTGAAACCTATAGGTTTGTGACCTGGGGTACTTCCACCGCACTGGAAGTTGATCATCTTCTTTTATCTCCTTTGTGCCCTCGTGCACACTCCCTCTTTTATCTAAACATCGTTGATTTCATTGAATTTTCCGAGATTACTTCATCTCGAGCTTTTCATTTAATTCTCATCAAGTGATGTTGATTGCGTGTCTCATCACACCTGGACATCTACTTTTCAGTTTGCTCTGCTCCCTTGCAAAGCAGACGCCAAGGCGGGGCAGCTGTAGACACGCCAAAATCGACGTTACTGTGGGTACATCTCGTATCGCCTTGTAATGCCCCAATTTGACCCTCAAATTAACTTTTTTTGAGTGGTTTTTCTCACTTTTCATGGATTTCTCCCCTTTTTCTCTATTTTCCTATTTTTCCCTTTTTTTTCTCAGATTTCCTAGGCATTTTTTGCTATTTTTTAGAATTAACGGCGTGAGAGGAGACGTCATTTTAATTAACGGCTTGGCCAAGGGCGTTTCTTTTAAAATAGACGACTACCAATAGGGGCGTTAATTAAACAAATAATGACTTAAGGGTGGGCGTCAATTCTATTCTGAAGTCTATACGTTCCCCTTCCTTCCACTAAGTCTATACGTTCCTCTTCATTCTACAAAGTCTATACATTCCCTTTCCCCTTCCTTCACACCCTAAGTCTATACATCCACTTCCACTAAGTCCATACGTTCCCCTTCCTTCCACTAAGTCTATACGTTCCTCTTCATTCCACAAAGTCTATACATTCCCTTTCCCCTTCCTTCACACCCTAAGTCTATACATCCACTTCCACTAAGTCTATACGTTCCTCTTCATTCCACAAAGTCTATACATTCCCTTTCCCCTTCCTTCACACCCTAAGTCTATACACCCTTCCTTCCAGCCAAAGTCTATACACCCATTCTTCCCACAAAGTCTGTACACCCGTTTCCATTCTTCCCAAAGTCTATACACCCATTCTTCCTTCACAAAGTCTATACACCCATTCTTCCTTCACAAACCAAGTCTGTACATTCCATTCTTCCTTCACAAACAAAGTCTATACATTCTCCACCTTCTCACAAGCCAAAGTCTGTACACTCCTCTCCTTCTAACACGCCCCAAGTCTATACATTCTGTCTCTCTATTTTCCACCGTCCACCCACAAAAAACATAAATAACGCCCCTATGAAAGTCGTCCTTTTTTTTAATTCACACCTTGATCAAGGGCGTCTTTAAGAATTAACGGCTTGCTCAAGGACGCCCCTTTTGCAATGGACGCCCATCAGTGGAGGCGTCATTTTATTTTAAGAAAATTTAAGAAAAAAATAAGAAAATTGACGCCACTTATATTAGGCGTCAATTCCACTCATTTTCTAATTTTTATGGATTTTTCAGAATTTTTTTTATGAATTAACGACTTAATAGGGGACGTTACTTTGATTTTAAATGAAACAAAACTTAAATAAAATAAATTAACGACATATGCAAGGGCGTCATTTTCAATTTGAATATTTTAATATTATTTTTAAACCCTCTTCTAGAGGTGATTTGGTGGCCTTCCGGGTGTCAGAAAAATACGAAAAAATAGTAATTGGAATCAGCACAGTGAGATGCACCTCCACCTAAAAAATGAGAAAATAATATTGAGAAATGAGAAATGGCCCTGTTTTGAATTTTTTGAATTAACGACCTTGAATCGGACGCCAATTAAATTGACGCCCGATGCCACGGTCGTCCATTCTTTTTGGCTATTTATCATCTTGATTAATGCCCCTGTGCAAGGCGTCTTTTTCAATTAACGCCCCTGTGTCGGTCGTCATTTTCATTGCTATATTTTGAGAGTTCGGGTCCGACCGAAATTCGTGTTAAATTATAAATAACGTCCCTTTCGCGTCGTCAATTCTTAAATTGACGTTTCCTCCGCGGGCGTCATTTTAAGAAACGACCGTCTCCAGGTCGTCAATTTGTATTGAATTCCGAATTTTCCCAGAATCGCCTTCTTTCCTCGTTTTGAGCCCCTTTTCACTTCGAAAAGGACCCCAATGACTTTCCATGACTGGAGGAACTCCTTCCAATGTTTATCTCTTGCTAAAATCGGGCTATCCTAATTGTATTAGGATTTAAACTTCAATCTGCCCTATAAATAGAGCCCCCGCGGCTCTGTCGAAGGGAGGAGATTTCTTTTTTTTTACAGGGAGACGCTGCCCGAACGTCCGCTTAAGGAGAAGTTTCCTGCATCTAAAGCTTTATCGTTCGGAGGCTTCTCTCGACTGAAGATCTAAAGCCATCAACAGAGAAAAACCCCTAGGATTTCCTTACTCCTCCTAGTTTCTCTTTTATATATTTTTTTCTTCCTTTTAACTGCATTAGTAGCATGCACACATCTCATATATTCATCTCTACTTTCTCAACCACGTTTAAGAACCTCCTCACAGTGCAACACTTTGCACTCACATTTATTTACATATCATTCATCATATCTCCCATACCCTTTTGCATAGGGGTTTAAAGGCCAACACCTAATAAGGTGTGTTCTTATACATGATTTTCATGCTCATCTTTATTATGAATTTGATGCTACACTCACCTTGGTTCTAATTCCTATTTTTATTGGTTGTTGTCTTTGATCTTTGCAAGGGTAATCAACAAGAAGAACTCTCTTCATCGGCCGGCCGATCAGAAGAGAAGGTGCACTCACAATCTCCCCCGCCTTTTGAGGTATTTTTCGCGATCCCTCCCTTTTATTATTGCTTATATCCTTTGAGGCCCTCACGTCTCTGGCGATCACACTTCCCTTTAGCACCACGTGCATGCTTATTTTTATTCTTTTAATTGTTCTAAGTGGATTTCTTAGAATCTACAATGGAGAACCTGACTAGCCGAGCTGTGAGTGGATGGATCTAAGAGGGAGGGTGGAGCACCCTTAGCAACAATGGTCGGGATAGGAGGGGCAGTCCCCTCTCCCCCTTGCACATGAGCGACCCTAGGTGGGTCCTCCAGAAGTCCCCGAGGGAGAGAATCCTCAGGGGGATGGGAGAAGTTGTAGGATGACATAATCGGAGGTGAATCGAACAAGGGATTGAAATAAGAATGGGAAGGTGAACTACCCTTAGGAGATGATCCTGAGGGTGTGGGACAGCTCCACATACACTGAGCACCTGGGAAGAAGAAGCAAACAATCCTACCCAAAATCTAAACAGCACTGAAGTGATGCACACACAAGAGAGAGAAGAGACGAGAAGAGAGACAACCAAGTGAACACTCAAATTATGGATGATGCACGATAGATCTTATGAATCTTTCCTTGTAGGGCCTTAGTGGGTTAATTAAGATGTGAGTTCACTCAACCATAAGGTACCTAACCAGGGTGAGAAATGGGGAACTGGCTGACTCTAAAGGGACTCTCTCTCACGGATGCAAACCCTAGACTGGGGGGTGGTACGGTACAACCTGCCCGGCGTCCGTGTGGGAATCCACGACTCACGGGGACTTACGGAGGCCCTCAGCAAGGTCACCTAGTCAGCTCCAAGGAGTATGGAGACGAGAGGAAACCCTACCTTGGTAGGAATGCAACTACTAATGAAGAGTATGTATGCCTATGCGCACCGAAGTGCATGCTGAATCTAGCCTAGATCTAGCAGACAATGATCAAGCAAATATGATAAAATGACACGAACACGATCATGCAACAATATAACAACAGCAGGGGGAGATCCAAACAACACCAAATATATATATGTAATGATATAGATCAATAAGAAACATGTAGCCTCGGGTGTACTGTAGCAGTAAAGGACGGTCTGATGAAGACCGCTCAGGGTGTGTGAACGGTCTGGGATCGACCGTTCAAGGAGAGAAAATGGTCTGGAATGGACCGTGCAAGAGCAGGGAGTAATCACACTACCAAACAGAACCTAAAATGAACGGCGGGAACAGGGAGAGAAGCGTACCTGACGGAGCGGTCTGAACATAGACCGTGCAGACAATAAAATGGCTTTGAAAAGACCGCTAAATATCAACACAAACAACCTGGGCGAGACCAGAAACGTACCTGTGCCAGCAATTATGAACGGTCGATATGAGACCGTGAAATAAAGTGGACGGTCAGACAAGGACCGCTGGATGGCTGGCACGACAGTAGCTCTGTGAATCGCTGAACGGCCAATCTCCAGCCGCTCAACGAGATAGGCGGCTAACAGATGACCGTGTAAACTCCCGAGAATAGGAACGCAAGGTGGATCAACAAGCAACTTGAAATACTCAAAGAAGGGAACTCCCAAAACACAGAAATAGGTCAGTAAAACACTAACACAATGGGCACTAGGTGTCCCACCGTGATCGCAAAAAAAGAGGGTGTTTACATGTTTTCCTTCTTTCCCCTTTTGATTATCCTTCCAATCCCTTCTTTACTATGCTAATGTAAAGAACTAAACAATATGTAAATCGCAGGGGGAAGGATGTGGAGTGTGTGTGATCGCCACCAAGGTGCCGAATGTAAACAAGTACACCGTACCTTAGAAAGAAAGGGGGAGACACTCGCCTAGAACAGCACTGCAACAATGCGCGGCTCTGAAAGAACCGCTCAATAGAAGCGCGGTCGCTCGACAGACCACTCAACAGCGCTGGAACGAATGCGGGATGAAGAGCAGCTAGATGACAGAATGGTTCAAGATCAACTGCTGGAAAGAACTGGACGGTTGATGTCAAGCTGCCCTATTCCTCAAACGGACTGATGAAGACTGCTCTACACCGCCAACTTTCAAAACGTGGGATCTCTACCTTCACCCTTTCCGGCCGGCCAGAAAGAGTGGGCCTCGCGTTAGGACGTTGCTGACCTGTGAAATAAAGCGCAAAACACAGAAAGGAACCCAAGATTAATACTGTGAAGTGTAGCAACTATAAAAGAGTGCGGGAAATGAACTAACTAACATGAAATGGGGGATACCTAGGAGTTTTTAAACCCCTAGGGGCGTCAAAACAATGGGAGGGTGTGTGTAATGATATGCAGATGAAGAAAAAATGTGGAGAGAGAAAAAGGTGATGATTGCATGTAACGAAGAACGCGACGGAGAAAAATTAAACTATGACCCGAAATGCAAATACTCCCTGAACCGAAGGCTTATGTGGACGTGGAAAGCCTTCCTCCCTGACTGTAGGTCGCTTGAGAATTCGGCAGAGCTTCGCCGTGACCTTAAAATCTCCCCTCTTTCAAAGCTTGGCCTTATGGTCCTATTTATAGAGCCTTGAAAGCCAACCTCGAGATTAGGGTTTCCAATGAAAACCAGCTCAAGATATCAACATAAAATCCGTAGATAGTATAATTATCTTCCAACCAGTTGAAACAACACCTCATTTGGTTGAGAAACCATGGAGAAATGGTTGGAACAAATTAAGGATAAAACCACGGGTAGAGAGAGAAAAGGCCTTAGTTTTTCAGCAATCAGACCATTGCACGGTCACGCGATAGACCGCCCAATACACTGAGCGGTCGGTCACCAGACCGTCCAATCTGTCGGTGGAAATTAAGTAAATGGAAAATATTATCCAAATATCCATCGAATTGACCGATGTTTTTGGCATTGGACTCTCATGAATTGGGCGGTTCTTAATGGACCACTCAGTCCATAGAGCGGCCATCGACCAACCGTCCAACACCTGTCGGTGATAAATCAAAATAATTAGATAATGAGATAATTATCTGAACAACCAACAAATTTGGGACTCTGGGATATGGACGGTCACATATCTGCCATTTAATAAGTTTGAACGGTTAGGTATGAACCGTGCAAAAGCTTGTCGGTGGAAATTTAAATAAATCACCTTATTATCCAATAAATAGATAAACGGTTAATCCTCAACCGCTCAACAAATAAACGGTCATACAATAGGCCGCGCAACAGGTGGATGCTTGAAAATTAATAACTTATGATAAATCAAGCCAAACCAAGGCCCATTAAGCCCGGGCTTGAAGCAGACCGAGTCAGGGAGGGAGGTACCCATAAAATAGGCCCAATAAGCTGCCTGAAAATAGCCCACTAAGCAATGGACAACTCGAGGCATCAACAAATGATGGTAAGAGAACTGACTCAACTTATCGGCAAAAAATGGGTGTCAACACACTCATGCTTCCTACTTGACATGTGGGTGATATGAATGAATGGACCCGACTTATGAATCATGCCAAGTGGTGTGGTACACCAAGGTTCATGCATTCCTATCCCAATGATGACTTTCATGTGAATGGGTGTGGGGTGGCCCTTTAGCTTCCACATGAAAGGGTCGAAGGGATCATGGAAGGTGGACATCATGGGTAGAGGCACTTCCTTGTTCCCTAGGCGAAGATCTTCCTTGGTCATGGCTACCCTTGTGTCGCCCCGGACTTGGGTGAGGTGGGTGTGGTCTAACATGGTGGATGAGGGTAGGAAGGGGTGGGTGGTAAGTAATGTGGGTGGGTCACATGGGTAGCTAGACTCCCATAAGAAGGGATCAAAGAAGGTGTGGTTTGAGATGGTAAGTTCATCCCCGATTGGTTTCCACATCACAAATTCCTCATCATGAGGGGTTTCCTTAAGTGTCGGTGATGACCGAGTATTGGTCTTGAAGGGAAGGTTTGTCCTTCTGCCTGAGATAAGGGACTCCAATTCGAGGATAATGTTGAGCTCATCAGGTGTGGGGAAGAATAGAAGAAGGTCGCTAGTGTAGCAACCAATGGTGCACATTGAGGTGATAGACCCGACACATAAGTGTAGTAGGTCAAGGCACCTCGGTCGGTCGGCCACTGTAGTGAACATGCCAGTCAACTCCATTAGCCAAGCTAGGCCCTTAAGGAGATCCCCTAAAGTTTCCACTTGGTAGGATGATTGGATGGTGGTGCGATAGGAGAGGGGCACCAGGGGGAGGTGTTGCTCCATGTGTAGAGCGTATGAGTGCAAGCTATGAAGGATGGGGTCTACCTTAAGCCATTTAAGTAGGGGCCCATCTATGGTTATGACGCCGTGTGTGAAGGGTTGTGGCTCTTGAAGGTCCGGGCTATGCGAAGTGGGGAAGGTTAGAGACTCTCCCCCACCATTGGTGTGCTCAAGGGTGGGGATGGGTTCCAGACTAACATCTACTCCCGTGTAGATGGTTGTGGTCTCCTTTCCCAAGGGAATTGGAAGGTCTTTTCGGGGAGGGGTGATGATGGTTGGTGCATGGTGTACCCGGGGTGGTGAGTAATGGGAAACTTGGGTTAGGATAGGGAGGAAAAGTAGTGGAGGACTAGGACTTGGGATTTTTGGGGTAGGGAGTGGGAGATGGGGTGGCTTGGGTTGGTTGGTCTTGGGGGGAGTGTCCCTTTTAGGGGACACTGGAGAGGTAGTGGTGGGGAGCAAGGGGGCTTGTGGGGTATGGGTTTGGTGGGGGAATTTGGGTAGGATGGTGGAGGCCGTCATGGGCCTAGGTGGAGGGGTGGACACATGGTCCACTTGGGTTTGAATGGTTGGGTGAGAGACTTTGGGTTGGGGAGTGGTGGCCCTCATGGGGTGAACCGGGTCGGTTAGGGGTCTCTTGCCCTTGGGATCGGCCGGTTGTGGAGGGGTGGAAGTGGGTCACCCTTGGTTTTGGGGAGAGTTGGTGGTGGTAAAGGTTAGCTGGTAGGGTGTATAGGTGGTGGTTGGAGGGGCTTGGTTGGGAATGGTAGAAATGGGGCCTTAAGGGTGGTCTTAGGTTGGCCAAGTGGGGATGGATGAGTGGTAGTGCCCCTCGGGTAGGAAGGGGAATGTCAGGGAGCGTAGATCTTTCTAAGGTCCTCCTTCATCTCATCCCACGAGGAAATGGGCTCTTGCCTTCTAACCCTCCTTAAGCCCACTATATGCTCCCACTTACTCTTGGCTTGACCCCGAAGTTGTCCCGTGGCCTTGCGGACTCTCGCGTGTCCACAGACCATAGTTCTCTCAAAGTCTTTTTCCATGGTAGCCTACCACTTTAGGTAGGCACTAGGGCATGATCCATCGAAGAGGAGATCCTCAAATGTGATTATGTCAAAGAGGGGGTTGATCGGACCCTTGTGGAGGGCCGAGTGCGATGAATATGACCAAAGAGAGGTAGCCGTGCTAGTGGTTGGTGCACGGGTGACAAATGTAATGGCCCTAGGACAAGACTTAGTAGAGACAAGTCTAGAACTTGCTCTGATACCAATTTGATGTGACACGACCTAGGATGAAGGAGGTGACCCCGATCGCCAAGTGGTACGAGGCGAAGGTCGGACCCGAAGGTCTCCTCGACGCTAGAAAGGCCACGTTTCAAACTGGCATAACCGGAACGTCCTGCGACGTCTTTTGATATACCACTTGATGACGAGGACCACAATGGGTATGATAAACCTATGGGAATGCAGCAACTAACTTAAATGATTCCTTAGACCTAGCAAACAAGCACAATTCAACGAACCGGTAGCTTCAATTGAGCAGACTCGCCCGTTAAGCGCACACTAGTGCCCGTAGGCAACTCGGTGATGGTGGTGAGGGTCAGAGGCGGGACCTCGCTGCTCCGAGGATTGGATAGCTTGGAATTGAACCCCCAAGGGTACAAGGATGCCCACTTTCGTAGGCGGCCAGTACGCCGAGGGCGTGGGATGTAATGGCTCTCTCGTAACTCGCTCTGCGGTAGTCACTCAAATATTAGCAATTTGTGATCAGGCACTCAACTCACCGTCCGACGGCACTAGCGACGATACTAAACCAGCATGGTAAAGTTCAGCAAGGGGTAATCAATGCTCACCTGATCGGTGTGAAGACACCGATCCCGGTCGGAGACGAGGGCGAGCGAGGAAGCGTGGGCTTACCCGCATGTCGCGCCGGAGAAGCTTCAACCTGAAAATTCAAGTTACATGCACTATGCCCCTTGCAAGGGGATTGGACTAGGGGTGTGGATTAGTTTTACAACCAAAATGTTGCTCCACGCAGGGAGGGGCGGTCTGTCGGCCAGGCGGGGTGGGGAAAACTTCACTAGAAGCCGAAGTGGAAGAAGACTGTCGGTTCTGCCAGCTCTTAGGAACAGCTTGATAGGCAGGCACTGTTGGTGCTGCCACAGGCTCTCCCGAACTCCATTGTTGATGAACCCAGCGCCAAAATGTTCTGAGCCGACCCAGGTTGACGCCCAAATTATTAGGGAATTTCTTGATGTTGCCGGTGGCCGTGTCAAAGTCAGGATCGGAGCTGGTCAGTTCTGACTCTGGAAGTCCCTGAACTGTCACTGCAGGAAGACGTGGCTACCATCAGCGCTCCCAGGGACCGATGATGGCGGGACCAGAATTGTTACGACCGTGGATGACTCCTCTTCGATCAAAGACCCACAGGGTTGCCGGCGGAGGTCAGAGTAGATCGCGAGACCTAGAAAGGTAAGGGGGGTCGGATCTGACTGAGGATTGATTAACCTGCGCACTCCGAGGGAAAAATTCAGAACTTTGTGCTCCGGAGTCCAAATGGATCCCTACTTCTTGGAGATGGTAGGGGACTTGGAGGAGAAGACTTCAGCCAATAAATCACATCCAAATTCATCCTGGAGCAGCCGAGGTCGCTTCTTTCCTTGGCTTATGGTTCCCTGGCGGAGCAGTTTTACGCAGTCGTGAGAGAATGGCTCTCCCGGGTAGCTCGAAGCTCAGATGGATGGGAGACTACCACGTCTGGAAATCTGCTTCGAAGACCTTTCCAGAAATATAGGATACTCCTCCAGAAGATGCTCGGTGAAGACGTGGCAGCCTCTGCAACTTCATAGTATTCTACTGCTATGGGTTCCAGGCTGGTAGTAGGGGAATAGAGGGGAAGAATGGAGGGTTTAGGCGGAGCGAATGATGGGAGATGGACCCGGGAATGCTTCCTGGTTGCGAGAGGGGCCAGGGGGGATGACCCAGGGTGTGGGAGGGGGTGTGGGGGCTGCTGGGTCGCAGCTAGTAGGAGGAGGGAGGGGATGGTGCAGCCAAGGGTGTAGGGTGAGAGGGAGGGGCGCAATTGGCTTTGGGGAAAGGAGGGTGTTTGAATTTTGATTAAAGAGGGATGGTTAATTGTGGTCTTGGGGAGGGGAAATGGTGTGTGAGGAATGTAGAGGGGTGCCTGGGAGAATGAAAGGGTGGCTTGGGGAGTGGTGTTCTACCTTCGGAGATGGAGGAGGTGTATGGGGAATGCCAAGGGGTGCTTTGGAGAATGGGTGGGATTAAATGGGATAGTTATTGCTTCTAGGGAGATGAAGAGGTGGGATGAGGTGGCAAGTGAGGAGTGGATGAGGTGGCCAACTAGGGCTGAGGTGGAGGATGAGGTGGACAGTGGGGAGGAGAGAGAAGGGGGGTGGCCAAGAGAGAGGAGAGAGAGAGGGGGCGTAGGAGAGAGAAAGGGGGAGAGAGAGGGGGGTTAAGGGAGGGGAGCTTCTCACTCCTTTCTAATGGCTTCTCACCAAATGAAACTCAATTTTCTGGACTCACAATAATAGATATTCATTAGCTTCAAATGGGAGAAATGGGGTCCTATTTATAGGCAACCCACATTTTTACAAAAAGTCCCTGACTTTAGGACTAGTGACAAATAACTAAGAGGGGAAGGGGGCACCCCTGGGCCAAGCCTATTGAAATGGGCCCATTAACCAACTAATCAACCTAATGACACTCATACTTAGGTAACTGACTACCTAACTTAGGTACTGGACTCAAATAAAAGTAAAATTACTTAATTATGACTCAAAGAAAATATGAAAATTACATGACTCAACTCATAAAAATGTAACAGACACATTGGAGCCATGCTGGCGAGCTGTGGAGAAATGTGAAGGGCGAGAGATGCCCCCATCACCCGGTGTTGTACTCTTCTTCACTCTTCTCTTGAGCAGCTCTCTCTCTCACAGAATTCTTTCTTCTCTAGTCTCTCAGCTCTTCTGGCTTTTATTTTTTCTTTTTGATCTCTGAAAAACTCTCTCGCAGCTTCAGAACGTGATATCCTCATTTTATCTGATAGGATGATTCTTGTGGTCCCCACATGATTCCTCCTCAAGCGTAAGGAGGGAACATTCCCGCCAAGAGAAAGCTTCTGGAAATTCCCATCCGAAAGTCCACGTGTTAGATCTGGAGAAAGGTTTATCCACGTGGCAGATCATTCTATTAGATTATCTGCATTGGATCACGTGCAAGACTTATTGAATCTTCGAACCACGTGACCACACTTAGTCTTCATATGATCAGCATCCTCTCATACTTAATTAGTAGTAGAAGATGTTTCATGCTTAAAAAATCTCTTGATTGAATTTGAGTTGGCCTATTCATTTCTGAGTTTTGCAGTCTAGGTGTTTGAACAAATTTTAGAATCACTTTGGATGCTTCCACTATGGTGTTCCTGTCAAAACACGTATGAAAATTCATCATCAACCTTGTTATTATGTGGCTAATGAGATATTTTAATATATGCTAAGGAAATGCAGATTTAAGCATTTTCATAAGGATCAGACAAACACATGAAAGAAGATATGAGATGATGTAGATGCATCGATGCATACACTAAGTGCATTGACCTGATTTTCTAACGTGGTGAACAAATACAATAAGATAGCAATGATAGCATCGACCTGTGTAGGATACAGGTTGACCGGATATCAGGAAAACATTGATAAGTAGAAAGACAGATATAGAAGGGGGGATGAATATGTCTGTCTAAAAAAATTTTCTACGAACAAATACCACACGCTAATCAACGATAGATGGCAACAGCAGAACTACCAGATCGCACGCATAGGAGGGACCTCTGATCAGATAGTTAGAGTGCACACTAGAGACAATGAAGAAATCTCGATGATCAAAGAGAAATGGCATGCGCAATCTACTATCAGCACCTGAATGTGCTTGCATTCACTGTTACTAGTGCTTGAGGGAGGTTTGATCAGATGATCTCCTCACGCAAGAGGTAGCCTTCCAGATAGGCATAACCTATCCTTTCAACTACGTCTTATGATATACCAATTAAGTGTTGCACAACATTCTAAAAGCCAAGCAGATTATCCGGCCGAATGAGCTAAGCGAATTTTGAGAAGAGATTCAAATAAACAAACCAACAACCAGAGAACAAGCAATTTTATAGTGGTTCGGCCAGACCCAAGATCTGCCTACGTCCACTCCTTCACTCGAATTGAGTGAGGTGGCCTGCTTAATCAGGCAATCATTCATAGCAGACTTAGTCTGCAACAACGGCTGTCATTCAGCTACCCCAAGGAACACACTCCTTGCTTCTCCTGCAACCCAGGAGGAAACCCGGAGGATCAAACTCCCTTCCACTTTAACAAGAGGGAACCCAGTGAATTGCTCCAAGCAATTGACCCAACTAGAGGTCACAGACCTCTCTTCCTCTGAACCTACAGAGGGGACATGGAGTTAGACTCCCCTTCCTCTGATGTTACACAGTGGGAACTACAAAAATGAAATCACAGAACTGAATCAGAAGAAGAAAACAGAAAAATAGAAACTCAGATTTAAATACTTTGATCGAAATAAAGACGAAGGCAATGTAGATTGAAGCAATTTCGCGATGAAACAAACCAGACGATCTTCTCTCCCTCTCTCTGTAGAATTCTCTCTTTTTCTTTCTCTCAGAAGGATTCTCAGATAGTGGTGTTCTCCCTATAATTCTTCCAGCCCCTTTTCTTCTGAACGAAAGTGCTCAGATTTATAGAACAGAGCACCGTCATCCTTCTCTCCGTGATCTACATCAGCAACCAAAAGCTGATTCATCCACGTGGATAAAGAATATTCTGATAGCATTCAGAATTTCCAGAGGACAGCCATGTGTGCTGAGAGTTTTCACGCCAATTCTTTCTTAGTACGATCATCACGTGTTCCTTTATAGAGTGGCCACGTGCCTAAGGTAGATTCTTCTTTACGGCTCAAGTTTTCCTTAATTGCCCTTCGCTGAAGCTCCATATATCATGTTGAACATTTAACATGTCGAATGAGACTTTAATCACTCTGAATTTGTCATAAAATAATCCTTCCATATGATGTGGAATAAGGCTCATGTTAGATAGGTCGAGGCATAGAGTACAGACATTATGTGTTGAAAGCAGAGATGTCGGAGCATTGGATCTTGGCTTTGACCTTAGACATGGCTTGTGGCTTGATGAGTCAATGCATGATCATGATGCTTCGACGTTGCTGCCTTTTAGAATCTGAACCCTAACTGGTTCTTCAATGCATCAACCTGATGCGTTGACATAGTTCCTTTTGAAGGTATACAACCTGCCTTGATGCGTCGATGCATCGTCATGATGCATAGACTTCATATGTACTATAGCAGTTGTTCTTCTTAGTGTGTCGGGGCAAGAGGCTTCGACATCGTGCTTGAATCTTTATGTAGCATCCTGTTGCGTTGATGCATCTGCTGGGTGCATCAACCTATCTGATGGACTCCATATTTTTAATTGAGAGTCCTTCATGTGGACTTTTGATGTGTCGAGTCATCCCTTTGATTTTAGCAACGCACCTCTATAACTCTCTTCTAAAGTTATGAGTGCACCGAGACATCTACTTGATGCGTCGATGCATCTGCTCTATATTTGTTGGTTGTGTTGATGCATCATGTTGAAGTTGCTTTGGTAATGTTGACTGCACCAAGGTATTTCCCTTGTTACGTCGATGCAACATTCCAAATTTGCTTCAGGGTTTGTGGCTGCATCGAGGTATCTGGTAGATGTGTCGATGTAACATATCTATCCTTGCCTCATCATTTCAGATGCTACAAGTTCTTTAAGATTCTTTTCTTGGATTTATTCTAATTTAGATCTTCTGCAAGAATAAGGTCAGTGTCAATACCAAGAATACATATTATATTGACATCATCAATGTAACACCCTTAAATATAGTTAAGTTGTACTCTATATCACCGAGGCACCTTTTGAAGTATCGGCTCAGTTCTTGTAAAGAACTACAAAGTTAAGCGTGCTTAATGGGGAGTAGTATTGGGATGGGTGACCTACCCAGGAAGTCCCCCATTCTGGAGCCAATCACTGTCAGAAAGGGACAAAACCGTGAGGTCGATAGGCCAAAGCGGATAATACCTCGACGGTATAGAGTACGGGGCATGATAGAATGGTATCAGAGATATACCCCAGCCAGAAGTGTTGGAACTAAGTGCCATGCAGGGTAAAGTGCTACGCTATGGGAGCCACCTCTTGAACCCGCAATGGGATAAAGTGCTACATAGTGGGAGCCACCTCTTGAGCCTGTAGGGGCCACCTCTAGAATCCTACCTGCCTGGGGGTTTGATTGCGTGCTATATGTGCCCAGCGACGAGGACATTGCCTATATAAGAGGGGTAGATTGTAACACCCTCAAATATAGTTAAGTTGTACTCTATATCACCGAGACGCCTTTTGAAGTATCGGCTCATTTTTTGTAAAGAACTCCGAAGTTAAGTGTGCTTAATGGGGAGTAGTATTGGGATTGGTGACCTGCCCGGGAAGTCCCCCATTCTGGAGCCAATCACTGTCAGAAAGGGACAAATCTGTGAGGCCGATAGGCCAAAGTGGACAATACCTCGATGGTATAGAGTATGGGGCGTGATAGAAATCGAGGTATCTTTTGAAGTATCGGCTCAGTTCTTGAAAAGAACTCCGAAGTTAAGCGTACTTAATGGGGAGTAGTACTGGGATGGGTGACCTCCCGGAAGTACCCCATTCTGGAGCCGATCACTATCAGAAAGGGAAAAAAACGTGAGGCCGGTAGGCCAAAGCGGACAAATACCTCGACGGTATAGAGTATAGGGCGTGACAGAATGGTATCAGAGTCATATCCCAGCCGGAAGTGTGGGAGCTAAGTGCCATGCAGGGCAAAGTATTACGCTATGGGAGCCACCTCTTGAACCCGCAATGGGACAAAGTGCTACATAGTGGGAGTAACCTCTTGAGCCTGGAGGAGCCACCTCTAGAATCGTACCTGCCTGGGGGTTAGATTGCGTGCTATATGTGCCCGGCGACGAGGACGTCGCCTATATAAGATGGGTAGATTGTAACACCCTCAAATATAATTAAGTTGTACTCTATATCACCGAGGCGCCTTTTGAAGTATCGGCTCAATTCTTATAAAGAACTCTGAAGTTAAGCGTGCTTAATGGGGAGTAGTACTGGAATGGGTGACCTACCCGAAAAGTCCCCCATTCTAGGCCAATCACTATCAGAAAGGGACAAAACCGTGAGGCCGATAGGCTAAAGCGGACAATACCTCGACGGTATAGAGTACGGGGCGTGATAGAAATATAGCACGTAATCACGCAATCAAACCCCCAGGCAGGTAGGACTCTAGAGGTGGCCCCTACAGGCTCAAGAGGTGACTCCAACTATGTAGCACTTTGTCCCATTGCGGGTTCTAGAGGTGGCTCCTATAGCGCAGCACTTTACCCTGCATGGCACTTAGCTCCCATACTTCCGATTGGGGTATGACTCATATACCATTCTGTCATGCCCTGTACTCTATACCGTCGAGGTATTTGTCCGCTTTAGCCAACCGGCCTCACAGTTTTGTCCCTTTCTGATAGTGATCGGCTCCAGAATGGGGGAGTTCACCCATCCTAGTACTACTCCCCATTAAGCACGCTTAACTTCGGAGTTCTTTTCAAGAACTGAGCCGATACTTCAAAAGGTGCCTCGATGATATACAGTACAACTTAGCTATATTTGAGGGTGTTATAACTTAACTTAACTTTTCAAGAACTTAACTTAATGGGGAGTAGTACTAGGATGGGTGACCTCCCGGGAAGTCCTCAATTCTGAAGCCGATCACTATCAGAAAGGGACAAAACCGTGAGGCCGGTAGGCCAAAGCGGACAATACCTCGATGGTATAGAGTACGACGCGTGACAGAATGGTATCAGAGCCATATCCCAGTCGGAAGTGTGGGAACTAAGTGCCAAGCAGGGCAAAGTGCTACGCTATGGGAGCCACCTCTTGAACTCACAATGGGACAAAGTGCTATATAGTGGGAGCCACCTCTTGAGCCTGTTGCTGCCACCTCTAGAGTCCTACCTGCTTGGGGGTTTGATTGCATGCTATATGTGCCCAGCGACGAGGACATCACCTATATAAGAGGGGTAGATTGTAACACCCTCAAATATAGCTAAGTTGTACTCTATATCATCGAGGCACCTTTTGAAGTATCGGCTCAGTTCTTGACAAGAACTCCGAAGTTAAGCGTGCTTAATTGATGTGGAACGGACACGGGAGACCGACTCTATATGACGCGGACCTCGGACTCTAGATGGAGATGCGACCAGCAACACACAAATTGGAGAGACTTCGGCCCGACACGATGAGTTCCTATGGGCTATACGTCGCTTAAAGAAACGCAAGCTCACTCGTCGTCCCAAGCGAGGGAAACGCGGATCGTGCGCGGTTGAAGAACCGGCAGAGTTAAGGGTAGTCGACTCACATCCGGACTCGGATCGAGTCACGGGACGGGTCACTCTCACACTCACAGCGGTGACATGGACTCACGGGCTAGTTCCTATCGCACTCGGCAGCGGCTTAAGATCATATACTAAACTAACCAGTAAATGCCAAGAAGTTACGATCTTTACCTCCACGCACCCGGCGTGGGGAAGACAACCCCGGCCAATCTCGGACTCCCGATTAACAAATTTTACAGTAGTACAAAAATTTGATCCACTCCACGCAGGGAGGTAATAGGTCACATGTGGGGCCCGGGAGTCACGACAATCGGTTTGACGGGCAGCATCTTGATGTCGTCCATCGGTGCCGAACTCCGCGTTTTCGTGCTGTCCGGACGGCGCGATCTACGGGTCCGTGGGGCCCACGGACCGCTCCAACCTCCGGCTCTGGTGGGGTGGCACCCACTGTGACGGGGACCCCTGGTGGCGCGCCTCCCTAGACGACGGTCGGTCGAAAACACCGGTCGGAGGCCAATCGGCTCCGATCTCCAAGCGGGGAAGTTGCAGCCCACGGATTTTTGCTTCTATTTTTTCAGCGCACGGTCCGGGAAGATCGGCTGCTAAGATCAATCCCGATGTTGGATCGAGGCTCAGGAGGTACCGTTGGAAAGCTATTTCGAAGTACTTCAACCTAGAACCAGAGGGATCAACTGGATCTGCACGAATCTGGCCTGAAACAATTTTTGAAGTTACTGTTGCACAGTACCTGAACTCTCAGAACAGCAGAGCAGTTTCCTGAGAACTGCCTTTGAAAGTAAATCAAATCTCCGAATAAGACTTTGAGCTCTTCATGAAAGTTATGGATGGGAAAGATATGAAAACGGAAATAATTCATGTGAAAGGATTGGTGGAGGTCTCGATTTGTTATGGATTTTACACTGACTGGGGGTCGGATCTGGATACTGGCAGGCAGAACTGTGGGGGATCTGATGAGGATTTTTAGAAAATATGAGATGGTCTTTAGAAATTCCAAGAAAATTTGTGGGTGGAGGGGATGGTAGACATAACCCCCAGTAAAATTGGGAGCTCCAGGAAAAATAAAACGATGGGTTGAAGGTGGAAAGATCAGGGTTGCTGTCACTGTAGATAGAAACCTGGAAGATCTGGAACAAAAAGATGGACGAAAATGTAAAAATATGAAACGGAAGCTAAAAGACCAACCAATATTTTTGGAGTGTGGGAGTCACCTCTGGAACACACCCTAAAAATCCCAGCTCAATAAGACCTCGGGGTGGAGAGCAGAAATTCGTGGATGGAACCTCTATCCTGGATGGACAGAACACCGGCGGCAACCATGGTGGTGCCATGGCGGCACGATGGCGGCGGCGGTGATCACCGGAACTGATACGTGAGGCTTCCCACCTCAGAAGGCAACCTTCCCAGCTGCTGAAGGGGGAGAGAGGACAGAGAGAGAGAGGCGCACCAGCCTTGCTCCAAGGAAATTCCAGATTTCTTATGCATTAATTCTTCATAAATGAGAAATACAAGGCATTTATATGAATTGCCAAAAGACTCAAACTACCCCTAGATCTAGGGTTTGGGGGAATTAAAAAAGGAGTAGAACTAATTAGTTCTACACACATTTTACGAAAAAATAAAAGGGTGACAATGAGAGGAGGGCGCCCCCTTGACTATGGGGTTAAGGTTGGTGGCCAACCTTGACTTTCAAGTCCACTTGTCCCCTCACTTGGCCCACTCTTCTAGAAGCCCACAGTTGGAATGTTGACTGACCCCACATGGGCCCTAGGGATGAGGTGGATCAATGGGAGGAGGGGTGGGGGGGCCCGTGGGACCCGGGTAGTCCCATTTTATACATAAACCCTTATTACAATCCAAATTACAAACTGAATAAAACTAAATAAACACACATGACACACAAATAAAGTCCAAATAAATGTGATAACTGCCGAGACTCAAGGGGAGTCTCCAGACTGTCTCCGAGCCAGATGGACGCCGACGTGGCTCGGGTGGTGCTCCGCGTACGGTACCGGTGGCTCAGCGTATCATGCTTCTCGATCGCTCGGGTGTCCGCACCACTTCTCCCCGGGTGGGAGAAACTCGACCCTTTCGAGTAAGGGTCTGCATCACTGTGGTATCGCTCCAGTAGGTCCGGATCAATCCGCTGCAACTCTCCATGGGTGATCCACGTATCCTCAGTGGCAGGCCATCCTCTCCATCGCACTAGGTAGCGCGGGTAGGATCCACTCCTGGTAACTGTCACCTGCTCATCCAGTATATGACCTATATGCTCTCACTGCTGTGAAAAAGGGGCTGACGGTGGACACTCAGGTGTGGGATCACTCTCAATGGGAGGGGATGGCTCGAAAGGCTCACTAGGGATCACCGCTGGGTCCCTATATGCAACTAGATCCGATACATTAAAAGTAGAGCTTATACCATATTCCTCAGGAAGGTCCACAACATATGCCTTGGATCCAACGCGTTTCAACACTCTAAATGGACCGGCTCCGCGAGCTTGCAATTTCTTAACGGTTCCAGAGGGAAACCGTTCAGGTCTTACCCTGATCATGACATATTCGCCCTCTCGGAACTCTCGGTGGTGTCGATGGGCATCGGCTAGCTCCTTATACCGTGCATTGCTGGCCTCAATGTGACGACGGATGTCGTCATGCAGACTCCTAACATGCCTAGCAAACGACTCGGCAGACTCCGACACTCGTGCATGGATGGGCATGGGGACAAGATCCACTGGCTTCCTAGGCCTACGACCTGTGCCAATCTTGAATGGACTCATGCCGGTAGACCTATTTACTGAATCATTATATGCAAACTCTGCCAGTGGTAACATGAGATCCCAATCCCCTATGCGGTCCCTGACAAGACACCTCAAAAGATCACCCAAACTCCTATTGACCACCTCGGCCTGACCATCTGTCTGGGGGTGATAGGCAGTAGAAAACTTGAGGTGAGTACCCAACATATGCCACAGTGTCTTCCAAAAATAACTGGTGAATCTAACATCATGGTCAGACACTATGGTACGAGGCAACCCGAACTTGCACACCACATGAGTAAGGAATAGGCGGGCTACCCTCGAAGCATCCGAAGTCTTCGAGCAGGGAATAAAAAGGGCCATCTTCGAGAATCGATCAACCACCACATAGACAAAATCATGCTTCCTGGAGGTACGTGGCAATCCCAAGATAAAATCCACGCTAACATCCTGCCACGGGGCATCAGGCACGGGAAGAGGCGTATAGAGGCCCGAGCTTTACTTCTTCATCTTGGTCGTAGCACATGTACGGCACTGAGCCACAATGTGAGCAACATCGCGCTTCAAGCTAGGCCAATAAAATCTATGCTCAACTGCCTCAATAGTCTTGTTCCGACCAAAGTGGCCAGCTTGACCTCCCGCATGTAGCTCCCAGACTAAGAAGTCTCGAACCGAAGTTCGGGGAACACAAAGCCTGCCTCCTCGAAAGAGGTAGCCCTCCTGAAGCACATAATCATCAAGGTCTCTCGTGGGTCCGACCTGGAGAGTGGTATAAATCTGACCAAAGTCAGGACAATCAATATAGGCCTCTCTCATCTTCTCTAACCCTATGACCTCGGCACTCATGGTGGTAAGCAAAAACGCTCGCCGACTCAAGGCATCGGCCACCTTGTTCTCCACTCCAGCCTTATGTTTTAGCACAAAGGTGAACTGCTGGAGATACTCAACCCAACGACTGTGAAGTGAATTAAGCTTTTTTGGGGAATGGAGGTACCTCAAAGCCTCATGATCGGAGTATAATACAAACTCCTGATCTAATAGATAGTGCCTCCAATGCCTAAGAGCCTGAACAACTGCATAAAATTCCTTATCATAAGTGGAGTATCACAGTTTCACGTCATTCAGCTTCTCGCTGAAATATGCGACCGGGTGGGTCTCCTGACTCAACAAACCTCCTATCCCCACACCCGACGCATCACAAGAGACCTCAAACACCTTCGAGAAATCAGGCAATCGAAGGATAGGTGTCTGGGTCATGCGCTCCTTGATGTCCTTGAAGGCGGCAGCTGTAACCTTCGTCCATACGAAGGTGCCCTTCCGGATACAATCCGTGATCGGGGCGGTGATGGAGCTAAATCCGCGGATAAAGCGATGATAGAACGTCGCAAGGCCATGAAAGCTGCGGACATCATGAACCGTACGGGGTTTCAGCCACTCAACAATGGCTCAGACCTTCTCCGGATTGGCGGAGACCCCAGTACTAGACACAATAAAACCCAAGAAGGTAAGCTGAGGTGTCATGAAGGCACACTTCTGTGGTTTTGCATACAACTGCGCTCGCCTAAGAAGAAGATAGACCTGTCGAAGGTGGTCTAAGTGATCCCCCGTGGTGCGACTATAGATAAGGATATCATCAAAATACACAACCACAAAGACTCCAATAAACGGTTGAAGGACCTGAGTCATGAGTCGCATGAATGTGCTAGGGGCATTGGTCAACCCAAAAGGCATGACCAACCACTCATATATACCATCCTTGGTCTTGAATGCGGTCTTCCACTCATCACCTGGCCTAATCCTCACCTGATGGTAGCCACTCTTAAGATCAATCTTTAAGAAGATAGTGGCACCAGCCATCATGTCTAGCATGTCATCCAGGCGGGGAATAGGGAATCTGTACTTCACGGTGATTTTGTTGATGGCACAGCTATTAATGCACATTCTCCACGTGCCATCCTTCTTCGGGGCGAGTAATGCGGGTACAGCACATGGGTTCATGCTGTCTCGAACAGATCCTCTCTACATCAACTCATCGACCTGCCGTTTTAGCTCAGAATGTTCCGTGGGACTCATGCGATAATGAGGAAGGTTGGGCAATGAAGAGCCCAGAATAAGGTCGATGGCATGCTGAATATCCCGCATAGGTGGGAGTCCCTCGGGAAGCTCATTGGGAAAGATATCAGCAAACTCCTGCAGAATGGGGACAACCACGGGTGGGAGCTCACCCTAGGAGTCTCACTCTACCTCTCGAACCGTAATAGCAAACACGGGACAGCCCCGACTAGCCTCCCGCTCCATTTCCTGGGAGCTAATCAACATCAATCTCCTAGTCGAGGGCTCACCTGGGCCAGATGTAACGGTCATAGCCCGAGCTAGAGACGGGGTACTGGGCCCGGGAATGGAAGGCTCCGGAGCACTAGGGCCAGTAGGACCCCTAACTGATCAGCTCTTGGGCTGATGAGGTTGGAGAGTAATCCGTTGGCCGTCATGGTCGAAGGTATAGGTGTTCGACCGGCCATGGAGTGTGGCATCCCAATCAAATAACCATGGCCTACCCAGAATAATATTACCCACCTCCATGGGTAGGACATCACACCATACATCGTCACGGTAGGCATAGAACTGCAGTGGGACCAAGCACCGCAGTCTGATCGAAATGGAAGTGGAATCCACCCACGATACACGATAGGGGCTAGGGTGATCCACGGGTGTAAGACCAAGACGGGAGACAGCACCCGTGGAGATTGCATTGATGCAACTCCCGCTATCGATGATCACTTTACACACATGCTTGCCCAGCCTACAGAAGGTATAAAAAATAGTGGTCCGATGCCAGTCATCACTGGCTTGTGGCGGGGTGAGAATACACCTGACGACCCCCACGTGGGCATCATCAGTATGCGGGACATCTAGGTCATCACCTTCAATCTCATAGTATTCGTCAGCTAGCTCCTGATCTGCTTCATAGGTGACTAACTCGAGGCCCGCAGGGGTGGTATCCTCGGCCTTGGTGTCCCCAATGATAAGAGATGGGCGGGTGGGACACTGGTTGGCAAAATGGCCGAACCCATTGCAGCGGTAACACTGCTGCCATGATCCACTAAGCTCCCCAATCAAGGGTCCTTTCCCTTTATCCTCCTGACGGATAGGAGGTGTAGGTAGCAAAGGATGTGCAGGAGGTGCGGGTGTCGGTGGACGGGCTGTGGGTGCCGTAAGATGCTGGGGACGAGGAAGGTCCCTCGGGGCGAGCGAGCTCCTGAGGTTGAGCCATGGGGGCCCGTAGATACGTGCCAGATGAGCCACGGGGCTCGACACTACGTAGGGGAAAGGAGCCCAACCGATGGGGAGACTCGAACTCGGCCTCAAATTGCTCCAATTCAAGAGCAACCTGATATGCCTGCTCCAAAGTGGTCGCATTGCGGTGAAAGAGTTCATACTGATAGTTGGGCCGCAGACCCCTTCGAAAGCGGGATATAGTCATGGTGCTCTCCTCCGTAACTCCACACTGTAAGTAATACTCATCAAACTCAGCGGTGTACTCAGTCACGGATCGGTTCCCTTGGGAGATGCTTTGCCATTTATCTATGAGACGTTGGTGATATGAGGCAGGAAGGTATTTCTCCCTCTGCTTGGTTTTCATGTCATCCCAAGTACCGATTTGGGGTTGACGTCGCTGATTGAGCAGGCTCTCCACATTGGTCCAAAAAGTTTGGGCCTGCCCTTGCAGCTTCATCTTCGCGTATCAGACTCTTCGGTGGTCCGTCATCTCAAACCACTCGAAGTACCGGTCCATGCCGGCCTCCCAATCTACATACACCCTGGGGTCCAAGGACCCGCTAAAAGTGGGAGGGTCCGCACGCACGCCCCTAAGAATGCGGTCATCGTCATCGTCATCACGATTCTGTCGTTGATTCTGACGACCGTAACCCCCTTGCTCATTGTCAGATGCATAGTCATCCACCACATGCACCTGTTGCCTCCCAACATCCACTGCCTGAGCCCTTGGTGTAGCAGGTTGCTGAGCTGGCTCTTGTTGACCATTGGTCGGCGCGGGTTGCGCCGCCGCTGGGGCCCTCTCGAGGACGGCAATCCTCCCTACAAGACCCTGGATGGACGGGTCCGAAGATTCGGCCCGATCCTCGAGGGCTTTCATTCTCCCTTCTAGACGCGTTCCTACGCCATCTAGACGTGTACTAAGGCCATCCATACGCGTGTCAAGACGTTCCATAATGGCTCGGAACATCTCGGTCATCGAGGACTCATCGGAGCTATGGGCTTGGGAATCCGCCATAGGTGGTGGTCGCGAGTATTGGGTACCTCGACGGGTGGGCATGCAAAGACACAGGAACTAGGAGACACAAACTGATGCAAACACCGACTAATGCACCTAGACCTAAACCAATATCCGGTACGTGGCGGAGTTAATAGATCCGAAGATCACTCCCACAAGTGTGTGGCCTTCCCGATAGGCATAGCCTAACGTTCGGACAACGCCTTTTAAGATACCAGATTATCGGGATGAAATGTAATTTTAAAACACTTTTTTTGTTTTATAAATAATGATGATCCTAGACTCGACTTAGACCATGATGCATGCGAGACTTATGCAAAGACTACCCAAGACTCAACTTGCTATGATACCAAATAGATGCGGGACGGAGACGGGAGACCGACTCTATATGATGCGGACCTCGGACTCTAGATGGAGATGCGACCAGCAACACACAAATTGGAGAGACTTCAGCCCGACACGATGATTTCCTATGGGCTATACGTCGCTAATAGAAATGCAAGCTCACTCGTCGTCCCAAGCGAGGGAAATGCGGATCGTACGCGGTTGAAGAACCGGCAGAGTTAAGGGTAGTCGACTCGCTTCCCGACTCGGATCGAGTCACGGGATGGGTCACTCTCACACTCACAGCGGTGACATGGACTCACGGGCTAGTTCCAATCGCACTCGGCAGCGGCCTAAGATCATATACTAAACTAGCAAGTAAATGCCAAGAAGTTACGATCTTTACCTCCACGCACCCGGCGTGGGGAAGACAACCCCGGCCAATCTCGGACTCCCGGTTAACAAATTTTACAGTAGTACAAAAATTTGACCCACTCCACGCAGGGAGGTAATAGGTCACATGTGGGGCCCGGGAGTCACGACAATCGGGTTGAATGGCAGCATTTTGATGTCGTCCATCGGTGCGGAACTCCGCATTTTCGTGCTGTCCGGACGGCGTGATCTACGGGTCCGTGGGGCCCACAGACCGTTCCAACCTCCGGCTATGGTGGGGTGGGGCCCGCTGTGATGGGGACCCATGGTGGCATGCCTCCTTGGACGGCGGTCGGCCGAAAACACCGGTCGGAGGCCGATCGGCTCCGATCTCCAAGCGGGGAAGTTGCTGTCCACGGATTTCTGCTTCTATTTTTTCAGCGCGCGATCCGGCGAGATCGGCCGCTGAGATCAATCCCGATGTCAGATCGAATCTCAAGAGGTATCGTTGGAAAGCTCTTTTGAAGTAATTCAACCTAGAGCTAGAGAGATCAACTGGATCTGCACGGATCTGGCTTGAAACTATTTTTGAAGTTGCTATTTCACAGTACCGGAACTCTCAGAACAGCAGAGCAGTTTTCTGAGAACTACCATTGACCGTAAAGCAAAGCTCCGAATCAGACTTCGAGCTCTTCATGAAAGTTATGGAGGGGAAAGAGAGTAAAACGGAAATAATTCTTGTGAAGGGATCGGTGGAGGTCTCGATTTGTTATGGTTTTTACACTGACTCGGGGTCGGATCTGGATACTGGCAGGCAGAACTGTGGGGGGGATCTGAAGATGATTTTTAGAAAATATGAGATGGTCTTTAGAAAATCAACGAAAATTCGTGGGTGGAGGGGATGGTAGAAAGAACCTCCAATACAATTGGGAGCTCCAGGAAAAATCAAAAGATGGGTCGAAGGTGGGAAGATCAGGGTTACTGTCACTATAGATAGAAACCTGGCAGATCTAGAACAAAAGGATGGACGAAAATGTAAAAATATGAAACGGAAGCTAAAAGACCAACCAATTTTTTTGGAACGTGGGAGACACCTCTGGAACACACCCTAAAAATCCCAGCTCAAGAAAACCTCGGGGTGGAGAGCAGAAATTCGTGGATGGAACCTCTATCCTGGATGAACAGAACACCGGCAGCAACCGTGGTGGTGCGATGGCGGCACGATGGCGGCGACGGCGATCACCGGAACTGATACGTGAGGCTTCCCACCTCAGAAGGCAACCTTTCCAGCTGCTGAAGGGGGAGAGAGGAGAGAGAGAGACGGGCGCACCAGCCTTGCTCCAAGGAAATTCCAAATTTCTTATGCATTAATTCTTCATAAATAGGAAATAGAAGGCATTTATATGAATTGCTAGAAGACTCAAATTACCCCTAGATCTAGGGTTTGGGGGAATAAAAAAAGGAGTAGAACTAATTATTTCTACACACATTTTACAAAAAAATAAAAGGGTGACAATGAGAGGAGGGCGCCCCCTTGACTATGGGGTTAAGGTTGGTGGCCAACCTTGACTTTCAAGTCCACTTGGCCCACTCTTCTAGAAGCCCACAATTGGAATGTTGACTGACCCCGCATGGGTCCTAGGGATGAGGTGGATCAATGGGAGGAGGGGTGGGGGGGCCCGTGGGACCCAGGTGGTCCTATTTTACACATAAACCCTTATTATAATCCAAATTACAAACTGAATAAAACTAAATAAACACACATGACACACAAATAAAGTCCAAATAAATGTGATAACTGCTGAGACTCAATGGGGAGTCTCCAGACTGTCTCTGAGCTAGATAGACGCCGACGTGGCTCGGGTGGTGCTCCGCGTACGGTACCGGTGGCACGGCGTATCGTGCTTCTCGATCGCTCGGGTGTCCGCACCATTAATGGTTAGTAGTACTGGGATGGGTGACCTCCTAGAAAGTCCTCCATTCTAGAGTCGATCACTATAAGAAAGGGACAAAATCGTGAGGCCGGTAGGCCAAAGTGGATAATACCTCGACGGTATTGAGTACAGGGCGTGACAATAAAAACCTAGAATTCAACAAACATGAGATGGATGCACATAGATGTATAGATGCGTCGACCTGTAAAGCTAGGACCAATACAGTTGCATCGACCTGACAAGGCGATAGCTAGCATGACTTGTACTGCTTCATAGACCTGACGAGGTGATAGCTAGTACAACTTGTGCTTTAGCATCGACCTGATTACTCAAGCGAGTACGGCTACATCGACCTGAGTATAAAAAATAACATATACGCATTGTCACGCCCCGGGCCGATAGCAGCGGAACGTGTCGCTTGCTCGGAACGTGGCAGTTAAACAGTCGTGAATGATCAAGAGCAATCGCATAAGACCAAGATAATTTCGAACAACGATAGAAATTTCATTTCTAATATGAATCTCTTACAAGAACTTATTGTCCATCTTGGAGACTTCAACACAATGGAAAGGAAGATAACGACATACTAACGGACGTTAGACAAAATAACTGAATAAGAGACGCCAAGCTGACTTAGCTAGTCAATACTATCCAGACTCAAGAAAGATAAAAGACTCGGGTTCACTAGTTTCCAAAGCTCGCTTGCACACTTGTCCCGCCCGTGTGGGTCTCGGTCTTGCTAGCTACCTGCTTACCTGAAAAGGTTGGAATAAAACGGAGTGAGCGAACGCTCAGTAGGAAATTATATCTCAAGTACTAGCAAGGGGTTTAAGTAATTACATCTTTCATGAATGCAATGAAGCTATGCATGCTCGCATAAAATGACAAGATAGAGAAAATGTAATATCAAGGAATTAAGATGGACAAATCATGAACTTTCAATAAGATAACAAGACATTTGAGATATTCAAGCAAGTACATTTAACAAGTCATGTCAAGAACTTTGGCTATCGTGTAGCAAGCAAGTAAATTACCCTTTTTCGGGCCACGCATTTCATGTCAAGTCAAGTAAGATTCAAGTACAAGATTTATGTGGAATGTCCAATCTAGAAAGTAAAGTACTCGGTATAATGCCAGATACCTTATCATTTTAACTCCCATGGGCACAAGTACTTTCGGGTGCTCCTCCCAGGACCATATCGGGCCCTATATGCGCAGGCATTTATCATGTGTTTTTGACATCCACTCTTATATATATATAGCCAATTTTTGAATTTCAATAATCAAGCTTGTAGACATGTATGACAACTTTGACAGAATGGAGTCCAAAAATATGACAAAGGACATAGAATGGCGATAATAACGGTATAATCACGATATCGATAAAACTAGGTAGAATATGGTTCCCTTAACTTGGGTACCATGACAAATCAATATGGACATTCTTTATATAGATTTGAAGTCCACATGAACAGTATATCAAAGGTAAGATACCCTCATTCTTATCATAGAATTGAGGTTTACAAGAATGACATGATATGGCATGATATCATCATCCCATTAAGAATTTCTTATGATATACTCTTTGTATAATCATAAGGGCCGGTATACCATGTTTCTTTAGAGTGACATGGCATCAATGGTGTAATGGGTTTTAGGGTACAACCAGCTTAGTCGGCCTTGAGGGAATCCAAGGCTACGAGGAGTCTTACGGAGGTCTCTATGACTAACTCACTAGTCCAAAGGAACGGAATGTCCAATGGAGAGCTTGTATGTCAATGAGAATTGAGTGTGATCGATAAAACAATCGTGAAACGTGGGACTATACTCACAGAATGGAGAATAGTGCCGATATATATATTATATAACATATGAAACCATCGGTTAACAGAATCAGGATAAAAATATCAGTTTACAGAAAATAACGACTTAGGTAAAGTCGTTTCTCAAGTAATTAACGCCTAACAGAAGGGCGTTTACATATGTTTCCATTTTGGCAGAATTTTCAATAATTCAGAAATTTATCTAAAACGCGTCCTGGACAGGGGCGTTTCTCTGCAATGAGACGACTACAGTAGCAGGCGTCTTTTTATTTACAATATTTTACAGAACATATTTATTTTCATAAATTATCAAAAACGCGCCCTTGGCAGGGGCGTTAATCATTAAATTCTTATTTTTACAGAATATATTGTTCGGGCTTTTAACAGAAACGTGCCCTATGAAGGGGCGTTACTTTTCAATTCACGCCCTGTGATGGGGCGTTAACACATGGAAAACGACCTTGTCTAGGCCGTGAATTCAAGAAATTTCAGAAATTATCATGAACAGGAAGAAATAAATTTCAGGATAACAATCATATCATCATGACAGGAAAATTGGCAGGAATTCACAGGTAGAGTCATGCAGTATATTAGTTTTGATATTCCATAAAAATGAATTTTTAAACCATGAACGATTATTAATTTCAGGTAATTTCATGGAATTAACGCCTGTGTTCAGGGCGTCAAATCTAGAATGTAACGACCTGGTCAGGGTCGTGTCTTGTAAAATAGCACCCTTGACAGGGGCGTCTCTTTCAAAATATTACAGAAAAACGCATTAAAACTATAATAAACCGTATGCATGTCATGCTAATATACATATATCTTAAATTATTTTATTTGGGCTACAGTGACTTGAGAAAACCTACCTTATGAGAATTATCTGATGGAGAAACGTGAAGAACTGGATGAGAATACTAGACTCTGAAGCTTCTAACAGCAGTAAACAGCAGCAGGCAGAACTTCTTATGTTGACGGAGGATGGAGTCGTTCTGACGAAGAACCTTTGTTCTTCGGTAGATCACTAGAGCATTCCTACAGAGGAATATGAAGAGATATTAGTAATTTCTTCATAATGCTTGGCTGAAGATGGAAGATAGAAGAACTTACCCTTGTTCTTCATGAAGTCCAAGCTTCTTCAACCTGTAAGAAGAAAAGAGGGTGAAGAACCATTAGTTCTTCATGTAACCGAAGCAGAAAACGTAATAAGAAGAACTGGCGTTCTTCACGCACCGTAGCAACAATAGGTCGTCCAAATAGGTTTAGGGTTCGGCTGTCAAGAGTCTTTATAGGATTTTGGGAAATCCTATTAGGGTTAGTGATTGTGTGGAAGTAATACTTCCTTGATAGAGTCCTTACCACCCTTTAACTCTTTCTAATACTTATCCATTACCCTGGATAAGCTCCCGTGTCGAACAGAACTCGAATGGAATTAATGACCTAGGTCAGGGGGTCGATTCCTGAATTGACGACCTGGTTCAGGTCGTTTCTTAAGAAGCGCCTTTTGTTAGGACGTTCCTTTGTTTAAAACACGCCCAAGATAGGGGTGTTTCTTGGCCTTACCGTTTTTGACGTTGGAATTTGACGCCGTATGGTGAGGGCATCACTTCTTGAGTCACGCCTTAACTAGAGGCGTTTATAATTTAAATAGCGCCTTTATCCGAGGCGTTATTTCCATTTCACTCTTTTATTTGTTCATTCGTATATAATATATACTTTTCTTTTATTTCTAGGTATATATACATATATACAGGTTTATGTTATGTACTTATGTATATATATATATATTGCCTATATGGGAGAAGATAATAAAACGTGTTAAAAAGCCCATTAATTGCTTGGGTTGAGTTTGGGCCAATGGAGCTTAGCATTAACTTAAATGTTTTTAAGGTTAATTGTTAATCCTTTATCAAGGCCTAATAATTTTATTTATAACTAGTTATTTCTATTTGGTCCTTTTTACACAAGTTTGCTTTGTTTGGAAGTCTTATTTGCTTATTTGTTAAACCTTACACATACGACTTATATCTTTTAATAATTTGCATGTATTTCCGTATATGCATAAATAAGGTTCTTAAGACTATCATAATTTTCCCTCTAAGGTTCTATACCTCATTGATTTGGTGTGGCTAGTTTGCACATACATTGAGATCTTAGTAATCTTCCATTTAGAGATTTTATTGCTCATAAGTTCTTTAACTTTTATTAGTCCTTGTCCTAGGTATCAGAGGCAGGTTCGATCTGAGCAATCCCTTAGGAATATCACTTGACCAAGTATTTATTTGAATAAACTTTAATCATTAAACATTATATACTTATGTATATATTTTATTCCTATTCCAAAATTACCGGGCGTTACACCCTCCCCCACTTAAAAGAATTTGGTCCCCAAATTCACATGAACTTCCATTCCTAATAGAGAACTAGCTATAACTTATTACGAGCAGAAGACATCTTCAGAATGAAAAAGGGCTAGTTTAGGATTACGGTTGAGGGATACCTTCCGCATCTTTCCCTTTGGCAAGTTTGGTTAAATCTTGAACTCCTTTTGGAGGCTTCTTAGGGCATTCCGCTATCTTGTGCTCTAACTTCCCGCAACGCAGACATGCTCCCGAACTCCACCAACACTCCTTCATTTTGTGACCATATCTTCCACAAGATTTACACTTATCTTGCGGGCGATCCGCCGAAGTTTCCCTCTTATTACACTTATTACACTTCTTACATTTCTGGCATTTCTTACACCTTTGTGAAATATCTTCCTCATTTATTCTTTTCTTGGTAACGGCAAAACTTTCGGAGTTATTTGTTTGATCTTTCCCTTCAACTCTTTCTTTTTCTTCCACTACTTTCTCTAGTTCTTGAACTCTCCTGACAAGGCTCGCGTAAACTTGGACATCCACCAAGATCATTTCATGAACAAGGCTCGGCTTAGAGGCTTCCATTTTTTCTAGGTTCCTGCAAGGATGATTGGGGAGATAATTTATTTACTCAAGATTTAGTGTTAATGAAATGTAAATACTTTATCTTTCTTTTATAACTTTAACCCCAAGTTCTACCCATCTCTCACGGAATTCCTATAGGATGACTGACAAGGATACTCGACCTCTAACCTGGACTTAACAATCTAAGGATTTTGAAAGTTGAATCCAAACATGACCGACCGGGATACCGGACCTATCACGGAAACTTAACGATTGCGACAACCAAAGCCATGATATGACTAACAAGGAAATCTGACCTATCACTGAAACCTAATAACTTGAGGATGTAAAAGCTGAAGCTCTAATATGGTTGATAAGGATGACCTATCCTTGGGACTTAATAACCAGAGGATATAACAACTGGAGGATAGGAAAGCCGATGCGCTGATATGGTTTAATAACTGGAGGATAGGAAAGCCGATGCTCTGATATGGTTTAATAACTGGAGGATAGGAAAGCCGATGCTCTGATACCACCTCTGTCACGCCCCGGGCCGATAGCAGCGGAATGTGTCACTTGCTCGGAACGTGGCAGTTAAACAGTCGTGAATGATCAAGAGCAATCGCATAAGACCAAGATAATTTCGAACAACGATAGAAATTTCATTTCTAATATGAATCTCTTACAAGAACTTGTTGTCCATCTTGGAGACTTCAACACAATGGAAAGGAAGATAACGACATACTAATGGACGTTAGACAAAATAACTGAATAAGAGACGCCAAGCTGACTTAGCTAGATAATACTATCTAGACTCAAGAAAGATAAAAGACTCGGGTTCACTAGTTTCCAAAGCTCGCTTGCACACTTGTCCCGCCCGTGTGGGTCTCGGTCTTGCTAGCTACCTGCTTACCTGAAAAGGTTGGAATAAAACGGAGTGAGCGAACGCTCAGTAGGAAATTATATCTCAAGTACTAGCAAGGGGTTTAAGTAATTACATCTTTCATGAATGCAATGAAGCTATGCATGCTCGCATAAAACGACAAGATAGAGAAAATGTAATATCAAGGAATTAAGATGGACAAATCATGAACTTTCAATAAGATAACAAGACATTTGAGATATTCAAGCAAGTACATTTAACAAGTCATGTCAAGAACTTTGGCTATCGTGTAGCAAGCAGGTAAATTACCCTTTTTTGGGCCACGCATTTCAAGTCAAGTCAAGTGCGATTCAAGTACAAGATTTATGTGAAATGTCCAATCTAGAAAGTAAAGTACTCGGTATAATGCCAGATACCTTATTATTTTAACTCCCATGGGCACAAGTACTTTCGGGTGCTCCACCTAGGACCAGATCGGGCCCTATATGCGCAGGCATTTATCATGTGTTTTTGACATCCACTCTTATATATATATAGCCAATTTTTGAATTTCAATAATCAAGCTTGTAGACATGTATGACAACTTTGACAGAATGGAGTCCAAAAATATGACAAAGGACATAGAATGGCGATAATAACGGTATAATCACGATATCGATAAAACTAGGTAGAATATGGTTCCCTTAACTTGGGTACCATGATAAATCAATATGGACATTCTTTATATAGAATTGAAGTCCACATGAACAGTATATCAAAGGTAAGATACCCTCATTCTTATCATAGAATTGAGATTTACAAGAATGACATGATATGGCATGATATCATCATCCCATTAAGAATTTCTTATGATATACTCTTTGTATAATCATAAGGGCCGGTATACCATGTTTCTTTAGAGTGACATGGCATCAATGGTGTAATGGGTTTTAGGGTACAACCAGCTCAGTAGGCCTTGAGGGAATCCAAGACTACGAGGAGTCTTACGGAGGTCTCTATGACTAACTCGCTAGTCCAAAGGAACGGAATGTCCAATGGAGAGCTTGTATGTCAATGAGAATTGAGTGTGATCGATAAAACAATCGTGAAACGTGGGACTATACTCACGGAATGGAGAATAGTGCCGATATATATATTATATAACATATGAAACCATCGGTTAATAGAATCAGGATAAAAATACCAGTTTACAGAAAATAACGACTTAGGTAAAGTCGTTTCTCAAGTAATTAACGCCTAACAGAAGGGCGTTTACATATGTTTCCATTTTGGCAGAATTTTCAGTAATTCAGAAATTTATCTAAAACGCATCCTGGACAGGGGCGTTTCTCTGCAATGAGACGACTACAGTAGCAGGCGTCTTTTTATTTACAATATTTTACAGAACATATTTATTTTCATAAATTATCAAAAATGCGCCCTTGGCAGGGGCGTTAATCATTAAATTCTTATTTTTACAGAATATATTGTTCGGACTTTTAATAGAAACGCGCCCTATGAAGGGGCGTTACTTTTCAATTCACGCCCTGTGATGGGGCGTTAACACATGGAAAACGACCTTGTCTAGGCCGTGAATTCAAGAAATTTCAGAAATTATCATGAACAGGAAGAAATAAATTTCAGGATAACAATCATATCATCATGACAGGAAAATTGGCAGGAATTCACAGGTAGAGTCATGCAGTATATTAGTTTTGATATTCCATAAAAATGAATTTTTAAACCGTGAACGATTATTAATTTCAGGTAATTTCATGGAATTAACGCCTGTGTTCAGGGTGTCAAATCTAGAATTTAACGACCTGGTCAGGGTCGTGTCTTGTAAAATAGCACCCTTGACAGGGGCGTCTCTTTCAAAATATTGCAGAAAAACGCATTAAAACTATAATAAACCGTATGCATGTCATGCTAATATACATATATCTTAAATTATTTTATTTGGGCTATAGTGACTTGAGAAAACCTACCTTATGAGAATTATCTGATGGAGAAACGTGAAGAACTGGATGAGAATACTAGACTCTGAAGCTTCTAACAGCAGCAAACAGCAGCAGGCAGAACTTCTTATGTTGACGGAGGATGGAGTCGTTCTGACGAAGAACCTTTGTTCTTCGGTAGATCACTAGAGCTTTCCTACAGAGGAATATGAAGAGATATTAGTAATTTCTTCATAATGCTTGGCTGAAGATGGAAGATAGAAGAACTTACCCTTGTTCTTCACGAAGTCCAGGCTTCTTCAACCTGTAAGAAGAAAAGAGGGTGAAGAACCATTAGTTCTTCATGTAACCGAAGCAGAAAACGTAATAAGAAGAACTGGCGTTCTTCACGCACCGTAGCAACAATAGGTCGTCCAAATAGGTTTAGGGTTCGGCTGTCAAGAGTCTTTATAGGATTTTGGGAAATCCTATTAGGGTTAGTGATTGTGTGGAAGTAATACTTCCTTGATAGAGTCCTTACCACCCTTTAACTCTTTCTAATACTTATCCATTACCCTGGATAAGCTCCCGTGTCGAACGGAACTCGAATGGAATTAACGACCTAGGTCAGGGCGTCGATTCCTGAATTGACGACCTGGTTCAGGTCGTTTCTTAAGAAGCGCCTTTTGTTAGGGCGTTCCTTTGTTTAAAACACGCCCAAGATAGGGGCGTTTCTTGGCCTTACCATTTTTGACGTTGGAATTTGACGCCGTATGGTGAGGGCGTCACTTCTTGAGTCACGCCTTAACTAGAGGCGTTTATAATTTAAATAGCGCCTTTATCCGAGGCGTTATTTCCATTTCACTCTTTTATTTGTTCATTCGTATATAATATATACTTTCCTTCTATTTCTAGGTATATATACATATATACAGGTTTATGTTATGTGCTTATGTATATATATATATATTGCCTATATGGGAGAAGATAATAAAACGTGTTAAAAAGCCCATTAATTGCTTGGGTTGAGTTTGGGCCAATGGAGCTTAGCATTAACTTAAATGTTTTTAAGGTTAATTGTTAATCGTTTATCAAGGCCTAATAATTTTATTTATAACTAGTTATTTCTATTTGGTCCTTTTTACACAAGTTTGCTTTGTTTGGAAGTCTTATTTGCTTATTTGTTAAACCTTACACATATGACTTATATCTTTTAATAATTTGCATGTATTTCCGTATATGCATAAATAAGGTTCTTAAGACTATCATAATTTTCCCTCTAAGGTTCTATACCTCATTGATTTGGTGTGGCTAGTTCGCACATACATTGAGATCTTAGTAATCTTCCATTTAGAGATTTTATTGCTCATAAGTTCTTTAACTTTTATTAGTCCTTGTCCTATGTATCAGAGGCAGGTTCGATCTGAGCAACCCCTTAGGAATATCACTTGACCAAGTATTTATTTAAATAAACTTTAATCATTAAACATTATATACTTATGTATATATTTTATTCCTATTCCAAAATTACCGGGCGTTACACGCATCGACCTGATAATGCAGACACAAGAGCAACTTGTACCGTAGCATCGGCATAACTGTCTAACACATGATTATGCATCGACCTGATAGAACATACATTACATGTGCATCGACCTGATAGAACATAACCAATACATGTGCATCGACCTAATAGAACATAACCAATACATGTACCTCACTACCCCGTGGGACTACGGACGGAGGTACGATATGCCCATAGAGCCTCTATTAATTTGTCAGCTCAATCAGCCAATTTGTGACTCACATGTTTTCTTAATAATTTTAAGAAGTGTTTTGTTTGTGGCCTCAGCTTGGCCGTTGCCTTGAGGGTAGTATGGTGATGAATGATGCAATGAAATATTAAATTTCTTACAGAGGTCCTGAAGTTCTTGAGACACAAATTGAGGCTTGTTGTCTGTGACGATATCACTTGGCACTCCGAACCGCGAAATGATATTCTTGAGGATGAAGCGGCTGTTGACACCTGGAAAATGAACAAGGGTGAAAACATAATTGAAAAGAGGGTCAGACCAACAGTGAAAGACCAATGATGAAGCTCATCAACTGTCTACCCTGCTAAAGCCCTTGTCGGTAAAGCTGATGCCCGGTGTCAATGTCACTCAGTCGGCAGCACTGATAAAGCAGCAGTCACTCGACTGATGAGACCTTCCAGCCCTTTAATGAGAGCTGTACTACCGTTTCGTCCAAGAATCCATGGATGATATGTCAGGGTAAGTCAGATGTCGGCTTACTGACAGATGTAATATGAGATGAAGATGAAGCCGGTACCAGCAGATGAAGATTGCAAAGGCTTTTGCAAAGTCAGAACAGAAGAAGAATGGTCTCCACAGATTATACACCCGGCGGAAGTCTTTCCGGACTAAAGCTGATGCCCGAGCTCGTCACCATTCAAGTGACGATATCGATAAGATAATACCCGGACTTGTCACCGTTCAGATGGCAAATCTGATGAAACCCCTATCTACGGACTGATGAAACCCTTGTCTACGGACTGATGAGACCCTTGTCTACGGACTGATGAAAACCTTAATAATGATACAAGCTGTGTCACCAATGGAAGACCCCTTTTGGGTGATGATGCCCTTGAAAGACCCAAATGGGCCTGTGAAAGTGGCTAAAAAGCTTTAATTGGGCCTGCAAAGGATGGCGCCGAGAGCCACTTGCCGAAGCCCAAAAGAGGGCGCCGAGAGCCACTTGCAATCGCGCCGGGAAGCCCCATTTGGGGCGCGCCGAGATGAAGCCTGCCGAGAAGGGGGGGAAACGGGTGTAAAAACCCTCTCCCTTCGAACAGATGGATGCCTTGAGAAGACATAGTAATGGGGAAGGCCTCCCCTACAGTCCTCATTCCCGATCCAGATTTCACCCTTATGAACCCAAAGGGCCATGTCATTATATGAGTTCCAAGGGACTTCAAGGGGATATTAAACGATGGAATAAAGGTAAGCGATGTCCCGGGGCCCGGTGCCCTTCCTCGTTCGGTTGTCATCCCGGCACTCCGTGGATGATGACCTATCCTCTCTTGGCATAATCCAAGTTGAGGGGACATGCTGCCAAAATTTACACATACCTTGCCAGGTAGCTGTGATGTCCTCTCTCTCAACCCCATTGGCCCACGGAGCTATGTCCCTACATGCTCTCCGACGGTCCTTTGAAGGGGGATATAGATGCAACATCGCATACGCACGGGGCGCGTCATGTTACGCCAGTGCTTACTCGGATTCTGGGTCAGTTATGCCCGATCTTTTACGGATCCCACCCTGCCACTGCATGGGTGGTTTCCTATTCCCCACTTGGCATGGTCCAAGATGGTGGGAATATGCCGTCGGTTTTATCCCGAAAATAACCAACCCCTGCTTCGTCTAATCCACTTAATGTCTTGCAAGTGAACGACTTCCGTCTCTTTTAAGCATGTGGCTTTACCGCTGTCATCCTCCTACCTTTAGCGTTTAATCAAGGGTTGTCCTTCCTTGGAAGGGCGTAATTAACGTCATAACCTTTATGGTATGATGGACTTCTGGTCCAGACACGATCACTTACAATCGACTGACCAAGTCAGATCGAGCGCACAATGAAATCGTCACTTCGGTGACTGGCATGCCAATAAAAAATAATAATAAAAAAATAAAAATAAAAATAAAAATAAAAAAATAAAATAAAAAAATAAAAAAATAAAAAATCCGCGTCCACAAGTCTGGCACGCCCGGTGGGACCACGTCTCCCTTCATCTTTACGCTAAAGTAGGAGGCCCAGCGGGCCCCCCTCAAAATTCTGATTCTGTGTACTTTCCTTATTTTCAGGAATCTACAATGACAGTCGGAATCATGTCCGTTTGCTTCGACCAGCAGCCGATTGACATGCATGTGCGAGAAGGCTACCTGGCGGTACCTCTCGCATTCGGATCACTGCCGCCTGCCATTGGGCTGCCCAACTGCTTGGGCGTCGTCTTCACTGACCTTCTACAGGTCGATGACAATGAGCAAGGCACTGCTGCAAGTGCCCCGGTGAAGATCACTGACCAGAAGAACATCTTACCAGAGAACACGGCCCCCACGGCCATCGCCTGCTACGTCCATCATGTCCAAAAAAGGGACATGGTCCCTGCTGCTGCTCAGAAGGGGAGAAGGACCAACCGGAGGGGCCGGTATGTTGCTGTTGACCATTGTCTTTCCAACTCCGGAAAGACCATGATGATTGGAGGTGTCCGGGCAAACATGAATGGTTGCCCAAGGGCGGTCAACCCGGACGTGATCGTCCCGATGGTGCCCACTACCAACAGATTCCAGACTCTGGCCACCAGGCAGGCCAACTGGGAGGCTGATGAGAAGAAGCCGCTGGCACCCAAGCCAGCAAAATATAAATAGGTCTGGCGACCGAAAAGGATTCAGAGCTGGGCTCCAGCTCGAGATGAGGAGAAGGCTGCTGAAAATGCTGTTGCCCGCTTCAGGGCAGGAGGCCGAAGAAGAGAGGGAAAAGAGATAAGAAATGCTGTTGCTGCTCGCCCCAAGGCCGGGGGCAAAAGAGATGAGACAAATGATGAAGAAAGATATTTGACTACTGCTCGCCCCGTGATGAGGGGCAGAAGGGATGAGAAGAAGGAAGACCTTACTGTCACCCGTTCCAGGGCAGGGGGCAGAAAATGGGAAAGGAGGATCTATGATGCTGCTGCCAACTGCTGCCAAGTTGGCGATGTAAGTGAACCAGTCACTGTGGTTACTGCAAGAAGACCAAGAGCCTGTGCCAGACAGACTGATATCTGCAGATACTCCAAAGCCGAGCATTTGAATGCTCGGGTGGCAAGACTGGCTTATCAGCAAAAGAGCCAGGACAGATTGATACTCCAACCTGAGCCATAGAGGCACAACTCTGAAGAGATGAAGCAGATAGTCCAAGACTACTTCCGCTACCTGGGGAGCTCTGCCCTCAGTCAACAAAGACTATCCCGTGCCTTGGGCACCAGAGGTGAAGAAAAAGAAGAAACACTGCAAGAAATGATGATCGGAGCCTCTTCCTCCGATTCAAATCACTATGAAGAAGGTCTCAAGGCCGGATATGACAAAGAAGACTTGTACCGGGAAGAAGCCAAAGAAAGAATATCGGTCTTTGACCGGCTCAAATATCCTGACCAGGTGGAAAGAAAGGTCTACAGGCGGAAAGAAAAAATGCAAATCTTCGCCTGCAACATGGCTGGACTTGCCAGGGGGCAAGATATACTACCAACTCGGCCAGATGAACTGCTCAGGTTGGCCACTAGACCTGGTCCTGTCACAAGAAGAGGCCAGGCCGCAAAAGATAAGATGAAGAAATATGATGAAGCCCGCAAGATCACCACCATGACAGTCAATGTGGTGACAACAGAGGATGTGGACAATCCCCTTATTGATGATGCTGAAGGGACTTCTGAAGATATGCAAATCCCATCAGCCTTGGATCCTATGGTCTAGATGATGTTCAGAAGATACCAGCAGGAGATCAGTGCTCTCCGAAGGCAGCTCAATGAGAGACATGAAGCTACATCAGTCTCAAAGCAAGCTGAACTTGCGGGGCAGACATCCAGCTCAGTAGAGACGGCTATCCCAGCTAACCCTCTCCTAGCTGATAAGGGCAAGACACCGAGCCAACCTATTCCACAGCAAACAGCAGCTCAGCCCTCTGTGTCTCAGACACAGCCTACCGCGCCCATCTTGCATGCCACTGTGATGACAACTCCTCACAGCCAGCAACAAGCTCACTTCTTTCGAGAAGACATAGATCCAGCTGTAGCCCACAAGCAGATGATTGAAAGAATTGTGGAAATGAAGCTGTCAGAAAAGACTGGTGGTGATGCTGGTACCTATGATGTGTACAAGGTACCGTATCCTCCCCAGTATGCTGCCAAGAGACTACCCCCAGGCGTCAGTAAGCCGCCGAAGTTCGAGAAATTCAATGGCCAAGGCTCCCCTAGGGAGCATATAGCCTACTACACTACAATCATGGGCGACCTAGCAGTCGATGAAGCTTATCTGCTCAAGTTCTTTGGCTCATCCCTCACTGGGTTGGCCTTTGAATGGTACTCAAGCCTGCTAGCTGGGTCAGTGGTGGATTGGCCTGATATGCAGAGAAAATTCTGCGACAGATTTCATGTCACGGAAAGGGAAATCACGATAGCAGAGCTATATGCAACCAAGCAGAAACAAGATGAAACTGCACTGGACTACATCAAAAGGTGGAGGAACTTGGCCATGAGATGCCGAAGACCTCCTCATTAGGAAGATGCAGTGCAGATATGCAAGCAGAGCCTCAGGAGGGAGGTGCTAGAAAAAATGATCGGTGCAGATGTCAGAACATTTGACCGACTGAACAATATAGTGGCAGAGGTCGAGACGTTCTTGTCCAAGCGTCCGACCGCCAATATCCCCACCATGCCAAAGGGAAAATCCAATGAGCGATGGCCATCACACTCTGAGGCCAACACTGTCGATTTCAGAACCTTCGAGCAACAGAAGAGAAAGAAAGGGGCAGATGAAGCTCCCCCGCTGGCAGATACAGCAGAAAGAAAAGATAAAGTCTCTCTGAGAGACAAGATGAGAAAAGCATATTCCTTCCCAAAAGATAAGACGGCCGCACTGTTCAACTGGGCATACAAGTTCAATAAGGTAACATTACCTGAACCCAAAAGACCGGCAGATGCAGCAAAGAAAGATGATCCGCTGTTCTGTCCATTTCACCGTGCGCTGGGGCATGCAATTGAAGATTGTTATGTCTTCAAAGATATCATGGAAGGAATGGTCAAGAAAGGTGAGCTGCAGTTGGGAGATTACCAGGTAAAGCCGCCCCATCCACATGAGCCTCCACCCTGGAGAATGGCTACCAATATGATCTTAGTCTACCAACAGCTGCCCAAGGAAGCCGTTGAAGAATGCACCAGGCACACCTATGAAGCTTGCTTCCTCACCCCACAGAAAGATCAGGAAGGATGGCAAGTGATACCCATAAAAAGCAGAAAGAAGACTCCTGCAGCCAGTACCAGCAGAGCAGTTATCCGGGGTGTTACCCCAAGGCCCGAGCCGCTTCCAATAAAGCCAATATGGCATACAGCTGAGACCGGACCAGTCATCCGGATCCCTACTCACAACCGGAGGAGACAAACTCCCCTCCCTACACATAAAGAAGTGAGCCCTGCAGCCAGGTGTCTGCAACAATACATTAATGAGCTTGATGAGTACGAACAGAAGAAGCCCAAGCATCTGCTGATGAAAGACTGTATACTCTGGGAACAGCTCGAAGAATTGAAAATTAAAGAGCAGCCAGAGGCAGAACAAGAAAAAGCTGAAAATGAGCCCTTCTGGGGGCAGGAGCCAGCAAAGCCAAATTCCCAAAAGAAGAAGAAACGGCCCAAATCCAAGAAGGGAAAGAAGGTCACGACAGTACAATGTAACACTCTGTCAGTACTCTTTTCCTTGCCCGGGGAGGATGATGAGCCGGAAGCATCCAACGCTCCGCTAGAAGCTAACCATGCCGAAGCCTCTACCTCGGCCCATGCAACACGTTCTGGGAGAAGATGGGGGCGCCCACCACCAGCCAACCATAATATCATGTTCAGAGGGGAGCAACCCTATCAAATCCCGGAACCAGAGATACGAGGTGCCCAGGTTCCTCCCCCTGCCAGTCTGTACCAAGACAAAAAGAAGGCAGATGAAGCCCCCTCATTCCTGGAGTTCCTGTCCAGCTTAGAGAATGAGCAACCGGCTCATACTGCTCCAGCTAAAAGCAGTAAATGCCAGCAGACAGCAGCTAGAAAGCAGAAATAGCATGAAGAAAATGAAGAAAGTAACCCTCTAGCAAAGCCAGGGGCAGTCGCTACAGAAGAAGCCTTCCGGGAGACCGATGAAGAAGATGAAATTGGGACTGGGCAGCAAAGGCCACAGGCGCCACATGAACCTCCAAGACCCCGATGGGCAGAGGAGATGAGACTATCTAATGTCCGGGTGGGTAGTCGAGTCATGAAAATGCTGAAGAAGCTCCCTACCAGATTCTCCATCTGGGAAATTCTCTCTCTGAGCGAAGAAGCTCGCCAAGCAATCGTGGACGCCCTGCAGTCTCCGGCACAATGTGAAGCACTCCTGGCAGAAGTGAATGCTGGGCCATCGGTCACCTTCATGGAAGATGATATGCTAATCCCAAGTACCGGTCACAACAGACCGCTGTATATGAGGGGCTCCCTGAACTGTCAGTCGCTGAGCAGGATACTGATAGATCCCGGGGCTGCTGTAAATATCCTTCCCTATCGCATTTATCAGAAATACTACTTTGACCTGCAGCTTACCAAGGTCAGAGATATGAAGATTGCAGGGTTCAATCAGAAATGTGAAACACCTCTGGGGGTGGCTGATTTCAACCTCACGCTGGGTGATCTCACTACCGTGGTACGATTCTATGTAATCGACTCCAACACCACGTATAAGGCCCTGCTGGGAAGACCGTGGCTGCATGAATATCAGATAGTGCCATCCACACTACACCAATGCATAAAATACTGCCATGAAGGAAAAGAAGAAAGGGTGTTTGCAGACCTACATCCCTTCGAAGTGTTCGAGTGCCATATGCTCGATGCATCCTACTACACTGAGGTGTCACAAAAGGATAAAGGAAAAGAAGCTGTGGTCAGCCAGAAAAAGCCGGCGACGAAGACAAGAAACTGGTCTCCGCCGCCGCCAAAAGGCTACATTAAAAAGCATGGAGTATCTCACATCTCTTATGCTGGTGATTTTGCTCGGATCACTCCTCCTGGCATACACCCATATGATACTGAAGAAAAAATGAAAGAAAAATACACACAGGTGGAAGTTCCTCAGGGTCTAGTCAAGCCCATAGCCAGCATAGAATACCAGACGGTGCTGCCACTGAAGACTATGGAAATCCCTTTCTTCTGCGAACCCCCTATTATATTCTACACTGGGGAACCAGTCGAAGAAGATGATCAAGACTGTATGGCCCCTGAAGAAGCTGCAAACCTGATGGTACCGATTACAGGCTTGGATTATACTACCCAACGGGTTTCACAAATGTTCTCCAAGATGCAAATGCCATCGATGCAGCCTGCTGCTCAGAAGAAAGCATTCAAGGAGCTATGGGATCCGCCTCGAGATAGCAAGGAACTGAGGAAGATCATACAGCACCCGGGACTGGGTTATACCCTGCAAGAATACTATGAAGCCGAGGTGGATGTCATCTCTGCCTTCTACCAGAATGAAGATCCCCCTGAAGTGGGATATGATCAATACCCCTTTGAAGATGAAGAAATTATGTATCGATCCATAACAGACAATGAAGCCCAAGACAACCAGCCGGAGGCAAGGATGTCTGATGAGACTAAGAAGGGTTGGTGCTGGGAGAATCCATCTTGCAAAGAGGATCTGTTCCAGGCCGAAGCACAATTTGATACGGGAATCCGGGATGAAGATCAAGTAGCCAGAGAGCTGCAAGAGTGCCTGGAGTTTGGGCGCATTCTAGAAGAATTCTGAGCCCTACATAATGATGACCTCTCAGGGGAGCCCACATCAGAAGAGCCTCTAAGCACGGAAGACTCCACTTCGAAGTTTTCCGCTGAGCCAGTCACGTCCTCGGGGCAGACTGAACAGAATCCGGCCGTATTGGCCTTATACGATGCACCAGCATCTGCTGATGACCAATTTGATGAAACAGAAAATCATGAGAACGAAGAAGATTATTTCCCGGGAGGCTTTATTGATTTGCAAGAAGCCCCACCCGAAGTTGAAGACGGAGGCCAAGCCACCGTCGATGAGCTGACAGAAGTGAATCTGGGGTCAGCAGATGAGCCAAGGCCTACATTCCTCAGTGCACTGCTGGAGCCAGCTGTCAAAGAATAGTATATTCAGTTTTTGAAAGAATTCCGAGACTGCTTCGCATGGACATATGATGAAATGCAAGGACTGAGTTCTGATGTGGCACAACACCGATTGGCGATAAACCCAGAGGCAAGGCCTGTGAAGCAGCCTCCCAGGAGAATGCGTCCCGAACTGATAAATCAGATCAACAAAGAGGTCGACAAGCTGATCGATGTGGGCTTTTTTGAAGAGAACCAGTATACTACATGGCTGGCCAATATCGTGCCCGTGAAGAAAAAAAATGGGCAGATCAGAATATGTGTGGATTTCAGGGACCTGAATAAGGCTTGCCCGAAAGATGATTTCCCAGTGCCGATCACTGAAGTCATGATCGATGCAACCACTGGCCATGAAGCCCTGTCATTCATGGATGGGTCATCTGGATGCAACCAGATCTGGATTGCTGAAGAAGACAGAGTGCACACTGCATTCCGCACCCCGAAGGGGATATTTCACTACAAAAGGATGCCGTTCGGCCTCAAGAATGCCGGCGCTACTTATCAAAGAGCTATGACGAAGATCTTTGATGATTTGCTCTTCAAGAAAGTGGAGTGCTACATCGATGACCTGGTGGTGAAAACCAGCAGAAGAGAAGATCATCTGCAAGACCTGAGGATAGTGTTCCAGAGGCTACGCAAATATGAACTCAAGATGAATCCTATGAAATGTGCCTTCGGCGTGTCCAGTGGAAAATTCCTTGGGTTCATTGTCCGTCATAGGGGCATTGAGATCGACCCATCCAAGATTAAAGCTATCCAGGAGCTCCAACCACCAAGGAATCTCCACGAGCTGAGATCTCTACAAGGGCGCTTGGCCTACATCCGACGATTCATATCAAATCTGTCAGGGAGATGCCACCCTTTTCACAAGCTCATGATGAAAGATATACCGTTCCTCTGGGACGATGGCTATCAGGAAGCCTTTGAGAAGTTGAAAGAATATCTCAAGACCCCTCCAGTGCTGGGGGCACCTATTAAGGGCAAACCCCTGATACTGTACATTGCAGCCACACACTGTTCCCTGGGGGCAATGCTAGCACAGATAAATGAAGAAGGCAAAGAGCAGGCTCTATACTACCTGAGTCGGAGGCTGATTAGAACTGAAGAAAGCTACACCTATATAGAAAAGACATGCTTGGCACTAGTCTTTGCCGTTAAAAAGCTCCGGCACTATATGCTGCCACACGAAATCAGATTGATATCTACAGCAGATCCGCTCAAATACATATTGACTCAGCCAGTACTGAAAGGCCGGTTGGGCAAATGGGCAGTAATTCTGATGGAATTCGATATCACATATATACCCCAGAGGGCAATAAAAGGACAGGCCGTGGCCGATTTCTTCGCAGAGCATCCTGTGCCAGAGAATGATATGTTGGGGACTGAGTTACCCGATGATGAAACATTAGAAGCCTGCCAGGCTCAGTCAACTATGTGGCAACTATTCTTTGATGGAGCATCTAGAACAGAGACGGACTCCGATGGAAAGACCAGAATACGGGCCGGAGCCGGAGCCGGTATTGTGCTAAGATCACCAGAGGGGGAGGTTGTGCATACTTCCTGTTCTATAAACAAGCCCTGCACTAATAATGAAGCCGAGTATGAAGCTCTGATAATCGGGTTGCACATCAGCCTCAACATGGGTATCCAGATGCTTCAGGTATTCGGGGATTCAATGTTGATAATAAAGCAAATCCAAGGGGAGTTCGAAGTGCGAAAGCCGGAGTTGAACCCCTACCACCAAAAAGCTGTGCGCCTCATGGCGAAATTCTATCATATTGAGCTCAAGCATGTGGGCCGTGCACATAATGCCTAGGCTGATGCGTTGCCAAAGCTAGCCAGCTCAATAGCAGTCCCACCAGATGAGACACTGAACATTGTTGTTATAAACTGGCGGCAAGTCCTCAGCATGTTAGAAGGCTGCCCCGAAGAAAATGAAGTCACCACGATCAGTACATAACAAGCATCTGATTGGAGACAACACCTGCTACAATGGTTTTTACACCAACAGCTGCCGCAGAAAAGAGAAGAAAAGATGAAACTTTTAAGGATCAAAGATTCTTATGAATTCAGAAATGGAACTCTGTTCTGAATAATGGCAGATGCACGCAAGAAGATTTTGCTCCGCTGTCTATCTACTGAGGAAGCTTGGCAAGCAATGAAAGAAATACAGGCTGGGACGGCAGGTGCTCATCAAGCTGGCCCTAAGATGAAGATAGAAATCAAGAAGCTGGGCTATTATTGGCCCACTATGTTTGAAGATTGCTGCAAGTTTGCAAAGTCATGTTAGAAATGTCTGGAGCATGCTGTTGTGCCTAGAAGGCCACCTGCCGTTCTGCACCCTACAATCCCTAGCTGGCCGTTTGCACAATGGGGAACTGATGTAGTCGGCCCACTACCGACCTCATCGGCCGGACATAAATACATACTGGCAATAACAGATTACTTCTCCCGATGGGCGGAAGCTATAGCATTACGAGAAGTGACTGGTGAGCTGGTTGCCAGATTCATCAAGCAGAACATTATCTTCCGGTTTGGGATCCCCAGCCGGATAATATCTGATAATGGAAGTCATTTCAGAAATCAAAAGATCTATCGGCTTGCCGAGAAGTATAAGATCGAATGGAGGACTTCCACTCCTTACAATCCACAGGCAAATGGATTGGCAGAAGCCTTCAACAAAACTTTATGCACCTTGTTGGCTAAAGTCGTCAGTTCTAATAAGAAGGACTGGGAAGAAAAGATGTATGAAGCTCTGTGGGCATACCGCACTGTCTTCAAGACACCTACAGGGTGCTCGCCATACTCACTGGTATACGGCTCAGAGGCAGTAGTTCCATTAGAGTTGGAAGTCCCGTCACTCAGAGTGGCAGTCCAATATGACCTGGCCCATGGCGAACAAACCAATGCAGAAAGAAGATTACAAGAATTGGTTGAATTGGAAGGAAAGCGCCTCCAAGCTCAGAAGAATATCCAGATGTATCAGGCCCGCATGGCCACTGCATTCAACAAACTCGTAAAAGGACGAGAATTTAAGAAAGGTGACCTTGTCATGGTCAAGAAAAGAGAAGTCATGGCGTCCAACCCAAAAGGAAAGCTGAATCCTAATTGGGAAGGTCCTTATGTGATATATAGGGTCTACGAAGGAGGGGCCTACATGGTTGTTAACCATCGAGGGGAAATCTAATTCTCACCACTCAACGGTAGACACCTAAAGCTGTATCATGCTGCCCAACCAATATTCCCCGAGTAATCAGGCTAAAAGTTACCATTCCCTTGGTCTGGCGGCACTCCGCCCTAACCAATCTACCCTCTTCCTTGGTCTAGCGACACTCTGTCCTAACCAAGCTACCCTTTTCCTTGGTCTAGCGGTGCCCCGCCCTAACCAAGCTACCCTCTTCCTTGGTTTAGCGACATTCTATCCTAACCAAGCTACCCATTTCCTTGGTCTAGCGACACTCTGTCCTAACCAAACTACCCTCTTCCTTGGTCTAGCGACACTCTGTCCTAACCAAGCTACCCTTTTCCTTGGTCTAGCGGCGCTCCGCCCTAACCGAGCTACCCTTCTCCCTTGGTCTAGTGGCACTCCACCCTAACCGAGCTACCCTTCTCCCTTGGTCTAGTGGCACTCCACCCTAACCGAGCTACCCTTTCCCTTGGTCTAGTGGCACTCCGCCCTAACCGAGCTACCCTTTTCCTTGGTCTAGCGGCACTCCGCCCTAACCAAGCTACCCTTTTCCTTGGTCTAGCGGCATTCCGTCTTAACCAAGCTACCCATTTCCTTGGTCTAGTGGCACTCTGCCCTAACCAAGCTACCGTCTTCCTTGGTTTAGCGACATTCCACCCTAACCAAGCTACCCTCTTCCTTGGTTTAACGACATTCTGTCCTAACCAAGCTACCCTCTTCCCAAGTCTAGCGACACTCCGTCCTAACCAAGATACCCATTTCCTTGGTCTAGCGACACTCTGTCCTAACCAAGCTACCCTCTTCCTTGGTCTAGCGACACTCTGTCCTAACCAAGCTACCCTTTTCCTTGGTCTAGCGGCGCTCCGCCCTAACCGAGCTACCCTTCTCCCTTGGTCTAGTGGCACTCCGCCCTAACCAAGCTACCCTTCTCCCTTGGTCTAGTGGCACTCCGCCCTAACCAAGCTACCCTTTTCCTTGGTCTAGCGGCGCTCCGCCCTAACCGAGCTACCCTTCTTCCTTGGTCTAGTGGCACTCCGCCCTAGCCAAGCCATCCCTCATCATGATCTAATGACAGTCCGACTTGTTACCCTCCCAAAAAGAGGGGAAGAGAGAATAAAAGAATGAAAATAAATAAGTAAAAAATGGGGTTAAAAATAGAGATACCCCGCCAGTCTTGTTCAGGTTTTCTGAGCCAGAGCAAAAATGGCTAAAACCCAACTGTGGTGAAAACCCGAAAGGGCACTGTAGGCAAAATCGGGTACCCCGCCACGTGAAAACCCGGAAGGGCGCGTGGGCAAAAGCAAGAGGGGGCTGGCTCCGGTGAAAACCCGAAAGGGCGCTTGGGCCAGTAATATGGTGATCCTAAAGGAAACCTCGCCTCCCGTCATAAACTTCTCGTTGATCGATTGGCACCTCACCCGATCAATGATGAAACCCTACCCAGTTTAGACCTTTCGTCTATTCTGATGAAACTTATAAAATCTTTGCATTAGATATAAACCCAATACCGATGATGAAACCAGCTCTTGACCGATTAGGCGCACTGCCCGGTCAATGATGAAACCTATCCAGTTTAGACCCCACGTCTATCCTGATGAAACCTATGAAATCCTTGCATTGGTATAAACCCAATACCGATGATGAAACCTGCTGTTGATCGATCGGCACATTGCCCGATCAATGATGAAACCTATCCAGTTTAGACCTTACGTCTATCCTGATGAAACCTATGAAATCTTTGCATTGGTATAAACCCAATACCGATGATGAAACCAGCTGTTGATCGATTTGGCGCACTGCCCGGTCAATGATGAAACATATCCGGCTTAGATCTTATGTCTATCCCGATGAAACCTATGAAATCTTTGCATTGGTATAAACACAATACCGATGATGAAACCAGCTGTCGACCGACTAGGCGCACTGCCCGGTCAATGATGAAACCTATCCGGCTTAGATCTTACGTCTATCCCGATGAAACTTATGAAATCTTTGCATTGGTATAAACCCAATACCGATGATGAAACCAGTTGTCGACCAACTAGGCGCACTGCCCGGTCAATGATGAAACCTATCCGGCTTAGACCTTACACCTATCCCGATGAAACCTATGAAATCTTTGCATTGGTATAAACCCAATACCGACGATGAAACCTGCTGTTGGTCGATTGGCACCCTACCCGATCAACAATAAAACCAGCCCAGTGTAGACCTTACGTCTATTCTGATGAGATTCATAAGATCCTTGCATTGGTATAAACTCAATACCGATGATGAAACCCACCTCTGATCAATGGGCACCCTGCCCGATCGACAAAGAAACCCGTCCTATCAAATTTGCATATCCCTTTACGTCCTGCCGTGATGAAACCTACCATTGGTCGATCGGCACCCTGCCCGATCAATGATAAAACCAGCCCAGTGTAGACCTTACGTCTACCCTGATGAACCCTATGAAATCCTTGCGTCGGTATATACCCAATACCGATGATAAGAGCATGCACCAATGAAGCAGCACATCGCCTGATCCGTACTGAAGTCCCAATTCAGGAAATATATGCATATATAAATAAAAATGGGGTTAAAAATAGAGATACCCCGCCAGACTTGTTCGGACATCCCGGATAAGGGCAAAAATGGCCAAAAACCCAGCTGTGGTGAAAACCCGAAAGGGCACCGCAGGCAAAATCGGGTACCCCGCCACGTGAAAACCCGAAAGGGCACCGCAGGCAAAATCGGGTACCCCGCCACGTGAAAACCCGAAAGGGCGCGTGGGCAAAAGCAAGAGGGGACTGGCTCCGGTGAAAACCCGAAAGGGCACTTGGGTCAGTAATGTGGCAATTTAAAAGTTCCATGCCAACTGGCACACTACCTGTACCTCCCTTCTATTGATGAAGCCTTCCGTCGGTCAACTATTTCCGCGCCCCGCCGACGATAGAACCCTTCCGGGGTAGACCTTATGTTTACCCTGATAAAATCTACATACCGTCTTTCAAACGTCCCACCGACAATGAAACCCATCACCATTTTGCTAAAGCCTATCCAGTTCAGACCTCACGTCTGTCCTGATAAAATCCACGCATTTCTTGGCAAAGTCCCACCTGCGATAAAACCTATTGGAATATACCTTACGTCTATCCTGATGAGACCTACACCTTCACACACTTCCCACCATTGATCGATTGGCACACTGCCCGACCAATGATGAAACCCTATCCAGTTAGACCTTTCGTCTATTCTGATGAAACTTATAAAACCCTTTGCATCGGTATCAACCCAATATCGATGATGAAACCAACTGTTGATCGACCGGCACCCTGCCCGATCAATGATGAAACCATGCAGTTTAGACCTTTCGTCTATTCTGATGAAAATTATGAAATCTCCTTGCATCGATATAAACCCAATATCGATGATGAAATCAATTGTTGATCGACCGGCACCTCGCCCGATCAATGATGAAACCCTGCCAGCTTAGACCTTTCGTCTATTCTGATGAAACTTATGAAACTCTTCTTGCATCGATATAAACCCAATATCGATGATGAAACCAACTATTGATCGACTGGCATTTCGCCCGATCAATGATGAAACCCTATTCAGTTCAGACCCTACGTCTGTCTTGATAAAAACCACATATCCTTTAATTGTCCCACCTACTATAACCCCTACCCAGTCTAGACCTCACGTCTATTCTGATGGAACCTCTCCTTTCACACTCCTACAAATTGTCTCCTTTACGGCGCACATGGCCGGAAGGATTTTTGCTGCCACTCACAAAATCCAGTTTAAGCACCTCTTCGGATGCCGTCACGCGGTGGAGCGAGTCCCCCATCCTTTCTCTGAAGGGGTGGACGCTCTCCTGCCAAGTACGAGCCGTTCGCATGAGGGATTATCAAAACCGCTACCCCACTTCCCAAAGTGATAAAACCATATGCAAAGTAAGATGGAGACGCTTGAAGCCAAGAGATTCCTTTCCAATAAAAAGGGAATACATGAAGGGCCCCGAGGGGACATTACATTACAGAAGAGAACAAAAAAAGGAGGGATAAACAATTCACGGCCGCCGGAATATATCTTCGAAGGCTAGAAGACCCACATAAGGGGCGGCTCCTAGCTCATGAAGGCGCGCTTCCTCCTCTGAAGCCCAATGGACATGTCCTGAAGAGACATCACCCGTCCCTCCAGCGAGGCTACCTCCTCTTCAGACTGCGGCCGGATAAAGGAGAGTTGCTGCAGTTCGGCTCGAAGTCCAGAGAGTTCCATCTCCAATAGGGCTATCCGGTCCCGCACAGCTTCTTCCCGCTGAATAGCACCTTCTAGCTCAGCTCGGCGTCCATCAAGCATAAGTGTCAGCTTCCCCAACTCGGATTTGCATTCTGACCTCTGCAATTTCAGTGCCGTTAGCTTATCAACCATGGTCCGTGATAGGAAATCCCTCCAATGCACGAATTTAAGCAAAAGCAAGACCCGCTAAGCCCATGTGTCCAGAGGGCAACCCATAGCCTGCAGACCGACAGTGAAGCGATCAGCAATTTCCTTCAGCTGCAAATATGTCAAGCCAGGTTGAGATTCTACCAGCTGGCGCAGCATATCCAGGTTCTGCCAAACAAAGCTCTCAGACGATGCAAAGCCAAAAGAAGCAGAGGGGATCACTTCGAAGGTCACTTCGCTATCGATGTCTGCCCACAGTGCGACATCCGGCTGAGAGGATGAAGACGGTAAATCTACTGGAAGAACTGGCCGGTCCCTCTCCGTGCCCTCTGGCTGAACTGAAGATTCCCCCTCTGTCTCGGGCGCTATGGCTTGAACATCAGCGGAGGGAGGACCGATGAATGATGGAGCTATCTCTTCATGAATCTTCTGAATAAGGGCTTCATCTTCAGCTACTCTTCCTGATAATGGGGGCGAAGGGTCTCTAGTCTGTAAAGACAGAAATCCAGTTTCTATAGCCACTGTGGCAGGGACTGCTGACTCAGGCGCAGTTGACATTATGGCAGCCGGTATGAAAGCGGAGCTTCTGGCTGGGTCTGCTTCGGCTCTGAACTCTGAGGCCCTGACAAGGATGGAAATCTCTCCTGGTGATCCTAAGTCCAATGATGCTAAATCTGTCGAGGACTGTATCCGCGCCGAGAACCCCAGGCCGAAAGCCCCCAGGCCGAGAACCCCAGGCCGAGGCCCCCTTCCGCCAGGGCGCGCCGAGAAGCCCCAGGCCCAGAGCCCCTTCGTCCGCGCCGAGAAGCCCACGCCGAGAGATCCTTCGCGCCGAGAAGCCTTGCGCTGAGAGGGTCATGCCGAGAGGCTTGTGGCCCGTGCCGAGAAGCTCCAAATTGCTGAAAATAAAGAAAGTATGAAGAATGAAAATGTGAAAAGGGAAGGTAAGAGTGCAAAATATTGTTGCATCAGGATGATCAGGTCTGAGAACCCGATTAAAGACAAATTGAGGAAGATACCCTCGAATGATGAAAGACACCTGCAACCCCCGTGCCGCTTATTCTGCGCTTACGCCGCCCGCAGGTGGGGGGCATTTGTTGACACCTGGAAAATGAACAAGGGTGAAAACATAATTGAAAAGAGGGTCAGACCAACAGTGAAAGACCAATGATGAAGCTCATCAACTGTCTACCCTGCTAAAGCCCTTGTCGGCAAAGCTGATGCCTGGTGTCAATGTCACTCAGTCGGCAGCACTGATAAAGCAGCAGTCACTCGACTGATGAGACCTTCCAGCCCTTTAATGAGAGTTGTACTACCGTTTCGTCCAAGAATCCACGGATGATATGTCAGGGTAAGTCAGATGTCGGCTTATTGACAGATGTAATATGAGATGAAGATGAAGCCGGTACCGGCAGATGAAGATTGCAAAGGCTTTTGCAAAGTCAGAACAGAAGAAGAATGGTCTCCACAGATTATACACCCGGCGGAAGTCTTTCCGGACTAAAGCTGATGCCCGAGCTCGTCACCATTCAAGTGACGATATCGATAAGATAATACCCGGACTTGTCACCGTTCAGATGGCAATTCTGATGAAACCCCTATCTACGGACTGATGAAACCCTTGTCTACGGACTGATGAGACCCTTGTCTACGGACTGATGAAAACCTTAATAATGATACAAGCTGTGTCACCAATGGAAGACCCCTTTTGGGTGATGATGCCCTTGAAAGACCCAAATGGGCCTGTGAAAGTGGCTAAAAAGCTTTAATTGGGCCTGCAAAGGATGGCGCCGAGAGCCACTTGCCGAAGCCCAAAAGAGGGCACCGAGAGCCACTTGCAATCGCGTCGGGAAGCCCCATTTGGGGCGCGCCGAGATGAAGCCTACCGAGAAGGGGGGGAAACGGGTATAAAAACCCTCTCCCTTCGAACAGATGGATGCCTTGAGAAGACATAGTAATGGGGAAGGCCTCCCCTACAGTCCTCATTCCCGATCCAGATTTCACCCTTATGAACTCAAAGGGCCATGTCATTATATGAGTTCCGAGGGATTTCAAGGGGATATTAAACAATGGAATAAAGGTAAGCGATGTCCCGGGGCCCGGTGCCCATCCTCGTTCGGTTGTCATCCCGGCACTCCGTGGATGATGACCTATCCTCTCTTGGCATAATCCAAGTTGAGGGGACATGCTGCCGAAATTTACACATACCTTGCCAGGTAGCTGTGATGTCCTCTCTCTCAACCCCGTTGGCCCACGGAGCTATGTCCCTACATGCTCTCCGACGGTCCTTTGAAGGGGGATATAGATGCAACATCGCGTACGCACGGGGCGCGTCATGTTACGCCAGTGCTTACTCGGATTCTGGGTCAGTTATGCCCGATCTTTTACGGATCCCACCCTGCCACTGCATGGGTGGTTTCCTATTCCCCACTTGGCATGGTCCAAGATGGTGGGAATATGCCGTCGGTTTTATCCCGAAAATAACCAACCCCTGCTTCGTCTAATCCACTTAATGTCTTGCAAGTGAACGACTTCCGTCTCTTTTAAGCATGTGGCTTTACCGCTGTCATCCTCCTACCTTTAGCGTTTAATCAAGGGTTGTCCTTCCTTGGAAGGGCGTAATTAACGTCATAGCCTTTATGGTATGACGGACTTCTGGTCCAGACACGATCACTCACAATCGACTGTCCAAGTCAGATCGAGCGCACAATGAAATCGTCACTTCGGTGACTGGCACGCCAATAAAAAAAAATAATAAAAAATAAAAATAAAAAAATAAAAAAATAAAAAATCCGCGTCCACAGCGGCATACTGTGGTAGCTTTGATTTTTGCATAAGATTCAACTTTCACCCACTTGGTGAAGTACTATGTAGCCATCAGAATGAAAGATTTTTGTTTAACTTGAGCATTAGGATCACCTAGTGGGCCTACAATATCAAAAGCTCACATGGAGAATGGCCAAGGAACAGAGAGAGGATGGAGAGAGGAAGCAGGAGCATAGATTTTATCGGCATGAAGTTGGCATTGAAGACACCTACGGACATAGGTGGAGTAGTCTTCTTCTAGGGTTGGGTAGTAATAGCCCTGCCTAAGAATCTTCTTCACCAAAGCCTGCCCATTAACGCGCCCTCCACCCTCGCTTGTGTGAGCTGCTTCAACAACCTTCCAAGCCTCATCATCATCTAAACACCTCTAATTCTCCTGCGATAATAGTGTATCTGGAGGCGACTCTTCTGATGGCCTTGCGCTGCTCGGCATTGGCCCCTTCGGGGAAGGATCCATCCTTACAATACTGCTCTATTTCATGGTACCACAGCAATTCCTCTTCTTCTATAATCTCCTCAAGCTCAGTTAAGGAAACTTCCTTCAAATTCTCCCTTTCAGCCTTCCTCTTCACAGACTTCCTAAGGTGGTCAAACCAGGGATCCTGAAGGGAAGGAGCGTCTAACCGATGGACCACAATGGTCTCAGTGGCGCGACTGAGAGGGAAAGAAAGGGAAGAAGCGAGAGACACTAATGCATCGGTAAGAATATTCTGAGAGCGCGGAGTGTGAATATAGATGAGCTTACGGAACTGCCTAGCCAAGAGTGTGACCAAATCTTGATTGGGTTTGAGCTTAGGGTCAGGGGTGCAGTAAGTTGAAAGGACATGACACAGCACCAATTGAGAGTCTCCTATGATGTTTAGGTATCGTGTGCCCATGATGTAGGCATGCTTCAGTCCGGCAAGGAGAGCCTCATACTCGGCTATGTTATTTGTGGCAGGAAAAGAGAGCTGGTAAGCGATAGGGATGGTTACTCCTTCCGGAGTGAGGAGAATGGCGCAGATTCCACGGCCTTGAGAATTGAGAGCACCGTCGAAGTGCAAGGACCAAAAGGGGAGATGAGTAAGTACAGCCAGGTGCTCGTCAGGAAACTCGCCCTGGATTGAATCAGTGCGAGGGATAGGAGAATGAGCAAGATGTTTAGCGACGGACCGATATCGGCGACCACTCACCCCACACTCACCCAAAACTCGGGGTAACTCGGTGATGCCGAGTAGAGGTTGTGAGGGCTGGGCCCTTGCTGGTAGAGGGCTAGAAAGGCCAAGGGTTTTCCCAAGGGTATGGAATTGAATGGGGCCGACCCAGTGCCGAAGGCCCGGATCACACTCTCTCCCACGGCGGTCACTCAAAGTAATGGAGCTTGCGGACCGAGCACTCACTCTCACGGGCCAGTGGAGCTATGAACTAATATTGAAAGAACAAGCACTAGAGAAGCAAGGATTATACACTTACTCGACCGGTTTGAAGAAACCGATACCGTTCGGAGACGTGGGCGAGCGGGGAAGCGTGGGTTCCCCACACGCTGCGCCGGTGTAGCTTGAACCTGTTTAAAGGAATACAACACTACTTCCCATGCAAGGGGGTGGAACAAGGGGAGGGGAAGTCACATATACATCAAAACACTACCTCCCACAGGGAGGGCCTGTAAGCTGGCCAAGCGGGGAGGGGAAAGGGGAGCTAGGAGCTAATTGAAAGGATGATGCCGTTTCAGCCCACTCTCTAGAACAGCGGATAGGTAGTCGGTGTTAACGCTGCTGCGGACTATCCCAAAATCCGTTTGAAAAATCTCCTGGGTTGGCCCAGGAGGACGTCTGATTTTTGGGAGGATGTCTGGTTGCCGGTGTTGGACGGGGCAGGGTCGTGAGCAGGGCCTCTGTTCTCTGATTCTAACTGCTATGGTACAACTACAGCAGAAAGATGAGGTCACCACGGGCGCTCTTGAGATCTGATTTAGGGAAGGCCAGAGTCTCTAGATTCTTTGTCGAGTCCTCTTCGAACGGAGACCCACGGGGATGCGAAGGACGTCGGAGTAGACAGAAACAGCCCGAACAGTGATTGGGTGTCTGTTCAGTCCCAGAGTGAACAGAATAGTTCACCCGGGGGAGAAAAATGAGAAATCAAAGCTCCGAATGCTGAACGGGGTTCCGCTTCTTGATACTGGAAGTAGACTTGGTGTAGAAACTCTCAGACAAGGCCCGCCTTCATAAATTTAGGAGGTTAGCCGTGGGAGCCTCTGCAACTTGCTTCAGGTTGACTATCAGGAAGCAGGTGCGCAGTCCGGAGATTATGGCTCCCTCGGGCAGCCACAAACTCACAACGGGATGAGACTACCACCGTCACGAAGAGGACTAAGAGACTCTTTCAACGGTTCCTCTTGTGCCTCCAGGGATGCCGAGATGAAGTCGTGGCGGGCTCTGCAAGACACTGGATCTCTGCGGGTCTTCAGTTGCTTACATGACCTTTGGTGTAGCTCCAAGTGACCGTGAAATGGGAGAAGGGTTGTTGAATGGTGAAGTGGAATGGATGAGTGGTAGGAGGGAGATGTGGGGAAGGTGTGGAAGGTTGCTAGGGCAGAGATGGAGGGGTAGAAAGAGGGGGGGGGGTGCAGAAGAGTGGCTGCTGGTCTCTACTCAAGTTGGAGAAGGAGGGGAGGTGGGGGATGATCTTGGGTGAGAGGAGAAGGAGTATGGGGCGACCAGCTCAAGGGGAGCCCTATTTTGGGTGACCTAGGGCATGGGGGGGGGGAGGAGAGAGTGAAGGGAATATTTCAAATTTGGCCTAGGGAGGGGTGGGTTCAACCTTGGGAAGGTGGAAGCTTGCCTGGGAAGGGAAAGTGGGTAGTTGGGAGTTGGATGGTGGAGCTAGGATTGGGTGGGGATCTCTTGGGGTTGGGGTGGAGTAAAGAGAGAGGTGTGGGGAGTTGGAGTAGCCTTAATGGAAGGGGGAAGAGAGAGAAAGTAGGTGGGAGGGTGAGGAGAGAGAGAAGGGGGCGAACCCCATAGAGAGAGAGAGAGAGAGAGAGAGAGAGAGAGAGAGAGAGAGAGAGGGTATGGGAGGGCTTCTCACCCAGGGTTTCACACCCTATCTAATGGATTCTCTCCACTAAAGAAACTTGAATTTTGGAACTCAAAATATGGTAATTTTCATTAGCTTCCACAAATGGGGTTGGGGTCCTATTTATTGGGACCCAACCTTTTACATGACCAAACTACCCCTAGCTTTACATGCAATGACAAAAGCAGTCCAATAAGCCAACCAAGGGGATAATGACTCAAACAAAGGGAAATAACCTTAGGACCTAGGGATATGACTCTAATAAATGAAAAATTACAATGGAATGACTCAAATAAAAATGAGGAAATACAACATATGACTCAAAATAAATGACTAGACCATGTCGGATGCTTCCGAGGCGAGGAGACGAGCCATGAGTGTGGGCACGGGAGGTGATGTCCCCATCATACTCTTGGGGTGCGGAGAACTCGACTCCGTTGAGTAAGAGTCCTTCCCTCTTCGGAGGGTGTAGGGTGATACCGCCCACAAGTCTTCCGAAAGAGACCGATCCATCCACCTGATGAGATAGCGCTCATACACCTTGCTCCTGGTGGCAGTGACCTGTTCATCTAATATTCGCTCAATTTACTCACGACGGGCTCTCCTGGCTAGTGGACTCTTCTCACGGCTAGGTGCTCTCTCAATGAGGGGTGTGGGCTCAATATCCTCATTGGGTACCACCGTGGGACGCTTATATGGCACTAGGTCGGCCACGTTGAATGTGGGACTCACTCCGTACTCCTCGGGAAGATCTAACTCATAAGCATTAGTGCCAATGCACCTCAGAACCTGGAAGGGACCAACCCCACGAGGCCTCAATTTGGAGATGACTCCCGGGAAGAGCCTCTCCGTCCTCACCATCACAAAGTCACCCACGTGGAATTCTTGGTGACGCCGATGGGAGTCAGCCTGCCTTTTATAAATCTCATTTTCCCTGTTGATGTGCTTGCGAAGGTTTTCATGCAATTTTGTGAATGTGGACATTCTAGGGGTGATGGGTGGACCTGGGCAACCAAAAGTAGACCAATCATGCTTTGACGCCAAGAAGACTTTGATGGAATGGCGAGGACCGGGGCATTCATAGGTGATCCGATCATGCATGGGGGTGACAAATGCCGGGGACCCAGACATACATGAATACTCCTATCATGTCTATGACCCATGATGAATGAAAGAGGACCATTACACCCGAATATGGACCACTCTTGTTTCCTACTTGACATGTGTGTGATGTGAATGAATGGACCCAACATAGTGTTCATGCCAAGTGGTGTGGTAAGCCTAGACACATGCATGCTTATCCCAAATGTGACTTTCATGTGCATAGATGTGGGACGACCTTTGAACTTCCATGTGAACGGGTCGAAGAGATCTAGGAAGGTGGATATGGGGTGGGACATTTTCTCGATGTCTAGGTGAGTGTTGCCTAAGGTCATGGTTCCTTTGGTGTAACCTGGGTCATGGATGAGGTGGGCTTGGCTCAATATGGTGGGTGAGGGTAGGAAAGGGTGGGTGGTGGGTAAGGTGGTTGGGCCACATGGGTATAGGAAGGGGTCAAAGGGATTGTGGAAAGGGCTACCTAGAGAGAGGAACTCCACATCCTCAAAGTCCAAAAAAAATGGGTCATCCTCCTCCAAGATAATTGGGCCAAGGTCGTTAGTGGGTTGGCCGATCAAAGCACTTGGGATCTCAATAGGAGGGGAGTGGACCAAGATGGGTTCCTCATCCATGGGGAAAAAGAGAAGGAGGTCGCTAGTGTAGTGCCCAATAGTGCAAACTGAGGTGATATGTTGAGCTATGGTTTTGATGATAACTAAACTTAGTGTGTAATGCTATGGTTTTGATGCTAACTACACTTCATGTGTGATTAAGTGAATGATGATAACTAAACTAAATGGTTGATTGTTCCTGTCGATTGGTTGAATATGATTCAGTTGAACATGACTTTTGAGGCTACAACTTTGAATGCTTCCTATGCATGCTCTTCATGGAGCTTGGTTACATAATGCATTCATATTGGACAAATGCATACCTATTGATCTTGACCTTTAGTCAATCATGTTTTCAAAGTGTTCACTTGTATATGTGCATGGCTAAATTGTTCTCATACTTCGCTAACTTGCATAGAAATAATTTTTGACCTATAGCTTAAAGCTTTTATGGTTCAAGTGTTTGTATGCACCTTGAACATGGGCTTTCATGTATGCATTTCATACATTTATCATATTGATTATTAAGCTAAAGTTCTACTCATTTTTATTATGATTTTTTAGGTTAAATTCTTTGTATAATCCCTCCAAGATCAAAGGAGTTTGATGCCAGAGAGTTTGGAAGAGTTGCAATGGAGTTTGGGGCTAAAATGTAGTAGTCTGGAATTTACTGTAGCTGGCGGTCAGCCGAGGCTTCGGGGCTGGCGGTCGACCGAAATTACTAGAATTCAGAAAACTATAGTTTTTCTCAAACGACCGCCGGCCTGATCCCGATCGACCGAAAATTACAGCAACGTTTTACCTACAGTGTTTTTACAGAACGGTCGACCGCCAGCCCACCTCCGGTCGACCGCTAGCCCCGAAGCCTCCAACTTTGACTTTTTGTTTCCAATCGGTGGAGAGATCCTCTCACCCATTTCTTTAATCCCAATGCTCCCAATCACCCCATAAATTGTGGATCTGGGTCTGGGGCTTGTCTCCTAACCTTCCAAGGGTTATAAAACCTCTCTTTGAGGTCATGAACCCTAAGAGACTCTAAGAGAATAAAAAAGGGATCAAGGTTGCTCACGGAAGAAGAAGAGTGTTACTGTAGCATGAACAGTAGTCCGCGATTCAAATCTCCATCCAGCAGTTGAAGTTTCAAGGTTCTTCTGAAGCAATCATCTTTCACGAGTTGAAGAAACAAACATCCAATCAGAAGAGATCAAGGTGTGCCTATAAACCAAGAGAAATCGGAGAAGAGCCTATCAACCAAGGAGCCTATCAAGGGAAGAAGAAGAAGGATGCTATAAGGAAGAAGGAGCCATTCAAGCATCGTCTGAAGGTACTCTAGCTCCGTTTGAAGTCAGCAATCTCAAAGGAAGAGAACAAGCTCACAAGCATCAAGGAGATACAAGGATTTCTCCAAGGAAGTAGGAAGGGTACTGTAGCCGTGAACAATACTCCGTGCAAGGAAACCTACATCCGTCCAAGGCCATTCAAGCTGAGTCTCAAGTCATTCAAGCAAAGAAGGAATCAACACAGAATCTGTAGCATACACTCAGGGGGAGTCTTAATCAATAGTTTTCTAAACTGAGCCTCATTGTTTTAATGTTTTGGGTGTTATACTTGTGGTCATCATAAACTATAAGAACTTGTGTGTGTGTGTAGATTATTTTGCATCCGTGGTCTTGTGTGTGGTCGTCGTGTTCCATTCGTGTGTGCGTAGGTCTTCCTAGATCTGTGATTGTGTATGTGTGGATCTATTTAGATCCGTTCTGTCTCGTGTGTGTAGATTGCTGCACTTGTGGCAGTGTGTGTTTGTGTTGGTGATCCGGTTGTTCGATCGTGTTGGAGACATCATCTCCGCGTGTGTGTGTATTGGGGCGCATCCCCGTGTGTGTGTGCGGGCGTCGTCCCGTGTGTGTTTGGAGCGTCATCTCCGTTTGGGGATTTATCCCCAAGTGAAGTCTCACCGGGTTTGGTGAGGGGTGGACGTAGGATTGTCGTCATTGCATCCGAACCATCTTAAAAACCGTTGTGCATTGTGTGTTACTTGTGTGGTTTAATTGTATTCGTTATATGGTCGTGTGGGAACAGAGAGATTGAGAGAATTAGTTAAACAGTTTTCAGATTTCTAATTAATGTTTATCACAAATTTTATAAAAGGCCAAAAGTTTCTTTAAAATTTATAAACACCGAATTCACCCCCCTCTTTGGTGTCATTGATCGCGGGACTTCATGATAGACCCAACACATAGGTGTAGGAGGTTAAGGCTCCTAGGTTGTTTGGTCATGGGGGTCAACATGCCAGTCAACTCTAATTGCCATGCTAAGCCCTTAAGAAGGTCCCCTAATGTGTCCACTTGGTAAGATGATTGGATGGTGGTGTAAAAGGAGGAGAGGGGCACAATTTGGGATTGATGTCCCATGGGGGAGAGGTGTGGGGGTGAACTAGGGATGGTGGGGCCTCGCTTGAGCCATTGGAGTATTGACTTATTAACGGTGAGGGTGCCATGAGTGGTGGTGGTTGGGTCTTGAAGAATCGGGCTAGGAGAGGTGGATGGAATGGGAAGCTCTTGGATTTCCTCTATGGCGGGAGGTTGGTCTGGATGGGTATCCATCTCTACTTGAATGGGTGTGTGGGCCAAGGTCTCCTCTACCAAGGAGGTGAGATGGTGTACCCGGGGTGGAGGGTAAAGGGAAACTTGGTTTGGGATTGGTAGGGGAAGTAGTGGAGTCCTAGGTTGGGGTAGGATTGGAGTTGGGAGTGGAAGATGGGTTGGGTGAGGAGGCTTGGGTTGGTTGGCCTTGGGAGGTGTGTCGCTTATGAGGGGAGATAGAGGAGTGGAGGCTAATTGGGTTTGGGTATGGGTTGGGAAAGGGAGTGTGGGTTGGTTGGTGGTGGCCTTCACGGGGAGAGCCGGGTCGGTTAAGGGTCTCTTGCCCTTTGGATCGGCCAGTCGTGGAGGCGTGGAAGTGGGAGCCAATTTGGTTTGGATAGTGAGGGTTGTGGAAGGGGGTTTTGGTTGGGGTTCGGGGACCCTCATGGGGTTAGGTGGAGAGGTAGAGGCTAGGCTTGTTTGGGTCTTAAGGGAGAGGGCTTGGTGGCGAAGTGCAGTGATGATGTTTGAGAGGGGATTTGTTGGGAGTGGTGGGGGTGGAGACCTAAAGGTGGTCTCAAGTTGGTCGGGTGGGGATGGAGGAGGGGTAGTGTTCCTCGGATAGGAAGGGGAATGTCGGGGAGCGTAGACCTTTCTAAGTTCCTCCTTCATATCATCCCATGAGGAAATGGGTTATTGTCTCCTAACCCTTCTTAATCCCTCTATGTGTTCCCGTTTACTCTTGGCTTGACCCCGAAGTCGTCCCTTGGGCTTGCGGACTCTCGTGGGTCCATATACCCAAGTCTTTTCAAAGTACCTTTCTATAGTAGCCTCCTACCTAAGGTAATCACTAGAACGAGATCTGTCAAAGGTAATATCCTTGTCTAGAATGAAGTCCATGGGTGGCGAGTAGGCTAAGTAGAAAATGGCCATGATGAACGGGGGATAAATGCAATGGCCCTAGGATAAGACTTAGTAGAGACAAGTCTAGAACTTGCTCTGATACCAATTGATGGGACACCACCTTGGGGGTAATAGTCACAAGACCGATGCACTTTGGACCTTATCAAACAAGCACAATTCACAATAGAAACGGACCGATATCGGTGACCACTCACACGACACTCACCCAAATCCCGGGGTAACTCGATGACGCCGAGTGGAGGTTGTGAGGGCTGGGCCCTTGCTGGTAGAGGGCCAGCAAGGCCAAGGGTTTTCCCAAGGGTATGGAGGCCCAATTCAATGGGGCCGACCCGGTGCTGAAGGCCCGGATCACACTCTCTCCCACGGTGGTCACTCAAAGCAATGAAGCTTGCGGACCGAGCACCCACTCTCACGGGCCAGCGGAGCTATGAACTAATATTGAAAGAACAAGCACTAGTGTCACGCCCCGACGCAGAATATCGAGGGCGTGAGCGAGTCGTAAACAAGCGTGTCTATCAGAGCATGTACAATTTGATTTCTAAAGAGAAAGATAGATGAGAAAATGATACTTTTATTCCATCAAATGAAGTTTACATCACTAATTCATAAGCCATAAAGGCAATTACAATCTTCAAACTCAAAAATACAACATTCTTGTAAAATCACTAATGACCTACATAAATCCTAGGGAAAAGAAAAATACTCTTTCACTCTTGTCCATTCCCTTGTTCAATTTCATTTCCTGCAACAATTTTCCAAAATGTAGGGTGAGTAAAAAGCTCAGTAGGATTTTATATCTCTATAATCTGGCTATATTTAAGTATTTATCATTTTTGATATATTTTTTCCAAGTAAATCTGGAAGTGTTTAAGATCATGAATAGCAAGTAGGAAATTGTATACGGAATTTCAAGTAATAACATGATAACAAGGTTCCAAGATAATTTCAAGTATTGAATATTGAACATGAAAATGATATCATCAAATAATTTGGCCATTTCATGCAAGTCAAATATATCATGTAATTTCAAAGTAATTTCAAGTAACAAGTAAACAAGTACAATAATGAAGTGTGGAATGTCATAATTAATCTAGCAAGTCATGCACTTCGGTGCAATGCCACACCGTGGTCAATCAACTCCCATGGGCACAAGTACTTTCGGGCGCTCCTCCCAGGACCAGACCGGGCCCCATTAATGCCAAGGATTGGGTCGGTGGATCATAAGATCCCAAGTATGTTTAGACATTCACTTAACAATATGGCTAAAAAATTTCAAGAATAAGCTCATTTGTAAAAAGTACAGATCTGGCAAAAATCTCCGAAGTAGCAAGAGGAGTGAATAATAATTTTAAGACATCATGTTTAACGACATTAAGTCGTGCAATTGAAGAAAGAACGGTAACTAAGAAGAAAATTCAAGTCATTAGAGTTTAATAGAATTAATTTAATTCCATGGTTTAATCTTGTGTGAATTTGGTTTACAAGTATTTAGACATGTTTACAGGAAGTTTTTGTACAGAGATGCATTAGTTTTAGCCAAAACGATGATATATTATAAAAATCAAAATTTTGTTATGAAAATAGATTTTTATGCCGAAAATAATTCTAACTTGCTGAAAATAATTTTAACATGCTGAAAATGATTTTCATATGTTACTTTACTGATAAGATGATAAAAATAAATTTTTCATGCTGGATTTAAATTTTAACATGCCGGAAATTAATATTTAACATGCTAAAATTAATACTTAACATGCTAAAATAATTCTCATACATTAACTTACTGATAGGATGATAAAGATAAGTTTAACATGCTGATTACAGAAATTCTCTAATAACAACATAAATTTTATCATGCTGAAAATAATTTCTACATTTATTTACTAATTATTTGATACGAATATAGATTTATCATGCTGAAAAATATCTTTAATATGCTGAAAATAGTTCTAGCATGCTAAAAACAATTCTAACATGTTGGAAATAATTTTATCATGCTGGAAGTAATTTTAACATACTGGAAGTAATTTTCATGCATCAATTTACTAATTATTTAATAGGAAATTAGGTTTATATGCAAAAAAATAGATTTAACATGCTGAAAAATAGTTTTTTATATCTCAGTATGAATAAAATGATTTTATCATGTTGGAAGTCATTTTTAACATGTTGGAAATATTTTTCACGCATTAATTTACTAATAGTATGGTTAAAAATAGATTCTTACTTGCTAAAAATAATTTTATTCTAGAAAAATAATTTTTAACATGCTGTAAGAATTCAAACATGCTAATATTGCCTTTCCTTACTTTTGGTGACTAAATGCATACAATTAACGTGGATTTCAAATGTTATAATTCATATTGTACAGTGGCTAATTTTTAGTCCCACATTGGAAGTTATAAAAACTTCCTTGACTTTATATGTTGGAGAACTCACCCTTGGGTCATGACCCAAGGGGCATAGGATGTGGGCTCGAGTTGTGTGTCGAATTTAAATGGATATGAAAATCTTAGTATATTTATTTATTTATTTATTCGTGCTGTGCCAGGGTGAGGTAGGGTGAGGTATCAACTTTCACAAAAGTGTGTACATATATATATAGATATATATATATATATATATATATATATATATTATAATTCAGGAAAAGTGTCGGCCCTTGGGGTCGACCTTTGTTTGCGGGCTGAAAGTGTCGACCCATTGGGTCGACACTTATACCATGTGTGCGGTTTTATTCTTAAAAACAGAACACCCGTGAAAAGTGTCGACCTGGGAGGTCGACACTTTTCAGCCGTGAAAAAGTGTCGACCCGAGAGGTTGACACGTTTCACTAAGTTTCGATTTTTTGGCAGAAAGCTCAATCCCAAGTGTCGACCCAAGGAGTCGACACTTTTTCTGCTACTTTCAATTTTTCTTCACTAACATGACTATAACTCACTCATTTCTCAATAAAATTTAATAAATAAGGTATCAATGAAAAGAGCATTAAAAAAGGAACAATCTAGCATGCTTTAATTAGAATTTAGCTTGAGCGATACCTATCTTTTGATGGATCTAAGAAAATATCCTCAATTAATAAGAAAATCCTTTGATCTTCCTAATCTTCTTTCAAATCTCCTACAATCTTCACACCAGCATAGCTTAGGCCTCCAGGGGTGGTTTGTGGGTTGATTGGGATTCTATTTATAGCCAAAACTTGGCCAATTTTATCAAGATTCCTCACCTAATTTTACCTAACCCATTAGGTCCGAATTTAGAAGAAAAATTCAATTTCTCTTCTTAATCTAGCTCATTTTTGGTGTGAAAATAATGTACTTTTGGCTGGTCTAAAGTTGTATGTTAGGTAAGGGTTAATTTTTGAGTCAATCTTCTAGAAATGGGGTTATTTTAATCCCTTAAATGTCATATTAAACATGTGTTATGAATTTTGGTCTAATTATCCTTTAATAAATCCGTTAATCATTAATACAACCCATTATGGATTATCCAATGGGCCAATTGTAATCCTAGTTCATTATATGGACTTTTATTGGGCTTCTATGATTTATCTAAGGGTTAAAGTATTTATTTTTTAATTTACCTTAAGTAAATTCAAGTAAAAGCATTTATCTAGTTTATTTCTTATAGTAAAAATGTAATTTAACTATTTCATGAAAATTTTAATTATAGAATAAAATTAAAAATTTTATTTCTCATCTTTATTTACATGGTTTCTACATCCTCCCCCACTTAAAAGAATTTGATCCTCTAAATTCACATTATATTACTAAAATTAAAAAATTCAAATTGAAAGGTTAAATTCTAACCTTAGATTAAATCCGGGTATTTCTTCTTGATAGATTCTTCTAACTCCCATGTGGCTTCCTCGAATGCACGTTTGCTCCATTGGACTTTCACCATCGGTATAGTTCGATTCCTCAGTTGGTGTAGTTTCCGATCTAATATCATGATCGATCTTTCTTCATATGATAAGTCCTTTTGCAGCTTCAATTCTTCAAATTGAATCACATGTGAAGGATCGTACACGTACTTCCTTAGCATTGATACATGGAAGACATCGTGTACACCGGCCAGTTGAGGAGGTAAAGCTAGCTTGTACGCCACCTCGCCGATTCGTTCCAGAATCTCGAAAGGGCCAATAAATCTTGGACTCTGCTTTCCGTTAATGCCGAATCTTCTAATTCCTCGTGTGGGCGGGATCTTTAAAAAGACATGCTCCCCCACTTGGAATTCAAGGTCTCTCCTCCGATTGTCGGCATAACTCTTTTGCTGTGATTGAGCGACCTTTAATCTTTCTTGAATTAACTGGATCTTGTCAATTGTATCTTGGACAATATCGGGACCAAGCAATCCCTTCTCTCCAACCTCGCTCCAGCATAGATGCGATCTACAGCTTCGGCCATAAAGAGCTTCGAATGGTGCCATTTGTATACTTGACTGATAGCTATTGTTATAAGCGAACTCAGTCAATGGTAAATGCTCATGCCAACTTCCGTCGAAGTCTATCATGCATGCTCTCAACATATCTTCAATAATCTGATTCATCCTCTCAGTTTGTCCATCCGTCTGAGGGTGAAAAGCAGTGCTAAATCTTAGCCTAGTGCCCATAGACGATTGTAAACCCTTCCACAAATGAGAGGTGAATCTTGGATCTCGATCTGAAATAATAGAACTTAGAATACCATGTAGCCTGATAATCTCTTTGATATATAAGGCAGCTAGAACGTCCACGGTCCATTTAGTCTTGATAGGTAAAAAGTGAGCGGACTTGGTTAACCGGTCCACAATTACCCATATAGCATCAAAACCACTTCGGGTCTTCGGCAATCCAACTATGAAGTCCATACCGATACTATCCCATTTTCATTCCAGTATTTCGAGAGGCTTGAGTTTACCGGCCAGGTTGAGGTGCTCGGCTTTAACTTGTTGACATACCAAGCATCGACTTACGAACTCGGCTACCTCTCTTTTCATGTTAGGCCACCAGAAAGTTCTCTTGAGGTCTTGGTACATTTTTGTGGCACCGGGGTGAATAGTGTATCTTGACCGATGTGCTTCCTCCAAGATTTTACCCTTGATGGTAAAACAATCGGGTATGCAAGTTCTTCCTTTGAATAATAACCTTCCATCATCAGCCAGAAGAAAATCCGGTCGTTGATCTAATTTCTCTTTAATTTTCACGATCAACAGATCATCACCTTGCCGTTCCTTAATTTTCGAGAGTAACTCGGGTTGGAGTCGAATATTAACAATAAAGACTCCACCTTCCTTCTCCTCCATATTGAGGTCTAGACTTGCCATTTGTTCAAGTAGATGCCATTCTTTAACCATCATGCTGGATAATAAGGCCATCGGCTTCCTGCTAAGTGCATCAACTACGACATTGCCTTTTCCGGGATGGTATTGTATAGAGAAGTCGAAATCCTTTAAATATTCTAACCACCGTCTTTGTCTCATATTGAGCTCCTTTTGAGAGAATAAATATTTGGGACTCTTGTGATCAGAATACACCGTAAAGGCTTTGCCATAGAGATAATGTCGCCAGATCTTCAAGGCAAAGACCATAGCTGCCAACTCTAGGTCATGCACGGGATAATTTTCCTCGTGCTTCTTCAATTGCCATGAGGAATAAGCTATGACCTTGCCATGTTGCATTAATACGCAACCTAGGCCAAGTTCGGATGCATCAGCATATACTTCGAATCCTCTTCCTTCCGTAGGTACTGTGAGAATAGGAGCAGTCGTCAGACAATCCTTTAAAGTCTGAAAGCTTTTCTCGCATTCCTCGGACCATAAAAAAGGATTCTCCTTCCTTGTTAATCTTGTTAAAGATACCGCGATCTTGGAGAAGTCATTGATAAATCTTCAGTAATTTCCAGCCAATCCCAAGAAGCTTCGAATTTCCGTCACACTATTAGGTCTTTCCCAGTTCTTAACAGCCTCGACCTTTGAAGGATCGACAGCAATACCGTTCTGGGAAATTATGTGACCGAGAAAAGAAACTTCCACCAACCAGAAATCACATTTGCTTAATTTGGCATAAAGCTTGTGATCTCTTTATAATTGAAGGGCCTTCTTGAGATGTTCTTCATGTTCTCCTTTAGACTTGGAGTATATCAAAATGTCGTCAATAAAGACAACCACAAATTGATCGAGGTATGGCCTGAATACACTATTCATTAATTGCATAAATGCGGCATGCACATTTGTTAAGCCAAAAGGCATAACGGTGAACTTGTAATGTCCATACCGACTCCGAAATATTGTCTTGTGAATATCAGTTTCTTTGATCTTCAATTGATGATAACCAGATCGGAGATCAATCTTTGAAAAATATTAAGCTCTAGAAATCTGGTCGAATAATTCATTAATCCTTGGTAAAGGATATTTGTTCTTGATGGTGAGTTGATTCAATTGCCGATAATCAACATATAATCTCATCGAACCATCCTTCTTTTTGACAAAGAGGACTGGGGCTCCCCAAGGTGAAGTACTTGGTCGGATAAACCCCTTCTCCAATAACTCCAATAATTGATCCTTTAATTCCTTCATTCGACAGCAGACATTCGATACGGAGCTTTAGAAACTAGTCCTGCTCCCGGAATCAAATCAATAGAGAATACCACTTCTCTCTCCGGAGGAATACCATGCAACTCATCCGAAAATACATCAGAATAATCCCGAACGATAGGAATGTCCTTTAGAACGGGTTCCGTAGGCTCGGTCATAGTGATAGAAACTAAGAAACCGGCACAACCCTTCCTTAATAATTTCTCGGCTTTGAGGGCCGAAATGAGAGACAAGTGTTTAGAATGCCTGATACCAGAAAATAAGAGGTTGGGGTAACCCATGAAAGTTACCATACCCAACTTGCAATTGACACTAGCTCCATGTGTAGATAGCCAATTGGCACCCATAATAACATCATATCCTTCCATCCCCATGCATACTAAATCAGCGGGTAAGTTGCAACCGCTAATTAGAACTTCACTATCAGGATAGAAATGTTTAATTTCCGTTCCCGTTCCAATAGGGGTAGTAATCATGAGTGTAGAATCTAATGGAACAGACTTCATAGATAAAAGACCAGCAAAACTTCTAGAGATAAATGAATGAGTAGCTCCGGTATCAAATAAGACAGAGGTAGGCCGGGAGTATATGAAAAGAGTACCTTCCATGACGCCTCCTTCTTCGGTAGGTTCTGCATCCATGAAAGCTTGAAGTCTTCCTTTCTTTTTGGTAATAATAGGAAGCTTTGCCGGTGGTGGAGCTTGCTCGTTGAGAAGAGGGTAATTCGGGATCTTATGCTCCTGACTCCCGCAAAGAAGACATGCGCCGAGCTTTCTCCAGTATTCCTCGGCTTTGTGTCCGGGCTTCTCGCAGAATTTACATAATTTTTTTGATGTCGTAGAGATAGGAATAATTTGCTTGTCGAATGTCCTCTACTTCTTGTCCCCTTGAAAGTTACGTCCACCATTGTTGAAATTACGCCCATCCTTGTTGAAGTTACGGTTGTCATTGGGTCTTTTCTTCCTGAAAGAAGGCTTGAAACTTTCGGCTCCCGTAACTTGCTCTCTCTTGGCTTCTCTACCTCGGATACGGTCCGATAACTACGTCGCATCTTCAAGGAGTTGAGCTCTCCATACCATATCTGAATATGTTTGAATATCCATTGGGGCGAGTTGAGTAATATATTGCGGCCTTAAGCCGTTGAGAAATCTTCTTGCCTTCATTTTGTCGGTACCCACGAGATGTGGGGCGTACCGAGATAATCTTGCAAATAGAGCTTCATATTCGGCTACCGATAAACCCCTTTGCTTCAAAGCAAAAAATTCAGCGGCCTTCTCTTGCACTCGGTTGGAGAAATATTTGTTATTGAAGTGTTCCACGAACTCTTCCCATAGTACTTCGTCGTGCGGTAAAGTAGCTTCGACCGATTCCCACCAGGCACGTGCGTCCCTTTCTAGTTGGAAAGTAGCGAGTAGGACCTTTTCCTCGTCGGCACATTGCATGACTCGGAAAATCCTCTCAATTTCCTTAATCTAATGTTCAGCTTCATCCGGATCCGTAGACCCGGTGAACTTGGGAGGGTTCATGCTCTAAAAATTCCTATGCAAATCTCCGGCTCCTCGGTTTGCTCCTCCTTGAGCAACCTGTTGGAGGGCTTGGGTTAAACCTTGAACGGTGCGTTGCATCTCGCGCCATTGAGCTCTCTCGGCGGCCATTTGTGAGAATTAACTTGCAACCATAATTACAAGGTTTAATGTTTTACTTTGGTATTCATTTCTTGATTAATTCTTTTTTCTTTAAAACTTAACCCATGGTTCTACCCAAACTTACCAGGAAAGTTTAAGTTCCTAACTGATTTCTAGGTATTGATCTATACCTATATTAAGGGAAAACCTATGTTTAAGAAATTCTAGGTTTTATGTAACCTAGGCTCTGATACCACAAAGACTGTCACGCCCCGATGCAGAATATCGAGGGCGTGCGTGAGTCGTAAACAAGCGTGTCGATCAGAGCATATACAATTTGATTTCTAAAGAGAAAGATAGATGAGAAAATGATACTTTTATTCCATCAAATGAAGTTTACATCACTAATTCATAAGCCATAAAGGTAATTACAATCTTCAAACTCCAAAATACAACATTATTGTAAAATCACTAATGACCTACATAAATCCTAGGGAAAAGAAAAACACTCTTTCACTCTTGTCCATTCCCTTGTTCAATTTCATTTCTTGTAACAATTTACCAAAACGTAGGGTGAGCAAAAAGCTCAGTAGAATTTTATATCTCTATAATCAGGCAATATTTAAGTATTTAACATTTTGGACATTTTTTTCCAAGTAAATCGGGAAGTGTTTAAGATCTTGAATAGCAAGTAGGAAATTGTATACGAAATTTCAAGTAATAACATGATAACAAGGTTCCAAGATAATTTCAAGTATTGAATATTGAACATGTAAAGGATATCATGAAAGAATTTGGCCATTTCATACAAGTCAAATATATCATGTAATTTCAAAGTAATTTCAAGTAACAAGTAAACAAGTACAATAACGAAGTGTGGAATGTCATAAATAATATAGCAAGTCATGCACTTCGGTGCAATGCCACACCGTGGTCAATCAACTCCCATGGGTACAAGTACTTTCGGGCGCTCCTCCCAAGACCATACCGGGCCCCATTAATGCCAGCCATTGGGTCATTGGATCATAAGATCCCAAGTATGTTTAGATATCCACTTAACACTATGGCCAATGAATTTCAAGAATAAGCTCATTTGTAAAAAGTACAGATCTGGCAAAAATCTCAGAAGTAGCAAGAGGAGTGAATAATAATTTTAAGGCATCATGTTTAACAACATTAAGCCGTGGAATTCAAGAAAGAACGGTAACTAGGAAGAAAATTCAAGTAATTAGAATTTAATAGAATTAATTAATTCCATGGTTTAATCTTGTGTGCATTTGGTTTACAAGTATTTAGACATGTTTACAAGAAGTTTTTGTACATTAGAGATGCATTAGTTTTAGCCAAAATGGTGATTTATTATAAAAATTAAAATTTTGTTATGAAAATAGATTTTTATGCCGAAAATAATTCTAACTTGCTGAAAATAATTTTAACATGCTGAAAATGATTTTCATACGTTATTTTACTGATAAGATATAAAAATAAATTTTTCGTGCTGGATTTAATTTTTAACATGCTGGAAATTAATATTTAACACGCTAAAATTAATAATTAACATACTAAAATTGTGACGACCCAGAGTTCAGGACACCGATATACCGATAACATCGATACACCGACGCCAAGAACTGGGGAGGCCACCCAAGAGGCTGATGAGGCCCCTGAAGGGTTAGTGGGGGTTAGCTGAGGAATATGCATAATTAATTGCGAATTGGGGCGCGCAATACTGTAAGTATTTAAGATTTAAACACAAGTGCGGAAGCAATTTAAAAATAACCAGAGTGATATATGTATAACTAGTCCAGAGTCACAAACACCAGTCCTCAAGGTACAACTACGCGGGGCATACCCCGGCAAAAGTACAACACAAGCCTCAAAAAGGCAGCTCGTGCGCAGCTGGCAGCTAGGAACGGTCCCGAAATAGCACACTAAAGTCCGGGAGACGGCGAGCGCGGCTCACCTGAAAGAAGAAGGGTGAGTCACAGCCAGACTCAGTAGGGGTCACGCGGATCCCTACCTCGCACTAAACAAGCAGACATGCATAAATAAAGCAATTAAAGCATGCATTTAAATAAACACACAGGCAATGGCATGAATAACCAAACACAAGAAAGCTGTAAACTCTCCTAAGCAAGTGTAACAGCTAACACATGCCACTACTAATTAAATGCAAGCGATTAAAGCTAAAACTACCAAATAGAAGGAGCTGCAACTAATCCAGACAACAAGGAAGGACAACCACTGGAGCAGAAACCAAAAGCGCCCACTGACGGCTTACACTGCGTCTCAAGCACTCGCAGTCGACGAAGCGACAAGCTAAGCGCGTAAACAGTACCAAACCAAGTGACCAGTCGGAGTGGCACCCGTCGGTGTCAGTCCACAGTCTCCGACCACGTGTGCACACACTGACTCTAGCCTGAGCCAGGCCCTCTAACTAGTTTTCTCCCTTGGCAGGACGCTACCATTGGCTGGGAGCCCACGGAACTAGCTTACAAACCGTGAATGGGAAACATACCCCTCCGCCATCCTCAAGCGGGTCGGTACTCAACAGACCTTAGGGCAACAACAGTGGCTCCATTGCCTGGAAAGAAAAGCTACTCTATTGGTATATAAAACACGCCACAATATAGTAAAATAACACAACCATGGCATGAATATAGAACGGAACGCATAAGCAATGGGCTGGGAACATAACCAGACTGACGGGCAAGCGGCGGTCAGAGGCCCACGCGCTACTTGGAAGTGACGGTCGGAGACTGGTGCGTTACATCAAGAGTGACGCGCTGGTCTCCAGCCGTTACTCCCTCCCGAGTTCCGACTCACAGGTGCAGGGGGGAATGTGACGGTAGGGGCCCTGCGCGTCGCTTCCAAGCGGCGCGGTAGGTCACCGCCGTTACATCCTCCCGAGTACCAAACCCAAAAGCCCTGAAGGGGAGAGTGACGGTGGGGGTCCTATGCGTTGCTTCCAAGCGACGCGCGGGAACTCCGCCGTTACTTTCACCCGAGGCTCAAACCAACTAACAGCGTTCCAAAACGATAGCAGATGAAGCGACGCCCCAGTCTCGGCGCGTCGTTACAAGCGACGGCCGGTCGACAGACCGCCGGGCTCACCGCCTCACCGGGCTAACGGGAAACAACGAACGAGTAACGGATGGGGTTCCCACCGTTACTCTTCAAACGACGCCCCTCGATAGGCCGTTATTTGGGAAGCGACGCATCCATCTTGGACCGTCAGGCAAGTGACGGTTCCTGGCAGGACCGTCACTGCACCTGGGTTACGGGCGGGTACGGTTTATAAACCGAAGCCCTCCCGGACGGCTGAAAACGCCGGGTATCGATGAAAAACCTGATAACCTGTCAAACCACGCATGCCAGACAACAATTTAACATCTAAATCTAACACATGCAAGGCCTAAAACGCATTAAACTCAAGATTTAGGCTAAAACCCCAAAAATGGAAATATGAACATCATGCATGCTACGGGGTGCTAATCAACAAACAGGCTAAGGGAAACGATCCTAGCAAGATCGAGATTCCATCCCCCTACCTTTCGCAAGCCGAAACCGTCGAACGGGCCGCATGCAAGGAGGAAGAGCCACGGAGCTTCCACGCTCCACCTCGCTCCTACGATCACCGATCCACGCCGAAGTGGACACCCACGCGCACTACTCGACGCGAGGAATCCAATGGTGCCAACCTCGCCTCAATCCGATCTCGTTTCGCCCGAGTTCCCTAGGAGAGGGAGGGGACGATCGTGAGAAGAGAGAGAGGGAGAGGGTGAGAGTGAGATCGACGGGAAGGGAGAGAGAGAGAGAGGGAGAGGTTATAAAAAATAAAATTAATATATATATAATATAATCATTATATATATAAAAATCTTATTAATTTCAATAACCCCCAATTAGCCCCAAATAAATCCGAAAAAATACCAGACAAATTCCTAAAAATCTAGGAAAATAGTCAGAAATTCCAGAACAATTAATAGAACAAATACCACGAAGGATCCATTAAGGCACGGGCCTTACAGTCCCTCCCTCCTTACAGAAATTTCGCCCTCGAAATTTACAACAACCGAAAAGGAGGAAACTGAGAAAGGACTTATACCTCACTGGAACAAGAAAGGAAAAAGCTGACGCATCTCATCTTCACGCTCCCAAGTAGACTCGTTACCAGAGTGACGCTGCCAAGCAACCCTTACTAGAGGAATGACCTTATTTCTCAACCGCTGCTCACGACGGTCTTCAATTCGGATAGGAAACTCTGGTGTGGACAAATCAGCAGTCACCTCGGGCCACACTGAATCATCGAGAACATGAGAAGCATCAGACACATATTTCCTCAACTGAGACACGTGGAACACATCATGAATAGCTTGCATGGCCGCCGGCAGTTGCAAACGATAAGCCACTGAACCAATAGCGTCAACAATCGGAAAAGGGCCAACATACCGCGGACTAAGCTTTCCACGCTTCCCAAACTTGGAAACACCTTTCATCGGAGATATTTTAACAAACACCATATCTCCAGGCTCAAATTGTAGTGGACGTCTGCGTTGATCTGCATAACTTTTCTGTCGACTCTGAGCCGTCAACAATCTCTGTCTGATCAGGCGAACCACATCAGAACACTGCTGTACCATGTCCGGTCCTGTCAACAGTCGGTCCCCAACATCAAACCAGTTCAGAGGAGTACGACAAGGACGACCATACAGCGCTTCATAAGGAGCCATGCCAATACTGGAGTGAAAACTATTATTATAAGCGAACTCAACAAGTGGCAAATGCTGACCCCACGACCCTTGCCAATCAAGGCAACACGATCTCAGCATGTCCTCCAAAGTCTGAATGGTTCTCTCTGACTGTCCATCTGACTGTGGGTGATACGCTGAACTGAAAGCTAACTCAGTGCCCAAAGCTTTCTGGAAACTACGCCAGAAGCCAGAAGTAAAACGCGGGTCACGATCTGACACAAGTGAAATAGGAATTCCATGCAGCGGCACGATCTTCTGCACATAGAGCTCGGCCAATCTCTGCACACTCCAAGTAACTTTAATTGGCAATAATCTGGCGGTTTTCGTCAATCTGTCGACAAGCAGCCAGATTCTATCAAAACATTGAGAAGTTCGAGGCAAACCCACCACAAAATCTGTAGTAACATGGTCCCATTTCCACATCAGAATCTCTAATGGCTGAAGCAGACCACCTGGCTTTTGATGTTCGGCTTTAACTAACTGACAAGTCAAGCACTTAGAAACAAAAATAGCCACGTCCTTCTTCATGCCGGGCCACCAGAACTGTTTCTTCAAATTCTGATACATCTTAGTGACACCAGGGTGAATAGCAAAACGGGAACCATGGGCTTCACTCAGAATCTCATTCCTTAAATCATCATCAACAGGAATATACAATCTGCCCTGGAAACTGACAACTAGCTCGTCATCAAATTCCACATCATATCTTGATATAACACGGGCCAAATCAGAATCAGCTTGCTGGGCTTCTAAAATCTGCTGATACAAAGCTGAACCCAAAACCAAGCTAGCACAAATTGCCATCTTCAGATCCGCAGGAATCTCTACACACAATGCCTCGCTCGAAAGCTGTTCCCACAATTTCCATTCGTGAAGCAACAAATGGCTGACATGCACTTTCCTGCTCAAAGCATCGGCCACAACATTCATTTTACCTGGCTGATAGGAGAGTGTAAAGTCATAATCTTTCATGTATTCCATCCATCGCCTCTGCCTGAGGTTCAGATCTTTCTGGGAGAAAATATACTGTAAACTCTGATGATCAGTAAGAATCTGAAATTTCTCACCATACAGATAATGTCTCCAGATCTTCAAGGCAAAAATAACTGCAGCTAGCTCTAGATCATGAGTGGGATAATTCCCTTCATGCTGTTTCAATTGCCGAGATGCATATGCGATAACCTTACCATGTTGCATCAGCACTGCACCCAAACCTACTCGAGACGCATCTGTACAAACAAGAAAACCACCCGAGTCGGAAGGCAAAGTCAACACTGGGGAAGAAGTCAATAGCCTTTTCAATTCAACAAAGCTAGCCTCACACTGATCCGACCAGACAAAAGGCACATCCTTCCGTGTCAATTTAGTCATCGGTGCTGCAATCTTCGCAAAATCCTGAATGAATCTGCGGTAATACCCAGCCAATCCTAAAAAACTTCGTATCTCAGTGATGGTCCTCGGTCTCTGCCAACTCAAAACGGCATTAATCTTTGCAGGGTCTACTGCCACTCCATCACCAGAAATCACATGGCCAAGAAAATGAATCTCCCGAAGCCAGAATTCACATTTACTGAGCTTCGCATAAAGCTCGTGATCTCTTAGAGTCTGCAGAACGATCCTCAAATGCTGCACATGATCATCAACAGAGGCAGAATATATCAAGATATCATCAACAAAGATCACCACAAACTGGTCCAGAAATGGACGAAAGATACGCTGCATTAGGTCCATGAAAGCTGCTGGGGCATTAGTCAAACCAAACGGCATGACTAAAAATTCAAAGTGACCATAACGAGTACTGAAAGCAGTCTTCTCCACATCAGATTCCCGGATCCGTAACTGAAAATAGCCAGACCGGAGATCAATCCGCGAAAAGACAGTAGCAGACTGTAACTGGTCAAACAAATCATCAATCCTGGGGAGCGGATACTTATTCTTGATAGTCGCCTGATTCAGCTGCCTGTAATCAATACAAAGCCTCAGGTTTCCATCTTTCTTTTTCACAAACAGCACTGGGGCACTCCACGGAGAAAAACTGGGACGAATATAACCTTTCTCCAATAACTCTAGTAGCTATGCACGCAGTACTTTCAATTCAGCTGGAGCCATACGGTACGTCGGCTTTGCTAAGGGGCCAATACCTGGAATCAGTTCAATCACCATCTCAATCTCTCGCTCTGGGGGCAAGCCTGGCAACTCGTCAGGAAACACATCAGGAAACTCACAGACAACCGGAATATCACAGACATCCCGTCGTGGTTTTTCAACAGCCACTACTGAAGCAAGGAATCCCTGACAACCTGCGCTAAGCAACCTATAGGCTCGAATAGCAGAAATAATCATACGAGAAGATCGGGATCGAATACCTTGAAAATAAAAGGCTGATTTTCCCTGGGGCTGAAAATAGACTTTCTTCGATCTGCAGTCAACCACAGCTCCATAATGCTCCAACCAATCCATTCCCAGAATAACATCATAATCTGCCAGCTGCAACGCATACAATCTCGCCGGCAACTGGTGATTATCAATCATCACAGGAGACTCATCCAAACACAGAGGAGTAACCATGAAATCTCCAGAAGGCAATTCCACAAATAACTCACAAGACAGCTCAGATGTCGGTTTCTCAATACAAGCCATGAAATCCTCAGAAATAAAAGAATGAGAAGCACCAGAATCAAATAAGACATGAGCTGAATGTCCATAAAGCATAATCGTACCTTCCACAAGATGAGACGCAACAGCATCAGCTCTTGTCAAATGAGAAACCTTGCCTTTCTGCTTCTTGGAACCAACTGAAGATTGCTGAGAAGACGCCGACGCTTGAGAGAAAAATTGTTGTGGAGCTTGAGGTGCAAGAGGTCTAAACTGCGGCTGAGGTTGAGACAACTGAGGAGCTTGCAATTGAGTCGGCCTCAGCGGGCAATCCCGAACCACATGACCTGGCTGGTCACACCTGAAGCAAACAATAGGAAGAGAACACGGCTGGCCCTTGTGATGACCACCGCATCTCCGACACGTCCACGGCTGACTAGCAGCTGAGCTCTGCCGAGTCTGAGAAGAAGGCGCTGTCGGCTGCTGAACAGAATCTGTACCGGACGGCTGCTGAAAAAACTTCTTCTTCTTCTTGAACCTTTTAAACTTGGGCTTAGAAGGAGAGGAAGCACTGGAAACCTCTGACTGGACCGAAGGAACACCAGGCACGGGCTGTCGGTAAGTCTGCTGAACCTGAGCTACCGGCTGCACTGACCCTGCTTGGGGATATCCACCCGGTCTCGCCATCTCCAGCTCTAAAGCTACAGCTATCTGACACGCAGTATCGAGATCCGCAACACGACTCGCTATCAGCGGCATCTTCAACTCTGGCCTCAACCAACGCAAAAATTGCTGGGTCTTCAAAGCTTCACTGGCCAGACATGGGGCGCATACTGACCCAATTCCAAGAACTTATTCCTGTACTGAAGCACGGTCATATTGCCCTGAATCAATTCCATAAACTGATACATCGTATCCATCTGCAAGCAGGCAGGAGTATAGGCACGCTCAAAAGCAGCAACGAACTCTGCCCAAGTGATTTGCCGAAGAGGTCTGGATCGAAAGGAAATCTGCCACTCGGCTTTCCACCACGCAATGGATGTACCCTGGAGTTGAAAAGCAGCGAGCATAACTTTCTCATCTTCAGCACACTCCATCGAGACAAACACACACTCTATCGCATCCAGCCATTGCCTCGCGACTTCTGGATCAGCTTGGCCATCGAAAGCAGGCGGATTGAACATCAGAAATTCCTTCAAAGCCTGGCCTCGACTGCCAGGCACTTCAGCTAGAACGATCGGCACTGGAGGAGCAACTGGAACGACAGGAACAGCGGGAACTGCAGGAGGAGGTGCAGAACCGCTATCTTCCCTGGGCGCATCTCGAGGAACACGAGGAGGTCTTCCTCGACGAGGCGGCATAACTATGCTGCCAAAAATACAATCAACAATAAAATCCATCAATCATACGGAAAACATCCTATGCCAGCATGAGACGACAACAGGACTAGCTCTGGATAAAGCGTCAATTCCAATTCTTTACGCAAATCCTCAACTCAGGCTCTGATACCATCTGTGACGACCCAGAGTTCAGGACACCGATATACCGATAACATCGATACACCGACGCCAAGAACTGGGGAGGCCACCCAAGAGGCTGATGAGGCCCCTGAAGGGTTAGTGGGGGTTAGCTGAGGAATATGCATAATTAATTGCGAATTGGGGCGCGCAATACTGTAAGTATTTAAGATTTAAACACAAGTGCGGAAGCAATTTAAAAATAACCAGAGTGATATATGTATAACTAGTCCAGAGTCACAAACACCAGTCCTCAAGGTACAACTACGTGGGGCATACCCCGGCAAAAGTACAACACAAGCCTCAAAAAGGCAGCTCGTGCGCAGCTGGCAGCTAGGAACGGTCCCGAAACAGAACACTAAAGTCCGGGAGACGGCGGGCGCGGCTCACCTGAAAGGAGAAGGGTGAGTCACAGCCAGACTCAGTAGGGGTCACGCGGATCCCTACCTCGCACTAAACAAGCAGACATGCATAAATAAAGCAATTAAAGCATGCATTTAAATAAACACACAGGCAATGGCATGAATAACCAAACACAAGAAAGCTGTAAACTCTCCTAAGCAAGTGTAACAGCTAACACATGCCACTACTAATTAAATGCAAGCGATTAAAGCTAAAACTACCAAATAGAAGGAGCTGCAACTAATCCAGACAACAAGGAAGGACAACCACTGGAGCAGAAACCAAAAGCGCCCACTGACGGCTTACACTGCGTCTCAAGCACTCGCAGTCGACGAAGCGACAAGCTAAGCGCGTAAACAGTACCAAACCAAGTGACCAGTCGGAGTGGCACCCGTCGGTGTCAGTCCACAGTCTCCGACCACGTGTGCACACACTGACTCTAGCCTGAGCCAGGCCCTCTAACTAGTTTTCTCCCTTGGCAGGACGCTACCATTGGCTGGGAGCCCACGGAACTAGCTTACAAACCGTGAATGGGAAACATACCCCTCCGCCATCCTCAAGCGGGTCGGTACTCAACAGACCTTAGGGCAACAACAGTGGCTCCATTGCCTGGAAAGAAAAGCTACTCTATTGGTATATAAAACACGCCACAATATAGTAAAATAACACAACCATGGCATGAATATAGAACGGAACGCATAAGCAATGGGCTGGGAACATAACCAGACTGACGGGCAAGCGGCGGTCAGAGGCCCACGCGCTACTTGGAAGTGACGGTCGGAGACTGGTGCGTTACATCAAGAGTGACGCGCTGGTCTCCAGCCGTTACTCCCTCCCGAGTTCCGACTCACAGGTGCAGGGGGGAATGTGACGGTAGGGGCCCTGCGCGTCGCTTCCAAGCGGCGCGGTAGGTCACCGCCGTTACATCCTCCCGAGTACCAAACCCAAAAGCCCTGAAGGGGAGAGTGACGGTGGGGGTCCTATGCGTTGCTTCCAAGCGACGCGCGGGAACTCCGCCGTTACTTTCACCCGAGGCTCAAACCAACTAACAACGTTCCAAAACGATAGCAGATGAAGCGACGCCCCAGTCTCGGCGCGTCGTTACAAGCGACGGCCGGTCGACAGACCGCCGGGCTCACCGCCTCACCGGGCTAACGGAAAACAACGAACGAGTAACGGATGGGGTTCCCACCGTTACTCTCCAAACGACGCCCCTCGATAGGCCGTTATTTGGGAAGCGACGCATCCATCTTGGACCGTCAGGCAAGTGACGGTTCCTGGCAGGACCGTCACTGCACCTGGGTTACGGGCGGGTACGGTTTATAAATCGAAGCCCTCCCGGATGGCTGAAAACGCCGGGTATCGACGAAAAACCTGATAACCTGTCAAACCACGCATGCTAGACAACAATTTAACATCTAAATCTAACACATGCAAGGCCTAAAACGCATTAAACTCAAGATTTAGGCTAAAACCCCAAAAATGGAAATATGAACATCATGCATGCTACGGGGTGCTAATCAACAAATAGGCTAAGGGAAACGATCCTAGCAAGATCGAGATTCCATCCCCCTACCTTTCGCAAGCCGAAACCGTCGAACGGGCCGCATGCAAGGAGGAAGAGCCACGGAGCTTCCACGCTCCACCTCGCTCCTACGATCACCGATCCACGCCGAAGTGGACACCCACGTGCACTACTCGACGCGAGGAATCCAACGGTGCCAACCTCGCCTCAATCCGATCTCGTTTCGCCCGAGTTCCCTAGGAGTGGGAGGGGACGATCGTGAGAAGAGAGAGAGGGAGAGGGTGAGAGTGAGATCGACGGGAAGGGAGAGAGAGAGAGAGGGAGAGGTTATAAAAAATAAAATTAATATATATATAATATAATCATTATATATATAAAAATCTTATTAATTTCAATAACCCCCAATTAGCCCCAAATAAATCCGGAAAAATACCAGACAAATTCCTAAAAATCCAGGAAAATAGTCGGAAATTCCAGAACAATTAATAGAACAAATACCACGAAGGATCCATTAAGGCACGGGCCTTACAAAAATAATTCTCATACATTAACTTACTGATAGGATGATAAAGATAACTTTACCATGCTGATTATAGAAATTCTCTGATAACAACATAAATTTTATCATGCTGAAAATATTTTTTCTACTTTTATTTACTAATTATTTGATAGGAAAATAGAATTATCATGTTAAAAAATAGCTTTAATATGCTGAAAATAGGTCTAACATGTTAAAAATAATTCTAACATGCTGGAAATAATTTTATCATGCTGGAAGTAATTTTAACATACTGGAAGTTATTTTCATGCATCAATTTACTAATTATTTAATTGAAAATTAGGTTTATCATGTAAAAAAATAGATTTAAATGGATTTAACATGCTGAACAATAGTTTTTTAGATCTCAATATGAATAAAATGATTTTATCATGTTGGAAGTCATTTTTAACATGCTGAAAATATTTTTCATGTATTAATTTATAAATATTATGTTTAAAAATAGATTTTTACATGCTAAAAATAATTTTATTCTACAAAATTTTTTTTAACATGCTGTAAGAATTCAAACATGCTAATATTGCCTTTCCTTACTTGGTGCGGACACCCGCGCGATTGAGAAGCATGATACGCCGAGCCACCGATACCGTACGCGGAGCACCACCCGAGCCACTTCGGCGTCCATCTAGCTCGGAGACAGTCTGGAGACTCCCCCTTGATTCTCGGCATTTATCACATTTACTTAGACTTTATTGTGTGTAATGTATTTTTTTTTTATCTTTATTCGGTTTGTAATTTGGATTGTAATAAGGGTTTATATGTAAAATGGGACCACTCGGGTCCCACGGCCCCCCCACCCCTCCTCCCATTGATCCACCTCATCCCCAGGGCCCATGTGGGGTCAGTCAACATGTCAATTGTGGGCTTCTAGAAGGGTAGGCCAAGTGGGGGACAAGTGGGCTTAAATGTCAAGGTTGGCCACCAACCTTAACCGCATGGTCAAGGGGGCGCCCCCCTCTCACTATCACCTAATTTTATTTTTGTAAAATGTGTGTAGAACTAATTAGTTATACTCCTTTTTTTATTCCCCCAAACCCTAGATCTAGGGATAGTTTGAGTCTTTTGGCAATTCATATAAATGCCTTGTATTTCACATTTATGAAGAATTAATGCATAAGAAATCTTGATTATTGTTGGAGCAAGCAAGGGACGCCCCCTTCTCCCTCTCCTCTCTCCCCCTTCTGCAGCTGGGAAGGCTGTGTTCTGGAGGTGTGAAGCCTCCCCTATCAGTTCCGGAGTTCATCGTCGCCGCCGCCGCGGCCACGTGCCGCCATCGCACCGCCACCATCGTCGCCGGTGTTTTGTCCACCCAGGACAGAGTTCCCCTCCATGATTTTCTCCTCTCCGCCACGAGCTCCTCTTGAGCTGAAATTTTCAGAGAGTGTTCCAGAGGTTCCCACCATCTCTCAAAAAAATCGGTTTGGCCTCCAGAGCTCGTTTGATAATTTTCCATTTTCGTCCAACTTCTCCTTCCAGATATGTCTGTTTTCAATTTTGATTTCTACCCGCCCTGAGTTTCCAATCTTCGGACCATTTCTTGATTTGTCCAGGATCTCCCAAATTTACTGGGAGTTCTGTCCACCTTCCTCTCCATCTCCAATTTTTTTTCAAATTTCCTCAGGCGTCCCTCTATTTTCTAAAATTCACTTTCAGATCCATCTACAGTTCTATCTGCCTCAGTACAGATCCGATCACCCGCCAATCTAAAATACGTTTCCCCACCCAAATCTCAACAAAACCTTTCACAAAAGATATTACCGTTTTCCTCTCCCTCCCCTCTATAACTTTCATGAAGAGCTCGAAGCCTAAATCTGAGGTCTACCTCGCGTTCAAAGGCAGTTCTCAGAAATTGCTCTGCTGTTCTAAGATTTCGGGAACTGTCCAACAGTAACTTCAAAAATCAAAAAAGGCCAGATCCGTGCAGATCCAGTTCATCTCCCTAATCCTAGATTGAAGGACTTCGAGAGAGCTTTCCAACGGTACCTCCTGAGTTTCGATCTGACATCGGGATTGATCGCAACGGTCGATCTCGCCGGACCGCGCGCTGAAAGATAGAAGTAGAAGTCCGTGGGCAGCAACTTCCCCGCTTGGAGATCGGAGCCGATCGATCTCCGACCGGTGTTTCCGGTCGACCGCCATCCAGGGAGGCGCGTCACCAGGGGTCCCCATCACAGCGGACCCCACCTCACCAGAGTCGGAGGTTGGAGCGGTTCGTGGGCCCAACGGACCCGTAGATCACGCCGTCCGGACTGCACCAAAACGCGAGTTCGGCACCACCGCGACGACATCAAGATGCTACCCGTCAACCCGATTGTCCTGACTCCCGGGCCCCACATGTGACTTGTTACCTCCCTGCGTGGAGTGGGTCAAATACTATAAAATTTTGTTAACCGGGAGTCCGAGATTGGCCGGGGTTGTCTTCCCCACGCCGGGAGCGTGGAGGTAACGATCATAACTCTTTGGCATTCATTTGCTAGTTTAGTATATGATCTTAGGCCGCTTCCGAGTGCGATAGGAACTAGCCTGTGAGTCCATGTCACCGCTGTGAGTGTGAGAGTGACCCGTCCCGTGGCTCGATCCGAGTCCGGAAGTGAGTCGACTACCCTTGAACTCTGCCGGTTCCTCAACCGTGCACGATCTGCGTTTCCCTCGCTTGGGATGACGAGTGAGCTTGCGTTTCTGTTAGCGACGTATAGCCCATAGGAACTCATAGTGTCGAGCCGAAATCTCTCCAATTTGTGTGTTGCTGGTCGCAACTCCATCTAGAGTCTGAGGTCCGCATCATATAGAGTCGGTCTCCCGTGTCCGTCCCGCATCAGTTTGGTATCAGAGCGAGTCGAGTCTAGGGTAGTCATTGCATAAGTCTTACATGCATCATGGTCAAAGTCGAGTCTAGGATCATCATTATTTTCAAAATAAAAAAAATAGTGTTTTAAAATTGCATTTCAACCCGATAATTCGGTATATGAAAAGGCGTTGTCCGAACGTTAGGCTACGCCTATCGGGAAGGCCGCACACTTGCGGGAGTGATCTTCAGATCGATTAACTCTGCCAAGTACCATCTATTGGTGTCTAGGTGTAGTCGAGTCTCATTCCAACCTTGCATTGTCTAGTGTTTGTCTCCACGTGTCGGCATGTCTGACATGTAGTTCCCCCAAATTCCCATGGATTCCCCATCACCCGGGCAATATGGCCGTTGGTCCACCCATGGGCTTGGCAACCACCCTCTCCACTTCCGTAGGCCCGAAGCCTCGGATTTTTATGGCTCCAATGACCCGGGCGACTACCTAAAGTGGGAGGCCGCCATGCACAAATATTTTGAATGTTACACTATGTCTGATGCCATGCAAGTCAGTTTTGCCCAAGAGAGGCTTGTCCACAAAGCCGCCTGGAAATGGGAGAGCATTGAGCGCATGAGAGAGGTTAGGAGGCAAAGGCCCATCGAGTCATGGCATGAGATGAAGGGTGAACTTAGGAAGGTCTACCTATCCAGCCCGGTCACCTCCAACCAACCACACCCAACCACCTCCACCCAAGTCGGCCATAATCGGAGGCAAAGCGCCGCGCATGTAGAAGAGCCTAGGTCCACGACTAAGCCGAGTTCATATGGGAGAGTCTATCACATCGCTCCTACTCCAAACCCCACCACTGCCGAACTCTTCCAAATCATTTCGGATAGAGTGGATAGGAGGTGTGATTATATCGAGTCCCTGATTTCCCCTTGCCTACCTCCTAGACAGGATGGAACCAAGCACGAGCCTAAGGAGGTAGCAGCCGGTAGTCCCAACCCAGTGCCATCTATGGTGCCATTCCAAGGTCCTCTCCCCATCTTGGTGGATCCTCTTCCCCCACCCACGAGAGCCCCATTGCCTACGCCCCCTGTCCGTCAGGAGGATAAGGGTAAGGGTCCACTTATCAGGGAGCGTAGTGGGTCATGACAGCAGTGTTATCGCTGTCAGGGGTTCGGCCACTTTGCCAGATAGTGTCCCACTTTGACATCTCTAGCCCTAGGGGACAAAAGGTTTAGAGAAGCTTCACCTACCGATCTTCATTTGGAGCCATCTCAGCCAGAGCTACCCGTGTTTCTAACGGGAAAGCTACTCATAGCCGAGCCACTCTTTAGCTGGCTTAGGATAGGTTTGGTCCCTACCCCATCTTACTTCCCATCCATGGACCCTACCCTACCATTACTGTCGATCAACTCATTTCACACCACTCTTCGGTCTAGTCACTATGTGGAAATATTGGATGACCTTCTTAAAGAGTTAGACCGACAGTTGACATTTACGCACTTGCTGACCCCAGACTTCGACCGACCCACAGGTCATAGCTTCACCCATCCAGCTTTGGGGTCCATCACCTCCGTGTACACCATGGGTCATGTTACCACAAAGGTTCTTCTACTCCTCCCTATGCCGGCCGAGCCCGACTTCATTCCCTTTTGCCCATGGGAGGAATCTTACTTTCTACCTATGACTGCCGTCCCACCTCTCACAATGAATGAAGGTGATCATTTACACCTCCAAGATTTCCAAATGTGGGACAGTGATTTGTGGGAGCCTAGTCCGAGGGGTCATACTTTCTTTGATCCCTTCGACCTATTCTCTTGTGGATCCCTTGACCCATCACCTTTACTCCACCTTTTCGAGGGAGTCCACCATCATACCCCTTCTCCACGGGCTGGTCCATCTGCAAACTCCAAGCCCGTTCATAATACACCTACATATCGGGGTGATGTATAAGATGGCCCGCCCAAACCTCCCAAATCTAAAAGGTCGTCCGTGCATGAATGGATCACTTTAGGATGCCTTCCACATTCCATCAACCTCCGGTTGCCTCTAGTGTATGCATGGCACACATTCGGGTGTCCTGATCCACCCTTGGATGTGTATGGGTCGGACTAACAATAGGTTTGTCTAGGGTCTTGTGTCTCTATACATACATGTGTCCAGCATATTAGGAGAGCATAGTGAGTCTGCCGAGTCTTTTGCTAGGCATGTTAGGAGTCTGCATGACGACATCCGTCGTCACATTGAGGCCAGCAATGCACGGTATAAGGAGCTAGCCGATGCCCATCGACACCACCGAGAGTTCCAAGAGGGCAAATATGTCATGATCAGGGTAAGACATGAACGGTTTCCCTTTGGAACAGTTAAGAAACTACACGCTCACGGAGCCGGTCCATTTATAATGTTGAAACGCGTTGGATCCAATGCGTATGTTGTGGACCTGCCCGAGGAATATGGTATAAGCTCTACTTTCAATGTATCGGATCTAGTTGCATATAGGGACCCAATGGTGATCCCTAGTGAGCCTTTCGAGCCATCCCCTCCCATTGAGAGTGATCCCACACCTGAGTGTCCACCTCCAGCCCCCTTTTCACGGCAGTAGAGCATATAGATCATATAATGGATGAGCAGGTGACAGTTACCAGGAGTGGATCCTACCCTCGCTACCTAGTGCGATGGAGAGGACGGCCCGCTACCGAGGATACATGGATCACCCATGGAGAGTTGCAGCGGATTGATCCGGACCTACTGGAGTGGTACCACAGTGATGCAGACCCTTACTCGACAGGGTCGAGTTTCTCCCACCCACGGACAATTGGTGCGGACACCCGCGCGATTGATAAGCATGATACGCCGAGCCACCGGTACCGTACGCGGAGCACCACCCAAGCCACTTCGGCATCCATCTGGCTCGGAGACAGTCTGGAGACTCCCCCTTGAGTCTTGGCATTTATCACATTTACTGGAACTTTATTTGTGTGTAATGCATTTTTTATTTATCTTTATTTGGTTTGTAATTTGGATTGTAACAAGGCTTTATATGTAAAATGGGACCACTCGGGTCCCACGGGCCCCCACCTCTCCTCCCATTGATCCACCTCATCCCCAGGGCCCATGTGGGGTCAGTCAACATGTCAATTGTGGGCTTCTAGAAGGGTGGGCCAAGTGGGGGACATGTGGGCTTAAATGTCAAGGTTGGCCACCAACCTTAACCCCATGGTCAAGGGGGCGCCCCCCTCTCACTATCACCCAATTTTATTTTTTAAAAATGTGTGTAGGGGTTGTTTGAGTCTTTTGGCAAATCATATAAATGCCTTGTATTTCACATTTATGAACAATTAATGCATAAGAAATCTTGATTATTGTTGGAGCAAGCAAGGGCCGCCCCCTTCTCCCTCTCCTCTCTCCCCCTTCTGCAGCTGGGAAGGCTGTGTTCTGGAGGTGTGAAGCCTCCCCTATCAGTTCCGGAGTTCATCGTCGCCGCCGCCGCCGCCGCCACGTGCCGCCATCGCACTGCCACCATCGTCGCCGGTGTTCTGTCCACCCAAGATAGAGTTCCCCTCCACAATTTTATGCTCTCAGTCACGAGATCCTCTTGAACTGAAATTTTCAGGGGGTGTTCCAGAGGTTCCCACCACCTCTCAAAAAAATCGGTTTGGCCTCCAGAGCTCGTTTGATAATTTTCCATTTTCGTCCAACTTCTCCTTCTAGATCTGTCTGTTTTCAATTTTGATTTCTACCCGCCCTGAGTTTCCAATCTTCGGACCACTTCTTGATTTTTCTAGGAGCTCCAAAATTTACTGGGAGTTGTTTCCACCTTCCTCTCCATCCCCAATTTTTGGTGGAATTTCCTCAGGCCTCCATCTATTTTCTAAAATTCACTTTCAGATCCATCTATAGTTCTATCTGTCTCAGTCCAGATCCGACCACCCTCCAGTCTAAAATATGTTTCCACACCCAAATCTCAACAAATGCTTTCACAAAAAATATTTCCGTTTTCCTCTCCCTCCCCTCTATAACTTTCATGAAGAGCTCGAAGCCTGAATTTGAGGTCTACCTCACGGTCGAAGGAAGTTCTCAGGAAATTGCTCTGCTGTTCTAAGATTTTGGGAACTGTCTAATAGCAACTTCAAAAATCAACAAAGGCCAGATCTGTGCAGACACAGTTCATCTCTTTGGTTCTAGATTGAAGGACTTCGAGAGAGCTTTCTAACGGTACCTCCTGAGCTTCGATCCGACATCGGGATTGATCGCAGCGGCCGATCTCGCCGGACCGCGCGCTGAAAGACAGAAGCAGAAGTCCGTGGGCAGCAACTTCCCCGCTTGGAGATCAGAGCCGATCGGTCTCCGACCGGTGTTTCCGGCCGACCGCCGTCCAGGGAGGTGTGACACCAGGGGTCCCAATCACAGCGGGCCCCACCCCACCAGAGTCGGAGGTTGGAGCGGTCCGTGGGCCCCACGGACCCATAGATCGCACCGTCCAGACTGCACCAAAACGCGGGTTCGGCACCGCCGGGACGACATCAAGATGCTGTCCGTCAACCCGATTGTCGTGACTCCTGGGCCCCACATGTGACCTGTTACCTCCCTGCGTGGAGTGGGTCAAACTTTTGTACTACTGTAAAAAATTTTTAACCGGGAGTCCGAGATTGGCCGGGGTTGTCTTCCCCACGTCGGGAGCGTGGAGGTAACGATCGTAGCTGTAACGACCTAGAGTTCAGGATACCGATATACCGATAACAAGAACTGGGGAGGCCACCCAAGAGGCTGATGAGGCCCCTGAAGGGTTAGGAGGGCATGTGTAGAGTACATTGAAGCCACAGAGATATAACAGTAAGCAAGTAAATTTCATTAGATTGGATTGCTAAAGTAGCAGAAATAAAATTACAGCTTCTTTAATAAATTTTTAACAATTAAACACAGAGTCCAGCCCAAAGGAAAGACAACAAGTCTAGCACAGTACAGTCTGACAGAAAGAAACGTACACAGAAGTCGGAAGAAGCCCGACGCAGGTACAGCTGGCAGCTACAACAGCAAGTGAGCACTCCGCCAGGAACAACAGAGGCAGACGTCGAAACCCACCTGAAAAGCAGCAGGGGTGAGTCTCAACAGAAACTCAGTAGGGGTCACGCGGATCCCCACTGGAAAACGCACAAAGCAAAAGTAACGGAAGCAGCAACAAACGCAGCAAGAACAACAACGTAGCAAAGCAGGAAAGCTACACTACAAAGCTGTAAAGGAACAGACGGGAAGTAGGAGTAGGGAACACGCAGGAGAGGGTGAGAACCCGCACCAAACAAGCGGCTACCGAACTAACCTCGGCATCCCAAACTACTCCAAACAAAAAGGCAACAGGTGGATGACCCTAAACTCACACAGAAGGGTACATCGGCCTGTCAACCAGCCTAAACAAAGGTGAAGGCGAACGCCGACACCGGGAAACAGACAAAACACGACAGAGAACGTCGTGCACAGAGCCCCACGCACGATCAGAACATCGTGCAGACGACAGAACACTGACCTCGAGCACAGCCACGAACGGGCAACTCGCAAAGGTCACAACGCGCAAGAAAACGCGAAGAGCTACGCGTCACGTGACGGAAGCACCTCCTTAAAAAGCCAGCTGCGTCCACTGACGTCTCATGCTGCACCTCAAGTGTCTCACCTACAGTACTGCTGTAACAACAGCAGAGATGTAGACACCAGCTGAACCAAACAGTAACAGCAAACAATTAACTAGTCAGGGTCACGCCCGTCGACGTAAGTCCTCAGTCCCTGACCACGTGTGCACACACTGGCTATAGTCTAAGCCAGGTCCTCTAGCTAGTATTCTCCCTCGGCAGGACGCCACCGTTGACTAGGAGCCCGCGGAACTAACTAAAAACCGCTCACCGGGAAAATCCCTCCGCCATCCGCTAGCGGGTCGGCACCTCTAGGCCTTAGGTCACACAAGTGGAGGCTTCACACGACACAGAAGCTCAAAACACAAGTGCCGAAGTGCAGACAGGCAACCACGCCCATCTACTCGTACTTCTAAGCACCAAATGGCGGCATCACCACCGCCGACAACTCAGGACAAGCAACTAGACCTCCTATGTAACGACCCTGAGTTGAACGACTCAAAGGCAAGATCGTCACAAACAGCAGGACACGCTGCCAATCGGTCTAATCCTAGGCCAGAAAAACCACGCTCCGCAGAAAACAACACACGGAGACCTGAGGGAAGCACCAAGAACCCTCAGCATAGCTGGACATGCAAACCGAGGTAGAACAACACCTCGAAACATCCAGAAGTAGCGTCTTGGATAGGACAGAACCGCCAAGACACGCACAGACAAGGTCACACGTCAACCACTGGGTCACACCGGTTGACCGAAACCCAAACAACAAAAGCATACAAGAGTAGGATCAAGGATCCTACCACAAGTAAGAAGACTCCTGGCTACCTCACAACGTAGTCTTAACCCTCATAGGACGTCAGGAGACATCCACGGGACAACGGGCAGACCACAAGGACAAGCCAAGACACCCAAAATCATCGGGCGGAAAACCGAGGCACAAGGGAAGCAACGCACAGGCCCTAGACCGTTATTAGCAAGTGACGGTCTAGCTCAGGGGCATTATTTCCCAAACGACGGATGGACACAGGCCGTCGCTCACACCACCATAACAACCTACAAAGCACACAAAAGCCAAGTAACGCACGGGACCAGGGGCGTTACAAGCAAACGGCGCACAGGGGCTCCACCGTTACTCCCAACGGCATAGCCACCCAAACCCAAAACGAAGCAACGCGCTAAGCCAGGCGCGTCACTCACGAAACAGCGTGGCAGGGGAGGGCCGTCAGAACCAAAACGACGCACGGGGGCCTATCCGTTACTCACAACGGCATAGCCACCCTCAACCCAACACCACAGCAAACGACGGATAGGGGTGAGCGCGTTACTCTCTAACGACGCACAGGGGCTCCACCGTCGCTTCCAACGGGACAGCCACCCAACCTCGTCCACGCAGAATATAACGGCCAGGGGCAGGCACGTTATACTCAAAACAACGGATGGGAACACATCCGTCGGAGGAACCGCCTCAACAGGTCAAAGTCAGTCAACGGAAAGTAACGGCCAGGGCAAGGCGCGTTATTTCCATCTAACGCGCTGGGTCAAGCGCGTTAGATCAGCTGACTTAACCCCAAGGAAAAATGATGAAAGCAAAGTAACGGCCAGGCACCGGCGCGTTACACGGGAACGACGCTCCAAGCTAGGGCCGTCGCTTACCCAGAAGCAAAAGGGCTAATAAACCCTCAAACCAAATAACGGTCCATCGTAGGGCCGTCAAAAGCAAGTGACGGTCGCTGGCTAGACCGCTACTTCGGTTATGGCAGGAAAACAGAGGAATGGCCGGATTGGCCCGTTCCACGCCCCATTCACGCCGAAACGCAGGGGATACAAACCCATTCGACAAAATACAACATTCAAGGGCCAAAACACCCACATGCACGCACAAAAACGCAAGATTCGGGCGATTTTACCAAATCAACCCTAAGTGGGTCACCGAGGTTCCCGGACTTCTACCGGCCTCGAATGAACACCAAATCGCACGAAAACTACGTGGATGGGATTCTAACATCCCTGCGGTCATTTAGAAACTAACTGAACCGCAAACGGTCACCGTTTACCGGCCCACCCTAAAAACCACGAAAATCACGGTTTAGGCAAAACAAGCCCAAACACGCTTGTTTCCTAGCCGAACTCCGTGCAATGGCAGGGAAAATGAAGATGAAGAAGCAAGGATCCGTCACCCTACCTCCACCGAAGAAACCGCGCCCTGAAAGGACTAAACCACGCCGAAAACCACTCGCGAACCGATTTCACCGGCTTCGAATCCATCGTTCGGGATCGCGCTAGAATCGATCCGATCCTCGCCCTATCGCGCACCTCGACAGCTCCACGGCCTCGCCACCTCGCCCACGCACGCCTCCGTCTGTAGCCGGAGCCGGAAAGGGGAGAGAACGAGAGAGAACGGGAGAGAGAGGGACGGTCGCGCGAATGAGAAGGAGAGAGAGAAAGAGAAAAGAAAAAGGAAAAGAAATTAGGAAATTTTCCTAATTTCTGAAAATTCTGAAAATGGGCCGAAAATGCACAAATTCAGAAAAATACGCAAAAATAGTCGAAACGACCGGCTCGACGAGTACATCGTCGCTGCAGCATCCACGAGTTCGAGAATTGACAAACAAACTCACCGTAGGGTTCCGTAACTAGTACGTGAGAAAAACCCACACGGCTCGTCAAACTCAACTCGGAAGCCACCAAAGCGAACCGAAACTCAACGAAACCAATCCGAAACAGACCCGAAAGATCCATTAAAGATCCTACGAGACCTGCAAAGGATTCGACAAAGATCCGACAAGAAACCGGGTCATTACATCCTCCCCTCCTTTAAGAAATTTCGCCCTCGAAATTAAGGACTAGCAAAGGAGAAGCAAGGGAGAGCAACCCAACAATACAAGACTAGGAAAACACAACTCAGAGGGACACCGTCAGGTCACAACTACAGGTACACACTCTAGCTCCCAAGACAGCAAGTCCACAGCACGAGCATGACACCAAAGTGAACACAATTGACACCTCCGAAGCAAGGGCAACGTCGTTTACGTCTCATAGGGCAAGAGACACGACAGCCACAACAATCGAGAACCAACACCGAAAAACACAATAACAACACGGCAAGTAGCAGCTCACACAAGGAGATACAGTCCTCCCAGCTGACAGCTCGACCACATCATCGGCTCTAGTGCCAAAGGCAACAGGGAACACCGGGCACACAGGACACCAACGACGACAACACCACTGGACCACAGACACCATCAAGTCAATCCTCACTCAGATATCACATCTGATAGAGTCGCAAGCTAACTCCAAGGAAAAAGAGTACATCAAAGCTAACTGACAAGACAATGGTCCAAAGGCAAGGACACAAAATCATAGAGAAACAGCACTTACAAAAACAATCACAACGGCAACACCTGCAGAATTCCGGCTCCGCACAACACACAGGGCCAAGGAACACATCTGCAAGCAGGGTCACATTAAGGCACAAGAACAGCTGAGCACACGACCACTAAAGTCAGGTCACGCATCAAACTGCTCACCAAGAGAAGACTCACAACATCGAGAAATGACAACAATCTCGGGGAACGCAACTCAAGGACTAGCAACACGCCTCAAGAGCACAACTCCCTAGAAAGAAAAATGCAGAGAAAAAGGGTACTCAATCAGCAAGGAATGTCGATAAATTCCCCAACACTCGCACAAGCCCATGCCAACATCGAAAAACCAAAAACAATGGCACGGCAACCGACAAAGTCAAGGCACAAAAAGCCAAGACGAAGCCACATCGAGAAGGAAAGGACTTCTCGACAAACGGGTAGCCAACCCACACACTTTAGCTGCACCCTCAACAATGCGCACAGGCAACAAAACAACATCAGAAATCGCATCTCAGCACACACCAGCGTCATCGCAATCAACAAGATCGCAATTCACACGCCACGCGCACCGATCCAACGAATAACCGAACTCAAGGAGCCTAAGTGCAACAAGAGAAGAGCACCAGCTTCAGCACAAAGCACAAGGAAAGCATCAATCTCAGCTTACCTTCACGTCCTAAAACAACAAATGAGCCTTCACAACGCATCGGCCGTTAGACACAGCACGACAACTACGGTGCACAACAGCTCTTAACACCATTACGGAGTCCAAAGCTAAGCAACCGTACAACAAGGAGCAGATCAGGCTCAACACAAAGCTGTCTACGCTTAAGCGGACACAGGACAAGGCAGCACTAAGACAACAATTCTAAGGCTAACCTCGAAAAAACTTCACCAAGAAGGGACGAGAAGCAACAAGCTCTACAACAACAGCTCACCAGGAAGGGAAAATGCTAGGTTCGCTCGAGCAACTTCTCAATCGAGGCAACACGACAACCGAAACAATGAAAACAACAATGCATCAGAAGCTAAGCAGACTCAAGCCGGGATAACCAAAGCAACGTAAGAACGTGCATGGCCATCACACCAACGCTAAAAAGTCATAAGCTACCTGAGCAAAATACAGAAAATAGTTCGAACAATGCACAGCAGGTTCATGCCAACCGACAAACACTGCCAAGTGCAACACGATCTAGACCAACTTCAAAACCGAACGAAGCACGTCGTCACATCCAGACGAGAGCAAAAAACCATCTCGTACAGTGCCAACCAAGCACGTACAAGACCATACGCGAGAAGCACTGTGATAAACCATCGCAACACCTACGCCAGCAAGAGACTGTACTAGGCCTAAGGACTCTAGAAACTGTATATCTCGGATTCCCATGTACTTCACACAACAATGCTCTGATAGCTCAGAAAAGAAAAACTCCGAACATCTTAGAACACTGCTCTGATACCAGCTGTAACGACCCAGAGTTCAGGATACCGATATACCGATAACAAGAACTGGGGAGGCCACCCAAGAGGCTGATGAGGCCCCTGAAGGGTTAGGAGGGCATGTGTAGAGTACATTGAAGCCACAGAGATATAACAGTAAGCAAGTAAATTTAATTAGATTGGATTGCTAAAGTAGCAGAAATAAAATTACAGCTTCATTAATAAATTTTTAACACTTAAACACAGAGTCCAGCCCAAAGGAAAGACAACAAGTCTAGCACAGTACAGTCTGATAGAAAGAAACGTACACAGAAGTCGGAAGAAGCCCGACGCAGGTACAGCTGGCAGCTACAACAGCAAGCGAGCACTCCGCCAGGAACAACAGAGGCAGACGTCGAAACCCACCTGAAAAGCAGCAGGGGTGAGTCTCAACAGAAACTCAGTAGGGGTCACGCGGATCCCCACTGGAAAATGCACAAAGCAAAAGCAATGGAAGCAGCAACAAACGTAGTAAGAACAGCAACGTAGCAAAGCAGGAAAGCTACACTACAAAGCTGTAAAGGAACAGACGGGAAGTAGGAGTAGGGAACACGCAGGAGAGGGTGAGAACCCGCACCAAACAAGCGGCTACCGAACTAACCTCGACATCCCAAACTACTCCAAACAAAAAGGCAACAGGTGGATGACCCTAAACTCACACAGAAGGGTACATCGGCCTGTCAACCAGCCCAAACAAAGGCGAAGGCGAACGCCGACACCGGGAAACAGACAAAACACGATAGAGAACGTCGTGCACAAAGCCCCATGCACGATCAGAACATCGTGCAGACGACAGAACACTGACCTCGAGCACAGCCACGAACGGGCAACTCGCAAAGGTCACAACGCGCAAGAAAACGCGAAGAGCTACGCGTCACGTGACGGAAGCACCTCCTTAGAAAGCTAGCTGCGTCCACTAACGTCTCATGCTGCACCTCAAGTGTCTCACCTACAGTACTGCTGTAACAACAGCAGAGATGTAGACACCAGCTGAACCAAATAGTAACAGCAAACAAGTAACTAGTCAGGGTCACGCCCGTCGACGTAAGTCCTCAGTCCCTGACCACGTGTGCACACACTGGCTATAGTCTAAGCCAGGTCCTCTAGCTAGTATTCTCCCTCGGCAGGACGCCACCGTTGACTAGGAGCCCGCGGAACTAACTAAAAATTGCTCACCGGGAAAACCCCTCCGCCATCCGCTAGCGGGTCGGCACCTCTAGGCCTTAGGTCACACAAGTGGAGGCTTCACACGACACAGAAGCTCAAAACACAAGTGCCGAAGTGCAGACAGGCAACCACGCCCATCTACTCGTACTTCTAAGCACCAAATGGCAGCATCACCACCGCCGATAACTCAGGACAAGCAACTAGACCTCCTATGTAACGATCCTGAGTTGAACGACTCAAAGGCAAGATCGTCACAAACAGCGGGACAAGCCGCCAATCGGTCTAATCCTAGGCCAGAAAAACCACGCTCCGCAGAAAACAACACACGGAGACCTAAGGGAAGCACCAAGAACCCTCAGCACAGCTGGACATGCAAACCGAGGTAGAACAACACCTCGAAACATCCAGAAGCAGCGTCTTGGATAGGACAGAACCGCCAAGACACGCACAGACAAGGTCACATGTCAACCACTGGCTCACACCGGGTTGACCAAAACCCAAACAACAAAAGCATACAAGAGTAGGATCAAGGATCCTACCACAAGTAAGAAGACTCCTGGCTACCTCACAACGTAGTCTTAACCCTCATAGGACGTCAGGAGACATCCACGGGACAACGGGTAGACCACAAGGACAAGCCAAGACACACAGAATCATCGGGCGGAAAACCAAGGCACAAGGGAAGCAACGCACAGGCCCTAGACCGTTATTAGCAAGTGACGGTCTAGCTCAGGGGCGTTATTTCCCAAACGACGGACGGACACAGGCCGTCGCTCACACCACCATAACAACCTACAAAGCACACAAAAGCCAAGTAACGCACGGGACCAGGGGCGTTACAAGCAAACGGCGCACAGGGGCTCCACCGTTACTCCCAACGGCATAGCCACCCAAACCCAAAACGAAGCAACGCACTAAGCTAGGCGCGTCACTCACGAAACAGCGCGGCAGGGGAGGGCCGTCAGAACCAAAACGACGCACGGGGGCCTATCCGTTACTCACAACGGCATAGCCACCCTCAACCCAACACCACAGCAAACGACGGACAGGGGTGAGCGCGTTACTCTCTAACGATGCACAGGGGCTCCACCGTCGCTTCCAACGGGACAGCCACCCAACCTCGTCCACGCAGAATATAACGGCCAGGGGCAGGCATGTTATACTCAAAACAACGGATGGGAACACATCCGTCGGAGGAACCGCCTCAACAGGTCAAAGGCAGTCAACGGAAAGTAACGGCCAGGGCAAGGCGCGTTATTTCCATCTAACGCGCTGGGTCAAGCGCGTTATGATGGGGACATCGCTTACTCCTTCACATACCTCCGAGGGTCCTGCTACTCACCATTTTGCTCGCCATGATTTTTGGAGTCTAGCTATATAATTTCCACAATTTTCTTGAGTCATTATCATGTAATTTTGCCTTTTATTAAGTCTATTACCTAAGTTAGTAAGTCATCTACCTAAGTCTAAGGTTTCATTAAGTGGCCAAGAGGGTTAATGGGTTATCATATCTTATTGGGCCATATCATTTGCTTGGCCCATGGGCGCCACTCTCCCCACCCCTTGGTCTTCTGTCATTAGTCCTTTTTCATAGGGACTTTTTTGTAAAATGGGGATTTCTTATATATAGGACCCCAACCCCCCTCTTTTGAGGTTAATGAAGTATTAAGCAAATTTGAGCCACTTAAGTGCATCTCTCCCTCTCTCTCTACCTCTTTTATCTCTCCTCTTCCCTCTCTCTCTCTAAATTTTGAAATTCACTTTCTCTCCTCCCTATTCTCCCCTAATTAAGACCCCTCCCCCTTCCCCATACCTCCCATTTAATCCCCCTCCAACCCCTAGGTGGAAGCCCCTCTTCCAAGGCACCCCTTGGCATTCCCCATACACCCCCTCACTTCCCTAAGCACCCCCTTCACCCCTCCCAAGCTAAAACTCGAATTCTCCTCCCTTTGGGACTGCACCACATTCATTCCCAGCCCCCCTCACCTCCCTAGGTCGCAGCCCCCAACCCCCCTTCCCATTGTTCTTCCTTTGGCCAACCAAGTTCTTCAACCCCTCTCCCCCCCTTTGATCAGTCTGCAGGTGGCTGAAGAAGGTACGACTTGCAGAAGCTTCCCCGGATTCACATGGTGACATCCAGAGGCGTACCATACCTTTCTGGAAAGGGAGTCCAGTCATCTTCGTAGGAGAGGTGATCCCGTCCCGTTCCGAGTTCGGGGCTGTCCGGGAGAGCCAATCTCCCCCGACTGCGCAGAGCTCCGTCAGCAGAGCTCCTGAACCCGGTTCAAAGCTGCACCACGGCCGACAGTGGAAGATTCAAGCCGCGAGTTCTTCTGCAAATATCTTCCTCCACCAGTCCTGTTTCTGGATCAAGAAGCGGAAGTGCATTCGGCATCCGGAGGTCAGAGTTTTGGTCTTTCTTCCACGACTGGTCGGGTCTGTCTCCCACAGGTGGCAGTGACCTGCCTCCACTCATCGGCAACCCCCAGTCCACCCCGACATCGGACGGCTTCCCCGTCAGTTTTGCAGCACAGAGGGATCGTCCACGGTTCCAGAAACTCTGATGGTTCTAGATTCAGCATCTGGGAGCGGCCGGGACAACTTCTACAATCCACTGTTCCTATCTGGTAGTTGATGCGGCCAGAACCTGCAACCCAGTTCGTCCCCGCACCAGGACTAACCGTGAAGGAATCAGACCGAAAGTCCTTCATCGAAGTTCTTCCTCCTCCTGTCCCCGATCAGGAGCAAGAAACGGGACATCTTTCGGCAATCGGGAGCCAGAGTTCCGAATTTTCTCCCTCAATCACGCGGGTCTGCCTCCTGCAGTCTGCAGCGACCAGTTCCCACTCATCGGCATCCCCCTGTCCACCCCTACCTCAGAAGGTGTTGCTGTCAGTTTTTCTGTGTAGAGACTTTGTCCACGGATCCAGCGACTCTGACGGTTCATGATTCGGCATCCAGGAGCGACCGGGGCAACTTCTGCAAGTTGCAGACAGAAACAGGGAGCCATCCGCCCCAGAAGCTGTTGCTCTACTCAGACCTCCACTGCAGCCATCGACGACGTCAGAATAAATTGACATAAATCATAAGTGTTTGGGTTCCTGTTACGAGAAGATCCCCCCTGAGCTCGTCATCGGCAAAATTCCTGGCTGAGATCTACAGCAACTACACCGCCTGTCTATCTCCAACCACAGCAAGCAGTCTGGTTCGGTAGCGGCTCCTCCTCGTGGGTTTCTCGATCAATCTACCCTTCTTGCCTGGCCGGCTTACCGCCCCTCCCTGTGGGAGGTAGTGTTTGTTTGTAATCAATTAATTCCCACCCCCGAGATCACCCTCCTGCGCGAGGTGTAGTGCATGTACTCCTGAGCAGGTTTTTTTGAAGCTTCATCGGCGCAGTGTGCGGGGGAACCCACACTTCCCCGCTCGCCCTCGTCTCCGACCGGGATCGGTGTCTTCACGCCGATCAGGTGAGCCACTCACACTACTCTTTGCCGGCTTTCTCTTGCTTAATTAGTATTGCATCCTCAGTACCGTCGGCGTAAGAGAGTGCCCGAACCCGATTTATCTTCTAGTTGCGTGATTACCGCGGGTGAGTTGTGAGCGTGACATTTCAACCCTCGCCCTCGGCGTGCCGGTTGCCCTTGATTTTGGGCATCCTTGGCTCATTGGGATCTAATCCTAGCTGGCCAAATCCTTGGAGCCCCGAGGTCCAACCTCGGACCCTCTCCGCCATCGCCGGTCCTTCTACGGATCCGAGTATGCTTACGCGAGTGAATCCGCCAATGTGACGTTACCAACTTGTTGTGCTGCTTGCTACTCTAGGTCCAAGGGGTAGTTTTACATCAACTTGGTTTCAGAACATCATCATCCATCATTGTGTCACATCAAATTGGTATCAGAGCAAGTTTTAGACTTGTCTCTACGAGTCTAGTCCTTGGGCATTATCATTTGAGTCTCCCTTGCATCATGGTTTCCATCACTCCATTGCATGACCACCCTAGGGAGATGTCCCAAATATCCATGGACCGATTTGACACCCTCACCAACAAGATTCATAACTATCTTGATACCCTCACCACCCGACTTGACCGGCTTGAAGCAAAAAGGAACCATGACCCTAGAGCTTGGTCACCTCGGGATGAATTTAGATGGGAAACCAAAGGACCCATAGACTCATTGGGAGAGATGAGGAGTGAGATTAGGAAGATCTTCACTCCCCAACCTACCCACTCCCACCTTGTGAATCATCACTCGAGGAGCACTCCCACTCCCCCTTCCCCTCCCAGTCAACCCAAGACCTCCCTTAGGGTCCAAACTCCACCACCCCAAATAATTCCAACTTGCACCACCCCATCGCCAAAAGGCCTTCCCACTCCCTTGGAGAGCAAGACCCCCACACCACAAAGGAATGAGATTGAAGTTGAGGAATATGAGGCCTCCCCCGATTGGGAAGAAGAGTATGAATCACAATATCATGGGTTAGGCCAAGAAGTTCCCATCCCAAGTGGAGGAAGCATCATGGCTCACTCCACCCTCACCATTCCAACCCGTGTGGTCCCCATGTCCACTCCACCTAGGCCTATGATGGCCACCACCACCCCACCCAAAACTCTCCCACAAACCCACACTCCACAAACTTCCTTGGTCCCCAAAACCACCCCTCCATCTTCCCCTAAAAGAGACGCACCCCCTAAAACCAACCAACCCAATCCTCCTCAACCCATCCATCTTCCACTACCAATCCCTATCCAACCCCAACCTAGGCCTCCACTTCTCCCCTTACCGATCCCAAACCAAGTTCCCCTTTACCTCCCACCTCGGGAGTACCACACACCTATCCTCACCACCACACCCTCACGGGACCATCTCACCTCCTTGATAGAGGAACACATGATTCCCATACCCGACCCCATAAAGGTGAACACACCAACCCCCGCCATAGAGATCACCCATGTCCAGGAAGAAGAAGGAACTTCACATGGTGGTCTTAACCTTACACCACCCTCCTTAATAGGGACCGAGCTTATCTTAGGAGAACCCCTTTCACGTTGGCTAAAGGAGAATCCATTTGGAGATCTCATGGTCCATGCTTACCCACCCATGGAGCAAAACCTTCCTATAGTACCCTTATCCACCTATCACACCACAATCCAATCATCCTATCAGGTGGAAACATTAGGGGATTTTCTTGAGGGTCTAACTTGGCAAATGAAGCTAACTGGCATGTTGACCACTGTAGCCGACCAACCTAGGAGTCTTAACCTCCTACATCTATGTGTCGGGTCCATCTCTTCCATTTACACTGTGGGTTGCTACACTAGCGACCTTCTTTTATCCCTCCCCATTCCCGAAGAGCCCGATGCTATCTGCGAATTGGAGTTACTTATTTCGGGTAGGATACCAAGCCCTCCAATCATGACCAACCAACCCTCCTCGAACTTCGGTTCAATTACTACATTTAAGGAGGAGGACTCACCATCATTTGGAGACCTTGAGGTGAAAGAACACCTCACCCTTGGTAACACATTCCATGACCCCTTTGATCCCACCCTATGGAAGACAATGAACCCATGGGACCTGACCGCCCTACCCACCACCCACTCCCTCCTACCCTCACCCACCAAGCTAGAACCAACACACCTCGTCCTAGACCCAGCCCACACCAAGGGAACCATGACCATGGGCAGTATACACATAGGGAACAAGGTAGTGCCCCACCCCATGATGCATACCTACTATGATCCCTTCGACCCTTACAAATGGGAGCTTAAAGGTCACCCCATACCCACACACATGGTCATCATCTCTAGGAGAAGAAAGCACCCATCTTGGCATGTCACATCATACGACAAGGGTCATGAGTCCAGCCCTCCCATGCATGTCACGCACAGTTTAGGCTCAATGCATAACTGGCCTACATTTGGTTGTGCTGGCCCACCCACATTCTTCATAGCCCTTACACTTGAATGGAGCACACATGGATGTCCGGGTCCCCCGGTAATTCTCACAGCCATACACGATAGATCCACCTATGGTTTCCCAGGCCCCCCTGAGTCCACAAGATGCCTCATCACATCCATGAATGATAGGTCTATGTACGGTTGCCCCGGTCCCCCTCTGCATACCACATACTTCCCACCCCCACCGCACCATCACTCAAAGCATTCTCATTCAAGCAAGCATCCAAATATGGGTAGTAACGATCATAATGAGCGGGTTATAACTCAAGGGTGGCACTTTGAAATCCAAGGAGGTAACCTCGCGATGGTGGCATTGGAACGACTCTATCTTAGGGCCACCTCCAAATCAAGGGCACGAGGACTTGGACCTTTCATGTTCCAAGTGGCTTTGGCAAACCTGGCTTATGGATTAGATTTACTAATGGGCTATGGGATATACCCGAATTATCATGCGGCTGATCCGGCACCCTACATGGGCACCGCGGTGAATCCCAGTGAGTACTTTGAGCCTATAACTTCCTTTAAGAGGGACACCCCGGAGTGCTTCCACAAAACAGCCCTGAGAGCCCGACGTGTACACAGAGGGGCAATACTATGCCAATAGGGTTCCATCGCCAGCATGAGGGTGTGTCCGGGCCGCCTTGAGAGGATGAAGAGCCGTCTCCTGGTCGCAGGTGCAGGTTGGTTTTGGAGATTGCAGGACGCCCTGAGCTGCTCCCCCGGTGGGCCCTTACTCGACGGAGTCGAGTTCTCCGCACCCCGGGAGTATGATGGGGACATTGCTTACTCCTTCACATACCTCCGAGGGTCCTGCTACTCACCATTTTGCTCGCCATGATTTTTGGAGTCTAGCTATATAATTTCCACAATTTTCTTGAGTCATTATCATGTAATTTTGCCTTTTATTGAGTCTATTACCTAAGTTAGTAAGTCATCTACCTAAGTCTAAGGTTTCATTAAGTGGCCAAGAGGGTTAATGGGTTATCATATCTTATTGGGCCATATCATTTGCTTGGCCCATGGGCGCCCCTCTCCCCACCCCTTGGTCTTCTGTCATTAGTCCTTTTTCACAGGGACTTTTTTGTAAAATGGGGATTTTCTATATATAGGACCCCAACCCCCCTCTTTTGAGGTTAATGAAGTATTAAGCAAATTTGAGCCACTTAAGTGCATCTCTCCCTCTCTCTCTACCTCTTTTATCTCTCCTCTTCCCTCTCTCTCTCTAAATTTTGAAATTCACTCTCTCTCCTCTCTATTCTCCCCTAATTAAGACCCCTCCCCCTTCCCCATACCTCCCATTTAATCCCCCTCCAACCCCTAGGTGGAAGCCCCTCTTCCAAGGCACCCCTTGGCATTCCCCATACACCCCCTCACTTCCCTAAGCACCCCCTTCACCCCTCCCAAGCTAAAATTCGAATTCTCCTCCCTTTGGGACTGCACCACATTCATTCCCAGCCCCCCTCGCCTCCCTAGGTCGCAGCCCCCAACCCCCCTTCCCATTGTTCTTCCTTTGGCCAACAAAGTTCTTCAACCCCTCTCCCCCCCTTTGATCAGTCTGCAGGTGGCTGAAGAAGGTACAACTTGCAGAAGCTTCCCCGGATTCACATGGTGACATCCAGAGGCGTACCATACCTTTCTGGAAAGGGCGTCCAGTCATCTTCATAGGAGAGGTGATCCCGTCCCGTTCCGAGTTCGGGGCTGTCCGGGAGAGCCAATCTCCCCCGACTGCGCAGAGCTCCGTCAGCAGAGCTCCTGAACCCGGTTCAAAGCTGCACCACGGCCGACAGTGGAAGATTCAAGCCGCGAGTTCTTCTGAAAATATCTTCCTCCACCAGTCCTCTTTCTGGATCAAGAAGTGGAAGTGCATTCGGCATCCGGAGGTCAGAGTTTTGGTCTTTCTTCCACGACTGGTCGGGTCTGTCTCCCACAGGTGGCAGTGACCTGCCTCCACTCATCGGCAACCCCCAGTCCACCCCGACATCGGACGGCTTCCCCGTCAGTTTTGCAGCACAGAGGGATCGTCCACAGTTCCAGAAACTCTGATGGTTCTAGATTCGGCATCTGGGAGCGGCCGGGACAACTTCTACAATCCACTGTTCCTATCTGGTAGTTGATGCGGCCAGAACCTGCAACCCAGTTCGTCCCCGCACCACGACTAACCGTGAAGGAATCAGACCAAAGGTCCTTCATCAAAGTTCTTCCTCCTCCTGTCCCCGATCAGGAGCAAGAAACGGGACCTCTTTCGGCAATCGGGAGCCAGAGTTCCGAATTTTCTCCCTCAATCGCGCGGGTCTGCCTCCTGCAGTCTGCAGCGACCAGTTCCCACTCGTCGGCGTCCCACTGTCCACCCCGACCTCAGAAGGTGTTGCCGTCAGTTTTTCTGTGTAGAGACTTTGTCCACGGATCCAGCGACTCTGACGGTTCATGATTCGGCATCCAGGAGCGACCGGGGCAACTTCTGCAAGTTGCAGACAGAAACAGGGAGCCATCCGCCCCAGAAGCTGTTGCTCTACTCAGACCTCCACTGCAGCCATCGATGACGTCAGAATAAATTGACATAAATCAGAAGTGTTTGGGTTCCTGTTACGAGAAGATCACCCCTAGGCTCGTCATCGGAAAAATTCCTGGCTGAGATCTACAGCAACTACACCGCCTGTCTATCGCCAACCACAGCAAGCAGTCTGGTTCGGTAGCGGCTCCTCCTCGTGGGTTTCTCGATCAATCTACCCTTCTTGCCTGGCCGGCTTACCGCCCCTCCCTGCGGGAGGTAGTGTTTGTTTGTAATCAATTAATTCCCACCCCCGAGATCACCCTCCTGCGCGAGGTGTAGTGCATGTACTCTTGAGCAGGTTTTTTTGAAGCTTCATCGGCGCAGTGTGCGGGGGAACCCACACTTCCCCGCTCGCCCTCGTCTCCGACCGGGATCGGTGTCTTCACGCCGATCAGGTGAGCCACTCACACTACTCTTTGCCGGCTTTCTCTTGCTTAATTAGTATTGCATCCTCAGTACCGTCGACGTAAGAGAGTGCCCGAACCCGATTTATCTTCTAGTTGCGTGATTACCGCGGGTGAGTTGTGAGCGTGACATTTCAACCCTCGCCCTCGGCGTGCCGGTCGGCCTTGATTTTGGGCATCCTTGGCTCATTGGGATCTAATCCTAGCTGGCCAAACCCTTGGAGCCCCGAGGTCCAACCTCGGACCCTCTCCGCCATCGCCGGTCCTTCTACGGATCCGAGTATGCTTACGCGAGTGAATCCGCCAATGTGACGTTACCAACTTGTTGTGCTGCTTGCTACTCTAGGTCTAAGGGGTAGTTTTACATCAACTTGGTTTCAGAACATCATCATCCATCATTGTGTCACATCACGTTAGATCAGCTGACTTAACCCCAAGGAAAAACGATGAAAGCAAAGTAACGGCCAGGCACCGGCGCGTTACACGGGAACGACGCTCCAAGCTAGGGCTGTCGCTTACCCAGAAGCAAAAGGGCTAATAAACCCTCAAACTGAATAACGGTCCATCGTAGGGCGGTCAAAAGCAAGTGACGGTCGCTGGCTAGACCGCTACTTCGGTTACGGCGGGAAAACAGAGGAATGGCCGGATTGGCCCGTTCCACGCCCCATTCACGCCTAAACGCAGGGGATACAAACCCATTCGACAAAATACAACATTCAAGGGCCAAAACGCCCACATGCACGCACAAAAACGCAAGATTCGGACGATTTTACCAAATCAACCCTAAGTGGGTCACCGAGGTTCCCGGACTTCTATCGGCCTCGAATGAACACCAAATCGCACGAAAACTACGTGGATGGGATTCTAACATCCCTGCGGTCATTTAGAAACTAACTGAACCGCAAACGGTCACCGTTTACCGGCCGACCCTAAAAATCACGAAAATCACGGTTTAGGCAAAACAAGCCCAAACACGCACGTTTCCTAGCCGAACGCCGTGCAATGGCAGGGAAAACGAAGATGAAGAGGCAAGGATCCGTCACCCTACCTCCACCGAAGAAACCGCGCCCCGAAAGGACTAAACCACGCCGAAAACCACTCGCGAACCGATTTCACCGGCTTTGAATCCACCGTTCGGGATCGCGCCAGAATCGATCCGATCCTCGCCCTATCGCGCACCTCGACAGCTCCACGGCCTCGCTACCTCGCCCACGCACGCCTCCGTCTGCAGCCAGAGCCGGAAAGGGGAGAGAACGAGAGAGAACGGGAGAGAGAGGGACGGTCGCGCGAATGAGAAGGAGAGAGAGAAAGAGAAAAGAAAAAGGAAAAGAAATTAGGAAATTTTCCTAATTTCTGAAAATTCTGAAAATGCGCCGAAAATGCACAAATTCAGAAAAATACGCAAAAATAGTCGAAACGACCGGCTCGACGAGTACATCATCGCTGCAGCATCCACGAGTTCGAGAATTGACAAACAAACTCACCGTAGGGTTCCGTAACTAGTACGTGAGAAAAACCCACACGGCTCGTCAAACTCAACTCGGAAGCCACCAAAGCGAACCGAAACTCAACGAAACCAATCCGAAACAGACCCGAAAGATCCATTAAAGATCCTACGAGACCTGCAAAGGATTCGACAAAGATCTGACAAGAAACCGGGTCATTACAGTAACTCTTTGGCATTCATTTTCTAGTTTAGTATATGATCTTAGGCCGCTGCCGAGTGCGATCAGAACTAGCCTGTGAGTCCATGTCACCGTTGTGAGTGTGAGAGTGACCCGTCCCGTGGCTCGATCCGAGTCCAGAAGTGAGTCGACTACCCTTGAACTCTGCCGGTTCCTCAACCATGCACGATCCGCGTTTCCCTCGCTTGGGACGACGAGTGAGCTTGCGTTTCTTTTAGCGACGTATAGCCCATAGGAACTCATAGTGTCGGGCCGAAATCTGTCCAATTTGTGTGTTGCTGGTCGCATGTCCATCTAGAGTCCGAGGTCCGCATCATATAGAGTCGGTCTCCCGTGTCCATCCCGCATCATTACTTTTGGTGACTAAATGCATACAATTAACGTGGATTTCAAATGTTATAATTACTATTGTATAGTGGCTAATTTTTAGTCCCACATTGGAAGTTAGAAAAACTTCCTTTGCTTTATATGTTAGGGAGCTCACCCTTGGGTCAAGACCCAAGGGGCATAGGTTGTGGGCTCGAGTTGTGTGTCGAATTTAAATGGATACGAAAATCTTAGTATATTTATTTATTTATTTATCCGTGCCATGCCGTGTACATATATATATATATATCTTTATTTATAAGTCAGGAAAAGTGTCGACGCTTGGGGTCGACCTTTGTTTGCGGGTTGAAAGTGTCGACCCATTGGGTCGACACTTATACCCTGTGTGCGGTTTTGTTCTTAAAAATAGAACACCCGTGAAAAAGTGTCGAGCCGTGAAAAAGTGTCGACCCGAGAGGTCGACACTTTTAACTAAGTTTTGATTTTTTGGCAAAAAACTCGATCCCGAGTGTCGACCCAAGGGGTCGACACTTTTTCTACTACTTTCAATTTTTCTTCACTAAAATGGCTATAACTCACTCATTTCTCAATGAAATTTAATGAATAAAGTATCAATGGAAAGAGCATTGAAAAAGGAACAATCTACCATGTTTTAATTAGAATTTCGCCTGAGAGATACCTTCCTTTTGATGGATCTAAGAAAATATCCCCAATTAATAACAAAACCCTTTGATCTTCCAAATCTTCCTTCAAATCTCCTCCAATCTTCACACCAGTATAGCTTAGGCCTCCAGGAGTGGTTTGTGGGTTGATTGGGATTCTATTTATAGTCAAAACTTGGTCAATTTTGTCAAGATTCCTCACCTAATTTCACCTAACCCATTAAGTCCGAATTTAGAAGAAAAAATTAATTTCTCTTCTTAATCTAGCCCATTTTTGGTGTGAAAATAATGTAATTTTGACTGGTTTAAAGTTGTATGTTAGGTAAGGGTTGATTCTTGAGTCAATCTTCTAGAAATGGGGTTATTTTAATCCCTTAAATGCCATATTAAATATGTGTTATGAATTTTGGTCTAATTATCCTTTAATACATCCTTTAATCCATTAATCCAACCCATTATGGATTATCCAATGGGCCAATTGTAATCCTAGTCCATTATATGGACTTTTATTGGGCTTCCTATGATTTATCTATGGGTTAAAGCATTTATTTTTTAATTTACCTTAAGTAAATTCAAGTAAATACATTTATGTAGTTTATTTCTTATATTAAAAATGTAATTTAACTATTTCATTAAAATTTTAATTATAGAATAAAATTAAAAATTTTATTTCTCATCTTTATTTACCAGGTTTCTACAACTAGGGAAGCAAGGATTAGAATACTTACTCGACCGGTTTGAAGAAACCGGTCCCGTTCGGAGACGTGGACGAGCGGGGAAGCGTGGGTTCCCCACATGCTGCGCCGGTGTAGCTTGAACATGTTTAAGGAATACAACACTACTCCCCATGTAAGGGGGTGGAAAAAGGGGAGGGGAAGTCCCATATACATCCAAACACTACCTCCCACAGGGAGGGGCTGTAAGCTGGCCAGGTGGGGAGGGGAAAGGGGAGCTAAGAGCTAAGAGCTAATTGAAAGGATAATGCCATTTCAGCCCACTCTCTGGAACAGCGGATAGGTAGTCCGTGTTGACGCCGATGTGGACTGTCCCGAACTCCGTTTGCAATGAAACCAGAAGCAAAATCTCCTGGGTTGGCCCAGGAGGACGTCTAATTTTTGGGAGGATTTTTGGTTGCCGGTGTTGGACGAGGCAGGGTCGTGAGTAGGGCCTCTGTTCTCTGATTTTGACTACTACGGTACCACTACAGCAGGAAGACGAGGTCAACACGGGTGCTCCTGAGCTCTGATTCAGGCGGAGCCAGAGTCTCTGGATTCGTTGTCGAGTCATCTTCGAACAGAGACCACAGAAATGCCAGAGGAGGTCGGAGTAGATAGAGACAGCCCGAACAGGGATCGGGTGTCTGTTCAGTCCCAGAGTGAACAGAACAGCACACCCATGGGCGAAAATTGAGAAATCACATCTCTGGATGCCGAACGGGGTTCCGCTTCTTGATAGTGGAAGTAGACTCGGTGTAGAAACTCTCAGCTAAGGCCCGCCTTCAGAACTTTAGGAGGTTGGCCGTGGGAGCCTCTGCAACTCGCTTCAGGTTGACTGTCAGGAAGCAGGTGCGCAGTCTGGCGATGACGGCTCCCCCGGGCAGCCACGAACTCAGAATGGGACGAGAACACTCCCGTCGCGAAGAGGACTAGGAGATGCTTCCAACGGTTCCTCTTGTGCCTCCAGGGATGCCGAGATGAAGCTGTGGCTGGCTCTGCAAGATGCTGGATCTCTGCAGGTCTTCAACTGCGAACATGACCTTTGGTGTAGCTCCAAGTGACCGTGAAATGGGGAGAAGGGTTGTGGAATGGTGAAGGGGAATGGATGAGTGGTAGGAGGGGGATGTGGGGGAGGTGTGGAAGGTTGTGAGGGAAGAGACGGAGGGGTAGGAAGAGGGGGGTTGCAGAAGAGTGGTTGTTGGTCTCTACTCAAGGTGGAGAAGGAGGGGAGGTGGGGGATGATCTTGGGTGAGAGGAGAAGGAGTATGGGGCGACCAGCTCAAGGGGAGCCCTATTTTGGGCGACCTAGGGCATGGGAGGGGAAGGAGAGAGTGAAGAGAATATTTCAAATTTGGCCTAGGGAGGCGTGGGTTAACCCTTGGGAAGGTGGAAGCTTGCTTGGGAAGGGAAAGTGGGTAGTTGGGAGTTGAATGGTGGAGCTAGGATTGGGTGGGGATCTCTTGGGGTTGGGGTGGAGCAAAGAGAGAGGTGTGGGGAGTTGGAGTAGCCTTAATGGAAGGGGGAGGAGAGAGAAAGTAGGTGGGAGGGTGAGGAGAGAGAGAAGTGGGCGAACCCCATAGAGAGAGAGAGAGAGAGAGAGAGAGAGAGAGAGAGAGAGGGTATGGGAGGGCTTCTCACCTAGGGTTTCACACCCTATCTAATGGATTCTCTCTACTAAAGAAACTTGAATTTTGGAACTCAAAATATGGCAATTTTCATTAGCTTCCACAAATGGGGTTGGTGTCCTATTTATAGGGACCCAACCTTTTACATGACCAAACTACCCCTAGCTTTACATGCAATGACAAAAGTAGTCCAATAAGCCAACCAAGGGGATAATGACTCAAACAAAGGGAAATAACCTTAGGACCTAGGGATATGACTCTAATAAATGGAAAATTACAATGACATGACTCAAATAAAAATGTGGAAATGTAACATATGACTCAAAATAAATGACTAGACCATGTCGGATGCTTCCGGGGCGAGGAGACGAGCCGTGAGTGTGGGCACGGGAGGTGATGTCCCCATCATCGTGTATCCCCTGATCGCTTTCTGAATGACAAAGGTGATATCAAATTGAGAGAGAAAGCTCTGCCAGCTAGCTAATCTGCTAGAAAGGATAGGTTTTTCTAAAAGATAACAGATTGGGTCCATTCTAGAGATCAACTTAACCTCATAGGCGAGAAAGTAGTGCTTGAGTTTCTGAGCCACCCATACTAACGCTGCGCAGGTCTTCTCCATGGCAGTATACTTAGATTCAGCAGGATTGAACAACCTAGAGAGGTAGTATGCTGCCCTTTCTCTTCCTTCGTCGTCCACTTGAGCCAGGACAGCTCCTAGGGAGTCATCAATAACAGAAATGTATAATATCAAGGGTTTTCCAGGGACAGGAGGTTGCAGAACAGGGGGATTGGATAGATAAACTTTTAGATCCTCATAGGTCTTCTGGCACTATTCATTCCATTCAAATTTAGCTCCTGCCTTCAACAATTCATAGAACGGGTGACATCTTTGCGAATGCTGAGATATGAATCTTCGAATAAACTGCAAACGCCCAATCAGACCTCTAAGTTCAGTGATGTTCTTAGGCGGTGACATTTCTATAACGGCCTTTGCTTTATTTGGATCAATCTTAATCCCCTGCTTGCTAACTATGAATCCTAGTAGTTTCCCTGATGCAACTCCGAACACACATTTCCTTGGATTCATTTTCGGCTTATATTCCCTAGCCCTTTGCAACACCTTACCCGCTAGAACGTGGGGTGTTCTTCCTTGGACCTCGACTTCACCAGGATATAATCCACGTAGGCTTCTATATACACATGCATCATATCGTGGAAGATAGCCATCATTACCCGCTGATACGTGGCACCTACGTTCTTCAACCCAAATGGCATGACAACATAGCAATACGTGCCCCAGGGCGTGGTAAAAGAGGTCTTCTCTTGGTCCTCGGGAGCAAGACGGATTTGATTATAGCCAGAATATCCATCCATAAATGTGAGGGCTTCATACCCAGCCGTGTTGTCCACCAACACATCAATGTGAGGAAGCGGGAAATCATCTTTCGGACATGCCTTAGTTAAGTCCCTGAAATCGATACAAATTCAAATCTTTCCATCCTTTTTCATCACCAGGACTATGTTCGCCACCCATTGTGGATACAGAACACCTCTAATAAACTTGGCCTTGTGCAATTTATCGACTTCTTCCTTTATCCTTAAGGCCATCTGAGGGTGGAATCTTCTTGATTTTTGTTTAATGGGTGTTACCCCTGGTTTAAGGATAAGCATGTGTTCAACCAGGGCAGGGTCAAGACCCGACATGTCCTCATAGGACCAGGTAAAAGAATCGCTATACTCCCTCAAAACTTTGATTATCTCCTCTTCAACCTGAGGAGGGAGATTAGCAGAAATGATTACGGGCCTAGGGTCCTCTTCAGTTCCAAGATCAATTTCTTTTGTGGGTTCATCCACTACCGACGACAGTTCATCAAATCTCTTTAAACCTTGTGCGTACAGATCGGCAACGTCATCCACATCACTTTTCTCATCATCGACTGGGTCCTTCTCATCTACGATTTCATATACACCTAATCTGTAATTGCTCCACACCCCTTCTACTTCCTCATCATCCTCTAAGACTATTGCGGTCTCTACAAACTCAGGACATTTGAGGAGGGCATGGCATATTTGAGCTAAATCTTGAAGAAACCTATCTGGAACGAATCTAGAATGACGCATCACAGGGTGCGCCGCAGACGTGGATGGGCTGACACCACTAGAGCTAGACTCTACCCCAACTGACTCTACCAACCTAGGAGACTGTACATCTAACCTAGGAGATAAGAAATCTACAGGTAAAGAAGAAGGGGCTTCATGTCCCTGGGAAGATGGACAGAACATAGCATAATCCTCCAGCGAAACCTCCATTTTGAAATTAGTGTTTTTTTTGGATGTCAGAGGAAATCATGAAGCAAGAGGGGTTAGTGGAGGAAGGAGGAGGAGGATGTTGCATGGGAAATAGAGAGGGGAAGAGAACATCAAAAAAGGATTGGAGGAAGAAAACCACATTTCGTGGAGATTGTTGGTGGGGGTCCACATAGTGGACAAATCAAGAGGTGGGCACTTCCCACAAGCACATGGAACAAACAAGATTTCAAGTGGCCTCTCCGTAAAGTATGGGTTGACCATGATTGGCGGGGAACGGGGAATAAGCCCCAATCACTGAAACAAGGAGGCAAGGCGGGAAGGGGACAAAGAAAAGGTAGTGATAGAGCTCCCCACTTCCTGCGGCCTCTGGTAAACTTGCTTCACTGGAGAATGCTTCACTAGCTGCATCTCCACTTTCTTCAGGCAAACTTCTTCTTCATAAAACAACTTCTCAAAGCAACTGCAAAAAATCTTCCATATCGCCCACCAGCCCTTTCAGTGGCGGCGGTGGGTCAGCAACAGCAAAGGCGACATCATTTCTCTCGTCAACATAGGGCGGCGGCTTCTTTAGAGTACCTGGCTGCAACGGAACTTTCACGAAATGCTGACAGTAGTCCCATGTCAGCAGCCCGGAGTCTCCCAGTATTGACAATACGGACTCCCACTAGCCAAGGCCTCTTCGGCTCATCTTTCTGCCCCTAGGGACGGGATTAGTCCGCCCTAGCAACTGCGCGCCGAGGCCCATACTCGGCTGGTAGCCTAGTTTCAAGATCATATGCCATCCCTTCGAATCTCTAATCTTGGACTTTATTTTGACATTTACTGGTGCAGTGGCGGGCTTGCATGACGCATATGCCCAGGGAAAGTTCAAGTCCATCACTGACAAAACTGGTTTGTTACTTGGCCATAATGTAGGCAGAATTTTATCAGCAATTGCATCAACAGTCTGGACTGTGGAAACGCTTTTTACCTTGACTACCTGCCCCTGAAATGGGAACTTGAGGCACTAATGGGCGGTCTAGGGTACTGCATTCAAACTATCAATCCATGGATGACCCAGAATAGCCTTAAACATCGGGTCTATGTCCAATACATAAAACTCCACGTCCATCTTTAAAGGCCCTAGCTCGGCCTAAACTGTCACGACCCCGTGGCAAGCTCTCCTGGAGTTATCGTATGCCATAATAGTTCTCGGTGTCGGCCTTAGCATGTCTTCAAAAATGTTGCAGGCACGCAACGTGCTCAAGGGACAGACATTAATAGAAGCTCCCGTGTCCACTAGAGCTGAATCAACGGCCACCTTGTTCAAAGAAATTGTAATGCATAGTGGCATCTGACGTGCCTCTGGGGGTGCTAGCTCTGACTCAGAAAAAGAAATAGATGGCCCCTTTGTGACGGTAGCCAACACCAACGGCAAACTGTCCACTGCCACGTCCTCGCTAACCATAACTTTCTACAAAAAAGCCCTCAGGGCGTCTTGGTGTAGCGTGGACCTCGTAATTTACTTCAGGACTGATATTTTTGCTGGCATTCTGTCCAAGTGTTGCAACAAATCATATTTAGTGCCAAGCACTGGGTCAGTCTCTTCTGTCTCAACTGTTGAGGAAGGAATTTGGGGATTGGGTGCAGGTGCGCCAATAGAGGGCTAACTTCTATGAAATAAACACCCGCTCTGAAGGGTGCAGTTTCGTGCCGACACGGCATCAGATGGACTCTCAATTGGCCCAGTGGGGTGAGCGAAAGGGGTAGGAATGGGGGTGAGGATGGCGGAGGCTGGTCTGGCGGGCCCTGGCAGAGTGGTGATGGGTGAAGGGCTGTATGGAGGGGTGATGATGGAGGGTATGGCGGGTGATGGTGAAAGGCTTGGTGGAATGGTGGGGAACATAGTGAGGGCGATAGGCGACCTGGAAAGAATAGTGGATGGCGTAGTGTTGACACCCGGAAAATGAACAAGGGTGGAAGCTTAATTGAAAAGAAGATCTGACCAACAGCGAAAGACTAATGATGAAGCTTATCAACCTTTCACCCGGCTAAAGCCCTTGTCGGCCAAAGCTGATGCCCGGTGCCAATGTCACTCAGACGGCAGCACTGATAAAGCAGCAGTCACTCGACTAATGAGATCTTCCAGCCCTTTAAGAAGAGCTGTACTACTACTTCATCCAAGAAGTCACGGACGATATGTCAGGGTAAGTCAGATGTCGGCTTACTGACGGAAGTAATATGAGATAAAGATGAAGCCAGCACCGGCAGATGAAGATGGTAAAGGCTCTTGAGAAGATAGAGCAGAAGAAGAGTCGTCTCCACAGATTATGCACCCAGCTGAGGTCTTCCCAGACTAAAGCTGATATCCGAGCTCGTCGTCATTTGAGTGACGATATTGATAAGATGATACCCGGTTTTGTCACCGTTCAGATGACAATCCTGATAAAACCCCTGTCTACGGACTGATAAAATCCCTGTCTACGGACTGATAAAACCCCTGTCTACGGACTGATGAAATCCCTGTCTACGGACTGATGAAACCCCTGTCTACGGACTGATGAAACCCCTGTCTACGGACTGATGAAATCCCTGTCTACGGATTGATGAAACCCCTGTCTACGGACTGATGAAATCCCTGTCTGCGGACTGATAAAACCCTGTCTGCGGACTGACGAAAATTGCAATCACGATTTCGATACAAGATATTTCATAGATGATAGACCCTTTGGGGGTGATGATACACTTAAAGAAACCCCAAGTGGGCCTGTATGAAGGTGGCGCCGAAAGCCCGTGTCGAAGCCCAAATACTGGCGCCGAGAGACCAGATTCGAGCGCGCCGGGAAGCTTACCTCAAGCGCGCCGTGAAGGTGCCTGCCGAAAAGAAAAAGGAAAAGGGTTATAAAACCCCCTCCCTTCGGAGAGAAGAGGTGGAGAGAAGAGGAGAGAGAAAAGCCAAGTCGGAGAGAAAAAGGGGATCGATAGAAAAAGGGGATCGATCGGAAGAAAGAAAAGGGGGAAAAAGATAGAGCAATAGAAAGATAGAGAGGGAGTCCTGTTCGGAGAGCAAGAGCCACCCCCCTTTCAACCAACAGAGAAGAGAAGAAGAAGGAAGGCTCCAGGTGGGCACTGGGGAGGGAGAGGAGTCAATGCTCCACCCTCCCCTCCTCCATGTTTTCTTTTCTTTGATGTAATATAGCGAGTCTTTTCTCGATTTATCAAATGTAGCCGGAGAGTTCCGGCCTTGATTTTTACCTTTCTGTCTTGCATTTCTCTTTCATGATCAGTGTAAGATTTTTTATGCAATGCAATGAAACATCGATATGGCCCGCCTGGGCACTGATTGATCAAGACATCCGATCTCTGTCTCTCTATGTGTATGGTCTTTGTCTGAAAGAAAGTATAGATTAGACTCTTCGAGTTTCAGAGCCGATCGTATGGGTCTGTTCTTCGAAGAGGGACGAGGATAGGACTCCTACCCCTATCTAATGGGTTACTGAGTTTTATTCTCTTCTTCCCTCTCCTATCTCAATGACTGATTCTCTGCATATAATCTGAGTTTTTCTGTCGAGCTCCTTTATGCGGTTTAGGAACCAGAGACATCAATCTCTTGGTTTCCTGGACTGTCTAGCTCTGATAAATGATGATCCGATCCCTGGGTCCTCCATTCTAAGTCTTGAATGCTTAGGGCCTGAAGTTTCTGCGTTGAGAGTCCCCCCTTCGCCGGTTTTCAATGTCACTGGGCTCGCCCGGAGGGGTCAGAGGACAGTCATCTCTTGACTCCCCCAGATGGCCTGCAACAAGCAGATAAAACCCTCCACAGGATCAGGTGATGGTCTGGTTTCTTTCATTGATTCCACCGTCCAATTCCCTTGGCACCCTTCTAATAGAAGCATCCATGAAATTCCCCTTTTGCACTTCTGGCCCGGCATCAATTCGAGCTTGAAATCCCAAAAAAACATCTGAACAGAGCATCGTTATTGAGCTCTGAAACCCTGAAATACTGTAACAATTCCACCTTCTCGGCGTGCAAGTTTCCCCGCCGAAAACCCCTCTGCCGAGAAGTCTGTCCCCTTAGCTAAACGACAAACCAATCTGTTAGCTAAACACTTTCCACATGAGTCTCTGTGCAAGGCTCCCGGCGGCAGACTCCCGGCGCGGCCAGGAGCGCGCCGGGAAGCCCTCTGCCGAGAGCCCCTCCTCCTTGTCAGCCATTCACCCCCCCTTTTTTGCCAAACCTGATGCTGGCCCTTCCCGGCGCCACCTTCCCGGCGCGCCCAGGAGCCCGCCGGGAAGCTCCACGCCGAGGGCCTTCCTCCCTCTTTTGGCCGGCTAAGCCCCTGGCCGAGACCCATTTTTTTGGCCGCCGAAAACCCCTGGCCGAGACCCCCTTTTTGGCCGCCGAAAGCCCCTGGCCGGGACCCCCCTTTTTGACCGGCTGAACCCCTGGCCGAGACCCTCTTTGGCCGCCGATTGAACCCAGGCCGAGACCCTTTTCCCTTGGCCGATTATGCCCCAGGCCGAGATCCCCTCTTTGGCCAATATTAAAGCCACGCCGAGATCCCTCCTTCAGTCAACGAAATCCACTCCGAGGCCCATCTCTGCACCATCTTTCTTCAAACTTCTTAATCTCCCCATACATCTGTTTAAGGGGATACTCACAGACCATCACTTGTGTCTTGATGAGATACAATAATGGGGAAGAGCTCCCCTACAGCTCTCGTCCCGAATCCGGATTTCACCGCTGCCTTATGAACCCAAAGAACCATGTCATTACATGTGTTCTGATGGGTTCCAAGGGAATATTGATCAATGATATGAAGGCAAGAGATGTCCCTGGGCCTGGTGCCCATCTTTGTTCGGTCGTTGTCCCGGCTCTCCGTGGATGACGACCTATCCTCCCTTGGCATAATCCAGGTTGAGGGAACATGCTGCCAAAATTTACATATACCCCACCAATCGAGTGTGGTACTCTCTTCTAACCCCGCTGGCCCACGGAGTTATGCCCTTGCGTGATCTCCGATGGTCCTCCGAAGGGGGATATTAATAAGACATCGCACTCGTACCGGGTGTGTTACATCAGGCCGGTCCCCATCCGGATTCCGGGTTATGTGTATATACCCGATCTTTTACGGATCCTACCCTGCCGCTGCATGGGTGGTTTCCTATTCCCCACTTGGCATCATCCAAGATGGTGGGAATATGCCGTCGGGTTTCTCCCGTAATTAACAAACCCCTGCTCTGTTCAAATACATTTAACGTCTTGCAAATAGATGAATTTTGTCTCCTTTGAGCATACGGCTTTACCGCTGTCTTCCTCCTACCTCTAGCGTTTAATCAAGGGTTGTCTTCCTTAGGGAGGACGTAATTAACGTCATAGCGTTCAGGGTATGACGGACTTCTAGTCCAGACACGATCACTCACAATCGACTGACCATGTCAGATCGAGCGCACAATAAGAATCGTCACCACGGTGACTGGCACGCCAATGAACCAATAAATCAATAAATAATAAATCAATCCAATAAATTAAATTAAATAAATAAATAAAGATATCATAAAAAAATCCGCGTCCACAAGTCTGGCACGCCCGGTGGGACAGGTCTCCCTTCATCTTTACGCTAAGGTAGGAGGCCCAGCGGGCCCCCCTCAAATTTCTGATTCCGTGTGTTTCCTTGTTTCCAGGAAACTACGATGACAACACAAATCGCGTCTGTATGCTTCGACAAGCAACCGGTGGACATGCACGTCCAGGAGGGGTACCTGGCGGTACCACTGGCGTTCGGTTCGTTTCCCCCAGCTGTCGGGCTGCCCAACTGCTTGGGCGTTGTCTACACCGACCTTCTACAGGTCGATAACGAGGAGCAAGGCGCTGCTGCAAACGCCCCAGTGGAGGCCGCTGATCGCAAGGATGGCTTACCGAAGAAAACGGCCCCCACGGCCGTCGCCTGCTACGTCCATCATGTCCAGAAAAGGGACATGGTCCCCACTGCTGCCCAGAAGGGGAAGAAAACCAACCGGAGGAACCGGTCTACTGCTGTTGATTGTCGCCTTTCCAATTCCGGAAAGACGATAATGATGGGTGCTATTAGGGCGAACCTCGACGGTCGCCCCAGGGGAGTCCGGCCGGACAGAATCGTCCCGACCATCCCAACTGACAACAAGTTCCAGGTTTTGGCCGCTAGGAGGGCCAACTGGGAAGCTGCTGAAAAGAAGCCGCTGGCGCCCAAGCCAGCAAAATACAAACAGGTCTGGCGACCGAAGAGGATCCAAAGCTGGGCCCCAGCTGAAGACAGAGAGAACCTCACTGATATCACTGTTGCCCGCCTCAGAGCAGGGGGCAGAAGGGAGATGAAGAAAGATGAAAGAAATGCTACTGCTGCCTACCCCAGGACCCGGGGGAAGAGAGATGAGATTGAGGGTCAAGAAAGAAATATGATTGCTGTTCGTCCCATGATGAGGGGCGGAAGATATGAGACCAGGGAAAACTTCACCAACACCCATCCCATGGCCAGGGGCAAGAGATGGGAAGAGAAGATCTACAATGCTGCTGCCAACCGCTGCCAAGTTGGCAATATAAGAAGAAGTGAGCCAGTCACTATGGTTACTGCAAGAAGATCAGGAGCCTGTGCCAGACAGGCTGATATCTTCAAATATCCCAGGGCCGAACATCTGAATGCTCGGGTGACAAGACTGGCCTGGCAGCAAAAGGGCCAGGACAGACTGATGCTCCGACCTGAGCCGCAAAGGCGCGACCCAGAGGAGACTAAGCAGGTAGTCCAAGACTACTTCCACTACCTAGGGAGCTCTGCCCTAGGCCAGCAAAGACTATCCCGTGCCTTGGGCACCAGGGATGATGAAGAAGAAGAAACCTTCCAAGAAATGATGATCGAAGCCTCTTCCTCCGATTCGAATGACTATGAAGAAGGCCTCAGGGCCGGATATAATGAAGAAGACCTGTACGAGGAAGAAGCCAAAGAAAGAATATCGGTCTTTGACCGGCTCAGATGTCCTAGCCAAATAAAAAGAAAGGTCTACAGGCGGAAAGGAAAGATGCAAATCTTCGCCTGCAATATGGCTGGACTGGCCAGGGGGCAAGATATACTACCAACTCAGCCAGATGAATTGCTCAGGCTGGCAACTAGACCTGGTCCTGTCACCAGAAGAGGCCAGGCAGCAAAAGATAAGATGAAAATTGATGATGAAGCCCGCAGGGTTACCACTATGACAGTTAATGTGGTAACAGCGGAAGATGGAGATAACCCCTTCGTTGATGATGCTGAAGGGACTTCTGAAGATATACAAATTCCATCAACCATGGATCCCATGATCCAGATGATGTTCAGAAGATACCAACAGGAGATCAATGCTCTCCGAAGACAGCTCAATGAGAGACAGGAAGCTACATCAGTCTCGAAGCAAGCGGAACCTGCGGGGCAGACATCCAGCTCCACAGAAACAACTATCCTGGCTAATCCTCTCTTAGCTGATAAGGGCAAAGCACCAAGTCAACCTGTTCCACAGCAAACAATAGCTCAGCCCTCTGTGTCTCAGACGCAGCCTACCGCGCCCATCTTGCGCGCCACTGTGATGACAACTCCTCACAGCCAGCAACAAGCTCACTTCTTCCAGAAGAGATAGATCCAGCTGTAGCCCACAAGCAGATGATTGAAAGAATTGTGGAAATGAAGCTGTCAGAAAAGACTGGCGGTGATGCGGGTACTTATGATGTGTACAAGGTACCGTATCCTCCCCAGTATGCTGCCAAGAAACTACCTCCAGGCATCAGCAAGCCGCCAAAGTTTGAGAAATTCAATGGCCAGGGCTCCCCTAGGGAGCATATAGCCTACTATACTACAATCATGGGCGACCTAGCAGTCGATGAAGCCTATCTGCTCAAGTTCTTTGGCTCGTCCCTCACTGGGTTGGCCTTTGAATGGTATTCAAGCTTGTCAGCAGGATCAGTGGTTGATTGGCCCGATATGCAGAGAAAATTCCGCGACAGGTTTCATGTCACGGAGAGGGAAATCACAATAGCAGAACTGTATGCTACCAGGCAGAAACAGGATGAAACTGCACTGGAGTACATCAAAAGATGGAGAAATCTAGCCATGAGATGCAGAAGACCTCCTCATCAGGAGGATGCAGTGCAGATATGCAAGCAGAACCTCAGGAGGGAGGTACTAGAAAAAATGATCGGTGCAGATGTCAAAACATTTGACCGACTGAACAATATAGTGGCGGAGGTCGAGACGTTCTTGTCCAAACGTCCGACCGTCAATGCTCCCGCCGTGCCAAAAGGTAAATCCAATGATCGGCGGCCGTCACACTCTGAGGCCAACACCGTCGATTTTAGAACCTTTGAGCAACAAAAAGGGAAGAAAGGGGCAGATGAAGCTCCCCCGATGGCAGATACAGCAGAAAGAAGAGACAAAGTCTCTCTGAGGGACAGGATGAGAAGGGCTTACTCTTTTCCCAAGGATAAGACTGCAGCATTATTTAACTGGGCATATAAGTTCAATAAGGTAACATTGCCTGAACCGAAGAAGCCCGAAGATGCAGAAAAGAAAGATGATCCGATGTTCTGTCCCTTTCACCGGGTGTTGGGGCACGCAATTGAGGACTGTTATGTCTTCAAAGATATCATGGAAGGAATGGTCAAGAAGGGTGAACTGCAGCTGGGAGATTACCAGGTGAAGCCGCCTCGGCCACATGAGCTTCCGCCCTGGAGGGTGGCCGCCAATATGATCTCAATCTATCAACAGCTGCCTAGGGAAGCCATTGAAGAATGCACCAGGCACACCTGTGAAGCCTGCTTCCTCACCCCATTGAGAGATCAGGAAGGATGGCAGACGGTACCCACAAAAAATAGAAAGAAGACTCCCGCAGTCAAAACCAACGGAGCAGTTATCCGGGGTGTCACCCCAAGGCCTGAGTCGCCTCCAATAAAGCCAATATGGCCTACAGTTGAGACCGGACCAGTCATCCGGATCCATACTCGCAACCGGAGGAGACAAACTCCCCTCCCTGCACATAAAGAAGAAAGTCCTGCAACCAGGCGTCTGCAGCAATATATTAATGAGCTTGATGAGTATGAGCAGAAAAAGCCGAAACACCTGTTGGTGAAAGACTGTATACTCTGGGAGCAGCTCGAAGAGTTGAAAATTGAAGAGCAGCCGGAGGCAGAACAAAGAAAAGATGAGACTGAGTCCTTCTGGGGGCAGGAACTAGCAAAGCCAACTTCCCAGAAAAAGAAGAGACGGCCTAAGGCCAAAAAGGGAAAGAAGGTCACGACAGTACAATGCAATACTCTGTCGGTACTCTTTTCTCTGCCCGGGGAGGATGATGAACAAGAAGCATCAGATGCCCCGCTAGAAGCCAATCATGCTGAGGCCTCTACCTCAGCCCATGCAACACGTTCTGGGAGAAAATGGGGGCGTCCGCCACCAGCTAACCATAATATTATGTTCAGAGGGGAGCAACCCTATCAGATCCCGAAACCAGAGGTGCGCGGTGTCCAGGTTCCTCCCCCTGCCAGCTTGTACCAAGGAAAAGATAAAGCAGAAGGAGCCCCTTCATTCCTGGAGTTCCTGTCCAGCTTAGAAAACGAGCAACTGGCTCACACTGCTCCAGCTAAAAGCAATAAGTGCCAGCAGACGGTAGATAGAAAGCAGAAGCAGCATGAAGAAAATGAAGAAAATAGCCCTCTAGCAAAGCCAGGGGCAGTCATTACAGAAGAAGCCCTCCGGGAGACCGATGAAGAAAATGAAACTGGGACTGGGCAGCAAAGGCCACAGGCACCACATGAACCTCCAAGACCCCGGTGGGCAGAGGAGATGAGGCTGTCTAATGTTCGGGTTGGCAGTCGAATCATGAAAATGTTGAAGAAGCTCCCCACCAGATTCTCCATCTGGGAGATACTCTCTCTGAGTGAAGAGGCCCGCCAAGCAATTGTGGATGCCCTGCAGTCGCCGGCACAATATGAAGCACTCTTAACGGAAGTGAATTCGGGGCCATCAGTCACGTTCACAGAAGATGATATGCTGATCCCAAATGCCAGTCACAACAGACCGTTGTATATGAGGGGCTCCCTGAACTGTCAGTCGCTGAGCAGGATACTGATAGATCCCGGGGCTGCTGTAAATATTCTCCCGTATCGCATCTATCAGAAATACTACTTTGATCTGCAGCTTACCAAGGTCAGAGACATGAAGATTGCTGGGTTCAACCAGAAATGTGAAACACCTCTCGGGGTGGCTGATTTCAACCTCACATTGGGCGACCTCACTACCGTGGTACGATTCTATGTGATCGACTCCAACACCACGTATAAGGCCCTGTTGGGGAGACCGTGGCTGCATGAATATCAGATAGTGCCATCCACGCTACACCAATGCATAAAATACTGCCATGAAGGAAAGGAAGAAAGGGTGTTTGCAGACCTACATCCCTTTGAAGTGTTCGAATGCCATATGCTCGATGCCTCCTACTACACCGAGGTGTCACAAAAGGATGAAAAGAAAGAGGCTGTGATCAGCCAGAAGAAGCCGGCGACGAAGGCAAAAGCTTGGTCTCCACCGCCACCCAGGGGCTATGTTGAAAAGCATGAAGTAGCTCACATCTCTTATGCTGATGATTTTGCTCGGATCACCCCTCCTAGCATCCATCCAGATAGCACTGATCAAGAAATGAAAGAAAGGTGCATACAGGTGAAGGTCCCACGAGGTTTAATCAAACCCGTCGCCAGCCTAGAATACCAAACAGTGCTGCCACTGAAGACTATGGAAATCCCTCGCTTCTGCGAGCCACCTACCATATTCTACACCGGGGAGGCAGTCGAAGAAGATGATCAAGACTGCATGGTCCCTGAAGAAGCCGCAAACCGGATGGTGCCGATTACAGGCCTGGAGTATACTACCCAGCGGGTTTCGCAGATGTTCTCCAAGATGCAAATGCCATCACTACAATCTGCAGCCCAGAAGAAAGCATTCAGGGAGCTATGGGATCCGCCTCGAGATAATAAGGAACTGAGGAAGATCACACAGCATCCGGGATTGGGTTATACCCTTCAAGAATATTATGAAGCCGAGGTGGATGTCATCTCTACCTTCTACCAGCATGGGGACTCCCCTGGGATAGGATATGATCAATATCCCTTTGAGGATGAAGAGATTATGTATCAAACCATAACAGACAATGAAGCCCAAGATGACCAGCCAGAAGCAGGGATGTCTGATAAAACTGAGAGGGGTCGGTGCTGGAAGGACCCGTCCTGCAAGAAGGATCTATTCCAGGCCGAAGCACAATTTGATACGGGAACCCCGGATGAAGACCAGATGGCCAAAGAACTGAGAGAATGCCTGGAATTTGAGCGCATTCTGGAAGAAGTCCGGGCTCTACAGAAAGATGACCTTTCAGGGGAGCCTGCAACAGAAAGATCCCTAAGAGCGGAAGATTCCACTTTTGAATTCTCTTCTGAACCAGTCTCGTCCTCGGGGCAGACTGAACAGAATCCGATGGTATCAGCCTTATATGATAAGCCGACATCCGATGATGAGCAGGATAACGATACAGAAGAACATGAAACTGAAGAGAATTATGTCCCGGGAGGCTTTATTGATTTGCAAGAAGCCCCACCCGAAGTTGAGGACGGAGGCCAGGCCACCGTCGATGAGCTGATAGAAGTGAATCTGGGGTCAGCAGATGAGCCAAGGCCGACATTCCTCAGTGCACTGCTAGAACCAGCTGCCAGAGAACAGTACATACAGTTTCTGAAAGAGTTCCGAGACTGCTTTGCATGGACATATGATGAGATGCCGGGACTGAGCTCTGATGTGGCACAGCACCGATTGGCGATAAACCCGGGGGCAAGCCCTGTAAAGCAGCCTTCAAGGAGAATGCGTCCCGAACTGATAAATCAGATCAACAAAGAAGTCGACAAGCTGATCAATGTGGGCTTTGTTGAAGAGAACCAATATACTACATGGCTGGCCAATATAGTGCCCGTGAAGAAGAAAAATGGGCAGATCAGAATATGTGTAGATTTCAGGGACCTGAATAAGGCTTGTCCAAAAGATGATTTCCCAGTGCCAATTACTGAAGTAATGATCGATGCAACCACTGGCCATGAAGCCCTGTCATTCATGGATGGGTCATCCGGATATAACCAGATCTGGATCGCTGAAGAAGACAGAGTGCACACTGCATTCCGCACTCCGAAGGGGATATTCCACTATAAAAGGATGCCGTTCGGCCTCAAGAATGCCGGCGCTACCTATCAAAGAGCTATGACAAAGATCTTTGATGATTTGCTCTTCAAGAAGGTAGAGTGCTACATCGATGACCTGGTGGTGAAAACCAGCAGAAAAGAAGACCATTTGCAGGATCTGAGAGTAGTGTTCCAGAGGCTGCGCAAATATGAGCTCAAAATGAATCCTATGAAATGTGCCTTCGGCGTGTCCAGTGGAAAATTCCTTGGGTTCATTGTCCGTCATAGGGGCATTGAGATTGACCCATCCAAGATTAAAGCTATCCAGGAGCTCCCTCCACCAAGGAATCTCCACGAGCTGAGATCTCTACAAGGGCGTTTGGCCTACATCCGACGATTCATATCAAATCTGTCGGGGAGATGCCACCCTTTTCACAAGCTCATGATGAAAGATGTGCCGTTCCTCTGGGACGATGGCTGTCAGGAGGCCTTTGAGAAGCTGAAAGAATATCTCAAAACCCCTCCAGTGCTGGGGGCACCTATTAAGGGCAAACCCCTGATACTGTACATTGCAGCCACACACTGTTCCCTGGGGGCAATGCTAGCACAGATAAATGAAGAAGGCAAAGAGCAGGCTCTATACTACCTGAGTAGGAGGCTGATCAGAACAGAAGAAAGCTACAGCTATATAGAAAAGACATGCTTGGCACTAGTCTTTGCCGTTAAAAAGCTCCGGCACTACATGCTGTCACATGAAATCAGATTGATATCTGCAGCAGATCCACTCAAATACATACTGACTCAACCAGTACTGAAAGGCCGGTTGGGCAAATGGGCAGTAATTCTGATGGAATTCGATATCACGTATATACCCCAGAGGGCAATAAAAGGACAGGCTGTGGCCGATTTCTTCGCAGAACATCCTGTGCCAGAGAATGATATGTTGGGGACTGAGTTACCCGATGATGAGACACTAGAAGCCTGCCAAGCTCAGTCAACTATGTGGCAGCTATTCTTTGATGGAGCATCTAGAACAGAGACGGACTCCGATGGAAAGACCAGAATACGGGCCGGAGCCGGTATTGTGCTGAAATCGCCGGAAGGGGAGGTTGTGCATACTTCCTGTTCTATAAACAAGCCCTGCACTAATAATGAAGCCGAGTATGAAGCTCTGATAATCGGACTGCATATAAGCCTCAACATGGGTATCCAGATGCTTCAGGTATTCGGGGATTCAATGTTGATAATAAAGCAAATCCAAGGTGAGTTCGAAGTGCGAAAGCCGGAGTTGAACCCCTACCACCAAAAAGCTGTGCGCCTCATGGCGAAATTCTATCATATTGAGCTCAAGCATGTGGGCCGTGCACATAATGCCCAGGCTGATGCATTGGCAAAACTAGCCAGCTCAATAGCAGTCCCACCGGATGAGACACTGAACATTGTTGTTATAAATCGGCGGCAAGTCCCCAGCATGCTAGAAGGCTGCCCCGAAGAAAATGAAGTCGCCACGATCAGTACAGAACAGGCATCCGATTGGAGACAGCACCTGCTACAATGGTTTTTACACCAACAGCTGCCGCAGAAAAGAGAAGAAAAGATGAAACTCCTGCGAATCAAAGATTCTTATGAATTCAGGAATGGGACTCTGTTCCGAATAATGGCAGATGCACGCAAGAAGATTCTGCTCCGCTGCCTGTCCACTGAGGAAGCTTGGCAAGCAATGAAAGAAGTACATGCTGGGACAGCAGGTGCCCACCAGGCTGGCCCCAAGATGAAGATAGAAATCAAGAAGCTGGGCTACTATTGGCCCACTATGTTTGAGGACTGCTGCACATTTGCAAAGTCATGCCAGAAGTGTCAGGAGCATGCTGTTGTGCCTAGAAGGCCACCTACGATTCTGCACCCTACAGTCCCTAGCTGGCCGTTTGCACAATGGGGAACTGATGTAGTCGGTCCACTACCGACTTCCTCGGCCGGGCATAAGTATATACTGGCCATAACAGATTACTTCTCCCGATGGGCAGAGGCTATAGCACTAAGAGAAGTCACTGGTGAGTTGGTCGCTAGATTCATCAAGCAAAACATCATCTTCCGGTTTGGGATCCCCGGCCGAATAATATCTGACAATGGGAGTCATTTCAGAAATCAGAAAATCTATCGGCTTGCCGAGAAATATAAGATCGAATGGAGGACTTCCACTCCTTACAATCCACAGGCAAATGGATTGGCAGAAGCTTTCAATAAGACTTTGTGCACCCTGCTGGCCAAAGTCGTCAGTGCCAGTAAGAAGGACTGGGAAGAAAAGATGTATGAAGCTCTGTGGGCGTACCGCACCGTCTTCAAAACACCTACAGGGTGCTCACCATACTCCTTGGTATACGGCTCAGAGGCAGTAGTCCCACTAGAGCTGGAAGTCCCGTCACTCAGAGTGGCAGTCCAATACGACCTAGCCCATGGCGAACAAACCAATGCAGAAAGAAGATTAGAAGAATTGGCTGAATTGGAAGGGAAGCGCCTCCAAGCTCAGAAGAATATCCAAATGTATCAGGTCCGCATGGCCACTGCATTTAACAAACTCGTAAAAGGATGAGAATTTAAGAAAGGTGACCTCGTCATGGTCAAGAAAAAAGAAGTCATGGCGTCCAACCCGAAGGGAAAGCTAAATCCCAATTGGGAGGGTCCATATGTGATACAAAGGGTCTACGAAGGAGGGGCCTACATAGTTGTTAATCATCGAGGGGAGATCCAATTCTCACCACTCAACGGTAAACACCTAAAGTTGTATCATGCTGCACAGCTGATATTCCCCGAGTAATCGGGCAAGAGATACCTTTTTCTTGGTCTAGCGGCACTACGCCCTAGCCGAGACACCCTTTCCTTGGCCTAGCGGCACTCCGCCCTAGCCGAGATACCCTCTCCTTGGCTTAGCGGCACTCCGCCCTAGTCAAGATACCCTTTCCTTAGCCTAGCGGCACTCCGCCCTAGCCGAGATACCCTTTCCTTGGCCTAGCGGCACTCCGCCCTAGTCAAGATACCTTTTCCTTGGCCTAGCGGCACTCCGCCCTAGCCGGGATACCTTTTTCTTGGTTTAGCGGCACTCCGCCCTAGCCGAGCTACCCTTCCTTGGTCTAGTGGCACTCCGCCCTAGCCGAGCTACCCTTCCTTGGTCTAGTGGCATTCCGCCCTAGCCGAGATACCCTTTCCCTGGCCTAGCGGCACTCCGCCCTAGTCAAGATACCTTTTCCTTGGCCTAATGGCACTCCGCCCTAGCCAAGATATCCTTTCCTTGGTATAGTGACACTCCGTCCTAACCAGGCTACCACTTATCGTGATCTTGTGTCGTCACGGTCTGACACCCTCTAAACAGGAAGGGGGGGATAGAAGAAAATAAAAAATATATATATAAAAAATGGGGTTAAAAATAGAGATACCCCGCCAGTCTTGTTCGGACATTCTGAACAAGGGCAAAAATGGCTAAAACCCAGCTGTGGTGAAAACCCGAAAGGGCACTGCAGGCAAAATCGGGTACCCCGCCATGCGAAAACCCGAAAGGGCGCACGGGCAAAAGCAAGAGGGGGCTGGCTCTGGTGAAAACCCGAAAGGGCACTTGGGTCGGTAATGTGGTAACCACGAAGAAACCCGCATATCTCTTTACGTCCCGCCGTGATGAAATCCATCCAGTTTAGACCTTACGTCTACCCTGATGAAATTTATGAAATCCTTGCATTGGTATAAACCCAATACCGATGATGAAACCCGTTGCTGATTGATTGGCGCATTGCCCGATCAGCGATGAAACCTGTCCAGTTTAGACCTTACGTCTATCCTGATCAAACCTATAGAAATCCTTGCATTGGTATAAACCCAGTACCGATGATGAAACCCGTTGCTGATTGATTGGCGCATTGCCCGATCAGCGATGAAACCTGTCCAGTTTAGACCTTACGTCTATCCTGATCAAACCTATAAAAATCCTTGCGTTGGTATAAACCTAATACCGATAATGAAACCCGTTGCTGATTGATTGGCGCATTGCCCGATCAGCGATGAAACCTGTCCAGTTTAGACCTTACGTCTATCCTGATCAAACCTATAAAAATCCTTGCATTGGTATAAACCCAATACCGATGATGAAATCCGTTGCTGATTGATTGGCGCATTGCCCGATCAGCGATGAAACCTGTCCAGTTTAGACCTTACGTCTATCCTGATGAGACCTATGAAACCCTTGCATTGATGTTAGCACCCACATCAATGATGACATATGCACAAACTGCGCCCATCAGTTATAGAATCAAAGTTTCAATAAAAAAAAAAAGAGAGAAAGGGAGAAGAAAAGAAGAGACAAAATGGGGTTAAAAATAGAGATACCCCGCCAGTCTTGTTCAGGCATTCTGAACGAGGGCAAAAATGGCTAAAACCCAGCTGTGGTGAAAACCCGAAAGGGCACTGCAGGCAAAATCGGGTACCCCGCCACGTGAAAATCCGAAAGGACGCGTGGGCAAAAGCAAGAGGGGGCTGGCTCTGGTGAAAACCCGAAAGGGCACTTGGGTCAGTAATATGGTAATTCAAAAAGTTCCGTGCCAACCGGCACGATACCTTCATCTGCCTTCATTGGTAAAACCTTACGTCGGTCATATGGCTCCATGCCCCACCGATGATAAAGCCTTTCTGGGACAGACCTTACGTTTGCCCTGATAAAATCCACATACCCCCATTCGCATGTCCCACCAACAATGAAACCCATCACTGTTCTGATAAAACCTATACATTCTTGGCAAAGTCCCACCTGCGATAAACCCTACTCAGTTTAGACCTTTCGTCTATTCTGAGGAAACTTATAAATCCTTTTCGCATCGATATAAATCCAATATCGATGATGAAATCAACTGTTGATCGATTGGCACCTCGCCCGATCAATGATGAAACCCTACTCAGTTTAAACCTTTCGTCTATTCTGAGGAAACTTATAAATCCTTTTCGCATCGATATAAATCCAATATCGATGATGAAATCAGCTGTTGATCGATTGGCACCTCGCCCGATCAATGATGAAACCCTACTCAGTTTAGACCTTTCGTCTATTCTGAGGAAACTTATAAATCCTTTTTGCATCGATATAAATCTAATATCGATGATGAAATCAGCTGTTGATCGATTGGCACCTCGCCCGATCAATGATGAAACCCTACTCAGTTTAGACCTTTCGTCTATTCTGAGGAAACTTATAAATCCTTTTTGCATCGATATAAATCCAATATCGATGATGAAATCAGTTGTTGATCGATTGGCACCTCGCCCGATCAATGATGAAACCCTACTCAGTTTAGACCTTTCGTCTATTCTGAGGAAACTTATAAATCCTTTTTGACTCGATATAAATCCAATATCGATGATGAAATCAACTGTTGATCGATTGGCACCTCGTCCGATCAATGATGAAACCCTACTCAGCTTAGACCTCTCGTCTATCCTGAGGAAACTTATAAATCCTTTTTGCATCGATATAAATCCAATATCGATGATGAAATCAACTGTTGATCGATTGGCACCTCGCCCGATCAATGATGAAACCCTACTCAGTGTAGACCTTTCGTCTATTCTGGGGAAACTTATGAACTCTTCTTGCATCGTTATAAACCCAATATCGATGATGAAACCAGCTGTTGATCGACTGGCATTTCACCCGATCAATGATAAAACCCTATTCAGTTCAGACCCTACGTCTGTCTTGATGAAAACCACATATCCTGTAATCATCCCACCTGCTATAACCTCTACCCAGTCTAGACTTTCCGTCTATTCTGATAAGGCCCTTTCTTTCACATTCCTGCAAATTGTCTCCCTCACAGCACATATTGCCAAGAGGGACGTTTGCCGCTACCAACAGAATCCGGTTTAAGCACCTCTTCGGATGCCGTCACGCGGTGGAGCGAGTTCCCCATCCTTTCTCTGAAGGGGTGGATGCTCTCCTGCCAGATACGAGCCATTCGCATGAGGGGTTGCTAAAACCACTACCCCACTTCCCTGAAGTGATAAAACCACATGGAAAAGAAGGTGGATACACATAAAGCAAAATTTTTCTTTTCATTAAGAAGTGAGTACATAAAGGGCCCCGAGGGGACATTGTATCACAAAAGAGCACCATAAAAAAGAGAGAAGAAGAAAAGAAAAAGAAAATGATTCATCGCTGCCGAAAGATATCCTCGAATGCCAGAAGACCCACAGAAGGGGCGGCTCCTAGTTCATGAAGCCGAGCCTCCTCTTCCTGCAGTTGAACAGACTGGTCTCGAAAGGATGCCACCTGCCCCGCTAATAAAGCTGCTTCTTCCTCGAGCTGAGGTCGAGAAGTTGTTAGTTGTGGCAGCTCAGCTCGGAGATCAGACAGTTCAGCTTCCAGGATAGTTATCCGGTCGCGCACGAAATGCTCCCGCTCCGCCAAAGACTGCATTTGACGTTGTCGCTCCTGAAGGATAGAGTTCATCTTTGCCAGCTCGGACTTGCACTCCATTCTTTGCAACTTCAAGGCTGCCAATCTGTCCGACATGATGTGTGTCAAGAAATCCCGGCGATGAACAAATTTTAACAACAAAAGAACTCGCTGGGCCCATATTTCTGTGGGACATCCCATCGCTTGTAAGCCGGTGGTGAAGCACCCGGCTATCTCCTTCAACTGTGAATAAGTTAGTCCAGGTTGGGACTCCACCAGTTGACGCAGCATGCCCAGATGTTGCCAGACAAAACATTCAGGGGAAGTGAAGCCAGGCGAAGGAAGAGGAGCTACTTCAAAAGTTACTTCACTGTCTATATCCGCCCATAGGGTGATATCCGGCTGCGAAGAAGAAGACGGCAGGTCTGCCGAAGCCACCAACTGAGCTCTGCCCGTAATCTCTGACGTGGCCGAGAGATCTTCCACCTCCATCTCCTCGGAGGCGGCCGTCGGAACACTCCCGGATGCAACTTCAGGCATCTCCTCCTCAGATTCTGAAAATACGGAAGCAGATTCCGTGGCCGTTATAGGCGATACTCCCAGTTCTGCAACAGATACCTCTCCTTCTTCCATTTCGGTGCCCAGCCCCTGCAATGTCAAGGCTGTGGGGGCCACGGTCTGAAGAGGCAAAGGTTTGCTCTCCATGACTGATACTATGGGAACTGTTGATTCTGGAGCGATGGTCATCACTGCAGCTGGTATAAAGGCAGAACCCCTGGCTGGGTCCATTTCAGCTCTGAAATCCAAAGCCTTGATGAGAGCAGGGCCTTCCCCTGCATTCCGTAGGTCCAATGATGCTAAGTCTATGGAGGACTGCACCCTCACGGGCACAGGGTGAATTATCTCAAGAACGGCTGCCGAAGCAGGAACAATAGCCAGGGTGCCAGATAAAGTGGCTTCAACGGCTGCACTCGTAGCCGGGAGGGCGACAGGGGATTCCTGTGAACGAATCAATGCAGTGTCAAGCAGCAGATAAAGATGGGGAAAAGGAAACCATAAAGGGAAAAGACTCACTTCTAAAGTGATGCCAATATCCTCAAAAGACTGCAGGGAAGAAGAAAGCCCCGCTGATGAGACCACAAAAGGAGGAGTTATATCTGCCTCGGTATCCAGAGCGGCGAACTCTTCTGGTAATTCTTTTCCATAAAATGGCACCAGCAGCTTGGGGGTTGTAAATGATAAAACAATGGCGGTACATACGGATGGGGCCTCTGGTTTGGAGGCACCCTCCGTGTCGCTCCCGCTGAGATCTGTTTCTTCTCCACCTGCCTCAGAAGCGGCCGCAGAGCTACCGGAAGAGATTTCTACTCTGTCCATGGGCGGGGCCATCAATTCTAACATCTGCTTGGAGGAAGACCGGGTAACTATGCGCCTTCCGGGAGCGGGGCCCCATTTTGCCTGGGTCTTGTGACCCTCCCACGGCTGGGTAATATCGCCAGCCGCTCCTGTAATCTCAGTCTCCTCCCTGGCCATCACTATAAAGAAAAGCCTGTGAGAGGGACGATGAAAAGTAGCTGAAATGAACAGAAAAAGATGAAAAGGGCATGCTTACCCTCCGCCTCACTAGTCGGCGTGGGAGAGGGCAACCTGGTCCCCACCTCGGAGGGCACCGCGACTGGCTCTTGGGCTGTGCAAGAAGGAGTGGTCAGATTTAAACACTCCACTGAAACCCAGCAAGATAGAATGAAGAATGCAATGGCAGAATATTGATGTTACCCTTAACTGATGCCTGAGCGGCCTCCCTCTGAGTTTCGAACTCATCAAATGAGGGAATGTCAGGGAGAGGGGTCCCGGTGTCCATCACTACCGAAGCCGATTGTTGAGCCTGAGCTTTCTTGGCCTTCCTGGCCTTCCCAACTGCAGCCTTGACTGCAGAAGCCTTCCTCTTCTTGCCAGGAGGCAGGGGAGTAGTGGTCGGTGCTGCAGCAGGAACTTCAAAGTAAGTGGGCTTCTCGGCCTGCGCAATAATCTTCCTGTAGAGCCCCTGCCGCTTTATGTCGGGCCGGTCTGTTAAGAACGGCAGAAAGATGATGGGATCAATAGATGCAAAATTCAAATGCTAAACAGAAAACACTGCAGTCAGAAAGGAAAAGATTATACCTGCTGGTCCATCATAAAATACAGAGAGCGGCCAGTACAGATAAGTCACTTCTTTGGAGCGGGAAGCAGCCTCCTTGATAAGCCAGCAAACATCGCCGAATATCTGGCATTTCTCCACTAAAGCTGCCAGGTCATTATGGCCATGAAAATCAAGGCAGCGAAACAAGTCAAGATGGTCCATGCCCCACCCATCGACATAATGAAATGATATAAACAACGGCTTGTTCAAAATGCCAGCTATCGGGCTTTCTGCAGATAATCCATGCAAACTCAGCAGAATGAGCAGCCAGGACGTTTGCTTATAGTACGTCTGAGTTCTATCTTCCCGACGTACAAACGTCCTATACGGATGAAATTTATGAACTGGACCCCTCCAATGAGCTACTGCCGGGAGCGGCTCTTCAACAGGAAATGGATACTGTTGTGCCTCCAAGCGATCATCTCCTATATGGCACAGATGTTTCAGGGTCTTTACGAAACTGTCTTCGTTAATAGCGGCAAAGACAGGAGCGGGTGGCTCAGAATTCTTTTCCTTCAGAGCTCGACGCTGGGCCAGATAGTTCTCTGCCTCCCTCGGGTTCTGCGAATAAAGCTTCCTCAGATGGGCCTCGGGGATTTCAAACACCGGCCCAGGCTGCTGTTTCAGGAAAGAACGCTCTGCTACATCCCAGAAAGCACCCCTGCCATCCCTGAAAAAGCCGGTCCGAATGTTCCACCATTTGATATATTCTGATGTTACCCGGGGAACACGGTTGGAGACGGTGGGCACCCTGAAGATTGCGTCGTCCTGACGATGATAGAAATCCCACCACAACCGGCCGTCGCCGACAATGGTGGACCCGTGCTTGGCCCTGCTATCCAAGGGAAATTGAGCAACTGATGTAGGGATGTGCTGGTCATAACCAAAGTTCCGCCCAAATCGAAATGGATAGTTTGGCTCCAACAGAAGCAGGCCACCCTTTCTGTAAACCAAAACACTAGGCCGAATTGCCATGGCCCATCTCACCAGCTCCGGTTCCAGGATTGGCCGAGCAGTGTTGACCCCTGAGACAGGGTGGATATATGTCTCTACCTCCTCCAGCTTACACTCTCTTTGAGGATCAATCAAAGGAGCTGAACCTGCGGCCAAGCTCCAGAAATGTATGCTGCCAGGGGCGTCCACTGGTACTTTTATCAGTCGGCCCCTTATTTTAAATAGCTGATCATAAAAGGGACCAGGCTCAGCGCTGGCAAATTCAACCATCCTGGGTGACACTGTATCCGCCTGCAAGGTTCTCGGAGCTAATTCAGGGAATATACTGCAGACCCAGGCATTGAAGAAATGAAAAGGACCCACGGTCCTCAAAGAACGGGGAGTCCGATGCTTGTACAAGTCCCCCAAAGATTTATAGATCAAACACAGGGCCACTGGGCAAAGCGACAACTTCATCCCCCAGGCCATCTGACAAGCTGGATATATGGCCTCTGGCCGAATGACTGTCTCGTCCCCTTATGGAAGAGCAAAAGTACACAGCCAGAATGTGAAATGAGCTGCACAGTGTGTGATGGGATCTACCCCTGCCGGGTTGGGACCACCTTTGCCCGCATGGCGCAATGAAGATGGCAGTGCCGATTTATAGCGGGGAGCTCTTATCTGCTTGCTCGCAACAGGACCCATGGAGGGGAAATCTGCATATTTCAGGGGACCGTCGAAGAAGTACTGGAGCCACTGCCCGATCCGGACCCTCAGTTTGCTACCTTTCTCTCGGGGATGATAGCCTTTGGAGGATCCTCTACTATATGCCAGACAGATGGAGCGATAGACCTTCATCAGATATCGGTAAGAGAAGCCAAGGGAATACTTGCCTTCCCCATCAGAGCTGTCTTTCTCGGAGTCTGCCAAGCAGACTTCTTCATACGGTTCACCGTCAATAGGCAGACCGGAGAGCCGTGATAAACTCCAGAGGTCTAGGGATGTCTCACCCTCTGCTGTATAAAAAGTGTTGAACAAAGGATAGAACACTTCAAACATCCCACAGCATAACCCCCTGGAGATGGGATATCGGAATCTGGAAGCAAAAACACTGTGGTATACTCCCGCTCTGATCAGCAGAGGGGCATATTCCGTCAGAACAAACTCGGTAAATTCTACTGCCCCTACTCGGAATAGATGGGAGTAAGTGATCTTGCAGTCTCCGAACCAACCAGCCGACAAATGGTACTTGAACTGAATGGCCGAACAATTTAGCACGAAGGGCTCTTCGCGATATCCCCACTTTATAGGTGCCAAGAACATACCATAGCCGGGCTTCTCCCTATGAACTCGGCCACCAGCATTGTCCCACCGAGCAGGTGTAAATTCCGGTGCCCGGGTCAGCATCTTTTTCTCCGGTTCTAGCTCCGATATTCCAAGGACTGCATCCCAGTCCCACTTCTCCCTGGGAAGATATATAGCCTTGCTGCGATACACTGATTCCTTCAGGCTATCCCGCTCGGCAAGGATGGCAGCTTCAACTACGCGAGCTATCCGATAATCTCGCAAGCCACCCACTGTGAAGTTCCGGATGAACGGCATCAAGTGGCGATCCTTCGGGAAGTCTGGCCGGTAGTTATTATCCCGCCTGAAGCATGTCTCGGTCACCGTGGAGTATACCCGGGCCGTCGACACTGTGTCAGTTTCAGAATCAGACGATTCGTCAACTGAAGCTATTCTATCATATCCGAAATCCAAGCTGTGCACGTTCAACCAGTTTACTGTGGCCCGAGATATGTCTGGCTGGGCCGATGAACTAGCTCCAACAGCTCCGGAAGATGCAGCAGCAGAGCCAGAAGCCATTGCTATATCTGTAAACAAAAGGAGAAATGTGGATTAAAAGTCAGTCTTATAAGGATTGCAACATGAGATTCTATAAAAAATTTCGGCAGCATCTCCCCTTATTCGGGATCTGCCCAAAAGAATAGGGAGTCACCAACCAAGAGGGGGTGATCCCGGAAGCAAAGGGATTAAATCCCCAAAAGACGTCGTACCCGGGATGAAGAACTCGCAGCCACCGCCGAGAGGATGAAGACGGCTCGCGCCGAAGAGAAGAAATGGAGAAAAGCTGAAGAAAGAGAAAGACTGATGAAGAATGAGAAAAAAATAAGCCATCGGCGCCCTAAATAGGGGCCCAGGCGACCAGGGTCTCGGCGCGGTGAAATGCGCGCCGAGAACCTCCAGGCTGAGAGCCCCCGGCGGCCAGAAGGCGCGCCGAGAAGCCCCCAGGCCGAGGCCCTCTGCGGCCAGGGCGCGCTGAGAAGGTCCCCAGGCCGAGAACACCCCAGGCCGAGACCCCCCTGCGCCAGGGCGCGCCGAGAAGGTCCAGGCCGAAAGCCCAGCCAACCAGGCCGCGCCGAGAGACCCCCCGCGCCGAGAAGCTTCGCGCCGAGAGTCCTGCAGGCCGAAAAGCCTCAAATGCTGAATATAATGACAGAAAATATGAAGAGGAGAAACATCGGTGTGCAGAATACTGTCACAGCGAGATGATCAGGTTTGAGAACTGAATTGAAGACAAATTGAGGAAGATACCCTCGAATGGTAAAAGACACCTGCAACCCCCGTGGCGCTTATTCTGCGCTTACGCCGCCCGCAGGTGGGGGGCATTTGTTGACACCCGGAAAATGAACAAGGGTGGAAGCATAATTGAAAAGAAGATCTGACCAACAGCGAAAGACTAATGATGAAGCTTATCAACCTTTCACCCGGCTAAAGCCCTTGTCGGCCAAAGCTGATGCCCGGTGCCAATGTCACTCAGACGGCAGCACTGATAAAGCAGCAGTCACTCGACTAATGAGATCTTCCAGCCCTTTAAGAAGAGCTGTACTACTGCTTCGTCCAAGAAGTCACGGATGATATGTCAGGGTAAGTCACATGTCGGCTTACTGACGGAAGTAATATGAGATAAAGATGAAGCCAGCACCGGCAGATGAAGATGGTAAAGGCTCCTGAGAAGATAGAGCAGAAGAAGAGTCGTCTCCACAGATTATGCACCCAGCTGAGGTCTTCCCAGACTAAAGCTGATATCCGAGCTCGTCGTCATTTGAGTGACGATATTGATAAGATGATACCCGGTTTTGTCACCGTTCAGATGACAATCCTGATAAAACCCCTGTCTACGGACTGATAAAATCCCTGTCTACGGACTGATAAAACCCCTGTCTACGGACTGATGAAACCCCTGTCTACGGACTGATGAAACCCCTCTCTACGGACTGATGAAATCCCTATCTAAGGATTGATGAAACCCCTGTCTACGGACTGATGAAATCCCTGTCTGCGGACTGATAAAACCCTGTCTGCAGACTGACAAAAATTGCAATCACGATTTCGATACAAGATATTTCATAGATGATAGACCCTTTGGGGGTGATGATACACTTAAAGAAACCCCAAGTGGGCCTGTATGAAGGTGGCGCCGAAAGCCCGTGTCGAAGCCCAAATACTGGCGCCGAGAGACCAGATTCGAGCGCGCCGGGAAGCTTACCTCAAGCGCGCCGTGAAGGTGCCTGCCGAAAAGAAAAAAGGAAAAGGGTTATAAAACCCCCTCCCTTCGGAGAGAAGAGGTGGAGAGAAGAGGTGGAGAGAAGAGGAGAAAAGGCCAAGTCGGAGAGAAAAAGGGGATCGATAGAAAAAGGGGATCGATCGGAAGAAAGAAAAGAGGGAAAAAGATAGAGCAATAGAAAGATAGAGAGGGAGTCCTGTTCGGAGATCAAGAGCCACCCCCCTTTCAACCAACAGAGAAGAGAAGAAGAAGGAAGGCTCCAGGTGGGCACTGGGGAGGGAGAGGAGTCAATGCTCCACCCTCCCCTCCTCCATGTTTTCTTTTCTTTGATGTAATATAGCGAGTCTTTTCTCGATTTATCAAATGTAGCCGGAGAGTTCCGGCCTTGATTTTTACCTTTCTGTCTTGCATTTCTCTTTCATGATCAGCGTAAGATTTTTTATGCAATGCAATGAAACATCGGTATGGCCCGCCTGGGCACTGATTGATCAAGACATCCGATCTCTGTCTCTCTATGTGTATGGTCTTTGTCTGAAAGAAAGTATAGATTAGACTCTTCGAGTTTCAGAGCCGATCGTATGGGTCTGTTCTTCGAAGAGGGACGAGGATAGGACTCCTACCCCTATCTAATGGGTTACTGAGTTTTATTCTCTTCTTCCCTATCCTATCTCAATGACTGATTCTCTGCATATAATCCGAGTTTTTCTGTCGAGCTCCTTTATGCGGTTTAGGAACCAGAGACATCAATCTCTTGGTTTCTTGGACTGTCTAGCTCTGATAAATGATGATCCGATCCCTGGGTCCTCCATTCTAAGTCTTGAATGCTTAGGGCCTGAAGTTTCTGCATTGAGAGTCCCCCCTTCGCCGGTTTTCAATGTCACTGGGCTCGCCCGGAGGGGTCAGAGGACAGTCATCTCTTGACTCCCCCAGATGGCCTGCAACAAGCAGATAAAACCCTCCACAGGATCAGGTGATGGTCTGGTTTCTTTCATTGATTCCACCGTCCAATTCCCTTGGCACCCTTCTAATAGAAGCATCCATGAAATTCCCCTTTTGCACTTCTGGCCCGGCATCAATTCGAGCTTGAAATCCCAAAAAAAACATCTGAACAGAGCATCGTTATTGAGCTCTGAAACCCTGAAATACTGTAACAATTCCACCTTCTCGGCGTGCAAGTTTCCCCGCTGAAAACCCCTCTGCCGGGAAGTCTGTCCCCTTAGCTAAACGACAAACCAATCTGTTAGCTAAACACTTTCCACATGAGTCTCTGTGCAAGGCTCCCGGCGGCAGACTCCCGACGCGGCCAGGAGCGCGCTGGGAAGCCCTCTGCCGAGAGCCCCTCCTCCTTGTCAGCCATTCACCCCCCTTTTTTGCCAAACCTGATGCTGGCCCTTCCCGGCGCCACCTTCCCGGCGCGCCCAGGAGCCCGCTGGGAAACTCCACGCCGAGGGCCTTCCTCCCTCTTCTGGTCGGCTAAGCCCCTGGCCGAGACCCATTTTTTTGGCCGCCGAAAACCCCTGGCCGGGACCCCCTTTTTGGCCGCCGAAAGCCCCTGGCCGGGACCCCCTTTTTGACCGGCTGAACCCCTGGCCGAGACCCTCTTTGGCTGCCGATTGAACCCAGGCCGAGACCCTTTTCCCTTGGCCGATTATGCCCCAGGCCGAGATCCCCTCTTTGGCCAATATTAAAGCCACGCCGAGATCCCTCCTTCAGTCAACGAAATCCACTCCGAGGCCCATCTCTGCACCATCTTTCTTCAAACTTCTTAATCTCCCCATACATCTGTTTAAGGGGATACTCACAGACCATCACTTGTGTCTTGATGAGATACAATAATGGGGAAGAGCTCCCCTACAGCTCTCGTCCCGAATCCAGATTTCACCGCTGCCTTATGAACCCAAAGAACCATGTCATTACATGTGTTCTGATGGGTTCCAAGGGAATATTGATCAATGATATGAAGGCAAGAGATGTCCCTGGGCCTGGTGCCCATCTTTGTTCGGTCGTTGTCCCGGCTCTCCGTGGATGACGACCTATCCTCCCTTGGCATAATCCAGGTTGAGGGAACATGCTGCCAAAATTTACATATACCCCACCAATCGAGTGTGGTACTCTCTTCTAACCCCGCTGGCCCACGGAGTTATGCCCTTGCGTGATCTCCGATGGTCCTCCGAAGGGGGATATTAATAAGACATCACACTCGTACCGGGTGTGTTACATCAGGCCGGTCCCCATCCGGATTCCGGGTTATGTGTATATACCCGATCTTTTACGGATCCTACCCTGCCGCTGCATGGGTGGTTTCCTATTCCCCACTTGGCATCATCCAAGATAGTGGGAATATGCCGTCGGGTTTCTCCCGTAATTAACAAACCCCTGCTCTATTCAAATACATTTAACGTCTTGCAAATAGATGAATTTTGTCTCCTTTGAGCATACAGCTTTACCGCTGTCTTCCTCCTACCTCTAGCGTTTAATCAAGGGTTGTCTTCCTTAGGGAGGACGTAATTAACGTCATAGCGTTCAGGGTATGACGGACTTCTAGTCCAGACACGATCACTCACAATCGACTGACCATGTCAGATCGAGCGCACAATAAGAATCGTCACCACGGTGACTGGCACGCCAATGAACCAATAAATCAATAAATAATAAATCAATCCAATAAATTAAATTAAATAAATAAATAAAGATATCATAAAAAATCCGCGTCCACACGTAGTGGTCAAGGTGGTGGGTCGGAGGATGGAAGGAACAGAAGGTGCGGGGGAGTTGGTGTGGTGGAAGGCCAAGAGATGAGCGGGAGTCTCATCATGAACGGACCACCCAGCATTAGGGGCTGGGCGGTGAACAACATTGACTTGCGTCCGTGCCGGCGGCTACTATTGAGGAGCGGACTAGTGGTCTGGCATGGGATTTTGATGAATTCCAAGTTCAGGTTGCTATTGCTGCTGTTGAGGTTGGGGTTACTGAAATTGCTGCTGCTGCTGTGGCACCGCCTGCTGTGGCCTCGCCTGTCTTCTCTTCTCTTTAATATCTTCTATCAACTTATGCATCTGGGCCCAGTCAATCCTTTGCCCCTCATGCAAATCATACACTAAATCTCGGAACTGAAAGCATCTGTCTATTGTGTGCCTGGGTTGCCGATGGTATATGTAATATCTGGATTGATCGGCAGTCAGGTTCTAGTTCTGACATTCCGGCGGGAGCTATATGTCACCAGTGTACATCAAGGCCAAAAATATGTCCGGCAAAGTTTCAGGGAGTGGAGGATAATGGGTTCTTTTTGGACCCGGTCGAGCGGGCCCATAACCAGCAAGAGGAGGGACATTGTGGTATTGGGGTGGCTGTTGAGGCTGTTGTGGTGGTGGTGGTTGTTGTTGTGGCTGCTGGGGAGCTTGGAAAGGGGGTCGGGGAGCTTGTGGAGTAGAGAACTGGGGGTTGCGTGGAGGTTGTTGGAAGCGGGGTGGAGCAGACTGGTTTGGGAACTGAATAGCCTGTACCTGCTCATTGGTTTGCACTCCCTCAGTAACAGGGCCCTGGGATTTTCTTGTGGTTTTGGATTTCTGGGCCTCAAATAAGGAATAGATGGGGGAGTCCTTGAACTGGGTCTGGATAAACTCGGCCTAATTGTACAACTGGTGCATGTTTGTTATATCATTCATCGCCAGAATATTCCGGAACGTAGGTGTTGCATTTGAAATTAACACTTTTACTTTTTATTCTTCCGGGATCTGCCCGGGCACACGTGAGGCCATCTGCCTCCATCTATCTGCATAAGTGGAAAACTCTTCATCTGGCTTGATCTTCTCTGCTACTAAGTCGATGAAGGAATACTCCGGGTCCACCCGGTCTTGGAATCTTGTTATGAACTTCTCTTTGACAATCTTGAAACTTTCTGCCTCCTCCAAAGGCAGAGTATAAAACCATTCTAATGCCACCCCATCCAATGACCGGCGAAAGAGATAAGCCATAAGGCGGTCATCATGTTGGAATTGCTCCGATTCATACAAAAACTCCCTTATGTGAATGAACGGGTTGCCATTCCCGTCGTACTTATGATATGTAGGGAGCTCCGACTGAGGTGGGAAGCGAATGTCTCGGAAGTTAGGAACATGGACATCAGCAAGAGACTGCAGGCCGACCCGCTTATGGAGGAGGTCAATTTTGCTGCTGTATGGCAGCCCATTTATCGAGAAGTTTCCGTTCCCAGGAAGGAGGAGACATGACAGGAAGAACCGAGCTAGTATACGGAGTTGATTGATAAACTGATCAAGGGGGAAGCCCATAAGATGGATTATGGGCCAAGGAGGGGCACATATCCGCATGAGCCAACTGGGCGGCCCCTGGTTGCAAACGGATAAAATCAGCCGGGGCCACAAGGGCCTGCGGTGCTGAAGAGACAGTGGTGTATGGATCATAATAAGAACTCAAGGGGATCTGGGTCTTCCCCTTGTCGAGTGGCTGGTGGGCCGAGGTAGAGGCTTGGCCCACCTCCATGCTAGGAAACCGGAGGGTCTGGGGGTGAACCGGAGTGAGATGAATGGGTGCAGTAGAGATGGCCCCTGACCCAATAATAGGAGATGAAGTGGCTGCAGCAGCCATGCCGTGAGAAGGAACTGAAGACGGGGCATCCGGCCCCTGTAGAGCTTGTCGGGGGAGATTAAGCTGGGTAGGATCTAACTGGGCCATCATGTGTAGAATCTGATTGGCTGAGTTCTGAGAAGAGGAATCAGAATGGGAGCGTTGAGCACCCTCAACAACAACGGTTGGGAGAGGAGGGGCGGTCCCCTCTCTTCTCTGCACATGGGTGACCCTAGGAGGGTCCTCAAGAAGTCCATGAGAGAGAGAGTCCTCATGGGAGTGGGAGAAATTGTAGGATGACATGGTGGGTGATGAATCGTACAAAGGATTGAAATAGGAATAGAAATGAGAGCTGCCCCTAGGAGAAGATCCTGAGGGTGTGAAGAAACTCCACATGCAATAGAGACTGACACAGAAGAGCAACATAATGAACTTCTAAGCAACCAAACAATCAATCAATTGCACACAGAAAGAGAGGAGAGAAGTGGCAATCAAATGACCAACCAAGTTAAATGATGCGCGAAAATTTTTATAAATTCCCCTTTTAGAACCTTAGTGGATTGATTAAAATGACAATTCCGTCAACCACACAGGTGCCTAACAAAGGCGGAATGGGGAACTCGGTTGATGCTAAGGGTGACTCTCTCTCACGTATGCAACCCTAGACTAGTGTGGCAAGGTACAACCTGCCTGGCGTCCGTGTGGGAATCCACGGCTCGCGGGGGCTTACGGAGGTCCCGAGTAAGGTCACCTAGTCGGCTCCAAGGAATATGGAGACGAGAGGATCCCCTACCAAGGTAGGAATGCAACTAATATGGAAGAGTATGAATGAAACCTATGCACACCGGAGTGCATGCAAGACCTAATTTAAATCTAACAAATAATGATCAATCAAATATAACAAATGAAATAATGATCATGCAAAAATCAAGTGACAAACATGGGAGATCAGAACAACACCAACCAAATATGAAATGATAAGGAATAGCAGTCAAAGTGATAGCCTCGGGTGCACTGTAGAAGTAAAACGCGGTCTAATGGCAGATCGCTCAGGGAAGCAAACGGTCCTGGCCGGACTGTGCAACAGCAGGGGGTAATAAAAAAAGAAGAAACATCGAACTGAGATAAACTCAAATAAATGCGTTCCTGAGGAGACTGGACGGTCTGTAGTCAGACCGTGTAACCAGTAGGACGGCCCTAAACAGACCGTGCAGAATCAGTAAGATCACAAGCGTATGAAAGACATTAACGTACCAGAGCCAGCAGACGAGGATGGCCTATTGGAAGACCGAGGAGGCAGATGCACGGTCCGGAGAGGACCGCTAAAGCTAATAGGCTCACACAGAAACAAACACCTGTGAGAAGGAAATGAACGGTCTAGATGTCGACTGTGGAATCAGAGGAACGGCCAGAATCAGATCGTGCATCCAATAATAGTGCGAAAGAGAGAAAAGAGAGGGCACCTGGGATCGGGACAGGACGGTCTATCGTCTGACCGCGGAGATGTGAGCGGTCCTGGATGAACCCCGTACAACTCCGAGAACAGCAACCCAAAGTGGACGAACAGTAACCTGAAATCACTTAACACAAACCTAACCAAACATAGAAAACGTAGATCAGTAGAACAATAGCACGACGGGCACTAGGCGTCCCACCGTGATCGCCAAAAAATGGGCTGTTGACATTTTTCCCCACCTTTTCTCCTTCTCACCTTCCTTTTCCAAAATCAAAACGTAAAGACAAGTGAGATGAAGGGAGAAAGAAAGGGTGGAGAAGTTTGTGTGATTGTGATCGCCACCAAGACACAGATACAGGATGGTAACACGTACCTTGGAAAGAGGGAGAAAGCACCCGCCCAAGATGTAGCGCTGCAGTAGTACACGGTCAGGGAAGAACCGCCTAATGTATAGAACGGTCGCTCAACAGACCGCTCATAGCACTGAAAAGGGTGCGGGATGGAGATAATTCTGGCAACAGAATGATTCACGGACAGCCGCCTATAGGATCTGAATAGCTCGTAAAGGACCGCTCTTATCCGCAAACGGACGAAAGATGACCGTCCAAAGCGCCAGACTTCAAAGTTGTGAGACCTGATCCTCCATCCCTTTCGGCCGACCAGAGGGAATGGGCCTCGTGCTATGATGATGCTGACCTGCAAAACGATGTGGAAGACAAGCAAACAACACCCAAATCAGCCTTAAGAAGTGTAGTAACTATAGAGCGAAATGAAAAATTAACATAATGACTTGGAAGGGGCGATACCTGTGAGGTTTTTAAACCCCTAAAGGTGTAAAAAACAAATGGGAGGGTGTGAAATGATGTGAGAAGTGCAAAAAAATGTGGGAGAAGAGATGATGACAGGAACATACAATGAATGAAAAGAGGACTCAAAAGCCTGGACTAGAACACAAAAAAATGATTACTCCCTGAACCGGAGGCTTAAGAAGATGTAGAAAGCCTCCCTCCATGGCTATAGTTCGTTCAAAAGTTCGGCAGAGCTTCGCCGTCGACATTTTATCTCCCCCCTTTCAAGCTTGGACTGGAGGTTCTATTTATAGACCCTTGAAAGTCCAATCTCGAAATTGGATTTTTCAATGAATATTAATCCGAGATGATAAAAGAAAATCCATAGATAATACCTTTATCTTCCACCCAAATCAAACGGCACCCCATTTGGTTGATAAACCACGGAGAAAATGGTGGAGGAAGGTGGAGAATTAACCATGGATGGAGAGAGAAAATCCAAACAAAATTCAGTTCTCGAACATGTACGCGGTCTCGTGATAGACCGCCCAGCACACTGCACGTTCCATCTCTAGACCGCCCAATGCTGCCGGTGATAAATAAATAAAAATAGAAATTATCCACTTATCCATCGAACTGATCGGCTATCACGGCATTGGACTCTTGAGGATAAAACGGTCTACTGCTAGACCACTCAACAGTGGCACAGTCCGATACTAGATCGTGTACACCTGTCAGTGATAAATCCAGAAAAAAATAAGTTAAATAGATAATTATTTGAAAAACCAACAGGCTGAGGACTCTGGGAGCTAAACGGTCTAATGACAGGCCGTGTAATGGATATAAACGGCTATCTTCAAACCGTGCAAGGACTTGTCGGTGGAAATTTAGAAAATTAAATAAATATCCATTAAATCAAATAAACGGTTCAAAGAAAATTGCCTAGTCACTAAACGGCCGGTCTCCAGACCGGGTACAGCCTGGGCATTTAAAATTGATAAAATGAGATAAATGAGCCGATTTAACCCGGAGATCGAGCGAAATCAAGGCCCATTAAGCCCTAATTCGTGAGTAAACCTAGCCAGGGAGGGAGGTACACATAAAATAAGCCCAAAGACGTGCCTGAAAATAGCCCAATGAGTAATGGACAACTCGAGGCATCAACAAATGATGGTAAGAAGAATGACTCAACTCATAGGTAAAAAATGGGTGTCAACACCTGTGTATGAGAGGTTTCAACGGAAGGAGATGAATAAAATAGGGCAGAGTTTTCGAATCATCAGTTAACTTTACTAACTTCAAAGACTTTTACAAAATTACCCTTCACTTTAAGATATATTACATTAGCTTACAAAACAATTGGTTTAATGTTTATAGAAGTTAAATCTTCAGGCATGAAAGTTCTGAAATTAATCCTTTTATGCAAATGCAATAGAAATAAAACAAACCTATCAAGGTACTATGCCCAATCCAAAAACCATCAATCTTACTCAGCGTTTTTAGTAGACAACAGTGGTATAAAAATCAGAGTTATATTGGATATAAACATTTAAAGACATTTGAATGAGGCACAGAGTTAGTCATATCTTCTTTTATTTATTTTATTTACTTGAGCATTCTAGTATACCTACACCTTTTGACATAAGGAGACACGTTGATTAGACGCCTGAATCCCTGGTTACTTAGTGTAATTAACCGTCCTACTTTAATTTTTGAACAAAGGTAGCATCTTTTATCATGACATAACTTCTGCATTTCTTTAATGCAGATAGTCAGTTTCTCCAAAAGACATGCCATTACTTTGCCATAATTTTTTTTATTATTATTTATGGCGTATTCCCTAGCATTTATTAAATTTTACTTTGAAAAAGTTTAAGACCAATATGAGTATGAGATTATCTACTAGAGATGTCCTTTTACTTGCAATTTTTAGATTTTAGGACATGAATGAGAGAATTCCATTTTCAGAGTATTTTAAGACTATTACCATTGCACTCATGGATAACTAGAAGAATTAAGATCGGATTTAGCTCCAATAAATAGTAGATCACAGTTTTGTAAGATCAATCAATTTCTTTGACATGAGGGAGGTCTTGTAATGGCATCTCTTTAACTAGTAAAGAAAACATATTCTTATGTTAAACTCCCCCTGAATGAATGCACAAGAGTTTATATGAAAGCATGTGAAGAACTTAACATAGAAGGCATGAAGATGAGTAAAGGAATGAGTAAGAGAGTAGACATATTTGTGAGGTGAAAGAAGCTGAGATGGGTGAGGTTGATGACTACATCGAAGCTCATGGAAAACTAAAATTGGATTTGCACACAACCAAAAGACTCCAATAACTTCCCAACAAGATGATGTCTTCATCATGAAGGCAACAAATAGCTCAATCCAAATATAGTGAGGTCGGTGCACCTTCCGTATGCATCGACCTGCTAGCTGAACCAAACTGATGTTTCAGACATATAGAATTATACCGTCAACTCCACTAGACAATGAATCGGCCTCATAAAACTCTGACCAACATCCCTTTTTAGAACACTTATCCAAATATCTCAACATACTAGTACTGATTTTTCTAACATAGCTCCTCATTCTCTTCCACTGAAATTCACTTTGCCGGCCCAGACCAGAACACATCAGGCTCCCCCTCAATGTGTGCAGTAAGTCTAACCAACCAGTAGCCCTATCTTTCATTGTACACATGTATACATTTATAAAATGTAAGATGCAGATCTATCACTACATGCAAGTTAGACCCTTGGTACTAGGCGGAAGACTAGCTTCTAAGCATAGTGTGGGTTTCCAGACTGAAGTGCTCTGCCCTTCTCCCAACGTACCATTTGATATACCACAGGGTCATACGTGGAATTGCTTCTAGTATGGACAGCGAATGACTATTCAATTTACAAATGCTCATGTGGAATTGCATGCGGCAGATGCTCAAATTAAAAACATAACTTGCATGATAAGATAACATCAACTAATACCAGTGAGTTCAATCTAACCAGATATACATCACTCAAGAGAGAATTATTCAAAACATCAATAAAGAAGGAAAGAAATGGGGTTCGACTGACCTTCATGTGCCTTGATTTTATTGAGCCCCCTTTTTATTTCCTACTACCAAGGCACACCTGCAAGCAAACATTTATTTCGAATTTCTAGGAACCCAAGAATTCTTGGGTCCTAACAGATTGGTTACACCTCTAATGGGTGTTCTCCCTGAATTCCATGCATTAACATTGTCGGACTTCATCCAATAACATTCAAGCATTGAATGCCCTGATTTTCCACAATATTGACACACTGAATGTCTACGAGTTGAAGCAAATTTATTTTTAAGAAAAACATTTCTGTGTGCAGGAAAATGAACATTTTTAGAATGAGAGTTTTTCTTTTGAGCATACCAACAATGTGAAGCAACATGACCAATTTTACCACAGTTGAAACACTCAATTCTCTTATTCTGAACCACATGTTTTCTAGCATGAGTATTCTTAACATGACTACCTCTAGCATGGAGTTTGCCAATCATTTGATCATCTTGTTTCATTAATCTACAGTCATGCATTAAGTGACCATTCCTACCACAGTAAAAACATGAAGATCCAATTTTATTTTTATTTGCATGTGTGTGTCAACTAAGATTGTGCTTAGCATGCAAAGAGGCACTACCAGCATGAATGTTTTTTGGAATTTTTCTGCAAGTCATTATTCTATTTTTGCATTTTTAGATTTTTATTTTGTTTTTCTGATCTCTGAGCAGTAAATTGAAAGATTTGTGAATGTTTGATCATGGCTGTCTCAGAGTTGCCCTCAGCTGATGTACATAAGTTGTTCACAATCCCTTTCTTATTCACTTGACTGTAACCCAGTCTTTCTCTCTGAAAACTAACTTTAGCTCCAAGGATTTTATCCAAGTTATCTTTTCCCTTAACGAATTTGGACAAAGAGTTTCTCAGATCTTGGATTTTAGAGTGTAGAGAAGCAATGTTAATCTCATAACTTGCACTATTATCTTCACAGGAAATTACTTGTTGATGCAGTGCATCATTTATGCTTCTAAGAGTTTCAATTTCCTGCGACAATGTTTGTGATGGGAATCAACAACGAACACTAACATTTTATTTTTACATTTGTATCCTTTTATTTACATTTATATCCTTGGGTTAATTGGTTTGCAATTGTAAGACATTATAAGCCAATTTGTTAGTCTTTAGGAATATTTGGGTTTCTTTGCAAAAAGGCCTTTGGGTTTCTATGTAAAATGTCAGTAGGTCCAGCAGGGTCCCCCACCCTCTTTCCCATTGGTCCACCTAGGATCATGAGCCATGTGGGGCTGGTACAAAGTCCAAGATTGGACTTGGACCAAGGGGACAAGAAGATGAAAATTCAAAATTGATTACCCCATTTTCAAAGGGGCGCCCCCCCTTTAATATATTTTATTCTTAATGTATTTTTTTATTTTGGTCATTTGACCACATGGGGAATTAATTTTCCTATCCCTTATTTACCCCTCTCAAACTCTAGATCTGATGGTAGTTTAGGTCTTTTTTTCATTTCTATATAATCCATGTATTCTGTGAATTCTATAGAATTAATGAAGAATTAAGCATTTGCTCCAAGAATTGCCCAAGGGCGCCCCCTCTCTCTCCTCTCCTCTTGCAGCTGGATTGCTGTATTCTTACGGTGGATTCCCTACAAAACTTGGTAAATTCCAAGTGGTATCTCACCTCTAAGTGTGAAGCTCCGCCAACGCCGCCAGCGCACCACCACCGCCTCACCGTCGCAGATATGTCCATTGCTGGACAGAGGTCTAAAGCCCAATTTTTAGCTCCCCATCATGAGATCAGATCGTGCTAAAAATTGGAGGGTGAGTTCCCCACGTCTCCCCCAGCCTCCGTAAAAACATTCACATTTTCCTACCGTGTTTACCTACCTTTACCATTTATTTTCCCCGATCTACAGATTTTGTGTCTGTGCAGATCTGTGTTCCAGCAACCCACTTCTTTGCCCTTTTGACCCCCTTTACAATTTCAGATCGCTCTAAAATTTGGACTGTGTTTTCTATCCACCAAAACCCATTTCCTCAAATTTTTCAACGATTTTAGGAGTTCATTTACCCCTCATAAAAATCTCTGTGAAAACCGGTTTCTATTCTATCCTGAGCAGTCTAAATCCGACCCCTCTCTACCATAAAATCCATTTCCCCTGTCAAACCTCCTCAGAAAATTACATAAAAATTATTCTCATGCTCCTTACTTCCCCCTCCATCTCTCATAAAAATCCCAACTCTCAGATCCATAGTTTGAGCCTCGGTCAAACCAAGTTCTCAGGCGGATCCCAATCTGCCCAATCTGTTCTGAGCTAGAGAAGTCCGCCTGTTCTAAATTCAGCCTCAACAAATACAGAGACAGGAAATTTTCTGTAATAATAGGTGGTTGAAGATCTCTAAGCTAGCTTTGCAACGGCGCTGGTTTCGAGTCGATTCGACGTCGGAGTTGGTCGCAGCAAGTGTTTTCGCCGTGTCGCGCGGTGCTGAAAGTTTCGTTATCAGAACTGGACCGGATCGGCCGGTTGGACTGGTTCGACCGTGAACTGATCCAGGAACCGGTCCGATTAGGCCCGGTTCAGTCAAATGGCAAAAAACCATCCGAACCACCCGAACCGCGGTTCGACTGTTGAACCGGTTCGGGCCGGTTCGACCCTATTCCCCGCCAAAAAAATAAAAATAAAAAATGGTTCGGTACCCGCCCCCGCCCCCGCCAACCCAACCCAACCCAACCCAACCCAGCGCGGCACAAATATATATATATATATATATATTATTTTCTTATATTCGATCAAACCATTTAATTCGACACACAACTCAAGCCCACATCTGATGGCCCTTGGGTCCTGACCCAAGGGTGAGCTCTCCAACATATAAAGCCAAGTAAGTTGTTCTAACTTCCAATATGGGACTAAACATAAAGGCTCTATTTCCAACATATAAATGAAGATATTTGAATCAACATAAAGGCTCTATTTCCAACAAGTAGCTACAAGTTATTCTATATATACATGTATGTTTATTTATTTTGATCATTATATCTTATTTGAGTTATTTCTTATTGTATTAGGTTATAGAATAGGGTCGGACCATATATCAATATTATAATGACATCACGGTTCAAACCGGTTCGAACCAACAGTCAAACCGGTTTGAACCGAACCAGCTCATTGTCCGGTTCAGGCACCGGTCCGGTTCTGATAACATTGGCTAAAATTGCACCACAGGTCTGAGGACAGCAAGCAACAACGTCCCACAGGCAGACCGTCTCGCCTTCCACAAGGTGAACCGGCGCGTCCCGCTCTTAGGGATTGTTCCCCCAGGGGTCCCCTTCGCAGCGTTACTACTCTCGGCCCGATCGGCCCTCCGACTAGGACGTGGAGCCCACAATTGCTGACGCGTACCACCACCGGAGCTGCCCAAATCACTGCTCGTCAACCCGAACCCGTTACTCCCAGGTCCACGTGTAGCCCTTTACCTCCCTACGTGGAGTGGACAGCAATATTCATTGCTGTAATTTAATTATTTACTGTACCGGGAGTACGAAGTTCGGCCGGAGTCGTCTTCCCCACGCCCGGAGCGTGGAGGTACATTTTCGCTCCTTCGTTGAAGGATTTGCTTATCTCATATATTTTGAATGCCCATGCATGAGCGATTGTAAGGATATTAGCTCGTTCAAATTTCATCGCCGCTGCGAGCGAGTGAGTGGAACCCGTCCCGTGACTTGACCCAAGCACGTGGAAAAGTCGATACCCATGACTCGTTATCAGTTCCTCAATCGCGTAGATCCACGCGTTTCCCTCGCTTAGGGACATCCACGAGCTAGAGTCCCTTGTTGTCTCGAATCGCGTCCCGTCTCGCATCAAATTGGTATCAGAGCTAAGTTGAGTCTAGGGTAGTCGATCCAAAGTTTGCATTTGCATTCCTATACCTGGTATATCAAAAGGTGTTCCCGGAATGATAGGTTACGTCTATCGGAAAGGTAGCACACTTGCATGAGTGCGATCTTCAGATTAAACCTCCGCCACGTATCGGATATGGGTTGAGTCTAGGTTTGTATTCGAGTCTGCATTTTACCCCTTTTCACCATTTAGAAGTCATGTCTAGGTGCTTGCATTAGTCTTGCATAAAGAAAAAAAAAGAAAAGTGTTCCAATGCATGCCCACTCCTAGAGGAACCAATTTCCATCTCTTTACAACTATGGCCAACCCTTACGCCCAAGTCCCAATGCAAGAGAAAGCACCGATCAAACCCGTCCAAAGCCACAAGTCAGTGTCTGAGTACATTAGGGACTTCGATGAGTACCAGTTGGGAAGTGGAGTTGGAGAGAATAGCACCACGATCGCATTTTAGTTCCGGAGAGGTTTGCGGCTTCACTACCAGTTTGAATTGCTTTGCCATGACATAACCACTCTGGAGCATTCTTATCAGATCGCTCTAGAGGTTGAGCCTTTCGAGTCAAGGTTTGATACTGTCTTATGGCGAGCATCTACCTATCAGCAGAGTGCCGAGCCGGTCGGTCGGCTGAGGCAGGACCCTCCTGCCCCACGGCCTCACCCACCCTAGCTGGGGAACCCTTCCCCTAGAGCTCCTATGCCCCCACCCTCACCTTCCAATCTTTATTCGGAGCCACCTCATTTGGAGCCACCCGTGTTTCTAACGGAAAAGTTATTCATCGCCGAGCCACTACTTAGCTGGCTCAAGACAGGCTTGGTCCTTAAAGCACCTTGCTGCCCATCCATGGACCCCGCACTACAACTAGTGCCCGTCAACTCATTCCACACCACTTTTCGATCTTCTCACCATGTTGACACATTGGAAGTCCTCATTAAGGGATTAGATTGGCAATTGAAGTTGACATGTATGATGGCCCGTGGCTTCGACCAACCCAATAGTCGTAGCTTCACACATCCAGCCTTAGGGTCCATTACCACCGTGTGCACCGTGGGTCATGTCACCATGGAGGTTCTCTTATTCCTCCCCATACCGGCCGAGCCTAGCTTCATTCCACTTATCCCGAGGGAGAAACCATACCTTCTACACATGACCGTCGTCCCACCGTTCACAATGCATGATGGTGATTATTTATACCTTCAAGAATTTCAAACTTGGGACCGTGTCATGAGGGAACCCGTCTCAATGGGTCACCGTTTCTTTGATCTCTTCGACCCCTTCCCTAGTGAAGCCCTTGACCCACCACATCTACTCCACTTCTTCAAGAGAGTCCACTATCACACCCCTTCCCCACGAGCCGGACCATCTACACCCATCAAGCCCATTCACTGGCGAGATATACATACGTATAGGGGTGATGAGGAAGGTGCATTCAACCCTCCTGACCCACCCAAACCGCCCAAATCCAAAAGGCCGTCAGTGCATGAGTGGTGCATTTTGGGATATCTAGGATTCCATGATTCTACCGGCATTTGGTTACATCTTGTGTATGCATGGCACACATTCGGATGTCCTGGTCCACCATTGCATATGTATGGGTCGGTCTAACAATAGATTTGTCTAGGGTCATGTGTGAGTCCGTGCTTTCTTTATTTGTCCAGTTTGTCAAGAGTCTATACATACATGTGTCGAGCATATTAGGAGTCGCATAGTCGGTCTCATGTCAGCTCGTGATGTCAGTCCCTTTCGAGTATGAGGCAAGTCGAGTCTAATGCGTACGTTGTGGACTTGTCTAATGAATAGGGGATCAGCTCTACCATTCTATGTCTCGGATCCAGTCACATACAGGGACCCAACGGTGATTCCTAGTGAGTCTTTGAGCTGTCTCCTCCCTTTGAGAGTGACCCCACCCCGGAGTGTCCACCACTAGCCTCATTCCCACAGCAGCATGTGCATATCGACTATATACGGGATGAGCAGGTGACGATTACTTGGAGTGGAGCGTACTCCGCGCTACCTGGTATGGTGACAGATCCGCAGGAGCCACACGAGCAGCCGCACCCCTTACTCGATGAAGTCAAGTTCTTCCCACCCGGGGAGAATTGATGAGAATCAACACCGGGCACTAACATTTTATTTTTAAATTTGTGTCCTTTTATTTGTATTTATATCCTTGGGTTAATTGGTTTGCAATTGTAAGGCATTATAAGCCAATTTGTTAGTCTTTAGGAATCTTTGGGTTTCTTTGCAAAAAGGCCTTTAGGTTTCTATGTAAAATGTCAGTAGGTCCAGCAGGGTCCCCCACCCTCTTTCCCATTGGTCCACTTAGGATCATGGGCCATGTGGGGTTAGTTCAAAGTCCAAGATTGGACTTGGACCAAGGGGACAAGAAGAGGAAAATTCAAAATTGATTGCCCCATTTTCAAAGGGGCATCCCCCTTTAATGTATTTTATTCTTGTTGTATTTTTTTTATTTTGGCCATTTGACCACATGGGGGATTAATTATCCTATCCCTTTTTTACCCCTCCTAAACCCTAGATCTGAGGGTAGTTTAGGTCTTTTTTTCATTTCTATATAATCCATGCATTTTGTAAATTCTATAGAATTAATGAAGAATTAAGCATTTGCTCCAAGAATTACCCAAGGGCGCCCCCTCTCTCTCCTCTCCCCTTGCAGCTAGATTGTTGTATTCTTAGGGTGGATTCCCTACAAAACTTGGAAGATTTCAAGTGGTATCTCACCTCTGAGTGTGAAGCTCCGCCGTCGCCGCCATTGAGCCGCCATCGCACCACCACCGCCTCGCTATCGCAGATCTGTCCATTGCTGGACAGAGGTCTAAAGCCTGATTTTTAGCTCCCCATCAGGACATCAGATCGTGCTGAAACTTGGAGGGTGAGTTCCCCACGTCCCCCCCAGTCTCCACAAAAATATTCCCATTTTTCCTCTCGTGTTTACCTTCCTTTACCATTTATTCCCCCCGATCTACATATTCTGTCTCTGTGCAGATCTGTATTCCAGTAACCCACTTCTTTGCCCTTTTGACCCCCTTTCCAATTTCAGATCGCTCTGAAATTTGGACTATATTTTTTGTCCACCAAAAGCCCTTTCCCCAAAATTTTCCACGATTTTAGGAGTTCATTTACCCCTCATAAAAAACTCTATGAAAATTGGTTTCTATTATGTCCTGTGCAGTTCAGATCCGACCCCTCTCCACCATAAAATACATTTCTCCTATCAGACCTCCTCAGACAAATACATAAAAATTATTCTCGTGTTCCTTACTTCCCCCTCCATCTCCCATAAAAATCCCAACTCCCAGATCCATAGTTTGAGCCTCAGTCAAACCAAGTTCTTAGGCAGATCCCAATATGCCCGGTCTATTCTGAGCCAAAGAAGTCTGCATGTTCTAAATTCAGCCTCGGTAAATACAGAGACAGGAAAATTCCTATAATAACAGGTGGTTAAAGATCACTAAGCTAGCTTCACAATAGCACTGGTTTTGCGTCAATTCGACGTCAGAGTTGGTCGCAGCAAGTGTTTTCGTTAGGTTGTGCGGTGCTGAAACTGCACCATAGGTCCGGGGACAGCAAGCAACAACGTCCCACAGGCTGACCGTCTCTCCTTCCACAAGGTGAACCAGCGCGTTCCCCTCCGAGGGATTGTTCCCCCAGGGGTCCCCTTCGCAGTGGTACTACTCCTGGCCCAATCTAGCCTCCGACCAGGACGTGGACCCCATAATTGCCGGCGCGCGCCACCACCGGAGCTGCCCAAATCATTGCCCGTCAACCCGAACCTGTTACTCCCGGGTCTACATGTAGCCCTTTACCTCCCTGCGTGGAGTGCGCAGTAATATTCATTACTATAATTTAATTATTTACTGTACCAAGAGTACGAAGTTCGGCCGGGGTCTTCTTCTCCACGCCCGGAGCATGGAGGTACGTATTCGCTCTTTCATTGATGCATTTGCTTATCTCGTACATTTTGAATGCCGCTGCATGAGCGATTGTTAAGATATTAGCTCGTTCAAATTTCATCGTCGCTGCGAGCGAGTGAGTGGAACCCGTCCCGTGACTCGACCCGAGCACGCGGAAAAGTCGATACCCGTGACTCATTGTCAGTTCCTCAACTGCGCAGATCCACGCGTTTCCCTCGCTTAGGGACGTCCGTGAGCTTGAGTCTCTTGTTGTCTCGAGTCGCGTCCCACATCAGTTTGTTCATTTTTAGATTGAGTTTCATTCAAGGAGCATTTTCCCTTTTCAAGCACAAGTAATCTTTCAGATATAGAAGTGTTGAGTTCTTTAAGATTTTCATTCTCCAATTTCAATTTTCTAAGTTCTTCATCATAGTTATCATCATTTGACATGGAACTTAGCCTTTCACTCAACTCCTCCTCAGTCTTTTCCAGTTTCTTCTTCCTATTTAGTAACTCTTCATTTTCTTCCCTAAGTGAAGCAATCAATTCTTCTTGCCATTTTATCTCAGACTGAAAATTGGCATTCAATTCTTTTATAGAGAAATAATTATTACATGACTTATCAGCTTTCTTCATTTCAGTTCTGAGGTGTTCATTTTAAGATTTTAATGAGCTTACTTCAGATGTCACTTGTTTTTTCAATTTCTTATTTTCAGACTTAACTCTCTTATACTTATCTAGCAATCCATTATAGAGATTCATCAAATCAGTAAATGTGAGTTCATTAGATTCAGAACTTACCTGAGATGATGATTCATTCAGCTAATCACTGCTATGATCTCTGACCATTAAGCATTTATTCCCCTCTTGATCATGAATGGCAGTCAGCTTGTCCAGTATCTCCTTAGCATCCCTCCACGTAGAGACACAAGGAAACTTATCAGCATCAATTGCCATTTTCATCAGCTTCAGAGATTTTAGATTATCAGCATTTTTCATTTTATGGATGACATTCCATTTAGATTTCTCCTCAGAAAGTTTATATGGACCATGTGAAATTAAAACCCATAAATCAGAATCGATAGAGTTCACAAAGTCTCGCAATCTCCCTAGCTAGCTATAAAAGTTCGATCCATCAAACTTAGGTGGGTTAGCCATTGAAAACAAAGTGAAATGGAAAATAGAAACAATGAATGCACTAAATACCAGGATTAGATATGTAGATCGCTGGATCTGTTGAATCAGAAACCCGCTTGAATACCAATTGTTATGGTGCACGGCTGGGATCTAGAGGGGGGGTGAATAGATCCTCCAATTAAAACTATACCCAGATTAAAATCTAAATCGAGCTTGATCAAGCAGAACAGACTTAATGTCTAGATAGGACAAATGATCGAACACTTGGCGAGGGGACAACTATACTCTTTAACAGGTGAATCACGCAACATAGCATGACCACAAGCTCTCAATAAACTACCAAAACCTTCTTGGTACTAGGCGGAGGTTGGAGTCCAAAACTCTCCTCACGTAAAGTGTGCTATGCACACCTTTTGATATACTAGAAAGGTTCCTGCAATGCTGATTTTTTAAAGACGCGATGAACGACATCGATATTTCAACTAAATTTGTAACATTTTCATTTCACACACCATCCTGTGAAGAGAGATAGAAGATACGGAATAAACACAGTCAAACCACGGTGCAAAGGGATTTTTAGGTGGTTCGATTGCTTCCAGCAATCTACGTCCACCCCTCACTCAAACCGAGTGAGGATTACTACTGATACATAGCTTAGACTTTGCTGATTACATAGCTTAACAACTGCTGAGCATCACAGCTTGCTCCGCTGATGAACAACTTGAAGAATCCGCTGAGCATAACAGCTTGCTCCGCTGACAAACAACTTGAAAAAAAGTTTAAAGAAAATGAAAATAACAGACTGAAACCACAACAAATATCAAAAAAGATATAGCTCAATTGAGCATGCGACTCTGGATCTGATCCAGAAGTTGAATTCTCTGCAACCCTTCAAAAGATCTTCAGATCTCCGACACTCTGTTTTCCTTTCCTTCTTTCTCTTCTCACAATCTCACACTTCTCTCACACTCTTTTTCTCTTCTCTGCTTTCACTCCTCTTCTGATCGATAATCTTCTTCCTCTCTTCTTAGCTCGCAATTCCCCGGTCCTGTACACTTCTTCACTCTTCTCTCAAGCAGCTCTCTCTCTCATAGAATTCTTTCTTCTCTAGTATCTCAGCTCTTCTGGCTTCTATTTTTTCTTTTTTATCTCTGAAAAACTCTCTTGCAGCTTCAGAAAGTGAGATCCTTGTTTTATCTGATAGGCTAATTCTTGTGGTCCCCACAAGATTCCTCCTCGAGCGTGTGGAGGGAACATTCCCATCAAGAGAAAGCTTCTGGAAATTCCCATCCGGGAGTCCACGTGTCAAATCTGGAGAACGATTTGTCCACGTGGTAGATCATTCTATTGGACTGTCTAATTTGGATCACGTGCAAGACTTATTGAATCTTCGAACCACATGACCACACTTAGTCTTCATATGATCAATAGCCTCTCATGCTTAATCAGTAGCAGAAGATATTTCGTGCCTAAGAATTCTCTTGATTGAATTTGAGTTGGCCTATTCATTTTTGAGTTTTGCAGTCTAGGTGTTTGAACAAATTTCATAATCACTTTGGATGCTTCCACTTTGGTATTCCTGTCAAAACACGTATGAAAATTCATCATCAACCTTGTTATTATGTGGCTAATGAGATATTTTAATATGTGCTAAGGAAATGCAGATTTAAGCATTTTCATAAGGATTAGACAAACACATGACATAAGATATGAGATGATGTAGATGCATCGATGCATACACTAAGTGCATTGACCTGATTTTCTTACGTGGTGAACAAATGCAACAAGATAGCAATGATAGCATCGACCTGTGTAAGATACAGGTTGGCCGGATATCAGGAAAACATGAGATGGATGCACATAGATGTATAGATGCGTCGACTTGTAAAGCTAGGATTAACAAAGTTGCATTGACTTGACAAGGCGCGACCTGACAAGGTGATAGATAGTACAACTTGTGCTTCAGCATCAACCTGATTACTCAAGCGAGTACGGTTGCATCGACCAGACTACGGAAAATAACATATATGCATCGACCTAATAATGCTGACGTAAGAGCAACTTGTACCGCAGCATCGGCCTAATTATCTAACACATGATTATGCATCGACCTGATAGAACATACATTACATGTGCATCGACCTAATAGAACATAACCACTACTTGTGAATCGACCTGATAGGACTTGCCACTACATGTGCATCGACCTAATAGAAGAATCAAGACTTATGCTCAGAAATACAAGTCAATCAAACATCATGAATGTAATTTTGCCAACATCATGAATGATAGTGTGACATCATCAAAACTAGGGTTCCAACAAAAATATGTCTTGCATCCGTTTATGCATTGCATGATCATGTTTTCCTTTCTGCTTGCATTTTGCTTGCTTGCATGTGCATCCCACGTTTACCTTTCTATTACAATCTTGTTAATAAGATTTAGCCCTCTGACCCTGGATCGAGGAAGGTACAATCTATCTCGGGCAGGGGGCTAAAATTAGGCTACACTAACCTTTTTACCTTTTTAAGTGTAGTTGAAACAGGTGAAAAGGGAAGACGACGTCAAACAAGCCAAGACAAGTACTCTGAAAAGAACACATTTCATTTCCAATATGTCCATTACATGTCATTCATTTCCAAAATTCTAGGGGCATACCCCCAGTGTACAAAACTAGCCACTCTGTTCTCTCTCTCTTACTAGTCTCCACCGGTGCGAGGCCGGCTATGCCGGCTACTCGCCTCATCGTCGTCCCTGCTCCTCCTCTCTCGCGATCCCGATGGCCGCGAAGCTCTTGAACCTGAGGCCGCCAGCTGGGCTGCACTTTGCTCTGCCACGGGTGACTACACCAGCTCCAGGAGGTCTGGCACTGTATCTCCATTTCCCCTCGGTCTACAATGACTCTGAGGGAGCGATGTGCCTGGCCGCTACCTCTCCTGGTGCACCTCGGCACTAGTACTTCCATAGTACCCCCCGTCGCAGGGCCTCCAGCTGGTCAAGAGCTCGCCATGCTCGGATAGCCATCTCCATCTCCCGGGCTCGCACCTCAGCCTCCCTCTCCTTCGTCTCAGCAAGGCTGCCCTCTAGTCTCTCCACCGATCCCATCTACCCAAGGCAATGTGTCAGGTTCTCGACACATCCCTCCAGCTCACGTCGACAGGCTAGGGCAGCCTCTAGCTCTTTTCTCTACAGGAAATTCACAAACATGCAAGTCAGGCAAGGATGAACCAAAAGAAGAGTTGCTTCCAATCAAAGGTGTACGGTCCTTACCGTCTCAGCAAACTCCACCTCTCTATCCTCGGCCCGCTCGAGAGCCGCCTCCAGACGGCCCTCTAGCTCCTCTACACTCTCCGCCTGGGTCGAGGGTCCAACTCCCCCAGTCACCCCCGCCCTCACGCAGAGGTATGCTTGCTCGGCTCACTGTCGGACAAGAAGAAAATGGTCAATCAAGTTCATGGAATCCTCAAAGCCATCATCCAATCAATCAACTTTTGACTTACCACCTCTCGGTTATCATGTCTCATGTTCACGATTGTCTGATCGAGAACGGTGATCCGATCCTGAAGGATCTAGACGGCCTCAGCTTCCGACATCTGCATATCAAATTTCATAAACTCATCAGCTGTAATGCTCTTTAATGAAAACATTATACTCAGGAAGCTAAAAGGAGTAACTCACCGCTCGGGTGTCGAGGCGGAGTCGCCCGGTATATCACTCCTGGTAGTCAGCCAGGTAGATCTCGGTCCTCCCCAGGTTCCTATCCCACTCTAGGGAAGGTCCCTCTACAATGCCTCTGCCTCTGCATGGTGGAGCGCTGCCCAGTCCTGGTCGGTCGCCGAGGTTCGTCGGCGCCACCTGTCTGATCCATGCTGAGCTGGTACTGCCATTGGAGGCTGGTGCCACCCCAACGTCCTCTACACCAAGCGCAAGTAGAGCGGCTCCCACAGGTTCACGCAGAATAACAATGTGTCTCTGCGAAACTAGGCGCCCCCTTTTCTCACCCACGGCTGAGGGGTGACATCCTCGCCTGCGTAGGGCGTCCACACCACCTGCCATAACACGAATCAAAAGTTTTTTTAAATTGAGTTCGCTTAATGAATGCACATAACATTACATAACTTATTTTAACCAAACATTTACCCGATAGTGTGAAAACTCATTCAAGGTTGACTGAAGGTCTGAAAGCCGAGTAGCCACTAGCCGACGGTCCCGAACTACATCCCACCTCGCCATCAGTGGGACCGCCTGAGTTCGACCTCACGGGATCGTGCTGCGACCCAAGGGGAACCGAGTGTATCCCCAAATTTGACACACACAAAAGTAGAAAGATCAATCAATCCCAACAGATAATAATAAGTAAACAACAGATTTTGTAAAGATAAACTCATACCTACAAAAAGGGAGTGAAGCTGCCTAGGTTCCCCGAACCTGGTCTAATCGGATCCATGTGATCAAAGAGGTGTGCCAGCATCGCCCTCACCTACGCATATGGATGTAGCACCCCACCTTAGAATCCGGATCAGTTTCCAACTCTCTTTGGACTTAAGGGAGATGCCACAGTGGGAACAACCCAACAGAATATAATCTGGTTGACGAATTACATAAATAAAGAGAACAATTGACAGCGGAAGAAAAATCTCATTTCCATCAATTAGATCACATACCCAAAATCACAATAGTCCAAAGCTGATAATAGGTAAAAGTTCTATACAACAGTCCATTATTACAAAATTTAAATCTTCTGACAACAATCACCTCAACTAGAAAGAAAAAGATCTCTAAAGATTATACCAAATCCTCTCGATCGGAGTCACTATGCACTAACTCCTCGTCCTCACCAAGGGAATCACCTGAAAATGTTTAGCAAGCATAAGTCTAGGAATAGACTTAACAAGTTACTAAATTCAAATTGTTTTCTTTTTGTCCACACCTAACATACTTCGAGAATAATAAAACTTAAAAAAATTTATCATACTTAGAATATCTAAAATGAGGTTGCTGGGGACAGAAAGACAAGTCTGTAGCATAAAACAAGTGTATATATGACTATAACTTCATTTTTTAGAACTCACAAGCCTGTTCAGATTTTTAGATAATACAAACAAAAATTCTCAGAAATTCGTATGACTGAATAGATTTCAGAAAACTAAATTTCAGAATTCACACAATTTTATAAGTCATATGTCTTTATAGATTTCAGATACAAAGATAGAATTTCAGATAACATATGGCCCAGACACAGTGCCCAAACCACCATTAGAAGGTTAGACAGACAAATACTCAGTCGCCAAGGCAATGGTAACGAGTCTTGGTTACTGTGCAGAACTGGGAGAAATTCTCCCCACCTTAACCAGTAAAACTTGTCCACCTCCAGGATTTTCCCTCTTGCCCTCGAGGTCAGAACAGAGTGAGCCTCCCCATAGGGGCATTTCTATAGCTTGGCTCTATAACTTTCTATGGCAGCGGTGTCCATATAGCACGTATATACATATATATATATATATATACACCAAAAACCATACATCACAGTGTACTCTTTTCACTAATCCGTACTTCAACTACACTTTTCAACACTTCTCAGTTACTGTTACGATATCTTAATTTATGAAGTTTTCAGAATATACACTACAATAGGTTTCGGGTTTCTGCATAGAAAATAGGGTTATTTCTAGGTTACACATGCATTGAAAACAATTCATAATTTCAAGTACAGAATTTTTGTTATCATGAAATTTCTATAGTAGGTTTCCAACTTAGTTCTTTGTCATTTCCCAATTTTTTAGATATTTCTGAATCAAAATGGACATTCAAAAATCTCTTTTTCTTGATTTCTAGAATTTGGGATAGAACATGCAGATTGCACATGGGTGAGTCGACTCCACCATTGGCTGAGTCGACTCCACCCTGCAGTTTCAAAGGGCTGGGTCGACTCCACCATTGGCAGAGTCGACTCCACCCTATGTTATGTCAATTAACTTAGAATAAAACCAGAAAGGGATACAATGAAACATGTTTTACGTCTATACATATTTCTTTTGACCCAAAACCACTGAAAGCAAGTTATAACATGTAAAAAAAAGGGTTGTGAATCTTAGGAACTTGCATGGATGTGTGGACATATTGCATGGTATGCTAGTTAAACAGAAATGGAAATTTGGAACTAAACCAAAGCAAGTACAATGAGATATGTTTTATGACTATGCATATTTTTTCTTAACCTAAGACCTCTGAAAGCCGTTTAGAACATGCCAAAAGGATGTGTTGAACCTTAGGAACTTGCCTTACATGAAGAAAAATGACAGATCAAAAGAACACGCTTCTCGATGCAGTTTCCTTGCTGACCCTCGCCTACTACAATGCTTGCAACAGTCTAGAAGTCCTTCGAAAGACACCCCCGCACTCCTCCCCTTTCCCAAAACCTCCCTCAATCACAGCAAGAAGGCAGTACGAGTGCTCACAACATTCTCTCTCTGAACAGAGAAGCACAGAACTCTCTACGGTTTGTAGAAAAAAAAAGAGAAAAGGGAGTGCCAACTCCCTTCGAACGTGATCCTTTAAAGGGCGTCATACGGTTGTTATCAGGGGTTTTAAATCCAAACCCTTAATTCAAATTAACAAATCTAATGGCAAAGGAACACTCTGAAACGGTCAATCGTACAGCGTGAAATCCTCTCGCACGCGGGGATCTGGCTGCCGTTCGAACGGAAATCACGCATAGTAACGATTTTCACTATTCATTAGCCACTTTAAAATTTTATATCTCATAATATAAAAAGAATTTTAAAAATCTAATTGTTGCCCATGAATCACCTCGATTTACTCTATCATAGAAAATATAAAATAAATAAAAACCCATGAAATGAAAATCACCCCCAAATGAACAATAACCTGTTCAAATGAATAGTGGGACATTTAAAACCAACTACATAGGGATATTTTTCTCTATTCTTCTATTTGTGTATATGTATATATACATATCCTCTTCCCTTTTTCTTAGAAGATGAAAACTATGGATAGGACAAATTAAATTATATATTTTTAATTACTCAAAACTGGTTTATAATTAAGAGATAAATTTGTCTACTCCTTTATTATTTAGTTTAATTCAACAAAATATTAGTCAAACACAAGCAATAAATATTTCACGCATTAACCAAAATATTATATATTACTTATGAATTACGATAAAATTCTCGGGCACTACAGTGGAGGCCTTCGCTCGAGGTCCCATATCAACAGTAAGTACGTCAGATTCACATTATTGGAGGCGTTCGTAAACAGTAGCCTGCCAAAGAAGTAGAGGAGGAAGTGTCGTATCTCCTGCAGCTCCCTCGTCTCTCGCACCATGATCCTTTGATGTACTCACTCGAGGTACGTATCTAAGTCCTCCATTGGTCCCTGAACCACCCCGGCTAACCCCATCGCGGCATTGATCCTCCCAAGAGGAAGGGTGGTCACCAGTCTCCTAGTCCGGGTCAGTCGTGTCCCGAGCAACCTGTCAATCTCCTGCTGATAATCCTTGAGCTCTTGACCTAGCACTAGTGTCCCGGCCACGGGCAGCCCCGTCAAGTAGGCAACATCTTCATGCGTGGGGATCATATGTCCCCACGGCATCACAAAAGCTCTGCAGCTATCTACCCATCTCTCCCGGAGTGCCGCTAGGAATGTAGCGTCGACTGGGAAAGGTCTGATCCTAAAGAAAGGACCGAACCCTAGTCGGTCCACCCACCTTCGCTGATCATGGGAAAGGGCATGGTACCACGCCCACACCAAGTCACATGAGACGCGGGCTCGAATCCTCCGTCGGCCCTACACACATACACACAAAAGAGCGACCAGTTGATTAGCCATAACCTTCAAAGCAAGCCACAAAAGAAACCCCGTGCACCTATAACGTTGACACCAGGGTGGCCAGATCACTAGCTCCCTAGTTCTCTGGGCGACCAAGTTGCTTGCCGCCATGTGTCTCCTGGACGGCCAGGTCACTGGTCGCCCAGGCCTATTGACGGCCATGACTCTGGCTGCCCACAGGACATCCCCCTCTTCCACCCCATCCAATTCATTCCTCCTTCTCCCACATACTCTAGCTCAATTGGAAAATCACCCAAAACCACGGGAACTCACCTATCTACGTGGTACTTCCTCCTCCTCCTCTTCTTCGGCTTCATCCGGTGCAGACCCTTCTTCTTCCTCCGAACCCTCTGCACCATCGCCATGGCCGGATGGGTCTCCCTCCGTGGATGCAGCAACTCCTTCTTCTCCTTCTACACCATCAGGGGAAGAGGAGGCCGAAGTGGACGAGCTAGCAGAAGCTTCTTCCTCACTCTCGTTCGAAGATGGGGCTTCATCACCAAGACTCAATCGAGCTCTCCGGGGTCCCATCTCTTTCAATCTCGAGCCCAAGCAACCTGAACCAAGCCCTAGCAATAGGAATCCTCAATGGAACAACTCTCTCAAGCTCTGGCACCTGTGGGGTTGAAGGGAAGCATCAAATGTGCTGGCCGTCACATGTGGGGATAGGCAGCCTTTGATGCCCTCCATAAGAGGAGGGCGGCCAAGGTGTTGGCTGCCCACCAGAGACGGGGGCGGCCAACACTCTGGCCGCCCTCCCCATGTTCAGCCAAAAAAAGAAGGAAATAAAAAATAAAAAATAAAAAAGAACTCTATAATTCATTTATTGTAGGATTTCCATCAAACATCTAGATACCCGGTATCCAATCACCAATGAAATCACAAAAACATTTTATTACCTTTGTTTTTTTTCCTTTACAAGCCAACAAAATCAAAACTAGAAATGCTGAATAGGCGCCAAGAATCAGGTTCACTGCCTCATAAAAAAACTCATTTACGGCTAGCCTAAAACTCCGCAGGTAGCCCGTATATCTTCTCAATTCAACTTTGTCCTCCTCTACGTCAATCCAAGCCTGGATTACGGTGGCATGGCATCTCCACGCTTTCCCGATCTTTCGAAGTCACCGCCTATCTTCATCGGTTCCCAAGAGATGCCTCGTGATTAAAGCTCCCCTCGAGGCGGCCCAGGGGATCCGTCTAGGCAGTCCCACCTAGCGATGGCAACGATGGGCCTGGTACAACACCAAGTCCTAAGCACCCACAACCCATAACTCCCGCTCCTGTGTCCCTCGTACTCTGAATTCTTCGCGTTGGTACATCATCGGCACGAACATAAATTCATCCTCGGGTAGGAAGTTCAGATAATCTCACTAGTCATCTCTGGTCTTAAAAAATGTTGTCTTACATGTCACTTGATCTTCGAGACCAAAGATGGCGCTAGCTAGATAGAGTGCGCTCTTCTCGAAGATTCAGGAGGCAGTGGTCATTGTGTCATCAAAGTCGAAGCTCAAGTGGATCTCCATCCACACCTGTAGTAAGTAAAGGCTCCCCATGGTGCTTCCACCTAAGCTCATCTGAGTAAGCCCGCAATATAAATGAGCAAGCATTACCTTGGAGAGGGAGCGCATGGTCCATAAGAGAGTAAGTGGTCCCACACACTCTTGCCTCAGCACGTCTCCAGTCGTGGGGAAAAGTAACGCCCCGCTGAGGTGGAGTGTCAATCCTCGCATCAGCCGATCTGCCTCCACCAACCTATCATTCACCTTGCCCAGTATCTATCCAGCTAGGTGGTCAACTAGTATCCCTCGTTGGTCTGTCATCCGCTGAACCTCTCGCTTATCATGCACAATCTCGGCCAGGATTTCCTCCCAGGGAGGAAGGTCGATCAAGTCACCTGCGTCCAAGTCACTCCATTAAAAGAGGAAGTCAATCTCTTCCACCAGCACCAAGGCCTTGAACTCGGCGAACACAAAGGTGTGGGTCTCCAGATGCCACAGCTCGATCAATGCGCCTAGGGCCTCCCAGTTCCACCTCATGCTATTAAAACGCTTAGCCATGATGACTAGGCGTGTGAGATGCTACTGATGCATACAAACCCTCATATCGGGCGTGATCGCCGCTAGTAGATCATGAAGCCATCCGTAGCGGCGGGCGTGCCTTGCCCCCTGGAAGGCTCGGACAGGCTACACAATAAGAGAAGATAAGAACATAATAATCAAAAGCTAATCTTGAATATCAAAAATTAATTGCTATCACATACACATGCCATGGCTCTTACCTGGCGGTTCTTCACAAGCTCGCTTAGGTGGCCCTTCATCTCGGAGAGGACGCCGAGCTCGGTGCTCCCGGATGGATTGGAAGAAGAAGACGCCATCTTGGAGCTCCTCTCTTGATGGTATCAGCCTTCCTTTGCGTGAACCTTAGCTTGATAACAAGGGGCATCATGCCCCGACCTTTTATGGAAGAGAGTCCCACCTATTTTGGACTCCCCGTGCACATGGGATAAGAATACGTGGGTGGCCAAGTCATTAGCTGCCCACCCCCATCCTAGACGGCCACCAGTATGGCCGCCCATCCCCTGAAGAAGGCAGGCCCTTTGGCCTCCTTGAACTTATGAATAAAATGAGGGGGCATGGCTCTGTTTGATCAAGTTCACGGTTTAACTATCAAATGCTATTCATGTTTTATTATTCATATTATGTGTGAACTTGTCTAACGTGTGTTAATGCAGCTGCAGACAACAATGGCTAACCAAGCGTCAACGTGACGTCGTCAGATTATTATTACATTTTAGGTAGAACGCCGGAGGCTAATAGCTTCGGGCGTATAAACTCTGAGTTCCTGTTTAATAAAAACTGTGAAGAGTTTATACTCCTTAAGCTATTCAATGGCCGCCTGCTACCCCAATATGGGATGACAGACTTCCCGAACTCTCGACTGTGCTAAATGACGAACGTGGAACGATGGATCCCCATCAGGTTCTGGACTATGTCTGTCATCAAGCACGTGATGACAGACTTCTCGAACTCTTGACCGATCAGTTCAGAGGTAGGCAAATAAATCCTTCGGCTTTGCATTAGATAGGTTTTTTTCCTTTAAACCCATCATGCATCATATAGGTCCCTTTTTTTAGTCCCACCGCCATAAAATAAAACAAAATAAAATAAATTGCATGCATGCATATCATCCAGGGAATTTGCAAGCGAAGCAGGGAACGTCATGCTGCTTTGACCGCCCCATGGTCCCTTAGCTCTGCGCCGATTTACCATGTTTCTCGATATTGCCAAACTTATGTGAATGAGTCTACTTGATTCCACTCCAATTCAACCAGCTGAAAGTGTGTTTTGTGTATGACTGTTTTGAGTATTTTGAGATTTGACAGGTCATTGTTTCTCGTATCCTGATTTTTTATTTACTCCTCTTTTAGATCTTGTATCTCCTTGAGCTGGATTGCGTTCATCCCCTCAAGTCCCGCAGCACTATGCTAGGGGGTCCCACTGACTGCAGGTACAAGCCCTCTTAGATTAATTGTCCTTGCTTCCTTTTCCAATGACTTATCCTATCACTCAATGCTCATGCGATCCTACATGAAGCTCAATTTTTTCTCAAGAATCTCTTCAAACGGGCTGTCCCAATTAGGCTTGTTTCTTTACTGAAACACCCATTTATCAATCCTCCGGGCTCCCTTGCAAAACGGGCGTTCTAGACGGGCATTTGTAGATGCCTAATTTTGGACATCCTGCAGATCCCCAGTTAGACCGTCATTTGAGTGACGCAGTCGTTTTACCCGTGTTATCATCGTTTCATGTTTTTAAGTCCAGCCCTAACACACCCTGTTATTGGGTCACCCTCACTCGTAGGGGCCAAAGGCCCATGGGCTGGGCGGGCAAACCCCTGGCCACCTAGCATGCTAGAAGGCAAGGGCGATTGCCGCCCTCATCCCCCGGAAGGCCACTAGTCTGGCCGCCCAAGTCCATAGAAGGCAAGGGTGATGGCCGCCTACCTCTTCCCTGGAAGGCCCAATACCTGGCCACGCAAGCCCTTAAAAGGCCACCTCCCTGGCTGCCTACTCCCTCATGGAAGGCCAGGACCGTGGCCATCTTCCTGTAATGGTTTGGCCAAAGAACGTGTCTCGTTCTACCGCCACATAACCCCAACCCTCCCTCATCACCCACGTTTGATCCCATGATGTCCGAAGCTTCTAGAGTGAGCCCCGGGACACAAAACTGGACTCTCTATCACACAAGAGAGGGGACTCACGAGACTTTGGGGGGCAGAAGGAGGCCTGGGTGAACTTGGCGATCTCAGAAGGGGAGTCGAAGCATGGGATCGAGACTCGGAGGACTTGGAGATAGTTCATCACTTATTCCGAATGTCGCTTCTAGGTAGCCACGAGCTTGGCTACCCCCGGGTTTGACCTCTCGCTCTCATTATTCTCTGCTTCATCTCTACAATTCTCCTCCCTGTTTGCATCATAGCATATTAGAATCAATCAAATCCCATCTAGAGGTTTTCCATTTTAAACAAACGGGAAGGCGGGTGGTCGAAAGTCTCGACCATCCCCCCTTCCCACAACCCCCAGGTAATCACACCTCTACTTTCTTCTTCCTAATTATTGTGAGAACTCTTACTACACTTCACATAACTAATGGCACCTTTTCCTTTTGTTTTCGTGAGCTTTTGTCACTGTTTGTGGGGTCTTTGGCATTTCGGGACGTAACAGGGCTCTCCGCTCTTGGCCGGCCAGGGATGGAGAAGATGGGACCCCATACTCTCTTTACTTGAAGGCACTCCTACGTGATCACACAATTCCTGTGAGGTTCAGGTAATAACCTCTGGCGATCACATTGTTCTATCTATTCTAACCTTTACGTTGTAGGAACGTGGACGAACGGATAGGCATTGCTCTCTCATAGCCTTGTGAGGGAACAAACGCCATGCCAACAAATCATCCACGACGTCGACCAATCGCCGCCACTATCGTCGGCGCCTACACTCCCAGAAGGACGTATCTCATTGCCAATCATGTTCGGAACCTCACCAACAGACATGACTATTCTAGCGGACTTCACTATTGTCCACAGGATGACCGGGTACAACAGCATCATAGGGAGGGGTATCCTCGGCACCCTCCGGGGTGTCCCCTCCTCCTACCATCAAAAGTTGAAGTTTCCCACTCCTCACGGGGTGGGGGAATTTTAAGGAGATCAGAGGGAGTCCAGGAGGTGCTACTTGATCTCTACGCGTGATCGATAGAACGAGGAAGTGCCGCCTGAGAAGAAGACGAAGATGGAAGGCCCGGGTCCGAGTATGAGCACCCCAGTGGAAGATTTGTATCTCATCCAAGCGGGGAAGTGAAGTCCCACGATCAAATGACACCCAAGAGGGGGGTGAATCGGGTGAATACAATTTTTAGGAAAACTTAGCCGATTTAAACCAAGTATGATAAAATAGCAACTATTAAATTTAGATCTGATACAAGGCAAGTTAGATCTATCAAAATTAACCACCACAATAGCTCCTTGGTACCAGGCAGAGTTGGAGTCCAGAGATTCTCTCACGCAAGGTGTTATTGTCCTGACAATACTAACATTGTCAATCTAAACCTAGCTTTTGATATACCAAGGATCTGTTGTAAGAATGATCAATTAAACTAGATCTAAGCGGAGAAAAACAAACGATTTAATCTACGAGAGCTTGCACAGAAAGGAGATAGGAGAAAAGGGCCAAACCATACAACAGATAATGATTTTTAGGTGGTTCGGATGCCACGACAGTAACCTACGTCCACCCCTCATAGACTGTGAGGATTCACACACTATCTTGTAAAGGATCACAAGATCTAAACACACACCCACTCGTAGGATGAGAGAAACTCCCACGAAGGTGCAAATACACCAAAAACACACAAGGATCTGAAAGATCCAATACACACACACACACAGAGAGATCTGAGTGGATCCACACACACTTGAGTGTTTAGAGATTACAAGAAACAAACACTTGAAGCTCAAGAATTTTGGAAGAAGAGACACAAAAGAAAAACTTCAGGTTTAAGCTCCCCCTTAGTGGATGAAGAGAATCTTTGTTGAAGCTTGCTTCTCAGCTTGATTTCCACTTGAATGGCTTCAGGATGATCTTCAAATGCTTGAGATTTGATGAAGAATGCTTGGACGAAATACTGTTCACATAACTTTTCCTGCAACACTCCTTCTCCCTTGGCAGCCCCCTTTGATCTCTCTTAAGTGATTAGGGTTTTTAACCCCAATGAGATGTTTTTATACATCTTAAATGGTCAAGAGACAAGCCAGGAACCAGATCCACAAATCATGGCATGTCTGGTGGCTTTGGGATTAAAAAATCCAAGGAGAAGGGCTTCCCATGTTGAAGAAACACAAAGTCAACAATTGCTGCCTTGGGGGGTTCGGTCGACCAGGTAGAACGGGGCGGTCGACCTAACTTTTACAGGTTGAAGGCTTTTGGACGTTGAAAAATCCGGTCGATCGGTGTAGGAGGGGCGGTCGACCGAACTATGTAAAGTTACAGATTTTTCAGCTCTGGGAGATTAGGTCGACCGTTCCATCTAGCCAGATCGACCGAACTCTAAAAAATATGCAAAAACATCATTGTTAGCCCATAAATCATATCCTTATATAATATACTTTCAAACCACATTTTGTTTCAAGCATGTTGAGTTGGTTTAGACTTATTCTGGGCTTTGTGGAACACAAACCTTTTTGAGCGAATTCTTGTGATAGAAAAAGACATGTGAGCCTACATGAGTGCTTACATCAGTAAAACTGGATATACTCAAAACATTCATCATACTGGGGTTTTGTTATCATTAAAACCACCTGGTGAGACTCAACAGTCTCCCCCTTTTTGATGATGACAAAATATTGGATTATAAGAGCAATGGCATGCCTTGATAATCAAATTGAGTATGGGCAAGGCGATCAACCAAGAATTCATTCATTTTGCAAAGCAACACAAACCATTCCATATTTTATTTGCCAAAATAGATAGGAAATGAGAGACAAGATCCAACCATTTGATATTAAATACCAATTGCATTCATTTCATCATTTCATTACAAAGTACATTGATGCTTAAGAGAATGCAAGACTTCTAGACATCATAACAAAGGGAAATGCAAAACTGACTCATAAAATGCAATGACTCACAAAATGTTCTCACAAATCATCATTCATACAGAACATAAGAACATGCATGCATAAATTATACAAGACCTACATAACTACTTCTCCCCCTTTGGCATCATCAAAGGAGGGGATAGGATAGACAAATAGGAGACCCAAAAGACACACGACCCAAGTACAACAGTCTAGAGGTAGGAAGCAAAAGAAAAATCCTCATGGGTCATCTGCAGGAGGTTGATCCTTTGGAGGAGGAGGTTGATAGCCAAGGCGGCTCCTGATATCCACATGGGAATGGTCTTGGAACTGAAGCCGGTACTGAATGTTAGCAATGGAGTTGTCACGGGCTATGTCACGGCGCGACATATCAAGAAGTGTGGTGTTCATAATGTGAAAGGCCTGGCTAGAGTCTACATGACTGTCGATGAGGGTGGTCATATGGGTGGAGAGAGTGGTCATCTGTGTGGATAAAGTGTCCAAGGCTGTGGAGAATGAATCAACCCGACTTGTCATGTCGTCAAGCATATCACCCATAGTGTCTATGTGATCCCTAATGGTAGAGAGCTGACCCCCAAAGGTGTCCACTCGAGTCTCTAGCCCCGGAAGACACTTGTCAAAAGTCTCATAGTCTACCCAAGAGTGCTGTCCGGCCCCCTGAGTAGAAGACTCCCCACGAAGGAACTGTGGTATGGGAGGCATCTCTGGATCCATATGATGAGGTGAAGGTGGAGGAGGCTGATCCTCCGCCTGGACAGGAGGGGGGACTTCCCCTTGAGCCTGCTACTGCTCCTGTTCCTGCTCTTCCTCACTTTCAGCTTCTTCTCCATAAACGGGCACATTCCGGTGTAGCTCGCCATCGGGACCATAGTAATACCCAAAATCTGAGAAGATTTTATGCTCATTGTAGATATCATCCTGTCGGACTCTAATAAATAGTTCATCACCCAAATTTATCCCAGCATATATGAATACTCTTGTCAGCTGTGAAGCATAAGGCAAAGATCTCCCCAGTTGGGTTCGGCATGTTCCGATCAAATCTGTCATAAGTCGACCCATGTTGACTAAATCTCCATTCATAACATGGTAAAATAGAAATCTGTGCACCTCTGTCACTTCATTGCGACTCCCACTTCTTGGATATATAAGAGAGGTAAACATGTGGTGCAGAATGCGCTGCAGTGGCGGAAAATAATTTGCATTTAATGTAATTAAGTCACTAACACCACGCACATAGTCACAATTTATCATAGCAATAAATGTGTCCTCAACTTCGCCATGACCAAAAGTCATGTCAGCACCCCTGGCTGAAACTCCTAAGACCCACCGAAAAAGATCGAGAGTGATATGAATCTCATCATCTTGAACAACCGTGCATAACTCTTCATTCCTCGCAACCAAATTTCCATAAAATTACTGCACGAGATTGGGATAATATCAAGTATATCTAGTGACAAAATCAGTCCAACCCTCTTGAATCTGAAAAAGAGCACATAGATCGGGCAGAATCTCGTTCACCTCATTGAAGTCGACCAATCGAGGGTCGATAATGGGCCGTGGAGGCATCCTAGGTGCACGACGAGGTGCAGGTGCCCGCTGTGGTGGATGAGTTGGGGCGTCTCATCTCTGACCACTGGGTTCCCCTTGGGCAGAACGTCGAGAACTCCGTCGAGGCGGCATCCTAGACTAGAAAACTCACTGTGGAAACCCTTGAAGGATCAATCTCAACCCTGGGGATGAAGATGGACCAAAGGACACTCCTAGGGCTTGGAATGATCTTCTCCATAATCTGGAACCTTGAGTAGGTCTTCACGAACACACGAACGGCCGCGGAGATATCGTCTCGAAACCGTAACGAATGGACTAGATCTTGTGCGGGTGAAGAAAGAATTAGGTTTTTGGGCTAGGGAAGTGAGGTTTTGGTGTTCTAGGGTTAAGAAATAGGGTATGAGAGAGAGTGGGGGCATTGGATTGAAGAAAGGGAGTGTGAAGACCCCTTTAAAAGGGGTTCGGATGTTGGTTCGGCTGGGCCGGTTCGCCGAGTTCGGTCAACTGGTGCGAGGGTGGCGGTCGACCGAAGTGGTCGACCTAGCCCTAAATTACATTTATTTTATTTTTCATCATCATTTTTTTTAATAACTCCTTCAACCATTTTCTATTGAACCAACACTGAGGAATAATGAGAAAGAGTGACTTGGAATGAGAACAGATGAGATATAGAGAAAATTCTCTAGCTCCCCCTCAGAAGGTGCCTTAGATCCAGAAGTCATTGGGTCGACATTTATTTAATCAAGGAATGTCTAACCTTAGAAATATTTCAAGGAAGGATGTATATATATATAAATACATTCAAGCATGCAGGGATGTAGATACACATTAAGGTATTGAAAATAAATGCATACAATATGCATGATAGTCTACCCTTTATGCAAATGAGTTCTTTCTACATGTGCAACTTTTAACCTAAGTGCATACCTAGGTATGTATGCTCCCTTGCACATGCCCAGTTCTCTTCTTATTTTGCTGAATTATTCTTGGTTTAGGGGTTTTATGAAAATATCAGCTAACTGATATTGTGTGTCAATGAAATTTAATTCAAAGACCCCTTTTCCTATATGATCTCTCAGAAAATGATGCCGAATATCAATATGCTTTGTCATAGAATGTTGAACATGATTTTTTGACAAACTGATTGCACTGGTATTGTCACACAAGATTGGAACACATTTCATTTCAACATCCAAATCAAGCAATTAATTTTTTATCCAAAGTACTTGGGCTCCACAACTTCCGACGGTGACATATTCAGCCTCGACCATTGAGAGAGCTATTGAATGTTGTTTCTTGGAGGCCCATGAAACTAGGCATCTACCAAGAATGGTGCAGACACCAGAGCAAGCGAGAAGCATAAATCGGCAAGCCGTCGGTACCGAATGCGTAGCACCACTCGAGCTACACAGGCATCCCTATGGCTTGGTGACAGTTTGGAGTCTCCGTCTTGAGTCCTAGTATTTTTAGTATTTATTGGGTTTTATTTAGTATGTAATGTGTGCTTATTTGGTTTTATTTGGGTTTGAGAGACTGTAATTAGGATAAATAAATGGGTTTATTTTTAAAAGGGCCACCTAGGGCCAGCGGCCCCCCTCACCCTCTTCCCCATTGGGCCACCTAACTTCTAGGGACAATGGGGGCTGGCCCATTGTCCACCTTGGACTTGGACCATTGGACCAAGAGAAGGGAAATTCCATTTCTCTTCTTTAAAGGGGGTGCCCCCTCTTTTGTCTCTATAAGGCATTTTTTTTATGTGTTTTGACCACATGGGAAAAAAATTAAATTTGGCATCCCCAATGTATCCCTCCCTAACCCTAGATCTGAGGGTAAGGTTCGTCATTAGCCAAGGGTTTCCCATTCGTATATAATGCTTGTATTTTCCATTTTTCACACAATTAATCAAAGAATTTCAGCAAATATTGCTCCAAGGCGAAGGCCACCCCCTCTCTCTCTCCTCTCCCTCCCCTTGCAACTGTGAAGGCTGCTATTCTGAGGTGTGAAGCCTCCCTTATCAGAGTGTGAAGCTCAGCACCGCCGTCGCCGCTGCCATCGAGCCGCCGTCGCACCACCACCGCCTCGTCGTCAGAGTTCTGTCTAACTCTGGACAGCAAGCCAAAGGCTGAATTTTAGCTCTCAACTCATAGATCTGATCAGGCTAAAAATTTCAGGGTGAGTTCCCCTTGTAGTTCCCACGTCCACAAAAAATTTCAAGTTATTTCCTCGTCGTTTGCCCCCCTTTCCCTTTAAATTCCCACAGCCTACACAATCTGCCCCTATGCAGACTTGTGTTCCAGTAGCCTAACTCTTCACCTATTAGATCCCCTTTCCAATTTCAAATCGAGCTAAAATTTGGACTGAGACTTCTGTCCACCCAACCCTCATCCCACAATTTTTTTTAAGATTTTAGGAGTCCGTTTACCTTTTCTTAAAACCACTGCAAAAACCGGACCTTGTTCTGTTTCCCACAGTCCAGATCTGACCAACCCTTGTTCTAAAATCCATTTCCCCCCTCAAACCCCCTCAAAAAATTACAAAACAATTATCCTCGTGTTCCTTACTTCCCCCTCTATCTTCCATAAAATTCCCAACTCCCAGATCTTAAGTTTCAACTTCGATCAACTTGCTTCATTAGGTAGATTTGAATCTGCCCAGTCAGATCAGAGTTTAGGAGTCAGTATGTTCATAAATACCCCACGAAAAATCCAAGGCCAAAAAAATTCCTGTAACAGCCTATGGTCGTAGATCTCTGAGAGGGCTTCGCGACGGTGCCAGTTTCGTGTCGATCCTACGTTGGATCTGATCACAGGATTTATTCTCACTGGGTTGCATAGTTTTGAAACTACAGAATTGGCCCGGGGCAGCAAGCTTCAACACTTGATGAGCTGAGCCATCCCGCCTTCCACAAGGTGAACCAGTGCAACCGCCTTACGGGGATCGTTCCTCCAGGTGGCCCCTACGTAATTGGACCCACCCCGCCCAGATCGGTCGTCCGAGTAGAGTGTGGTCCCCACAACCGTCAGCCAGAGCCGTCCGGCCAGTATCAAGTAGCAGCGTGCCAGCACCAACCGGGCGATTCAAAACGTAGCCCGTCAACCCAAGAGCGCTACTCCCGGGTCCCATTGTATCCCTTTACTATACCTCCCTGCGTGGAGTGGGCAATAAAATTCAAGTTTATAATTTATTTGGTAATTGTCTAACCGGGAGTGCGGATCTTGGCCGAGGTTGTCTTCCCCACGCCCGGAGCGTGGAGGTAACGATCTCTCCTCCTCGGCATATGCCTATTTAGTATATGATTATATGCCGCTGCATGAGTGTATTGGAATTCTAGCTCGTTAAATCTTTTTTAATCACCGCTGAGAGAGAGAGAGAAAACTCATCCCGTGACTCAATCCGAGCACGGAAGTGAGTTTAGCCATCGTTGACTCTGCCAGTTTCTCAACCGCGCGGATCTACGTTTCCCTCGCTTGGGACGATGAGTGTGCTCGCATTTCTGTTTATGACATCTACCCGTAGGAGCTCTTAGTGTCGAGACGAGGTAGCTCTAATGGTCGTGTAGTTGCTGGTCGTGTCGTCCAATTTGTCACATCGTCACATAGAGTCCAAGGTTCGCATCATTTGGCATCGAGTCCCTCATTCGTCCCGCATCAGTTTGGTATTAAAGCGAGTTTGAGTCTAGGGTAGTCGATCCGAGGTGTCTCATTGCGTCCCTCTATTCGGTATATCAAAAGGTGTTCCGGAACGATAGGTTACGCCTGTTGGGATGGTAGCACACTTGCGTGAGTGCGATCTTCGGATCCAACCTCCGCCACGTACCAGATATTGGTTAAGTCTAGGTTCATCATCTTTGCTTTAGTCCGTGTATCCTAGTCACGGTGTCATTTGCATGCCCACCCGTAGAGGTACCCAATACTCACCACCACCACCTATGGCGGATCCCCACGCCCGTAGTTTCGATGAGCCTTCGGTGGCCGAGATGTTCCGATCTCTCATGGATCGATTCGATACGCATATGGATGGGCTTAGTACGCGTGTAGATGGAGTAGGTACGTGTCTAGAAGGAATGATGAAAGCCTTATAAGATCGGGCCGAAGCATCAGACCAATCTATCTAGGGTTTGGTGGGGAGAATTGTTGTCCTAGAGAAGGCCCCGGTTGAGGCGCAACCCGCGCCGACAAATGGCCAATAGGAGCCGGTTCAGCAACCTGCTGCTCCAAGGGCTCAAGGGGTAGATGATAGGAGGCAGCGAGTGCCCGAGGTGGATGACTATGCATCCGATAATGAACATGGGGGTTATGGTCGTGACTGTCGAGCCCAACGATGGAATCATGATTACGATGACGATGATCGCGTTCTTAGGAACGCGCGTGCGGACCCTCCCCTTTTTGACGGGTCCTTGGACCCAAAGGTCTATCTAGATTGAGAGGCCGGTATGGATCGGTACTTCGAGCGATTTAAGATGATAGACCACCGAAGAGTTCGCTACGCAAAGATGAAGTTGCAAGGGCAGGCACAAACCTATTGGACTAATGTGGAGAGCCTGTTGATGCAGCAACATCAACCCCAGATCGGTACTTGGGATGATATGGAAACCAAATTGAGGCAGAAGTACCTTCCTTCCACATATCGCCAGCATCTCATAGATAAATGGCAGAGTCTCACCCAAGGAAACCGATCCGTGACTGAGTACACCGCTGAGTTCGATGAGTGTTACTTGCGGTGTGGAGTTACGGAAGAGAGCACCATGACCATCTCAAGCTTTCGAAGAGGTCTGCGGCCACACTATCAATATGAACTTTTTCGCCACAATGTGTCCACTTTGGAACAAGCGTATAAGGTTGCTTTCGAATTGGAGCAAATTGAGGCCGAGTTCGAGCCTACCCAACGGTTGGGCCTTTTCCCTTTGCGTAGTGTCGAGCCCCGCAGCTCTTCAGGCACATATCAGAGGGCCCCCATGGCCCGACCTCAGGAGCCCACCCATCCAGAGCTATTCACTCCAAGGCCTCGCCCTCCCCCATCGAGGGATCTTCCTCCTCGACCCCAACAACCTGCACCCATTGTCCGTCCACCGACGCCCGTACCTCTTGCCCATCCCCTGTTGCCTACAACTGTTGTCCATCAGGAGGATAAGGGTAAGGGACCTTTCATCGGGGAGCCTAGTGGATCACTGTAGCAGTGTTTTTGCTGCAATGGGTTTGGCCACTTTGTAAACCAGTGTCCCACTCGTCAATCTTTAGTCATTGGGGACACACAGGTCGGGGATGCCTCATCTTCAGAGCTTGTGTCAGTCAGCTATGAGGCGGAACAGGAATTAGCTGACGAGTTCTTTAATAATGAAGATGACGGCCATGATGCTCAGCATCCAGACGATGCCCAGTTGGGGGTCGTCAGGTGTATTCTCACCCAACCACATGCCAGTGATGACTGGCGTCGGACCACTATCTTTCATACATATTGTAGGCTAGGCGGGAAAGTTTGTAAGGTGATTATCGATAGTGGGAGTTGTATCAATGCAATCTCCACGTGCATTGTTTCTCATCTTGGTCTTACTCCCGTGGACCATCCTTGCCCCTATCGAGTATCATGGGTGGATTCCACCTCCATTCCGATCAGGCTGCGATGTCTGGTCCCACTGCAGTTCCATGCCTACCGTGACGAGATCTGGTGTGATGTCTTCCCCATGGAGGTGGGCAGTATTATTCTTGGTAGGCTGTGGTTGTTTGATCGGGATGCCACACTCCATGGTCAGTCGAACACTTGTACCTTCGACCATGGTGGCCAACGGATTACCCTTCACCCCTGTCAGCCCAAGAGTCCTTCAGTTAGGGGTCCTACTGGTCCTAGTACTCCGGAGCCTTCCATCCCCGGACCCAGTACCCAATCCCCAGCTCGGGCCATGACCGTTACATTTGGGAAAGGCGAGCCCCCGTCTAGGAGGTTGATGTTGATTAGCTCCCGAGAAATGGAGCGGGAGGCTAGTAAGGGGAGTCCTGTGTTTGCTATCACGGTCCGTGAGGTGGAGCGAAAGTTCGAGTGTGAACTCCCACCCGATGTTGTTCCCATTCTGCAGGAGTGTGCTAATATATTCCCCAAAGAGCCTCCCGAGGGACTCCCACCTATGCGGGATATTCAGCATGCTATCAACCTAATTCCGGGGTCCTCATTTCCCAATCTTCCCCACTACTGCATGAGTCCCACTGAGCACGCTGAGCTAAAGCGGCAGGTCGATGAGCTTATGCAGAGAGGATCTATTCGGGACAGTATGAGTCCGTGTGCTGTGCCCGCATTACTCACCCCAAAGAAGGATGGCACTTGGAGGATGTGTATTAATAGTCATGCCATCAACAAAATCACCGTGAAGTACAGGTTCCCTATTCCCCGCCTAGATGATATGCTTGACATGATGGTAGGTGCCACTATCTTTTTAAAGATTGATCTTAAGAGTGGCTATCACCAGGTAAGGATTAGACTAGGAGATGAGTGGAAGACTGCATTTAAGACCAAGGATGGTCTATATGAGTGGTTGGTTATGCCCTTTGGGCTAACCAATGCCCCCAGCACCTTCATGCGACTCATGACTCAAGTCCTTCAACCTTTCATTGGAGTCTTTATTGTAGTGTATTTTGATGATATTCTCATCTATAGTCGCACTATAGGGGACCACTTGGACCATCTTCGGCAGGTCTACCTACTCTTGAGGGGAGAGCGATTGTTTGCAAACCCACAGAAGTGTGCCTTTATGACTTCTGAGATTACCTTCTTACGTTTCATTGTGTCTAGCACTGGGGTCTCCGGTGATCCGTAGAAGGTTCGGGCCATTGTTGAGTGGCCAGAACCCCGCACGATCCATGATGTCCGCAGCTTCTATGGCCTTGCGACGTTCTATCGTCATTTCATCCACGGATTTAGCTCCGTCACAGCCCCGATCACAGACTGTATCAGGAAGGGCACATTTGTATAGACGAAGGCCGCTGCTGCTGCCTTCAAGGACATCAAGGAGCGCATGACCCAGACACCGATTCTTTGATTACTAGATTTCTCAAAGGTGTTTGAGGTCTCATGTGATGCGTCGGGTGTAGGAATTGGAGCAGTGTTGAGTCAGGAGACCCACCCGATTGCATATTTCAATGAGAAGCTGAATGCCGCGAAACTGTGATACTCTACCTATGACAAGGAATTCTGATGCGGAACGGGACTAAAAAGGACTGGACCTACTATGAAGACCAAGTGCGGCCAGCACTCACACGTGACAAGGCAAGCCGAGAGATCGACCTCCGTACTATTCCTCCGAAGAGAGGCGTCTCTCAACAAGAAACCCAAGTCCACGGCCGTCCCTATGAGGGAAACGAGTGGATCAAAGCGGCAAAGGGAGCCGACGCGCAACTATGGGAGTCTAGTCCGAGCTCGGTGCTCGACTAGGGCCACGGAATGGTGCTCTCAACTCGCAAAACCCACGGTGAATTGAATATGTAGCTAGGATCCTACACTCGCACGCTGCATAATCGAGAGCATACTAGCAAAGCAAATGCCAAGGGAAGGAACGTCGCACGTACCTCCACGCCTAGGCGTGGGGAAGGAACCCCGGCCGAGACCAACAACCCCGATACACGTAGAAGTAATAATACACAATTGACCCAAAATGCCCACTCCTCGCAGGGAGGTAACAGGCTACAAACAGAGGAGTCGGGGCTGCCGATGCACGGGCTGACGGGCAGCACTCGGTGAAGGGGTGGGCCGCGAGGAGGTCCCGGGTAGCTCTGCGAACTGCTGAAAGAACGTCCACCTCTGGAGGGGCTGAGGTGGCAGGAGTCCCCGGTACCTTGCTGTCGTGGGGTCGCTCCTCCGGAAAGAAGAAGGATGTCGCCGATCCTCGGGGAAGCCTCTGGAGTGCGTTCGGAAGGAGGGGACAGGTTGCTGGCCAACCTGCACAAGCCCGCCAAACAGCCCGGGGGCGACTCCGGTAAGCGCCCTTAATCACGTCCTGGACCTGCGAAATTCAGCGAGGGCGCTGGTGGGGATGTCCCACAGGCGCCCGTGGAAGGAGAACTGCAGTCGAGGCCGATGGTGACCGTGGCAATTCGTCAAACACCTGGCGTGCAGTCGGACTGCCTGTCTGCCCACACCGGTAGAGACCAGGAGAACAGTCGGTACGCAGGCTTCCGGACAGATTTAGGGATGGGGTTTTCTCTGGTGGGTAGCTTACAAGTAGGGCTAACAGATGACCAAGGTAGCGGGGGCGGTGCCTTGGAGGATTTGGGCGTGGGCGGGGTGGAAAGTGGGGATCGCAGCCTGCACTTCAGGGCAGTCAGGTCTGTGAACCCGAGATGGGATATGAGGGCGTAGGGGTGCGGATGGAATTCTGACCAGGGGCGGCCACTGGAGATGGAGTGGTGTGTGTGGAGATAGCCCTCCAATTTTCAGGCCATTCCAGTAAGGGGAGGTGGTGGTCCCTTTGGAGGGTACTGCAGATCTGTCCCGCCGGGTTACTGTAGCGCCCAGAGGAGGACCGAAAGTAGCCACAAAGGGAAGTTTCAGCCCCAATGGAGTTTTGGGATGAAACCACCACGAATGGTTCGGGGACAGGGAGGGGAACAACTTATGTGAAGAGGTTGTGGTCGATCGGAGAAGGAACGGGGGTGCACACGGGTGTCCAAGGAGACTCTGATCACAGGCGAGTCTGTCCCGGGAGCAGCCTGAGCGACGAAAGTGTCTACAAAGACAACTTCCTCTGTGATTCGAGTTTTGGGACAAGGCCGGTGGGGTTGGAAGGGGGACTTGTAGGGGAAGAAAAGTCTAGAAGAAAGCCAGACGGTTTGCCCACAGAAAGGGTTCGTACCGACGTGATCTTTGGACCCCTAGCTTGCAGGCAGAGCAGGTGCATCCGAGATTGGATTGAACGCCACCGAGCTTGACGTCGTCTCGCCGCTTGGATCTCTCTCCGACATGGGATGAAGAGACTCGCTTCACAGCACGATCCTCACCTCACCAGGACCTCCTTCTCAAGGGAGTCGCACCCAGGAGTTGGAGATGGAGGAAGAAGAAGATGGGGGATAGGGGAAGAGAGGGGCGTCGCACCCCTTGGGGAAGGATGGAGAAGGTCGCCCTCTCCTTGGTGGTGGCTGCGCACAAGGTTTCTCACAAATTAATTCTTCATTATCTTTCAAAGGAAAAAATACAAGGTTTATATATGGGGAGGGGAGGTGCTAGGGTTGAAACCCTAGCCAAGAGGGAGGGGAGGGGGATGCGCCACATGGCATGGGGAAAAGGGGGGCGCAACAAGGCAAGGGGGGGGGGGAGGGCCGCACCCCTCTTCCTATAATCTAGGAGAGGGGCGGCTGCCACCTTCCAAGAGGAGGGAAAAGAGTTGGGCGCCCAAAACCCTAACCCTAGGTGGGCTAAGCAAGGGAGTGGGTGGCCAGCCCATATGGGCCAGAGATTGAACCAAAAAAAATGGCCCAATAGCCCTATCTCCTATCTAATAAGCATAAAATGGTCCAACTAAAGCCTAATTTGCTCCAAATGGCCTACAAAGGTCCACACAACTAATAAAAGTGTCCACGCAGGGACTAATCCAAGGCCCAACATGGCCTAAAGCATAAAATAACTAAAGATAGCTCTACTAGTCTGCCAAGTGGTCACCGAGCCAAAGGGATGCCGGCATGCTCCGTGTGCTCCGTCGAGTGATGCGGCGCGTGTCCTCACCAATTCTCCCCGGGTGGGAAGAACTCGACCCCGTCGAGTAAGGGTCACGGTCGCTCAAGTAACGCTCCAGCAGGTCCGGGTCGATCCGCTCCAGCTCTCCAAGTGTGATCCAGGTGTCGTCTGTCGCAGGGCGCCCTCTCCAACGCACTAGAAAGCGCTGGTAGGCTCCGCTCCTGGTCGTGGTCACCTGCTCATCCAGTATGCAATCTATATGCTCGCGTGTCTGTAAAGGGGCTGGAGGAGGTGGGCGCTCAGAAGGTGAAATGCTCTCAACAGGAGGGGTAGGCCCAAAAAGCTCACTGGGAATCACCGCGGGATCCCGATATGCCACCAGATCAGAGACATTGAACGTCGAACTGATCCCATAGTCGTCTGGCAGCTCAATCTCATACGCATTCGACCCTATTTGCTTCAGAACTCGGAAGGGTCCTGCACCGCGGTCCTGGAGTTTCTTCACGGCCCCCGAAGGGAACCGTTCAGGTCTAACCCTGATCATGACGTACTCTCCCACTTGGAACTCACGGGTGCGTCGATGCGCATCAGCTAGATCCTTATAACGTGCGTTGCTGGCCTCAAGGTGGTGATGATGCAGACTCCGAACTAGCTGTGTTGACTCATACCTATGTGAATGCAGTGGGGGTCCTGGACATCCAAACACAGACCTAGCATGCCTATGACTCCTACATGATTGGACAACACGGGGAGGACCAGGACAACCAAAGTTGTATCTATCATGCATGGGTGTCCTACGGAATGTGGTAGACTCATGGGGACTAAATTGCCCAAACTCACTCATGACATTCCCTATATGAGACAAACCCCTATATGATGGTGGACATGCAGAAACATGGGGAAGAGACATGTGTCCCTGGCCTCCTAAGCTCGGGCATCTGGATGCCGGTAAGGTGAGGTGTTGACTAGAAGGCCTAGGTGGTGTATGATAGTGGACCTCCTCGACAAGGTGGGGAAAAGAATATGGGTCGAGAGGCTCACTAGGGAGGGGATCGAAAGGGTCAAAGAAATGATGACCCCTCCCGACAGGTCCCTTCACTATACTTGCCCATGTGCGACATTCGCCCAGGTGCAGATAATCACCTTCAGGCACTCTCATGTATGGGGCAAGGGGCTCATGAGGAAGGCAAGGAAGGCAAGGTTCCTCCCTCGGGACCGTGAAACCATAAGCGGGGACAAAATCAACCTCCACGGGTATAGGAAATAATAAAAGGACCTCGGATGTGATATGTTCTATGGTGTAGACCGAGGTAATAGACCCCAAAGCAGGGAGTGTAAAGCTATGACTATAGGGTTGGTCAGACCCTAAGGTCAACATGTAAGTCAACTCCCATTGATAATCTAAACTCCTAAGGAAGTCCTTCACATTTTCAAGAAAGCAGAAGGACCGAAAAGTGGTGTGAAAGGAGTTAAGGGGTATTATTGGGAGGGCTGGTCCCATGGGTGTATAGCAAGGAATGGAGACATCTAGAAGTGGACCCTCCCTTAGCCAGCTAGCTAAAGACTCTCCAATGACCAGTTCACCCTCGGAAGGTAAGAATGTCTCTATATGAGGGTCTAAGGGTGAAGCCTCTCTCTCGGGAGGGGAAACGGAGTCCTCTATGATGTGGAGGGGATCACTCCCTAACTCCTCAACCTCAGTTAGGTACTCCTCAATCAACTCCTGTTCAGCCTCGTAACTCACTGGAACAAACCCAGGTGATGACAGGGAGGTGGTCAGCGTAACGCCGTCATGGAAGACAAACTCACCGGGAAGGTGAGATGGGTGTAAGGTGCAGGTCCTCCTATCCAGGTCGATGGTCGCACTTCTTTCCTCCAACCAAGTTCGCCCTAAAATGATGCATGGACCAGCAAGTGTGCTGATCTTGCACCAAGCGCCATCGAAATATTTAACGGGGCCAAACCACCGTTGAAACTCGATAAAAGCTAAACCATCACGGAGAACAATCTCCCCAGTCTTAGAGAGTGACTCAATAATGTCTTGTGAGACACAGTTAGACGACACCCTACTGATGAAGTCGATCTCCGTATGCATCCCATTAGGTAGGACGGCAGTGGACATGACAGGGCGCTGGAATGACTCGGTCATCGGTATAGGGATCGGGTCTCCCGACGACTGAGTGGTAGGGGCGACACTTAGGGGTCGTACCATAAGAGCATCGAATCGGGCCAATAGGGATGACTAATCTGACATGTGGTCTCGAGGAACCACCATGGGGTTGGCGCGGAGCTGGACATGCAAGACTCAACGAGACAAGGACAAAACTATAACTAGACACAAACCTAACATTACAATGCAATGGTGGGTTACCTAGATGAACTAAGAGACTCAATGCAACCTAGATAACTCTATGGCCTCAATTGCACCCTAGACAACCTAAAGACTCGAATGACCTAAGACCCCAATTTGTTAGAACAAACTGGTTCCCTAGGCTCTGATACCAAATTTGATGCGGAACGGGACTAAAAAGGACTGGACCTACTATGAAGACCAAGTGCGGCCAGCACTCACACGTGACAAGGCAAGCCGAGAGATCGACCTCCGTACTATTCCTCCGAAGAGAGGCGTCTCTCAACAAGAAACCCAAGTCCACGGCCGTCCCTATGAGGGAAACGAGTGGATCAAAGCGGCAAAGGGAGCCGACGCGCAACTATGGGAGTCTAGTCCGAGCTCGGTGCTCGACTAGGGCCACGGAATGGTGCTCTCAACTCGCAAAACCCACGGTGAATTGAATATGTAGCTAGGATCCTACACTCGCACGCTGCATAATCGAGAGCATACTAGCAAAGCAAATGCCAAGGGAAGGAACGTCGCACGTACCTCCACGCCTAGGCGTGGGGAAGGAACCCCGGCCGAGACCAACAACCCCGATACACGTAGAAGTAATAATACACAATTGACCCAAAATGCCCACTCCTCGCAGGGAGGTAACAGGCTACAAACAGAGGAGTCGGGGCTGCCGATGCACGGGCTGACGGGCAGCACTCGGTGAAGGGGTGGGCCGCGAGGAGGTCCCGGGTAGCTCTGCGAACTGCTGAAAGAACGTCCACCTCTGGAGGGGCTGAGGTGGCAGGAGTCCCCGGTACCTTGCTGTCGTGGGGTCGCTCCTCCGGAAAGAAGAAGGATGTCGCCGATCCTCGGGGAAGCCTCTGGAGTGCGTTCGGAAGGAGGGGACAGGTTGCTGGCCAACCTGCACAAGCCCGCCAAACAGCCCGGGGGCGACTCCGGTAAGCGCCCTTAATCACGTCCTGGACCTGCGAAATTCAGCGAGGGCGCTGGTGGGGATGTCCCACAGGCGCCCGTGGAAGGAGAACTGCAGTCGAGGCCGATGGTGACCGTGGCAATTCGTCAAACACCTGGCGTGCAGTCGGACTGCCTGTCTGCCCACACCGGTAGAGACCAGGAGAACAGTCGGTACGCAGGCTTCCGGACAGATTTAGGGATGGGGTTTTCTCTGGTGGGTATCTTACAAGTAGGGCTAACAGATGACCAAGGTAGCGGGGGCGGTGCCTTGGAGGATTTGGGCGTGGGCGGGGTGGAAAGTGGGGATCGCAGCCTGCACTTCAGGGCAGTCAGGTCTGTGAACCCGAGATGGGATATGAGGGCGTAGGGGTGCGGATGGAATTCTGACCAGGGGCGGCCACTGGAGATGGAGTGGTGTGTGTGGAGATAGCCCTCCAATTTTCAGGCCATTCCAGTAAGGGGAGGTGGTGGTCCCTTTGGAGGGTACTGCAGATCTGTCCCGCCGGGTTACTGTAGCGCCCAGAGGAGGACCGAAAGTAGCCACAAAGGGAAGTTTCAGCCCCAATGGAGTTTTGGGATGAAACCACCACGAATGGTTCGGGGACAGGGAGGGGAACAACTTATGTGAAGAGGTTGTGGTCGATCGGAGAAGGAACGGGGGTGCACACGGGTGTCCAAGGCGACTCTGATCACAGGCGAGTCTGTCCCGGGAGCAGCCTGCGCGACGAAAGTGTCTACAAAGACAACTTCCTCTGTGATTCGAGTTTTGGGACAAGGCCGGTGGGGTTGGAAGGGGGACTTGTAGGGGAAGAAAAGTCTAGAAGAAAGCCAGACGGTTTGCCCACAGAAAGGGTTCGTACCGACGTGATCTTTGGACCCCTAGCTTGCAGGCAGAGCAGGTGCATCCGAGATTGGATTGAACGCCACCGAGCTTGACGTCGTCTCGCCGCTTGGATCTCTCTCCGACATGGGATGAAGAGACTCGCTTCACAGCACGATCCTCACCTCACCAGGACCTCCTTCTCAAGGGAGTCGCACCCAGGAGTTGGAGATGGAGGAAGAAGAAGATGGGGGATAGGGGAAGAGAGGGGCGTCGCACCCCTTGGGGAAGGATGGAGAAGGTCGCCCTCTCCTTGGTGGTGGCTGCGCACAAGGTTTCTCACAAATTAATTCTTCATTATCTTTCAAAGGAAAAAATACAAGGTTTATATATGGGGAGGGGAGGTGCTAGGGTTGAAACCCTAGCCAAGAGGGAGGGGAGGGGGATGCGCCACATGGCATGGGGAAAAGGGGGGCGCAACAAGGCAAGGGGGGGGGGAGGGCCGCACCCCTCTTCCTATAATCTAGGAGAGGGGCGGCTGCCACCTTCCAAGAGGAGGGAAAAGAGTTGGGCGCCCAAAACCCTAACCCTAGGTGGGCTAAGCAAGGGAGTGGGTGGCCAGCCCATATGGGCCAGAGATTGAACCAAAAAAAATGGCCCAATAGCCCTATCTCCTATCTAATAAGCATAAAATGGTCCAACTAAAGCCTAATTTGCTCCAAATGGCCTACAAAGGTCCACACAACTAATAAAAGTGTCCACGCAGGGACTAATCCAAGGCCCAACATGGCCTAAAGCATAAAATAACTAAAGATAGCTCTACTAGTCTGCCAAGTGGTCACCGAGCCAAAGGGATGCCGGCATGCTCCGTGTGCTCCGTCGAGTGATGCGGCGCGTGTCCTCACCAAATTCTATGCAGTTGTCCAGGCTCTTAGGCATTGGAGGCACTACTTATTACATCAGGAGTTTATCTTGTACTCCGACCATGAGGCCTTGAAGTTCCTCCATGCCCAAAAGAAGCTCAATGCGCATCACAACAGATGGGTTGAGTATCTTCAGCAGTTAACATTTGTGCTCAAGCACAAAGCTGGAGTGGAGAACAAGGTGGCTGATGCATTGAGTTGGTGTGCATGTCTGCTGACTACCATGAGTGTCGAGGTTATAGGGCTAGAGAAGATGAGAGAGGCTTATGTTGATTGTCTTGACTTTGGTCAGATCTTTTCCACTCTCTAGGCCGGACCCTCGAGAGATCACAGTGATTATGTGCTTCAGGAGGGTTACCTCTTTCAAAGAGGCAGGATTTGTGTTCCCCGAACTTCGGTTCGCGACTTATTAGTCCAGGAACTTCATGCAAGAGGTCTAGCCAGCCACTTCGGTCGGAACAAGACTATCGAGCACAGGTTCTATTGGCCGCGCTTGAAGGGCGATGTTACTCACATTGTGGCCCAGTGCCATACATGTGTTACGGTCAAAATGAAGAAGCAAAGCTCAGGCCTCAACACACCTCTCCCCATGCCCGATGTCCCGTGGCATGATGTTACCATGGATTTTATTTTGGGATTACCATGAACCTCTAGGAAGCATGATTCGGTCTATGTGGTAGTAAATCGATTCTCGAAGATGGCCCTTTTCATTCCCTGCTCTAAGACTTCAGATGCTTCGAGGGTACCCCACCTGTTCCTTTCTCATGTCGTGTGTAAGTTTGGGTTGTCTCGTACCATAGTGTCTGACCGTGATGTTAGGTTCACCAGTTATTTTTGAAAGACACTGTGGCTTATGTTACGTACTCACCTCAAGTTCTCCACTGCATATCATCTCCATACAGATGGTCAGACCGAGCTGGTCAACAGGAGTCTGGGTGACCTTTTGAGGTGTCTTTTTAGGGACCGTGTAGGGGATTGGGATCTCATGTTACCCTTAGCTGAGTTTGCATATAATGATTCGGTCAATAGGTCTACATGTATGAGTCCTTTTGAGATTGTCACGGGTCGTAGATCAAGGAAACCAGTGGATCTTGTTCCCATGCCCATTCATGCGCGAGTGTTGGAGTCTGCTGAGTCATTTGCTAGGCATGTTGGGAGTCTGCATGACGACATCCGTCGTCACATTGAGGCAAGCAATGCACGGTACAAAGGGTTAGCCGATGCCCACAGACACCACCGTGAGTTCCAAAAGGGTGATTATGTCATGATCAGGGTTAAACCTGAACAGTTTCCCTCTAGAACCGTAAAGAAATTGCAAGCCCGCGGAGCCGGTCCATTTCGAGTGCTGAAACGCATCGGATCCAATGCGTATGTTGTGGACTTGCCCGAGGAATATGGGATAAGTTTTACGTTCAATGTGTCGGATCTAGTTGCTTATAAGGACCCAGCGGTGATCCCTAGGGAGCCTTTTGAGCCATCTCCTCCCCTTGAGAGTGACCCTACACCTAAGTGTCCACCACCAGCCTCATTTCCACGGCAGAGCGAGCATATAGACCATATACTGGATGAGCAGGTGACTATTACCAGGAGTGGATCCTACCCGCGCTACCTAGTGCGATGGAGAGGGCAACCCGCCACCGATGATACTTGGATCACCCGAGTGTGAACGTGTCACATAAACATTTTTTTTTAAGAAATAAAAGTTAAAATGTAAATATGAAGAATCATGAAGATGATAACAATAGTAGAAGGGGAGAGGAGCATGTAATGCTACTTTGGAGTGTGATCGCCAGAGGAATTACCTCAAAAGAAGAAGTGTGATCGTGAAGAATACCTTGTAAGTGGGTGTAGACGTGGATCCAACTTCCTCCTCCAACCGGCCGGCCGATGAAGGGGTTTTTTACTCTTTGTTACCCTTAAAAGAAAATAATCAAAGACAAAAATCTGGATTAGCCAAGAGCAGTGTAATATCTATACTCAATAGAATGATGATATGGAAGATGGGCATGAACACACCTTATGGTTTTGTTTTAAAACCCCTAAGAGGATTAAAGGGAGGGAAGAGTATGTATGCAACAGGGAAATATGAAGTATGCTAAGATGTACTAACAGATGATGGCAATAGTGATGATAATAATACAGAAAGAAATAAAAGGGAGGGAGAGTATCCTCTTCTACGCCTGTGAGCAGGACAGAGGGAGAATGGAAGACGAAAGCTCAAGCCTTTCCCCAAGCAACACCACGACAGCGACAGCAAGGAACAGCAACAGTGAATTCTAGCAGACAAACTCTCAATCCAGGGACGTGTGTGTGTTAGTTCTCACGCTAGAGAAATTGAAGGGGTATTTATAGGGATGAAAACCTTATTCCCGTAGGATAAAATTAAAGGAAGAGAACCATCAATCATGATCCCCTTCCCTCAATTAACCACAAAGTTAAAACATGGAAGAAGTTTGTCTGGGAAGGTTGCAGACGAGACGGAAATAAAAACTTAAATGGCGACCTAGAAACAGTCGCTGTTCTAAATAGCGCCCAGGAGTCTGTCGCTATTTCACTGGAATTTGGGACTTTCCATATTTTTAAAAATTCATAGTCCGTGACCGCGCACAGAAGCGTTCATTAATGAGCGCCCGTCGGGAAGGCGTCATTTCAAGGATTTAATTCTGATTGAAATTTTGAAAAGAATATAAACAGCGCCCCTGCGCACGATCGTTTACTCAATAAAATAGCGACACTATAAAGGGCATTATTTAAAAGGCGACTTGGTGACAGTCATTATTCGAAGAAAATCTAAAGAAATGGGAAAATCAACTTATTAAGTCAGTAATGAAGTCCACTTTGGGGCATTACATCATGAGATGAAATTTACCCTACATAGCATTGATTTTGACGTGTCTACACCGGACAGAGTTGCAGAGGATAGATCCGGACCTACTAGAGCATTACCAGAGCGATCCAGACCCTTACTCGATAGGGTCGAGTTTCTCCCACCCGGGAAGAATTGGTACATACACTAGAGCGAGCGAGAAGCATGAATCGGCGAGCCGTCGGTACTCAACGCGCAGCACCACTCGAGCTACATAAGCATCCCTATGGCTTGGTGACAGTCAGGAGTCTCCGTCTTGAGTCCTAGTATTTTTAGTATTTATTGGGTTTTATTTGGTATGTAATGTGTGCTTATTTGGTTTTATTTGGGTTTGAGAGACTGTAATTAGGATAAATAAATGGGTTTATTTGTAAAAGGGCCACCTAGGCCCAGCGGGCCCCCTTCACCCTCTTCCCCATTGGGCCACCTAACTTCTAGGGACCCATTGGTGCTGGCCCATTGTCCACCTTGGACTTGGACCATTGGACCAAGAGAAGGGAAATTCCATTTCTCTTCTTTAAAGGGGGCGCCCCCTCTTTTGTCTCTATTAGGCATTTTTTTTATGTGTTTTGACCACATGGAAAAAAAATAGAATTTGGCATCCCCAATGTACCCCTCCCTAACCCTAGATTTGAGGGTAAGGTTGGTCATTAGCCAAGGGTTTCCCATTCATATATAACGCTTGTATTTTCCATTTTTCACACAATTAATCAAAGAATTTCAGCAAATATTACCCCAAGGCCAAGGTCGCCCCCTCTCTCTCTCCTCTCCCTCCCCTTGCAGCTGTGAAGGCTGCTATTCTGAGGTGTGAAGCCTCCCTTATCAGAGTGTGAAGCTCAGTACCGTCGCCGCCGCCGCCATCGAGCCGCCGTCGCACCACCACCGCCTCGTCGCCAGAGTTTTGTCTAACTCTGGACAGCAAGCCAAAGGCGTAATTTTAGCTCTCAACTCGTAGATCTGATCAGGCTGAAAATTTCAGGGTGCATTCCCCTTGTAGTTCCCATGTCCCACAAAAAAATTTAAGTTATTTCCTCATCGTTTACCCCCATTTCCCTTTAAATTCCCACATCCTACACAATCTGCACCTATGCAGACTTGTGTTCCAGTAGCTTAGCTCTTCACCTATTAGATCCCCTTTCCGATTTCAGATCGAGCTGAAATTTGGACTGGGACTTTTGCCCACCCAACCCTCATCCCACAATTTTTTTAAGATTTTAGGAGTCCATTTACCTTTTCTTAAAACCACTGTAAAAACCGGACCTTGTTCTGTTTCCCACAGTCCAGATCCGACCAATCCTTGTTCTAAAATCCATTTCCCCCCTCAAACCCCCTCAGAAAATTATAAAACAATTATCCTCCTGTTCCTTACTTCCCCCTCCATCTTCCATAAAAATCCCAACTCCCAAATCCAAAGTTTTAACCTCGGTCAACGTGCTTCATCAGGCAGATCTGAATCTTCCAAGTCAGATCTGAGTTTAGGAGTCAGCCTGTTCATAAATACCCCATGAAAAAATCCAAGGCCATAAAAATTCTTATAACAGCCTATGGTCGTAGATCTCTGAGAGGGCTTCGGGACGGCGCCAGTTTCACGTCGATCCGATGTCGGATCTGATCACAGGAACAACATCAGCTAATTCTAGCAAACAAACTCTCAATCCAGGGACATGTGTGTGTTAGTTCCCGCGCGAGAGAAATTGAAGGGGTATTTATAGTGATGGAAACCTAATTCCCGTAGGACAAAATTAAAGGAAGATAACCATCAATCATGATCCCCTTTCCTCGATTGATCACAGAGTTAAAACAAGGAAGGAGTTTGTCTGGGAAGGTTGCAGACGAGACGGAAACAAAAACTAAAATGGCGACCTAGAAACAGTCGCTGTTCTAAATAGTGCCCCGGGGTCTGCCACTATTTCACTGGAATTTTGGACTTTCCATATTTTTAAAAATTCATAATCCGTGACTGCGCACAGAAGCGTTCATTAATGAGCGCCTGTCGGGAAGGCATCATTTCAAGGATTTAATTCCGATCAAAATTTTGAAAAGAATATAAACAGCGCCCCTGCGCACGGTCGTTTACTCAATGAAATAGTGACACTACAAAGGGCGTTATTTAAAAGGTGACTTGGTGACAGTGGTTATTCGAAGAAAATCTAAAGAAATGGGAAAACTAACTTATTAAGCTAGTAATGAAGTCCACTTTGAGGCATTACATCGTGACATGAAATTTATCCAACATAGCATTGATTTTGGCGTGTCTACAGCTGCCCCGCCTTGGCGTCTGCTTTGCAAGGGAGTGAGATGGAATGAAGCGTAATGGAAATAAAACGGAGTGAAAGTGAGATGAAGCGGAATGAGGATGAAATAGACTGAAAAGTAGACGCCAAGGTGTGATGTGACACACCTATGACACTATACATTGGAAATCTTTCCATGGCTCTGAATGAAAGAACTTCGGATGATTTCGAGAAAGCAATAATTGCCTGGATGAAAACCTAAGCTAACAAAATGTCCGCGAAGGCATGAAAGGGAGACACCATTGGAGAGCGATTACCAGCCAATGTGGACGTGCTGCAACCAAGGTGGATTTGCAAGAAAATAAAGGGGAATGAGGTAGGAATCCAAGTAAAGGATTCTTTCGAGGAACCAGCCCAAGCGGCTTTAAGGAGAGCATAGTACTTGATTTTGAATGGATTATTTCATGTCAACTCAAATCGAGGATGAGTGACTCTCATTACTGACTTAATATGAGGATTTTTTCGACATCAAGCTCAAAGTCCTACATGATGCATGCTGGGCTAAAAGAAAAATGTTAAAACAAACTAAAAATAGAAAATAATCAAGGATAATATTGCTAAGCCATCCAGACTTGGTCAAGAATCCAGATCTCTAAGTTGATACTAAGCCGAAACCCGTTTATCCACGTATCAACTCAAAAATTGGAACCATCGTCCTAGGCCTTAGACGACACAACGGCATATCCGTGCGATCAAGACTCCCATGGAATTATCACTGTTTTTAATGAAGGGGAACTCAAATTCCAGGTTCATCAGAACCACAAGGTCCTTGATATGCTATAATAGCGTATGTAACCTATAGTAGAAATGCATACAAGAGATAATACAGGGAAAAGAAATGTCACCCAAAAATGTCTCAAACATTTCGGCAATTTGCGTAGCTCATTCTTTCCTATGCTCAAAGATGATTAGTACCATGAGAAATAACACAATTATCAAGATATTTCAAAAAAAATCCAACATATATAAAGCCCATTATCATAATCCACATGAAACTCAAAAATAGCACCATCCATAGAAAAATGGCGACCCTGCATGAGGGCGCTCCATGAAAAATAATATATATATATATATATGAAATAAAATCTACGAAATTTAAACACATCACTGTTCATGAAAACGGTGACTGTACAAATAGGCGCTCCATAAGTAAATAGCAACTCTCCTGTAGTCGCTCTTTAAATGGCGGTACCATGGAAGGCGCTATTTCCCTGTGTTCCAGAAAATAGTGTTCTAACCGAAAACCGAGCATTCGATCCTTTTTAGCTTCGAACTGTAACTGAGCAAAGCCTTCCTCTATAAAAAGAACCCCGAGGTTTCTTCAAATCAAACCAATTCTTCTGCATAGGGAATCATAAGGAACCGTGAGCTCTTCTACCCAGCAAGCTTTGGCAGAGAAAAAGTTCTTTCATCAGAGCTTTACTAATGGAGAAATTGCTACAACGACCTTCAAAGAGAACCAAGACTAGTTTTGCAAGGATTAATGAGATTGAGGGACATGTCAGTGGAAGAATTTATACAAATCAAGTAAGCTTCAAGAAAAACCTTAGTTCTATCTTACCTCTCTTCAATCTCTCTCAGATTCTAATGGAATTCTATCTTCTCTTCCCTTCTTTTTCTAATTTTCAGGATTACCCACTTATACCAGGGGCTAGGAGTCACCAAGATCCAATGGCTTCCCCTCCTCCTCTCCAAAATCACCCTTGACATGAGATCCCATCTCTCCAAGTGGCATCTTTTAGGCTTAGTGACTCATGCCAAACATTACAATGATATTCACTTTAATTGGGCCGCCATAGGAGCTCTTATAGAAATATGTCACCCACACACCCACACCTTCTTGTTCCCCACCTTCGAAGCCACCATCCTATTGGAAGAAATGGAGATGCTTCTAGGATTGAAGGGCCTAAAGCAAGGGGATGAAGAAAAGATGGCAATCATGCAAGAACCCATAAGTGCCATGGAGATGCTAGCAAGCCTAATCTCAAGCCAAAAAATGATAGAGCAAATAAGAGTATCAAAGGGAATCAATTTGATGAAGCTTGCGGCATGGGTATACAAGGCTTTGGGTAAAGAAAATAAAGAAGAGGAGATGGAATTAATCATGAAGGCTATGGTGAGTTGCCTAGCGGGGGCTTTGCTATTCCCCTCGGTGGATGATTTCTTAGAAGAAGTACAATTGAGCTCCATATGCAGCATTTGGGATGGAAAGAGAATCGGGCCGACGGTCTTGGCTTACCTCTATAGTGGGCTCACCTCAGCTTCTATGGGGAGGCTCCTATATGGGTCTATGCTATTGCTCACTAGTTGGGTGGACCTCCACTTCAAATTTGACCCATGTGAGGAAACCCAACAAGCTTCTAGGATCTATTCCAAGAGCCTACTCCACCATATGATAGGCACACTCGGGTTATGTGAGAGAGTGGTCAATTGAGTACCTAAGCTCAGAAAACGAGTGGATTGGCGCGGCCACTTCAAGATAATGCCATAAAACGGCTTCACATGTGCACCGGGGTTCCTCAAGACCCAAGATCTTCACGCAACGCTTTCCTCCGAAGTGGATCTAAGGCTAATAGGCGCCACCGAGTTCGTGCTTTACAACGCTCACTGATGCCTCTCACAACTCGGCCTTCCCCGCCATCTATTTGAGGAAGCTTCTCATCTACCACCCATCAAGAAGAGAGAATTGGGCTCAAGTGGTGATAAAGTGGAGACCAAGACCAGCTCTATGGCAGGTCAGCAAACTTCACCGGCCCATGGAACGCGTGGAAGAAGATAAAGAACAATGAAAATCTTATGTAATAGCTCTTAGGAACTTGAGGCCCAAAGTGGCTCATTAACCATGTAATGATGCTTTTCTTTTCAATAAATGAAGAGATTTTTCCTTAATTGAGCCAATGACTATGTTTAACAATGATCAAATTTTCTGTTCAAAAAACACATACTCTGTAAGAAATAGTGACTGCCATAGGGTGCATGTTTTCTCTAATCCGCGCCTTCCTCATTGCCGCTAATTCCTCCAACTTCAGCACGAAATTGGAATAAAAATAATAAGCCTCTGAAATGACACCTCCATGTGAGGTCGTTGTTCACAAAATAGCGCCCTTCACTATGTCGTTGTTCCATGATGACCGTTGAATGACACTCTCATAATTACCTGACAGCTTTGCTTTCCCTGATACGCGCAAAGAAATAGCACCCAGATGATTGAAAAAGCGCTCTTTCATGATATAACGCCTGCATATTAGTCGCCGATACTCATAATTTCCCAAAAATTTCTATCAAAGAGTGCCCTCATGCACGGGCATTTAATTTTTGAATCACGACTTCAACCTAGCCCCAATTTCTTTCGAAACCGTAACTACTAAAATCCTTTTGTTAAACCTCCATCCATCTATCTTCTCCTTCTTTCCCACTTCTCTGCTTCCTCCTTCCTTCTCCACTCTCTGCAACCACATCGGTGGTAGTCTTCTTTCATCTCTCTTCATTCTCAAACCCACCCATGGCCCACGTGAGTGGTTCGGGTGGCTCTGGAAAACGACAGAGGGTGATGGCCCCTCCCGTTGTTGACTTAGACGTGGACAATGGCGCCGACGAGGAGGTGCTTCCTCCTGTGGCGGCCGAGGAAGCTCCGGTAGCGGAGCATGGCAGAGATGAAGAAGAAACTGCAGAAGGAGAAGACGAAGAAGACGAAGAGGAAAGAGAAGAGAACGAGGAAGAGGATGAGGACGATGACGGCGGCACTGGCGGAGATGAAGGAGAAGAAGGAGAGGGTGAAGATAACCACGGTGATGACTATGGCACCGACGAGGAAGATAGCAACGACCATGGCGATGACGGCGGCGATGCCCCCCTTCCTCCCCGCCGGCCACTGCGGGGAGGGCTCATGGACCCTGCACCCAGCAAGGTGAGTGCAACCATTTTTTTTATTATTATTTTTATGAAAATAGCATGAACACCATGGATCTCACAGTGGTGGGGAGATAATAGAGAAATGGCGACCCAAACGAGGGCGCCACTTCATGGAACAGCGACCCAAATGGGGGTCACGAAACAAAACCATTTTTTTTATTTTAGAATAACGACAGCATGCTATGCGTAATTTTAAAAAAAACTTGTTTATCAAAATATATATATATTATATGCATTTTCATTTTTATAAACCACTAATTCCCTAGAATAACATGAAGGAAATGGCGTCCTGACCCTAGGCGTCTTTTCAATAGAGCGTCCATCCTTAAGTCGCTAGTTCATAAAATAGAGACCCCTTATGCAGTCGCCAATTAAAATTAGTAAAAAAATTAAACCAATTGATATATAGACCATGCATTTGTTTTATTCATCTATTCTCATGCTGCAAGGATTGATGCGGACCCGTATCTCTTGGGCCCAGGTGATAGCTGCCTACCATGGACTGCCCGACTTCCAAAGGGCGAGGGTAGAGGCGATGGGCTTCGGGCCCTTCCTTAGCATAGAGCCAGTGCGCCCGGATCTAGTCCTGATTTAGGTTTTGAGGGAGAGATGGGATAGGGCTAGCCAGGCATTCTTGATGCCCTGGGGGCATATGGTACCGAGCTTAGAGGATGCCACTAGGATCACCAGGCTGAGAGTAGACGGTGAGGCAGTGAGTTGGGTGACCATCCTAGACAATGGAGATTTAGCAGTGAGACTATTAGGCATAGACATAGTGTATAATCCCCTGTGTAGGATGATCAGTCACACAGATTTGATTAGGGCCATGGGACTAGGAGACTCCCGTTAGAGGTCGGGAGAGTCTTTGGGAGAGTACACAAAGCGGCTGATTGGGAGAGCCCGAGTCGTGTACTGCCAGGACCCGGCTCAGAGAGAGAGATCAGAAAGAGATTTGAGGAGGTTCCTATTTCTGATGCTCGGGAGGCTGCTGCTGGGGACAAAGGGGGACGACATCAACTGCAGATTTCTAAGCGTCCTCGAGGACTTGGAGGGAGTGGGGCAGTACGCCTGGTGTCACGCCCCGAGCGCGGAAGATACCCGGAGGTGCGCGACGTGTCTATATCAATCATGTCAATCAGAGTGGTCGTGTATTCGACACAAAGACAGAGATGCGCAAAATAGTAAGATAACCCAATCCTTTATTCCTTTATAATAGACTATTACAAATCCAATACTCTGTCTAAAAAAGAAAAGTACATAGTTGACTCAAGAAACTATAGAAAAGACTAGATGACACTTGAGCAGCTCTATCACTTTCACTCTTGACCATTCCCATCCGATTGACTTTCATCATCGTCGGACTTACCTGAAAAGTAAAAAGGGACAAACGGAATGAGCGAACGCTCAGTAGGAAATTATATTTCAAGTACTAGCAAGGGGTTTAAGTGATTACATTTTTCATGAATGCGATAAAGCTATGCATGCTCGCATAAAACGACAAGATAGAGAGAATGTAATATGAAGGAAATAAGATGGACTAATCATGAACTTTCAACAAGATAACAAGTTTATTCAAGAAATTCCAGCAAGTACGTTTAACAAGTCATGTCAAGAACTTTGGCTATCATGTATCAAGCAAGTAAATTACCCTTTTTCGGGCCACGCATTTCATGTCAAGTCAAGTACGATTTCAAGTACAAGATGTGTGTTGAATGTCCAATCAAGCAAGTCAAGTACTCGGTATAATGCCAGATACCTTATCATTTTAACTCCCATGGGCACAAGTACTTTCGGGTGCTCCTCCCAGGACCAGATCGGGCCCTATATGCGCAGGCATTTATCATGTGTTTTGACATCCACTCTTGTTTATAGCCAACATAGAATTTCAATAGTCAAGCTGGTAGACACGTATGACAACTTTGATAGAATAGAGTCCAAAATATGACAAATGACATAGAATGGCGATAATAACGGTATAATCACGATATCGATAAAACTAGGTAGAATATGGTTCCTTTAACTTGGGTACCATGACAAATCAATATGGACATTCTTTATATAGAATTGAGGTCCACAAGAACAGTATATCAAAGGTAAGACACCCTCATTCTTATCATAGAATTGAGGTTTACAAGAATGACATGATATGGCATGATATCATCATTCCATTAAGAATTTCTTATGATATACTCTTTGTATCATCATAAGGGCCGGTATGCCATGTTTCTTTAGAGTGACATGGCATCAATGGTGTAATGGGTTTTTAGGGTACAACCAGCTCAGTCGACCTTGAGGGAATCCAAGGCTACGAGTAGTCTTACGGAGGTCTCTATGACTAACTCGCTAGTCCAAAGGAACGGAATGTCCAATGGAGAGCTTGTATGTCAATGAGAGTTGAGTGTGATCGATAAAACAACGTGAAAAGTGGGACTATACTCACGGAGTGGAGAATAGTGCTGATATATATATTATATAATATGAAACCATCGGTTAACAAAATCAGGATAAAAAATCATTTTTACAGTAAAATAACGACTTATGCCAAGTCGTTTCTCAAGTAAATAACGCCTAACAGAAGGGCGTTTACACATGTTTCCATTTTACAGAATTTTCAATATTTCAGTAATTTATCTAAAACGCGCCCTGGTCAGGGTCGTTTCTTAAAGATTTGACGACTACACCAGAAGGCGTCTTATTATTTACATATTTGACAGAATAAAATTTATTTTCAGGAATTATCAAAAACGCGCCCTTGGCAGGGGCGTTAATCATTAAATTCTTGTTTTTACAGAATATATTGTTCGGGATTTTAACAGAAACGTGCCCTATGAAGGGGCGTTACTTTTCCAATTCACGCCCTGTGATGGGGCGTTAACACATGGAAAACGACCTTGTCGAAGTCGTGAATTCAAGAAATTGCAGTAATTGACACGAACAGCCAGAAGTTTCACAATAATCGATGTACAGGATGGTATTTATATAGTCGTGACAGGAAGAATTTCACAGGGAGAGTCATGCATTCGATATTTCATATTTATGGATTTTTAAACATGAACAATTTAATTACATGTGATTTTCGTGGATAATCAGTTCTTAAGATAGCTGATTAACATTACATGAAATTAACGCCTGTGTACAGGGCGTCAAATATGAAATTGACGACCTGGGCAGGGTCGTGTCTTGTAAATTAGCGCCCTTGATAGGGGCGTCTCTTTCAAAATATTACAGAAACTTAACAAAACCATATTAAACCGTATGCATGACATGCTTATATATATATATCTTGCATTAATTTCATTTGGGCTACAGTAACTTGAGAAAACCTACCTTGATAGTTTGATCGAAGATGAACGTGAGGGATTTTTTAACTAGAAGAAGATGCTGCAGTTCCTATAAGAAGAGAAGAAGAACATATATTAATTTCTTCACTTATCGGAACAGAGGAGATAGTAGAAGAACGTTACCTTGTTCTTCACTACGTGTGCTCTCTTCGACCTGTAAGAAGAGAAGGAGATGAAGAACGTTAGTTCTTCATACACTCGAAACAGAAAAAAAAAGAATAAGAAGAACAGTTCTGTTCTTCACTTACCGTCACAGAGGCTTGAATCAAATAGGTTTAGGGTTTGTTCGATCAAGACTATTTATAGGATTTTGGAGGTCCTATTAGGGTTAGAGTTCTAGTGGAAGTAATGCTTCCAATATAGAGTCCTTACCACCTTTTAACTCTTTCTAATACTTATCCATTACCCTGGATAAGTTCTGGGTTCGAACGGTTCTGGAATGTAATTAACGACCTAGGTCAGGGCGTCGATTCTTAAATTGACGACCTGGTGCAGGTCGTTTCTTAAGAAGCGCATTGTGTAAGGGCGTTCCTTGTTTTAAAACACGCCTAAGATAGGGGCATTACTTTGCCTTACCATTTTTGGCGTTTAGAATTTGACGCCGTGTGGTCAGGGCGTCACTTCTTGAATAACGCCTTATCCAGAGGCGTTTCTAATTTGAATAGCGCCTTTATCCGAGGCGTTATTTTATTTTGTTTTATTTATCTATTTATTTGATTTATTTTAAAATCTTTATTATTATTAATATTTTATCAGGGTTGCTACACCTGGGGAGCCGCTCTACTGGCGCACTTGATAGCCGACCTATCCACGGGGACAGGTCGAGAGATGACCGTCGGTGGCTTCTCACCTTTCCTTCAGGTATGCACCTTTTTTGTTATTATAATGATTATGATTATGATTATGATTATGCATGCGGCTAATAAATGCTAATGAATGCAGGTATGAAGTCATCTCTATTGTTGAACCCCCTGCGTGAATGTTCTATTTGTTGGATTTTGATGATGACCAAACACTATATTAGACTAGAACTATTGTTGGATGAATAAATTTAATCAAACTCATTTTGAACTGCTTTACTATGTAATTACCTTTTTCTTCTTAGATCATGATCTACTAATGATGTCGGAGGAGGTATTTTTGCAGGATCAAGATCATCTCTCTTTGAGTAAGTGCTTTGAATTATGTTTGTCAAAGTTTCAATCTAACTCCAATTTTGTGTTTACAGTACTAAGGAATGAAGCTCACTTCCTAACTCATTCAAGGATGCTTGGTGAGATCCAAACAAAACCTTACCCTTTGATAAGTTGATTTCCTTTATAGTTGTCATCGGTTGACCCCAAGGGTTGATCCTTGTTTATAATCAGCACTTAGAAATGAATAACATGTTTGATTTAATGGGGTGGACCCCAAGGGTCGACCCCTTGATGGGTGACAGCTTTTTATTTTCTTTGTGTTGAGAAGTAGTTCAAGGGTCGACCCCATGGGTCGACCCCTAGGTGCTCCCGAGCCCTCGGGTGTTCAGTTTTCAGCAATACTGTGCGTGGGTCGACCCCATGGGTCGACCCTTTTTGGTATTCAAGCCCCTCGGGTTTCTCAGTTTTTACCGGTTGTGCGTAATGGGTCGACCCTTGGAAATTTCCATTCTCGGGCACCCTTGTCCCGTGTTGTAGTGTCTTCGAGGGTCGACCCCTGGAGTTTCGGACCTCCAGTCCGGTTCCTGATCCGTTTCGCGGCCGCCATTTTTGATCCTGTTTTGCCCTAAAGTTGGGACATCCGAGGCTCCGACATTGTCACACGTGTCCCCCCTCCTTGGGAATATAAAACCAATGATTAGGGTGACAAAAAATGATGAGGAAAAAGGAATATTCGATCTCATCCCTGTTTTGTCTTGTAGGAGAAGAAACTTCGTGGGGAGCTTTTCCGAGGGCAAATAGAAGAAGTCTACTTCAAGAATAGGCCGATCCCCTTGCTGATTAGATGCATCCTGAGCAAGGATTGAAGCTTTTCCTCCTTATTTGAAGCTGGGGAACATGGGTCTCGAGCTGCACATCATCATCCGGGCTTCCTCTTAAAGATCTGTCTACATCCTACATCACCGACCAAGAAATGAAGAACCTCAGCTGGGTCATCATTTGAAAGGGGGATTTCTGGCGACCTCATGATCTTTATTGCATATATTCTGTTCATTCTATTTCAGTTCTGAAGGATCATTGTATATCTGAATATTTCTCTTGAACGAAATACTGTGTGTGAGTGTGCTTTTACCGGTCGCAGTGCACGTGTGTGTCTGTGGCTGTGTGCTTCACAGCGTGTGTGGGTGTGGGTTTTCACTCTATAGTGGAAGATATCCTCACTCTGTGAGGGGTGGACATAGGGGACATTGTTGTGAACCCGAACCACCTAAATTCCTCTTGTTCATTGTGGTTTGCTTCTACATTCTTTCACGAGTGGGCTTCTTGTCGAGCGGAGTGTTGTTCAAATCTCAACTGTTTAGATTTCTCTATATTTCCGCTGTTCGTGTGTTAGCATCATCGGGTGAGAAGAGTGTGCTTCATTTTGGTCCTTCCATTTAATCTTTTCAAAAAGTTCATTGTTGAAATTTTTATTGCCAATCAATTCACCCCTCCCCTCTTGATTGCCATCTACCGGGGACAACAATTGGTATCAGAGCTCGGTCTCTTATTTTTTACTGATCTCACGATCTAAGAGTAAGATCCAGTAAATGGCAAACAAGGGGCTGATGCCCGAAGGCACTCTATACATAGACCACCGTTCTTCGATGGGTTGAATTACTCATATTGGAAGAATCGGATGTATGTATTCCTGAGGGCCTAGGAATTTGAAATTTGGTATGTTATTAGTAATGGTCAATATCAATTACCTCCTAAAGAGGAAGAGTGGGGAGAAGAACTGATGCGGGACGGATGAAGACCGGGCTAAGACGTACGACGGACTTGATGTGCGGCCAGCACTAACACACTAAAGGCAAGCCAGGCGGCTGACCACCGTGGCGTTCTCCGGGTGGAGACGTCTCTCAAAAGCACTCTAACTAGCCCGACGGTCGTCCCTTGCGAGGGAAACGTGGGGATCGCAGCGGTTAAGGAACCACTGTCGCCTAGGGTGGTACAGTCCGAGCTCGGTGCTCAACTGGAGCTAAGGAACGGCTCTCACTCACACACAATGACGGTAATTGAAACTAGATAATAGCCCTAATCTTACAAACGTAGCATATATGACAATATACTAAACCAGCAATGTGAGAGAGGAACGAAGCGCATACCTCCACGACTAGGCGTGGGGAAGGATTCCCGGCCGAATTCAAACAACCCAAATACACACAATTGTTAAGTGTACAATTTCAGAACCTGATGACCACTCCACGCAGGAGGGTAAAGGGTTACAAACACCAATTTTGGGGTTGCTGGAACCCGGGTTGACGGGCCGCACTCGCAGGAGGCGAGGGAAGCGAGCCGGAGCCGATCGGGTGGGCCGAATGGAAGTCGACTCGGTTCTACCCGCGCTGCTCACCCTGTGCAGCAAACTTGCGAAGGCCGGTGCGCCAAGATCCGATGCCCGATCGGAGTTCCGTTTATTGGAGAACGTCGGCGACAAGATGAAGATCGTCTGCTCCGAAGGGCACGATCCGATCTCTTCAGATCTGGGCACCGCAGTGACTGATCTGAGCTTCTAGTTTTGCGCACTCAGAACTGCACAGGAAGATAAATAATTATCGAAAAATTGGCTCCCGATGTCGGATTGAGGCGCCGTTTGTGGGAGCTCGTCGGCGACGTCCCGAGGAAGATGTAGACTGAAGCGCTTGCATAGATCTGCAAGGGATGAGGCGGGGCAGACTCGGGAAGTCGGCTCTGGTTCTGAGTTGGGTCTGCACAGATCAGCTTGCGCGATCCCACGAAAATCATCGCCACGATCAGCACAGATCTTGGATCGAGATGATATCTACGGCAGCGCGAAGAGGACTTAAAATCCTACGATCACGCCGAAAATCAGCTCCAGAAGAATTGTGAGGAGATCTGGAGAATTTTGGAATCAGTAAACTCCAGATCTGGACAACAGGCTCGGGCAGATCTGCATGCCGTCACGAAAAGAATTGCTGCCGGCGATCCAAAACTCCGATCGACGCGAAACCACCTCTGAAATCTTCCTGACTCGATGAAGTATCAAGGATGATTTTCGTTGAATCAGATGAGAAGGGGATGGGGAGGATATAGGGGCGAGTCACACGCCCAGATTCAATCCCGTCACAGGATTGGGCAGGGCATCACACCCATGGGGGGGGGGGAAGAGAATCACTCTCTTAACTCAAAATTCTTTCACCAAAAACTTCAGTAACTTATTCCCTTACACTATACACATGTTTCTATAGGAATTGGCAAGGGGTAGGGGGGATGGGAGCTTCGATGGAACAAGGGGAGGGAGAGGGGCTGCGCCCCTTTGACAATGAGAGGGAGAGAGGGGGGGACAAGGAGACGTAGACTCACCTACTTTTACCTACCTTTGAAATTCAAAGGGGAGGGGGGGTAGATGGCAGCCATTCTTTTGGACCAGCAGCCTTCTCCATATTCCCTTGTGGTAAATGAGGGAGGGAAGAAAAGAAAACAAAAAAAACTAGCCTAATACATCCAAAGAAGGGGGTGCCCCCTTCATGGGCCAAGCTTGGGCCAAGTTTGGTCCAAGGCCACCCTTAAGCCCATTCACCCATGCATGGCTTGTGGCCCTTCCAACCTAGGTGGCCCATGATAGAAGGAAGCCCAATTGGGCCTTAAGTGGCTTATGGATCCATCATGAAGCCTAATGGCCACTCCCCCTTAATGGACTCTAAAGGGCTTAAACCAAATGGCTTATTAAGAGCCTTACAATCAGCCCAAAATGAAAACCCAAGTAACAATACACATTACAAGCCCAAATTCAATGCAAACAAAGGCTAAAAGTACCCAAACTCAAGCCAAACTGTCTCCATTTCAAAGGGAAGCCGATGTAGCCCGATTGGTGCTCCGAGTATGGTACCGTCAGCTCGCCGGTTCGTGCTACTTGCTCGCTCTGGTGTCTGCACCAATTCTCCCTAGGTGGGAGGAACTCGACCCCGTCAAGTACGGGTCCTGTGGCTTGAACTCTCCACATGTGATCAAGGCATTGTTCATCGTGGGGCATCCTCGCCAACGCACTATGAAGTGTTGGTAGGCTCCGTTCCTGGTGGTGATCACCTACTCATCCAGTATACAATCTATATGCGTGCGTTGAGGCTGGAAGAGGTGGACTCTCAGGTGGTGTGTCACTCACAATAGGAGGAGAATGCCCGAAACTCACTAGGGATCACCGCGGGTTCCGATATGCTACCATATCAGAAACATTGAACGTCGAACTGACACCATAGTCGCCTGGTAGTTCAATAACGTACGCATTCGAACCCACTTGTTTCTTGACCCAGAAATGGCGAGTATCGCAGGCCAAGAGTTGCTTTACGGCCTCCGAGAGGAAACCGTTCAGGTATGACCCTGATCATGACGTACTCTCCTTTTTGAACTCTCGGGCATGTAGCATGCATCAGCTAACTCCTTATACGTGCATGGCTGGTCTTTTATTGGGACAGGACTTAATGCAAACCATATGCATGAAAGAAAACAAAGTATAGAAACAAATAGACACACACATAACCTTAGACAGACCTAGACACCAACCAAACAATGTAACCCCAAGTTAGAGACTCTTAGACATCTAACATGAACCTACTGACTTCTAAATGGGGGTTCAAAGGTTCAGGAGGATCACACCCAAGTGCACATTGCCCTACGTACCCGGGTCGGCAGCATGCTCTTCTAAAAGCGCATCAAAATACTCCTTCTCGAGTTCGGGGTCCGCCTCATAGAGGATCTCCACTAGCTCCAATGTGGCGTCACAGACTGGAGTGTCCGAAATAGCCAATGATTCGCGAGTGGGACACTTGGCCGCAAAGTGGCCAATTCCACCACACCTATAGCACTGGTCACGTGGCCCTGTGCTAGAAGATGCTCCACCGGTCATCGGTCCCTTTCCCTTGTCTTCTCGTCGGGCCGGGGGTGATGGGAGCTGAGGTCGGGCAGGCAATGCGGGCTGCTGGGGGTGTGGGGTGGGGATTGGTGCCTGTGGGCGAGGGAGAGGGTCCCTTGGAGGGAGGGGCCGAGGCCTGAGAGCAAAGGGGTCCTGGCGAGGGGGTTCTTGATGACGAACCATTGGAAATCGGCTATAGGAACTTGGTGTGGTCCGAGAGTCGGACCCACGCTAAGGGATGGTTCTCGGTCGCTGGACAGGAGCAAAATCTGACTCAAACTGCTCTAATTCGAGAGCAACTTGATAGGCAGCCTCCAAGGTGGTTACATTTCGGCGAAAGAGTTCGTACTGATAGTGGGGCAGCATACCACGACGGAAGCGGGAAATAGGCATTGTGCTCTCTTCCGAGATGTCACATCGTAAAAAATATTCATCAAACTCTACGATGTACTCAGACACAGACCTATCACCTTGGGTGAGGTTCTGCCATCAATCAATGAGCCGTTGATGGTACGAGGTGGGAAGATACTTAGTTCTAAGCCTATCCTTCATTTCATCCCAAGACTCAACTGGGGGCTCTCGACGTTGATAGAGCAAGCTCTCCACATTGCGCCAATAAGTTTGTGCTTTCCCTAACAACTTCATTTTTGTAAACCTGACTCTTCGGAGGTCCGTCATTTCGAACCACTCGAAGTACCGATCCATGCCGGCCTCCCAATCGAGATAGGCCTTTGGCCCCAAAGACCCGTTGAAAGTGGGAGGGTCTGCTCGCACGGTCCTAAGGACTCTATCGTCCTCCTCATCTCTTGGCTGATGAAAGCCATGACGGCGTCGGCCATTCCCCCCATACGCATTATCGGACCCATAGTCTTCTAGACCAAGGTCACGATGTTGTGGTTCGATGGCCTTTTGCCGGGCATTTTGAGGAGCAGGTGGGGGCTGGTTTTGGGCTGCGGGAGCGGCCTGGACTTGGGCCATGGGAGCGGGTTGGCCTTGGGCCACCGCGGGAGGAGGTGCGGGTGGGCCCTGAGCCGTTCCAGGGGGGTCCCCGTGTGACATTCTATCTAACCATCCAACTAGATCTTAGACAGACTTGTCGGATGTCTCCATGCGTTCCTCCATGGCTCGAAGGCTACCGTCCATATTTTTAGAGAAGTTCCAAAAGGTGGCTTTGGACCGGTCCATCCGAGCCATAATGGCCATCATTGCCTTATGTAAGGAGTGGAAGTCTCCCGAGGCGGCATCTCATGGGTTAGCCATAGAAGCGGGGTGATGGTATTGGGTACCACGCCAGGTGGGCATGCAAAGACACGAAGGTTATAATGCACTAACTAGGAACCTAGACTTAAACCGATATCTGGTACGAGACGGAGGTTCGATCCGAAGAACTCCTCACGCGAGTGAATCACCTTCACGATAGGCGTAACCTAACGATCGAATGACACCTTTTAATATATCAAATATTGGAATGCAAATGCAACCCTGGACTTAAATGACCCTAGACTTAAACCGATGCTCTGATACCAATTTGATGCCAGATGTATGAAGACCGGGCTAAGACGTACGACGGACTTGATGTGCGGCCAGCACTAACACGCTAAAGGCAAGCCGGGCGGCTGGCCACCGTGGCGTTCTCTGGGTGGAGACGTCTCTCAACAGCACTCTAACTAGCCCGACGATCGTGCCCTGCGAGGGAAACGTGGGGATTGCAGCGGTTAAGGAACCACTATCGCCTAGGGTGGTGCAGTCCGAGCTCGGTGCTCGACTGGAGCTAAGGAACGGCTCTCACTCACACACAATCGCGGTAATTGAAACTAGATAATAGCCCTAATCTCACAAACGCAGTATATATGACAATATACTAAACCAGCAATGTGAGAGAGGAACGAAGCACATACCTCCATGACTAGGCGTGGGGAAGGATTCCCAGCTGAATTCAAACAACCCCAATACACACAATTGTTAAGTTTACAATTTCAGAACCTGATGCCCACTCCACAGAGGGAGGTAAAACGCTACAAGCACCAATTTTGAGGTTGCTGGAACCCGGGTTGATGGGCCGCACTCGCAGGAGGCGAGGGAAGTGAGCCGGAGCCGATCGGGTGGGCCGAATGGAAGTCGACTCGGTTCTGCCCGCACTACTCACCCTGCGCAGCAAACTTGTAAAGGCCGGTGCACGAAGATCCGATGCCCGATCGGAGTTCCGTTTGTGGGAGAACGTCGGCGACAGGGCGAAGATCGTCTGCTCCGAAGGGCGTGATCAGATCTTTTCAGATCTAGACGCAACAGTGACTGATCTGAGCTTCTGATTATGTGCACTCAAAACTGCACAGGAAGACAAATAGTTATCAAAAATTGGCTCCTGATGTCGGATCAAGGTGCCGTTTGTGGGAGCTCGTCGGCGACGTCCAGAGGAAGATGCAGACCGAAGCGCTTGCACAGATCTGCAAGGGATGAGGTGGGGAAGACTCGGGAAGTTGGCTCTGGTTCTGAGTCGGGTCTGCACAGATCAGCTTGCGTGATCCCACAAAAATCGTCGCCACGATCAACAGAGATCTTGGATCGAGACGAGATCAATGGCAGCGCGAAGAGGACTCAAATGCCTACGATCACTCCAAAAAGCAGCTCCAGAAGACTTGTGAGGAGATCTGGAGTATTTTGGAATCAGTAAACTCCAGATCTGGACAGTAGGCTCGGGCAGATCTGCGCGCCGTCACGAAAAGAATAGCTGCCGAAGATCCAGAACTACGATCGACACGAAACCACATCTGAAATCTTCCTGACTCGATGAAGTATCAAGGATCATTTTTGTGGAACCAGATGAGAAGGGGATGGGGAGGATATAGGGGCGAGTCACACGCCCAGATTCAATCCCGTCACAGGATTGGGCAGGGCATCACACCCATAGGGGGGGGGGGAAGAGAATCACTCTCTTAACTCAAAATTCTTTCACCAAAAACTTCATTAACTTCTGCCCTTACACTATACACATGTTTATATAGGAATTGGCAAGGGGTAGGGGGGATGGGAGCTTCGATGGAACAAGGGGAGGGGGAGGGGCTGCGCCCCTTTGACAATGAGAGGGAGAGAGGGGGGGACAAGGAGACATAGACTCACCTACTTTCACCTATTTTTGAAATTCAAAGGGGAGGGGGGGTAGGTGGCAGCCATTCTTTTGGAGCAGCAGCCTTCTCCATATTCCCTTGTAGTAAATGAGGGAGGGAAGAAAAGAAAACAAAAAAACTAGCCTAATACATCCAAAGAAGGGGGCGCCCCCTTCATGGGCCAAGCTTGGGCCAAGTTTGGTCCAAGACCACCCTTAAGCCCATTCACCCATGCATGGCTTATGGCCCTTCCAACCTAGGTGGCCCATGATAGAAGGAAGCCCAATTGGGCCTTAAGTGGCTTATGGATCCATCATGAACCCTAATGGCCACTCCCCCTTAATGGACTCTAAAGGGCTTAAACCAAATGGCTTATTAAGAGCCTTACAATCAGCCCAAAATGAAAACCCAAGTAACAATACACATTACAAGCCCAAATTCAATGCAAACAAAGGCTAAAAGTACCCAAACTCAAGCCAAACTGTCTCCATTTCAAAGGGAAGCCGATGTAGCCCGATTGGTGCTCCGAGTATGGTACCGTCGGCTCGCCGGTTCGTGCTACTTGCTCGCTCTGGTGTCTGCACCAATTCTCCCTGGGTGGGAGGAACTCGACCCCGTCGAGTAAGGGTCCTGTGACTTGAGCTTTAGTCCCTTAGTTCAATTTGCTAGTCATGATTGTTGAATTGAGGAATATGGATTAGATGAACATATGATGTGCATAGGAAATTGAATTTGGGGACCAAATTCTTTTAAGTGGGGGAGGATGTAGCAACCCTGGTAAATTTAAGGACTAGAGAGTCTAAATAAATTTAAAACCAATAGATAATCAGGGCCAGACCTTGTATACAACCCCGAGATTTCCAAATAGGCCTTACAAGAAGATCTTATAGACCCTACCCTTCAATTTTAAGGGATTATGAATATAGAGTCATTTAAGTAGGCATTTAAATTCATATCGTATTTTTATTCAATTAATAATGAATAAATCTTGGAGAACATGCTAATTTAGATTTATATTAATAATTTAGAAAATTTATTATTTCATATTTATTACATTTTTTAGTTGAAGGAATAAGGTGTATTAACAAAATCTAATCCACTAAAGATGAGTAAATGGTAAAGGAATGAGTATATAAGCAATTTTGGTCTTTTGTAGGTGATATTAAAAGGTGTAAAAATGGAATTAACGCCTTGTTCATGGGCGTTACTTAAAGAACCAACTACTTATCACAAGTCGTTATTTTATTTAGTGAATAGTAATAGTGAATAGTGCCGCTTTTTATATTAAAAGAATTTGATAAAACTAATTATATAGAAAAATAAATAAAAATGGAAAATGTATACCCATAAAATTTCATGTCGATATCTCATTAAATAAAAAAGATAAAAATCCCCAAAGATGAAGTATAAACACGCCCCAGATGTTTAAGTCGTCAAATATTAATAGAAGTATAAACACGCCCCAGATGAAGGCGCGTTTTATGAAATTAAAGGCATAATAGGAGGCGTTAATTAAAGAAGTAACGCCCCCTTCTCCGGGCGTCAATTCCCTGAGGTTTAAAATTTGGCAACCCGATCGAAGTGTTTGGTTCTAACTAGGAGATGCGACTGTTGTTCGGGAAGGTCTTGATCGGGAAGGATTAATATGTAGGAAGTTGAGGTTTCATTAGGATTCGTACTAAGGGAGGTTAAATCCCATTAGAACTTAAACCCCGTAAGACCTTATTCCCTATAAATATAACCCTCCGGAACCCTTTGGAGGTTACTGCCTCTGGGCTCCTTGCCTTAACGTCAACCTGCTGCTCATATTATAGTCTTACGGAGTTCCTCTTGCCATTGTTGAAGGAGCTCTATGTCTTCTGACCTACTGTTTGTCTGTTTTACGGAGGAGAAGTATTGCTTCATCCTTCATCTTCTGCACGAACAGGAGCGGCTGCCAAATAGCTTCCCTATCTCCGATTAAAGTCACAGAAGGAAGCTGCAGTTGCCGTTGGGCTGCTTCTTCTACTATTGCTACATCTAGTTACTCTGTTGAAAATAGAGTATCGTTTTGGGGGTTATAATTCTTCAATATCTTCCCGTCAACTAGAATCAACCCAAGAAAGGTAGGTGTTCTCCATCAAGCTAAAGCAGTTATTAAACTTTACATGATTATCAACTATTCGAATCAATTTTATCAATCATGCATACATATAGCCAGAGTTCTAGCTTCCTATTTTAATTTCGGTTTTTCAGTTAAAATAGTGACCTAATAGCAGGCGTTGTTTCTGTCTCACGCGACCTGATTTCAGACGTCAATTATGTTGTAAACGCCTTCACTCAAGGCGTTAATTAAAAATTGTTATGATATGTAATAAGTTAAATGCATGTCAAGATTTAATAACTTCGAACCCTGTTGATATAATTGCTGCATATGTATATTTCTGAAATTCCCAAATTTTCGTACACATGACCATGTACTGTTCCATAAATTCTGATTAAGTTTCCTGTCACTGAATCTGGCCCTGCTAGAATTAACGACGAGCACGATGCCGTCAAAAACTAATAAAATGCCTTCAGAAAAAACGTGAAATCCTTAATTAACGCCAATTCCTAAGGCATGATTTCGGAAGTACTGTAAAAATATTATTCCTGTAAAACATGTATAATTCTGAAAGCTTCAATCTATCCTATTCTGAAAAATATGTAATAAATGAAACAACGACTGAAAGGAAGGCGTATCCAAATTAATATATTGGCGACCCCTCTTAGGGCGCTATTTCTGGAAACTTTCGAGATATTAAATATCTGAAAAAGATAAAACAATGTAACGACAACTTACAAATAAGAAATGGTGACCTAAGACAAGGCGTCAATTATGGACTATCTGGTTTTTCGTGCATTTCCTGTAACCTGGCATTAGGTTATGTTCTGGCACTATGTCCTAATCCGTGGATGTAGTCCCTTGTTTTTCGGTGTTTTATCGATAAGCCCTTAACTCTCCTTGACTTATAAGCCCTCCATTGGATATTCCGTTCCTTTGGACTGACGAGTTTGTCATAGAGACCTCCGTTAGTCTCCGCTAGCCTTGGATTCCCTCAAGGCAGCCGAGCTGGTTGTACCCTAAAAACCCATGAAACCTTGATTATTGTCATGTCACTCGGAGAAACATGGAAACCGGCCCTCATGATTTATCACACGATTATCATGAGATTCTCTATGATTAATGGATGGTTATCTATTAATGGGCAAGTCCGTTAACCTTGTCATGTACAAAAGCTGTACTTGTTCTTCACCCAGTTTATTCCGATTTGTCGCGAGCTAGATACGTCATGCATATTCATGGTCGATTCCCTTACCATGACATTCCGTCCCCTTCTGGAGAATCCTTTTATTTGAAAGAACATAACCCTTTGACTCTGTATTGGCCAACTCTGATTCTGAAATAATTAAGGGCTCTGGGTCCGCGACCAACAATGTCAGGTAGGACGGAAGTCCAATTCTGTAACCATGGTAAAATTCTGGGTGTAGCATTGCACCAACGTGTGTATATCTGTTCTGATCTGTTATCTGTTAAATATGTTATTCTGGAAATTCTGATATTCTGATATTCTGTTATTCTGATATTCTGTTATTTGTTATTCTGTTATTCTGTTGAATTTAGTTATTCCGCTAGACTGATTAATCTGCTTATTATTATTGAACTCTGCTATATTCTGGCTGTTGTGCATCCCTTTAGTTTTGATGATGACAAAGGATATGTTTACTTGCTCCTTCAATATAAAGTAATGGACTCATGATAATTTGATGATGACAAAAGATGTGGTTAACTAATTCAATGCAAATCTGATAGTTCAAGTAATTTCAGGTATACTGAAGTACTAATGAAGTCAACAGATCAGAGGAAGTTGTCAAGGTTTCTTGTCGACCAGAGTAGTAGTCATTGTCGACCAACGAATCCAACCAAACACAGTTCAAGCTATGTTTTCTCTGTACGTGCTCTGGTTGTCGACCAGAGCCCTGCCCGTTGTCGACCACGAAGCAATACAAGCGAATCCAACTCTGTACAGACTTTTCCTCTGTACAGACTTTCCTCTGTACAGACTTCGGTGGTCAACCAGTTACTTTTCCTCCGTACAGACTTTTCCTCTGTACAGACTCTCCTCTGTACAGACTTCGGTGGTTGACCAGTTACTTTTCCGCTGTACAGACTTCTGTGGTCAACCAAAGGTCTGCTCGTTGTCGACCACGGAACAGACAGAGCATCAGACAGAACTGCCATACATCTGGACATTGCCCCTTGTCGACCAGCGACAGGGCTATTGTCAACAATGAGCGATACGAGCGTCAGCCTGAAGAACCAGCCATCTGGACAATGCTCATTGTCGACCAGAGACAGGGTCGTTGTCGACCACAAGCGGAACCGCGTCCAGAACCGAAATCCAACCGAATTCAGTTTCTGTTGAGAAAAACCTGCAGGTTGTTGCTGCAGGTTGTTGGGCTGTTCAGATGATAAGATTACGCACGGGATTCAAGGAGAGAATCTTGCTAAGAACCGGTCAAATCTTGTTTAAGATTCTATTTAATCTTCTCCCTATTTTTTAGCGAGTAATCCAACAGGTTTTGCACTTGCGCGGGAAACAGCTTCGTGCTTAATAAGAACTGGTGCAAAAAGGAGAAGAGATAGAGAGCGGGGTGTGGAACATAGAGCAGAAGAAAAGGACACCCACGAAGATACTCTGAAAGAGAAAAGGAAGAGTGGCTCTCCGGCAATCAAGAAGCAGCAGAAGACAGAAGTGTTCTTCGGTGCTGCAGAAAGAAGACCTGGCTCAAGGCGTTGCAAGTTCCAGCAGCAAGGCAGCTGAAGGCATCCTGCTGGAAGTCCTACAGGGAGTCTTGCCTTGTTACCTATGTGATTGAGTCCCAAGCTGAACTCTTTAATTACTCTGCTTCAAAAGTCTATGTTCAGCCTTGTTACACCTTTTTCTATTTATCTTTTCATTACATCAAGAGTCAAGCTGTGAGGCAGCGGAGTCAAGCTGTGAGGCAGCGGAGTCAAGCTGTGAGGCAGCGGAGTCAAGCTGTGTGTCAGCAGGAACAAGCTGTGTGACAGCGGTGTTTGTGTGAGATCAGAAGTTCTCATTTAGTGAAGCCTTGCTCAAGTTGAGCAAGGGGTGGACGTAAGTCTCGGGAAGAGACTGAACCACCTAAAAATCCTGTCTTGTGATTTTTCGTGTGGTGTGTGCTCTTATTATTGCTTGCTGTCGCTATAGCTATCAGTTTTATCGTTGCAACCCATAGCTTGCTTAAGGTCTAATCGATTGTTGATTTATAAATTGAAAAAGGGGCTAGATCTATTCACCCCCCCTCTAGATCTATTCAGTCTGTACTTAACACGTGGTATCAGAGCTAGACTCTCCGAAAATGTGGTCTAACAACCAGGAGAGACCTAGCGGACTGAACTCTAGAAGTCTAATGGCTGAGGGACACTCAGTGACTAGACCACCATATTTCGATGGAAATGATTACTCATACTGGAAAAATCGTATGCAGGTGTTCTTGAGAGCACAAGATCATGAGATGTGGAGAGTAGTGAGCCACGGACCCTATGATCTGCCCGAAGACGAGGATACCTGGACCAGAGAACAGGTCAGAAAATCAACCATCAACTGGGGAGCTATGAATGTAATGCAATGCGCACTTCATCCCACGGAGTTCTCAAGAGTCTCACAATGTGCAACAGCCAAGGAGATGTGGGATCGACTCAAGGTCATCTATGAAGGTACGTCAGAGGTAAGGGAGACAAAAGCAAATATGTTAGTCTCAGAATATGAAATGTTTAGAATGAAAACTGATGAAAACATTTCTGATATGTATGCTAGACTAGTGCAACTAACAAATAGCTTAAAGAGTCTAGGGAAAACCTACAAGGAGCAAGAGCTAGTGAGAAAAATTTTAAGGTCCCTCACTCCTATGTGGCATACCAAGGCCACAGTCATTGAGGACTCAAAGAACCTCACTACTATGACTGTGGATGAACTAGTAGGTTCCCTAATGGCCTATGAGGTCAATCTAAAAGGAAAGGAAGAAGAGGGCAAGAAAAAGAAACAGCTAGCTCTGAAAACTAAAATAGGCACCTCTGAATCATCTGACACTGATGACTCATCTAGCACAGGTGAGGAAACTGGTGAGCTTGCCACGCTAACAAGAAAGTTCAGAAAGTTTCTGCGGAAGGAAGGTAAGGGATTTAAAAATCCGAAGAGCATGGTAAGAAGGTCACCCCAGTTTCAGTCTGACAAAACTAAAGCCTCATCTAACAAACTTGCCTGCTACAACTGCAGAAAATCAGGACACATGAAGGCTGAATGTCCAGAGGCTCCTAAGAAATCAAGCTTCAAGTGGAAAGGCAAGAGACCAAAGGCAATGATAAGCACATGGAGCGAGGAGGAGGAAAGCAGCGAAGAGGAAACAACCTCCGAAGAAGAAGAAGGAAACACATGTCTAATGGCCAAAGGAGACAGCAACGATCTTGAGGTAACCTCCCCTTTTCAAGATTTTTCTAGTTCAGATTGGGAAGAAGCCTATTCAGACTTACTTGATACATATGAAATAACAAGAAAGGAAAATAAAAGGTTGAAGAAGAAAGTTAATCAGCTCAATGATGACAGCAACCTAATTGCTAACAGAACTAAACTAGAATTGGAAATCACCACCTTGCAAAATAAGCTGAATCAACACAAGACAGATGAAGAAAATGTCAAAGAACTATTGGAAGAAAATGAGATACTAAAAAACACAATTGATGAGTTAAAACTAAAGACTCAAGAATATGAACAGCAAACTAAGTTAACTCAAGAAAGAAACAACTCACTCAAGGAAGAAAACAGTCAACTTCTGAAAGAAATAGAAAGAATCCAAAGTGAACTAAAAAACAAACAGGAAACATTGGAAAAAATGACTAAGGGTGAAGAAAACTTGAACGCGGTGTTAGGAATAAAAGTAAACTTTCAGAAAGAGGGGTTAGGATACAACCCAACAGCTAAAAAGGAATTTCAACTAAAAACGTTAAATGAAAAAGCTGACACAAAAGGAAAAGGCCCCCTGATAAACCTATATCAAAACAAACAAAAGGACATAGCTGAAAGTTCCTCTAAACAGACTAATGTCACCTGGGAAGAGAGGAATTCTAAAGGGAAAATGGTCAATCTACATCAGCTTAAAAACAACAGCCATAACAGACGAGAAGTTCAAATTCACAGAAGTAACCAGACAAACAGAGCATTAAATCATGTTAATAAACCCAGACCTGTAAAACAAGGTGTCTGGAAACAGGCTGGTCGACAACAGACTCCTCCTATGTCGACCAGAGGGTCTGCCAGAACAGGTACTGGCTTCGGGAGAAACCCTGGTCGACCACAGACATACCAGATGTCGACCAGACACACAAACAGAACCCACAAATTCTCTCAGCTGAAACAGAATGGAAATTGGAATTTAAGAAAATGGACTCAACATAGAGGAACATTAAATCAAAAGGAACACAACCTGAACAAGTTAAGAATCGAAAAGACAAACTGTTCTAACAAAGTTTGGGTTCCCAAGATGTTGTTACAGCAGTTTCATGATTTCACAAGCTATCTTGGACCCGGGTACCATTGGGGTCCAAAAGTTTCTGTGTAATTTGTGATGCAGGAATGTCAGGCAGTCATGCACAACAAGTGGTAAGACCGTTTAGTGCAAAAACTCCATGTAAAATATTCAAAGGTAAGAAACCATCCCTAGCTCATTTTAGAATCTTTGGTGCAAGGTGTTACATTCATAACAATGATAAGAAAGTCTTGGACAAATCTGAACCTAAGAGCAACTCAGGAATATTCTTGGGCTATTCTGATCGATCAAGAGCCTATAGGGTATTTAACACCAGAGATCAAGTGGTTGAAGAACCTCCTCATATTTCATTTGATGAAATTAATGATTTTGGCAAAAATGAACAGGTCAGCAAGGAAGAAGAAGATGGGGAATTTCAGGATGGCAAAGAAAAACCGATGGAGAATGAAGAAGAACTGAATCAAGAAAGAAATCAAGGTAATTCTAATGACCAAACCGAAGGAGAGGTCAACTCAGGTAACAATCTTGAAAACTCAAGACTTCTTAGAGATCATCCCTTGGATAACATTATTGGTAGTAGTCATGATCCTAGGAAGACTAGATCTCAGCTCAAGACCATTAATGAACTGGATCAACTTGCTCTTGTGTCCCAAATAGAGCCCAAATCTGTAGTGAAAACCTTAAAGGTTGAATCATGGATAAGTGCCATGCATAAAAAACTAAATCTGTTTGAAAGAAAAGAAAATCAGTCGTTGTTTATGACTCTCTATCATTTCTGCAAATAGTTATGTCAGCTAAGTATCTGCTACTGGTAAGGTTGGGAGTTCAACTGATTACTGAAGCAAGCCTGCAAGCTCCTGGTACTGCTACTATTTAGCTCTGGTGGTCGACCAACGACCGGGCAGTGGTCGACAACGCCATCAGGACAGGATACTGGATGGGTTCTGTGGCTGCGCAGATGTCGACAACAGACAGTCCCATGGTCGACAATGGATCTGTACGGAAGCAAATGTCCACTTTAGACAGGTTCCTGGTTGACACTAGTTCTGGTAGGGAATCTTCTGGACTGGTTAAACTGTTTGGACTCAGATTCATATTCACTCATTCATCATCATTCATACTTTCCATTCCCTGTGTCTGTCTATCTCATCCTGGCCAACATTTTTTTGATTCAGCATGGATTCACAAATTGAGGGGGAGTAAAAGTGTAAACTCATTCCTTGATGAAACATTGAATAACCTAACCATATCTTCCAATAAAATCACCAAGGTGATCAATAAGAGTAGAGGTTGAGTGTAGTAATGAGGATTTGGACTGTACTACTTCAATAAAGTCAAGCCATAACTATGATTCTGTCACATGATTTTGAAGACTTATGATTTTTAGTAGTGAGTCGGTTTCTCTACCTGTGCTAATTCTGAACAGTTAATATAAATCCAATAATATAGCATGAATGCACGTGGAATACGCCATAATTCTGTCTTCATGGTAGAGCAATGGATTGGATTCTGAGAAACTACTGCCTCCCATGTTAAAGAAAAAATTGGATGAAAAATAAGTGAGAGGCATGTGTGTCATGAAGAATCAATCTATCTCTGCTGCTCTCAAAAATTATTGAAATTGGGCATACTGAGTAACTGGGGATATTGGCGTCTGATAAACGTATATCTTCACGGATAAAAGGTGTGTCCCAGTTAAAAGTGGAATGGTTAGGCATGCTAAGTAGCCGAGGTTTCTGGCGTGTAAAAAGCGTGTCTCCTCGTGTAGAAAAGCATGTGATAAACCTGACCACAGCCTTCAAAATGATTCCAAAAAGAAAATTTCAAAATTACTCAAACGACAGAAGAAAATGGTTGACCGAAGGCATGGCATGCAAAGAAAAGCTAAAAACACTGTTCAGCTCGCACTGTTAGTCAAACAGCCTCATGAAATCTATTATAAGTTTGAGAAGTCATATGGAGGAAAATTAGATATGGGGCGCAAGTTTATTGGTGCAATACCTTCAAATTCAATGAACCACAAGGCCCACTCTACTTGTTTACAAGGTGATCTCTGCTAAGAATGGATAGGTTAAATAAATGCTTCATTAAGGAAAGGGCGTACACTTCAATCAATTTCCCCAAAATTCAATTCGGCTGATTAAATCCTGACCCTTCGTTTTCTTCATCAAGCTGTTTCTCTACCCTAGGATAAACACCCAGGAGTCTTCGTATTTCATTCTGCTCCACCACCTCCTTTCACATCCTGTTCGGAGTGATTATTTTTTTGATTTCCCCTCTTTTTGCTGTTGACAAAGGGGGAGAAAGAGTATGTTGTCCTTGTGCCAAATAATGTCAAGTCTACTTATGGTTATGTTATTTTCATCTTACCTTCTCTATGGATGTCTTTGAATAACATATCTTTGAATAACATATCAAATGAATTGTCTGGCTGAAATAATTGCAAGATTTGTCACAATGACTCATGGTTGTCATCATCAAAAAGGGGGAGAATGTTGTGCATCCCTTTAGTTTTGATGATGACAAAGGATATGTTTACTTGCTCCTTCAATATAAAGTAATGGACTCATGATAATTTGATGATGACAAAAGATGTGGTTAACTAATTCAATGCAAATCTGATAGTTCAAGTAATTTCAGGTATACTGAAGTACTAATGAAGTCAACAGATCAGAGGAAGTTGTCAAGGTTTCTTGTCGACCAGAGTAGTAGTCATTGTCGACCAACGAATCCAACCAAACACAGTTCAAGCTATGTTTTCTCTGTACGTGCTCTGGTTGTCGACCAGAGCCCTGCCCGTTGTCGACCACGAAGCAATACAAGCGAATCCAACTCTGTACAGACTTTTCCTCTGTACAGACTTTCCTCTGTACAGACTTCGGTGGTCAACCAGTTACTTTTCCTCCGTACAGACTTTTCCTCTGTGCAGACTCTCCTCTGTACAGACTTCGGTGGTTGACCAGTTACTTTTCCGCTGTACAGACTTCTGTGGTCAACCAAAGGTCTGCTCGTTGTCGACCACGGAACAGACAGAGCATCAGACAGAACTGCCATACATCTGGACATTGCCCCTTGTCGACCAGCGACAGGGCTATTGTCAACAATGAGCGATACGAGCGTCAGCCTGAAGAACCAGCCGTCTGGACAATGCTCATTGTCGACCAGAGACAGGGTCGTTGTCGACCACAAGCGGAACCGCGTCCAGAACCGAAATCCAACCGAATTCAGTTTCTGTTGAGAAAAACCTGCAGGTTGTTGCTGCAGGTTGTTGGGCTGTTCAGATGATAAGATTACGCACGGGATTCAAGGAGAGAATCTTGCTAAGAACCGGTCAAATCTTGTTTAAGATTCTATTTAATCTTCTCCCTATTTTTTAGCGAGTAATCCAACAGGTTTTGCACTTGCGCGGGAAACAGCTTCGTGCTTAATAAGAACTGGTGCAAAAAGGAGAAGAGATAGAGAGCGGGGTGTGGAACATAGAGCAGAAGAAAAGGACACCCACGAAGATACTCTGAAAGAGAAAAGGAAGAGTGGCTCTCCGGCAATCAAGAAGCAGCAGAAGACAGAAGTGTTCTTCGGTGCTGCAGAAAGAAGACCTGGCTCAAGGCGTTGCAAGTTCCAGCAGCAAGGCAGCTGAAGGCATCCTGCTGGAAGTCCTACAGGGAGTCTTGCCTTGTTACCTATGTGATTGAGTCCCAAGCTGAACACTTTAATTACTCTGCTTCAAAAGTCTATGTTCAGCCTTGTTACACCATTTTCTATTTATCTTTTCATTACATCAAGAGTCAAGCTGTGAGGCAGCGGAGTCAAGCTGTGAGGCAGCGGAGTCAAGCTGTGAGGCAGCGGAGTCAAGCTGTGTGTCAGCAGGAACAAGCTGTGTGACAGCGGTGTTTGTGTGAGATCAGAAGTTCTCATTTAGTGAAGCCTTGCTCAAGTTGAGCAAGGGGTGGACGTAAGTCTCGGGAAGAGACTGAACCACCTAAAAATCCTGTCTTGTGATTTTTCGTGTGGTGTGTGCTCTTATTATTGCTTGCTGTCGCTATAGCTATCAGTTTTATCGTTGCAACCCATAGCTTGCTTAAGGTCTAATCGATTGTTGATTTATAAATTGAAAAAGGGGCTAGATCTATTCACCCCCCCTCTAGATCTATTCAGTCCGTACTTAACACTGGCCAATTCTGAAGTTATGTTCATCTGAGGATCTGTCCTTTGTTATGTTCTATTAGCTCGACCTTGGTTCTGTAAATTAGGAATGTATTTCCTAAATCCGCTTGAGCTCGTAAATTACCCTTGGCTTGTTATTCATCATCTCTATTAGATCGACTATCACAATTCTTTAGTTATTGCATTTCATGCACTGCATCTCATGAACATGTAAAATTGGCTAATTACTTTTATCTTGCTTGATGAAGAGATATAATCCCTACTGAGCGTTTCGCTCACCAGCCTATCTTTAACATTTTTCAGGTAACGACATTGAAGATAGTCCATTAGAAAGGGAAGGGCAAGAGTGATGAGCATTATGGAGAATCGTGTCGGTGTCTGTTATCTTTCTTTGAGTCCCGTCCTGTTATTTGAGTCATTTCTCTTTATTAGAGTGTAATAGTGAGACCTTTCTTCACTTATGACAGTTGAGTCAAGGTATGTAATTTGAATATTTGATCATCAATAAAGGTTAAATTGGCCCACATTGTACAGTTTATAATTTTTTTGTCTTATGTATGCTCTGACTATTCACGACCATCTATATATGGACACTTAATTGTCATGGTACCCAATTAGGGAACCAACTCCACCCAGTTTTATCGATACTCATGTTTATATCGTTATTATCATCCTTATACATCAAGTTCAATTTTGAACTCTACTCTATCTTGAATATTCACAAGCTTTTTTTGAAATTCCGTATTGGCTATACTGTAAAGTGGATGTCTAGATCTATCTTTAATGCCGTGCATATAAGGGCCCGATCTGGTCCTAGGAGGAGCACCCAAAAATACTAGTGCCCATGGGAGTTGTAATGATCACGGTGTCTAGCATTGCACCGAAGTACTTTCTCTTTTGATCTTTGACATTCGACACTCTCTCTTTATTGCGTGCGTGACTCGACTTGCGTGACTTTACTAGCGTGGCCCGACACGGGCAAAGTACTTGCGTGAAATAGCCAATAATCTATAAAGTCTCTCATGAATATTTCTTGTTTAAGACTCGCTTGGATGTTTTACACGACGTGTTATTCTATTGATTAGTTATTTCTACATGCATAGCCATATTACATTTACATGTGATAAATTGTAATTACTTAAACTCATTGCTAGTTCCTGAGATATAATTCCTACTGAGCGTTCGCTCACTCACTTTATTCTAACATTTTTCAGGTAATCAGGTGGCTAGCAAGACCGTGACTCACATGAGAGGGACAAGTGTGAAATCGAGCTTCGAAAACTAGTGAACCTGTGTCTTTTATCTTACTTGAGTCTAGCATGATGTCTCTTATTTAGTCATCTTGTCTAAGTCTATTAGTGCGTCATCTCCTTTTCTTTCACAGTGACGTAGTTGAGTCTTCAAGTTCTTGTAAGAGATTTATATTTGAAATAAAAATTTTATTGTTGTTCCAAATTATTTGATCTCATGCCATTGCTCTTGATCGTTCACGACTGTAACTGCCACGTTCCGAGCAAACTACACGTTCCGCTGCTATCGGTTCGGGGCGTGACAGAAACCGTTCAGGTCTTACCCTGATCATGACATATTCACCCTCCTGGAACTCTCGGTGGTGTCGGTGGGCATCGGCTAGCTCTTTATACCATGCATTGCTGGCCTCAATGTGACGACAGATGTCATCATGCAAACTCCTAACATGCCTAGCAAAGGACTCGGCAGACTCCGACACTCGTGCATGGATGGGCATGGGAACAAGATCCACTGGCTTCCTAGGCCTACGACCTGTGACAATCTCTAATGGACTCATACCGGTAGACCTGTTAACCGAATCATTATATGCAAATTCTGCCAGAGGTAAGATGAGATCCCAATCCCCTACACGGTACCTGACAAGACACCTCAAAAGGTCACCCAGACTCCTATTGACCACCTCGGTCTGACCATCTGTCTAGGGATGATATGCAGTGAAAAACTTGAAGTGAGTACCCAACATATGCCACAGTGTCTTCCAGAAATAACTGGAGAATCTAGCATCACGGTCATACACTATGGTACGAGGCAATCCAAACTTGCACACCACATGAGTAAGAAATAGGCGGGCTACCCACGAAGCATCTGAAGTCTTTGAGCAGGGAATAAAAAGGGCCATCTTCGAGAATCGGTCAACAACCACATAGACCGAATCATGCTTCCTGGAGGTACGTGACAATCCCAAGACAAAATCCATGCTAATATCCTACCACGGGGCATCAGGCACGGGAAGAGGTGTATAAAGGCCCGAGCTTTGCTTCTTCATTTTGGCCGTAGCACATGTACGGCACTGAGCCACAATATGAGCAACATCACGCTTCAAGCTCGGCCAATACAATCTATGCTCAACAGCCTCGATAGTCTTGTTCCGACCAAAGTGGCCGGCTAGAGCTCCCGCATGTAGCTCCCAGACTAAGAAGTCTCGTACCGAAGTTCGGGGAACACAAAGCCTGCCTCCTCGAAAGAGGTAGCCCTCCTGAAGCACATAATCATCAAGGTCTCTCGAGGGTCCGGCCTGGAGAGTGGTATAAATCTGACCGAAGTCAGGACAGTCAACATAGGCCTCTCTCATCTTCTCTAACCCTATGACCTCGGCACTCATGGTGGTAAGCAAACACGCTCGCCGACTCAAGGCATCGGCCACCTTGTTCTCCACTCCAGCCTTATGTTTTAGCACAAAGGTGAACTGCTGGAGATACCCAACGGCTGTGATGCACATTAAGCTTCTTTTGGGAATGGAGGTACCTCAAAGCCTCATGATCGGAGTATAAGACAAACTCCTAATGTAATAGATAGTGCCTCCAATGCCTAAGAGCCTGAACAACTGCGTAGAATTCCTTATCATTAGTGGAGTATCGCAGTTTCACGTCATTCAGCTTCTCGCTGAAATATGCGACCGGGTGGGTCTCCTGACTCAAGACTCCTCCAATCCCAACACCTGACGCATCACAAGAGACCTCAAACACCTTCGAGAAATCTGGCAATGGAAGGATAGGTGTCTAGGTCATGCGCTCCTTGATGTCCTTGAAGGCAGCAGCTGCGGCCTTCGTCCACACAAATGTGCCCTTCCGGATACAATCCGTGATCGGGGCGGTGACGGAGCTAAATCTGTGGATGAAGCGACGATAGAACGTTGCAAGGCCATGGAAGCTACGGGCATCATGAACCGTACGGGGTTTCGGCCACTCAACAATGGCCCGGTACCTTCTCCGGATCGGCGGAGACCCTAGTACTAGACACAATAAAACCCAAGAAGGTAAGTTGAGGTGTCATGAAGGCACACTTCTGTGGGTTCGCATACAACTTCTCTCGCCTCAGGAGTAGACAGACCTGCCGAAAGTGGTCTAAGTGATCCCCCGTGGTGCGACTATAGATAAGGATATCATCAAATTACACTACCATAAAGACTCCAATGAATGGTCGAAGGACCTGAGTCATGAGTCGCATGAAGGTGCTAGGGGCATTGGTCAGCCCAAAGGGCATAACCAACCACTCATAGAGACCATCCTTGGTCTTGAATGCGGTCTTCCACTCATCACCTGGCCTAATCCTCACCTGATGGTAGCCACTCTTAAGATCAATCTTCGAGAAGATAGTGGCACCAGCCATCATGTCTAGCATGTCATGCAGGCGGGGAATAGGGAACCTGTACTTCACGGTGATTTTGTTGATGGCACGGCTATCAATGCACATTCTCCACGTGCCATCGTTCTTCGGGGGCGAGTAATGCGAGAACAACACACGGACTCATGCTGTCCCGAACAGACCCTCTCTGCATCAACTCATCGACCTGCCGTTTTAGCTCGGCATGTTCCGTGGGACTCATGCGATAATGGGGAAGATTGGGCAATGAGGAGCCCAGAATTAGGTCGATAGCATACTGAATATCCCGCATGGGTGGGAGTCCCTTGGGAAGCTCCTCGGGAAAAATATCAGCGAACTCCTGCAGAATAGGAATGACATCGGGTGGGAGTTCACCCTCGAGGTTCGGCTCCACCTCTCGGACTGTAATAGCAAATACGGGGCAGCCCCGAATAGCCTCTCGCTCCATTTCTCAGGAGCTAATCATCATCAACCTCCTAGTCGAGGGCTCGCCTAGGCCAGATGTAACGGTCATAGCTTGAGCTGGGGATGGGGTGCTGGGCCGGGGGACGGAAGGCTCCGGAGTACTAGGGCCAGTAGGACCCCTAACTGATGGGCTCTTGGGCTGATGGGGGTGGAGAGTAATCCATTGGCCAACATGGTCGAAGGTACAGGTGTTCGACCGGCCATGTAGCGTGGCATCCTGATCAAATAACCACGATCTACCAAGAATAATACTGCCCACCTCCATGGGAAGGACATCACACCAGATATCGTCACGGTAGGCACGGAACTGCAGTGGGACCAGACACCGCAGCCTGATCGGAATGGAGGTGGAATCCACCAAAGATACTCGATAGGGGCAAGGATGATCCACGGGTGTTCGACCAAGACTGGAGACAGTGCCCATGGAGATTGCATTGATGCAACTTCCACTATCGATAATCACCTTACAAACTTGCTTGCACAGCCTACAGAATGTATGAAAAATAGTGGTCCGTCGCCAGTCATCACTGGTCTGTGGCTAGGTGAGAATACACCTGACGACCCCCAAGTGGGTATCGTCCGGATGCTGGGCATCCTGGCCATTACCTTCGGCCTCATAGTACTCGCCAGCTAGCTCCGGATCTGCTTCATAGCTGACTAACTCGAGGTCCGTAGGGGTGGTATCCTCGGCCTGTGTGTCCCCAATGACAAGAGACTGGCGAGTGGGACACTGGTTGGCAAAATGGCCAAAACCATTGCAGTGATAACACAGCTACCGTGATCCACTAGGCTCCCCAATCATGGGTCCTTTCCCTTTATCCTCCCGACGGATAGGAGGTGAAGGCAACAAAGGACGGGCAGGAGGTGCGGGTGCCGGTGGATGGGCTGTGGGTGCCGTAAGATGTTGGGGACGAGGAAGGTCCCTCGGGGGTGGAGGGCGAGGCCTAGGAGCGAAAGGCTCGGGACGAGCGGGATCCTGAGGTCGAGGCATGGGGGCAATCGGATACGTGCCAGAAGAGCCACGGGGCTCGACACTACGAAGGGGGAAGGAGCCCAACCGATGGGGAGACTCGAACTCGGCATCGAATTGCTCCAATTCGAGAGCAACCTGATATGCTTGTTCCAAAGTGGTCGCATTATGGTGAAAAAGTTCGTATTGATAGTTTGGCCGCAGACCTCTTCGAAAGCGTGATATGGTCATGGTGCTCTCTTCAGTAACTCCACACCGCAAATAATACTCATCAAACTCGGCGGTGTACTCAGTCACGGATCGGTTCCCTTGGGAGAGACTTTGCCATTTATCTATGAGACGTTGGCGGTATGAGGCAGGAAGGTACTTCTCCCTCAGTTTCATTTTCATGTCATCCCAAGTACCGATCGGGGGTTGACGTCGCTAATTTAGCAGGCTCTCCACATTGGTCCGATAAGTTTGGGCCTGCCCATGCAGCTTCATCTTCGCGTATCGAACTCTTCGGTGGTCCATCATCTCAATCCACTCGAAGTACCAGTCCATGCCGGCCTCCCAATCTAAATATACCTTCGGATCCAAGGACTCGCTAAAAGTGGGAGGGTCCGTACGCACGCCCCTAAGAATGCGGTCCTCATCATCGTCATCACGATTCCATTGTTGATTTTGACGACCGTAACCCCCATGCTCATTATCAGATGCATAATCATCCACCACATGCACCTGTTGCCTCCCAACATCTACCGCCTGAGCTCTTGGCATAGCAGGTTGCTGGGCCGGGTCTTGTTGACCATTGGTTGGCGCGGGTTGCGCCGCCGCTGGGGCCCTCTCGAGGACGGTAATCCTCCCTATAAGACCCTGGATGGACTGGTCCGAAGATTCGGCCCGATCCTCGAGGGCTTTCATCCTCCCTTCTAGACACGTCCCTACGCCATCTAGAGGCGTACTAAGGCCATCCATACGTGTGTCAAGACAATCCATAATGGCTCGGAACATCTCGACCGTCGAGGACTCATCGGAGCTACGGGCTCGGGAATCCGCCATAGGTGGTGGTGGCAAGTATTGGGTACCTCGACGGGTGGGCATGCAATGACACACGAACTAGGAGACACAAACTGATTCAAACACCGACTAATGCACCTAGACCTAAACCAATATCCGGTACGTGGCGGAGTTAATCGATCCGAAGATCACTCCCGCAAGTGTGCAGCCTTCCCGATAGGCGTAGCCTAATGTTTGGACAACACCTTTTAATATACCAAATTATCGGGATGAAATGAAATTTTAAAACACCTTTTTTTTGTTTTAAAAATAATGATGATCCTAGACTCGACTTAGACCATGCAAGACTTATGCAACGACTACCCTAGACTCAACACGCTCTGATACCAAACTGATGCGGGATGGACACAGGGACCGACTCTAAGTGATATGGACCTCGGACTCTAAATGCACACACGACCAATAACATACGATGGGAGAGACATTAGGCCCGACACTAAGAGCTCCTATGGGCTATACGTCACTAACAGAAACGCAAGCTCACTCGTCCTCCCAAGCGAGGGAAACGCGGATCGTGCGTGGTTGAGAAACCGGCAGAGTTAAGGGTAGTCTGACTCACTTCCGTGCTCGGATCGAGGCACGGGACGGGTCACTCTCTCGCTCATAGCGGTGATATGGACTCACGGGCTAGCATCCTACACTCTCACAGCGGCATATGACTATATACTAGCTAAGCAAAGTAATGCCAAGAAGTTACGATTTTTACCTCCAGGCTCCCGGCGTGGGGAAGACAACCCGGCCAATCTCAGACTCCCGGTTAACACTTTCACAGCAGTACAATAATTTTGACCCACTCCACGTAGGGAGGCAACAGGTCACATGTGGGGCCCGGGAGTCGCGACAATTGGGTTGACGGACAGCATCTTGATGTCGCTCCGGCGGTGCCGAACCCGCGTTTTGGTGCTATCCGGACGGCGTGATCTACGGGTCCGTGGGGCCCACGGACCGCTCTACCCTCCGGGTCTGGTGGGGTGGGTCCCGCTGTGATGGTGACCCCTGGTGGTGCGTCTCCCTGGATGACGGTAGGCCGGAAACGCCGGTCGGAGGTCGATCGGCTCCGATCTCCAAGCTTTGGAGTTGCTGCCCACGGACTTGTGCTTCTATTTTGCAGCGCGCGATCCGGCGAGATCGGCTGCTGCGATCAATCCTGATGTCGGATCGAAGCACAGAAGGTATCGTTGCAAAGCTCTTTCAAAGTGCTCCGACTTAGGGCTAGATAAACAAACTGGATCTGCATGGATCTAGCCTTAGTCTATTTTTGAGGTTGCTGTTGGACAGTGCCCGAAATCTCAGGGCAGCAGAGAAGTTTCTTGAAAACAACCTTTGACCGCAGGGTAGACCTCAGATTCAGACATCGCGTTCTTCATGAAAGTTGTAAATGGGAAAGAGAGGCAAATGGAAATAATTTTTATAAAAGGTTTTGTTGAGATTTGAGTGGGGAAAAGTATTTTAGACTGGCGGGTGGTCGGATCTGGACAGCAGGGGACTGAACAGATCTTGGGAAGAAGATGGAATTTCTAAAAATAGATGAAGGGCTTAAAAATTTTCAAGAAAATTTGGGGATAGAGAGGAAGGTGGAAATAAACTTCAGTAAAATTGGGGGCTCCAGAAAAAATCAAAAGGTGGGTCGAAGGTGGAGATCTCAGGCTTGCTATCATAGTGAACAGAAAGCTGACAGATTAGGGAAACGATGAAGAACGAAAATGGAAAAATATCAAACGAGCTCTGGAGGCCAAACCTATTTTTCTGAAAGATGGAGGGAACCTCTGGAACACAACCTAAAAATTAGGGCTCCAGATGAGCTCGTGGCTGAGAGCTAAAAATCGTGGAAGGGCCTGCTGTCCTGAGTAGACAGAATTCCGACGACGACCGTAGTGGTGCGATGGCGGCACGATGGCGGCGGCGGCGATCACCGAAACTGATAGATGAGGCTTCCCACCTCAGAATGCAACCTTCCCAGCTGCAAGAAGAAGAGAGAGGAGAGAGGGGGGGGGGGCGCACAAGGCTGCTCCAAGGAAATTCTCACAAATTGTATGCATTAATTCCACTAAAAATGTTAATACAAGGTATTTATATGAAATGACAAAAGACATAAAATAACCCTAGATCTAGGTTTTGGGGGGGTAAAAGGGGAAGTCCACATTTTAATTTCCCCATGTGTTGTGGACCAAAATAAAGAAATTACAAGAATTTTCTATTTTATTCTAATGGGAGGGCGCCCTTGGACCATATGGCATACATTTTGGACTTTTTAAGTCCTTTGTACCCCACTTGGCCCACCCTTCTAGAAGCCCACCATTGGAATGTTGATTGACCCCACATGGGCCCTAGGGCTGAGGTGGATCAATGGGAGGAGGGCTGGGGGCCCGTGAGACCCAGGGAGTCCAAATTGCAAATAAACCCCTCTTACAATCCAAATTACAAACCGAATAAAACTAAATAAACACACATGACACACAAATAAAGTCCAAGTAAATGTAATAAATGTCGAGACTCAAGGGGGAGTCTCCAGACTGTCTCCGAGCCAGATGGACACCGAAGTGGCTCGGGTGGGTCTCCGCGTACAGTACCGGTGGCTCAGCGTATGGTGCTTCTCAATCGCTCGGGTGTCCGCACCATTAAGGGTAGTATTTCTTAAGGTACAGTCCGTTCCAAGGGTGAGCCAATTCTTCCCCTTCAGCATTAACCAATTTGTAAGCGTTGCCAGGATAAGCTTCTTTCATTACATATGGCCCCTCCCAATTTGGTTGGAGTTTTGAACGGGGCCCGCTATGTTTTACAAAGATTCTTCTAATTACTATTTCACCAACTTTAAATTTTCTCTCAATTACTTTCTTTGGGTAGAAATGTGATAGCCGATTTTTATAAACTGTTGCCTATTTGGCGGCGGCCAGTCATTTTTCATCTAAGAGTTTCAATTGTGCAAGGAGAGATTCACGACGTTCATCAATAGAGAGCTCCTTGTCCAATTGTACTCTGAGAGAAGGAATAAGAATCTCATAAGGAACTACTGCCTCCATCCCGTAGGTAAGGGCGAATGGGGTTTCCCCAGTAGGTGTACGAATGGAAGCACGGTAGGCCCATCGAGCTTCTACGAGTTTTTCTGACCAATCCAAAAATTTATTAGCTTCACATGTTTTTTTGATAATTTTAATTAACGTTTTATTGGTTACCTCGGCCTGGCTATTACCTTGCGGATAATAAGGAGATGAATGATGCAATGCTATGTTATACCTATTGCAGAGGTCCTGAAGCTCCTGAGAGATAAATTGAGGCCCATTATCGGTGATGATGGTACTCGGGATGCCGAATCTTGTAATGATGTTCTTCATTATAAATTTGCAGACGGTTGACGCTTTAATCTCCACGTATGCTTCCGCTTCCGCCCACTTAGTGATGTACTCCGTGGCCGTGAGTATAAATGATTTTGATCTTATGAGGAGGTTTGAATCACCAAGAGGTCCAATAATATCGAAAGCCCACATGGAGAAAGGCCACGGGGAGGACATAGGGTGGAGTGAAGAAGCATGAGAATGGATTTTGTCGGTGTGCAGTTGGCACTTGACACACCTTCGAACATAAATTGAGCAGTCCTCTTCTAGAGTGGGCCAATAGAAGCCTAGTCTAAAGATTTTCTTAGCTAACATCTGGCTATTGACATGACCCCCACAGACTCCAGAATGTGCCTCTTCCATAACCTTCCATGATTCATCATCGTCAAAGCATCTGAGAAGAAGCCCGGTAAGACCCCTTCTGTAGAGCTCACCTCCAACCAGAGTGTATCGCTGAGCAACTCTTCTAATAGCCTTCCTCTCTTCTGTCGTAGCTTCTTTGGGGTATGATTGATTGTGACAATACTTAGCAATCTCGTAATACCATGGTTTCTCTTCATCGGCCAGCTCTTCTTCCAAATCTAATAGCATAACCTCCTTGTTCTCAATGATTCCACCTTCCTTAACCTTCTTAAACACCTCCTCCTTAACACTAAGAAATGCAGGATTCTTAACAGTGGGAGTGAGTCACTTTTGGATAATGATAGAATGGAAATCCCGCTTAGGGAGGAAAACCAAGGAGGAAGCAAGTGAAGCAAGAGCGTCGGCTAAAATATTCTGACTGCGAGGAACATGGACAAAGATTATCTTAGTGAAGAGCTTGGCATAAGCAGAAGCAAGTTTCTGGTAGGGTTTGAGTTTGGGATTGAGTGTGCGACATTTGGTGAGCACTTGGCGAAGGATAAGATGACTATCACCAATGATCTTAAGCTGGGTAACACCAAATCGATGGGCGGCCTCAAGTCCGGCCAGAAGAGCCTCGTACTCAGCTATGTTGTTTGTAAGAGAGAATGCAACCTGAGAGGCGAGCAGAATGGTGAAACCCTTGGGTGTTAAAAGAACTATGCTGATTCCCCTACCATGAGAATTCAGAGCTCCATCAAAATGTAATGTCCACATGGGATCCAAAGGTTGGTTAACGGACATTAGTTCCTCATCTGGAAACTCTAAGCGGACAGGGTCGAACCATGGAAAAGGGTGATGAGCGAGATGTTCTACGATGGCATATCCTTTAATCACCCTTTGCTGCACGTAAATGATGTCGAATTGAGAGAGGAAGCTTTGCCATCGTGCTAATCGGTCAGTGAGGATATATTTTTCGAGAAGGAACTTAATGGGATTCATGCGAGTAATAAGATGAACCTTATGAGCTAAGAATTAATGCTTTAATTTCTGAACTACCCAGACTAAAGCTGCACAAGTCTTCTCCATATCTATATATTTCTGCTAATAGGGGTTGAGAAGCTTTGACAAGTAGTAGGCTGCCCTCTCCTTACCTTCTTCATCAACTTGCGCAAGGACAGCACCTACCGAATCATCTAGGACAAAAACATAAAGAACAAGCGGTTTGCCTGGAATAGGCGGCCTCAGGACAGGAGGATTTGATAGATAGTCCTTCAATCCGTCAAAAGTTGCCTGACACTTGTCGTCCCAATTGAACTTGACTCCCGGCTTGGTAAGCTCGTAGAACGGCCTACACCTTTGTGAGTGCTGGGAGACAAATCGGCGAATAAATTGCAACCTCCCGATCAATCCTTGAACTTCTTTCAAATTCTTGGGAGGAGGCATATCTCTTATAGCCTGCGCCTTATTGGGATCAATCTCGATACCCCTTTTGCTGACAATGAATCCTAGTAGTTTACCAGATGAAATGCCAAACACACACTTCTTGGGGTTCATTTTTAACTGGTATTCCCTGGCTCTTTACAAAACCTTGGCTAAAATCCTGGGATGCTCAATACTTATCCTTGACTTCACTACCAGGCCATCAACATACACCTCAATATAGATGTGGATCATATCATGAAAGATAGCCATCATGGCTCTTTGATAGGTGGCTCCGGCGTTCTTGAGTCCGAATGGCATGACCACATAACAATAAGTGCCCCAAGGTGCAGTGAATGAGGTCTTCTCTTGATCTTCCTCGGCCAGGCAAATTTGATTATATCCTCAAAAGCCATCCATGAAAGAGAGGGTCTCATACCCTACCGTATTATTGATCAGCACATCAATGTGAGGGAGGGGGAAATCATCTTTAGGACATGCGCGGTTAAGGTCCCGGAAGTCTATGCAAATTCTGACTCTTCCATCCTTCTTCATAACCGGGACGATGTTAGTCACCCAATTGGGATAGAGGACGACTCTAATAAATCTAGCTTTATGGAGCTTATCAACTTCTTCTTTCATTTTTATTGCCATATGAGGGTGGAAATATCTTAACCGCTACTTGACCAGGACGGACCCTGGCTTAAGTGTTAAATGATGTTCGACAAGCGCAGGATCTAGACCCGGCATATCTTCATAACTCCATGCAAACGTGTCCTTATACTCTTGAAGAACTTTAACAAGCACCTCTTCCTCAGAGGGTGGCACATTTTTGCTTATGAGGATAATCCTAGGGCTTTCTTCAGTACCCAGATTGATTTCTTTGGTAGGCCCTTCTACTGAGGTTGACGGTTCATCGAATCTCCTCATGCCACTAGCAAAAGCATCAGCCTCGTCCTCATATTCTTCATATTCTTCATCCCCCTCTTCAATAGGGTCTTCATCATTCATAATTTCAAAAACTCTGAACCCTTCATCTAAGGAGCATATTTCCTCACATTATAAATCCCGCAGGAGTATCAGATCCTCCAAAAACTCGGAGAGGGCCAAACATTCCCTGCATATCATAACCAAATCTAACAAGAACCTACGGGGAATCTGCCTACCCTTGGCTTTCTTAGAGGGAACTACCCCAAGACTCTTAATACTAGAAGAAGAAGATGAACTAGCCTGATCATTAGATCCTAAAGAGGAGGGGGAAGAATAAGTGGATACAAGAGAAGGTACAAAGGAATCTCACTCGTCGGAGGTTTTAAAGGAAGCCCGTTAACGGATCTTGCATGAGTGGCCCTTGGATCGGGGCACACTCATTAGCAAAATAGGAGGTCTCCTCAACAGAGATGGAGGATTGAAAAGTTAGAATTTTGGCATTTTTTTTCTTTTTCAATAATGAAACTGATGAGGGCATCTCACGACACTCCCTCTAGTTTGGTCGTCTGCACACTCTTGATATGGTCTGATCATGGTCTCCACTTGTTATCTTCATTTTCCCAGTGTCATTTATGTATTTTCCTTTTATTGAGTCCTATCTTATGTATTTTCCTTTATTGAGTCATGTGGTTCTAGCCCATTTCCCTTATTTTGCTTAAACTGGGCCTTATGTCCTTAGTTATGGGCCCATAGGATTGAGTCTAGGATATGCTCGGTCTTTTGTCCATTGTCAAGGACATTTTGGTCATGAAAAGAGTGGTTGCCTATAAATAGGCCCCATCTCTCCACTTGTAGTCACTCTTGATGAATATTGAAAAAAACTACCTCTTATTATCTCTCAACTCTCTCTCTTACTCACTATATCTCTCAATCTCTCTCTCATTCTCTCTCTCCCCAAGGGGAGTTCGACCCTCCCTCTCTCTCCTCTTCCCCCCTCACTTACTCCAACCCCCAACCACCTCCACTACCTCACCCACCTCATTAAGGCTCTCCCCTTCCCCATAGCCCTTCATTTACTTCCCCTCCTTGTCCCAAAGCAACTCTTCCACCTCCCAACACAATTCCCCCACTTCCCCACACAAATCCCACCACTTCCAAGGCCAATTTCGAATTTGAACCTTCCCTCCCATAGCCATTAGAATCATCTTGCCCCTTCTTCTCTCTTGGCCACCCCCTTCCCCACCTCATCTTCTTCTTCACATTCTTACCCTGCTTCAGGAAACAGAATTACAGCAACTTGCAGAGGAGGCCACGGTCACCCATCAACGACTCAGGGAGCAAGGCCTACATTTCCAGAATCATCTGCAAGCCAGCTTTCAAGGCGAGGTGGTTTCGTCGGCATCCGAGTTCGGTGCTGTCCGCAATCACCATTCTTCTCCGACTGCGCCGAACCTCTCAGATCCGGAGCCAGAGCTGCAGAGACGACTCGCCCACGGCTAACCTTGAAGGAACCAGTTTTCAAGGTCTTCTACAAAGTTCTTCCTCCCTCTGTCAGCGTCCAGGAACAGAAGGCGGAACCCCGTTCGGCATCCGACAACCAGAGTTACTATTTTTCTACCACAACCACGCCGGTCTGCCTCCTCACTGTCTGCACCGACCTCCGTCCACTTCTCTGGACACCCAGTTCATCTCCGACATCAGAAGACGTCCCCGTTTGTTTTGTTGCAAAGAAGACTCCTCCAAGATTCCAAAGAGTCCAGCGGTTCCAGGTTCGGAGCTCCGGAGCGATCGTGGTACCTTCTGCAACCTGCTGTTGCAGACAGAGCTCGACCAGCAACCAGAGCTGCATCCACCTTCCAGCCATCGGTGCGGTCAGCCCTGAGAATCATAGCTTCCCCAAAAATTCAAGCTTCATCCCCTATCAGTTGGCAAACGTTTGGCGTTGGTTTCGTCGCAATCCAAGCTTCGTGGAATTTTTAGCTGCCACAACACCGATCCACTGTCTAGAAAACCTGCAGGTGGGCAGAACCGGCGAAGCTCGGAATCTCGATCTCCTTTGCATTTCTCCCCACCCCGCTTGGCCGGCTGAAGGCCCCTCCCTGCGTGGAGGTAGTTTTGAATGTACTAAGTGTAACCCCCACCCCAAGATCACCCCTCCTGCGAGAGGAGTAGTGCTGTACCCTTTACATTTTCAGGTCAAGCTACACCGCCGCGGCGATCGGGTGCATACCCTCGCCTCCCGGCGCGCCCTCGTCTCCGAACGGGATCGGTGTCTTCACACCGATCAGGTGAGCTTCTGGTACTACCCTTTGTAGCCTTATTCCTGCTAGCTTAGTATTGCTTTGATTGCTCGTCGGCGGTGAGAAGAGAGTTCGAATTTGCATGCTAGTTTGTTAGTGTCCACCGCGGACCGTGAGAGAGTGTCACCCAAACCCCGCCTTGCGGGCCAGCCACCCACGAAGTTGGGTATCCTAGACTCTTTGGAGTCAGCCGTAGCATTGTAAGTCCATTAGAACAATTGGGTCCCATCCCGGACCCTCATCATTATCCCCCGGACCCACCGGGTGAGCGTGTGAACCGTGTGAGCAAAAATCGTCGATTGTGAGAATCATTGAGTGCTTGTATGCTTGCGGGTCTAAGTCCTAGGGTCATATCATCCTCTTTAGTGGTCTTTGGGCTGTGCCACATCAAGTGGTATCAGAGCGGTCATAGGCTTGTCCTTACAAGTCTAGTCTTGGGTCACACTAAGTCTTTCTTAGGTGCATTCGCACACCCTTGCATAGCCCACCCAACCTTGCATGACCACCCGTAGTGGAACTCATTATCAAGGCAATCCATCTTCTTCCAATAACACCATGAATCCCAATCCCCAAGGAAATCCCCCTCACAATGAGCATGAGCTTCCCGACCAAATGAGGTTTCTTGTGGACTACATGACCGAAATTATGGGAAGGCTTGACGGTATTACGGCCCGGCTTGAACAACTTGAGGAAAATAGACCTATTCCAAGGGAAGGAGATAGGAGAGATCCCCCTCCACATGTGGAGCCAGCCATAGGAGGACTCAACCTTGACCCCCCTCCCGAACCGGAAAGGGACCCACCCCCTAGAAGGAATGAGAGGCCTCCCCGGGACAACCCGGATGACCAACTAATGAGACTTGTGAAAGTCGATGCTCCCACTTTTGATGGATCTCATCATCCGAGCATCTACTTAGATTGGGAGGCAGCCATGGATCAATATTTTGATTGGTACCCAATGACCGAGGATAGGAAAGTCCGACTTGCAAAGATGCAATTAACCAAACTTGCCAAGACTCATTGGATGAATGTTGAAGCCTTAAGGATAGTTAGGAGGGAAGTTCCAATCACCACATGGGGGGCCATGAAAGACCAACTCAAACTCAAATATGTCCCACCCTCCTACCATCAAAACCTCTTAGATGAATGGCAAGCCTTGACTCAAGAAGGAAAGACCGTTATGGAATACATTGAAAAGTTTGACTACTACCTCCTCAAATGTGGAGTCCAAGAGGACCCCTCCGTCACACTCTCCCGCTTTAGGAATGGGCTTCAATTCCATATCAAAAAGGAACTATTCATGCGTCAAGTAACAACTTTAGAGCAAGCCTACCAAGTAGCTCGGGATGCCGAGAAATTCTCTCGGTACACGCGAATGGTTCCCCCTCGGGGAATGGACCCTAGAGCCATGGCACCTCGGGCCAACCCTCCACCACCCCAAAGAGGTCTCCTTCCTACACCCATGGGAACTCCTCCCACACGGGTCACCCCTCCTAATGCCAATCCACCATTCCGCCCCGCAAGTGGGCCCCTAAACACAACTCCCAATAGGCCCAATTCGACACCCACTCTCCCTCACACTAAGGTGACCCCAAACCATCAAAGTGGGCAGCAATGCTTTAGGTGTTATGGGTATGGACACTTTGCCAATCAATGCCCCACCAAGGGAGCATCAAACTTACTCATAGAGGAGACCAACCCCCAACCCCAAGCTGAATTTGAAGGAGAGATTGAGGTATATGAACCCTCTCTTGAATGGGAGGAGGAGTATGAGAACCACTACATGGAAAGCAACCAAGAACAACCTCCTCCACCCACCGACTCCCACCTAGGAGTGGTTAGATGCACCCTCACCCAAAACCAAGAGCATGATTGGAGGAGAAACACCATATTCTATACCTACATAAGGATGGGGAGCCATGTTAGGAAGGTCATCTTGGATAATGGAAGTAGTGTGAATGTGGTGTCACCCGACACCGTCAAACTTTTGGGCCTTACCACCTCCCCACATCCCCACCCATATAGGGTAGCATGGATTGATACCACCTCCATACCCGTTAGTGCCCGTTGCCTTGTCCCAATTACATTCCAATCCTATCAAGGCCAAGTGTGGTGTGATATCCTTCCAATGGAAGTTGGGAGTATCCTTTTAGGACGGCCTTGGATCTACGATGTAGATGCCACCTTCTTAGGAAGAACCAACGCTTGCATCTTCATTCATGAGGGGAAGAAGATCCAACTCAACCCATCTCCACCCCGCACTCTACCTAAGAAGGCCTCTCCCTCCCTTGAGGGACCCACTACCCTTCCCCCCATCCCAACACCAACAAACCCCACCCCATCAAGTCCTAGTCCTAGTAACATCAAAGAGCCTCCTAGGAGCCTACACCTTGTCACTAGGAAAGAGTTTGAGGAAGAAGTCAACCAAGGGGATCAAGTATGTGCCATTGTCATTTGTCTAGGGGAATCCACCCCAACCGACCCACACCCCCTAGAAATTCATCAACTCCTTAAGGACTTCCATGATGTATTTCCCGAGGAGCTTCCGGACAAACTACCACCTATGAGAGATGTGCAACATGCCATCGACCTCGTGCCCGGGGCTACCTTGCCCAACCTCCCACACTACCGACTCAACCCCACCGAGCATGCCGAGCTTCGGAGGCAGATTGAAGAACTCATCAAGAAGGGCTTCCTCCGAATTAGCAAAAGCCCTTGTGCCGTCCCGGCTCTTCTTACACCCAAAAAGGATGGGACTTGGCGCATGTGTGTAGATAGCCGAGCCGTCAACAAGATAACGGTCAAATATAGGTTCCCCATCCCTCGGCTTGATGACATGCTAGACATGCTAGCGGGAGCCACCATCTTCTCCAAAATTGATCTCAAAAGTGGCTACCACCAAGTCCGCATTAGGCCCGGGGACGAGTGGAAAACCGCCTTTAAAACTAAAGACGGTCTCTATGAATGGCTTGTTATGCCTTTCGGCCTTTCTAATGCACCAAGTACCTTCATGCGTCTCATGACCGAGGTCCTCCGGCCCTTCATTGGCATCTTTCTAGTTGTCTACTTTGATGACATCCTCATATATAGCCAATCCAAGGAAGCCCACCTCGATCACCTCAAACAAGTGTGCACCATCCTTAGGAAAGAGAGTCTCTTTGCCAATCCCGGGAAGTGTCATTTCTTGACCAATCAACTAGCCTTCCTAGGATTTATTGTCTCATCCCAAGGAGTATCCATGGACCCCGAAAAGGTCCAAGCTATTCTTGAGTGGCCCGAGCCCAAAACCATTCATGACGCCCGAAGCTTCCATGGGCTAGCCACCTTCTATAGGAGATTCATCCGGGGGTTTAGCACTATCACCACTCCTATCACGGATTGCCTCAAGAAAGGCACATTTGTTTGGACTAGGGCAGCCTCCAAAGCCTTCCTAGAGCTTAAAGAGAAAATGACCCAAGCCCCGGTCCTTTGCCTACCCGACTTTTCAAAGGTCTTTGAGGTCACATGTGATGCTTCCGGGGTAGGGATTGGAGGTATCCTTAGCCAAGAGGGTCACCCGGTAGCCTACTTTAGTGAAAAACTTTGTGAGGCTAGGACGAGATACTCCACATATGACAAAGAGCTTTATGCCGTGGTTCAATCCCTCCGGCATTGGAGGCACTATCTCCTACCCAAAGAATTTGTGATCTTCTCGGACCATGAGGCTTTGAAATATCTCAACACTCAACAAAAGCTCAATGCCCGCCATGCTCGATGGGTAGAATACATTCAAGCCTACACCTTTGTCCTCAAGTATAAGATGGGTAGTGAGAATCGCGCCGCCGATGCACTGAGTAGGCGGGTAGCCTTACTCTCCACTGTCCAAGTGGAAGTAACCGGATTTGAGAGGATCAAAGGAGAATACCCACATTGCCCCGACTTTGGGACCCACTACAACACCCTTTCTACCCAACCACTCAAGGAGTATAAGGGGTTCATACTTCAAGATGGATATCTGTTCAAAGGGGATAGACTTTGCATACCTAGGACTTCACTTAGGGACTTCCTAGTTTGGGAGTTACATAGTGGCGGCCTAGCTGGTCACTTTGGGGTCCACAAAACCATAGAGTTGGTTGAGAGGCAATTCCACTGGCCCAGTCTCAAGAAGGATGCGGCCCACATTGTGGGACAATGCCGCATATGTGCATCCGCCAAGCAAGTAAGACAAAACACCGGGCTTTACACACCTCTACCCATACCCGATAGACCATGGGAAGATTTGAGTATGGATTTCATTCTTGGCCTACCAAAGACCTTGCGCAAACATGATTCCATCTTTGTAGTGGTTGACAGGTTCTCAAAAATGGCCCACTTTATCCCCTGTTCCAAGACCTCTGATGCCTCTAAGGTCGCCCGGTTATTCTTCGATGAGGTAGTCCGACTCCATGGGTTACCTAAGACTATTGTGTCCGATAGAGATGTGAAATTCACTAGTTATTTTTGGAAGACTCTATGGCACTTGATGGGGACCCTCCTCAAATTCTCCACTGCCTATCATCCTCAAACCGATGGCCAAACTGAGGTTGTCAACCGAAGCCTTGGGAACTTACTCCGATGCCTTGTAGGGGACCACCCTGGGAATTGGGATCTCCTCTTATCTCAAGCCGAGTTTGCCTACAATGATTCTGTCAATAGGTCCATAGGCAAGAGTCCATTTGAGGTAGTACATGGGTATAGGCCTAGAAAACCCTCAGATCTCATTCCCCTCCCCTCACATGCTAGAGTGTCAGTCTCAGCTGAGTCCTTTGCACAGCATATCAAAGAATTGCATGATGATATCCGCAAGCATATAGGGAAAAACAATGAGGCTTACAAAAGACGGGCCGATGCTCACCGGCGCCACTATGAATTCCAAGTGGGAGATCCGGTGATGGTGAGGACGGAGCGGCTCCTTCCCGGGCCTGCCTCCAAGTTGAGGGCACGAGGGTCGGGACCCTTTCGAGTTCTACGACGACTTGGCAGCAATGCCTATGAGCTTGACTTACCAGAGAGCTATGGGGTACACCCTACCTTCAACGTGGCGGACCTGGTACCCTACAAAGGCCCCGCGGTGGAACCCAGTCAGGAGCTTGAGCCTTTACCCCCCCTTATGAGAGACACCCCCGGAGGGACTCCACTTTCTAGCCTGAGAGACCGACAAGAGCAGGTAGAGGCAATACTGGATGAGCAGAGTATCATTACAAGGCACAGGGTGTATCAGCGCTATCTGGTTAGGTGGAAGAACCGTCCCCCGATCGAGGATGCATGGGTGAGTCGAGAGGATTTGATGCGCCTGGACCCCGGCATGTTGGAGCAGTACGACAGCCAGGCAGACCCATACTCGACAGGGTCGAGTTCTCCCCACCCCGGGGGATTTGATGAGGGCATCTCACGACACTCCCTCTAGTTTGGTCGTCTGCACACTCTTGATATGGTCTGATCATGGTCTCCACTTGTTATCTTCATTTTCCCAGTGTCATTTATGTATTTTCCTTTTATTGAGTCCTATCTTATGTATTTTCCTTTATTGAGTCATGTGGTTCTAGCCCATTTCCCTTATTTTGCTTAAACTGGGCCTTATGTCCTTAGTTATGGGCCCATAGGATTGAGTCTAGGATATGCTCGGTCTTTTGTCCATTGTCAAGGACATTTTGGTCATGAAAAGAGTGGTTGCCTATAAATAGGCCCCATCTCTCCACTTGTAGTCACTCTTGATGAATATTGAAAAAAACTACCTCTTATTATCTCTCAACTCTCTCTCTTACTCACTATATCTCTCAATCTCTCTCTCATTCTCTCTCTCCCCAAGGGGAGTTCGACCCTCCCTCTCTCTCCTCTTCCCCCCTCACTTACTCCAACCCCCAACCACCTCCACTACCTCACCCACCTCCATTAAGGCTCTCCCCTTCCCCATAGCCCTTCATTTACTTCCCCTCCTTGTCCCAAAGCAACTCTTCCACCTCCCAACACAATTCCCCCACTTCCCCACACAAATCCCACCACTTCCAAGGCCAATTTAGAATTTGAACCTTCCCTCCCATAGCCATTAGAATCATCTTGCCCCTTCTTCTCTCTTGGCCACCCCCTTCCCCACCTCATCTTCTTCTTCACATTCTTACCCTGCTTCAGGAAACAGAATTACAGCAACTTGCAGAGGAGGCCACGGTCACCCATCAACGACTCAGGGAGCAAGGCCTACATTTCCAGAATCATCTGCAAGCCAGCTTTCAAGGCGAGGTGGTTTCGTCGGCATCCGAGTTCGGTGCTGTCCGCAATCACCATTCTTCTCCGACTGCGCCGAACCTCTCAGATCCGGAGCCAGAGCTGCAGAGACGACTCGCCCACGGCTAACCTTGAAGGAACCAGTTTTCAAGGTCTTCTACAAAGTTCTTCCTCCCTCTGTCAGCGTCCAGGAACAGAAGGCGGAACCCCGTTCGGCATCCGACAACCAGAGTTACTATTTTTATACCACAACCACGCCGGTCTGCCTCCTCACTATCTGCACCGACCTCCGTCCAATTCTATGGACACCCAGTTCATCTCCGACATCAGAAGATGTCCCCGTTTGTTTTGTTGCAAAGAAGACTCCTCCAAGATTCCAAAGAGTCCAGCGGTTCCAGGTTCGGAGCTCCGGAGCGATCGTGGTACCTTCTGCAACCTGCTGTTGCAGACAGAGCTCGACCAGCAACCAGAGCTGCATCCACCTTCCAGCCACCGGTGCGGTCAGCCCTGAGAATCATAGCTTCCCCAAAAATTCAAGATTCATCCCCTATCAGTTGGAAAACGTTTGGCGTTGGTTTCGTCGCAATCCAAGCTTCGTGGAATTTTTAGCTGCCACAACACCGATCCACTGTCCAGAAAACCTGCAGGTGGGCAGAACCGGCGAAGCTCGGAATCTCGATCTCCTTTGCATTTCTCCCCACCCCGCTTGGCCGGCTGAAGGCCCCTCCCTGCGTGGAGGTAGTTTTGAATGTACTAAGTGTAACCCCCACCCCAAGATCACCCCTCCTGCGAGAGGAGTAGTGCTGTACCCTTTACATTTTCAGGTCAAGCTACACCGCCGCGGCGATCGGGTGCATACCCTCGCCTCCCGGCGCGCCCTCGTCTCCGAACGGGATCGGTGTCTTCACACCGATCAGGTGAGCTTCTGGTACTACCCTTTGTAGCCTTATTCCTGCTAGCTTAGTATTGCTTTGATTGCTCGTCGGCGGTGAGAAGAGAGTTCGAATTTGCATGCTAGTTTGTTAGTGTCCACCGCGGACCGTGAGAGAGTGTCACCCAAACCCCGCCTTGCGGGCCAGCCACCCACGAAGTTGGGTATCCTAGACTCTTTGGAGTCAGCCGTAGCATTGTAAGTCCATTAGAACAATTGGGTCCCATCCCGGACCCTCATCATTATCCCCCGGACCCACCGGGTGAGCGTGTGAACCGTGTGAGCAAAAATCGTCGATTGTGAGAATCATTGAGTGCTTGTATGCTTGCGGGTCTAAGTCCTAGGGTCATATCATCCTCTTTAGTGGTCTTTGGGCTGTGCCACATCAGAAACAGTGGGAAGAAGGAGTAGAAGGTGATGTGGAAATCGAAAGCTTGGAGAAAGATTGAACGAGAGAATACCCATGCACGAGCATTATAGAAAGCTGAGAGAATTGCTTAAGGAGCAAAGGAGGAATTAGTGGACTGATGCGGGACGACTACGGGACTCGACTTGGACTGGTTGCGACCTTGGACTCTATAGGATGACACGACTAATAAAACGACGCAACCAGCAACAACACTACAACGCGGCACCGAACGAGCTCCAGAAGAGGCGATCATGCCCCAAACAAGAAGCGCTAAACCCACGGTCATCCCCGGCGAGGGAAACGTGACGATCTGCACGGTTGGGAAACCGGCTTTGAGTCTCGGGTGGTCAGCTCACTCTCGTGCTCGGAATGAGTCACGGGACGGGTTTCACTCTCACTACTCACAGCGGTGATTAATATTTAACTAGCTAGGAAATAACTAACTCACATGCAGCGGCAGTATAATCTATACTAGCTAAGCAAATAAGACAAGGTGGGTGGCGAGTGTACCTCCATGCTCGGGGCGTGGTAAAGATTTCCCGGCCGAGAACCGTCACTCCCGGTACAATTGATAAATTAATTTACGGCATAAAAATTATAGCCCACTCCACGCAGGGAGGTAAAAGGCCACAACAGCTGTCCGGGAGCACCGTTCTATGGTTGACGGGTAGCAAGGCAGTGGGTTTCGGGCGGCGGCGGGCAGCGGCTCCGAATCTGCAAATTCTGTTCGCCAGGGTAGCAAGCACGGGCGTCCAAAGGGACGTCAATCTCCGGGAGTCTCCTAAAGGTGGCGGTGTGCTGGGACGGTGGCAGCGCGTCCCTAGTCGACCCTCAGGAGCGGCGGTCGCTGAAGATACCCCGGCGTATATATTTGGGAATTATCCGGCAGCCCCTTTTTCTGGCATGGCTCGGAGCAGAATCGCGCGCCTCCATGAAAATGGCTGGTACGCCCAGATCCGACGTCGGATTGAGACGCAATGGGTACCGTTGGAAAGAGGACGCAAAATCCTACGCCATACCAAAATTTCAGATTCATCCAACTGCTTTATTGGTAATGAAAATGACTGCTATTTGATTGATTTCCCTGACCTGAAACTTAGAACAGATAAGGCAGAAAGAGATCGGCATGTTCAAGGGCTTTGACTGAGGACCAAACGAACGAATTAGGACTTGAGATTTTTATGGTGGATAGAAGGGAGGGTGACAGTTACGCACATAGTTTTTTTGTAATTTTCTAATAACATTTGAGGGGTGAGAAAATTCGGCTCCCAAGATCTATCTCGCATATCTGTACACAGGCAAACTTTGAGAGGGAAGAACATGTGGCTGGGAAAAGGAGCAAACGGCCTCAGATCAGCTTGAAAATTAAACAGGGATTGGGGTATGATAGGATGAACCTACTCTCAAAATCTCATAACGATCTAATGGTTGGATCTCTCGAACCAGCCCTTTCACCGAGCTGTTGTCCGACAACTCCGAATTTCGGGACAGCAGGAGGGAACCGGCTTGTGGTGGCTCAACGGCGGCACGAACGGTGGCGCCGGCGGCGGTGAACGATCAAAGCAGATAGAGGAAGAGGAGAAGAGGAAGAAATTTGAGAGAGATGGAGGATTTAGGCTCAGATCTGAAGAAGATTGGATGATGAAGGGGGAAGAACACCAAGAATAAGAGAGAGAGAGGGGGGTGCGCCCAAATCCACTTGCACATAATTTTTCTTCATTAATTCTACAAAATGAAAATTACAAAGGATATAGAGAAATGTAAAAAAGACCAAACTTACTATAAGATCTAGGGTTTGGGAGGGGTAAAGTAGGGATAGGATAGTTAACCCCTATGTGATCAAATGGCCAAAATATCAAAAAATACAACAAGTATTAAATAATATTAAATGGGGGGCGCCCCCTTGACTTAAGGGGCCTTCAATTTTGAAATTTCCATTTTTTGTCCCCCCTTGGTCCAAGTCCAATCTTGGACTTTGAACCAACCCCACATGGGCCCTAGAACCTAGGTGGACCAATGGGAAAGAGGGTGGGGGACCATGCTGGATCAACTGGCAATTTACAAAGAAACCCAAAGACTTTAAAGACTAACCCTTTGGCTTATAACGCCTTATAATTGTAAACCTAATTAGTCAAGAGTATAAATACAAATAAAAGGACACAAATGCAAAAATAAAAATGTTAATGCCCAGTGTTGATTCTCATCAATTATCCACGGGTGGGAAGAACTCGGCCCTGTCGGGTAAGGGGTGCGGCTGCTCGTGTGGCTCCGGCGGATCTGTCACCGACTAGGAAGTGCGGAGTGTTAGTGTTGGTGTGCTATATGCCAATTTTGGGTCGGGTAGGCCCGATAGATGTATGATCTTGTTCATTATTGATAAAGTGGTGTTTGAGCGTAAATATGTGATTGTATATTACTTTACGATGTCCCGAGGATATGTGGTTGTAAAGTCAACTCGAGATGGGATCTCGAACGTGAGACTGACTTTACATGGACACATACCTTAAACTGTTCATGGTTGGAGAGTAATCACTCGAGGACTTTGATTACCTATTAAACCAGTACACATGATGTGTCAGTGACCAGTCTCATGGTCATTGGTGTGGGGCACCAACACATATGTGTAGGTGTACGTCCTGAGAGGAAGTGCACTGAACTGATCCGCTATTGGATCTTCAGATGGTTGATTATACCTAATGTCAACTGAAGATCCAACGGTCTCAGTAGCATTGTTGGTCCTTTGACCTGAGACATTGATCGGATCTTACACAAGGACTGGAATGGTTTAATTACTTGGCTAAGTGACTTTAACCATAAGTCATGAGTTGCCGAGTCATTAACCACTCCAGGATACGTGTGAAGATCATCAATGGTCAAAAGGGGATCGCTCATTGTCGGGTATATATCAGACAGTTAATGGGTCATGATATTGACGCTCCGTTAAATCCCTGGCCAGGGTCGTGTTAGTTCATTTAGAACGGACGTCATACACTTTAAGGAGGTCATGGTCAAATGGCACGGTCTTGGGGTTTGACAGAAACCATACCCTCGATCGTTCCAAACTCATAGAATGAGCGAGGGATTATATCGATGCGGTAACTATGGACTTACAGGTACCAGACAGGCTTATTTAAACCCAGCGTCCTCTAGGATCACGCGGATTTTCTTGACCCAACGTGATCAAAGGTTCGGAATAAATTAAACTATTATTCGGCTCTAGTAGAAGCGAATAATAAGTTTAATTTACTTCTAATTGGGAATTAGAAGTTAATGGGCCTTAAACTAGAGTGACTAAGGGCCTAGAGGATCACACACAATGGATTATTGGGTGACGGATTATTATTGTACAAATGTATATATTAATTCCTTTGAATATCTTTTGGAAAGGAGTGTAAAAAGGGCTTAATATATATGTAAAATAATAGAAAGGTCATATATACAGTTTTGGTCCTTTAAAGCTCTTTTAGAAAAAGGCCAAATTATATATATATGAATGCTACGAGAATCACTTCCTACTCTTGGCTAAGAAAGCACATAAGCAAGGGAAGGAGTGATTAACTCCTCCCCCCTCTCTCTCTTGCTCTCTCTCTCTCTCTCTAGAAGCTCTCTCTCTAGAAAGGGAAGCTAAGGAAAGATCGGGGCTGGGAGATACCGTCGTTGCGAAGGATCCGTATGGATCTGCTCTAGAGGCCGTGCATCTGTGCTGCTCGGGATCCTCGGTATTCTGCATCGGGCTTTGTGGATAACGTCGTTCCGCGCAAGGTATAAATACGCAACCCGTAGTTAGGGTTTGGGGCGATTAAAACATCGATCAGAGCATGGATCTGGGATTCCATACAGCCTGGTTCGGGTACATGAATTTTTGTTATCCGCTGCGTTGCTCGAGAGTGTTGTGTACAACCTTACAGTGGTATTAGTGCCTGGTTGGCGCTCTGGTCAGTATTTTATCGCCGTATAGAGCCATGTTTATAGGGGAATTAAAAACTTCAATTGTTATTGATAGAAGGGGATGCTGGGCATCTCTGGAGCAATTTCTTTTTTTAAAAAAAAAAATTGGCCCGTAGGGCGCACTGCGCCTGGCCGCGTGCGCCGCCCTCGCAGCGCCACGTGGCGGGCGGCGCTCGCCAAGCGGGCGCCCGCGTGCGGGCGCAGGCGTGGGCGCGACCGCCCATGCGTCCCGCGTGGGCGGCCGCGCCCAGGCCTGCCGATAACTTTTATTTATTTTAAAAAAAATTTGCTTTATTTAATTTAATTGTGTTAATATATATATATATATATATATATATATATATATAAATGCATAGTAAATTAATGTGATTTTTATCTTAAAAATTAAATTGTGTTATCTCAATAGTAAATGTCAAATGTTAAATTTTATTTAACCCTTTTTGAATTTACTAAGTTGAGATAATTACTATTTACCTTGAGATAAATTGGTAATAATTGAAATTACTTCAGTAAAATTCAATTTTCAAATTTTAATTATTAGATATTTAGTAAATTCAAAATTTGAATTTCATTGAAGTTAAATGTATAAAATTTAATTATTTGAATTTTTAATTATAAGATAATTATTAAATTCAAATTTTGAATTTTAGAATATTGATAATGAAGGTTAATTACATTATTTAAATTTACTTTCAAACAAAATTATTGGATAATTAGTTTGAATTTAAATTTAAATGATTACCATGTTTAGATTTTTAATTTAAATTTGATTATTGGATAATTAAATGTATATTTAAATTTAAATAATTATCTTAATTATTTAACTTATTTGAATCAGATTCAAATATGCGAGCCCCAGTTATAAATGATGGTTCTTTACATGCTTTGCTTTATTTACCTTGCTTTGGCTTGTTTATATGTTTAATTTTAGTTAATCATGCTTCGATTTTTAAAATTAAACAAAGTTAGCCTATTTTTGTTTGTACATCCCATTTTAAATCCAAAAGTAAGGATTATTTTCAGAAAATAACCCTTGATTGATTTTGAATGAATGGGTTGGCAAGTGATCATGGACTTGGTTAATGTAATTAATTGGGGTCTGCGAACCTCCTTTCTATCTCTGTTAAAAGTCCAATGTACTTCTAGCTCCCTTTACAATTGTACTCGCCCTAAGGGCTGCTGGAATTTTATTGACATGTAATTTATATTTTTTCCGGCCTGCGTGCCGTGTAAAAGTTGTAATTAATGCGGCGTCAGAGTTTGGAAGCGCGGAGCACACCCGACGAGGACGATCCAACTGCTTCGGAAGCGGGCCGGATGTCTTAGTTACATTAGGAATAAAGTCCATGATCACTTGCGATTTAATTTTGCATTGGATGCATTTACTTTGTGCAAACTACTAGGTACGATAAATATATTGGATATATTTATATTACCACCTAGGGTGAGATCAAGATAAAATCAAAAATTCCCTCACGATTAAATTTTAGATCTGGTAAGCGTGGCTCTAGGAGTCGTCGTGGCCCTCCATCATTATGGAGTGAATAAATGTCTTCATTTCATGGATTTGTTGTGCTTTCCACAAGGTCCATGAGTTTAGGGGTGGGATATAACTCCAAGGCTCGACCTCAATAGGGTGAGGAATTGAACTCGGCCTTGTTGTGCTTTCCACAAAGGTCGGGTCATGAACTCATTGCTATGTAGTAATGATGGTTAGGTCTAACCGAGAATATCCTTTGTTGTGCTTTCCACAAGGGGATGATTTCTCGGGGGCCGAATATCGGATATTACATTAGATGCAAGTGCCTGTTGACTGCTCTTGAGATGGTGTATGGCTTGTTGTGCTTTCCACAAGGTCGTACCTCAGTCTCGTTGGGATTCCGACCCACTAGGTTGATCTCGTTGATCTCCCATTTTATATACTGAGGGTTATATAGTTTGATCGAAAAATAGTGGGACTAACTAAGATAGAAAATAACATCTAAGTTAGAAGATGAACACATGCTAAGTTGTCTTTTATTTCTTATCCAGATTACAATGTCATCGTCCAACCCCCTTCGCAGCATCTTGGATGCCAACAGATTGACTGGACCGAATTACTCGGATTGGCTGCGTAATCTACGCATAGTCCTCACCGCCGAGAAAATAGCTTACGTGTTGGACACAGTTCATTCTGAGCCAGCTCCCGATGCCGACGAGGGCGAGTTAATGACTTACGCCAAATGGTCAGAAGACTCCTCCCATGCCTAATGTTACATGCTAGCATCTATGGCTCCCGAGCTACAGAGGTAATTCGAAAAGACTGATTGTAGAAGTATACTTCTCAATCTACGCGAGCTCTTCGGGGAGCAGGGTAGGATTGCGAGGTATGACATCTCCAAAATGCTTTTCAGGACACGGATGTCAGAGGGTGCTTCAGTACAGGCTCATGTACTAAAAATGATGGAGTGGATAGAGAGACTCAATGCACTGGGGTTCAAGTTGGATCTTGAACTGTGTATTGATCTTATACTCCAGTTATTGCCCGATTCCTTTTCTTCCTTCATCATAAACTTTAACATGAATAGAATTGATACAACTCTCCCTGAGCTGCTTAACATGTTAAAGAGTGCTGAAGGAACTATGCAGAAAGATAAACCATCTTCTTCTGTAATGATTGTTGGCCGGGCCAATAAGAAAAGGAAGGCCAGCCAGATATCCACCAAAGGTGACAAAGGAAAGGGAAAGAAAAAGGCCATGGGTAAGCAACTCGCGAAGGTTGACAAAGGGAAGGGCAAGAAGAATGAAAAAGAAGACACGTGTTTTCGATGCAGGGAAATAGGGCATTGGAAAAGGAATTGCAAGGCAATTCAAAATGAAGGTATTTTTGTCATAGACCTTAATTTGTCATATATGGAATCCACATCATGGGTATTGGATACTGGATGTGCATCTCATATCTGTAATTCTGTGCAGGTACTGGCAAATAGAAGGCGGTTGGGCAAAGAGGAAATTGAACTGAGGATGGGCAATGGAGCTTTAGTTTCTGCCAAAGCTGTCGGGACTACACAGTTTACCTTCAGGAGTCATTCTGGAGCTGAATGACTATTATTATGTTCCTAATATTATTAAGAACATTATTTCAATCTCTAGTTTGTATAACATTGGATATACATTGGCTTTTAATAGCACTGGATGCTCTATAATGAATAATGGTTTGATTATAGCCAATGGTTCATTAGTCAATGGTCTTTATGTATTAGATACACATTCTAATGTTATGCAAGTTTCCAATGCTGATGAAGTAAATTCTACATATCTATGGCATTGCAGGCTTGGTCATGTAGGTGAGAAAAGAGTCTCTCACCTACACTCAAATGGGTATTTGAATACATTCAAATACAAGCCATTTGACTCCTGTGAGTCGTGTCTCATAGGGAAGATGACCAAGGCTCCCTTTAGTGGATATGGTGAGAGGGCTGTTGACCTTCTCGAGCTCATACACTCGGATGTGTGTGGACCCATGTCCATGGAGGTAAAAGGGGTCACCTCTATTTCATTTATTTTATTGATGACTTCTCGAGATATGGCTATGTGTATTTAATGATACATAAATCACAAGCCTTTGAGAAGTTTAAGAAATACAAGAGTGAAGTAGAGAAACAGACAAGCAAGAGTATTAAGGCTCTTCGATCGGATCGAGGAGGTGAATACCTTAGCCATGAATTCACTTCTTATCTTAAAGACAATGAAATTATTTCTCAGTGGACTCCACCGTATACACCACAGCACAATGGTGTATTCGAAAGGAGAAACAGGACCATGTTAGACATGGTCCGATCCATGATGTCTATGTCAGGACTACCCTTGTCTCTCTAGGGCTATGCATTAGAGACTGCGACTTATTTATTGAATAGGATGTCAAGTAAATCAGTTCCTTCTATACCATGTGAGATATGGAAGGGCAGGAAATCAAATTTTAATCACATTAAAAATTTGGGGGTGTCCTGCTCATGTAAAGAAGAACGATAGTGATAAGCTTGAGTCAAGAACCGATAAGTGTAGGTTTGTGGGATATCCAAAGGAGACGTTTGGATATTATTTCTATCTCTCTTCTGAGTAAAGGGTCTTAGTGGCTAAGAGAGCTGTATTTGTGGAAAGAGAATATGTACTCCAGAAAAATAGTGGCAGTCAGATAGAATTGGACGAGGTCCAAGAACCACAACCCGTAGACATAGACTCATTAGATGAGACTGTATCGGTTGATCCTATTTAGAGTGAAACACTGACACTACGGAGATCTAGTAGGCTACCGAGAGAACATGTGAGATATGTTGGACATGTCTCAGAGGGGTCTTCTAAGATATGTATCGATGAGGATGAAGATCCTCAATCGTACCAGGATGCAATCCGTAGTGCGGACTCCGAGAAATGGCAAAAGGTAATGGATTCAGAGATCCAGTCCATGTACACCAACAAAGTTTGGAACTTAGTTGATGTACCCGAAGGGAAAGTCCCTATCGACTGCAAATGGATTTTCAAAAGGAAAATCGGAGCAGATGGACAGATTGACACATACAAGGCTAGACTAGTGGCGAAAGGATATCGTCAAAGGCAAGGCATTGACTATGACGAGATATTTTCACCAGTAACCATGGTTAAGTCAATCAGAATCCTTCTCGCCATTGCTGCATACCTGGATTATTGGATCTGGAAAATGGACTTGAAGACCACTTTTCTTAATGGAAATCTGTCAGAAGAGGTGTACATGGTACAGCCTGAAGGATTCACCTCCAAGCTACATCCTAACATGGTATACAAACTTCAAAGGTCCATTTATGGATTAAAGAAGGTATCTCGAAGCTGGAACTTAATATTTGATGAGGCTGTCAAATCTTTCAACTTCATTCGGAATGAAGATGAACCTTGTGTTTACAAGAAGGTCAGTGGGAGCTCTATAACCTTCTTGGTCCTTTATGCTGATGACATCTAACTCATTGGGAATGATGTAGGGATGTTGACATCAACTAAGTCTTGGTTATCCAAGACCTTCTCCATGAAGGATTTGAGAGAAGCATCCTATGTGCTGGGCATAAGGATCTATCGAGATAGATCTAAAAGGATGCTAGGATTATCCCAATCCATGTACATAGACATTATCCTCAAAAGGTTTAGGATGGAAAATTTTAAGAGAGGTCTCATTCCCATGAGACATGGAATTTACCTATCAAAGGGGATGAGTCCTAAAACTTCTAAGGAGTTGGCACACATGAATAAGGTACCATATGCTTCGGTGATAGGGTCAATCATGTATGCAATGCTATGTACACGGCCTGATGTTGCCAATGGTTTGAGCATTGTCAGTATATATCAGGTAAATCCAGGCGAAGAGCACTGGAAGGCAGTAAAGGGCATCCTTAAGTACTTACGAAGGGCTAAGGATCTTTTTCTACTTTATAGAGGAGAGGACCTACAGCTTAGAGCTTACACAGATTCTAGTTTCCAGTCAGATCCAGATGACTGTAAATCCATGTCAGGGATTGTATTCATGTTGAATGGAGGGGCAGTCAGTTGGAGAAGCTCCAAGCAAGATACGACTGCAGATTCGACGACGGAGGCAGAATATATTGCTGCAGCTGAAGCTGCTAAGGAAACAGTCTGGATGAAGAAATTCATCTTGGAACTTGGCGTAGTTCCCGAGATATCATATCCCATCCCATTATTTTGTGATAATAATGAGGCCATCGCCCAGGCGAAGGAACCAAGATCTCACCAAAGGTCAAAGCATATTCTCAGGCGCTTCCACCTTATTCGGGAGATTGTTGATCGTGGAGATGTGACGGTAGAGCGTGTACCGTCAGAAGACAACATAGCAGATCCACTGACTAAACCTTTGACACAGACTATATTAGAGTGCTATCGGGATAAGATGGGCCTCAAAGTTGTGGGCAATTGGTTGTAGTTCAAGTGGGAGATTTTTAGTGTTGGTGTGCTACATGCCAATTTTGGGTCGGGTAGGCCCGATAGATGTACGATCTTGTTCATTGCTAATAAAGTGGTATTTGAGCGTAAATATGTGATTGTATATTACTTTACGATGTCCCTAGGATATGTGGTTGTAAAGTCAACTCGAGATGGGATCTCGAACGTGAGACTGACTTTACATGGACACATACCTTAAACTGTTCCAGGTTGGAGGGTAATCACTCGGGGACTTTGATTACCTATTAAACCAGTACACATGATGTGTCAGTGACCAGTCTCATGGTCATTGGTGCGGGGCACCAACACATATGTGTAGGTGTATGTCCTGGGAGGAAGTGCACTGAACTGATCCGCTATTGGATCTTCAGATGGTTGATTATACTTAATGTCAACTGAAGATCCAACGGTCTCAGTAGCATCGTTAGTCTTTTAACCTGAGACATTGATCGGATCTTACATGAGGACTGGAATGGTTTAATTACTTGGCTAAGTGACTTTAACAATAAGTCATGAGTTACCGAGTCATTAACTACTCCAAGATACGTGTGAAGATCATCAATGGTCAAAAGGGGATCGCTCACTATCGGGTATATATCAGATAATTAATGGGTCATGACATTGACGCTCCATTAAATCCCTGGCCAAGGTCGTGTGAGTTCGTTTAGAACGGACGTCATACACTTTAAGGAGGTCATGGTCAAATGGCACGGTCTTGGGGTTTGATAGAAACCATACCCTCGATCATTCCAGACTCATAGAATGAGCGAGGGATTATATCGATGCGGTAACTGTGGACTTACAGGTACCAGACAGGCTGGTTTAAACCCGGCGTCCTCTAGGATCACACGGATTTGCTTGACCCAACGTGATCAAAGGTTTGGAATAAATTAAACTATTATTCGTCTCTAGTAGAAGCGAATAATAAGTTTAATTTACTTCTAATTGGGAATTAGAAGTTAATGGGCCTTAAACTAGAGTGACTAAGGGCCTAGAGGATCACACACAATGGATTCTTGGGTGACGGATTATTATTGTACAAATGTATATATTAATTCCTTTGAATACCTTTTGGAAAGGAGTATAAAAAGGGCTTAATATATATGTATAATAATAGAAAGGTCATATATACAGTTTTGGTCCTTTGAAGCTCTTTTAGAAAAAGGCCAAATTTTATATATATGAATGCTACGAGAATCACTTCCTACTCTTGGCTAAGCAAGCACATAAGCAAGGGAAGGAGTGATTAACTCCTCCCCCCTCTCTCTCTTCCTCTCTATCTCTCTAGAAGCTCTCTCTCTAGAAAGGGAAGATAAGGAAAGATCGGGGCTGGGAGATACCATCGCTGCGAAGGATCCGTGTGGATCTGCTCTAGAGGCCATGCATCTGTGCGGCTCGGGATCCTCGGTATTTTGCATCGGGCTTTGCGGACAATGTCGTTCCGCGCAACGTATAAATACGCAACCCGTAGTTAGGGGTTGGGGCGATTAAAACGTCGATCAGAGCATGGATCTGGGATTCCATGCAGCCGGGTTCGGGCAAATGAATTTTTATTATCCGCTGCGTTGCCCGAGAGTGCTGTGTGGAACCTTACACGGAGTACGCTCCACTCCAAGTAATCGTCACCTACTCATCCCGTATATATTCGATATGCACATGCTGTTGTGGGAACGAGGCCAGTGGTGGACACTCCGGGGTGGGATCACTCTCAAAGGAAGGAGACAGCTCAATGACTCACTAGGAATCACCGCTGGGTCCCTTTATGTGACTAGATCCGATATGTTGAGGTAGAGCCAATCCCAAATTCCAGCAAGTCTACAACGTACGCATTAGATCCGACTTGCCTCACACTCAAGAGGGACTGGCAACACGTGCTGACATGAGACCGACTCGACTCGATGCATGCAGACTCCTAACAAAAGGAAAACACATGTCTATGTCCTAGACAAACCTAACGCTATGCAGACCCATGCATATGTATGGTGGACCAGGACATCCGAATGTGTGCCATGTATACACTTGATGCAATAGGTGGTTGGCAGAATGGGGGACTCCTAGACATCCTAATATATCCCTAACATGTGGCTGCCTGTTGGATTTGGGAGACTGGGGAGGTTTGGGTAGGCCAGGAGAATTGAATGAACCGTTCTCATCACCCCTATATGTATGTATATCTTGCCAATGAACGGGCTCGATGAGCATAGGGGGACCGACCCATGGGGAAGGGGTGTGGTAGTGGACTCCTTTGAGGAAGGGGAGTATATATGGTGGGTCAAGGGGTTCACTAGGGAAGGGGTCGAAGGGATCAAAGAAACTGTGACCCCTTGAGATGGGTTCCCTTATGACACGATCCCAAGTTTGAAGTTCTTGAAGGTATAAATAATCACCTTTAAACATTGAGATCGGTGGGTCGACGGTCATGTGTAGAAGGTATGGTTCCTCCCTCGGGATAAGTGGAATGAAGCTAGGCTCGGTCGGCATAGGGAGGAATAAGAGAATCTCCGTGGTGATACGACCCACGGTGGACACAGAGGTAATGGACCCTAAGGCGGGGTGGGTGAAGCTACGACTTGCGGGTTGATTGAAACCTCAGGCCAACATATACGTCAACTTAAACTGCTGGTCTAATCCCTTAGTAAGGTCATCTAATGTGTCAACATGGTGACTTGACCTAAAAGTGGTGTGGAATGAGTTGACGGGCACTATTTGTAGTGCAGGGTCCACGGGTGGGTAGAAAAAGGTTTTAGGGACTAAGCCTTGCTTGAGCCCGCTTAGAAGTGGCTCTACAATGACAATCTCACCCTTAGTAAGTAGGTATGGCTCCGGTTGAAGTTCGAAGGGTGAAGGTTCTAGCACGACATCTCCCTCAGTTGGGGAAGGGACTTCCTCCATGATGGGGAGAGGACTTAGGGATGGCACCGTAGATAGCGCTAGGTTAGGACTACCGACTGCTACCGCCTTAAGCTCGGGCAGGAATCCGTCAATTTGGGTACACATCCTATCCACCCTATCCGAAATGAGTTTGAAGAGTTTGGCAATGGTGGGGTTTGGAGTAGGTGTATCGTGATGGACTCGCGCATAATCACTCGGTTGCTCATACTCAACTGGCCTAGGCTTGGGTTGGAGCTCATTTAAGTGTGGGGCTCTTTGCCTCCGACTATGACCCACTTGGTTGGAGGTCATTGGGTGGGGTCGGTTGGAGGTGACCGGGTGGGGAAGGCTAGAGGTGACTGGGTGGGACTGGTGGGAGGTCACTGGGTGGGGATGATAGACTCTCCTAAGCTCTTTCTTCATGTCCCACCATGAATCAATGGGCCATTACCTCCTAATCTGCCTCAAGTATTCAATGTCTCTCCACTTCTCGGCAGCCTCGTGAAGAAGCCTATCCTTGGCAAAAGAGAATTGCCTAGCCTCGGACATGATGTTATAATCGAAATATTTATCCATGGCGGCTTCCCAATGTAGGTAGTTGCTCGGGACTTTGGAGCCACAAAAGTCTGAGGCTTCGGGCCTAATGAAGAAGATAGGATGGTTTCCAAGCCCATGGGTGTGCCAACGGTTATATCGCCTCAGTGACCGAGAATCCATTGGAAACTGGGGGAAGGGGAGACTACATGTTGGACATGGAGACACAGGGAGACAAGACAAACTGACTCTCTAACGGACTAGACAATGGACTAGACATGACCCAAAAATAACAATGCACAGTTGGAATGAAGACTCGGCTACAAACATGGACTTAACCAATAGACGGTACTTGGCGGAGTTCCGGGATCCGAAGATCCTCTCATTCAAATGTGCTACCTTCTCGATAGGCGTAACCTAACGTTCGGACAACACATTTTGATATACCGAATAAAGGAATGTAAATGCAACCTTGGACCGACTTAGACTCTCTCTACATTTAAATGACTTTTTTTATTTTTTATTTGTTCTTAAACAAAGACTACCCTAGACTTAACCTTCCGCTCTGATACCAATTTGATGCGGGACGACTACGGGACTCGACTCGGACTGGTTGCGACCTTGGACTCTATAGGACGACACGACTAATAAACGACGTGACCAGCAACAACACTACAACGTGGCACCGAACGAGCTCCAGAAGAGGCGATCATGCCCAAAACAAGAAGCGCTAAACCCACGGTCGTTCCCGGCAAGGAAAATTTGACGATATGTACGGTTGGGAAATCGGCTTTGAGTCTCGGGTGGTCAGCTCACTCTCGTGCTCGGTATGAGTCACAGGACGGGTTTCGCTCTCACAACTCACAGCGGTGATTAATATTTAACTAGCTATGAAATAACTAACTCACATGCAGCGGTAGTTGAATCTATACTAGCTAAGCAAATAAGACAAGGTTGGTGGCGAGTGTACCTCCACGCTCGGGACGTGGGGAAGACTTCCCAGCCGAGAACCGTCACTCCCGATACAATTGATAAATTAAATTATAACATGAAAATTATGGCCCACTCCACGCAGGGAGGTAAAAGGCCACAACAGTAGTCCGGGAGCACCGTTCTGGGGTTGACGGGCAGCAAGGCGGCGGGTTCAGGGCGGCGGCGGACAGCGGCACCGAATCTATAAATTCTGTCCGATAGGACATCAAGCACGGGCGTCCAAAGGGACGTCGATATCCGGGAGTCTCCTGATGGCGGCAGTGTGCTGGTATGGTGGCAGCGGGTCCCTAGTTGACCCCCGAGAGCGGCGGTCGCTGAAGATATCATGGCGTATTTATTTGGGAATTATCCGGCAGCCCCTTTTTCTGGCCTGGCTTGGAGTAGAATCGCGTGCCTCAATGAAAATGGCCGGTACGCCCAGATCCGATGTCGGATCGAGACACAATGGATACCGTTGGAAAGAGGACTCAAAATCCTACAACATATTGGAATTTCAGATCCATCCAACGGCTGGATTGGAAATGAAAATGACAGATATTTGACTGATTTCCCTGACCCAAAACTCAGAATAGATAGGGCAGAAAGAGATCTGCCTGTTCAAGGTCTTTGCCCAAGGATTAAACGAACGAATTAGGACTTGAGATTTTTATGGTAAATAGAGGGGAGGGTGACGGTGATACACATAGTTTTTTTGTAATTTTTTGACAACATTTGAGGGGTGAGAAAATTCGGCTCCCAAGATCTATCTCGCAGATCTGCACAGAGGCAGACTTTGAGAGGGAAGAACAGGTGGTTGGGAAAGGGGGCAAACGGCCTCAGATCGGCGTGAAAATTAAACTGGGATTGGGGTATGATGGGGGAACCTACCCTAAAAATCTCATCGCAATCCAACGGTTTGATCTGCCACACCAGCCCTTTCACTGACTTGCTGTCCTGCAACTCCGAATTTCGGGGCAGCAGGAGGGAACCGGCTTGTGGTGGCTCAACGGCGGCACAAACGGCGGCGCCGGCGGCGGTGAACGATCAAAGCAGATAGAGGAAGAGGGGAAGAGGAAGAAATTTGAGAGAGATGGAGGATTTAAGCTCAGATCTGAAGGAGATTGGAGGAAGAAGGGGGAAGAACACCAAGAATAAGAGACATAGAGGGGGGTGCACCCAAATCCACTTGCACATAATTTTCTTCATTAATTCTACAAAATGAAAAATACAAAGGATATATAGCAATGTAAAAAAGACCAAACCTACCCTCATATCTAGGGTTAGGGAGGGGTAAACTAGCGATAGGATAGTTAACCCCCATGTGGTCAAATGACCAAAATATAAAAAAATACAACAAGTATTAAATAATATTAAATGGGGGGCGCCCCCTTGACTTAAGGGGCCTCCAATTTTGAATTTTCCATTTTTTGTCCCCCCTTGGTCCGAATCTAATCTTGGACTTTGAACCAGCCCCACATGGGCCCTAGAACCTAGGTGGACCAATGGGAAAGAGGGTGGGGACCCTGCTGGACCCACTAGAAATTTACATAGAAACCCAAAGACTTTAAAGACTAACACTTTGACTTATAATACCTTACAATTGTAAACCCAATTAGCCAAGGGTATAAATACAAACAAAAGGACACAAATGTAAAAATAAAAATGTTAGTGCCCGGTGTTGATTCCCATCATGGACCTTGAAGCAGATCTGGGGAAAGAGATATCAAGACCGTGGGTGGTCTGGGAATGTTGGAGGTAAAAAGCTTATCAAGCGAGAAGATAATAAGTGATGGATGAATGTATTTGAGGGAAAAGGGGCCGGCCCACAGCCTATCTATAGTGAAACCATCTTCAAATGGTACGTCAGTCTCTCCTGTATCGGTGCAATTGCTGAGCGACTGTCTCTTGTCAGTGAATGCAACTGGCTTTTCTATCAAGTCATGAATTAGTGGCGGCCATTCCGGATCAGTAGGCATAAATAGCCAGCTCAGAGAAATAGCAATATCATCAATATCAAACCACCTATACCATTCACATTCTGGGTCACCCATCTTCCTTCTTTTGAATGGTCTCAATGACTCCAAGGCTTTATAGGTGGCCAGTGGTGCTAAGTGACGAGCAAATTGGCGCGCATGCACATCTTGATAATCCAAGAATGAAGTAATTACAATAGTTTGCTCGTCCTCCTACTGGGTGTGCCCCTTCACAAAGTGAGTATATAAGGACCATGTGAGTGGTTGTTTGTCTATTTTTAAAGTAGAAGTCATGGTGGCCCATGGCTCTTCATCATCTTTATCACATTTTTCTTTGCCCAGTCCTTTGTATCCTAGCCCGCCTTGGGGAATTAACTTGCAATTATTGATGGGCTTTACTCTGCCCTGGAGGTTAACACCCCGGCCTTTGCCGGATCTGTACCCCATTCTCATCAAAATGTTCCACCCCGGGGTATTCATCATATTCTTCTTTTTCTTCCCCTTGGAGGGTAGAGGTGACATTAAAGCTGCTACAGGGGTTGAGGGTGGAGGCCTTAACAAATCATGCCGCGGATCGGCAAAATCTAACACTGATAACAAATGCCTATTAGCCGGCCATATGGAATGTACTGACGTTGCTGAGTGTATATCGTCTGACGATAGAATGGGCATGCTAGCGACTTTGATGATGCGCCCTTTATGTGGGAATTTTAGACATTGATGATTTGTGGAGGGAACGGCATCAAGCTCCTGAATATATGGGCAGCCCAAAATACCATTGAAAGTTGGATCCATGTCTAAAATGTGGAAATCTGTTGTAATCAACACAGGACCCATCCCAACTTTTAAGGTAATCATGCCTAGCGGAGGCTTCTTTGTATTATCATAGGCGGTAACTGTAATAGTAGATGGCCGAATCTGACTGTCTGGAATGCCACACATTTTTAAAGTGCTGGGAGGCAGCACGTTGATAGATGCTCCTGTATCCACCAAACATTGCTTAACATGTACTTCATTAATATTAACTGTGATACACAGGGCATACTTCCTGGCTGGCTTCGGAGCTAATTCATGCTCATGAAAAATGATGGCCGGTTGGTCACTTGCCGGAGTTAGGACTGAAGTAATTTGTTCAGCAGGGAGGCCCTCATTGACCATTACCTTCTTTAGATATTCCTTTAAAGCTTGTTGATGAATGGTGGATCTCTTAATCAGCTCCAAAATAGAAATCCTAGCTGGGGTTTTGTCCAGATGTTTTAGCAAGTCATACTGAGTGCCTGGTATGGATTTCTGCTCTTGCTCTTGTTCCTCATTCCCTTGTGCAAGCTCCGGCTCCCGTTGTGGAAACACACGGTGGAAAATCCATCCACTACGGAGCACCATAGTTTGTGACGTTCGTGCCTCTGTCGGGTTTTATGGAGGATTGGAGGATGTGGAAGGGATATCGGGGTTAACAGATGGTGGAGGTGGTACGATCGAATTGGGAACCCTTATGAGGGGCCACATCGGCTGAAGGCTTGTGGGTGTTAAGAGGGTAGATATGGGGGCGGGACTAGGAGGAGTAGGTGATGTCTGGGTGATTGGAAGTGGTGTAGGCTGAACGAGGAGGGGCCTAGGTGGGGGCGGAGGATTTGCGGTAGTCATGGTGGGTGCGGGTGTAGATTGGAATGCGGGAGTCCTCGCAGGCAGAGGGTTAGTGGTGGTGGGTCAAGGAATGGATGCAGGTGCGGGGCGAATGAGGAGTGGCTTGGACGGTAAAAGATTGGTGGAAGGAGAAGGGGTTTGTTGTGGAGCAAGGGGTAGTGGAGTACGGATAAGGAGAGGCCTAGGCGACAAGGGGTTGGTAGTGCTTCTAGGGTTGTTGGTGCGCAAGAAGGGATGAGAAGGTTCAGGAAAAGGTGTCGGTTGTGGGGTTGTCCTTAATAGATGTGGCGGTTGGTTTGGAATTTGATTTATGGCCCTGATAGAGGCATTTTCTTTGTGCCACCCTTGCCCTCTATGTACTTCATGGAAGGAGGTGAGAGGGTTCACTTGCTGATTAGGTGGGTGCTCCGGCAGCGGATTATTGACAATCCCCATGTTCGGTTGTGGCTCGGGAGTCGGCTGCATCGGGGGAGGTGGTTGAACTTATTGCTGGAGAGGCTGCTGAGCCTACTGCTGCCGCGGAGGTCTTCGTGCTTTCATTGTCGTAACAAATTTTATCATCTCATCCTAGTCAATACCACCTTGGTCATTTAAATCACATATATAATCCTTAAAATGGAAGCAATGATCTATGTTGTGACCAGGCTGCCGATGGAAGACACAGTATCGGGAGGTATCCACATTAGGAGGCCAGGCCGTTCTTTCCTTTGGCAAAATGAGTAGGTTGGCGGCCATGAGGGCGTTAAATATATCAGGGAGGTTCTCAGGTAATGGAGGGTAGTGGGCTCTCCTAGGGCCTACTGGTCTTCTCTGCTGTTATGGATCATAATTGGTCGGTGGAGGCACATTGTGGTATTGTTAAGGGATTGGAAGATTTTGTGGTAGATTCTGGTTCTGTGGAGGAGGTGGAGGCCGAAAGGTTTGAGGAGGATTATTTGCTTGGTGGGGAATTTGGTTAAAGAATGAGGGTTGTTGCTGAGATTATTGTTGTTGCGGGATCTTAGGTTGGAAGAATTGTGAAAAGGTCCGGGGTTGCCAACCGCGTCCACTTGCTCATTGGTAACAGTACCTTCGATTGTGCCACCATTAGTATTGACATTATTGCTCTTCCTTATTATCCTCGGCCTTGGCTCAAACATGCCCATGATGGGCGAATCCTTCATTTGAGTTTGGATATACCGAGCTCTTTCATATAGTTCCTCCATAGTGTTGAGCTTGTTCATGGCCAATATGTGCCGAAACTTTGGAGTTGCATTAGAGATTATCATCTTTACTTGCTCGGATTCTGACAAAGTATCTTTTAATTTCTCGGCCATTGACCTACATCTATCGGCAAATTGCACAAATTCCTCATCAGACTTCATCTTTTCAGCAACAAGATCAGTAACAGACAAGGAAGGACCCACTCAGTCTTTGTACTTTTGTAGGAACTTGCGTTGAATAACATCAAAATCTCCGGCTTCGACCGGCTCCAGAGAGTAAAACCATTCAAGGGCCAGGCAATCAAGAGACCTTCTAAAGAGATAAGCCGAAGATGTCTTATTATCATACCAGAAGGATGCCTCATACATGAAATCTTTCAAATGGATGAGCGGATTGCCCATTCCATTGTAGTGCCTGAAGTTAGGCATCTCCAACGGAGGCAAATGGAAGACCGGGAGAGTAGGGAGAGTGACCTCCGGAGCATTCTTGGGGGCCGTGATTTTCTTAAGTTGTTCCTCCATATTAGCAATCTTTTGGAAGAGTATAGTGTTGGTATCAGACTCCGTCGGGGCCAGGTGAATAGGGAAGGAATTTGGCCTAGGCCTCCTTAAGAGTTGCGGAGGTAGAGGTTGTTATGGCCTAGCTACGGAATGGCTCGCTAGTTGGGCCGGCGTAACCATAATAGGGGTTCGTGGATGGGATGGAATTCTCTGGGAGACCGCCTAGTCATTAGTGGGGTCGACTTGAAGGCCACCCACAGCCTGAGGGGGATTTGAACAGGAAGAAGGGACCGATTTCCCTTTAAGAGCCGCCTGGACTGCTTGGCGTTGGGCATCATCCAACTGGGATAGAGCATTGATAAGATCATTTAGATTGAAAGACGGGGAGGTCTCCCCAGGAGTGGATTGAGTGACGGGTTGAGTTTGAGAAGAGGGCCCAACCCCTTGAGTGGTGGTGTCCACCACGTAGACTTGAGGGTAGGAGGGAACATAGTTTCCCTCATGCTGAACAAAATTTTGAGGAAGGACCTCATATTGAGTGAGTCCCTGAGGAGGGACTCATAAGATTGGTCATATTGACCATCCTCATAATCGTATGAATACTCTTGATTGGCCATGTTGACGATTCTACCTGAACGAAGCTTCATGATTATAATAAGGAATTATTTCAAGTAAACAAGATCAACCCTTAAATAAATGGTCCAATAAGTTGCCAAACAAGTTATGATGCTTAGGGAGGATTTTAACATTCTTTGAGTTTAATCAAGGATGAATTTTTAATGGAGTAGTTAGCCCTCTCTCAATATAGATCCTAGTTTCAATTTGGATGTATTATCCGGGTTAACTAGGTTCCTTTCTCTCTCCTCACCAACGCATGGGTCAACTAAACTCTGGGGTTCTTCCAAGGTACAACCAGCTCGGCGTCTCTGAGGGAATCCACGGGTGCGGGGACTTATGGAGGCCTTGGTCAAAGAATTTCCAATCCAAAGAGACGTAATGCTCAATGGAGGGTACTTCCTTTCCCAAGAAAGTGTAAGGGATCCTAAAAGTGTAGAGAGAAAAGGTCTCTCAACCAAATGCCTTAGAATGCAAGCTAATGCAAACAAGATCAACAATAATGCAAAGAAAATCAATAATGCAATCAAACAAGTCAAAACAATAGTAGATATAGCAATTTCGTGAATGCACGGGGAAATAGCGACCAGACAACCGTCGTTGTCTCAATAAATAGCGATTGTATGACAGCCGCTGATGTAAACTCCTACGAAAAATAGTCAACAATGACTCAGGAATCGGCGCCGTGGAGTTGGGCGCTGAATGTATGAATAACGCCGCTATGAAGGGATGCAGATCATAAAAACATTAAATAATATGAAAAATGATCTGATGAGCGCCTTTGTGAGAGGTCGTTGTCTCATAAAATAGTGCCTTCTGAGCAGTCGCTGATCAGTTTGAGAGAATAGAGAGAAATGTAAGCTGCCAGAAAATCAAATTTTCTCCTTAAAAATGCTATGGACAGTGCAAAAATTGGCAAATCAAGTGGGGGATGTGCACGTGGTGCACAAAGGGAGTGTGCTACATGGAACACAAAGGAGGGGGCACATGTGGGTGTCAAAAGGAGGGACACACAAGGGTGCCAAAGGGAGGGGCACACGTGGGTGCCAAAGGGAGGGGTAATCAAAATGAAAATAGCAAGAGTCCCACCGTGATCGCCAATTTATGAACGTGTCACATAGACATTTTTTTTTAAGAAAGAAAAGTTAAAATGTAAATATGAAGAATCATGAAGATGATAACAATAGTAGAAAGGGAAGGGAGCATGTAATGCTACTTTGGAGTGTGATTGCTAGAGTAATTACCTCAAAAGAAGAAGTGTGATCGCGAAGAATACCTTGTAAGTGGGTGTAGACGTGGATCCAAATTCCTCCTCCAACCGGCCGGCCGATGAAGGGGTTTTTTACTCTTTGTTACCCTTAAAAGAAAATAATCAAAGATAAAAATCTGGATTAGCCAAGAGCAGAGTAATATCTATACTCAATAGAATGATGATATGGAAGATGGGCATGAACACACCTTATGGTTTTGTTTTAAAACCCCTAAGAGGATTAAAGGGAGGGAAGAGTATGTATGCAACAGGGAAATATGAAGTATGCTAAGATGTACTAACAGATGATGGCAATAGTGATGATAATAATACAGAAAGAAATAAAAGGGAGGGAGAGTATCCTCTTCTACGCCTGTGAGCAGGACAGAGGGAGAATGGAAGACGAAAGCTCAAGCCTTTCCCCAAGCAACACCACGACAGCGACAGCAAGGAACAGCAACAGTGAATTCTAGCAGACAAACTCTCAATCCAGGGACGTGTGTGTGTTAGTTCTCACGCTAGAGAAATTGAAGGGGTATTTATAGGGATGAAAACCTTATTCCCGTAGGATAAAATTAAAGGAAGAGAACCATCAATCATGATCCCCTTCCCTCAATTAACCACAAAGTTAAAACATGGAAGAAGTTTGTCTGGGAAGGTTGCAGACGAGACGGAAATAAAAACTTAAATGGCGACCTAGAAACAGTCGCTGTTCTAAATAGCGCCCAGGAGTCTGTCGCTATTTCACTGGAATTTGGGACTTTCCATATTTTTAAAAATTCATAGTCCGTGACCGCGCACAGAAGCGTTCATTAATGAGCGCCCGTCGGGAAGGCGTCATTTCAAGGATTTAATTCTGATTGAAATTTTGAAAAGAATATAAACAGCGCCCCTGCGCACGATCGTTTACTCAATAAAATAGCGACACTATAAAGGGCATTATTTAAAAGGCGACTTGGTGACAGTCATTATTCGAAGAAAATCTAAAGAAATGGGAAAATCAACTTATTAAGTCAGTAATGAAGTCCACTTTGGGGCATTACATCATGAGATGAAATTTACCCTACATAGCATTGATTTTGACGTGTCTACACCGGACAGAGTTGCAGAGGATAGATCCGGACCTACTAGAGCATTACCAGAGCGATCCAGACCCTTACTCGATAGGGTCGAGTTTCTCCCACCCGGGAAGAATTGGTACATACACTAGAGCGAGCGAGAAGCATGAATCGGCGAGCCGTCGGTACTCAACGCGCAGCACCACTCGAGCTACATAAGCATCCCTATGGCTTGGTGACAGTCAGGAGTCTCCGTCTTGAGTCCTAGTATTTTTAGTATTTATTGGGTTTTATTTGGTATGTAATGTGTGCTTATTTGGTTTTATTTGGGTTTGAGAGACTGTAATTAGGATAAATAAATGGGTTTATTTGTAAAAGGGCCACCTAGGCCCAGCGGGCCCCCTTCACCCTCTTCCCCATTGGGCCACCTAACTTCTAGGGACCCATTGGTGCTGGCCCATTGTCCACCTTGGACTTGGACCATTGGACCAAGAGAAGGGAAATTCCATTTCTCTTCTTTAAAGGGGGCGCCCCCTCTTTTGTCTCTATTAGGCATTTTTTTTATGTGTTTTGACCACATGGAAAAAAAATAGAATTTGGCATCCCCAATGTACCCCTCCCTAACCCTAGATTTGAGGGTAAGGTTGGTCATTAGCCAAGGGTTTCCCATTCATATATAATGCTTGTATTTTCCATTTTTCACACAATTAATCAAAGAATTTCAGCAAATATTACCCCAAGGCCAAGGTCGCCCCCTCTCTCTCTCCTCTCCCTCCCCTTGCAGCTGTGAAGGCTGCTATTCTGAGGTGTGAAGCCTCCCTTATCAGAGTGTGAAGCTCAGTACCGTCGCCGCCGCCGCCATCGAGCCGCCGTCGCACCACCACCGCCTCGTCGCCAGAGTTTTGTCTAACTCTGGACAGCAAGCCAAAGGCGTAATTTTAGCTCTCAACTCGTAGATCTGATCAGGCTGAAAATTTCAGGGTGCATTCCCCTTGTAGTTCCCACATCCCACAAAAAAATTTAAGTTATTTCCTCATCGTTTACCCCCATTTCCCTTTAAATTCCCACATCCTACACAATCTGCACCTATGCAGACTTGTGTTCCAGTAGCTTAGCTCTTCACCTATTAGATCCCCTTTCCGATTTCAGATCGAGCTGAAATTTGGACTGGGACTTTTGCCCACCCAACCCTCATCCCACAATTTTTTTAAGATTTTAGGAGTCCATTTACCTTTTCTTAAAACCACTGTAAAAACCGGACCTTGTTCTGTTTCCCACAGTCCAGATCCGACCAATCCTTGTTCTAAAATCCATTTCCCCCCTCAAACCCCCTCAGAAAATTATAAAACAATTATCCTCCTGTTCCTTACTTCCCCCTCCATCTTCCATAAAAATCCCAACTCCCAAATCCAAAGTTTTAACCTCGGTCAACGTGCTTCATCAGGCAGATCTGAATCTTCCAAGTCAGATCTGAGTTTAGGAGTCAGCCTGTTCATAAATACCCCATGAAAAAATCCAAGGCCATAAAAATTCCTATAACAGCCTATGGTCGTAGATCTCTGAGAGGGCTTCGGGACGGTGCCAGTTTCACGTCGATCCGATGTCGGATCTGATCACAGGATTTATTCTCGCCGGGTCGCGCAGTTCTGAAACTACAGAACTGGCCCGGGGTAGTAAGCTTCAACACTTGACGAGCTGAGCCATCCCGCCTTCCACAAGGTGAACCAGTGCAACCGACTCATGGGGATCGTTCCTCTAGGTGTCCCCTTTGCAACGGGACCCACCCCGCCCAGATCGGTCGTTCAAGCAGAGCGTGGTCCCCACAACCGTCAGCCCGCGCTGTCCGGCCAGCATCAAGTAGTAGCGTGCTAGCACCAACTGGGTGATTCAAAATGCTGCCCGTCAACCCAAGAGCGCTACTCCCGGGTGCCATTGTAGCCATTTACCTCACTGCGTGGAGTGGGCAATAATATTCAATTCTGTAATTTATTTGGTAATTGTCTAACTGGGAGTACGGATCTTGGCCGGGGTTGTCTTCCCCACGCCCGGAGTGTGGAGGTAACGATCTCTCCTCCTCGGCATTTACTTATTTAGTATATGATTATATGCCACTGCATGAGTGTATTGGAATTCTAGCTCGTTAAATCTTTTTTAATTACCGCTGCGAGAGAGAGAGAGAACCCATCCCGTGACTCAATCCGAGCACGGAAGTGAGTTTGACCACCCTTGACTCTGTTAGTTTCTCAACCGCGCGGATTCGCGTTTCCCTCACTTGGGACGACGAGTGAGCTCATATTTCTGTTTAAGACATATACCCGTAGGAGCTCTTAGTGTCGAGCCGAGGTAGCTCTAATGGTCGTGTAGTCGCTCGTCGTGTCGTCCAATTTTTCGCGTCGTCACATAGAGTCCAAGGTTTACATCATTTGGCAACGAGTCCCTCATTCGTCCCGCATCAAAGAAACTGACAGTGCCCACTAGTATTTTTGTGATCTACAATACATCCGACATAATCTGCATCGGTGTATGCAATCAAATCAAATGAGCTACCGATGGAAAACCACAACCCAAAATCTATTGTGTCAATTAAGTATCGAAAGATCCGTTTAACAGCCAATAGATGAGATTCTTTAGGACATGACTGAAAATGAGCACATAGACATACACTGAATTGAATGTTAGGGCGGCATGCTGTGAGATATAGTAGTGATCCGATCATACCTCGAAACAATGTGGGATCTACTATTTTACCTTTTTCATCTTTGTCTAACTTCGTGGTTGTGGCCATCGGAGTTCATAGAGGTTTTGCTTCTGCCATCCCATATTTCTTTAACAGCTCCAATGTGTACTTGGCTTGATTTATGAAAATGCCCTTAGATGTTTGCTTCACCTGCAATCCAAGAAAAAATGTAAGTTCACCCATTAAGCTCATCTCAAATTCTCCTTGCATTATTTCTGCAAATTCATCACATAAGGCATTATTAGTAGTTCTAGAGATTATATCACCAACATACGCTTGAACTACTAATATTTCTTTACCTGATGTTCCCGTGAACAATGTTTGGTCAACCTTACCTCTTTTGAAACCATTTTCAATGAGAAATGAAGTAAGCCTTTTATACCAGGCCCTTGGAGCTTGCTTCAACCCGTACAAAGCCTTCTACAATTTGTACACATGCCTTGGGTGTTTTGAATCTTTAAAACCTGGAGGTTGTTCTACATAGACATCCTCTTTTATGTACCCATTTATAAAGATAGATTTAACATCTATTTGAAATAGTTTGAAGTTTGATGAGCAAGCATAGGATAAAAGGATCCGGACTGCTTCTAGTCTAGCAACCGGGGCAAAAGACTCATCAAAATCAATACCCATTTCCTGGCCATACCCTTTGGCTACTAGCCGGGCCTTATTCCTAACAACCAATCCCGTGTCATTCAACTTGTTTCTGAAAACCCAACGGGTTCCCATTACGGGTTGATTCTTAGGACGCAGCACAAGAGTCATAGCTCGTTTCTTTCGAACTAGTGTAACTCTTCATGCATAGCCTGGATCTAGGATTCATTTTGAAGAACTTCATGAATATCCTTAGACTCTTCTTGAGAGATAAGGGCCATCAAATCCTCTTCTTCCACTTGCCTTAGAGAAGATCTAGTTCTTACCCCATCTTCAAGATTACCTATGATGTTTTCAGCTGGGTGATCTTTCAAGAACGTGGAGGAACTTGACAAGTCGGGGTGCTGCACTTGCTGTTCTTGAAGTGTTTCAAATGATGGATCTTCATCCTTTTCACTTTTGCTGGAGATCCCTTCAATTGATTCATGCTTAATCTTAGCATCATCTGAGCGTTTGGGAGCTTCATCTGCATCCAAAATTGGAGCAAGTTGATTTGTCAGTTATAATTCAAATTCGTCAAAAATAACATGAGGACTTTCTTCAACAACTAAAGTCCTTTTATGAAATAGCATGTAAGCTCTAGAATTTAATGCATAACCTAGGAAGATTCCTTTGTCACTCTTTTCATCAAACTTACCTAGGTTTGACTTACGATTGTTCAGAATATAGCAAGGGCATCTAAAAGGTTTGAGATAGGAAATGTTTGGTTTTTTACCCTTATAGAGCTCATATGGGGTTTTCTTCAAGATCGGCCTTACCATTGCCCTGTTTATGATGTAGCATGTTGTACTTACCGCTTCAGCCTAAAAGTATTTGGGTAGGGAGTTCTCACTTAACATGGTCCGAGCCATGTCTATCAATGTTCTATTTTTCCTCTCCCCTACTCCATTTTGTTGAGGCGTCATGGGTGATGAGAAGTTGTGTGTATATCCTTGTTCCTGACAAAAATTGCTGAAATCATGATTTTTAAACTCACCACCAAGATCACTCTGAATTGTGGTGATGAGGTATCCTTTATCATTTTGGATTTTCCTGTAAAACACTTGAAACTCCATCAAGGCATCACTTTTATTGGCTAAAAATAACACCCATGTAAATCTGGAGTAATCATCAACAATTACAAAACCATAAGATTTTCCTCCTAGGCTGGATGTCCTAGTCGGACCAAAAAGATCAAGGTGGAGCAATTCTAAAGGCCTAGCGGTAGAAACAATGTTTTTATTTTTGAAAGAGATATGTGTTTGCTTATCTTTTGTGCAAGCCTCACCGATCTTATCACTTTAAAATTTTAATTTAGGCAGCCCATTTACCAAGTCATGTCTAGATAATTTAGAGATTACTCCAAAACTAGCATGACCTAGTATTCGGTGCCATAGCCATGTATTATCATGATTGTTTGCTACCAAGCACACATCATCACCGACAACATCATCAAGATATAGTATACACATTGTTATTCCTTTTGCCGATGAATCTGATTTGATTAGAGATTTTATTCATGACAAGGCAATGAGTTTCGTCAAAAATAATTTTAAAACCCCTGTCATACAGTTAGCTTATGCTTAAAAGATTGTGATTTAAACCCTTCACCAAGAGCATATTTTTGATAAGAATTTTAGAATTCTTACCTATGTTATCAATGTCAATTATCTTACCCTTGTCCTTTCCACCAAAGGCAACCAAGCCTCCATCCTTATCTTGCATAGTAGAGAACACCGTCTTGTCCCCTGTCATATGCCTTGAACAACCGCTGTCCAAGCACCATTTGCTCCCCCTAGCTTCAAGGCATATCTGCAAGAAACAACATTCTCATCCAATTGTTTTCGATACCCAAATTAATTTTGGTCCATAGGAGTTAGTCCAATTCTGCATATATATTTTTCTGGTCCAAATAGCATGATTCCCTTGATTGTTATATTTGAACCAACAGTTAGCAATAACATGACCAAATCTACCACAATGAAAGTAGTTGACATTTGAAAATCTTCTATGATGTTTGTGTGGTTTAGATTGAATATGTTGGGGCTTGGTGTGTGAGCATGAAGCACAATTATTTTCTTTTTCATGCACATAAGATGTAGTAATCTTGTGCTCAAAGGATTTTTTGTTCAGGGGTACATATCCCAATCCTTCTTTCCGGAAGTTAACTTTAACTCCCAACACATTGTCTAGGTTTTGTTTCCTTTTAACAAACCTAGAGAGAGTGAACTGCGAGTCAGTGACCTCCTTATTCAAACTCACATTTTTATTCTCAAGTTCTGAAATGGAAGATGCCAGAATTTCTTTTTCATTTTGAACTTTTCACAAACTTTTTCAATTTCAGTCATTTTACATGATAGCTCCTCTTTGGCTTTTTCAATATCTGAAATTGTTTGAAGCAAAGTTTCTTTTTCTTCTGTTAACTCGAACCATTCATGTTCTAGTTTCTCAGGCTTAATAGAAGTATCCTCATGTGTTAAATCGGCAATTTTCATTTTGAGTGTTTTATTTTCAAATCTGATTTTTTTATATTTTGTATACAACTTTTCATATTCTCACTCCCATTGTTAATTTGAAATAAAATCAAGATCAGAATTTACCTCGGTTGAATCATTCTCATGTGCCATGAGGCACAGGCTTTCCACGAGCTCCTCCAGCTCCTTGTCAGATTTTTCATCCTCTTCGTCACTCCATGTGGCGACCATGGCTTGGGGTTTCTTGAATTTATCCTTCTTGAACTTTCTCTTCAATTCTGGGCACTCTCCTCTCATGTGCCTGGGCTTCTTGCAATCATAGCATATAATGCTATCTGGCTTGCTTGGCTCCCCTTTAGTTTGAACGGGCTTTCTTTGGCCCTTTCTGAAATTTCCTTGCAAATTCTTCTTTCTTCTCAAGAATTTTTTTCACTTGGCGAGTCCACATGGCCAAGTTCTCTTCCTCATCACTCCCTTTAGTAGACTCCTCTTCTTGGGAGTCATTTTCAGGTTGGTGGGCTTTCAAGGCCACCATTTTCTTCTTCTTCATTTCTTCCTCAGCTGTTCTCTTCATGTTTATCTCATAGGCCATCAGTGACCCTATGAGCTCGTCCAAGGACAGTGTTGATAGATTCTTTGAATCTTCAAGAACCGTGACTTTTGTGTGCCACGCAGGTAGAAGGGATCTCAATACCTTCCTCACAAGTTCGGAGTTAGTATACTCCTTCCCAAGGCCTTTGAGACCATTGGTAATTTCTGTCAACCTTGCAAACATTTCTGAGATCGTCTCTTCCGGCTTCATTTTAAACAACTCATAATCTCTGACCAGTATATTGGCTTTGGTTTCATTGACTTCGAGGTTCCTTCATAAATAAGTTGTAGCTTATCCTACAATTCCTTTGCTGAGTTGCACATAGAAACACGAGAGATTCACTAGGATGAATGGCACATTGCATGATGTTCATGGCATTAAAGTTCACTGTGGATTTTTTAATATCCTCAAGGTTCCACTCGTCTTCATTTTTAGAAAGCTCGTATGGACCCTTGTCCACCACCCTCCAGATCTCATAGTCTTGGGCTCTTAAGAAAACATGCATCCTATTTTTCCAATAGGAGTAATTCGATCCGTCAAAGTATGGAGGACAGTGGATTGAGTGACCCACAGGCATCATCCCCTTGTTGGCCATTGATCTGGATCTTACTCTAGATCGTTAGACCTATAAAATATAGAGCCTTAGCTCTGATACCAATTGAAGTCCCGCGATCAAATGACACCCAAGAGAGGGGGTGAATTGGGTGAATACAAATTTTAGGAAAACTTAGCCGATTTAAACCAAGTATGATTAAAATAGCAACTATCAAATTTAAGTCTGATACAAGGCAAGTTAGATCTATCAAAAATAACCACCACAATAGCTCATTGGTACTAGGCGGAGTTGGAATCCGGAGATTCTCTCATGCAAGGTGTTATCGTCCTTACAATACTAACCTTGTCAATCTGAACCTAGCTTTTGATATACTAAGGATATGTTGTAAGAATGATCAATTAAGCTAGATCTAAGCAGAGAAAAACAAACGACTTAATCTACGAGAGCTTGCACAGAAAGGAGATAAAAGAAAAGGACCAAACCATACAATAGACAACAATTTTTAGGTGGTTCGGATGCAACGACGGAAACCTACGTCCACCCCTCATAGAATGTAAGGATTCACACACTATCTTGTAAAGGATTACAAGATCTGAACACACACACACACACGTAGGATGAGATAAACTCCCACGAAGGTGCAAATACACCAAAAACACACAATGATGCGGGACGGGACGCGAACCTGGGACTCAAGCTCGCGGACGTCCGTAAGCGAGGGAAGCGTGCAGACGTGCGCGGTTGAGGAACCGACAATGAGTCTCGGGTATCGGCTTTTCCGCGTGCTCAGATCGAGTCACGGGACGGGTTCCACTCACTCACTCTCGCAGCAATGATAAAATTATAACGAGCTAAGTTCCTATCACTCATGCAGCGGCATATAAAAATATATACGAGTAAAGCAAATGCCAAGTAGTAGGGTGGTGAGTGTACCTCCACGCTCCGGGTGTGGGGAAGACAACCCCGGCCAAGACCGTAACTCCCGGTACAATAAACGTAATTAATTACAGAAGTGAATTTCTATGCCCACTCCACGCAGGGAGGTAAAGGGCTACAGTGGGACAAAGGAGTAGCGGTCTCGGGTTGACGGGCAGCAAGCTGGAAGGGCTCTCGGACTAGAGGCGGACTGTTGGTCCGACTTGGTACTGTTCCGACTCGCTGGACAACAACCAAACTTGGCTTGTGGGAGGGCGGCTTTCGGTCACCTTCTGATCACGGCAGCTGGCTGGGACGTCGGTGGAAGAGCCCTCCTCGATCTCTGAACTCGACGGCGGCAGAATCGACTCCAAAGTAATTTTGAAAGAATTAACTTGCTGTTACCTTTGCTGGCCTGTTCACGGAATAGGTTTGCGCTACCCGGCAAAAAGAATTTTTGTGCCCAGATCTAGAGGCGGATCGAGGCGAGATCGGCACCGTTGGATATAGGACTCAAAGGGATATAACATATAATTATTTCAAGACCATCCAGAAAATGGATTGGAAAAGAAAATGATTGTTCCCCAAGTATTTCTGCTGGCTCGGGTTACAGACAGTCAGGACAGAATAGGATCTGCCTGAAAATGAATTTTGACAGACAGGGGGATGGTAGATCTACAGTTTGAGAAAATTATGGGTGGAAGGGGGGGTTGTGAGGATCATTTATAAATTTTTTGAGAATTTTTGGAGATGACTAAATGGACGGGAAAAATAGACGAACAAGACACTATCCCGCAGATCTGTTGATTGGCAGACTGTCAGGGGTGGAACTAAAATACTGGGAAAAATATTAAACGGTGGCGGATTGACACGAAATTTAAAATGGCAATGGCTAATAAGGAGGGGGATGATCTGACAAAAATTTAAGATCATCAGATACACGGATTGGGAGGACCAACCTTTTATCTTAGCTTCTGTCCTGGATCTCGTAATCCTGGACATCACTTCAAAGAATGGGGTGTGGCGGCTCGACGGCGACACAAACGGAGGCGGCGGCGGCGGTGGCTGGAAGTCGCATCTAGCGGAGGTGGTAGAGGTGGGAATCACTCCCAAAATATGACTCCACACCATAGATTAGGGCAACCTTCACAGCTGCAAGGGGAGAGGGAGAGAGGGGCACCCTTGGGCTCCAAGAACAATTCTTGATTATCTTCTCATTAATTCCATGAAATGTAAAAATACAAGCTTATATGGAAATAGATAAAAGACCTAAACTATCCCTAGATCTAGAGTTAGGGAGGGGCAAATGGGGGATAAGATATTAATCTCCCATGTGGTCAAATGACCATAAATAAAAAATTACAACATGCATTAAAAAACTATATAAGGGGGGCGCCCCTTTCAAAAGGGGGGGGGGATTTTGAATTTTCTTCTTCTTTGTCCCCTTGGTCCAAGTCCTCCCATGGACCAAAGACCAGCCCATAGGGCCCATGATCCTAGGTGGACGAATGGGTAAGAGGATGGGGGACCCTACTGGACCTACTGGTTTTTTGCAAAGAAACCCAAAAATTACTAAGGACTAACATATTGGCTTATAATTGCCATACAATTGCAAACCAATTAACCCAAGGATATAAATGCAAAAAAGGATACATATGTAAAAACAAAATGTTAGTGTCCGGTGTTGATTCCCATCAATTCTCCCCAGGTGGGAAGAACTCGACCCCGTCGAGTAGGGGTGCTGCTGCTCATGTGGCTCCTACGGATCTGTAACCGTACCAGGTAGCGCGGAGTACGCTCCACTCCAAGTAATCATCACCTGCTCATCCCGTATATATTCGATATGCACATGCTGCTGTGGGAATGAGGCTAGTGATGGACACTCTGGGGTGGGGTCACTCTCAAAGGAAGGAGACAGCTCAATGACTCACTAGGAATCACCGTTGGGTCCCTATATGTGACTGGATCCGAGACATAGAATGGTAGAGCCGATCCCAAATTTTGGCAAGTCTACAACATACGCAGTAGACCCGACTTGCCTCACACTTGAAAGGGACTGACGCTGCGAGCTTGTAATAGACCGACTTTACTCGATGCATGCAGACTCCTAGCAAACTGTACAAAAGAAAAGCACACTCTATGTCCTAGACAAACCTAATTCTATGCAGACCCATGCACTTGCAATGGTGGACCAGGACACCCGAATGTGTGACGTGCATACATGAGACATAACCAAATGTCGGTGGAATTATGGAATCCTAGACAACCTACGATGCACCACTCATGCACTGATGGCCCTTTGGACTTGGGTGTGGGAGGGCCAGGAGAACCGAAATCACTTTCTTCATCACCCCTATAAATATGTATCTCTCGCTAGTGAACGGGTTTGATGGGTGTAGATGGCCCGACCCGTGGGGAAGGGGTGTGATAGTGGACTCCCTCAAAGAAGTGGAGTAGATGTGGTGGGTCAAGGGGTTCACTAGGGAAGGGGTCAAAGGGATCAAAGAATGTGTGACCTCTCGAGATGGGTTCCCTCATGACACGGTCCCAAGTTTGAAGTTCTTGAAGGTGTAAATGATCACCTTCATTCATTGTGGTAGGTGGGATGACAGTCATATGTAGAAAATATGGTTCCTCCCTCAGAATAAGTGCAATGAAATTAGGCTCATCAGGAATGGGGAGGAGCAAAAGGATCTCTGTGGTGACATGACCCACGGTGCCCACGGAGGTAATGGACCCCAATGCTGGATGTGTGATGCTACTACTATGGAGTAGGTCGAAGCCTGGGGCCAACATGTTCATCAGCTTCCATTGCCAGTCTAATCCCTTAAGAATGTCATCCAATGTATCAACATAGTGACAAGATCGGAAAGTGGTATGGAATGAGTTGACTGTCACTATTTGTATTGTGGGGTCCATGTATGGGTAGAAAAAGGCTTTAAGGACTAAGCCTTGCTTGAGCCAGCTAAGAAGTGGCTCTACAATGACAATCTCACCCTTAGTAAGTAGGTCTGGCTCCGACTGAAGTTCGAAGGGTGAAGGTTCTAGCACGACATCTCCCTCGGTTAGGGAAGGAACTTCCTCCATGATGGGGAGAGGACTTGGGGACTCCGTAGACAGCACCGGGTTCAGACTACCGGTTACTACCTCCTTAGGCTCGAGTAGGAGTCGTGCCAACATCGTATCCCTCCTATCTATCCGGTCCATAAACATTTTCAAGAGATCATCTAAGGTGCGATTTGGACTAGGGGCATCATGGTGGGTTTGCTCATGTTCAATTGGCCTAGTCTTAGGTCGAGGCTCATCTACGTACGGGGCTCGTTGCCTCCGACTTTGAACCACTTGGTTGGAGATGACTGTGCGGGGTTGGTTGGAGGTGACTGCGCCGGGTAGGTAGACCCTTCTAAGCTCGCCCTTCATCCCACGCCATGACTCTATAGGCCATTGCCTCCTAATTTCTCTCAAGATTTCAATGTCTCGCCATTTTTCGACGGCCATGTGAAAAAGCCACTTTGTGGCAAAATCAACTTCCAAGGCATCTGACATAATGTAACACTCAAAGTAGTTGTCCATAGCGGCTTCCCACTTTAGGTAGTCACTCAGGACTTTGGAGTCATAGAAGTCTAGGGCTTCGGGCCTACGGAGGTGGTGGGGTTGGATTCCCCATCCTCGGGTGCGTCGCCACCATTCATATGATGTGGGCTTTTGGGGTTCCATGGGACACAGGGAGCTATATGATGGCCATGCCGACACTTGGTGCAAGACAAACTGACTAGACACAACCCTAAAACAACAATGTAAAATGGGAATGCATATTCGACTACAAACCTAGACTCAACCAATATCTGGTACGTGACGGAGGTTGGATCCGAAGATTGCACTCATGCAAGTGTGCTACCTTCCCGATAGGCGTAACCTATCATTCCGGGAACACCTTTTGATATACCAGGTATAGGAATGCAATGCGACACCTTGGACTGACTAACCGACTACCCTAGACTTGACTTGTCTCTTGTTGGCCCGGTTAGGAGGCAATTGAGAGGGGGGTGAATTGATTGCCCACCCTTTTCTGCAAACTTTGACAGAATTAAGACAAACCACAAATATGGAAAATAAATCTAAGATGAAGCTTGATTGGAATGAATGAAATTAAAGCAAGCAAGCTCTCGCAACTTCCCAGAGTAGAGATATACTCACTCGGAGAGCAATATATTAACGGACAATTAAGCAAACTCTCGTCTCACCATCTCACACTCGTATTGTGAACGGAAAATAAATATCAACAACCACAAGATAAGTAAACCACGGCACAGTGATTTTTTAGGTGGTTCGGATGCACCAAGTGTCATCCTACGTCCACCTCTCTCACCTCGAGAGGATTTCACTATCAACGCTGCTCGACGGCAGCAACCACACACACAGGCTCGACGGCCCACACACGTGGGTTCTCGCACGACGACAAGACACCCCACACACACTCAGAGCAAGCTCCGAAATCATCTAAAGATGAAAAATAGAATGGAAAATACAAGCCCAGTCTTGAGAATATCAATCTAAGCACAAAATGACTAAGAAAATGATTAACAAGATGGATCTTCCCCTTAAATCTTTCAACCAAAATCGGAGGTATATGAAGTGTGGCTTAGAATGATGAAACCGAGAGAAGAAGGAGCCGATGTTTGAAGATTCAGGCGTCCAAAGCAAGGATGAAAGGACACATCCGCTACCTCTCAATCTCTCAGCTCGGGCTCGTGAGGGGACGACTCTGGCGTTCCTTCGCTTCTCCTCCAGCAGAGCACACACCACTTTCTTCTCCTACAAGCACAAGATGAACACGTTAATGCTCAAGGGTTGGTTCGATCGGAAGAAGGGGCGACTATATATACCAAGGGGATTGAAGCCCCAAGGGACTTAAAAGCCCTTTCCAAACCCCCTTCTCAACACATACAATGTATAGTGGACGCCCTAAGGTCATTAGGGTAATTAACCAAGCCTAATGGATCTTCCATCAAAGGGTTCGAAACAGATCCAGAAAACTCGTTCGAACGTTCAAAAAAAGTGTCGACTCATGGAGTCGACTCTTTTTCGTGAATGATCTGCCAGAACATATATAAAAACAAACTCGTGAAACAAGTGTTGACCCATGGGGTCGACACTTTTTTCCAAGTGTTCTGGCCTGTGAAAAATCGTAACATTCGTGGTGAAAAGTGTCGACTCTGAAGGTCGACACTTTTTCACGAAGATTCTATTTTCACAGAAATGAACGAACTTACCTGAAAGTGTTGATCTATGGGGTCGACACTTTTTCCCGTGAGTTCTGACTTAGCAAAATAGCATAACCCTGATGAAAGTGTCGACTTCATGGGTCGACACTTTCTGCCAACGTCCTTACATTCAACGCAAGGCAGAAGCTGTGGAAATAAGTGTCGACCCTTGAGGTCGACACTTTTACTGACAGCAGAAAAACATCAATAAAATCAAATGAAGGCTCCACATTTCATAAACATGTATCAAAATTGAACACTAGAGTTCATAAAACTCAGAAATACATGCCAAAACATGATTTCTTCATAGATTGAATCCATTTTTTCCCAACTCAACGCATCTAATGGATTGAAGGGAGAGTGCACCCCTTTCCAAAGGAAAAAAATGTTCTCACTCCACCTTCTCCCCACTAGATGGAAATTTTATTAATAAGAAGTGATGAAGTACATAAGGGAGAAAGCCTCCTGAGATACAATGAAGGAAAGCAAAATACAATGACTAAACTCGCCGAATACGAAGATTCGGGATACATGAGGCATCAGCCATAGCATAGGCTTTGGCAACTAATGGAAGCTCCCTTGTAGATAAGTACTCAGAGTTGTAACCCATATCTGTAGCATGTTTCGCCAATGAATCTACAAGTTGATTGGCTTCCCTATAAGTGTGGATAATGGGACATTTGCATGCAGTAAAAAGGTCCATCAATTGTCTCCACCATGGGAGAAGGGACCACGGTGGACTACCATTGCCTTTTAGAATCTCAATCAAAGCCTTAGAATCTATATATATAATAGAGATGGGAATGTTGTGAAGATTGGGCAGACGGAGGCCATCTGGAAGCACTCTCGCTTCGGCCACCATACTAGTACCTCTATCATAATAGTAGGAAAAACCCAGCAACAAATTACCTTGGGCATCTCTAAAACAGCCTCCTCCTCCTGATATCCCTGGATTACCCTTGCTAGAACCATCAACATTTAGAGCAAAGGCCATTGTCGGAGCTTTCCAGCACACTATGTGTCACGCCCCGAGCGCGGAAGATACTCGGATATGCGCGACGGGTTTATATCAATCATGTCAATCAGAGTAGTAGTGTATTCGACACCAAAACAGAGATGCGCAAAATAGAAAGATAACCCAATCCTTTATTTCATAATGGATAGACTATTACAAATCCAATACTCTATTCAATTAAAAAGGAAAAGTACATAGTTGACTCAAGAAAATAGGAAAAAGACTAGATGACACTTGGAAAAGCTCTAGCTCTTTCACTCTTGACCATTCCCATCCGATTGACTTCCCCCGTCGTCGGAATTACCTGAAAAGTAAGGGACAAACACGGAGTGAGCGAACGCTCAGTAGGAAATTATATCTCAGGAACTAGCAAGGGTTTAAGTAGTTACATCTTTCATGAATGCACTATAGCTATGCATGCTCGCATAAAACGACAAGATAGAAAGAGAATTTATCAAGCAAGACAGCAAGATGAACTAGTCATGAGTTTTCAAGAAAAGATAACAAGATATTCAAGCAAGTACTTTTTAGCAAGTCATGTCAAGAACTTTGGCTATCATGTATCAAGCAAGCAAGTAATTACCCTTTCTCGGGTCACGCAATTCATGTCAAGTCAAGTACGAGTCAAGTACAAGATTTATGTGGAATGTCCAATCAAGCTAGTCATGCACTCAGTATAATGCCAGATACCTTATCATTCAACTCCCATGGGCACAAGTACTTTCGGGTGCTCCTCCCAGGACCAGATCGGGCCCTATATGCGCAAGCATTTATCATGTATATTTGACATCCACTCTTGTATATATATAGCCAATAGGGAATTTCAACAATTTAAGCTTGTAGACACGTAGGATAACTTTGAGAGAATGGGGTCCAAAAATACGACATTGGACATAGATAGGCGATAACAACGGTACAATCACGATGAACGATGAAACTAGGTGGAATTAGGTTCCCTTAACTCGGGTACCAGGACAAACAAGTATGGACATTCTTTATATAGAATTGAGGTCCACAAGAACATCAACAAATGGCATGATATCATCATCCCATTAAGAATTCTCATGATATACTCTTTGCATATCATAAGGGCCGGTATACCATGTTTCTTTAGAGTGACATGGCATTCAATAGTGTAATGGGTTTTTAGGGTACAACCAGCTCAGTCGACCTTGAGGGAATCCAAGGTACGAGGAGTCTTATGGAGGTCTCTATGATTAACTCGCTAGTCCAAAGGAACGGAATGTCCATTGGAGAGCTTGTATGTCAATGAGAGTTGAGGGTGGTCGATAAAACATCATGAAACGTGGGACTATACTCACGGAGTGGAGTAATAGTGCCTACATATATATATATACTCATATAGTGAAACCCTCAGATAACAGCAATCGGGAAAAATCAGTAATGCAGAAAGTAGCAACTCTGGTAAAGTCATTTTTCGTAAAATTAACGCCTTAATCAGGGGCGTTTATATTAAATTTAACGACATATAAAGAGGTCGTCCTTTCCAATATTGCTATTTTACAGGATTAAAAATCTATAATTTTGTTGAAAACGTGCCTTGGGTAGGGGCGTTACCAGAAAAAAAAAGCGCCCTAGTCTGGGGCGTTAGTTAAACAAGAGACGACCTGGTCAAGGTCGTGAATTCACAATTTTACAACTTTCGAGGTAATGAATGTTTCATGAACATGGTATATAGTCAGGACCAGAAAAATAGCAGGATTACAAGAAATTGACCATGCATTAATTTAGAATCATGTTTGCATTGATAATTAATTTTTAAACATGCTATTTATTAATTAACAGGAATTAACGTCCGTGTGCAGGGCGTCAAATCTGGAATTGACGACCTGGGCATGGTCGTGTCTTTTAAATTAACGCCCTTGTTAGGGTCATTTCTTTCAAAAATTCCGTAGAAAATAACCAGAACGCATGAAAACTATATGCATGAACTACCGATGATAATTATCTATAGTTATATGGTAGTTTGGGCTACGTTCCATGAGAAAATCCTACCTTTTTGATGATTAACGTGAAAGATCTGGTGAAGAGACGATGCTCTGTCTGTAGCAGAGCGATCACCGGAAGAAGAAGATGAAGGAGAAGTTGCAGATGATGTACGTGGATGAAGAACCCTCAATTCTTCAATCGATCAGTTTCACTTCTACAGGCAACTTGTAGAGGCAGAATAAAACGAAGGTATTACTCTTCGTAAGAACTAACAGAAGGTAAAGAAGGAAGGAGAAGAACTTACCCGTTCTTCAGATGACAGAAGCTTTCAACCTGTAATCAAAAAATAGATGAAGAATCTTCAGTATTCTTCACAAATTCGATAGACAGAGTAAAGAAAAGAACATGTTGTTCTTTACGTACCTTAGAAGAGTCCGAACGCCAAATAGCGTTCTCGGTTCAAGCAGTAGGTTATTTATAGGATTTCTAGAATCCTAATAGAGTTAGTGTTTGATTGGAAGTAATACTTCCATATTAGAGTTATTACTACATTCGAACTCTTTCTCATAGTTATCATCTTACCCTGGATAGACTCCTGGGTCGAACGAAACTCAAACTGAATTAGCGACCTAGGTCAGGGCGTCGAATTTAAATTGACGCCTTGTCAAGCGTCGTTTCTTGTTGAAACGCGTCCATGCAAGGGACGTTACGCTATCTTGCCCTTTTTATTTATTTTGGTCATTTGAAATTTGACGCCTTGACGTGTGGGCGTCCTTTCTCAAAACACGCCTTAGGTAAGGGCGTTTTCTTGTAAAGTAGCGCCTTTATCTGAGGTGTTATTTCCATCAGGGTTTTAATTATTTTTATTCCAAGCTCTTTCGTTTATTTATTAAATCTTTTAATCTATTTTGATTTATTTATTCCTTTTAAATTTATCAGTGTTGCTACACTGTGATGAATTGAAGAGCCTTATAATGAATAGAGAATCCCATATGATGTATAGTTTGTAGGAGGGGAAAACTGATATCCTGATTAAAAGTGGTCTGCCTGAGAATTTGCGCTACCTCATCTTGTATCTGAAGGCCAATCCGGGAGAGATTAACTTTGTTGCCCTCAAATCTGGATAATCATCTATGTTTCCAAATGCCCCATATAATCATCATAGTCAGGAGCAAATTAATAAATCCCTGTGGTCTGGTGATAACTGAATCATTGATAATGATATGTAACCTCCTACTGATGGAAGTTATCATTAAGTGTGAAGCATTCATGAGAGGGCCAAATTTATTCCATAAGAATGATGCTATTTCACTTGTAACAAATAGATGATCTAAGTCTTCATTAGACTGCGACCTCAAACAACAATTGCAACAAGAGGCCAGCTGGATACCATTATGTTGAATCCTTTCATCGACAGGGACTGCATGATTCAATAGTTTCCAATAAAATAGAGATGCACGGGGAGGGAATTTTGGATTCTATAACTTGGATAAATGAAAATCAGAGTGCTGCTCTTTAATATGACTGTAAGTAGATTTAAAATCAAATCTACCCGAGTGTGAAAAAGACCAGATAGGAATATCATTCCCCTCATGTGTGGTATAATTTTGAATTTCAGTTCTCAGGTTGCCATCCACAATCATTTGCCTGACTGGGTGTTGATGATTGGTAAGAGCATCATGTACCGAACAATTGTCGAATTGAGGTTCAAGTTGTTGAATGAGATAATCTGAAAAAGGCTTTCCTTTATACCAATTATCTTTAATAAAGTTGGTGTTAACACCATTGAAGACAATTTTCCTCATTCCAGCTAATAAGATGAATCGGGCTTTAATAAAGTCCCGATATTTAATACCAGTAGGAAAAGGGATTCTGCAATCCGAAATGTGCTGTCCCTGAATATATTTTTTCCTGATAAATTTAGCCCAGAGGGAATTGTTGTATAAAGAGGACCGTAATTGCTTTACATATGAGCATAGTTGAATGTCCCGAAGACTGTGAATTCCCAATCCTCCCATAGACTGAGGACAGCATATCTTATCCCAGGGGACCCAATGTCTCCTGTGGGCAGATTCTATGCCCTGCCAAAGAAAATTAGCACATATGCATCCCACTTGCTTACTAATTGTGTAAGGAATAGAAGTAGAACTTATAATATAAATGGGAATAGCAGAAAGAACAGATTTAATAAGCGCAATTCTACATGCCTGAGATAGATATTTGCTCTGCCAACCCAAAAGTTTTGCATTAATCTTGTCAAGTAGGAACTTGAAATGTGGAACTCTGCTTCTTCCTTTGAAAAGATGTATACCTAAGTAGACAATGCTGTCTGATTTGTGCTGAAACCCAGTTAGCTGATGAATCCTCTCAATAGCTTGATTATGCATGTGTTTTGATGTAATAAAAGAACTCTTGTTGTGATTGACCTGCTGCCCCGAAGAGCCTTCATAATTCTTCAAAAAATCTATCAAGGCTTTGATTGAAGATAAGCCACCATTCAAGAAAATAATAGCATCATCCGCAAATAGAATATGAGAAATGGGCATAGCATGGCGTGGAAAATGATAAAACTGACAACGGCCAGAATTGAAAAACTGAGTGAGACCCCTGCTCAGCACCTCCTCAACCAGAATAAAGAGTGCAGGGCAAGAGGATCTCCCTGTCTAACCCCCCGAGAGGATTTAAAATAGCCATGAACTTGGCCATTGAATGTAATGGAAAACCAGCAGTTCATCAGAAGCTGAGAAGTAAGGGACTTAAATATGTGGGAGAAACCAAATCTTTACAAAACATGAAGAATAAAGTCCCATTCAATGCGGTCGTATGCTTTGGCCATATCAAGCTCGATAAGAATATTGTGACCTCTCACCGGCCCATCTAATTCCATGAATAATTCCTTAGCCAGCAAAAAAATTTCAGTGATGCTTCTGCCTTGGACAAAACCACTTTGTTGTTCTGAGATTATCAATGGGAGGATGCACCGCAGTCTATTACTTATGACTTTAGAAACCACCTTGTAAATGAAGTTGCATAAACTAATTGGTCTAAAATCCGCAAAAGTAGAAGGGTTTTTAATCTTGGGAATCAAGCATAAAATAGAAGATGTAACACCCTTCGGGAGTCCCCAACCCTGAAAGAAGCTTTGGACAACAACTACCACATCCTTGCCAACTATATCCCAGCAAGAGGTTAAAAAAAGGCCAGTGAACCCATCAGGGCCAGGGGAACTGTTACCTGAAGGATAGAACATAAGGAAATATTTTGATCTTCAGTGACCAATTTGGGAATGATCTCTAGAAGAAGCTCATTGATGGTATGCTCTTCAGAAGAAAATAAGGATTTAAAAAATTCTAGAGCACCATTAATTAATGTAGTCTGATCATCCACCCAAGCTCCATCAATCTGCAGTTTGTGAATGAAAGCCCTTTGTCTTCTGATTTTAGTATAATTGCGAAAGAATTGAGTGTTCCGATCACCATAGTTAAGCCATTGGATTCTAGATTTTTGATACCAGAAAAGCTCTTTCTCTATGGAGGGCCAATCTCATATCAGCATTAGCTTTAGACAAAGTCATCCGATTCTTAATAGAAGGGTTATTATCAAAAGCTTCTTGTGACTGTTGGAGTTGAATCTCAGCATCCTTTTTAGCATTATGAATGTCACCAAATACCTCCTTGTTTCAAAGCTTCAGAGCCTCTTTTAATTTTTTGAGTTTATACTGCAATGAATAAAATGGGTGACAGAGATGATCAAACTTGCTCCACTCACTTTTAATGAAATCCATAAAGTCTGGATGAGTAAACCACATTTGCTGAAATATGAATCTCCCTGGCAAAGATTTTCTAGGGCACATGTTTAGAAGTAAGGGAGCATGATCTGATGGCCCCCTAATCATATGCTGTACTCATAAATGTGGACAAGAATTTACCCAGCTTGTGTTATATAAAATCCTGTCAAGTCTTGCACGAATGTGAGAAACCCCTATCTGATTATTGGACCAAGTAAAGGGAGAACCAGTGAATCCAGCATCAATTAATCCAGTAGCAGTAATGAAGCTTTGGAAATCTATCATGGAAGAAGCTGAAGACATCAATCCACCCATCTTTTCATGAGGAGATGTAATACAATTGAAATCTCCACCAATCACCCAGGGGACAGAATCATCAGAATTAAATTCCATAAGTGCATCAAACATGTCTCTGCGTATGCTAGAACTACATGACACATAAACTGCAGTGAAATATAGAATAATAGAATTCTTCTCCTTAATAGCTACAGTAATGAATTGAGGGTGCAACTCAATAATCTCTAGTGTGATATCAGAATTATAGAACAACCAAATATTAGATGTGTCACCATTATTTCCAATAACAGAATGAAGATTAATACGATGAGCCACTTTATTAGCATGACTAAAATCAATGCGAGGTTCAGATATGGTAGCCAAACTGATCTTATGATCTTTAACTAATTGACCAAGACTTCTAACAGTCGCCTTATTCCTCATACCCCTAGCATTCCAAATAAGAGCAGAATCAATCATTGGCATGAGAGGAGGAACTGGCAGCAATTACCTTGGCTTTAGCTCTAGTAATGCGAGCATCACTAATTAAATCACCAGGTAAAGCTGAAATTTCATAGATTGAATCCATTCATATTGATATCCAATTGAACATCCATTCTTACCACTGGCCTTCAAGTTTTGAGTGAAGTCTCACAATAAACCTGTATTTTCCAGATTTGAACCATTGCCCTTTTATCTACTTTGTGAACAACCTACAAGTATGTTCTTACCATCATTTCCAAGATTTGACTCAAATCCACATCGAGCCTGCACATTACGGATTGGCATTAGACTGAATCTCTCCCCAAGAAATGAAATTATCAAATCAATCCATATGATATAGATTAATCACTGCATCCATTCAATCTTCAACCAAAGCAAGTGGCTGCTTTATCTATTAAATTCAATCGACAATGTTAGACCAAACCAAAGCTACTCATTCAAGATTTAGAATTTGAAATTCAATCAACATTCAAGCTTCCTCTTTAACACAACTCAATTGATTAACCAAACATATTTTCATGCAAAGCCTACATTGATCAAGCATCAATAAATGCTAATCATCATCCAACTCCATCATTCATCAAGTCCTAATTAATTCAAATCACAACAATCTTCATCAAATTCAGGACATTTTCTATCAAGATCTTCGTCAAAACAAATCGGGGCAAAACATCTCTGATACCAATCTGATGCAGGACGGGACGTAAACCTGGGACTCTAGCTCACAGACGTCCCTAAGCGAGGGAAGTGTGCGGACGTGCGTGGTTGGCGAACCAGCAATGAGTCTCGGGTATCAGCTTTTCCGTGTGCTCGGATCGAGTCACGGGATGGGTTCCACTCACTCACTCTCGCAGCAGTGATAAAATTATAACGAGCTAAGTTCCTATCACTCATCCAGCGCCATATAGAAATATATACGAGTAAAGCAAATGCCAAGTAGGAGGGTGGCAAGTGTACCTCCACGCTCCGGGCATGGGGAAGATGACCCCGGCCAAGACCGTAACTCCGAGTACAGTAAATGTAATTAATTACATAAGTGAATTTCTATGCCCACTCCACACAGGGAGGTAAAGCGCTACAGTGGGACCTAGGAGTAGCGGTCTCGGGTTGATGGGCAGCAAGCCGGAAGGGCTCTCTGACCGGAGGCGGACTACTGGTCGGACTCGATACTGTTCCGACTCGCTGGACAGCAACCGAACTCGGCTGGGACGGCGGCTTCCATACACCTTCTGATCATGGCAGCAGGTTGGAACGTCGGCGGAAGGCCCCCCTCCTCTTCGATCTCTGAACTCGGCGGTGACTGAATCGACGCCGAAGTAATTTTGCAAGAATTAACTTGCTGCTGCCTTTGTTGGCCTGCTCACGGAACATGTTTGCGCGACCCGGTGAAAAGAATTGTTGTGCCCAGATCCGGAGGTGGATCGAGGCGAGATATGCGCTGTTGGATAGAGGACACAAAGGGCTACAACATATAATTATTTCACGACCATCCAGCAAATAGATTTGAAATGAAAACAACTATTCCCCAAGTATTTCTGCTGGCTCGGGTTACAGATAGTCAGGACAGATCAAGATCTGCATGAAAATAAATTTTTATCGATAGGGGGATGGTAGATCTAGACTTTGAGAAACTTATGGGTGGAAGGGGGGAAGTGAGGATTGAAGTCCCGCGATCAATGACACCGAAGAGGGGGGTGAATTGGGTGTTTACCAATTTTAAGAAAACTTTTGGCTTTTTACAAAATATGTGGTAAACAATAATTAGCAATTGAAAACTAATTAACCAATTCTCTCAAACTCACCGTTCCAACACGACCATACAATGAAAACAATCAAACCACACAAATGACACACAATGCACAGCGGTTTTTAAGGTGGTTCGGATGCAACGACAGCAATCCTACGTCCACCCCTCACCAAACCCGGTGAGGCTTCACTCGGGGATAAATCCCCAAACGGAGACAACGCTCCAACCACACACGCAGGACGACGCCTGCACACACACACAGGGACGTGCCCCAACCCACACACGGAGACAAGCTCCAACACACACACACACATGGAGATGAACTCCAACACGATCCGACAACCAGATCACAACCACACACACAAGATCAAACGGATCTAAAAAGACCCTCACACACACAAACGCAGACCTAGGAAGATCCACGTACACACACGAATCAATTACAACACACACACAAACAACCACGGATCCAACACGATCCACACACACACACAAGTTATTGCGGTTTATGATGAAACACAAATATGAGACTTAAAGCACAAGACAACAAAGTAAATAGACCACAGTTTAGAATGCTCCTGATTTAGGCTCCCCCTGAGTGTATGCTCCGGATGTTCGCGTTGATTCCTTCTTCACCTGAATGGCTTGAGACTTAGCTTGAATGGCCTTGTATTGGATGTAGGTTTCCTTGCATGGAGTACTGTTCACTGCTACAATGCTTCTTCTTCTCTTCACTTGGACAGCCTTCCCTTAAGCTCTTCTTGAGATCCTTGCTTGATTGGAACTCCCTGGCTTTAGAAGATGAATGAATGGCTTCAATCGGATGAAGAACTTGGTGGAAGGAATGTTGTTCACGATCGTTGCAGCAACCTTCCTTTGATAGCTACTATCTTGATCTCTCTAGGTTGATTTGGTGTTGCTTCAATTCATGGGAAGATGAAGGCTTCAAAATAGATCTTGGATCTTCAACTATGATGAGGCTTTGATCTTCGAATCACTGTTCACGGCTACAATGATATTCCTCCTCTTCCTTGAGCCAACTTGATCTCTCTTGTTCTCTTGGAGCCTCTTAGGGTTTATGACCTCAAAGAGAGGTTTTATAACCCTTGGAAGGTTAGGAGACAAGTCCCATACCTAGATCCACAAAATCTGGGGTGATTGGGAGCATTGGGATTAAAGAAATGGGGTGAAAGACCTCTTTTCGAACTTGACACAAAAGTCAACAAAGGAGGGCCTCGGGGCTGGCGGTCGACCGGTGGAGGGCTGGCGGTCGACCGCTAGGGGCCATTCTGTAGCTTTGTGGCTGCTGGGAAAATAGGTCGACCGCTAGCTCCCGACGGTCGACCGCCAGGTTCACAGGTGCCAATTTTTCAGTTCTGTGATTTCAGGTCGACCGCCAAAGGTCCACAGGTTGACCGCCAGTCTCCAAACCTGCAAAAGCCAAGTGTTAGTTCACTTGAAACTATCCATTGGTTCGATACTTGAAAAGGGCTTGTGTTATAGTTGATTACAAGTTTGTTTAGACTCAATTTAACACATGGAATGATTCATGAACACAAGTTTGAAAAGGAGTGAATCTTGATGGTTTAAAGCATGAAGCTTCGTTTTAATACAAGGTAGGAGTCTTACCAATGGTTCTTGACAGTAAATGACATATACCACCTGTTTTGGATTGCAGAGGAGCATGGTGCTTATTCACACGTTTGGTTTACCAAGTGGCTACCATGAGTTGATCCTGCAAGCAAAATAGTCATAGTTAATACCATGCTTGTTCATATTAAAGAGATTATGAAACCTCTTGCCTCTTGCAAACCCAACATAAACAATAAGATGAATGAGCACAATCATCAAGAACATGTGTAATCATCACAGGTTTAGTTATCATCATTAAAGCACACATTAAGTTTAGTTATCATCAAAACCATAACTTAATAATTACAACAATCATCAAAATCATAACTCAACAATCTCCCCCTTTTTGATGATGACAAACTTATTGATGATGACAAACTTAATGATAAACTTATGATGATATAATAGTGGTCTTCTCCCCTTGTCACACACAAACATCAATTTTCTCCCCCTTTGACATAATCAAAAAGTGGGATAATGTAACACTTTCTCACCCTGGGACATGATCAACAATATCATCAAGCTGAAGGAATCCAAAAGAGGACGAACAAGCTTATCTTCTTTTGAGGCAACAAGAGCCCATCTTAGCAAATCAGAACAAGCTGCAAGGGCAAATCATGGACGAACAAATCACATGATTCCAATCAGATGAGATCAATTGGTGATAGTTTCACAAGACAATATGATACCATCCAACATAAATTCAATCAAGCATATGTTGATGCCAATTGAATGGAATGATTGGCCTCAAGGATGGGAGACAATGGAGATGTTCACAAGATGAGGCATTCAGCAAGATAGTATTCAAAAACTAGATCCCATACCAGATTTTCACAATATGAAAGAGCAGGATGGCACAGTAAAAGATTTTCATTTATTTTCAAATTTTTGATTTTGGTAATTTCTGGAAATGCATAAGAACTCAACGCAAGCATGTGATGACACTATGAATGTAAGCATGATACCAATGGAAAGCAAAGACCCCATATGGCAAGTGTAAACAAATTGAAGTCCAAATTTGTGAGATTTTCAGTAATTTTAAAATTTTTAAATTTCTTATGAAATGCATGAGGCTATATACAAACAACTGATGAGACATGATAAGCATACAATGTAGTCAGGCAGATACATATATATAGACATGCAAGTATATCTCTCCCTTACTAATTGAAGAAGGGAGTGGGTATAAGAAGGATGCAAGAGAATCATGATAATCGGAATGCACATGTGTAGCACATGGGAGGTTGTGCAATTATATAGGAGAATCATGCAATTGCTAATGTAGTCAATCAACTTTCTGAATACATATTAAATCAAATTTCTAGATGTGTAAGTTAGAAACATGAAAAATGATAGTTGCAATATGGATATTCAGATTTTCAGATTAACACAAGGAGACATTTTACAAACTGCACTTCAATTTTGAGAACAGCGTATTAGAGACTACGCTCTACCACAATGAGTTTTCAGCATCATTTTTCAACTCAAGATAGACAGAATTTTTTAAGAGTGATCAGGTTCAAGATGATTCCTTTTTACGCGAGTAGACGCATGGAGCTCATGCCAAAATCCCCAGTTATTCAGAATACTGAACCATTTCACCTCATTTTGAACAGAGATACTAGTCAACACTTTTCAGATATGAACCACATCACGTCTTAGGTGACATGTGCCCAGTTTACTCAGTGAGACCGAGCATTGCTCTATCTTTCATTTTCATTTCAGATTTTTCAACAAGGATGGATAGGCAGCTTTTTCCTCAACTGTCTCTTCATTATACATGCAGCAAGTTTAATATCTCAAGAGTGTTAAAAAGAAATTCATATATCCTTATCTTTAACACTCATTTTCACATTTTATACAAGAAGTGTGTGAATTTGATTCAGCATGTATACTGAAAATATTATGAACACATAACAAGACAGCTCCCCCTAAACAGATGCACTTATGAAATAAGAACTCCCCTATAGTGTACAGCAAGAAACACTCCAATAATGACTCAAATGTAGCATTATTTATCAAGAGGACATAAGGTCATAGAAGTGCCAAAGGATGGGGTTTAATAGCATATAATAGCACATAGGCACACATTGAGAGTTTATTCAAATGCACTATGACATGCATGCGGGCAATGTGATGTCAATTTGATACCAATGGAATGGATGCCAACTAAATGAACCAAGTGCGACTAATGATATGCAATGTCATGAGTTCTAATGCAATGCAGCCTATGAGGATATAAGAATGCAATGCAAAAATGAGATGCAAGTGCTTATTTTTCAAACTGGTGAGATGAATGGCAATCACATTTTATTCTTGAATCAAACAATCAACTTTCATGACATGACCTTTATGAATAAGGGTGCATACATGATCAAAAATTAAGCAATGCAACCCAATTTTCAGAATTGTTCAAAATCAGATTTTCAATAGCATTTCATAATTTTCAAATGAGAAATCATCCACAAGCCAAATGTTTAGATCATTTGATCAAAACATATCTTGAATATAATTAGCTCAAGTCAAGGATCCATTCACAGATCAACCTTTCATAAGCCAGTTACAATTGTCAAGATCTGGTACAAGACAGAGATTTTAGTCCAAAGACCCAGCTCACGCATAGGGAATGCTTCCAAGTGGACATAATTCACTCTTCCACAAACGCCATTTGATATACCAAAAGGGCAGTTCAATTCAGATGTAATCATGCAGTTCAAGTTTGAGAGGTATTCAATGACCAATCATTTCACACACATTTTTCAAGATCTTCACTTATCAAACCAGAGTAACAAAGTGTCAAGTTTTCAGAATGCATACCTGAGTTCAATGAGCATCATTACATGCCTTTAAAAGGAAGCAAGCTCGACAGTAGCCTAAAGCGAGGCTAGCCATTTTTTGTTGAGTAGTTTAGATGAAGCAATATATGTGAGAAATATTTCATGTTCGACATTATCTGAACATTCATGCAGCCATAGAAATCCTGAAACTCACATAGCAATGTTATGATCAATTCAGATATGGCAATGAGTATGATATGCATGTCCACAAGGATGAGTTAGACTCACAATTTGTAAACATTCATTTAAAGACAAGCTCCCCCTTTCCATGTGCACAAAATACACAATGACATTTTTATTTTTGAAATATATGAAACCTATGACCTAAATGGACAAGTGACTCATGGTACAAGGCGGAGATACATTCTCACGCATGGTGATAGTCTTAAGACAAGAATGACTTGCCCTTCATCAAATCACCATTTGATATACCACGTAGTCATGCAATGATAAACAAGCATATGAATTTTTAGAATCATGAAGTGCATTGATGTAATGGTGATTAAAAAATATGTAATGCATTCTAACAACAATTTTTTTATTTTCCGAAATAGAGAGCAGAAATTTATTTTCAATACTTGTGCCTTGAGCATTCATCATTTTCAAGCTTTCCACCTTTCATACCATGCCTTAGGCACTTGCTTTAGCACGTACTAGGACTTCCACCAGCTTATGCTCAAGTCGATCATGGAGGTTGTTCAAGTTCTGGTATCTCATCTCCTTGTGGCAATTGAGAAGGTTTTCATCATTTTTCATACTTGCGATGGTATATGTTTAGTTGATTCAAGCCTGACTATGGATGACCAGCATCATTTGGACTTGGGGAGTGTAATCTGCATCCAATGGCAAGAGGACTTAAGTTGTCAATTTCGATTTAAGTTTATTGACAGTGACATGCCAAAATAATTTAACAACCAGCATCCCCTAGACAAATCTAGATGCAATGCATGATTCATGTGTGAACCTAAACATTAAGCCTGTATGATGAATGTGATTGCTCCCCCTTAGTGTGTGCATGAATGCAAGATGTTCGGTGACAATCCGATCCCATATGCAGCCTTTTAAGTAAATGACTCATAGTACCAGGCGGAGAACTTAGATCCGAAGATCACCTCACGCGTAGTGATAGTTTTCAGACAGGCTTAACCTACCCTTCCACATGTCACCATTTGATATACTATGTAATCATGGATGATGAAGGCAGGGAAATTGCAATGCATTATGGCATGAATACACAATGTTCAACTTATGCATGACAGAGTATGAAAGTGTATGCAAACTCAATATGTGTAGTGAAAAATGATCTGAAGAATCTTCAAGCTCTCCTACCACAAGATGTTATATGACAAGTGATATATGCACGAGTATGCAAACAACAATGAATGGAATGCATGTACGGACATGTGCATTATCACAAGACTATTCAGCACAATATGAATAAAGCCATGACACCATTACTGAAGAGAGTGAGAGGGATATCACCTGAGTTTCCAAATTCCATTTTTTATTTTCTGTTTTAGCCTTCCTTGAGTCACTTGACTCATGTGCCTTACCTTTTTGGCGAAAATAAATTTCATGCTTTACATTCCCAGGGCACACCTGCAAAACAGATTTCTCATTTGGCCTTCTTAGGTACCTAAATCTTTTTGGGTCCTTGTGGGTTACCAGCAACATGGGCATGTGGTTTCCAACTTTTGACAACATCCAAATCATCATTTTTCTTTAGAAAACAATCATGCTTAACATTCTCAGATTTGCCAAAGTGATGGTAGAAGGCACGTGGCATCATATTCTTCCTTCTCATGGGTTCTACTGATTTGTGTGCGTGAGCATGATGTGTTGAGTGGGAGTTCTTTCTCTTCAACAATAACCAGCAATGTGAGGTTGTATGACCCCATTTACCACAATGATTACAATGCATGGAAGGTTTTGTGGTGAAGACTTTCTTTACATTTTTTAAAACAGCTTGGTTTCGACATGCTCTCAAATCATCATTCTTCATAATGAAACAATTATGCATAGCATGTCCATATTTTTCACAATAAAAACATGTGAGTTTCTTTCTAATTGGTTGTGTGTGTGTGGAAGAGGTATGTTTAACATGCATGGAGGTGCTAGCAGCATTTTTAAATTTTTGATGCAAATTGATTTTCTTTGTAGATGCATTTGTATGTGCAACATGATTTTTCTTTTTCAGATTTTCATTTGATCTTTTTATTATCTGTGAAGAAGATTGATTTGGGGACCCATTTGATGTACTGGCTATGTTTGAACTGTGCACAAAAGATGTATAAACTTTATTTTCAAACTTCTTTTTGTTCACAGGATTAAAACCCAGCCCTTCCCTTTAAAAATTCACTTCCGACCCCAATAATTTATCCAAATTTTCTTGACCATTCACAAATCTAGACAATGAAACATTCAAGTCAAGAATTTCAGATTGAAGAGATGCAATGTGAAATTTATAGGAAACCATCTTATTTTCATAGGAGTTGACTTGTTCATGTAAAGTAGCATTGATGGTTTTATGACTTTCAATTTCTTGTAGCAAAGTATGCACTTTTTCAGATTCATCAATATTCATAAATTTTCCTTTTTCAAGAGGAAGCAATCTTTCAGAAATGGTATTGTTCAATTCCTTTATTTTCTCATTTTCCATTTCAAGATTTTTATCATGAGCAAACTCATTTTGACCATTGTTCATAAGACTTACTCTGTCTCTCAGCTCTTTGTTTTCATTTCTCAAAGAAGATATTTGATCTTTATGAATTTCAATGTCGAACACATGACCATCAATCAATTCCTTCAAGTGTGAGCATTCTTTACATGGAGAATCACATTTATTTTGTCCAACATTCTTTTTCAATTTTTTGTTTTCAGACTTAACCTTCTCGTATTTATCAGCAAGCTCATCATATGCAATCAATAACTCCTCATAGCTAAATTCATCTTCATTATCAGAATCAGAATTTACCTTTGAGCTTGATTCAACTTACTGATCACTCCCTTGATCACTCGTGCCTGCCACAAGACATTGATCTTCATGCTCTTCCCAGACTTTGGTTAAGCCCACCAAGATATCCTTCGCGGATCTGCAATGGGAGACAAAAGGGAAGTGATTAGAATCAACTGCAGCAATAAGTAATTTTAGAACCAAATAATTTTGATCATGTTTGAGCTTGGAATCTGCGGTCCAGACAGATTTGTCTTTAGGTAACTCATAAGGACCATGTGAGATAAGCTTCCATAACTTAGGATCATATGAGTTGACTAGACTGCACATCCTTCCTAACCATAAATCAAAATTGCAACCATCAAACACCGGTGGAGAATTCAAGGTGTACATAATGGTAGTCATTGATCTGGATCACTCTAGATCGTTAGATCTATGAAATTAGAGCCTTGGCTCTGATACCAATTGAAGTCCCGCGATCAATGACACCCAAGAGGGGGGTGAATTGGGTGTTTACCAATTTTAAGAAAACTTTTGGCTTTTAACAAAATATGTGGTAAACAATAATTAGCAATTGAAAACTAATTAACCAATTCTCTCAAACTCACCGTTCCCACACGACCATACAACGAAAATAATCAAACCACACAAATAACACATAATTCACAGCAGTTTTTAAGGTGGTTTGGATGCAACGACGACAATCCTACGTCCACCCCTCACCAAACCCGGTGAGACTTCACTCGGGGATAAATCCCCAAACGGAGACAACGCTCCAACCACACATGCAGGACGACGCCTGCACACACACACGGGGACGTGCCCCAACCCACACACAGAGACAAGCTCCAACACACACACACACACACACGGAGATGAACTCCAACACGATCCGACAACCGGATCACAACCACACACACAAGATCGAACGGATCTAAAAAGATCCTCACACACACAAACGCAGATCTAAGAAGATCCACGTATACACACGAATCAATTACAACACACACACAAATAACCACGGATCCAACACGATCCACACACACACACAAGTTATTGCGGTTTATGATGAAACACAAATATGAGACTTAAAGCACAAGACAACAAAGTAAATAGACCACAGTTTAGAATGCTCCTGATTTAGGCTCCCCCTGAGTGTATGCTCCGGATGTTCGCGTTGATTCCTTCTTCACCTGAATGGCTTGAGACTCAGCTTGAATGGCCTTGTATTGGATGTAGGTTTCCTTGCACGGAGTACTGTTCACTGCTACAATGCTTCTTCTTCTCTTCACTTGGACAGCCTTCCCTTAAGCTCTTCTTGAGATCCTTGCTTGATTGGAACTCCCTGGCTTTAGAAGATGACTGAATGGCTTCAATCGGATGAAGAACTTGGTGGAAGAATGTTGTTCACGATCGTTGCAGCAACCTTCCTTTGATAGCTACTATCTTGATCTCTCTAGGTTGATTTGGTGTTGCTTCAATTCATGGGAAGATGAAGGCTTCAAAATAGATCTTGGATCTTCAACTATGATGAGGCTTTGATCTTCGAATCACTGTTCACGGCTACAGTTATATTCCTCCTCTTCCTTGAGCCAACTTGATCTCTCTTGTTCTCTTGGAGCCTCATAGGGTTTATGACCTCAAAGAGAGGTTTTATAACCCTTGGAAGGTTAGGAGACAAGTCCCAGACCTAGATCCACAAAATCTGGGGTGATTGGGAGCATTGGGATTAAAGAAATGGGGTGAAGGACCTCTTTTCGAACTTGACACAAAAGTCAACAAAGGAGGGCCTCGGGGCTGGCGGTCGACCGGTGGAGGGCTGGCGGTCGACCGCTAGGGGCCATTCTGTAGCTTTGTGGCTGCTGGGAAAATAGGTCGACCGCTAGCTCCCGACGGTCGACCGCCAGGTTCACAGGTGCCAATTTTTCAGTTCTGTGATTTCAGGTCGACCGCCAAGGGTCCACAGGTCGACCGCCAGTCTCCAAACCTGCAAAAGTCAAGTGTTAGTTCACTTGAAACTATCCATTGGTTCGACACTTGAAAAGGGCTTGTGTTATAGTTGATTACAAGTTTGTTTAGACTCGATTTAACACATGGAATGATTCATGAACACAAGTTTGAAAAGGAGTGAATCTTGATGGTTTAAAGCATGAAGCTTCGTTTTAATACAAGGTAGGAGTCTTACCAATGGTTCTTGACAGTAAATGACATATACCACCTGTTTTGGATTGCAGAGGAGCATGGTGCTTATTCACACGTTTGGTTTACCAGGTGGCTACCATGAGTTGATCCTGCAAGCAAAATAGTCATGGTTAATACCATGCTTGTTCACATTAAAGAGATTATGAAACCTCTTGCCTCTTGCAAACCAACATAAACAATAAGATGAATGAGCACAATCATCAAGAACATGTGTAATCATCACAGGTTTAGTTATCATCATTAAAGCACACATTAAGTTTAGTTATCATCAAAACCATAACTTAACAATTACAACAATCATCAAAACCATAACTCAACAAGGATCACGTATGAATTTTTGGGGAATTTTTGGAGATGACTAGAAGGATGGGGAAAAAAGAAGAACAAGACACTATCTCGCAGATCTGTTGATTGATAGACTATCAGGGGTGGAACTAAAATATTGGAAAAAATATCAAACGGTGACAGATTCACATGAAATTTAAAATCGGAATGGTTGACAAACAGGGGGAGGATCTCTCAAAATTTCAAGATCATCAGATACACGGATTGGGAGGACCAACCTTTTCTCTTAGCTTCTATCCTGGATCTCAGAATCCTGGACATCACTTCAAAGAATGGGCTGTGGCAGCTCGACGGCGGCACGAACGGAGGTGGCGGCGGCGGCAGCTGGAAGTCGCATCCAGCGGAGGTGTTAGAGGTGGGAATTACTCTCAGAATATGGCTTCACACCATAGATTTGGGCAACCTTCACAACTGCAAGGGGAGAGGGAGAGAGGGGCGCCATTGGGCTCCAAGAATAATTCTTGATTTTCTTCTCATTAATTCCATGAAATGTAAAAATACAAGCTTATATAGAAATAGATAAAAGACCTAAACTATCCCGAGATCTAGGGTTAGGGAGGGGCAAATGGGGGATAAGATATTAATCTCCCATGTGGTCAAATGACCATAAATAAAAAAATACAACATGAATTAAAAAACTATATAAGGGGGGCGCCCCTTTGAAAAGGGGGGGGATTTTGAATTTTCTTCTTCTTTGTCCCCTTGGTCCAAGTCCTCCCATGGACCAAAGATCACCCATAGGGCCCATGATCCTAGGTGGACCAATGGGTAATAGGGTGGGGGACCCTGCTGGACCTACCGGCTTTTTGCAAAGAAACCCTAAGGACTAACATATTGGCTTATAATTGCCATACAATTGCAAACCAATTAACCCAAGGATATAAATGCAAATAAAAGGATACAAATGTAAAAATAAAATGTTAGTGTCCAGTGTTGATTCCCATCACACAAGGATCTGAAAGATCCAATACACACGCACACGAATCTGAGTAGATCCACACACACTTGAGTGTTTAGAGATTACAAGAAACAAACATTTGAAGCTCAAGAATTTTGGAAGAAGAGACACAAAAGAAAAACTTCAGGTTTAAGCTCCCCCTTAGTGGATGCAGAGAATCTTTGATGAAGCTTGCTTCTCAGCTCGATTTCCACTTGAATGGCTTAAGGATGATCTTCAAATGCTTGAGATTTGATGAAGAATGCTTGGATGAAACACTGTTCACAGAACTCTTCCTACAACACTTTTTCTCCCTTGGCAGCCCCCTTTGATCTCCCTTAAGTGATTAGGGTTTTTGACCCCAATGAGATATTTTTATACATCTTAAATGGTCAAGAGATAAGCCATGAACCAGATCCACAAATCGTGGCATGTCTGGTGGCTTTAGGATTAAATAATCCAAGGAGAAGGGCTTCCCACGTTAAAGAAACACAAAGTCAATAATTGCTGCCTCAGGGGGTTCGGTCTAGCGGGTAGAACTGGGCGGTCGACCTAACTTTTATAGGTTGAAGGCTTTTGGACACTAGAAAATCAGGTCGACCGATCTAGGAGGGGCGGTCGACAGAACTGTGTAATGTTGCAGATTTTTTAGCTCCAGGAGATTAGGTCGACTGCTCCATCTGGCCAGGTCGATCGAACTCTGAAAAATCTGTAAAAACCGCATTGTTAGCCCATAAATCATATCCTCATATAATATACTTTGAAACCACATTTTGTTTCAAGCAAGTTGAGTTGGTTTAGACTTATTTTGGGCTTTGTAGAACACAAACCTTTTTGAGCGAATTCTTGTGATAGAAAAAGACTTGTGAGCCTACATGAGTGCTTACTTCGGTAAAACTGGATATACTCAAAACATTCATCATACTGGGGTTTTTTTATCATTAAAATCACCTGGAGAGACTCAACAGGAAGGACCCGAGTAGAACGCTTCGGATCGGTGCAACGGTGTCTGAGCAGGAGAAGGAGGCTTATACAAGCTTCCTGGAAGCGAACCAAGACATATTCGCTTGGTCCGAAGATGAGCTCCACAGAATCCCACCGGAGGTCATAAACCACCAACTGAAGTTGGACCCGAGCTGCCGCTCGATTTAGTAGCACAGAAGGCGTTGCAATCCCGAGCGACAAGCCATTATCAGGGAACAAGTGAGCTAGAAATTACGCTCCCCCAATATCCCGATTGGGTGGCTAATGTAGTCCTTGTTCCCAAGAGCAACGAGAAGTGGCGAATGTGCATAGACTACACGGACCTCAACAAGGCTACACCCAAGGATAGCTTCCCTCTGCCACGAATCGACCAGCTAGTTGACGCCATGGCCGGGCAGGAAATGCTAAGCTTTCTGGATGCCTACTCAGGGTACCACCAGATTATCATGCATGAGCCCAACCAGGACAAAACAACGTTCGTCACCGACCATGACTTATACTGCCAAACCCACATGCCCTTCGGATTGAAAAATGCGGGAGCTACGTACCAACGCCTGGTCAACCATATGTTCAACGCACAGATTAGCGGCAACATGGAGGTTTATATAGATGATATGCTCGTCAAAAGCCTCTGAGCAACCGAGCATCTCACCGACCTGGTGGAAACTTTCGCAACACTCCGAAAGTACAACATGAAGCTCAATCCAGGCCAATGCGCGTTCGGGGTTAAGTCGGGCAAATTCCTTGGATACCTCGTGACACACAGAGGAATCGAAGCAAATCCCGACCAGATCTGAGCAGTGCTAGGGATGAAGCGACCAGCACAGGTAAGGGATGTACAATGCCTCATAGGCCGCATTGCTGCCCTGACTCGGTTCCTATCCCGAGCTGCAGAAAGATGCCTACCCTTCTTTCGACTCATCAAGCAAGTGAACAAGGCACCAGAGAAGAAAGGTAAGATCGATTGGGACTAGGAATGCGAGTAGGTGTTTGAGGAGCTAAAACGGTACCTTGCATCCCCTCCTATGCTCTCTAAGCCACAGAAAGGGGAGCAGCTACTCTTATATCTTTCAGTAACCCCGACCACTCTAAGTGCTATACTCACTCGGGAAGAAGGAAATATTATGAAGCCAGTCTACTATGTGAGCCGAGCCCTACAAGGACCCAAATTTTGCTACTCGCGCACCGATAAGTTTGCCCTAGCCCTGGTCACGGCTGCATGCAAGTTGCGTCCATATTTCCTGGCGCGCCCGACCGCTGTCCTCACCAATCAACCCTTGCGCCAGATTCTCCAGAACCCAGATGCCTCGGAAAGGCTCATCAAGTGGGCCATCATGTTGCGCAAGTTTGACATTAGCTTCCGCCCAAGGTCAGCTATTAAAGCCCAGGGTCTCGCCGACTTTGTTGCCGAATACACGTTGCCCGATGAACACTCTCCCGAGCAACGTCTGGGACCTATATGGGAGTTGTATGTCGACGGATCATCCTGTACCACTAGCAGCGGAGTAGGGTTAGTCTTGCTATCACCGGAGGGAGTGGAGCTATAGTATACACATCACTTCAACTTTTCGACAACGAACAATGTCACCAAGTACAAAGCGCTGCTTTCAGGCTTACAGATGGCAAAGCACTTAGGGGCGACTAACCTGCTAGTATATAGGGATTCCATGCTCGTCGCTAATCAAGTCAAAGCAGACTTCAAAGCTCGAGAGCCGGCTATGATCAAATACCTCGAGAAGGCTAAAGCGGCGACCCTGGATGTCATGCCCCGACGCGGAATATCGAGGCACGACGAGTCGTAATATTCTTGTCGATCAGAGCATGCATATAAGGGGTCCAACCATAATGTAGATAACGAGAAAAGGATACTATTATTTCATCAAATAGGGTTTTACAACACATTAGGCGCCTAGAGGCATAATTATAATTTCCAAATACACTTAATTCTAACAAGGGTGACAATTAAACCTAGGGAATCTAAGTTAAGCTTGGTCTCTCTTTTCACTTTTGCCCCTCCCCGTTTGTTTGGGGTTCCTCATCAGAACTACCTAAAACATTAACTAAAAACGTAGGGTGAGCACAAAGCTCAGTAGGACTTATATCTCTATATCAGACAGCTTTAAGTAATTAACCTTTTTAGATAAGGCAAATTGTTATGACAAAATTCATGACTAAAACATGAATCATGAGCATGAGAGAGTAAAGGAGTGCTTGTATATAGGATCGCAAGTAAACATGTTAACAAGAGTAAGATTTTTAAGAACAATTATGTAGCATGTATAATCATGGAATTGGTCATTTCACGCAAGTATGCACGAGTCAGGGATTTCATGAATAAGTGGAATGTCATAAACGAATCTAGCACACATGTACTCGGTGCAATGCCACACCAGGTCAATAATAGTTCCCATGGGCACAAGTACTTTCGGGCGCTCCCCCTAGGACTAGACCAGGCCCCATTAATCCCAGGCATTATAGTTATAGATCATTGATCCCAAGTATTTATTTAGACATCCACATAATACATGGCCAAAGAATTTCAAGGCAAAGCTCGTAAAATAAAGTGTAAATCTAGCAAAATTTTTCATTCCAGGAACTAATACAAGAAGCTCAAGAAGTTGTAAGAGAAGTTTAAGGATGATTGAAGACATCAAGTTTAACGACATTAAGAAAATGAGCAAAAAGAGTTGCTGAACAGGGCACGATCAACTCTTTCAGAAATTCGTGTAAGGTAGTTTTAGATCGAGTTCTCCTCAGTCAGTGTTTAGCGAGAACACCAAGAATTCACGGCCAGGTAAGAGGTGAGACAGTGTGAGGTTCTCCTTACATTCATAAGGGCCTAATTAAATAACCATGTATCCACTAAAAGCGTTTGCCCGTGGACCTCTCGCCTTAGACACTAGTCTTTCTTGATAATCTTCCTAGCTACACGACTTTGCCGGAAACCCGAAACACATAATTCATTTTAAGAAGAACCTAGGGAATGAAAGAGTTCAAGGAATATGCAAAAGCATAGGGAACAATCCCGATAAAACCATGAAATGCGAGAAACTGGGGAGAATTGGCGTCCACATAGGACGCCGCTAATTCTATAATTCCCGTCCAACGGAAAGGGCGCCAACTCTAAGATTAATTTAATTCAAATAAATTTATTTTAAATTGGCGTCCGTGCAAGGAGTAGCTATTTCTTTAATTCGCATTACAACAAAAGGACGCTAATTTCGTATATTATTTTTTTCTCGAGGTTTAAATAAAATTATTTTAAATTGGCATCCGCGTGTGGAGGCGCCAAATGTTTAATTCGCATTAGTATAAGAGGATGCTAATTCTATATTTTTCTAATTGTTTGGTTTATCAATTAATTAAATGAATCTACATCCCTACGGAAGGATGCAATTTCATTAATTCACGTCCGCGCATACAAACGCTAATTCTTCTCTATTAAAATTTGGCATGCATCCGGCAGATACATTTACAGACACATGCAATTGTTCATTTCTTTAAGGAACATGAACAGTATCACTTTGATTCCTATCTAGATTTTCATGGATCAAGAGATATGATAATCAAGAGAAAAATGCGATCCTAAAAAAATTATCATACTTGGTTCCATAGATATTGAATTTTTAAACATGGGTGAATTTATTTAATCATGAGGGAATTTACGTTGTGAGGTAGAAAATTGGTTCATAGCCCTCATACCACACTTTTTTTTTTGTTGCGGAAGATCGTCTGACACTCGTTGAAGCTTGCAAACACCAGAAAGAAGAGAGTCAGAAGGAGCCATGGACGTTACCCCAGGGGACAACGCTCCGAAGCTTAAGTCAGCATTGAGTCGAATATAGAATGCAAAAGAGTAGGCGAGAGAGATGGGGGAGGAAGTTGTCTGTGTAGGCAAGGGAGAGCTGTTGTCCTACCAGCGAAGTGCTTGCCGTTGCCAGAGACCACTCAACGAGGGCTCACTGGGCGGTAAGAGTGCTCAGAAGGGATCCTCTCTCTGCAGGCGGATAACCGGGACCTCTCTAGTAGTAGTCGGACGTGTAGTTCTCTCTAGCCTATTTCTCCTTGATCTCATTGTGTGTTTCTTGGTGGAATTCACCGTGTCCGTGTCTGTCCGTCGAAGTCCCTTTTATAGGTGGTTGTCCTGGAGGGGGGGGCATCCCTTAACAGGGAAGGGCGCCAGTCGTGGAGTAACGTCCCCTCGATCGTGGGGGGAGTTTCCCGTTGAGGGGCTAGTGTCCCAGAGTTGACCGGTTCCCTGGCGAGTCTTACGACTCCCGTAGGGCGTGCTCGCCCTTAGTGAGATCGAGGCCAGCATCGTGAAGTGTAATGGTCAGTCGTCGGAGAGTCTTTCGATGGTCATTACGCCTGGGTCAAGGCCTTTCGTGCTGGCGAATCCAAGGACCGTTCTTCCTAGCCTGTCCACTGTGGGTAGCGGCTGTCAAGGCCCTTTAGGCACGTCATGGACCGTGAGTCGATTTGGGTTTGGCGTAAATGGGCCTTATATGGGCCAAGCTAGTTTTACCCTCCTCCCTAGCCCCCCACTCTCAGATGCTGAGCACTTTTCAGTATCTGAGAGATAAGTTTGAGAGGGTACGTTAGAGGATTGTTTTAAGGATGGCCTCCTTGTATTACTTGCTTGGCGCGCAAGGAGCACCCGGCGGTGTCAGGCGGCGTCGCCGTAATCATGATGTGCCTGCTTTTGTCTGGCAGCGCGAGCACGAATGGTCGTCTGAGTCCAACGATCGTACACTGATGGTGATAGGTGCCTTTTCCCCTTCCGCGTGCTTTAGAAGCAGTCGCTTCGCTTCACTTCCGCAAGTTATTAAAACTACCATAGAGTTTCCTAGGGGCCTCACCTGCTCTTTCGGTGCTTGCCGCGCTTGCTAACTGTTCTCTCCTTCTTCGCCTAGTGAGAGTGTTCTTCTTCCCTCATTCTCTGGAGTCATGCGCCTCGCAAGAGGGTTCTCCGTGCTGCCCCCGCGTCTTCTGAGGAGAGGAAAGTCGGTCATGGCGGCGCTCCAAGTACCTCAGGCGCAAGCCATACTCATCCTCGTTCCCCGCCGTTGGTTGCCTATTGAGTGGTCTACGAGCTACGGGAGGCCTTCCAGATCCCCTCTGATTTCGACATTATCTTCCCAACTATTGATGATGACCTGTGGAGTCAACCTCTAGGAGGCATCAGGGTCCCCATAGAGTCCTTTAGGGCTGGCTTCCACCTCCCTGCCCACCCCTCCTTTGAGTTAGTCCTTCATCACTATGGTCGGTATCCAGGGGATCTTTCCCCCAATTCCTAGCGCATTCTATGCGGTTTTATCTTTGTCTGCAACCAAGCCTCAGTTGCTCCCAACGTTTTTCTCTTCCGGTAGTTCTACAACCTTCAGAGCTGTCATGCAGACAAGTCATCCTTTTACTTTAGGGACAGGGGTGACCAGACTCTTGTTCGCGTCACTACCGTGGTGTCTAATATCAAGTGCTGGTCTGAGCGCTTCATCTATGTCACCAAGGTCGGGGGTAGCGGCCACCCCAATGAATGTAGCTTTGCCACAGGCTTCTGTCCTCTTAGGCCCGACAAGCTGCCTAAAGCCACTGCCAAGGAGTCTAGGGCAGTTAAGGCCCTTCTTTGCTTCCCGCTCTTAGATGCTGACATCAAGCTGACCCCGGTGGTGTTGCGGGAGCTGGGGTTGAGCCCCCCATTGCCCCAGGGTACTAACTTAATCACTCATCATACTTTGATCGCTGCTCATTAAACTAACCTCTTCTGGGATGTCTTGTAGGAGTGCGAGAGTCGTCGGAGTTGCGGTACGAGATAGTCGAGTTGCCGCAGTTTGCCCCTCGCCCCATTGACCACATCGAATCGGGCACCGATCAGGTGACCATCGCCGCCCCCTAGAAGGATGTCACCCTAGCCCCGGGGCGCATGTTGTACCCACTCCCCACGGCACTTCCGGCAGAGGGCTCGTCTGCAGTGCCCGCACTTAGCGTCGGGTCAGGTGCTCGGAAGGGCGTCTCTGAGGATACTGCGAGTGCGGCCATGGTAGATTCCTTCATGTCAGGCGGTTCACGCATCCAGGTAAACCTAGATGATGTGGTGACATTGGATGCTCGACATCACCAAAGGAAGAGGAAGATGACCTCTGCTCCGACCCAAGACCAGACTCCGCCGCCACCTCAGCTCGATGTTCCACCCCCACCAACGCCGGTTGAGGAGCTCGCTCCTGCTCCGGCTACGCCCGTTCCTTGGGATGACCAGGGGTCTCGTGTTTACCTCAGGCTATCGACGTGCTTCATCTTCAGTGACAATGGGGGTTTACCATTGAAGGCTTTACGTGTTACTTAGCCTTGGGGGAGAGCGTACGTCTTCCCTTGGCGGGACAAGATTGTTGCTCGTGATTTCTGAGAGAGCATGGGTGCTCGCCTCTAGGAATCTTAGAATCTACCATAATTTCTAAGGGGGGCATAAGTGCCCACCTCTTGGGGGCTTGGAAGCCACCATAGTTCCTAAGGGAGCATAAGTGCTCGCCCCTTGGAAGCTTAGAAGCCACCTCTAATTTTTGAAGGAGCATAAGTGCCCGCTTCTTGGAGGCTTGGAAGCCACCATAGTTTCTAAGGGAGCATAAGTGCTCGCCTCTTGGAAGCTTAGAAGCCACCATAATTTTTGAAGGAGCATGAGTGCTCGCTTCTTGGAGGCTTGAAAGCCACCATAGATGAGTTCAGCTGGCGATGCTTCTATTATACCGGCGAGGTGACATATCAAAAATAATTTATTGGTAAAAAATTCTGAGGTTCACATAATTCCATGTCCTGGGTACCTCTCGCCCCTCCAGCTTCGTTAGCTTGTACGCTCCTTTGCCGAGCACTTCTGTTACCCTGTACGGGCCTTCTCAATTTGGCACTTGTTTTCTCTTGGCTACTCTAGGGTCTACCACGCTTGTTCGTTGTAGTACCAGGTCTCCGGAGAGGAAGTGGCGCTCTTTGACGCGAGCATTGTAGTATTGGACCAACTTCTGTTGATAGGCTACGAGCCTTAACAGGGTGCACTCTCTATCTTCCTCGAGCAAGTCCAGGTTTTCTCACATTGCCCGGTTGAATCTGGCTTCATCAAACTGTCCAACTCGTAGAGATGGGTTAGATATCTCCACCGGTATGACTACTTCTGTTCTATACGCGAGGTGGAACGGGGTCTCTCCTGTTACGGCCCTGGCAGTGGTCCGGTGTGCCCATAGTATGTTTGGAATGGAATATATCCAAGAGTCACCTGCTTGCTCCAGGCGGGTCTTGATGCCGTGAAGAAGTGTTTTGTTGGCATTCTCTACTAGACCATTTTCCTAGGGGTGGCTCACCGATGTGTAGTGATTCCAAATCCCCAGCTCCGAGCACTTTTCTTGGAAGGCTGTGCTTGCGAACTGCCTGCCATTGTCGATTGTAAGGACGCATGGGATCCAAACCGGCAGATGATGTTCCGCAGCATGAACTTCCATGCTACTTCGCTTATAATTTTTCCCAACGATTCTGCCTTAACCCATTTGGTGAAATAATCAATGGTGTTGATGAGGAATTTCTTCCTTCCTTGGGCCTCGGGGAAGGGACCCAGTATTTCTACCCCCCATCGAGCAAATGAGCGAGGCTCCATCAGGGCGTGCAGTTGTGTCACTGGCTGGTGGTACAGGTTGAAGAACTTTTAACATTGTGGACACTTTCGAACGTAATCGATGCAGCCTTACTGTAACGTCGGCCACCAATATCCTTGCCAGATGAGGGTCCGTGCGAGTGCTCACCCTCCTACGTGACTCCCACAAAGCCCTTCGTGTACTTCAAGTACGGCTTGCTTGGCTTCCGTAGGGAACAAGCACTTTAGCAGTGAAGTTGAAAGTGATCGCCTATATAGGCGGCCATCCACCATTGTGAAGTGTGCCATGCGTGTTCGCGTGCGACGGGCCTCGACACAGTCACTTGGGAGTTTTTTTCATTGAAGGAAATCCAAGAGAGGATCCATCCATGAGGGTTCATAGTCGATGGCATTCACCTAGGGCATCAGTTCTTCCATGCTCGGCACCGACAGTTCTTCTATCAAGATGCATCTCGAGCCAGAGGTTGTCGTTGAAGATGCTAGGTGGGATAGAGCGTCTGCTTAGACATTCTCCTCCCTCGGAATGTGCACCATCGCGAAATGGGAGAACTCCGTGGAAGCGACTTTAGCCTTCTCGAGATACTTGATCATTGCTGGATCCCATGCTTCGAACTCACCCTTGACTTGATTGGTGACGAGCATGGAGTCACTGTAGGCCCGCATGTTGTTCGCCCCGAAGTGTTTTGCCATTCGTAATCTAGAGAGGAGCACTTCCTATTCGGCCACATTATTCATGGTCGGGAAGTTGAAGCGGAGAGCGTATTGCAACTCTACCCCCTCTAGTGACAGTAGGACCAGTCCTGCCCCACTATCGGCGACGCAAGATGATCCGTTGACGTAGAGCTCCCATATTGGTCCCAAGAACTATGCATGCTAGCCCTCTTCGAGTATCGTGCACTCGGCGACAAAATTGGAGAGGGCCTGGGCCTTGATCTCAATCCTTGGACGGAACTTGATGTCAAACTTGCTATTGTACGCACTTTAAATCATAGCATCTTTTTATCTTTTATCGATTTATTGAGTGCGGGGGCGTGCCAGTCACTGAAGTGACAACTTATTCGGGCTTCAAGACTGGGATGGTCTGAAGCCACGGGTGTGCTCCGTCTAACTAACCAGACGACTGTGGGTATCGGGTCGTAACATAGAACCCGCCGTACCGTAAAGGTCACGGCGTTAATTACATCTCCTCGGAGAGGAGAAGACCTTTGATTAAACGCCAGGAGAAGGGGCCCTCGGGCCTTGAATTGATATTAATTAAAAAAGGGAATGAGGATTCTGAACTTTGATTAAATAGCCCCTATTGAAGGGTAAACAGATGAGCAGAGCTGGTCATTAATTGAACAATTCACATCTGAGCAAGAGTCCCAATTTGTGAGAATATGTCTGCCAGAGATGTGGCAAGTTTGATATCTAGGATTAGATCCCAACAAAAGCATATAAAATATAGCAGGTTGTTAGCCCAAAGCAGAGTCAAGTCATGACCATCATGGGATAATCCCAAGGCTCAGACATGACCAGCAAAGCCTCATCAATATCCCCTCGCATAGGGTCCAAGGGAGGTATGAGCTTTGTTATTTATTTTTTGCTTTATCATAGGTCTATTAGTTAGTTTTCTTTTTATTGTCTATGCATTAACACATTTTTATCAATGATTTATGCCATTAAAATTATCATTTTTTAATCTTTTTTATTGTTTATTATTTATTTTATCTTTGTGTTTTATTATTACTTCTTTCTTTCCTTTCCTTTTTTTTTCTCTTTCAATAGACCAAAAGGGCCAAGGGCCAGTGCGTTGACGTAGGGCCTAGGCCGCGTCGACGCACCAGCCTCATCCAGGAAGCTGGCATGAACTACTACGTCGACAAAGAGCCAGGCTGCATCGACGCAGCCCATGCTAGTGAGCAGGAAATTATCTTATTCTTCGCTCACTTGTTCACACCTGCAGTGGATTAATCCTGGAGCCTTTAAGAAGTGTTAAAGTTCAATTTTCTTGCTTCATTCTTTTTCTTTTCTTCCTTTTCTTCCTTCCTTTATTTTCTTTTGTTTTGTGATTAGGTGTATGGCATGCATCAATGCATGGATGGTTTGTGCAGGGAATGCGGGGAATGCTTTTGGCATGATTTGTTTATGCAAGGTGACTTTGCCACGAGGCGGAGTTATACACTCACACATAGTGGGAGGATCTAGATGGGCGTAACCCACCCTTCATCAGTCCACCATTTGATATACCACAAGTCTCAAGTCATGGCATTCAAGCATGCATATGCAAATGCATGGGGTTTATTACATGATGCATGTATACTATATATAGCAGGCATATGCCTATATACATAGCCTAGGAGAGGGGGGAAGCTGCCAGGGAACAATCAGCAGGTTGAGGACAGGTGTGTTGACCTGGCATAAAGCGAGGTCGACGCTATAGACACGCTATTCCTGACGTCTCCTGAGAAAATCTCATATTACTATACGACGCCTCGCAGCGACTTTCGCATTTTGAATCGCTTGAGTGCTTCCTATTCTTGAGTCTTCTTCCGCCTTTTCGGCATCTGGAAATCGTCTCGTTGCGGCATTCGGACGGCATCAACACCAATCGGACGCACCGGAGGGTTCCGGAACCAGGAAGAATGTCTGGAAGGCGACTGCCGACGCCTTTTAAGGGGACCCGGGGGGGTCTTCATGGAGGCGTCCAGGCCCCTGGATGCCTCCATTATTTTAATATATATTTAAAGCAAAAAAAACATAAAAAATAATAAATTAATGGAGGCGTCCAGGCCCCTGGACGCCTCCATGAAAACAAAATATAAAATATTAATAATATTAATAATGATAAAAGACAAAACAAAAAAAATAATATATTTATGGAGACGTCCAGGCCCCTGGACGCCTCCATCAACTTGCCCACGGGCGGCCCCCGTGCGACGGTCGGTTTGTCGTTTGAGAAAAAATCCAAATTGTGAAGGCATCCTGCCAACTGGACGCGCCCATTCTTGAATCACGGGCGCCGTTCAAAACCACGTGTTGTGCCAAACCGCGTGCGGCTTTCGGCGGGGGTTCGGTGGGCTTTTATGGAGGCGTCTAGTTGCGTGGACGCCTCCATGGAAATATTCGAAATAAATAAATAAAAATAGAATAAAATACTATTTTCGCCCTGATAGAGGTGTCTAGGGTCCTGGACGCCTCCATCCTCCGGAGCTCTATAAATAGAGACCCCCCCCTCTGTCCGAGCAGAAGAAAAGATCTGATAGGCTACCGGAGCCCAGAGGCTGCCGGAGTCATTTCTAACCCGTGGGGTCTTTTGTAGGTGGAGGTTCTGCCGGCTTCTCGAGTGCCCACGCTCGCGAGAGGAAGGTCGTCTTCATCCACTACGCTTCCACGTCGTCCCTACACTGTCGGAGCTCCGCCGGATTTCGCCATCGGCACATCCAATAAGCCAATCCTTTCCTTTTCTTCGTAGTTCTTTTACATTCATCATCTCGCATCCTCTATCCCCCTTCATAAAGGCGCCTCTTCTTATATACTTCTTGCATCTATCATCGCATTTTCCTCCTACTTGAGTCCGAGAGGGGTTTAAAACCACACCAACCAGGTGTGTGTCCTGCCGCGATTTCGTTATTTTCATCACAAAAGATTGATACTACACTGCCATTTTCTCATTCTGTTTATCTAATGTCTGTTATTTTGCAAGGGTAATTGAAGAAAGCCCTCTCCGTCGGCCGCCCGAAGGGGGAGGAAGAAGCAACCCGCCACTTCATGCTAGTGAGGTAGGCGCGATCATTTTTTATTTTGGGGTCTTTGGCCCCTGGCGATCACATCATATTCTCGAGGCCGCGGTTAGTCACTTCTCCAATGGCCGTTTAAATTCTCGTTCTTATATTCTCTTTATATTCTGTTATATTCTTATCTGCTCATATTCTCGAGGCCGCGGCGAGTCACTTCCCCAATGGCCGTTTAAATTTCCGTTCTTATATTCTGTTATATTCTTATCTGCTCATATTCTCGAGGCCGTGGCGAGTCACTTCCCCAATGGCCGTTTAAATTCCCATTCTTATATTCTATTTATATTTTGTTATATTCTTATCTGCTCATATCCTCGAGGCCGCGGCGAGTCACTTCCCGCTATGGCCGTTTCAATTCTTGCTATTTAATTTCTGCATCATTCCCGTCCCCCCGAGGCTGCGGCGAGTCACTTCCCGCTATGGCCGTTTAACCCCAATATCTTGCTATATTGCATTTGTCCCGCTCACCCTGCCGGAGCAATCTCCCGTGGTGGCCCCTTCTCTTTTCTCTTATTTTTATGTTGCAGCAAACAAAACGAGCCCGCGTGCTCCACATTTTCGTTTCTCAAACCGCGTGACGTCGCTCACAGATTGGCGATCAGGGTGGGACTTCAGTTGCTTTCTTTTCAGTTACCCTTGCAATTTCTTGTGATTGGCTTTACTATCTCTTGTGTGTTGTTATATCTTGGTTGTTTTCTTGTTCTTTTGTGCCCCATATCTCTGTCAGCATTCCATTGCATACATCCACCCCTCTTTTCTATTCTTTTTCATTTTTTTCTAAGGATCACCCTCTCTCGGTGAAGGAAGGACTCTCCGTTCGGGAATCCCTCTCGACGGACTAGAATCTCCTCCACTAGGACCTCCGTAAGTCCCCGACATCGAAGAATCTCCTCTTCGTTCACTGGGCCGGTTGTACCATTGAAGTTCCCCGGAGTTAGTCGACCCATTCGTGGTGAGACGAGAGCCCCTAGCTGACACGGTAGTGAAACAAAAATGAACTAGGGTCCCTATTTTGTGTGAACTTCGGATCTGGTTAAAAACATAAAAAAAAAATCATCAAAATCAAAACACAAAAAAAGGGCGTAAAGGCATCCACTTGTTTGATAATCTCTGCTATTTGCTTGCTAGTGTATGTTTTTGCGTTCTGGGAAAACTGTGAGCATGGCTCACGAGTCTGTTGAGGAAAACCACACTGGTCGTGGTGAGTCAGTCGAGCCGCGAGTCCATGCTATGGACGTGGGTCCTTCTTATGAGCCCTCGCATGAGGTGCAGGTTATTACAGGGGACACGTCCCCACCACAGGACATCTCCTCTTTGCTGGGCGTCCTCGCCAACACGGAGCTTACCTCTGAACAGCTACGGGCCCTCCAGGCCATTCTGAAGGGGAAATCTATTTCCCCTACTCCCCTGGAATCAACTCAAGCCATCGCACGTCTCCAAGAATCGGTGCAGGCCATTCCATCTCCTTCACTAGCGCAAGCCATCCAATCTCCCTCGCTTCAAGGGCAAGCGAGCCAACAACCAACCTCGTTCCAGTTCCCTTCGCAATCACAAACCCCCGCTGTTCCCCACATACCGCTTCAGCCGGGGCCAACTGTCGACGGCCCGGCAGCTCCCTCTCATTCGGGGTTCCCCCCTCAAGTCTCCGGGAGACATTTTCCTCCCCAGTGGCAAGTGCCACCTTCACCTCCCGAGGAGCTGGCCCAATCGCTCCTCAACCGGTTCAATAGAATGGATGAACAGTTTCAAAATTTGAAGAAAATGGTGGACGTGAAATCCACCCCGGAGGTTGCTTTGGCAATCCTTCCGGTCATCCATCTTCCTCCCTCCGAAATGCCCACGTACCGCAGGTACAATGGCACTGGGAACCCCTTCATTCACCTCAAGGATTTTATGTATGAGTCTTCCTATTGGCAAAACGACCAGAGATCCCTGGCATACCTCTTTCGGAGGTCATTGGACGGTCCTGCGCTAGAGTGGTTCTATTCTTTGGAGCCCCGCGAGGCCGAGAATTTTGAAACAGTCCAGAGAAGGTTCTTGCAAACGTATCGGGATAGGGTCGGTCCCTCTCTCTCCATTATCGACCTAGTGGCCAAAAAGATGAAGTCCGACGAGGATTTTATCTGCTATGCTGATAGATGGAGGTCTCTGGCAGAAAGAATAAGAGATATCCTCTCGGAACCTGAACAAGTGAAGATGATTGTGTCCAATGCCACCCCACAGTTCAGGCATGTCTTGACCATGAATAAGCTCACCACCATGGAAGAGCTCTATGAAAGAGCCCGGTACATCCAGACCCAGTTAAAAGACTCCCCCATTATGAACATGTTTGAGTCGCCGAAGCCTAAGGTGGTCAGAAAGACAAGCGCTGGTGTCCCAGGCGGAGCAACAGAAGGGGTCGTAACAAATGAGCAAGTGAGTGCGGTCAACAACGCCAACTATGCAGCCAACCCAAGGCTTCCACAAATGCCCCGACTTCCCCTCCAACCAGGTCCTTTCCCCTCTCGTCCTACACCCTAAAATGATCCACCCCATAACAACATGCCTCAACTACCTCGACCCCAGCAACAACAACCACCACTTCAGTACAACCAAGTTCCACCCCCAGGAAATTACGGTCCCCCACAACAACAAAGGAGGCAGATTGGTCCCAAGAGAACCTATTACCCACCATTGCCAGAAACTCTGGCAGATATTCTCAACGCCCTCATGGCCTCAAACACACTCATCCTACCCAGGGAAAGGCCCGTGTGGCCCCCGAATGTTGATACCTCTAAATACTGCGTCTACCACAGGCAGCCAGGACACACAGTGGACAACTACTTTCAGTTTAAAGATTACATCCACGATACGAATGATGGAGGCGGGATTGACTGGGATGAAATGAGGCGATACGTCGCCACTCTCAAGGCTAGGAGACCTCCTCCTAGGCCACAGTTCCAGCAACAACAGCAGCAGTTACAACAGCAGCCACAGCAACAACCACAACAACAACAACAGCCTCAGCAGGCCCAACCACAACAGCCAAACATGGCCATAATCCAGAATCCATTACCGGAGCACCAACAGCCCAATCATCAGGTCAACCCCATCTACTCCTTCCCGGAAATCGGGAGAGAGCAGGTATGGCACCCAGAAAGTACCTCTATTCTTTCTACCGCCAACCCTATCGTCATGCAACCCCCTTGCCTTGCCCGGGTAGCACCTCTCTCTCATCAACCCGCATCAGTACCGCCTTCACCATTTCCACTGCCATTACGCCCTCTCATTCGCACCCCAATGACCTATCAGCCAACACCCTTCATTACGCCCTCACACCCTCTCATCTTCTCTCACTCCCCCACTTTACCATCCACCTCTACTGCATTTGCCCCTATGCCTTCTAAGCCCCTTATCACCCGTCCACCGTACGTAACCCCGCCTGTCTTCACCATACCACCGCCAATGCCTTCAAAACCACTCATCACCCACCATCCATCTCAAAACTATTACCCGCTTCAAATCCTACCCACTTCCACTTTGCCTCCACCTCCACCTTCCAGACCCCTTATCCTTTAGAACCCGTGCGATATCCCCTCTACCTCCACCATGCCTCCACCTAACAAACCCCTCATCAGAATCCCTGCTCCCATCATCACCCCTGCTTCATCGACCATTCCTCCACCACTACCCCTCAAACATCTGTTAAAACTCACTGTTACCCCTATAGAGGTACAAAAGCAACAGGCAATGGTGCTCCGGAGTGGAAGGATTTTCCACAGGGTTTTCCCCCAGAATAGTCAGAATCCCGAGCAGTCTCAGCCAGAGAGGGACGATGGAGAACAACCGGAAAGATCTATCCCTGGAACACAGTATGATCTGTTGAAACACTTGGACAAGATGCCTGCTCGGATCTCCATCCTGGAGCTGCTTCAGAGATCCACATCCCATCAGGCAGCCTTAATGGAGTATCTTCAAAAGGTCATGGTGAATGAGGACCTCCCTGTAGAAAAGATTTCTGCCGTCCTGACCCCAACGGACACGCAACCGGCCATCATATTCCACAACTACGAGCTCGCTCCCAAGGAAGCTCGGAAATATGCATTGTGTGTTTCAATAAAAATTAATGGGGTATCCATAAACCCATGCCTTGTAGACACGGGTGCGTCCATAAATGTGATCTCCATGAGCACCCTTCAGTTGTGTGGGGTCGAACAGGAACAGATAAGGCCTTCTTCAATCACAGTCACGGCTTATGACAATAGCAAAAGGCCACCGCAAGGGATGATTATTCTGAGGGTAGAGCTAGGTCCTATGTCAGTCCCCACAGAATTCCATGTCCTCGACATGGACCCCACATTCAAGGCCATACTGGGTCACCCTTACATTGAAGCCATAGATGTTGTGCCTTCCACCAACCATCAGTGCTTGAAGTTTCCTTACAATGGAAGAATTATTAAAGTGGTCAGCACACCTGTCCTTCACAAGGTGGATGCTATCAACACCTCTCTGCCCTCTGTTTGGCCGTCTCATCGGCCCATATTATCATTGCTGGACGTGTGTGATTCATCTCACATTCCGCTAGCATCAAAGAAGCCGATCAAGGCAACAACGCCATATCTCCCTTTTCACTCCAAAGGTTGGGAGATTATGAGGAACATCGGCTATCAACAGGGCAAAGGTCTGGGCGCACAGCTACAAGCTAGGCTGAAACCATCAAAGGAGATTAGGCCGAACCGCAGGTTTGGCCTAGGCTTCAAAGGACCATTCAAGGAGGATTGGAAGCCCCTCACATGGACCCTATCAAACCACTTCAACAAAGGACCCGTTGTTCAGATGGGAGATTACCCGCGAGAAGCATATGGGGGATCACATGCTGTATATTTGGCTGAAAAATGTCCGAGGGTCACCAAAAGAGGCAATATCAAAGATCCAGAATGCGAGTGGGACAAATGGTTTGACATACGGGACATTTTCGTTGCACTGGAAAGGATGTTCTCGTCTCCCCAGCTTGAAGGACCGCCATTGATCTCCGGAATGCCAGAGAATATCACCACTGTTGCCAAGATTCCAAACTATCCTTGTCCTCGCCAGAAGGACTCTGTCACCGACGGATCTTTATCCGTCATCAACATCACCGTCGACGGCTCATTAGCCGCCATCTTCTCCATTCACTCATCTCAGCCTTTGCGGATATCTTCCTCCTGGGCCAGACGGTTGTCTGATGATCTTCCCAGGTCCCCTTCTTTGCTTACATACATGCACGGGTTTCTCAACCCGCGCCAGGTCTTCAATCATGATCTGCTCTACGAGCCTCCCAATCCCCTAGCCATAACCACTTTTCTCTCTCCTCCGATCTCTTTTCACTGTTTTGTCATCAAAAATGAAAACGAAAAAAAATGTCAATTGTCAAACTCCTCAACAACACATCTTCATTGAGGAAACCTCCTACATCTCCCACGGGTGCGTCCCGCCCTGCGGACCACCCGTCCAAGGTCCGATGAGTGACCTTTTCTACCCCTCCTCTGAGGGGTCTTTCCCTGTACATTCTTCACCATCCTCTTCATATTTTTCTTCTTCTGTAAATAATGTCAATCAATCTAGGAATAATAAGTCAAAGGTAGTACCTAGGAAGAAATCCAAGGGTAGGTAGATCCCTCGTTGATTCCTTCTGGACTTAGTCGCCAGGTGTCAGGCCCTTCTTGCCATCCCTCAGTTGCTAGAAAATCCCATCCAGCTACCGGAAATAGAATGTGAGGGCAATTGTGCAATTGATGAGGGTTATGGAGTCTACGAGATCACGGGTGAAGAATACCCTACTGAAGATGAGGGTGAAGAATGTGAGGATGCGGCTGGCGCATATACTAGTGGAATAAGGAGATTCGACGAGCCGTCAACTGCCGTAGAAGAGTCCACCAAAGAAGTCAACTTGGGAACTGAGGAAGACCCTAGGATCATCCTCATAAGTGATAATCTACCACCCTCTGAAGAAGAGACATTAATTGAAGTTCTCAAGGAATATAAGGACACGTTTGCATGGAGCTACGAGGATATGTCGGGTCTGGATTCAACCGTGGTCGAACACCGTTTAACCCTAAAACTGGGTCCGTCTCGGTAAAACAAAGGTTAAGGCGTTTCCACCCTCAGATGGCTTTGAAAATAAAAGAAGAGGTCGATAAGCTCCACAAAGCCAGGTTCATTAGAGTCGTTCTTTATCCTCAATGGGTGGCGAACATTGTCCCGGTCATGAAGAAAGACGGGAAAGTCAGGATTTGTATCGACTTCTGGGACCTTAACCGTGCGTGTCCAAAAGATGCTTTTCCCTTGCCTCACATTGATGTGTTGATCGATAACATGGCAGGCTATGAGACTCTCTCATTCATGGATGGATTTTTGGGATATTATCAAATTCGTTTGGCAGAAGAGGATCAAGAGAAGACGTCATTCACTACCCCTTGGGGAACATATTGTTACGTGGTCATGCCGTTTGGGTTAAAGAATGCCGGAGCTACCTACCAAAGAGCTATGATGGCCATATTTCACGACATGATGCACATATATCTGGAGGTGTATGTGGATGATTTATTGGTGAAATCAAGGACCATGGTGGAACATCCAGAAGTTTTGGCTAAGGTCTTGCAGAGATCAAGGGAGTTCCAATTGAAAATGAACCTGAAGAAGTGTGTGTTTGGTGTGTCATCGGGTAAATTACTGGGTTTCATTGTGAGTAAAAGAGGGATCGAGATAGATCCCGACAAAGCTAAGGCCATCAGGGATATGCCGCCTCCCAAGAATTTGAGGGAAGTCCGAGATTTAATCGGGAGGTTGCAGTTTATTCATCGGTTTGTGTCCCAACACTCACAAAGGTGTAGACCTCTCTATGAGTTGACCAAGCCAGGAGTAGAATTCCACTGGGATTCTAAATGTCAAAAAGCTTTTGAAGGGTTAAAAGAATATCTGGCTAGTCCACCCGTTCTTATTCCACCCAAACCAGAAAAACCTCTGATCCTCTACATCTCAGTCTTGGACGACTCCGTGGGAGCTGTCCTCGCACAAGTTGATGAAGAAGGCAAAGAACGGGCAACCTATTACTTGTCCAAACTTCCCAATCCCTGTGAGCAGAAGTACACAGTCATGGAGAAAACCTGTGCTGCCCTCGTTTGGGTAGTACAGAAATTGAAGCACTACTTCTTGGCTCATGAGGTCCACTTGATTGCTCGCATGAACCCTATCAAGTTTCTTCTGGAGAAATCCGTCCTTACTGATAGGCTAGCACGCTGGCAGAGTTTCCTCTCTCAATTTGACATCACCCATATCCAGCAAAAGGCGATTAAAGGCTATGCCATAGCCGAGCATCTCGCTCACCATCCTCTTCCCAAGTTTGATCCTGTCCAATCAGAGTTTCCAGATGAGGAACTAATGTCCATCACTCAGTCTGACAAGCCAATGTGGACATTATATTTTGATGGAACGAGTCCTACAGAAGATCCAGAAGGGAGAAATTCTTGAGAAGAGGGAGATCATGCTGGCAGAAGTTGAAGAAGAGCTAGCTGACGAGGAGAAACCATGGTTCAATGAAATTGTCAAATACTGTAAAGATCAGTCTTATCCTGAAGGAGCCACCACAGAAGATAAGAAAGCCATAAGAAGGGTGGCTCAGAAATACACATTGGTTGGAGGTTTACTCTATAGGAGGACCCTTACTGACATTCTGTTAAGGTGTCTTGACGACAATGAGGTTTCGAAATGCGTAGAAGAAGCACACTCGGGTGTGTGCGGTGGCCACATGAATAGCCAGATGCTCGCCAAGAAGATCATTAGGCAAGGCTTTTACTGGCCCACTATGGAAGAGGATTGTGCCATCTATGTCCGTAGGTGTGTCAAGTGTCAACTTCACGCCGATAAAATACATTCACCCTCTTCCTCACTTCACCCAATATCCTCCCCATGGCCTTTCTCCATGTGGGAATTCGACATCATCGGTCCCCTAGGTGATCCCAATTCCCTCACCAAGCAGAAATCTTTCATCCTTACTGCGACAGAATACTTCACCAAATGGGCCGAAGACGAAGCTTACGCAGAAATCAAGGCGTCAACAGTCTACAAATTCATCATGAAGAACATCCTCGCCAGGTTCGGCGTCCCAAGCACAATCGTCACCGACAATGGGCCACAGTTCATTTCTTAGGACCTTCAAGACCTCTGCAAGAGGTACGCAATTGCATTGCATCATTCATCGCCTTATTACCCACAAGGTAACGGCCAAGCGGAGGCCACCAATAAAATATTGATCAAAATCATCAAGAAAACCTGTGAGTCCAATAAGTTTTTAGATTGGCCAGAAAAGCTTATCGAAGATCTATGGGCCTATCGCACTTCAATCCGTACCCCCACCAGGCAGACTCCGTTTGCCCTTACTTATGGTATGGAAGCGGTAGTCCCGTACGAGACTCTGATCCCTTCTCTCAGGGTACAATTGGACGAGGAATTTCCCCTCGACGACCGTCATAATTCACTCCTCGCCCAATTGGAACTCTTGGATGAGAAGCGGATGGCCGCTACCGAGCATGCGCGTGTGTATCAAAATTGACTCGCTCGCTTTTACCAAAAGAAAGTCGTTGAGAGAAAATTCAAAGTCGGTGAGATGGTCGTAAAATGAATTTTTGTCAAACCTGGAGGGCTGCGTTCTAAGCTCCAACCCAATTGGGAAGGACCATTTGTAATTCAAGCCGTGTACCCTGGCAACGCCTACAAGCTAGTCAACGCCGAAGGGACCGAGTTATCCCACCCTTGGAACGGGCTTTATCTTAAAAAGTACTATCCTTAGCTTAGTGTCAAAAAATAAAAAATGATGAAAAGAAAGAAAACATCAAAAATAAAAAATATTGAAAATCACTAAAAATATGAAAAATTCAAAATGCCGATGCCTGGTGGTCACCATGTAGTTAAGTCCCTGCATCCAACCTTCATGTTAGGATAGGGCCCATTAAGGCTTGGTAGGCACCGGGTCTTGGTTTGCCAGAACCGTGGAGATCCCTGTCTGGCCACGTCGGCCTATGCTCGCTCGAAAGAAGCCAACATGTACTCACTTATGTATTTTATCAAAAAAAAGTTGGTAGCATCACCTATGGTGGGGCCTCATCCGGAAGATCTCCAGAAGCTGTAATCTTTATTCTTTTCTCTTCGACCAAATGAGACAGTCGACGCCCTTAAAACGCTGAGCATGAGAAACCAAAACTCAAACCCCCAAGGGCAAGAGTAGGATCCATTTCCTCGAGCATCGATCAGAGCACGAGAAGAGGGCAGTGTCCCCACAGGCATACGAAAGGGAGCTCACAAACGTCAAACGACTATATCTCCCTCGCAAAAAGAAACACAAAATAAAAATCAAGAGAAAAGCCTGGTCGTGACCGTGCCTGATACGATAAATGAAACCCCTCAAAGCAAAAGTCTGAATCCATAAAAGGGGCCATGGAATGTAAATGCTCGGGATTTGGTCTGAAGTTGTCCGAAAGGAAAGAGTTAAATGGGCCCTTATTGGCTCGCCGGGTTAATGGTTTTGTCGATCCTCTCAGGAGGTTTATCCCCTACGCTCTTCCTTTAAAGGTGAAAGCTCGACTGTAGCAACCCTGATAAAATAAAAAGGAATAAATAAATCAAAATAGATTAGAAGATTTAATAAAATAAACGAAAGAGCTTGGAAGAAAAAGAATTAAACCCTGATGAAAATAATGCCTCAGATAAAGGCGCTACTTTACAAGAAACGCCCTCACCTAAGGCGTGAATTAAAGAAAGGACGCCCAAATAATAAGGCGTCAAATTTCAAACGACCAAAATAAAAATAAAATGGGCAAGATAGCGTAACGCCCTTTGAGTGGACGCGTTTCAACAAGTAACAACGCTTGACAAGGCGTCAATTTAAATTCGACGCCCTTACTTAGGACGCTAATTCCGTTTGAGTTCCGTTCGACCCAGGAGTCTATCCAGGGTAAGTTGATAACTATGAGAAAGAGTTCGAATGTAGTAATAATTCTATCTTGGAAGTATTACTTCCAATCAAACACTACCTTTGTTAGGATTTCCAAAGTCCCTATAAGTAACCCCCGTCGAACCCTAAAAGATCTATTTGGACGACCTACTGTTGTTACGGTATGTGAAGAACAGTGAGTTCTTCTTGTATCTTTCCCTCTGTCTTTTTGATTTCATGAAGGATATTAATCTTTCATCTTCTTCCTCTAATACAGGTTAAGCGATCAATTGCGTACGTAAAGAACAAGGTAATGTTCTTCAATCTTTTCCCTAACTTCGGATATATTCTCATCATCCTTCCTTTTTTTCCCCTACAGGTTGATCGAAGATCATCATCTTCATCATCCTCATCAAACGTCTTCTGTATTACCATCTTCTGTCTTGCTGCTGACTGTTAGAAGCTTCAGAGCATCAGTTTCATACCAAGCCTTCGTCCGTTCATCAGATAATTCTCATAAGGTAGGTTTTCTCAAGCACTGTAGCCCAAATCACCATAATAACTATGTTAAACCATATATATGAGTTCATGCATATAGTTTTCACGAGTTTTAAAAGTTTCTATTGTTGGAAAGAAACGCCCTTTCCCAGGGCGCTAATTGTATACGCGACCCAGACAAGGGCGCTACCTTGAAAGAAACGACCATGACCAGGTCGTCAATTCCAGATTTGACGCCCAGTACACGGACGTCAATTTTCTCAATTGTTAATTACCCATGTTAATATTCACTTAAACATGATTCTAAATCAATGCACAATCATATTTACTTGAATCCCAATAAATTTCCTGTCATGACCATGTCTCTTGTTTCTGGAAATTATATACTTGAAATCTGAAAATTCTTGAATTCACGACCCTGTATAGGTCGTCTCTCACTTGACTAACGCCCCTGTTCAGGGCGTGAATTGAAAAGTAACGCCCCTGTCCAGGGCGTGTTTTTGATAAATTTCTGAATATATATATTGCAAAAATAGAAGTAAAGAATGAACGCCCACTGTATACGTCGTCAACTTGTAAATAAACGCCCCTTACCAGGGCGCGTTTTTGGTAAAATACTGAAATATTGAAATTTTGTAAAATTGTAAAATAGATAAACACCCTTACTGAAGCCGTTAATTACTTGAGTAGTGACTTTACTTAAGTCGTTATTTTCCTGTAAAATGTTTTACCTGTTTCTGACAACCGATGGTTTCAGTATATCTATATATATGTATATCGGCACTATATCTCCACTCCGTGAGTATAGTCCCACGTTTCATGATGTTTTATCGATCACCCTCAATTCTCATTGACATACAAGCTCTCCATTGGACATTCCGTTCCTTTGGACTAGCGAGTTAGTCATAGAGACCTCTGTAAGACTCCTCGAGCCTTGGATTCCCTCAAGGCCGACTGAGCTGGTTGTACCTTAAAAACCTATTAAACTAATGATTTCCATGTCACTCTCAAGAAACATGGGATACCGGCCCTTATGTTATACCAAGTGTATATCATAAGAATTTCCTAATGGGATGAGATTATCATGCCATTAAATGATGTTCTTGTAAAACCTCAATTCTATGATAAGAATGAGGGTATCTCACCTTTGATATACTGTTCATGTGGACCTCAATTCTATATAAAGAATGTCCATACTTGTTTGTCATGGTACCCGAGTTAAGGGAACCTAATTCCACCTAGTTTCATCGTTCATCGTGATTGTACCGTTGTTATCGCCTATCTATGTCCAATGTCGTATTTTTGGACACCATTCTATCAAAGTTATCTTACGTGTCTACAAGCTTGATTATTGAAATTCCTCATTGGCTATATATATATACAAGAGTGGATGTCAAAATACATGATAAATGCCTGCGCATATAGGTCCCGATCTGGTCCTGGGAGGAGCACCCAAAAGTACTTGTGCCCATGGTGATGTGGACATCACCTTCCATGCCCACATTCATAGCTCATCTCCTCGCCCCGGTTGCGTCCGGCATGGTTTAGTCATTTAATTTTGAGTCCTATGTAATTTAACTTGAGTCATTTGATGTAATTTGTATTTTATTTGAGTCATGTCCCTAGGTCTTGCATTTATTTTCCTATGTTTGAGTGTCATTAGAATGTGTAATGTGCTAATTGGGCCCATTTCTTCGAGCTTGGCCCAATGAGCTCCCCTACCCCTTCGGTTATTTGTCAATGAGTCTTTTGTCAGGGTTTTATTGTAAAATGTGGGTTTCCTATATATAGGGCCCCATTTCCTTCATTTGGAGGGAATGAATCAATCAATGAAAAAAAATGCCATTTGAGAGTCCAAAGCTTAGTTTAGTGGAGTGATTCCAACATTCTTTGGGTGAGAAACCCTAGGGGAGAGATTCCCCACCCTTCCCTCTCTTAATCTCTCTTTTTTTACTCCACTTTCTCTCTCCTCAACACCCAATTTCGAATTTTCTTCTCTCTCCTCCCTTCCCAACCACCTCAACCCCCACCTACCATCATTAAAGCCCTCCACTTCCCCATGGCCTCCATTACTCCACCCCCTAGTCCCAAGAAGATCCCTCACCATTCCAACACCATCTTTCACATTCCAACACCACTTTCCCCATTCCAACACAATCAACCCCTTCCCCACACAACCCCACAACTTCCAAGGCCATTTCAAATTTGAAATCCACCCTTCCCTCCACTCACTTGTGCCCCCCCCTCACTTTCTCCTCTCACCCACCTTCCCAAATTCGTAGCTCCTCCTCCCACCACCTGTTAGACCCCCTTCCAGACCCCATTCTTCCCTTCCCCCACCTTAGAACACCCCCTCCTAGACCCCCTCACAGCCCGGGCTTTCCCCACACTCATCCACCCCCATTTCCCCTCCCATATACCCCATTCCCCCCTATCATCATCAATCTACAGCTCTCAACTGAAGATCTACAGCATACCATCAACTTGCAGCGGCCACCACGACCTCCTTCGGACGAGTTTGAAGACCCAAGAGTCATCGTCGGAAGCGTCTGCCAGTCGCCTTCGCAAACGAAGTGGTTTCGTCTTCTTCTGATCTCCGAGTCGTCCAGGATGTCCATTCTCCCACAGCTGTGCGGTTCTACCTCGGCTGAGGACCTGAGCCAGATTAGAAGCTCTGCCACGACGAACCCCAAAGGAATCAGTCCTCAAGTTCTTCTTCAAAGTTCTTCATCGGCCTGTCTACTTTCAGAATCAAGAAGCGGAAGCCCATTCAGCATCCGGGAACAGAAGTTACCAATTTTCTTACACGGTCGCGCAGCTTTGCCTTCCCCAGTCTGCATCAATACCTCCTCACTCTTCTGGCTCCACAGACTGTCTCCGTTCTCTTCTGGCATCTCTGTTTCTTTTGCTGCAAAGAGGATTCACCCACGGTTCTAACGGCACTGACGGCATCAAATTTGGAGTTCGGGAGCGGCCAGGACAGCCTCTGCATCCTACTGTTGGTGACCTGCCCCTGCAAGTCCGAGAAACAGAGGCCCTGTTCAAGCTCCTGCCCCGACCTGCAGCGACTCCAGAAGAATTTACAAAAATTATGAGGCATTCCCCTTCCTGTTACGAAGATTTTTCCACTAGTCTCGCCATCAGCAAAATTCCTGAGCAAGATTTACAATAGCAACACCAACCCTCTGTCCTGGTTCGCAGACAGCAGGCAGATTTGGCGTCCACCCTTGTTCCTCGTTCTTTGCTTTGGTTTCCCCACCCCGCTTGGCTGGCTGAAGGCCCTTCCCTGCGTGGAGGTAGTATTGATGTAATATCATTAACCCCACCCCAAGTTCCCCCTCCTGCGAGAGGTGTAGTGGTGTAATTTATTTGGGCAGGTCAAGCGACACCGCCGCGGCGTGTGGGGATCCACTCGCCTCCCCGCTCGCCCTCGTCTCCGACCGGGACCGGTTTCTTCAAACCGGTCGAGTAAGTGCTCAAACCTTCACTCCACTTAGTGCTTGTCTTTCAATATTAGTTCTAATTCCGCTGGTTATGCGAGTGAGAGCCCGATCCTCAAGCCCCATTGCCTTGAGTGATCACCGTGGGAAGAGTGCAACCGGTGCCTTCGGCACTTCGTCGGCCCCGTTGAATTGGGCTTCCAAATCTATTGGGAATCAAATCTTGGCCTTGTTGGCCCTCTACCAGCAAGGGCCCAACCCCTCAACCTCACCTTGGCATTGCCAAGTTACCCCGGGCTTGGGTGAGCGACGAGAGAGCGGCGGCCCAAATTGGCCCATTTAGATTGCCATTGTGCTTGCTTGCATTAGGTCCGAGGTTGTGTCACATCAAGTGGTATCAGAGCAAGTCTTTGATTTGTTCTCACAAGTCAAGTCCATGGGCACGCTTGCATTAGAGTTCTCATCGGATCGTTCTATACATTATCCACCTCCCATTGTCATTGAGTCTACAGACCAAAAGGCCCCAATTCCCATCATATCCCAAGCATACCTACCTAATGGGAGCCCCACAGAAATTGACTTCATCAACATGGAAGAAGATAATTGGGTATCCCCCGAAATTTTAGCCACCCTCTCTACGACTGGACAAATTGTGCACAACGGAGACCTAGTCTTTGTTGAATTCCATAAATGGTTCGGGAAGACTAAGTATTTGGATGGGGCTTGGTGTTAAAAGGGAACATTGGCGGGTCCATGTATAATCCTAGGTAAGAAATGGTTAGATGAAAGGAATGCCGACATCGACCCAACACGTCGGACTTGCCTAGTGCATCCGCCACACCTTTCGGGAACCTTTAAATTCAACAACCTTTTATTCTCCCACCCGCGGGAATCCCACCCTTGTTCACCACCACGGGTGCACCATACTCCGGCCATCATCACCCCACCATCAAAGAACCTTCCCACTCCATTAGTTTTGGAAGAAGTAGTCCACCCGCTTTGCCACATGAAGACAAATATCCCTCGGGAACCTATCCCCTCCATAGAGAGCTCCCATGTCCCAATTGAAGAGGAAGCCTTGCACAAGGATCTTCACCCTACACCACCCCCTCTAGATAAGGCTGAATTCATCTTAGAAGAGTCCCTTGTTAGGTGGCTAAGGGAGATCCTAATTAGAGAGACCTCGACCCATGTTTGCCCTCCCATAGAACAAAATTTTTCCCTAGTGCCCATCTTCTCCTATCACATCACAATCCAAGCATCCTATCAAGTGGAGACCTTAGAGGATTTTCTTAGGGGCTTAGCATGGCAAATTGAGTTCACTAGCATGTTGACCCCTATGGCCGAACAACCTAGGAGCCTTAGCCTCCTACACCTATGCATAGGGTCTATCACCTCGATTTGCACCAATGGTTGCTACACTAGCGACCTCCTTCTATTCCTTCCTACACCGAATGAGCCCAACCTTCTCCTCGATTTAGAGCTTCTTATCTCGGGTAGAAAGCCAAGCCCTCCACTCATGGCCGACCCACTTGTCAAGAACATTGGCCCAACTATCATAGGGAAGGAGGACTTAGCACCTTTTAAAGATCTTGAGGACATGGAGTTTCTCCCCCTAAGTGACCTATTTTATGATCCATATGATCCCTTCCAATGGGAGTCAAGGAACTCATATGACCCAACCATCTTACCAACCACCCACCCTTGCCTACCCTCACCCACCATATTGGACCAAACCCACCTCATCCATGACCCGGGTTGCACCTTGGGAGCCATAACCTTGGACCATATATCCCTAGGTAATAAGGTGGTGCCCCACCCCATGATAACCACCTTCTTAGATCCATTTGATCCTTTCCAATGGGAGTTCAAAGGTTGTCCCACACCTCTACACATGGAAGTCACCTTTGGGAAAGACATGCATGTGTCTCGGCTTACCACACCCCTTGGCATGAACACTATGTTGGGTCCTTTCATTCATATCACCCACATGTCAAGTAGAAAGTATGAGTGGTCTATATTCGGATGTCATGGTCCACCTTCATTCATCATAGGTCTTAAGCATGACAAAAGCATCTACGGATGTCCGAGTCCCCCGACATTCATCACCACTTTGCATGATAGGTTCACATATGGTTGCCGCGGCCCACCTAGGCCCACCAAAGTCTACATGACAACATTGCACGATAAGTCCACATATGGTTGCACCGGCCCACCAAGGTTCATCATGGTCCATATGACATCATGGCATGATAGGTCCATCTATGGTTGTCCAGGTCCACCCCTAACCACTAAAAGGATAGCATTCACAAAATTGCATGAAAACCTTTGCAAGCACATCAGCAAAAAGAATGAGGCTTATAAAAGGCTGGCCGACTCTCATCGGCGTCACCAAGAATTCCAAGTGGGTGACTTTGTGATGGTAAGGATGGAGAGGCTCCCCCCGGGAGCCAACTCTAAACTGAGGCCACGTGGGGCTGGTCCCTTCCAGGTCTTGAGGCGCATATGTGCAATTGCCTATGAGTTAGATCTCCCTGAGGAGTATGGAATAAGTCCCACATTCATTGTTGCCAACCTAGTGCCATATAAGGGACCCACGGTGGTACCTAGTGAGGAGATTGAGCCTACTTCTTCCCTTGAGAGAGCACCCACCCATGATGATTAACCACCAGCCAAGAGAGTCCAGCGTAAACAAATTGAACAAATATTGGATGAATAAGTCACTACCACTCGGAGCAAGGTATATGAGCGCTATCTCGGCAGGTGGATGGATCGGTCTCGTTCGGAAGACTTGAAGGCAGTACCACTTCTACACCTTCCAAGGAGGGAAGGATACTTACTCGACGGAGTCGAGTTCTCCGCACCCCGGGAGTACGATGTGGACATCACCTTCCATGCCCACATTCATAGCTCGTCTCCTCACCCCGGTTGCATCCGGCATGGTTTAGTCATTTAATTTTGAGTCCTATGTAATTTTACTTGAGTCATTTGATGTAATTTGCATTTTATTTGAGTCATGTCCCTAGGTCTTGCATTTATTTTCCTATGTTTGAGTGTCATTAGAATGTGTAATGTGCTAATTGGGCCCATTTCTTCGGGCTTGGCCCAATGAGCTCCCCTACCCCTTCGGTTATTTGTCAATGAGTCTTTTGTCAGGGTTTTATTGTAAAATGTGGGTTTCCTATATATAGGGCCCCATTTCCTTCATTTGGAGGGAATGAATCAATCAATGAAAAAAAATGCCATTTGAGAGTCCAAAGCTTAGTTTAGTGGAGTGATTCCAACATTCTTTGGGTGAGAAACCCTAGGGGAGAGATTCCCCACCCTTCCCTCTCTTAATCCCTCTTTTTTTACTCCACTTTCTCTCTCCTCAACACCCAATTTCGAATTTTCTTCTCTCTCCTCCCTTCCCAACCACCTCAACCCCCACCTACCATCATTAAAGCCCTCCACTTCCCCATGGCCTCCATTACTCCACCCCCTAGTCCCAAGAAGATCCCTCACCATTCCAACACCATCTTCCACATTCCAACACCACTTTCTCCATTCCAACACAATCAACCCCTTCCCCACACAACCCCACAACTTCCAAGGCCAATCCAAATTTGAAATCCACCCTTCCCTCCACTAACTTGTGCCCCCCCCTCACTTTCTCCTCTCACCCACCTTCCCAAATTCGTAGCTCCTCCTCCCACCACCTGTTAGACCCCCTTCCAGACCCCATTCTTCCCTTCCCCCACCTTAGAACACCCCCTCCTAGACCCCCTCACAGCACGGGCTTTCCCCACACTCATCCACCCCCATTTCCCCTCCCATATACCCCATTCCCCCCCATCATCATCAACCTACAGCTCTCAACTGAAGATCTACAGCAGACCAGTAACTTGCAGCGGCCACCACGACCTCCTCCGGACGAGTTTGAAGACCCAAGAGCCAGCGTCTGCCAGTCGCCTTCGCAACCGAAGTGGTTTTGTCTTCTTCTGATCTCCGACTCGTCCAGGATGTCCATTCTCCCACAGCTGTGCTGTTCTGCCTCGGCTGAGGACCTGAGCCAGATTAGAAGCTCTGCCACGACGAACCCCGAAGGAATCAGTCCTCAAGTTCTTCTTCAAAGTTCTTCATCGGCCTGTCTACTTTCAGAATCAAGAAGCAGAAGCCCATTCAGCATTCGGGAACAGAAGTTACCAATTTTCTTCCATGGTCGCGTGGCTCTGCCTTCCCCAGTCTGCATTGATACCTCCTCACTCTTCTGGATCCACAGATTTTCTCCGTTCTCTTCTGGCATCCCTATTTCTTTTGCTGCAAAGAGGATTCACCCACGGTTATAACGGCACTGACAGCATCAAATTTGGAGTTCGGGAGTGGCCAGGACAGCCTCTGCATCCTACTGTTGGTGACCTGTCCCTGCTAGTCCGAGAAACAGAGGCCCTGTTCAAGCTCCTGCCCCGACCTGCAGCGACTCCAGAAGAATTTACAAAAATTATGAGGCATTCCCCTTCCTGTTACGAAGATTTCGCTGCTAGTCTCGCCCTCAGTGAAATTCTGAGCAAGATTTACAACAGCAACACCGACCCTCTGTCCTGGTTCGCAGATAGCAGGCAGATTCGGCGTCCACCCTTGTTCCTCGTTCTTTGCTTTGGTTTCCCCACCCCGCTTGGCCGGCTGAAGGCCCCTCCCTGCGTGGAGGTAGTATTGATGTAATATCATTAACCCCCACCCCATGTTCCCCCTCCTGCGAGAGGTGTAGTGGTGTAATTTGTTTGGGCAGGTCAAGCGACACCGCCGCGGCGTGTGGGGATCCACTCGCCTCCCCGCTCGCCCTCGTCCCCGACCGGGACCGGTTTCTTCAAACCGGTCGAGTAAGTGCTCAAACCTTCACTCCACTTAGTGCTTGTCTTTTAATATTAGTTCTAATTCCGCTGGTTATGCGAGTGAGAGCCCGATCCTCAAGCCCCATTGCCTTGAGTGATCACCGTGGGAAGAGTGCAACCGGTGCCTTCGGCACTTCGTCGGCCCCGTTGAATTGGGCTTCCAAATCTATTGGGAATCAAATCTTGGCCTTGCTGGCCCTCTACCAGTAAGGGCCCAACCCCTCAACCTCACCTTGGCATTGCCAAGTTACCCCGGGCTTGGGTGAGCGACGAGAGAGCGGCGGCCCAAATTGGCCCATTTAGATTGCGATTGTGCTTGCTTGCATTAGGTCCGAGGTTGTGTCACATCACATGGGAGTTGAATGATAAGGTATCTGGCATTATATTGAGTGCATGACTAGCTTGATTGGACATTCCACACAAATCTTGTACTTGACTTGACATGACTTGCGTGACCCAAAAAAGGGTAATTACTTGCTTGCTTGATACATGATAGCCAAAGTTCTTGACATGACTTGCTAAAAAGTACTTGCTTGAATATCTTGTCATCTTTTTCTTGAAAACTCATGACTAGTTCATCTTGCTGTCTTGCTTGATAAATTCTCTTTCTATCTTGTCGTTTTATGCGAGCATGCATAGCTATAGTGCATTCATGAAAGATGTAACTGCTTAAACCCTTGCTAGTTCCTGAGATATAATTTCCTACTGAGCGTTCGCTCACTCCGTGTTTGTCCCTTACTTTTCAGGTAAGTCCGACGAAGAAGGTCAAACTGATGGGGAAAGTCGAGAGTGAAAGAGCTAGAGCTTTTCCAAGTGTCATCTAGTCTTTTTCCTATTTTCTTGAGTCAACTATGTACTTTTCCTTTTTAATTGAATAGAGTATTAGATTTGTAATAGTCTATCCATTATGAAATAAAAGATTGGGTTATCTTTCTATTTTGCGCATCTCTGCTTTGGTGTCGAATACACTACTACTCTGATTGACATGATTGATATAAACTCGTCGCGTATATCCGAGTATCTTCCGCGCTCGGGACGTGACAGTTTTTGTGGTATCAGAGCCTAGAGTATTCAATTCCTAGGAAAACCCAAGTCCAAGGATATGTTCAAACCTTTAACCAGTGAGATTGGGTAGAACCAAGGGTTAAAGTTAACATAGAATGCTAGTCTTTAAGATACAAATCACGTATTAATCTAGTTATTCTAATTGTAGGATAATGGATGCCGAACGTGCTCAATGGCGCAACATGCAGCGTACACTGCAAGGCATGACTCAAGTGCTGCAACAACTAACACAAGGAGGTGGACAACGAGCAGGAAGTCTCCACCAGACTTTCAAGAACATGAACCCGCCCAAGTTCACGGGTTCTACTAATCCAGATGACGCTGAACATTGGATTAGAGAAACAGAACGAATATTCCGTCTTATGCAATGCACGGATCAAGATAAGGTCTTATTAGCTACTTTTCAGTTAGAAAGGGATGCTAGATGCTGGTGAGAATCAATAGAGGCTACTATAAATCAAGATCAGGTTTCGTGGGAGGAATTCGTTGAACACTTCAACGCAAAATATTTCTCAGACCGAGTTCAGGAAAAGAAGGCTACAGAATTTGCTACATTAAAGCAACGATCTTTGTCAGTGGCTGAGTATGAGGCCCAATTCTCTAGATTGTCTCGGTATGCCAAGCATCTAGTTAGCACCGAGAAAATGAAAGCTAGGAGGTTTCTTAATGGGCTCAGGCCCCAAGCTATTACTCAACTGGCGCCGATGGACATTCAAGTCTACTCGGAGATAGTACGCCGAGCTCAACTATTAGAAGATGCCACGGAAATGTCTGATAGGATTCGTGGAAAGGATAAGAAGGAACAAGTTACAGGATCGGGTTCCTTTAAACCCAACTTCAAGAAAAGGCCTAGCAATGGAGGAGCATCCTCACAAGACCAAAAGTTCAAGAAGACCAAGCCCTTCTCTATCACCACTACCTCTCCAAATACAGTGTGCAAACATTGTGATAAAGCGGGTCATAGAGCAGAAGAATGCTGGAGGAAACTAGGAGCATGTCTCCATTGTGGGAGTCGTGAGCATCGGATTCCCGATTGCCCATTACTTAACGAGCAAGCCGTTGACGGAAAGCGCCCAATATCCAAGAATGCTCGTCTTCATGCAATCAAGGAGACCGAGCAAGAAGAAGAAGGCGGCTTAGTGGAAGATACATTGAAAGTTTGTTCCAGGAATGCATATGTCTTAATTGATACTGGTGCATCGCATTCTATTATTTCTAAGAAGTTTGCTGACCCATTACCCCTAGAACCGGAATGGATAAAGTTAGTTTTGTCTACTCCTCTAGATGATGAGACTGATATTACACATCATTACCAAAACTGCGAAGTATTGGTTCAGGGTAGAAATCTCCCTATTGATCTCATATGTTTAGATCTGAAAGAGTATGATGTTATACTAGGGGCAGATTGGTTATCCAAGTATCAGGCAACAGTTGATTGCCGCAATAGTAAGGTTACATTCAAGGAATTTCTAGAACTAATCTTGACTAACCCCAAGGGTCGGAGCAGATCCCCTCTTATTTCAGCTCTCCGAGCTAGCAAGCTCATCAGGAAAGGATGTGCATCTTTCCTTGCCTTTGTCACAGTTAAAGAAGCTAAGGAAGCTAAGCTAGAAGACATTCCAGTGGTACAAGAATTTCCGGACGTGTTTCCGGAAGATTTGTCGGGATTACCCCCGCAAAGAGAAGTGGCCTTCACTATTGACTTAGTCCCTGGTGCTGGTCCGATTTCTAAGGCACCTTATAGGATGTCACCTGCTGAACTCAAGGAGTTAAAAGAGCAATTGATGGAACTCATTAAGAAAGGATTCATTAGACCAAGTACTTCCCCGTGGGGAGCGCCTGTGTTATTTGTGAAGAAGAAAGATGGATCCATGAGGTTATGCATCGACTATCGACAGTTGAATCATCTCACTATCAAGAACAAGTATCCACTGCCGAGAATCGATGAATTATTTGATCAAATATCCGGATCCAAGTATTTCTCCAAAATTGATCTCAGGTCGGGATATCATCAGTTAAGGATCAAAGATGATGACATTCATAAAATCGCATTCAGAAGCAGGTATGGCCATTATGAATTCGTTGTTATGCCCTTCGGACTAACAAATGCCCCTGCTGCCTTTATGCAGTTAATGAATAGCATATACAGGCCTTATTTGGATCAATTTGTGGTAGTTTTTATTGATGATATATTAATTTATTCCAAGACCAAGGAAGAGCATGAGGAACATTTGAGGATTGCATTACATATATTGAGGACAAACCAATTATATGCAAAATTTAGCAAGTGTGAATTCTGGCTTGAAGAAGTGACTTTTCTTGGACATGTTATATCAAAGGATGGCTTGTCTGTAGACCCATCAAAGGTTGAAGCTGTAAGGAACTGGGAAAGACCGACCAATGCTAGCGAGATCCGAAGTTTCTTAGGTCTTGCCGGCTATTACAGGCGATTCATCAAGGATTTCTCAAAAATCGCCGTGCTGCTTACGAGGTTAACTCGCAAGGAGATCCGTTATGAATGGGATGAGGAATGTGAAAGAAGCTTCCAAACTCTCAAGGATCATCTTACTACAGCTCCTATCTTAGCATTGCTAATTGAAGGAGAAAAGTTCAAGGTATACACTGATGCTTCTGGCATTGGCCTCGAGTGTGTTCTAATGCAACAAGGGAAGGTTATAGCCTACTCTTCTCGTCAATTAAAGAAGCATGAAGAGAACTACCCCATCCATGACTTAGAATTGGCCGCGGTAGTATTTGCACTAAAGATATGGAGACATTATCTTTATGGAGTACAGTTTACTGTATACTCTGACCATAAAAGTCTCAAGTATCTTTTCTCTCAAAAGGAACTAAGTATGAGGCAAAGACGGTGGCTAGAATATCTCAAGGACTTCGACTTCAATATACAATATCATCCCGGAAAGGGTAATCATGTAGCAGATGCACTTAGTCGAAAGCCAAGAGCTCTCTTAGCCAATTGTATGGTTCAAGAATGGAAGTTGCTGGAGCAATTCTCTGAACTCAATATAAGCATGGACACGGACCCTAGGTGCGTCATATTATCCCATGTAAGTATTCAGTCAGACCTACTAACTGAAATACAAGGACTTCAGGGTGATGACCCCACGTTAGTGGAGATCAAGGGCAGATTGGAAGGACAATCTGATTTCCACTTAACTTTAGGTGGAAGGTTGTTGTTTAGAAACAGAACTTGTATATCGGACTGCCAAGAATTGAAGAAGAAGATCTTAGATGAAGCTCACAGATCGAGATATACAATTCATCCAGGATCTACCAAAATGTACCAAGATGTAAAAAGAAATTTTTGGTGGCCCAACATGAAAAGAGAGATAGCAGACTATGTATCACGTTGTCTCACATGCCAACAAGTCAAAGCGGAACACCAAAAGCCTGCTGGAAAACTACATCCTCTAGATATCCCTAAATGGAAGTGGGAGGATATTGGTATGGATTTCATCATGGGTCTATCTAAATCAAAGGGAGGACATGATGGAATATGGGTAATCATTGACCGATTGACTAAATCAGCACATTTCGTGGCAATCAAGAGTCGATGGTCAGTTGATATCTTGGCTGCACTATACATCAAGGAAATAGTCAGATTACATGGTATTCCTGTTTCAATCGTGTCTGACAGAGATCCTCGTTTTACTTCTCATTTTTGGAAGGGACTACAACATTCGTTGGGGACGAGACTTAATTTTAGTACAGCTTTTCATCCTCAAACGGATGGTCAGACCGAGAGAACCAATCAAGTAGTCGAGGATATGCTTAGAGCTTGCATCATTGACTTTGGAGGAAACTGGCATGACCACTTGCCTCTAATTGAGTTTGCATACAATAATAGCTACCAGGCAAGTATACAAATGGCACCTTTCAAAGCTTTATACGGAAGGAGTTGCCGATCACCCTTATGCTGGGATGAAGTTGGAGAGAAACAACTGTTAGGTCCAGAAATGGTAAGGGACACTACCGAGAAGATACAATTGATCAAAGAAAGACTGCAAGTTGCTCAGTCTAGACAAAAGGCTTATGCTGACACAAGAAGGAGAGATCTTGAATTCCAAGTTGGAGATCATGTATTTCTCAAGATATCGCCTGGACGTGGAATACGAAGATTTGGTGTTAAGGGCAAGCTTACACCAAGATTTATCGGACCTTTTGAGATACTAGAAAGAGTTGGCGAGGTTGCTTATCGCATCGCATTGCCACCTCAACTGTCCGAAGTACATGATGTATTCCACATATCTATGTTGAATAAGTATGTGCATGATCCATCACATATTATTGAGCATGAAGATCTAGTGATCCAGAAAGATCTCACATATGAGCAGAAGCCCATACGAATACTAGATCGAGAAGTACGAACCCTAAGGAATAAGGCTATTCCCATGCTAAAAGTACAATGGAATAAGAATTCAGAACATGAAGCTACATGGGAGACCGAGGAATCTATGAGGAAGCGATTTCCAGAGTTATTTTAAAAGGTATGAACTCTACACTCTCCATATGTAAATATATGCTAGGAATTTGGGGACCAAATTCTTTTTAAGTGGGGGAGGGTGTAGCAACCCTGATAAAATAAAAAGGAATAAATAAATCAAAATAGATTAAAGATTTAATAAAATAAATGAAAGAGCTTGGAAGAAAAAGAATTAAACCCTGATGAAAATAACGCCTCAGATAAAGGTGCTACTTTACAAGAAACGCCCTCACCTAAGGCGTGAATTAAAGAAAGGACGCCCAAATAATAAGGCGTCAAATTTCAAACGACCAAAATAAAAATAAAAAGGGCAAGATAGCGTAACGCCCTTTGAGTGGACGCGTTTCAACAAGTAACGACGCTTGACAAGGCGTCAATTTAAATTCGACGCCCTTACTTAGGACGCTAATTCCGTTTGAGTTCCGTTCGACCTAAGAGTCTATCCAGGGTAAGTTGATAACTATGAGAAAGAGTTCGAATGTAGTAATAATTCTATCTTGGAAGTATTACTTCCAATCAAACACTACCTTTGTTAGGATTTCCAAAGTCCCTATAAGTAACCCCCGTCGAACCCTAAAAGATCTATTTGGACGACCTACTGCTGTTACGGTATGTGAAGAACAGTGAGTTCTTCTTGTATCTTTCCCTCTGTCTTTTTGATTTCATGAAGGATATTAATCTTTCATCTTCTTCCTCTAATACAGGTTAAGCGATCAATTGCGTACGTAAAGAACAAGGTAATGTTCTTCAATCTTTTCCCTAACTTCGGATATATTCTCATCATCCTTCCTTTTTTCCCCTACAGGTTGATCGAAGATCATCATCTTCATCATCCTCATCAAACGTCTTCTGTATTACCATCTTCTGTCTTGCTGCTGACTGTTAGAAGCTTCAGAGCATCAGTTTCTAACCAAGCCTTCGTCCGTTCATCAGATAATTCTCATAAGGTAGGTTTTCTCAAGCACTGTAGCCCAAATCACCATAATAACTATGTTAAACCATATATATGAGTTCATGCATATAGTTTTCACGAGTTTTAAAAGTTTCTATTGTTGGAAAGAAATGCCCTTTCCCAGGGCGCTAATTGTATACGCGACCCAGACAAGGGCGCTACCTTGAAAGAAACGACCATGACTAGGTCGTCAATTCCAGATTTGACGCCCGGTACACGGACGTCAATTTTCTCAATTGTTAATTACCCTTGTTAATATTCACTTAAACATGATTCTAAATCAGTGCACAATCATATTTACTTGAATCCCGATAAATTTTCTGTCATGACCATGTCTCTTGTTTCTAGAAATTATATACTTGAAATCTGAAAATTCTTGAATTCACGACCCTGTATAGGTCGTCTCTCACTTGACTAACGCCCCTGTTCAGGGCGTGAATTGAAAAGTAACGCCCCTGTCCAGTGTGTGTTTTTGATAAATTTTTGAATATATATATTACAAAAATAGAAGTAAAGAATGAACGCCCACTGTATACGTCGTCAACTTGTAAATAAACGCCCCTTACCAGGGCGCATTTTTGGTAAAATACTGAAATTTTGAAATTTTGCAAAAATGTAAAATAGATAAACGCCCTTACTGAAGGCGTTAATTACTTGAGTAGTGACTTTACTTAAGTCGTTATTTTCCTGTAAAAATATTTTACCTATTTTTGACAACCGATGGTTTCAGTATATCTATATATATGTATATCGACACTATATCTCCACTCCGTGAGTATAGTCCCACGTTTCATGATGTTTTATCGATCACCCTCAATTCTCATTGACATACAAGCTCTCCATTGGACATTCCGTTCCTTTGGACTAGCGAGTTAGTCATAGAGACCTCCGTAAGACTCCTCGAGCCTTGGATTCCCTCAAGGCCGACTGAGCTGGTTGTACCTTAAAAACCCATTACACTAATGATTTCCATGTCACTCTAAAGAAACATGGGATACCGGCCCTTATGTTATACCAAGTGTATATCATAAGAATTTCCTAATGGGATGAGATTATCATGCCATTAAATGATGTTCTTGTAAAACCTCAATTCTATGATAAGAATGAGGGTATCTCACCTTTGATATACTGTTCATGTGGACCTCAATTCTATATAAAGAATGTCCATACTTGTTTGTCATGGTACCCGAGTTAAGGGAACCTAATTCCACCTAGTTTCATCGTTCATCGTGATTGTACCGTTGTTATCGCCTATCTATGTCCAATGTCGTATCTTTGGACTCCATTCTATCAAAGTTATCTAACGTGTCTACAAGCTTGATTATTGAAATTCCTCATTGGCTATATATATATACAAGAGTGGATGTCAAAATACATGATGAATGCCTGCGCATATAGGGCCCGATCTGGTCCTGGGAGGAGCACCCGAAAGTACTTGTGCCCATGGGAGTTGAATGATAAGGTATCTGGCATTATAACGAGTGCATGACTAGCTTGATTGGACATTCCACACAAATCTTATACTTGACTCGTACTTGACTTGACATGACTTGCGTGACCCAAAAAGGGTAATTACTTGCTTGCTTGATACATGATAGCCAAAGTTCTTGACATGACTTGCTAAAAAGTACTTGCTTGAATATCTTGTCATCTTTTTCTTGAAAACTCATGACTAGTTCATCTTGCTGTCTTGCTTGATAAATTCTCTTTCTATCTTGTCATTTTATGCGAGCATGCATAGCTATAGTGCATTCATGAAAGATGTAACTACTTAAACCCTTGCTAGTTCCTGAGATATAATTTCCTACTGAGCGTTCGCTCACTCCGTGTTTGTCCCTTACTTTTCAGGTAAGTCCGACGAAGAAGGTCAAACTGATGGGGAAAGTCGAGAGTGAAAGAGCTAGAGCTTTTCCAAGTGTCATCTAGTCTTTTTCCTATTTTCTTGAGTCAACTATGTACTTTTCCTTTTTAATTGAATAGAGTATTAGATTTTTAATAGTCTATCCATTATGAAATAAAGGATTGGGTTATCTTTCTATTTTGCGCATCTCTGCTTTGGTGTCGAATACACTACTACTCTGATTGACATGATTGATATAAACTCGTCGCGTATATCCGAGTATCTTCCGCGCTCGGGGCGTGACATCGACGGAATGTCTGAAGGGCGAAACCCGCCAAGGTTTGCAACCTTATTTTAATACAAACATATGGTTGCCTACTTTGAAAAGTAGAAGCTATCGTTGCGAATGAGTCTCTGTGTTTCTAGCTGGTCAAGACCCATGTTTACCATATTTATGTCTTCTTGTTTAACCTTGGGCTTAGGCCAATGCAAGCGCGTCACCTCTGGGTGTGACGGCATCTGATTCCGAGTCAGCGTCGCGCGGTTGGTCGTTAGGGTTCCAGGATGTTCCATCATATATCATCTAGTGTGAGGAAATAGACTCGGGTCGGGCAAATCATTTACCTCAAACACCTTTGGGGTGAATCCCTATGGTCGGAAGCGACTGGTAACCTAAGCATGGCATGACGGTATTGTCATTAGGGTAAGTCTTAGCCGGCGGGATCATCATTCGAGGGGTCTAGAGGCCTAAATCAACCTAGATGTGCACTTAAGATACCTGGGAGGTTAGTAAGAAACCCCTGTTCTCATATAGGTTAGGTGCCATTTGGGTGCTTGCCAGGTGTTAGAAATAAAAAAATGAAATGATAAAAATAACAACAATAAAAATGGAAAAAGAGAAAATGTACATATTTACAAACAAAAATTTTTTTATAACAAAACAACAACAAAAAATTCCAAATATAAAAGAAAAACAAATCATGTTGCATGATTACATTTGTATGCAGCATTTCACTTTTTAATCTCGCTTGCATTCGTGTGCTTCTTTGTCACATTTATCATCACCACATCTTTCCCTTGCCTTCGTTAATAAGGGCTTGGCCCCTTGACCCGTTATCAAGGACAGATCAGAACAAACCTCGCATATTGGGCAAGGGGCCAAGTCAGAGCAGATATTCTAACTTGTTTGTTTAAGTGATGTATGCAGGAATCCGAGAAAGCAAGAAAGAGGTAAGAATCCAAGAATCAAACATTTTATTCCTTTCCAAAATAAAAAAAAATTACATCAAGTTCCACCCTCTCTCTCTGCATTACTCGTCCCGCTACTCTCCGGGCAAAACACTCTCAAGGGTGCTACCCAACTACGAAAAGTGATACTCCCATCGCTCTGTACTCCTCTTCCTAATCCCACACCCCGATGTTGATCCGTGGGGGCAGCAAAAAAGCTACTAACACGAAAGCCACGTTCTCGTGCTCTTCGGTAGCGTTCCTCACCATCTCTCAGCCATTGTTCAGCAAGACCAAGGCTGGTTTGGAGTTCAAACAGCTGGGCCTCCATGGCCCTTCATTCCTCCCTTTCAGCCAATCTGTCGGCTCTTTCTCTCTCCCTGTCTCTTTCTCTCTCTGCCCGTTCTCTCTCACGGTCTTCCCTCTCCAACTGGAGAGTGATCCTCAGCTCTATGGCATCCCTAGAAGAGTCACCGTCTGGACGACGTCGCAGTTCCTCCTCCAGCTCTACTATTCTAGCCTCCCTCTGCGCAGCTTGGGCAAGTGACTCTTGCGTCTCCTTTTCCTGCCAGATATACCATCTTAGATATGCGGCAAGGCATAAACAAGGAGAACTCAACATTGACACTCTTACCTTTATAGAGAGCATCCCTTCTGCCTCTGCGGCACGCTGTGTAGCATGAGCGAGTTGCTCGTGAAGCAAATCAAGTTCTGAGGTGGGGACCCATAAGCTAGAGACGCCACCCACTCCCATCGCTGAGGAGGCCGCGTCAATCTGTGCGCGCTATGGCCACACATGTGATAGTTAGTGACCGAACACCATGGATCTAGGGTCTTGATTAGGAGTGTGCACTGTACACCTACCGAGGCACTCAGGGCTTCACGTGTGTCACCCAATTGTTGCTCCCTCTCTGCCAGGCGAGATCGCAAGTTTGCTATCATAGTGTCATGGACATCCTGCAGCCATAGGAGTCAGCATTTCCATGAATAAAACCAAAGGAGGGAAAGAAGAGAAAAGGGGAGACCTACCTCCACAAGTCTCCGGGGTTGGAGCTGCTCTGTGTACATTGTCTTATACAGATGCAGATAGTCTTCACTATCCTGTGCATGTGATTCCACGATTGTGTCACCCCATTGCCAATCTTCATACTGTTCGGGGAACCGCACACGCCAATCAATGCAGGTTGCCGGTCCCCGCGTATTTCTCCCGACACGAGGTGGCACAGCCGTATCCACCCATTCCTGAGCCAGTCCTAGAGTCCTCATAACCAATCGTAGTCGGAGCGGCTCGATTTCATTCAGGCAGTGCATCCACAGTTCCCGTCCGAACCGAACACGACTTGTTAGAACCCATGGTTGGTCGACGTCGACCATGCCGGAGTAGGGTCTCCAGTTTACCTAGGTTAGGTTGTACATACCCGTTTAGTTAGTCAAAACCAAAAACCAAAAACAAAGTGAAAATAATTCCAAAAAAAAAAAATCCCACCATTGCTGCAGGGAACTCCTGTATCTCCCGCCTTAGCACCATAAGTTGGTAGGTTAGGGGTGCCGCACTCATGATTGGTTGCCACCGCCTGGCTAGCGGCACCGTCACTGGTCGCCAATGTCGAGCTCTCCCCATCGGGAGGTAATAATAGCTCCACAGCTGCTTTAGCACATGTCATCAATACCTTAAGTGAGCTATCACAAAAAAACAAACAAAAAAATTCAAAATACAAAAATACCTGGATGAATGGTGTGAAACCACTCACTTTCATCTTACGGTCCGCCTCTTGGAATAGACATGTAAACAGATGCGCCAGCATGGCAGCTCCCCAGGCGTAGTGCCCTACCCTTTCAAGGTCTGATAGCAGCTCCAAGAAACGACAATGGATACCATCTCCCTTCGAGCTCAGTATCAATCTTCCTAGTAAGAAGAGGAGAAATCTCCTCAAATCCATGTTGGATCTCTCACGATTGCCAAAATCTGTGCAGTACACAGCACGACATCCTCTTTCCATCCTTTCCATGAATTCTTTTGAGGACTCATAGTCCCGTCGACGAGTATCAGTGAGCCCTAATGCCTCCATGATAGACGCCCTGGCTACTGACCTATTCTTCCGACCATCTAAGTCTAAACCCAGTAGCTTCTGGGCACCTTCTCGGTAGTCTGCATAGGTGACTCCAGTCATTGCCTTGCCATCTATCTTGAGGCTCATGATTCGGACCACATCCTCCAGACTGGGCACCATGTGCCCCCATGGTATCAAGAATGCCCGACTTACTGGGTCCCATCTTTCGCACAAGGCTTGGATGAGGGCCAGGTCGAGCTGGATCGGCTTGATCCGAAGAAAGGCACCAAATCCCATCACGTCTAGCCTGGCCTTCTGAAAATCCGGGAGACCCCTGTATGCGGCCACTGCTAACTCCCATGAAATGTGTGATTTCATCACACTCTGTGCGTGCATAAGAAATGGAGAAGGGTGTTGTCAAGAGGAAGGAAGAAAGAATGAGAAAAGGGGGGGGGGAAGCTTAGCTTACGAGTTGTGATTGGGCCCTTTCGCTGAAGTGCCCTTCGAGGTCCGAGAGCCTCCTGGAACTGCTACCACTGGACCTGCTTCTCTTCAAGGAGTGGGAAGATTCTCCCTCCATCCAACTCTCAGAATTTGGAACTCCTCCTCTCCCGTGAGAACTTGTGCTCCTCGAGTTAGCTCTCGATATACCTGGGAGAATAAAAGAGACAAGAATTTATACAAATGGAAGGAGTGCGGGCCAAGATTGCCTCCATCACCTTTAACGATAGCCCTTGCGATGAGGCACCTGCCATGCGGTCCCATGTGTCACTTCACCACTCGCGCAGGGTGATTGATTGGACGGGGTAATATGACGACCCGCCCCCTATGTTGTCTAGGGATATCCTATCATGTTTTAGAAGTCGTCCACAAAGTTTGAAACATCATCTGAGAGAGGGGACTGGAGCCTTCTTTATTGACTTCCACGGTAGATTCCCGTGGAAAATGGTCACAGCAAGATGCAATTCTCGGGACACATCACATGGGAACAGTGCAAAGGAGAAGAAGTGTGGGGGGGAAGGAACGCACAAGAGAACAAACAAGCAGTAAAAAATCAAATCACTCCATTCATAATTCTACATAAGCTGTCACAAACATCACAATCATAGAGAGGAGGCGGGTCCACTAGCTCACCAACTCTCGCCATTATCTTCATGCTCGTCCCTCTAGGCGTCCCTCTCCTCTCCCCTGAGGTGAGGGTCCCTTAGAAGCCTTCTGGATCCCTGTGCAGCAGCACCCGCCTGGCCTTGTGGCGCCTGCTCCACAGCAGTGGCTCGCTGCTCCTCCCCTGGCGTGGCGAAGAAGCCACCGACAGAATAGCGCCCAGACTGGCGGAGTCGCTCCCTAAACTCTCGCGCTCTCTCGTAGCGCGTCTCCATCGCTCCTAGCCTCTACACCACGATCTGAGGGCCTAGCTGGAGCTCCCTCACGCGGGCCTCTAAGGCCTTCCTCTCGGCCTGATCTCGCTATCGCTCGGCCCTTCTCTCCTCTCTCTCTCTTTCTGTATCTCTCCTCGTCACCTGGAGAAGGACCCTCAACTCCAGGATGTCTAGAGAAGGCCTCTCCTCATCCTGACGCCGCAGCTCCACCACTGATGCCGCCCAAGCATCACGCTCCTCTTTCGCCCGGGCCGCACGGGCCACTGCACCGGCGAGTTGCTCCCGGAGGGAGGCAATCTCAAGAAGGGGGGGTGAGGAACTAGAAGATGCACCACCGGCCATTCCCACCGTCGATGTCTACTGGGCACGCTGGAGCGAACAAACAACGGCCGTCAGCTAAGCTCCAAATTTAAAAATACAGCACTTAACTTACCAGGATCGACAACTCCTGTTGAGTGACGGCCAGCTGCCACCTAGCCTCTGCCAGTTGGGCACGCAAGCTGTTGATGTCGCGTGTATCCCCGACTTGGGGAAGCCCCACATAACTCTCTCTCTGCTGCCGCAGGAAGTCGGCACTGTCCTGCACCAATACGCTCCCTTGCTATCCAGGGAGACGTATGCGCCAATCCTAGAGCTTCCCCTTGCCGCGACTCTCCTTCCTGACACGGCTCGGCTCATCTGCACTCGCCCACTCGTCGGCCAAGCCCGGGACCCTGGCCGTACCCTGCATCAAAAGGGAGGTCCCACATCAGTTAACGAGAATGCATCACCTGTCAAGGACGCGTCCATCATTTGAGTGCAACACTCACCGAATCCTTTTCCCCCTTGCACGGCTCGCTTCAAAACTCAAAATGGATCAAAGAGGAGGAGATCGAACGACCTACCAGACCGTGTTCACCTCCCTCCGCGCCATCGGGCCCCTCGGGTCCCTCGGGGGCCCGAAGCGGCCCTTCCTCCTCCATGGACGCCGTTCCGTGCTCTTGCGTGTCTCTCCTCGGGAAAGGAGTCCCTCGTCCCTCTCCACCTTCACCATGGTCCGGCCCACCGAACTCCATCGATCGAGAGAGGAAGAAGACGAAGAGGGGCGAGCAAATCTCGACAGGAGGCGGGCTCGTTTGCGGGTAAGGCACGAAGAAAGAAAGGCCACCTAGCGCTTTAAATTTGAATTCAAATGATAAGACGCGTCCTCGCGCCAGGACGCGCCCAAGAAGGAAGAAAAGAAAGAAGGATGATCTCTCCGTGCAAGGCGTAGTTCCCTACTTTTCAGGGCAAGATCTCGTGAAGCGTGCCTCGAAACAACTTGGTGCCAAAGAAGAAAGTATGGGAAAGGAAAAGTGTACACCACAAGGAAACCATTTCATTTCATGTAATAGTCAATAGTACATCATACAGTGAGGAAGGTGGGGTGTACAAGTAACTCTCTAACTCTCGCTACCACCCTCCTGGTCATCTCTCTCCTCCCTCCTCTGACGGGGATCCCTAGGGGGCCTCTGCCAACCCTGAGAAGCCGTGCTCGCCTCCCCAGGTGGCACCATGCCAGCATCCAAGGTGTGGCGACGCTCCTCGGCCGAAGAAACCAGAAAGCTGCCCACGGAAAAGGAGCCAGACTGACGAAGTCGCGCCCCGCGCTCCTTCGCCCCTGATACCGCTCCTCACTCTCCCGAAGTCTCCCCTCCGCCGTGCCAAGGCTCAGTCGGAGCTCCATCACCTGGGCCTCTCGAGCCCTCCTCTCGTCCCAATCTCGATGTCGCTCTGCCCTCCTGTACTCCCTCTCTCTCTCTCTCTATGATCTCCCTCTCCCTCTCTCTCTCTCTATGCTCTCTCTATCCCTCTCCCTCTCTCTCTCTATGCTCTCCCTATCCCTCTCCCTCTCCTCTCTCTCTCTCATCGCCTCTCTCCTCGACAGCTCGAGGGCGATCCACAGATCCAACAGGTCACGAGGGAGCTCCTCAGCCTCCCGTCGCCGCTCCTCCTCTAGCTCCGCAATCCGGGCGTCACGCTCTGCCGCCCAGGCGTCGCGCTCCTGCTCGGCACGAACAGCACGGGCCAGGGCCTCCCAAATCTCGGCCACATGTCAAAGCACGCATGCACCATAAGAGAGCAGTAATAGAAGAAAAGCAGCTGGAAGGAGAGTCGGGGTCAAGCAGACACTCACTCGAGCCTCACGGTCGCGCTCTGCCTCCTCAGCCCGAGCCACCGCATACGCCAGCTGATCCTGAAGGGCAGAGATCTCCGGGGGAGGGCCCCACGAACTGGAACCCGCTCCACCAGCCATCCCGGTTGCCGCTGCCTGGTGGGCCCACTGAAACACAGGGCAAACGACAATCAGAGGCTAAGTATCAAAAATTCAGGTCACAAAAAAAATGCATTGCATAGACTCACTAGGGTCTCCAACTCCTGTCGAATGGCCACCAACTATCGCCTGGCGTCTGCCAGCTGGGCCCACAGGTCGACAATCATGTTGTCACGAGCATCCTGCATTGCATATAAGTTAGTGTCACATATGTATACATGTAGAAAAGCAAAAAAAAAATTTTTGCTTACCCCTGCCACACCACCAAGGAAGAGATTCTCCCCGTACGTGGCTCGATACCGTCTCAGGTAGTCAGTGCTGTCCGGTACATGGGACACCACTGGGACCCCGCCCTGCTGCCAGTCCTGGTACTGTGCAGGGAAGCGTGTACGCCAGTCCACGATCTTTGCCTTCCCCTAGGTCTTTCGCCCGACGCGGACCGGCTCGTCTACGTCGACCCACTCCTGGGCTAACCGCAACGCCCTCATAACCAGCCTGAGCCGAAGCGGCTCGATCTCGTTCAGGCAATGGACCCACACGTCCCGCCCGAAACGAGGATGACCCGCTACGACCCAAGGCTGGCCAGCATCGGCCATGCCCAGGTAGGGCCTCCACACCACATGCATCGTCATACGTCATGTTAGTTGCCATTAAATCACATGCATATAAACATCCGAAATCATACGCATCATACCATAGCCTCGGGGTACTCACTCAGCTCCCGACGAAGCGACGCCAACTGGTAGCCATGGGGTGCCGCGACCATGACCGGCCTCCACTGTCGCGCCAGAGGCACAGCTCTCCTATTCCCCTGTCTGGCCCTTCCCATCGGGAAGTAGTAATACCTCCACACCTGCATCCATCATACATCATTAGCACGACTAATTGCATATTTAACTATGGTAAAATAGATAAATAAAATGTTTACATGGAGAAAAGGTACGAAACCGCTGACTGTCATCTCCCTCTCTGAAGTCTGGGAGAGATCGGCGATCAAATGGGCAAGCAGAGCCGCTCCCCACGCATAGTTCCCCACTCTGTCCAGATCCGCCAGGATCCCGAGGAAGCGGCAGTGGATGCCGTCACCCTTCGTCCCCAGCAGAAGGCGGCCCAGGAAGAAGAAGAGGAACCTCCGAAGGTGATGAGGACATCACTCGCGATTCCCTATGGCTTGGCACTTCCCTCCCACCCGGGAGCAGCTAGGAGGCCGTCCCTGTTCCGGAGTGGATCTCAGTATCTTTACCTAGGTCACTGTGTGATTTTTCCCTATCATTATCATGTACTTTTGTCTTTTATTTGAGTCTTGTACCTAGGTTTTTTTTTAATTAATTGTCCTTAGTTGAGTCACATGAGTCTTTGTGCTTGTTAATGGGCCCTTGCCTCTGGGCTAGGCCCATGGGCGCACCCCCCTTCCCCTTGGCTTTTGTGTTAGTGTGTGAAGTGTCGAGGACCTATTTGTAAAAGGGATTTCCCTATAAATAGGGCCCCAACCCCTCCTCTTGTGGTTAATGAAGAATTATTGAAAGCTTGCATCCACTTGAGTCTAATTCTCTCTCTCACTCTAATTCTCTCTCTCTAGTTTGAAATTTCCTCTCTCTCCTCACCCCTTGCCACCTCACTTGCCACCTAGGCAAGTCTCTTCACCTCCCAAGATCCCATTACTTCACACCATTAATCACTCCATCTCCCCAAGCACCCTTTCCCCTTCCCAAGGCTTCCATCCCCCTTCCCCAAGCAACCTTCCACCTCCCAAGGGCCCTTTCCCCTCCCCAAGGAGTCTCTTCATCTCCCTAGGTCGACCATACCACCCCCCCCTCCTCCCAAGTTCGCCCCTAGCCACCCCATTCCTCCTCCCCTCTTGCTAAGGCCGAACCCCACCTTCCTTCCCCATTGCTGCGTCCACTCTCTCCACCACCCCCCTCCCTCTGCAGACTTCGACCATTCCTCCCCTCCTCATCCCCTACACACCACACAAGAGCCCCACAACTCCACTTGGCCGCACCACACCCACTTTCACTCACCCAAGAAGCCTTCTTCCCCATCATCCTAGTTGCAGCTTCGTGTGCAGGCCGACCTGCAGATCAACCTCCAGTTGCAGCGACGGCCACAGCTCCATCCTTGTGCTGCTGAGGGCGTATCCTACATCCCTGGAAAGAGCTCCACGTCAGCTTCGAAGGCGAGGTGGTTTCACCTCATTCTGAGATCGGAGCTGCTAGCTAGGGCGATTCTCCCACAATCGCGCAGAGAGGACTCCATCCAACACCAGAACCGACAAGAACAGGGTGCCACGATCAACCAAGGCTGAACCAGGCTCGGGTTTCTTCATCAAAGTTCTGCTCCTCTCTGTCCCCTTTCAGGGTCGGGAAACAGATCACCATTTGGATACCGTGGGACAGAGTTACGAATTTTCTCCCTCGCACTATCCAGGTCAGTTTTCTCAGGCTGCATCGACCAGAGTTCACTCTTCCCAGGACCCAAGTCACCACCGACCTGGGATCGTTGCCCCACCACTTCCTGCTGTTAGCTACTTCAACCACGAAGACAACGCCGCTGGTTTCGTTCCATTCGGAGTTCGGGAGAGTCACCACAGTGTCTGCAACCTACTGCTACAGAACAGGTCCGGCCAGAGACCACATTTGCTGCCTCGGTTCAGTCGCCGGTGTCGCCAGTCTCCGGCTCCATAGGCCGTCCAAAAATTCAGACATCACCAGCATCAAGTCAGGAAACTCCAGGAGGTGGAATCTTCGAAATCGGAGTTCAGACTCACTCGAGACGGCGGCAACAGCGGCTTCCCATCCAGAATTCCAGCCGGCTGCATCAACTTCCTTAGTTCTCTTCTACCCGTTTCGGCCCATCCTCCCCTCCCCGCTTGGCTGGCTGAAAGCCCCACCCTGTGAGGTGGTAGTGTTTGGGTGTAAAGCTATTAATTCCCCACCCCGAGGCCACCCCTCCTGCGTGAGGAGTAGTGTTGTAATGATATTCTCGCAGGCGTGAAGCTACACCGGCGCAGTGTGCGGGGAACACACTTCCTCGCTCGCCCTCGTCTCCGAGCGAAGTCGGCTTCCTCAAGCCGGCTAGGTAAGCCTCTAAAACTTTGCTCCGTCATTTCTGTTCATTTCATATCCGTTTCATTAGTCCGCTGGTCGGTGAGGAGGAGAGCTCGATCCCGGATCCACCTTTGCCGTGTGGTCACCGTGGTTAGTGAGTGAGTGTCCTAGTGCCCCAAGGCATCCCGGTCGCCCGTGATTGTGGGCCTTCAACCTTTGGGAAGGATGACTTAGCAAGTGCTGGTCCTCTAACCAGCTAGGGGCTAGACCCACTATCTTACTCGGCATCACCGAGTCACCTAGGGAATCGGGTGCGCGCGGTGTTCGGCGTTTTGTGCTTGATCTCTTACTTGTGTGTTCTTGCGAATTAGGTCCAAGGGTCTCATTTCATCTTGCTGCATTTAGTGTCACATCAAGTGGTATCAGAGCAAGTTTTAGACTTGTCTCTACAAGCCTAGGTCCCAGGACAATTGCATTTTCCTCATCAATACTTTGTGCATGTCCACCCGTAGGGGCACCCCATACCGACCCGATCCCACTACCTCCGATCCACTCATGGATCCCAATTTCCAAGGCAACCAAAACGACCCTACGGGAACTCCCCCAACTCCTATAGAATGGATAGAGGCTGCCATTCTAGCCCTCACGGAGCGAATGAATGGTGTGGTCACTCGATTGGATAGGATTGAGGAAGCTAGGACCCCCCTAGGAACACTCCCCAAAGGGCCCCACCACTCCGGGTTGAGCATGAAAGGGAGGACTTAGAGAATGACTATTACCCCGAGAATGAGAGGCCCCGCCCACATAGAGCTTTGGAGAGGCGACCAAGGGATGACCCGGATGACTACCTACTTAGGATGATCAAAGTTGATGCTCCTAACTTTGATGGGTCACATAACCCACATGTGTACCTAGAATGGGAGAGTGCTATGGACCAATACTTCGATTGGTACCCAATGACCGAAGAGAGGAAGGTTAGGCTAGCCAAAATGCACCTTACTAAATTGGCCAAGACCTATTGGATGAGTGTTGAAACTAGGAAGAGAATTAGGAGGGAAGAACCCATTCAAACATGGGAAGGCATGAAAGCCCAATTAAGGTTCAAATACCTTCCCCACTCCTACACCCAAACACTCTTAGATGAATGGCAATGCCTCACCCAAGAGGGAAAATCCGTGGTAGAGTACATAGAATTGTTTGACTCCTATCTTCTAAAATGTGGAGTACATGAGGAGTTAGCCGTCACCCTATCACGATTTAGGAATGGTCTCCATCCATACATCAAAAGGGAGTTAATTATGAGGGATGTGGATTCCCTTGAAATGGCTTATCAAATAGCTCGGGATACGGAGAGGTTCTTTAGGAATTCAAGGGTCACCCCTGCCCGTCCGGTTGAGCCTAGGAACATGGGTCCACGACCCAACCTTCCGCCCTTGTTGAAAACCCCTACTCCTAGTGGGGGTACCCCCACCCGGACCTACCCACAGTCAACCAACCCTCCTCCTACCAAAACCACTCCACCCAATCCCTATTCCCGAAGAGAGGAAATCTCCAAAGGGAAGGCCCCAGAGAATAGTTCGATTAAGTGTTTCCGGTGTCATGGTTATGGCCATATAGCCACCCAATGCCCCTCCAAGGGGATGTCCAATCTTCTCATGGAGAGCGTACCCACCACCTCCCAAGAATCTCATGAGAATGTGGAGGAGTACGAGGCTGCCATAGGGTGGGAAGATGAGTACGAGGAGCAATTCATTGAAGAGGGTGTAGAAGATGACCACCAATCAACCCACCTTGGGGTGATAAGATGCACTCTTACCCAACCCCAAGAGGAGGATTGGCGTAGGACCTCCATCTTCCATACTTTCATCAAAATTGGGAATCATGTTAGGAAGATCATCTTAGACAATGGGAGTTGTATAAATGCCGTGTCCCCGGACACCGTCAAACTCCTTGGGCTTACCCCGACACCCCACCCCAAACCCTACCGTGTGTCATGGATCAACAACCACTCCCTCCCCGTCAGCACATGTTGTCTTATCCCCATCACCTTCTCATCCTACCAAGGGCAAATTTGGTGTGATATCATACCTATGGCCGTAGGAAGCATCCTACTTGGGAGACCTTGGATATACGATGTAGATGCTACTATCTATGGGAAGACGAACACATGCACCTTTGTGCACGAGGGGAAGGTCATCCGCCTCAACCCATCCCCACCCCGAAAGGAACCACCCACTAAGAGTATTCCTCCCATTCCCTCACCAAGCTCCAAGGGCCCGCCTTCACCCACACAATCAACCTCCCAAAACCCCATCCCCGAAGTTCCCACCGGGCCAATCAAAGGCCTCCACCTCATCACTAGAAAGGAGTTAGAAGAGGAAGTTGCCCAAGGAACCCCCGTGTGCGCTGTTGTCCTTTGTCTAGGAGAGTCAACACCCTCCAACCCCCATCCTGTGGAAGTAAACCCACTCCTTGAAGAGTTCAAAGATGTGTTTCCCGATGAACTACTGGACCAACTACCTCCCATGAGGGATGTTCAGCATGCCATAGATTTTGTCCCGGGAGCCTCCCTTCCAAATCTACCACACTATCGCCTCAACCCCACCGAACATGCTGAGTTAAGGAGGCAAGTAGAAGAGCTTGTTAGAAAAGGCTTTCTCAGGCTTAGCAAAAGCCCCTGCGCCATCCCCGCTCTTCTCACACCAAAGAAAGATGGGACATGGAGAATGTGTGTCGATAGTAGGGCCATCAACAAGATCACCGTCAAATATAGGTTCCCTATACCTAGACTTGACGATATGCTTGACATGCTTGCAGGAGCCACCATTTTTTCCAAGATAGATCTCAAAAGTGGCTACCACCAAGTGAGGATAAGGCCCGGGGATGAATGGAAAACAGCCTTTAAGACCAAAGATGGACTCTATGAATGGCTGGTGATGCCTTTTGGGCTTTCCAATGCCCCAAGCACATTTATGCACCTCATGACCGAGGCCCTCAGGCCCTACATTGGGGTTTTCCTTGTAGTCTATTTCGATGACATCCTCATCTACAGCCAGTCCAAGGAAGCCCACCTCAACCACATCAGGCAGGTCTGCACCACCCTTAGGAAGGAAAGCCTCTTTGCCAACCTAGGAAAATGTCATTTCATGACAGATTCCATTACCTTCCTTGGGTATGTTGTCTCCACCAAAGGTGTATCTATGGACCCCGAAAAGGTCCAAGCCATCATTGACTGGCCGGAGCCCCACACTCTCCATGAAGTCCGGAGCTTCCATGGCTTAGCCACTTTCTACCGAAGGTTCATCCGTGGGTTTAGCACCATCACAGCCCCAATCACAGATTGCCTCAAAAAGGGAACCTTTGTGTGGACTAAGTCAGCTACTAAGGCCTTCCAGGAACTCAAAGATAGAATGACCCAAGCCCCGGTTTTATGCCTCCCGGACTTCTCCAAAGTCTTTGAAGTAACTTGTGATGCTTCTGGGGTAGGAATTGGTGGGATCCTCAGCCAAGAGGGACATCCCGTGGCTTACTTTAGTGAGAAGTTGTGTGATGCCAGGCTCAAATATACAACCTATGACAAAGAATTCTATGCGGTGGTGCAATCCCTCCGCCATTGGAGGCACTACCTCCTACCCAAAGAATTTGTCATATTCTCCGACCATGAGGCTCTAAAATACCTCAACTCTCAACAGAAATTGAATGCTCGACATGCTAGATGGGTTGAGTACATCCAGGCCTACACATTTGTGATCAAACGTAAGGCCGGGAGTGAGAACCGCGCTGCGGATGCTCTTAGCAGGAGGGTCTCCGTATTGGCCACCGTCCGAGTAGAAGTCATAGGCTTCGATCGGATGAGGGAAGAATACCCGACTTGTCCCGAATTTGGGCCCATTCACACCCACCTAACCACCCACTCCTCCCAAGAACACCATGGCTTTATCATAGAGGATGGGTTCCTCTTCAAAGGGCATCGGCTTTGCATCCCTAGGACTTCGCTAAGGGATTTATTGGTTTGGGAGTTACATGCTGGGGGCCTAGCTGGACATTTTGGGGTACACAAGACTATTGGCCTGGTTGAGGGGCAGTTCTATTGGCCCAGCCTCAAGAGGGATGTGGCCAAGATTGTGGGGCAATGCCGCACATGTGCGACTACCAAACAAGTCAAACAAAACACTGGCCTATACACCCCTCTACCCGTTCCCGATCGGCCATGGCAGGACCTAAGTATGGACTTCGTGTTAGGGCTACCCCGAACCCAGAGGAAGCATGACTCCATCTTTGTGGTCGTGGACAGATTCTCAAAAATGGCCCATTTCATCCCCTGTTCAAAAACCTCTGATGCTTCCCACGTGGCCCGTCTATTCTTTGATGAGGTGGTTCGTCTCCATGGCCTACCCAAGACCATCATCTCTGACAGGGACGTCAAATTCACTAGTTATTTCTGGAAAACCCTTTGGCACCTAATGGGGACCTTGCTTAAATTTTCCACAGCCTATCACCCCCAAACTGATGGCCAAACGGAGGTCGTCAATCGGAGTCTGGGGAATCTTCTTAGATGTCTTGTTAAGGACCGTCCTGGAAATTGGGATCTCATTCTGCCCCAAGCCGAGTTTGCATACAATAATTCCACCAGTAGGTCCATAGGCATGAGTCCCTTTGAAGCTGTGCATGGTTACAAACCTAGGAAGCCTACTGATCTCATTCCCCTACCCCCTCACGCTAGGGTGTCTATCACTGCTGAGTCATTTGCCCAACACCTTAGAGAGTTGCATGAGGAAATTCGCAAGAACATCAACAAGAGCAATGAGATCTACAAAAGATCAGCTGATTCCCACCGTCGCCACCAGGAGTTCCAGATAGGTGATTTTGTGATGGTGAGAACGGAGAGGTTGTTCCCTGGGAATGCCTCAAAGTTGAGACCACGTGGGGCTGGCCCCTTCCAGGTGCTGAGACGACTTGGCACCAATGCTTATGTACTGGACCTTCCCGAAGAATATGGAGTAAGCCCCACATTCAATGTGGCGGACCTGGTGCCCTACAGGGGCCCCGCGGTGACACCTAGTGAGGATATCCAGCCAGACCCATCCTTTGAGAGTACCCCCACACCACAGAGAGCTCCACCCGACTTGAGGAACCAGCGTGATAAAGTGGAGCGGATATTAGATGAACAGGTCACCAACACAAGGAGCAAGGCTTATGAGCGCTATCTAGTCTGGTGGAAGGGACGACCACCCTCGGACGACGCCTGGGTAAGCAGGGAAGATCTCCAGCAGCTAGATCATGACCTGTTGGAGCGGTACCACAGCAGGGAGGGCCTCTACTCGGCAGAGTCGAGCTTTTTCCAGCCCGAGGAAATTGATGAGGACATCACTCGCGATTCCCTATGGCTTGGCACTTCCCTCCCACCCGGGAGCAGCTAGGAGGCCGTCCCTGTTCCGGAGTGGATCTCAGTATCTTTACCTAGGTCACTGTGTGATTTTTCCCTATCATTATCATGTACTTTTGTCTTTTATTTGAGTCTTGTACCTAGGTTTTTTTTTAATTAATTGTCCTTAGTTGAGTCACATGAGTCTTTGTGCTTGTTAATGGGCCCTTGCCTCTGGGCTAGGCCCATGGGCGCACCCCCCTTCCCCTTGGCTTTTGTGTTAGTGCGTGAAGTGTCGAGGACCTATTTGTAAAAGGGATTTCCCTATAAATAGGGCCCCAACCCCTCCTCTTGTGGTTAATGAAGAATTATTGAAAGCTTGCATCCACTTGAGTCTAATTCTCTCTCTCACTCTAATTCTCTCTCTCTAGTTCAAAATTTCCTCTCTCTCCTCACCCCTTGCCACCTCACTTGCCACCTAGGCAAGTCTCTTCACCTCCCAAGATCCCATTATTTCACACCATTAATCACTCCATCTCCCCAAGCACCCTTTCCCCTTCCCAAGGCTTCCATCCCCCTTCCCCAAGCAACCTTCCACCTCCCAAGGGCCCTTTCCCCTCTCCAAGGAGTCTCTTCATCTCCCTAGGTCGACCATACCACCCCCCCTCCTCCCAAGTTCGCCCCTAGCCACCCCATTCCTCCTCCCCTCTTGCTAAGGCCGAACCCCACCTTCCTTCCCCATTGCTGCGTCCACTCTCTCCACCACCCCCCTCCCTCTGCAGACTTCGACCATTTCTCCCCTCCTCATCCCCTACACACCACACAAGAGCCCCACAACTCCACTTGGCCGCACCACAACCACCTTCACTCACCCAAGAAGCCTTCTTCCCCATCATCCTAGTTGCAGCTTCGTGTGCAGGCCGACCTGCAGATCAACCTCCAGTTGCAGCGACGGCCACAGCTCCATCTTTGTGCTGCTGAGGGCGTATACTACATCCCTGGAAAGAGCTCCACGTCAGCTTCGAAGGCGAGGTGGTTTCACCTCATTCTGAGATCGGAGCTGCTAGCTAGGGCGATTCTCCCACAATCGCGCAGAGAGGACTCCATCCAACACCAGAACCGACAAGAACAGGGTGCCACGATCAACCAAAGCTGAACCAGGCTCGGGTTTCTTTATCAAAGTTCTGCTCCTCTCTGTCCCCTTTCAGGGTCAGGAAACGGATCACCATTTGGATACCGTGGGACAGAGTTACGAATTTTCTCCCTCGCACTATCCAGGTCAATTTTCTCAGGCTGCATCAACCAGAGTTCACTCTTCCCAGGACCCAAGTAACCACCAACCTGGGATCGTCGCCGCACCACTTCCTGCTGTTAGCTACTTCAACCACGAAGACAACGCCGCTGGTTTCGTTCCATTCGGAGTTCGGGAGAGTCACCACAGTGTCTGCAACCTACTGCTACAGAACAGGTCCGGCCAGAGACCACATTTGCTGCCTCGGTTCAGTCGCCGGTGTCGCCAGTCTCCGGCTCCATAGGCCGTCCAAAAATTCAGACATCACCAGCATCAAGTCAGGAAACTCCAGGAGGTGGAATCTTTGAAATCAGAGTTCGGACTCGCTCGGGACGGCGGCAACAGCGGCTTCCCATCCAGAATTCCAGCCGGCTGCATCAACTTCCTTAGTTCTCTTCTACCCGTTTCGGCCCATCCTCCCCTCCCCGCTTGGCTGGCTGAAAGCCCCACCCTGTGAGGTGGTAGTGTTTGGGTGTAAAGCTATTAATTCCCCACCCCGAGGCCACCCCTCCTGCGTGAGGAGTAGTGTTGTAATGATATTCTCGCAGGCGTGAAGCTACACCGGCGCAGTGTGCGGGGAACACACTTCCTCGCTCGCCCTCGTCTCCGAGCGAAGTCGGCTTCCTCAAGCCGGCTAGGTAAGCCTCTAAAACTTTGCTCCGTCATTTCTGTTCATTTCATATCCGTTTCATTAGTCCGCTGGTCGGTGAGGAGGAGAGCTCAATCCCGGATCCACCTTTGCCGTGTGGTCACCGTGGTTAGTGAGTGAGTGTCCTAGTGCCCCAAGGCACCCCGGCCGCCCGTGATTGTGGGCCTTCAACCTTTGGGAGGGACGACTTAGCAAGTGCTGGTCCTCTAACCAGCTAGGGGCTAGACCCACTATCTTACTCGGCATCACCGAGTCACCTAGGGAATCGGGTGCGCGCGGTGTTCGGCGTTTTGTGCTTGATCTCTTACTTGTGTGTTCTTGCGAATTAGGTCCAAGGGTCTCATTTCATCTTGCTGCATTTAGTGTCACATCAAGAGGTCTAGATCCACCAGCTCCCGCTCGCTCGGGTCCTGGGTGAAAGCTGCACGAGCGTCTCCCTCCAGTCGTGCCAGAAACTCCGCTCTAGTCTCGCTGACCCGCTGGCGCGGATCACCAAATCCGAGCGCCTCCATAATCTCCACTCGGCCGACTACCCTGCTGTCTTTGTCAGTCGCGCTCGTCTCTAGCCATAGCAGGTCCAAGGCACTCTCTCGGTAATCGGGGTAAGTGACCCCGCTGACTGTCTCTCCGTCCACTCGTAGCCCGGTGATCCGAGCCACGTCCTCTAGTGTCGGCACCATGTGCCCCCAGGGCATCAGAAACGCTCGGCTCGGCGCATGCCACCGCTCCCTCAATGCCTGAATAAGAGGAAGGTCAAGCCGGAAGGGCTCGATCCTGAGAAAAGCTCCAAAACCCATGGCGTCCACCCGCGCCCTCTGAATGTCCGGCAGCCCACGGTACGCTGCCACCACCAGGGACCAGCTGATCCGGCTCTTCATCACGCCCTGCACACCACAAAAATAAACAAAAAGGAACATATCATCATCATGGATAACAATAAACAAACAACACTACATAATATTTATTTATTTTCTTTTATTTAAAAAAAAATATGTATATATATTTAAAGGCGTCCACCCCCATGGACGCCTTCTTTTTATTTTACTAAAACAAAAACAAAAAAATAATAATAATAAAAATAATATATATTATCATGAAGGCGTCCACTTATGTGGACGCCTCCTTATTTTGATTTTATTTACTTAATTACGTAATAACCCAAAAAAATAATAAAAAACAAAACAAAATAAAAAAGAAAGGATGGAGGCGTCCAGGCCCCTGGATGCCTCCTTCCCTCACTCCCCGGCTTCTCCCCACTGTCTCTCGCCCGCCTGTTTAGCCTAATAAACTAATAAATTGGAGTTCTAAGGGGCTTACCGGGTCGTGCTCATCCTCTCCCGCCTCACCAGCACCCGCAGGACCCTCCACGGCCAAATGAGGCGCCTCCTCTTCCGCGGCAATCTTCTCTCCCACGGCAGCCTCCTCGGCATGATCCCTCGACCTCCTCGGACGACGAGCCCGTCATTTCCGCTTCTCTCCACCCTGGCTCGGGCCTCCTTGCTCCATTGGGAACTGAGAATGGGTCGTTCAGAGTAAATGGGTCGTCAGAATGAACAGTAGAAGAGAACATGGGGTGAGGCCCCCTTTATATAAAAGATCACCAAGATTTGGGGCATCCAGGCGCCTGGACGCCCCCAAATTTAAAAAATTTAAAAAATGAAAAAGAAAATATTGGGGCGTCCAGGCCGCTGGACGCCCCCAAATTTGAAAAAATTAAAAAAATAAAAAGAAAATATAGGGGGCGTCCAGGCCCCTGGACGCACCCATTAAAAATAAAAAAAATGTTTTTACATATATATATGATCATAATGTGAATAAACAAGAACACAAAAAGAGAGAAAACACAAAAAGGAAAAAGAAAAAGAAAATCATAAAAATAATAATTAGGGGAATAGTGGTCCAAAACGTCAAATTCCATATTTTATTCCATCAGAAAGCAAAGTGAGCTACATCAGGGGCTTAGGCGCCTTAGGCCTTAACTTCCCCAGTTCGATTACATAAGCTCTCCACAGCTCACATTCTTCCCCCACATGCGCTAAGGCCTTTCCCGCAACACTTGTCTTCCAGGGTGCTTTAATGGCCTTCGCTTCCTTCGCATCCGCTTCCGTACCCAACTCCCTCTTCTTCAAAGGAACGATGCCGGTTAACAGTGAGAACGAGTGGTGTGGAATGCCGATCTGGAGGCAGCACCGATGTGCGTTGTAAAGGACGAACTCAGTCGCGCCCATCAGTTGGAGTTCAACTTCGGGAGAAGACCTCATAAGGATTTCAAGTGAGAATAGACATGCCGGTGCGCAAGTGAAGAAGCTTTGTGTCATGGTTCGAAAGTGAGACCGCCAGTCTTCCCGTTTCTTCAGCCACGGAACACGGTTCGCCACGGTGCCACCGAAGCCTAACACATCGGCTATGTGATAAAGGGAACTTTGTTGGAAGAGCTTCGAAGTAGTCGGCATCCCCTCACGGTGGTCAAATTTGAAGTGCAAATCAATCCAGCAATTCAGAACAAGTGCGCAACCAAAAGGAGGCTTACCCATGCTTGAGGCAGTAAGACCACTGTAAAGGTAGGCAAGGACGGCGGGTCCCACCCTCTTTCCACTCCAAATCCCACGGATAGCACTCAGTTGGTCCTCCTCCACTATGTTGTCGGTATAAGGAAACAAGAGAGCACCCGCCAGACAAATAGTGAACCCTTTCATGATTCCTTCCAAATAGTCATCGTATGGTGACCCTCTCAAGGCATCCATGACCCATTCCGTGAGCTTTTGCAAATCAATTCCCTGTTGAGTACGGACCTTTCTGGCTGCGTCAGGCGGCATGAAGCTTCCAAGGACACTCTCGGAAGTTCCCCTTGTCAGCATCCGCATAGCCTTTACCTTCCCGCCACTCTTGAATTTCTTCAATCCGAGCAGAAGTTCCACCTCCTCGAGGAGGATGGTCGCCTCGAAGGTTGGGAAGATGAAAGTATGGGTCTGGAGATGTCAAATCTCCACTAGTGCGCCCATAGCCACCCAGTCCATGCGAATCCTCTCATAATGCTTGGCATGAAAAAGGAGCCCCTGAAGATGCCACTTCGAGAGTATGGCCCTCATGCCGATGGAGATGTTGGAAGTTAACTTTGAAAGCCATGGCAGTTTGGAAAACTTCCTCGGGCCTGGGAAGAGTGGATATGGCTGGAAGAGAAAAAGAAAGAAGAAGAAAGAAAGGAAGTGAGAAGAAGGTTTACGTGGAGAAATTTGAAATGAATCAACTTACCATATGCGACTGGGTCATCCTACTCAGATGACCCTCGAGGTCGGAGAGTCGCCTGATCTCGCTGCTAGGCCTGCTCCTCTTCATAACGCGGGAAGACTCTCTTTCCATCCTGAAATCTCTAGAGTCTCCTCTCCTTCTCCTTATGAGCCTTCAAAACTCTCCTTGGTGCATTTGGATGAACTAGCCTAAGGGAGGTACTTATAGGAAAGGAGAGGAGCTACAGGATGAAACACGTCACATCAGTGGTCAATCGTTAGGGTTTTGTCTGGATCCCCTTGTACTGTGGTGTGATTCTGTTATAATTCTGCTACTTTCTGATGTTACTAACATATGCTGGTCTGTGCAGATTTTACTAATGGACGTCTTTGTCCTACCTCCTGTCCCACCTTTCAATGGTTGGTCCCACCATGTCATGCACCATAGTATATGATACCTACGCTACTAGAACATGTCAAGGACCTTGTGGCCCAAACGAATCTTGGATTTGAGTTCCCCTTCAACAAAAACGGTGATGATTCCTGAAGAATTTGGGTTGTACGGATAGGCCGTTAACTTGTGGTGGCATGGGGATGACGGTTCCGTTCAGTGAGTTGGTGCATGGATAAACGGGCCCCAGCCCAGTATCAGCTCACCGGATCGGTATCTTGACCCATTATTAACGAGTTGACAATATTATCCTTGGCTATTTTCTATTTTAGTTTATTTTAAATTTTTCTTTAAACCCAGCATGCATTCATATAGGACTTTGATTTATTGCGGAAGATCATTCAAGTTATTCGATTGTGAAATCTGTTGTGCTTCAATTCTTACAAATATGAGATATTCCACTCCGAATGAAATACTGAGTTTCCTTGAAATGGCCCTACGCCGCTCTTCCAAAGGCGACCCTTGTTTGGACAGACCCTCAGATATTCCTTTACTTTTTACCTTGTTTGACCCACCTTGGCCGCAGCACTTCCACATTGGTTGGTAACCGCTCCCCAAAGGTGAAACCTGCAGGTTTATGACCCAGGTACTTCCACACCGAGAAGTTGGTCTCCTTTATTTTCGTGCCTAAGGGCACATCTCACCCTCCCTTATTTGATCTCCGTCCAAGCAATCGTCAAAATTTGAAAGACCTTCTTCAAGGTCGCCTCATTGAAACTACAAGAAAGATTCCAAACAGTAATGTCAAAAGCGTGTCTCATCACACCTTGGCATCAACCTATCAGTCCATTCCCACTCCATTTCTCTCCACTTCGATACCATTCCATTACGTGTCACTCCCTTGCAAAGCAGACGCCAAGGCGGGGCAGCTGTAGACACGCTATTCCTGATGTCTCTTGAGAAAATCTCATATTACTATACGACGCCCCGCAGCGATTTTGGCATTTTGAATCGCTTGAGTGCTTCCTATTCTTGAGTCTTCTTCCGCCTTTTCGGCATCCAGAAATCATCTCGTTGCGGCATTCGGACGGCATCAACACCAATCGGACACACCGGAGGGTTCCGGAACCAGGAAGAATGTCTGGCAGGCGGCTGCCGATGCCTTTTCAGGGGACCCGGGGGGGTCTTCATGGAGGCGTCCAAGCCCCTGGATGCCTCCTTTATTTTAATATATATTTAAAGCCAAAAAAACATAAAAATAATAAATTAATAGAGGCGTCCAGGCTGCTGGACGCCTCCATGAAAACAAAATATAAATTATAAATAATATTAATAACGATAAAAGATAAAACAAAAAAAATATAATTAATTTATGGAGGCGTCCAGGCCCCTGGACGCCTCCATCTACTTGCCTACGGCCGGCCCCCATGCGACGGTCGGTTTATCGTTTGAAAAAAAATCCAAATTGTGAAGGCGTCCTGCCAACTGGACGCGCCCATTCCTGAATCACGGGCGCCGTTCAAAACCACGCATTGTGCCAAACCGCGTGCGGCTTTCGGCGGGGGTACGGTGGGCTTTTATGGAGGCGTCCAGTTGCGTGGACGCCTCCATGAAAATATTCGAAATAAATAAATAAAAATAGAATAAAATACTATTTTCACCTTGATAGAGGTGTCTAGGGTCCTGGACGCCTCCATCCTCCGGAGCTCTATAAATAGAGACCCCCCCCTCAGTCCGAGCAGAAGAAGAGATCCGATAGGCTGCCAGAGCCCAGAGGCTGCCGGAGTCATTTCTAACCCGTGGGGTCTTTTGTAGGTGTAGGTTCTGTCGGCTTCTCGGGTTCCCACGCTCGCAAGAGGAAGGTCATCTTCATCCACCGCGCTTCCACGTCGTCCCTACGCTGCCGGAGCTCCGCCGGATTTTGCCATCGGCACATCCAATAAGTCAATCCTTTCCTTTTCTTCGTAGTTCTTTTACATTCATCATCTCGCATCCTCTATCCCCCTTCATAAGGGCGCCTCTTCTTATATACTTCTTGCATCCATCATCGCATTTTCCTCCTACTCGAGTCTGAGAGGGGTTTAAAACCACACCAACCAGGTGTGTGTCCTGCCGTGATTTCATTATTTTCATCACAAGGGATTGATACTACACTGCCATTTTCTAATTCTGTTTATCTATTGTCTGTTATTTTGAAAGGGTAATTGAAGAAAGTCCTCTCCGTCGGCCGGTCGAAGGGGGAGGAATAAGCTACCCGCCACTTCCTACTAGTGAGGTAGGCGCGATCATTTCCTTATTTTGGGGTCTTTGGCCCCTGGCGATCACATCATATTCTGGAGGCCGCGGCGAGTCACTTCCCAATGGCCGTTTAAATTCCTGTTCTTATATTCTCTTTATATTCTGTTATATTCTTATCTGCTCATATTCTTGAGGCCGTGGCGAGTCACTTCCCCAATGGCCGTTTAAATTCCCGTTCTTATATTCTCTTTATATTTTGTTATATTCTTATCTACTCATATCCTTGGGGCCGCGGCGAGTCACTTACCGCAATGGCCGTTTGAATTCTGTCCTTTCTCTTGTATATCTTGAATTGCTGTTATATCTGCTATACTCTCGAGACCGCGGCGAGTCACTTCCCGCAATGGCCGTTTCAATTCTTGCTATTTGATTTCTGCACCATTCCCGTCCCCCCGAGGTCGCGGCGAGTCACTTCCCGCTATGGCCGTTTAACCTCCATATCTTACTATATTACATTTGTCCCGCTCGCCCCGTCGGAGTAATCTCCCGTGGTGGCCCCTTCTCTTTTCTCTTATTTCTATGTTGCAGCAAACAAAATGAGCCCGCGCGCTCCGCATTTCCGTTTCTCAAACCGCGTGACGTCGCTCACAGACGTAGGGGTGATTCGGCCGACCGACATCATTTGTTGGTCTATCGAAATTGACTAGATGACCAGGATATGCTTTCATGTAGGGGTGATTTATGCAGGGAGTTTGATTTGCAGATAGATGCATGCATGATTTAGCATACATGGGATTGGATTATCTCATGTTAGAGAATGCATGAGAGAGTAGTTCTAGCCCTACTCATGGCAATGCAATGAGCATTGATGTAAATTGCGTAATGCATGAATGCATAGGCCAATGCATATATGATGTTTATAGTTTCTTTTATTCACGAAGTGCATGGATGAAGTTTTGATTCACTCATGCAATGCATATGAGTGACCCTAGTTTGTTCATGCAATGCATATGAGGTTTATGTGCGCAGCTCAATTTAGATGCATGTGTACATACTCCAATGCAAGCATAGGAACTAATGCATTGCTTAATGCAAAGGGGATGCCTGAGGAAGGAGGAATAGGATGAGGTCGACGCAGGGCCCAAATGACATGGGGTAAGGTCAACGTAGGGAACAGCCCGTGGGCAGATTAAAGGGAGAGGGTCGACCCAATGGGTCGACCCCTGTTGCAGTAGGTCCCAGACCCCTGTTGCAGTAGGTCCCAAATAACCCTATGGCAAGTGCATGAATGCATGAATGCATATGTAATTTGCACCTGAAGCTGAGTCTTTTATCTGTCTGGCCATTTCTTTAAATGCACTGCATTTTTTTTCTTTAGTCATCTTCTTCATTTCAGCATTGCTCTTGATTAGTCCAAACACATTGTTGCGCAGAAGTATGCTTCTAGCTTGTTTGATTGCATGTCTAGTGCGAGTATATTCTCCTCAGCATTATTCCCAGTTCAACATTGCTTATTGGCTTTGTGTTTGATGTATGCCATGCCCCGATGCGGAAAATAGGAACATAGCAGTTATAATCATTCATGACAATCAGAGCAAGTAAATAAAATGCGACCAAAGAGGAAATCAATATACATAAATAAAACTTCAATTTAAATTAAACATAAGTTCCATCCAGGATTCAAACCAACTGTTTACAAGTTGGCCCAATCAAAGTAAGCTAAACGACTACAACTATCTCGATGATCAGACTACATAAATGACACGACCGACATAAACTATGACCACTACAGGACATGTCTCTAGCTGGCTCGCTCCGGGTCTTTACTCGTGCCCATCTCCATCAATTTGCACGTCCTCATCCGAGCTACCTGAAAGGGGTTAGGGATGTAGGGTGAGCGAGAGCTCAGTAGGATTTTATATCTCTATCATCAAACATAGTTTAAGTGATTAATCAATTAAGCAAGTAAAATGACAAAGAACAGAATGAACTATAACAACGGTATAACCAGATGATAATTGACAACCCAATGATTAGGCTTCAAGATATAGCAAGTAACAAGTGCAAGTATAACGAGAACATTTCATGTATTTGTCCATAACAAGCACGCATGTATTACAAGTCATGTAGTGAGATTTCCATGTAGGAACGAATGTCATAGACCACGCGCTAGCAAGTACTCGGTGCAATGCCACACCTAGTCATTACAAACTCCCTGGGACACAAGTACTTTCGGGCGCTCCTCCCAGGATTAGATTGGGCCCTTTATGTTGCCTTGGCATTGATCGGTGGATCAATGATCCCAAGTATTATCTAGACATTCATTTCATTCGGCCAAGAATTCTGTTGGATGTTGTGTCTTCCCTAAGTGTTTTGATGATGAGCAACACTATGTTAATTGTTCTTGTTATTTTTAATCAGATATCTTGCACTTGAGTTATCCATGGTCTTATATGAAATAGCTGCTAAGAGGTAACACTTCGTGTGTTCGTTCATGTTCTATCTTCGTGCTGTTTTCCTCAAACATCATGTAGTTCTTGCTTCGCGTTTTCACCTCGTGTCGAGTTAGCCATGTTGTCGTCTGATTGAGTGTTGTCTTTCACCTCGTGCAGTCTTTGTTTACTGTGTTGTTTCCATGTCATCCTTTGTATTCCTGTCTTCGAGTCTTTTCGCTGAGTCTCTAAGTCAATCTAAGTTCAAGTGTTCGTTTCACTTTGTGATTGTTTTCTCTTCTCATGACTTCGTGTCGTGATCCTGTAGCTGCTCTAAAAGTTCTGATGAACTTCGAGTAGTTTTCCTGAAGACCTCGTGTCGTTCCTACTTAGTAACCACACTTCGTGACGGTTACTATAGTCCACATCTTCGTGTTGGTTTTATGCACTCCGTGTCGTCTTCTTTGTTTCATTCTGTTCTCATCTCACTTCGAGTCGTTTCTTTGCATACTGTCTTCGTGTTGATTGGCACTTCTTCTTGGTTACAACACCTCGTGTTGTACTGTTTGACTTCGTGTCGGTTTCGGTTGCTAGTCCATGATGTTTTCATGTCGTTCTCCTTATTGCCACCTCGTGTCATTTTTCTTATTAAGTCTTCGTGTAGTTTTACTTCGTGCAGTGTGATCCCGTGTCATTTACTGTTTCGACTTCGTGTCGTTATCAGCCCGTGCTGTTTTCATCTCGTGCTGTTCTTACTGGCTTCGTGTCGTTTTTCTCTATAGTGTGTGTTTGTCACCACTATACTTCGTGTCAAACTTCACTTCGTGTTGTTTTCACCTCGAGTCGTTTCGTTATATTCTGTCCTCGTGTTGGTTTCTCGCTTTAGTCTTCATCTCGGTTTCTGTCGTTAGCCCGTGTTGTCCTCGTGTCGTTTTTGCATTCGTGACCTCGTGTCTCTTTTGCTTATAACCTCACCTCGTGTCATTTTCTTCTGTGTATCTGACCTGTTATAGAGTATCTCGTGTCGTTCTTGTGTCATCTCGAGTAATAGTCACGTCGTGTTGTTACTATACCTCATGCAGTTTTGGTTTTAATGGCCATGCAGCGTATTAATGGACTTAATCTCATTACAGGTCCGAGGAAGAACATTCCACACTCCAGGGCTGCACGTGATCCGAGACAAGAGGAACTAATCTGATAAAGGCACGTGGCAGGAAGATTCTGGATCGAGCGTGGGAGGCACACGTGTTTTGTGCCCTATCCACCTGCTGTTCGGCTATAAATAGAATCCTTCGTCCTCAGATGAAGGTGATCGAAGAAGAGAGGCATAGAAGAAAAAAACAGGAAAATTGAGAGCCCTTCGATCCAGGAAAAGAAAAGAAAGAAGAAAGAATAGTAGAGGGAAAAAGAGAGAGAGAGCAGAAGAGTGATCAGAAGAGTTGTTCTGACTTGCAGATCAAATCCGAAGTCTATTGCTCTGTGTTGAGCTACATTGTTTCTATTTTATGGCATTTGATTTCCTTCGTTCGTATTTTTTCGTTTATTGTTCTTATCTTTCTTCTACTGTCCTTGTTTGTGTTTCCGATCCTCTGGATTGAGGTCGGGGTCCTCCTGTGAGATCAGGAGAAGGGAGATTCATTCTCCGGTTTGCAAGCAGCAGGTGAGCTGCTTGTAGGTTCTCTTCGGGTTGGGAGGAAGAGGGGTCTTCGACCTCTGGTTCACTAGTAGCAGGGCTGCTACTAGTGGGGTTCCCTCTTGGTAAAGAGGAAGAGAGACGTAAGTCTCTGGGTTCTAGTGACTGCTGGTCGCTAGAGGTTCCCTCCGGGTAGGAGGAAGAGGAGAGGTTGTTCTCCTGGGAAGCTGTGTATCAGCAGTTGTCTGGCAAGCTGTGTTGCCCAGCCTTTAGTGAAGCCACACTCGATTTGAGTGTGGGGTGGATGTAGGTCTGAAGGACCGAACCACCTTAAAATCCTCTGAGTCCTTGTGTGATCGATTGTGGTATGCTTTCTATTTGCTTGAGCTGTTAACTGCACTGCATCATTTTCGATAGTCAGAGCTCGAGGTTATTTGCGTTTAGCAATATACTCTGGAGTATTTTTTTTAATTCTACGAAAAACAGTGATCTATTCATCCCCTCCCCTTCTAGATCACTTCATATTGTACTTATCAGTTGGTATCAGAGCAGGTTTTTCCCAGAATGTGGTCCAACGGCCAGGGAAACGGATCCACTGGTCCTCGTAGTTTCATAGCTGATGGGCAGTCTATCACCCGTCCCCCTTTCTTTGATGGTAATAATTACTTCTTTTGGAAGAACAGGATGGAAGTCTTTATCAGGGCCCAAAGCCACAAGCTATGGAAAGTGATTACAGATGGTCCATACACCCTTCCACCGAATGAAGATATGTGGACAGAAGATCAGGTCAAACTCTCCGCACTGAATTGGACAGCTCTTAACATCATACAGTGCGCCGTCCACCTGGAAGAGTATTCGAGGATCTCAGCGTGCAAGACTGCAAAGAACATGTGGGATGATTTGCAGTTAATTCATGAGGGGACATCTCAGGTGAAGGCTACCAAGATCAACATACTTACAACTCAATATGAGTTATTTAAGATGAAGCCAGAGGAGCCGATCACAGAAATGTATGCCAGATTATCTGTGATCATCAACAGTCTGAAGGGCCTTGGAAAGGATATTCAACAAGAAGACATAGTCAGGAAGATCCTTAGGTCTTTAACTCCCGTCTGGGAAACCAAGGTGACTGTAATAGAGGAATCAAGATATTTATCCATCATGACAGTGACCCAGCTGATTGGATCCCTCATGACCCATGAAATGAATTTCAAACATGGAAACGATGGGCATGACAGAAAGGGAAAGAATGTTGCTCTGAAGGTCTCACGACATGCTAAGAAGAACAACAGCAGCAGCAGCAGCAGTGATGATAGCAGCGAAGGCTCTGATGGATTCTCAGACCTGGACAAGGACGAGCGAGCTATGCTCACCAGGCAATTCAGAAAGTTCCTGAGAACTAAAGGAAAATTCTATAGGAGGAAGAAATTTAATGCTGCAATGAAGTCTCCTGAGCGAGGATTTGAGAAGAACCGGTCTGCTAAGAAGATCACTTGCTATCATTGTCAGAAACCCGGTCACATGAAAAGTGAATGTCCAGAGCTACAAGCTAAGGCTCCAGGACACCAGAAGAAGATGGTGCACAAGAAGAAGAAGGCCATGCTGTGCACATGGAGCGATGAGGAGGACCCAGAAGCCACTTGTCCAGTGAAAATGAAGAAAAGACCTGCCTCATGGCCGACCATGAGAAAGAGGTAACAAACTTATTTGAGAATTTTACCTTGGATGATTGGGAGGACGCCTATGGCGACCTGTTAAGTAAATATAATTGTTTAAACAAGGAGCACAGAATGCTTAGACGTAAGTTTCATTCTTTGTCTGAAGAACACTCTTCTATTATCACTGATAGCATGAAAACCAAGGAGATGGTCATTGAGCTAGACCAGGTTAAAGGTGAGATTGAGAGGTTGAGAATGGAAAGAGAGGAGAGTCTAGCTAGAATGGATGAGCTGAAGTGTAAAGCTGAAGAGTGTAAAGGAGAGATTAGACTGATGGCTGAAAAATATGAGGCAGTTAGAAAAGTTAATCAGGAACTCCAGGACCAATGCAATGAATTTCAGAAGGAGATTCAGGACAAAGAAAAAGTGATTGAGAAGTTTACAGAGGGGAGAAACAACCTGAATGCCCTTCTGGGGTCGAGGGTAAACTTCCATAGGGAGGGATTAGGATACAATCCTACTAGTAAAAAACCCTTTGAATTTAAGACTACCACGTTCTGCCCCGCCAAAGGCAAAGAGAAACTGGAAACACCATCCAGTTCCAAATCTGTCTCTACAATGAAGTTTTCGACCGGCAAATTCATTCAATCCATTGGTCAGCAACCTAAGTCGGGAAATCCTGAAACAAGAACTGCTCATGTGCAACAGGTGGGGAACAAAGGTTCTCACAGAACCAGTCCTATTGATGTCACAAAAAGAGTGAAAAGTTTTGTTAAGAAAGCTCATCATGCTAATTATCAAGTAGAGCATGGCAATGTTCACCAGTTTCAGCACAAATTTTATTGGAGTAAAAATGCTTACATGAATTATGCTCAACACACACGCGTATCCTCTAAGAGGCCAACCAACAATATCTTTGTTCAGAAACAGCATAGTTCAAATAGGAATAAGCTTATTCAACACCCACCAAGAAATGACAAAAGGGAAGAATCAACCCACATAAAACCACTGAAGAGAACTATAAAACAAATGTGGGTTCCCAAGTGCTTTTTGCATAATCTGAAAATTGGTTTTGGAACCAATTTGAATTGGGTCCCACATTACTCTGTCTGAATTTTTGCAGGTCAGCCTGGCAGCTGAGCATAACAAGTGGTATCTTGACAACGGCTGTAGCAGGCACATGACAGGAGATCGGTCCAAATTCAGCAAACTAAAAATGAAGTCTGGGGGCTTGGTCAAATTTGGAGGAAATAACAGAGGAAGAATAATTGGAATTGGTACGGTTGGTAAGTCCTCCACTAACTCCATTGAAGATGTGTATCTTGTAGAAGGACTTCAGCACAACCTGGTAAGTATAAGTCAACTTTGTGACAAAGGACACAAGGTACTCTTTGACCACAACTCGTGCACTGTTTTTGAGCTGAATTCTGATAACATCATGTTCAAAGGTCATAGAGTAAATAATGTGTACATCGTTGATCTAGATGATAATTCTGAAACAAACTTGTGTCTGTCTGCTAATTCTGAACATGTTGCTTTTGACTGGCATAGGCGTCTAGGCCACGCTAGTGTGTCTACTTTGAATAAACTGTCTAATTATAACCTAGTCAGAGGTTTGCCCAAAATAAAATTCCAGTTAGGGTCCAAGCTCTGTGATGCTTGTGCTCAAGATAAACAGACTCGTGCAGTTTTTAAGTTGAGAACTGAGGGTCTCTCATCTAAACCACTACAGCACTTGCACATGGATCTCTTTGGTCCTACTCGAATACAAAGCCTGTCAGGTAAGAGATATGGTCTAGTCATAGTTGATGACTTCACTAGATTTTCTTGGTTGTTCTGTTTAGCAAATAAAAATGATGCTTTTGTTCACTTTGAAGAACTTTTTAATAAAATCAAACTGCAAGGTGAACATAATATCATTACAATTCAGTCTGACCATGGAGGAGAGTTTGAAAACTCTTCATTCTCTGAATTTTGCTCAAGAGAGGGAGTGACTCACAGATTTTCTTCTCCCAGGACACCGGAGCAGAATGGAATTGTTGAGAGAAGAAACAGGTCAATAATTGAAATGGCCAGGACTATGCTGATTGAGAGTGGACTTCCAAGGAGATTTTGGGCAGAAGCTGCAAATACAGCATGCTACATTTTAAATCGAGCCTTGGTAAGACCTACTCATAAGAAAACTCCTTATGAACTCCTCAAGGGTAAGCTGCCAAACATTTCTTACTTTAAAATATTTGGTTCCAAGTGTTTCATCCACAATAATGGTAAGAATGGTTTGGATAAGTTTGAAGCAAGAAGCTCTCCTGGAATTTTTCTCGGATATTCAGAAACCTCTAGGGCTTACAGAGTCTTCAATAAAGATGAGCAAACTGTTGAAGAAACACCTCATGTGGTGTTTGATGAGAATGTTCTATCTGACAAAAGGATAAATGATGACAGGGAGTCACCTGATGAGGGAGATTTCTTGGAGAAAATTGAAGAAGAAGAGATGCAGCAAACTGCTCAACCAGAAAACTTACATCAAGAAGGAGCAACTAAGGTAGGTGAACCCTCAGGTGAGGTAGTATTTCACAAAGATCATCCTAGTGAAAATGTCATAGGTAATTTGCATGATCCCACTAGGACAAGGTCTCACTTTAGAACTGTCCAAGAACAGGACTTAGCTGCTTTGACATCTCAGGTAGAACCCAAGACTGTGGAAGAGGCTTTAAAGCATGATTCTTGGGTATCCTCCATGGGTGAGGAATTAAATCAATTTGAGAAAAATAATGTATGAAAACTAGTTCCTAGACCTGAAAACACTCATGTCATTGGCACTAAATGGGTTTTCAAAAATAAGATTGATGAAAATGGAGCTATCTCTAGAAACAAAGCAAGACTTGTAGCTCAAGGCTACAGTCAGGAATTTGGTGTGGATTTTGATGAATCCTATGCACCAGTAGCTAGGATGGAAGCTATAAGAATTCTGTTTGCATTTGCATGCTCTAGAAATATTCGGCTACAGCAAATGGATGTCAAAAGCGCATTCTTAAATGGGTTATTGAAGGAAGAGGTATATGTTGAACAACCTCCTGGGTTTAATTTCTCTGTTCAGCCTAACATGGTTTTTAGGTTGAATAAAGCCCTCTATGGATTGAAGCAGGCTCCCCGAGCCTGGTATGAGAGACATTCTGAGTTCCTTGTGAGCAAGGGCTACATTCGAGGTAAGGTTGACCAAACCCTCTTCACCAAAAGTCTCGGAAAGGAGTTAATCGTGGTCCAGGTATATGTTGATGATATCATTTTCGGATCTAACAATTCAAAATTATGTAAAGATTTTTTTGAGTTTATGTCCCAAGAATTTGAAATGTGTCTAGTTGGCGAACTAAAATATTTTCTTGGGCTGCAGGTCAAACAAATGGAGGATGGTTGTTTCATAAATCAAACCAAGTATACTCTGGAGATGCTGAAAAGGTTTGGAATGACCAACCTCAAGACAATCTCAACACCCATGGGTACCAGCTCCTCACTGGATTCAGACGAAAAAGGTAAAGAGGTGGATGCTAAACTATATAGAGGTATGATCGGTTCACTCCTCTACTTAACTGCATCCAGGCCCGACATTCAATTTAGTGTAGGAATGTGTGCCAGATACCAGGCTAGGCCTACTGAATTGCATCTGGCAGCGGTAAAGAGAATTTTTAGATACTTATCTGCCACCCATGATCTAGGTCTCTGGTATCCTGCATCATGTAGTTTAGATCTCATTGCATACACTGATGCAGATTATGCAGGATGTAAATTAGACAGGAAGAGCACTAGTGGTCACTGCGAATTTCTAGGAGGGTGCTTAGTCTCTTGGGGATCCAAGAAGCAACACTCTGTGGCTCTCTCTACTGCTGAAGCTGAGTATGTGGCAGCAGGGAGCTGTGGCACACAGGTTATATGGATAAAACACCAGCTTCTGGACTACTCGGTTGAGCTAGGTTGTACTTCTATCTTTTGTGACAATACTAGTGCAATAAATATTGCAAAGAATCCTGTACTTCATTCCCGAACTAAACACATTGAAATCAGGCATCATTTTATTCGAGATGAAGTAGCTAGGAGGACTTTTGAGTTGATCCATGTTGGCACTAACTCACAAATTGCAGATATCTTCACTAAGCCACTGGATACTAAAAAATTTAGCACTTTGCGCAGAGAACTAGGTATTTACAGAATTTCATGATTGAAAAAATTGATTTCTGAATACCATGTCATGTGTTATTATGCTTATCATATTCATCGTCTGTTGCTGAAGAAATAACTTCAGTATGAGTGTTTGGTGACTCACTCCGTTTTGATTGAATAGTCTGTTCAAACTTCATGGTGTTCTCTTTGAAGTGTTTTGAGGGTTGTCTTGGTTAAGTCTGTGTTGGGGTCAAGGTCTCAGGGGGAGCTAGATTTATAATAGGTGCTTTGGTCTTTGGCCTAATTTGAACATACTCCGAACGACATCTTGCTGACATCAAAAGAGAATCAGGTTGATGAGGTGTATAAAAGAAAGAGTTGGATGCTTTATCCTTTAAGACTGTTCATCTAATTTCTTGTTGGAATTTCAGCTGTTAGTCCCACTGAGATCAAAATCTGAATTCAAAGATTATCTTCCTACACGGTAACTGTCTTCTGATCTAGCCAGTACTGCATACCTACTTAGTCAATGTTGAGTCCGAAATGAGGTATTTTGTGCTTTAGTCTGAATCACCTTGGATCTGGTGTATTGTTCTCAAACGGACTCAAGCTTAATTAACAAGTTTTTAAGAGCTGGTTAATAAAAACAAATTTCATAAAATTGTTATCAACCTTGTTAACTGCTCATTGAGAAACTGGGATTTTCATCAATGAAGTGAAAAAAAAAAAACATCCCATGTCATGAGATGGCAGTACTTATCTGGTTTCTTATTAATTGTCTTGATCATACAGAGCTATAGTACATATCTGGTTAGTAACTGGGGTGTCTGACCTCTGATAAAGGTGTCACCTTAATGTCAACACCAGTTAGAATACTATCTCTGTCCTCTTGTCAGAAGGGGTAATGTGGTCCTGCCACCGAGTAACTGGGGTTTCATGCCTCTAAACAAGGTGTCTCCCTAATGTCAAAGGTGTACTTGATAGACTTACCTTTGATCTTGACCATCTTTAAAGATCCTGCTCACTTGAAGTATAGCTCTTGATTTGTTTGTTCTCAATACCACAGGTCTTTATTTTCTGACTGTCTTACTTTATACTCTCTCAGTAAAGACTTACTTTGATCAAACTGGTATCTTGTAACTCACTTGCTTAGAATCTGGTTCTGTGTATGGAGCGAATCCTTATTCACAGTTTTTGCACAGTCTGACTAACTGATCTTCAAAAATCCTCACATAAAATTAATGGCTTTCTTAAATTGACTAAACATCTCAATAACCTCCATTTATCCGCCTTACTCTGTCCTGTTTTCTCTCTATAGTCAGCAATTTTCCTTTCTCTGTATCTTCAGATTTGCCCCTAGTTTTGATGATGTCAAAGGGGGAGAGAGAATTGTGTGGTTTCGTTTCAGAGTTTTTTTGTTGCATGCCACTGTGTTCAGGGGGAGTGTTCTCGTGTCATCAGAGGAAGCAAGGAAGCTAGTGCATTGAAAGTCTGCTTTAATTTGTCTGCATTAAATCTCTTGAAATGATCTCTTTTGAACTTATCTCTTATAATTAATATAGTGTTGCCATCATCAAAAAGGGGGAGATTGTTGGATGTTGTGTCTTCCCTAAGTGTTTTGATGATGAGCAACACTATGTTAATTGTTCTTGTTATTTTTAATCAGATATCTTGCACTTGAGTTATCCATGGTCTTATATGAAATAGCTGCTAAGAGGTAACACTTCGTGTGTTCGTTCATGTTCTGTCTTCGTGTTGTTTTCCTCAAACATCATGTAGTTCTTGCTTCGCGTTTTCACCTCGTGTCGAGTTAGCCATGTTGTCGTCTGATTGAGTGTTGTCTTTCACCTCGTGCAGTATTTGTTTACTGTGTTGTTTCCATGTCATCCTTTGTATTCCTGTCTTCGAGTCTTTTCGCTGAGTCTCTAAGTCAGTCTAAGTTCAAGTGTTCGTTTCACTTTGTGATTGTTTTCTCTTCTCATGACTTCGTGTCGTGTTCCTGTAGCTGCTCTAAAAGTTCTGATGAACTTCGAGTAGTTTTCCTGAAGACCTCGTGTCGTTCCTACTTAGTAACCACACTTCGTGACGGTTACTATAGTCCACATCTTCGTGTTGGTTTTATGCACTTCGTGTCGTCTTCTTTGTTTCATTCTGTTCTCATCTCACTTCGAGTCGTTTCTTTGCATACTGTCTTCGTGTTGATTGGCACTTCTTCTTGGTTACAACACCTCGTGTTGTACTGTTTGACTTCGTGTCGATTTCGGTTGCTAGTCCATGATGTTTTCATGTCGTTCTCCTTATTGCCACCTCGTGTCGTTTTTCTTATTAAGTCTTCGTGTAGTTTTACTTCGTGCAGTGTGATCCCGTGTCATTTACTGTTTCGACTTCGTGTCGTTATCAGCCCGTGCTGTTTTCATCTCGTGCTGTTCTTACTGGCTTCGTGTCGTTTTTCTCTATAGTGTGTGTTTGTCACCACTATACTTCGTGTCAAACTTCACTTCGTGTTGTTTTCACCTCGAGTCGTTTCGTTATATTCTGTCCTCGTGTTGGTTTCTCGCTTTAGTCTTCATCTCGGTTTCTGTCGTTAGCCCGTGTTGTCCTCGTGTTGTTTTTGCATTCGTGACCTCGTGTCTCTTTTGCTTATAACCTCACCTCGTGTCATTTTCTTCTGTGTATCTGACCTGTTACAGAGTATCTCGTGTCGTTCTTGTGTCATCTCGAGTAATAGTCACGTCGTGTTGTTACTATACCTCATGCAGTTTTGGTTTTAATGGCCATGCAGCGTATTAATGGACTTAATCTCATTACAGGTCCGAGGAAGAACATTCCACACTCCAGGGCTTCACGTGATCCGAGACAAGAGGAACCAATCTGATAAAGGCACGTGGCAGGAAGATTCTGGATCGAGCGTGGGAGGCACACGCGTTTTGTGCCCTATCCACCTGCTGTTCGGCTATAAATAGAATCCTTCGTCCTCAGATGAAGGTGATCGAAGAAGAGAGGCATAGAAGAAAAAAACAGGAAAATTGAGAGCCCTTCGATCCAGGAAAAGAAAAGAAAGAAGAAAGAATAGCAGAGGGAAAAAGAGAGAGAGAGCAGAAGAGTGATCAGAAGAGTTGTTCTGACTTGCGGATCAAATCCGAAGTCTATTGCTCTGTGTTGAGCTACATTGTTTCCATTTTCTGGCATTTGATTTCCTTCGTTCGTATTTTGTCGTTTATTGTTCTTATCTTTCTTCTACTGTCCTTGTTTGTGTTTCCGATCCTCTGGATTGAGGTCGGGGTCCTCTTGTGAGATCAGGAGAAGGGAGATTCATTCTCCGGTTTGCAAGCAGCAGGTGAGCTGCTTGTAGGTTCCCTCCGGGTTGGGAGGAAGAGGGGTCTTCGACCTCTGGTTCACTAGTAGCAGGGCTGCTACTAGTGGGGTTCCCTCTTGGTAAAGAGGAAGAGAGACGTAAGTCTCTGGGTTCTAGTGACTGCTGGTCGCTAGAGGTTCCCTCCGGGTAGGAGGAAGAGGAGAGGTTGTTCTCCTGGGAAGCTGTGTATCAGCAGTTGTCTGGCAAGCTGTGTTGCCCAGCCTTTAGTGAAGCCACACTCGGTTTGAGTGTGGGGTGGATGTAGGTCTGAAGGACCGAACCACCTTAAAATCCTCTGAGTCCTTGTGTGATCGATTGTGGTATGCTTTCTATTTGCTTGAGCTGTTAACTGCACTGCATCATTTTCGATAGTCAGAGCTCGAGGTTATTTGCGTTTAGCAATATACTCTGGAGTATTTTTTTTAATTCTACGAAAAATAGTGATCTATTCATCCCCTCCCCTTCTAGATCACTTCATATTGTACTTATCAAATTCAAGGTCAAGCTTAAGTAAATCTCTAAGACCAAGGTTATTCCATATAAAATTTGGACAGGAAGACATAGGAATATGACTTGGAAGCCAAGGTTCAATAAAAGAACAAGACTGGGTCGTAGCCTAGGGGGCTACCCTTAATACGACTACAACATCACACAAGAATCATGGAAAAATCAGATCTGGGAATAGGTTGCGGTCAACTAAGGACCGCTATCATTATATAGCGATCTAGGAAGGACAGTTATTAATAGGATAGTCATAAGGCCTACGTCGACTCAATGGATCAACGGGTCGAGTCAATGCAAGGCCGGAGGGAGATGGAGGTCAATCGTTGGGCTGCTAATTGATGGTGGCGGTTCAAAGAGGACCGTTACCAGATCAAGTCAGGCAAGAGGCTAAAACCAGTCGACCTAATCGGGTTCTCAGTCGGCCTGAGGCATGGCTAGACCGAACCGGGGTTTAGCCCACGTAATCTAGGTCAATTGAGAGGCCATAGGTCGACTTGAACAGGGCTAGGTCAACTTGAAACAATGAGACGTCGACTAGGCAAACTGGCACACAGGCCCAACCGGAAAGCAGGAGGCAGTCACACTGTGGCCGCTACCTCAAGGTAGCGGTCCAGAGAGGGCCGCCTTCTGGTCGAGACAGGCAGAACAGTCATGAAACTCAGTCTGCCCAAAATGAGAATCGATCAAGTCAGTGGGTTCAGGCTCAGGGTACAACCTGCCCGGCATCCTAGTGGGAATCTCAGGCTCACGGGGACTTACGGAGGTCTCGTAATAGTGGTCCTAGTCCGACGGAAGGAATATCCGGTGGAGAGTCTCGACTATCACAAGATTGAAGGTGTAAAAATGCGAAAAATGGAGTGAACGGTATGTCACCACCACCGGAGTGGCGGGACCTTCAGACAATCCTAATAATGGAATGAATAAAATCCGGCAAGTTATGAATAGCAACAAGAATTTCATGGACCGATTCTTTGGTGAACATGTTATACTACTCATTTTTCTTTTGATCACAAGATGTCATTGGAATGATAATCAAGGAGGTATAATCATGGTAATGATTGAAAGTTAACATTTCTATTTTTAATGCCCCTAGTTACAGTGTATTTATGTGACGTAATAGCCAGAGAACATGCAAGAGAAACCATGGATAGCGAGCCAAAAATTTTAAGAAAAATGACAAGAATCATCTATTAGACGAGGGAACATAGTGGTCTTGTGAAGGCCGCTTTATGAATTACGCGGTCATGGAAGGACCGCTTTCCACAAAATCTCTTTTTTTTTTAAAGGGCCGCCATGTAGCAGTCTATTGGGCAACCGCAGCTCTCAAGTTGCAGTCTCTGGAACGATTACCGTCGGGTTCCGAGCCTAGAACGCCGGCTAAGTCCCGACATACCACTAGTAAAAACACGATTGCGATCTATATACGTCATAAAAATTGGGCAAATATATACCAAAAGAAAGAGCATTCAAAAACATACAACATGGTATGATTTAATTAGATTTTTTCCTGAGAGACACCTACCTTTAAGTGCGAGAAACAAAGTCGAAGTAGAAGAAACCCTAGACGAAGACCTCTCATTCCTCGCCGCACCACGCTCTCGATCGCCCACACCAGCGGCTGCTACATCCAAATGGGGCTCTCGTGAGTGATAGGCATCGACTTATAGGGTTGGGGTCAATTCTAAGGGTGTGATAAGGACGGGAAAAGATCGTGGAGATTCCTCCGCGTGAAAACCGCGCTTGACCGTGTTGCGCCGCCAAGATTTTGAAATTCGGCCTCCCTAGTTAGGGTTTATGCATGGAAATAGAGGGGAAACAAGCTTCTAGATTGGGCCTATGATTTGGGGTCTAGATTGTGCCGAAAAGAGCTCGAATTGGGCTCGATTTGGCAGATTAACGTCCATTCTATCTGAACTCTGAGTTTAACCAAAACCTCTAATTTCGGACTTAATTAGATTTTCTTTTGTGATCAATCCAGAAGATAAAGTTGCTATAAATTCGATCCTCTACACAAATATGAATTTTTTATATTTTAATAAATTGGTTAAAATTCAACCTCAGGGGAAATTCAATTTAATATTAAATAAAATTCCAGATTGCTACATAATTTATTATTAATTAAATTTGGGATGCTACATTGTATCTGTTTAAGTATTATGTTAATTGTTCAGTCCGTTACCCAATTCATGTTTGGGCATTAGTTCAGATTTTGTTAAGTCCACAATTCTGACAAAAATTGGGCAGCACCTCCCCTGTACCTAGGTTTTGGGGGTGAAAAATAAGAAGCACATCGACAGAAGTTCTAAGATGGCTCCGAAAGTAGAGTAAGCCAAGACCGGCTACTCTATATCCCAGAATTGGGTAGAGAGAATGCCCCAAGGACTTGCCCACAAATGGATCTCTACTAACCCAGGGACAATTCTATTTCTAGCCGTATCATGCATTTATGCAGTTAATTATCATTGGCTCCAACGCCATTAATGTCCATCCCTCTGATGAAACATCCACCAAAGATCATGCTATAAGGCAGCAAACCCCTGGGGATTGAAGGTGGTTAAATAGAATTCAGATCGATGGAAAGCCGTAATGTATCCCTCCTCTAAAGATAGGTCCGTTAGTGTGAAAACCTTTGGTGGAGTCAATGGCGATACGTTATTGCTCCATGACATAAGGCCACAGGCCACGTTTGGGGCACTAGCGAGCCTATGCCTTATACGGAGACAATAAGATGCAACATTCAGAGCATCAGTATGCTGCGAACTGTGGAACGTATGATTGGGATAGGAACGGAGTTCATGTAGGATATAAGCCCATGAGGAATGGGAACTTAAATATCCAATAGTGTAGTGTATAGGGAGAAAGCTTACTGCATGCATGCAAACATGAGAATCCTTTGAGCAGCATTCCACTTGGCATTCATGCAAATAGCGTAGGGCATGCATGCAGCTGACATAGAAGCCAAGGTAATTCAAACACATCGAACAATAGCCTCTTAATGGGCAAAGCTTGAATGAAAGGGAAAGCAGTAGAAGCACAGATTACAACGACTTTGGGACTGAACCAGAGTCCCCTGGTGGAACGATTTTATTAGAATGCGTAGGCGTGCCAGTCACATAAGTGATAAATTGTTGTGCGCTCATTTCGACATGGTCAGACGAATGTGAGATTCGAGTCGGGACCAGAAGTCCGCTATACCGTAAAGGCTATAATGTTAATTACATTCTCTGAGGAGGAAAACCATTGATTAATTATCAAGATAAGCGCCACTCGGGGCAAAATGATAACGATAAATGAAAAGTGAAATAAACATGGAGCTACGCAGGCTTCTATGCTTTCTTTTATTCTTGCAATAGGAATTGAGGTTTATTACGTCCGAACTTCGGTACGAGGCGGAGATTTTAAGTCCGGGGACCATCATCACGCATAGCAACACTTTCAGTCGGGCGTGACCCGGCCTTCTGTTGAGCGCCATTTGATATTCAGAAGTTTGGTCATACATGCAAGCGGGCACTATATTCATGACATGGGTGATTAGGATTATTTATGTATCGAGTGCATGCAACATAGACGACATTGGCAAAAATTGCATAGTCTTATATACATATATATATATATATATATACGTATAGATATATACACGTTAGACACAGGATGCATTTGATTATTCATTCAAAAGGGACACTAATCCCTCGACAAGATTAAAATGAGGTTGAACATGTTGACACGGGGGAACAAAGAGTCGACCCATGCGGAAAGATTGAGTCGACGCTTTAGGCGCTAAAGGAACCATGAGTCGGTGGGGCTGCGGGTGATTCGGTGGTGATGCCACCAAACCAAATGGTGGGAGGGCCGATCCAGTGGCATCGCCACTGAATCAAGCGAGCAGGCGGACAAGTCGGTAGCGACGCTACCGAATCGGCCGATTGAGGCTTTGTTAATGGAGAAATTGAGAGGAATTAAGCTGCTCCTCGTCAACTAAGTCTTCAAGCAATTATTGATGTGGCTTTAAGGAATTCTAGAGGCATGATTGCCCATACGTATAAGCAGATTGAGTAGCCCTTTTGTTCATTAAGTTATCTTCCACCCTTGCCTGTGCGAGGTTCATACTCGAGCACAAGGCAGCCGTTGATATGCAAGCCCTTCTGAGTATCAAACATGATCATATAAGGTAGCCTCATGACCTGTCAGAGATTAAGAAAATCATCGTAAAATTGTGATTTCATCTGAGAAAATTTGTGCAGCATCTCCCCATAATAGGGAGATGTTGAATTAAACAAGTAGCATGACACAGGGTAGACGGTGTCAAACCACAAACACTGAGGAGCCCAGGTGGACTGCCTCAGTTCCCAGAGTCACCACTCTAAGAGTCTCGAGGGCCAGCCTGTGAGAGACTCGTGGTGCTCAGGGGGGGGGCATTCCTCAGGGTTAATATACACAATTCAGTATGTAGCCGCATGAACGAACTCTTAGTGTTTCACTCGTGCAATGGGTTTCCAGGGGAACATGTGACAAAGTGACAGACCCCCTGGAACCTGGAGCGATAATGATCGAGCAAGAAAGGGAAAGGAATGAAACTTAATCAGGGGCTGTTCCCCTCCCTAATAGCAGGGCTGGCACGACAGTTAGAAACGTCTTAAAGAGACTCAATCAAGAGAACGACTGCAGACACCCCCAATTCTGCCATAAGGCAGAGTGTAATTCAGACTATCCTAGTCCTTAAACAAGGGCTAATGCCTGTGTCTGAAAAAGGGGGAGTCGAGAGCAGCATTCATGAAAACAAAACGTCGAACACCGGCGGGGGCAGACAGTGGCCCTGGAGAAAGGGTTGTCACTGCGAAAAATGTTGGAGTTCCCGGTACCCCTACAATTGACTGAGCGAGTGAAGGGGCACTCGGTGATTTCCTGCTCATAATTCAACTTATGGAAATACGGGATCAATCAAAAACACTATCGACCGGTATTGTAGCCCTGGGGAGGGAATTTGATGTAGCCCGTATAGGGCATGGCATAGCCATTCCATATAAGTAAATCATCGCGGACCTTCTTTCGTGCCCCGAGCGATCCCAGGATCGACTGGCATTTAGCCCCTAGGGGGCCTCCTCACGCTCAGGAGAAAGGTTGGGAAGCTCAAAGTAGAATCGATAGAAACAACAGTAGTCAGCCACATAACAAATCAAGAAGAAAAGAAATATGCTAAAGCCATAGCAAAAAGGCTAGAACCTTCTTTTATTCACCCTCTTCTTTGATTACAGCAGAATGGGAATGAAGATTACAACGCTTATGGGGATTGGGGAGAGGATAAAAAAAATTGACCGCAAGAAAGAAGAAAACTGAGGGCGGAATAATATAGAGCGAATAAGAAAACTGTAGAGCCCCTCACGAAATCCACCTTCTTTCTCTCCTTGATTTCTTCCGCTCACTCCTCTCTTCTCGATCCCTTCCAATTGCCTACTCTATGTCTGACCTCCTCCTTTTTTGAGGGTTAGCAACCCTATTTATAGATGATTACCTAAAATAGGGCATCGTTTGGCCGATGGGATGGGGCTGCTGCCGACTCGACGTGCACGCACGTGCGTTGCCGCCTCAATGTGCAAGGGGATGCCACCGACTCAACAACACGCGCCATCGAATCAGCCATGAAGCTACCGCATCAGGTGCATCCACGCCACCGGATCGGCCACAAAGGCCATCACCGAATCAGACAAAGTAGCGCCACCGACTTAGCTATCAGGGGCATTTTCATAATTTTGTCATTTTACCCTGAAATTAACCCGGTGAGAGCCTGTCGCCCAGAGTAGCTTTGGAGTTAGTGCGGTGGCCCCAGAATATCTTTTGGAGCGTTGATTCGGGGATTCCGCAGAATTCCGAGAAGTGCAGAACCCGTACCGATTTTTTCTGTGATTTGCACTGATTTGCCCTTCGGCACACTGGTTTGTGCTGCCACCCTCTCTTAGAGAGTACGTGGACCTTCTTCACTGAAATGGTAACCCCTGGGATTATTTCTGCCAGGCTCGTACACCTTCGAGGCTACTTTCGGATCATTTCGGTATTCCGCGTGTATCTTACGGAAATCTCAGAATTTTCGCTAGTGACGCTATTAACGCAGAATATCGATTCTCTAGGGCCGCCCTATGCTTGTACGAGGCATTTTCATTGAATGAGCCACCGCCCTGGGGGTTCTTGCTCCTTCAGAGTCATCCATCGGTCACTTACGGGCCACTTCGGAATCCCGGGTGTTCTGTTCGGGTGACTCGAGTTTTCTGTTGATATTGCCTTCGGTTCCCTATCCTCAGGGGCCAGGGGCATTTCTTCATCTTGGGGAGGCTTCTTCATCACGTTGGAGCCGCCTGTTACATTATCGTCCTGGTCATACGGAGTATAGAGGTATATCTGGCATGATCATCTCGATGTCAGTTTCATTGGCTCTGACCATCAGTAGGCCCTAAACGAGCCGTGGTAGATGTGTAAACCCGAGATAACGAAACGTCGAGTCCCCGGCACTTCTTGTGAGGTGGCCTGAGGCTTTAGTGGTCCAAGTGGGTCTATCTTTGACTTTTGGCTGACTCCTTCGGGCACATGATTACTGCCCAATCATATTTTGTGTGTCAACAAATGCCCCCCGCCACGGACGTCACGTGCGAAGGAAAAGTATAGCGGGGTCCACGGATGTATTTGCTTTATCGGGCTTCGACACGTGGGACCCACTTTGTCTGGAGTCGATGACACGACTTGGGGATGCTAGTCGGTAACACTTTCAATATGCCAAGTCGGTGGCGTCATTAGTCCGCCGAGTCGGTGATGCCTTCAGTGCGTCAAGTCGGTGGCGGCCTTGACCATCCAATATGGTGGCGGGTTTGAGCTTGAGTCGGTGGAGCTTTAGCCCGTCGAATTGGGGGGCATTTGGCTTGAGGCGGTGGCCTTCTTAATGTGCCAAATCGGTGACGCTTTGGCCATTGAGACGGCGGCGGGCTCGGGTTTGAGTTGATGGCGTGGCCACCGATTCGTCCCCCCTTTGCTCTTCTTTAAAACCCTTCGAATCTCTTAAGGGTTTTAAACCCTTCTTCTTCCTTCGCACTCTCCCCTCATCTTCACCACCGCAACGGAGGCCTCTGCATCTCCCTCCTCGATTCCGGTGAGCCGTTCCCTTGCAGTGGTCCTCGGTGGGCATCCTCACCCTCTTCCACTCCGGCGAGCTCATCGGTGAAGCGGTGGGTTTCCCCACCATCTTCCTTCTTCTTCCTCACGGTCGGTGAGGGCGTCGCAGCGGCGGGTAGCCTCTGCCATCGCTTTTGCCCGTGGCGATCATGGTTGAAGAGGCGGCAAGGCGAACTTCCCTCCTCTCTCTCTCGGCCCCGTGGCCATCTCCTCCTTCGACCATCAACAACGGTGGTGGCAGTTATTTTGGCTAAAAGGCCCAGTCCAGTCAAGGCCCCTGTTCAGTCAAGCTTAGAGGGATTCAATTGCTAAAATGGCTTCGGGAGGTTCCTAGAAGGCTAGCCCTCGGAACTAATATTCTCGTCATCCATTCGGCCCAGGTGTTCATCACCTATGGCTCTGTTTTTAGGGATTGTCCTGGCCTAGCCAATGGACGTGTTCCATTTTGTTCTCGGACACTCCCGGCTAAGGGGAGACTCTGTCAAAAATTTTTCAGAAATTTCTTTTGACATCATTTCCCTTTCTGATTTTGTTGCTTCTTTAATTGCAGTCAATGGCTTCAACGACCTCTTCTACGGCCGGGAAGGGGACAAGTGGCTCCTCCGTGGAATGACCAATAGTAACATGGCAAAGTATCAATGAACTTGATCAAGGATGGGAACGCCTGGCCATTGTTTCAAAATCGTCAGATTCAGAGACCGATTCGATGGATGCTGGTCGTCTGACCATTTCTGACAGGGATAATTTCTCCTTCGACCTTAGTCAGAACTGCCGGGTTGACTTTCCGAAGGACAAGCACTTGATGGCTTTCCTTCACACTTTCAACTTAATGGGAAGGCGGGATATCCTAACAGTGCAAGCAGCTGAGTATGGTATTTTCCCAAGCCGAGACAGCCTGATCGGTTCAGTAGTAAGAAGTGAACCGATTTATTTCCTGAGAGACACCAGGCAATGGGACGCCGTTACTGGCGTGCTAGAACTGAGTACGGAACAAGGCATGTTGACTCACACCCCTACATTTACTCCGGCCGGGTGGGACTTATCAGCAGGTATCCTTTACAAAGAGAAGCCAATATTTGTCCTTTTCCTAGCCCCATTGAAGTGGGGGATCAGAGAAGAGCCATTTCTTTTAGATTGTTTGGCAGTTAGGTTCAAACATCAGATTGCCATGGGCTGGTTTGCTGATTGTAAAGCCACCGATGCTCATGCTTTCAGAGACGGGGCTATTGAATTTACCGAGTATGTGCTCCAGAATTATGGTCCCATTCTGATAAGGGCTGAAGTGTACCAGAGTGTATATGCTTCCCGCTTTCGTTATCCCATCTCGAAGGGTTTATGCGGCGGCATGATGGAGGTGTTTTGTCCCGAGTACAACACGTTCTATAATGTGGAAGAAGAGACTTCCTTGGACTTATGGAGTTTACATCAACTCTCTGGTCTTCCGATTGATGGTGAGCCGTATGAAGAGGTCTGCTGGCCTGACTGGATTAAAGACTGCACCGACGGCGAGGGCCACTACTATATTGGGTTTGCATATCGGTACCTCATGAAGGTGTACCATACATAGTGGCAATCCATTCAAGACACTACAGAGTCCTCTTCGTCCCGTTCACGCAAGGAGCGGAAGTGGGTGCGCCTGGGCTTGTGGCTGGAATATTTCTCTAACGGCGAGCCAAAGTACAAAGACTTTCCTTATGTTGAAATGGCTCCAAACCGACTGAAGATGTGGTCTCGCCGGAAGACTCATTTATCCGCTTCTCTTCATAGAGGGCACCAAAGTGGCCCCAATCCAGCAGGGCTGGATCCCATCACTCATTGTGCGGCCTACTTGATGTATTGGTTGTGCACATTTGCGATGCCACAAGGTGATGATACGGTTATTTGCACCGAAGCCATATATCCGGCGTGTTTGATGGCGTGGGGCGTGAAGTTGTCCCTCTACCCTGCAACATTATGTTTGATTTACAAGATGTTGGGAGATATCCACCGTAGCCGCCTCCCAAGAACCTTGCGGACCGTTGGCCCTCTTCACTTCTTCAATGCCTGGGTGTGTTCACTATTTCCGGAATTTGTTCCCAAGTCACTGCAGTCTCCAAACTTGTTTCCAAGAATGTTAGAGTTCGCCGATGCCGAGCCACAACAAGTGTCAGATCAACTTTTCTCGATCAGGGGGCAATTGACGAAAGTGCCAATGAATGCTCTTGGGGCCTTGCATTTCTGGTGTTTGGCTGCTCATTCAAGCCCGTTGGCGAATCGGCTGAGAGAATGCAAATTCGGCGAAGTTGAGCAGTATGTTCACCCTATCTCGGGCAAGCTTGGTGATAAGCCGTCATTGGAGCCAGAGTTGGTAGACTAGGCTTTGTCCATTAGACCAAGTGTTTTGGTATTTAGAAAGGGCATCAGCACTTACTTAGAGCCCTATTACCCCTTCAGGTTCAGCAAAAATTTTGGTTATGATCAACAGATTCCTTCCTCTTCAGCACAGTTTCCATTGGAGAGTCGATCGAGAGGAGGATCAGCCGCTGTCGAAGAAGCCCGTACGTGGTGGGATTATTTTCATCACCGCGAGGCTGCTTCTTTTCGGATGCCAGTCCCTGGGCGTTTTCCCCGGGTGACGCCAGAATACATTAAATGGTGGAATGCTCGTACTGGCTTTTATCAGCTCTCTCAAAATGATTGCTGGGACATTGCCGAGACTCAATTCTTAAGCTCCCAGCCTTCTACCGTGTTTGAAAGTGATCCTTATCATCTGTGGCAGTTGAAGTCCTGTAAAGATGCTGAGGTACAGGCTTATTTGGCGGCATGGAAAGCTGGCAAACGGGAAAAATCCAAGCCACAGCCGGTGCTTCGAGAAATTAATAAAGATAGCTTCACGGAGACTCTCCGGGGCCTATGTAAAGTCAGCAGCAAGAGGATTGCTCTTCAGCAGTTTCTACTACCAGTGGAAAAGCCTATCACAGCCCCGACCTCATGGCATCTGGAGACTGATCGCCTGTGACCGTATAGGAGTTTTGTGAGGAAAGAAGATCGGGGACCCACCCTGTATAACCAAACGTCTTGGCTTTTTATCTTGTTGCACATTCACGACCTCTCTATTACTGATAAGGCCGAGGCTATATTGGATAGACCGCTCTTTATTGCCTTCAAGTATGCCGATGGATGGGGTAGGGACCACCTCGGCTTGCACAATTATCTTTCCACTCATGGCCATGGGGATCTAGCACTTCTGGCCGAACATTGTGCTAAAATTGGTAACATTTACTGGCTGATTCGGGAGGGGGCCTCCAGGAACAAGGAACCCTCCTTGTATTATTGGGCCCTCTCTCCATTGTATTCGGGCCCGCCAGGTATATGTTGTTTTATTCTTGCTTGTTCCTTCACTTATATATGCGTCTTATTCACATAGTCACCACGTGAATGCATTGTTCCTCTGCAGATTTCTCGGCCTCTAAAGTAACCCTAGAGTATCGGTCTTTAATTACCAAGGTCTAGAAGCCAAGCTACTTTGAATCTTCACCCGCTACCCTGACTACCACGACATTACCCACCAGGGGTTCTCGGAAGCGGGAGAAGTCTAATGTCAAGGAGGTAGTTTCTCGGGCTAAGAGGGCTCGGGAAAAAGTCGCAGTGGAAAAGATGACTGCGCCTGCAGAGCCTATCATTCCATTTCCCACTATTCTGGCCTTCCAGGAGTTCAAGATATCATGAGAGCAGACGGCTCCTGCAGTAGGTATATCTCCCTTGAACTCCTTTCTGAGGTATAACCTCAGGGCTTTGTTATTTCTGCTTCTTTCATTTAAGCACCATAATTTCTTCTGTCCCAGCTATCAAGGAAGCGGTAACTAGTGGCGGTGCAGAGGAAGTTGGGGGAGCTGAGACACCCACCATTTCGATCACCACGGACCTTCCTTCTCCAATGCCTAGTCATGGCGATGAAGCAAATATTATAGCCCGCGGGACCTCTATTGCAGGCACCGCATTTAGCTACTTTTCTTCTTACTCATCCTTCTTATCTGTTTAATCATTCAGATATTGTTCCTTTGGAACTAGCTGAAGTTCCTCCTATAGCATCTCTTGCTCAGAGTACCCGGCTAACTCGATGGTGCTCCGAACGGCTGGCTGTATTAGCCACTAAGAAAGTCTTTTCAAGGGTATCTTTTGACAAATCAGTGTGCTTGACAGGCCCTAGCACGGCAGTAGCAGAATTAGCTGAAACTTCTTCTTTGGAGGAGCTTGTAGACTATGAACCCTCCAGTGATGAGGATGAGCAGGATGTAGGGTCGGAGGCTAGCACTCCTTCCCTATCCTACGGAAGCAACTTTGCTGCATTCAGCCCACCCCGGTTAGCATTGGGCCCTTCAGGCACATCAAGTCTCGGGCAGGAGATTTCTTCGGCCTTGACGTGGCCAGACTTAGAAGCACCAGGGGCCACTAGTTCAAGCCTTGTTTCTTTGGAGGTAATATTTGTATTCTTCCATAGGAGCTTCAGCCATGTCTTCTAGCATTTATATCTGAAGGTCTGACACAGTTCTTGGTTTGCCTCCTTTGTTCCTTTTCTCAGGAGCCCATGATTTTAGTGGGGTTGAATTTGCCAGCAATGACGGCTACCACCGCTTTCTCCCCCTTTCAAGCAAAAGGGACAGTCTTTACCCCTATTGTGGGTATGGCGCCCATATTGAAGCCAATTGCTTTAAAATTCCCGGGCGGGCCCGGCTCTGTGTTGGACACAGGTGAGTCTTTGGTAAAACAACTTCAGATCTAGTCAGCGGAGTCCGGACTAGAACCAGCTGATGTAGCCATTACCGAGGGTGCATCATGGGTGGAGTCTGAAGAGGAACCATCCGGGGATGCCACTGCTTTAACCATCACGGCCAGTGTTGAATTGGAGCAGCCAGCCCTAGTGGGACAGCACGAACAAACTTCCTCAAAAGGTGTAGGAATTCCTGAAGAAGTGGACAGTGGGACAACATCCCTACCATCTGTAGCGTAGTCCGAGTCGGAGAAGGGGGCACGGATTAAATGGCATGAAGAGCCTCATCCGGAAGATATAGAGCTCCCGAGAGAAGCAACTATCTTGTCTATCACCCCCGGGACCCAATTGAAGGAAATGCCAGAGCCGACAGGGCAGCTGGAGTTTGCTTCTGAAAGTGCGGGCTTCGAGTCTGCAGATCTTGTCCCTCAGTTGGATGGAGCACTTGAAGTGCCTACCTCGACTGCTATTGTCTCCGTCGTACAGACAGAACAGCGTATGACACCCCTTGTTCCCCTGCCAACACTGCCTTCATCTTCTTCGGAGCCCATTGATGACCTCGAGGCCGAAGTTGATAGCAGAGTCGAGTTTCATCTCCCTGATGCACCGTCACTTGGCTTGCAGTCTTCAGACGAGATGGTGTGGCAGAACTTGGAGATGCTCAAGCAAACTGTGCTGGCTCGTCGGGACTTATCTTACGCCCAGATGGGGGGCTGGCTGAGTCCATATCATGTACCCTCATAGCCTTCAGTTGTCGCATGCAGGACTGGGCACCGCGACTAATATTGTTACTTAAGTATGTAAATCGGTGAGAATTTGTTGAGCACGGCCTGGGGGACCAGCTGACCGCCCTGGCTCTTCAACGGCAAGAATGCCATACCACTATGCGGGCTTCCACAGAGCTCATTAGCAAGCATAGGAACATCATTGAGGGAGCTGCTGAAAGAGCTTCCTTCTTGCGGCAATGGATTTCTGAACTCCATGTTGAACTGGCTCAGGCCGAAGAAGACCTGGCTTACATAGAGCAACTAGGGGTGCGATGCTTGGGTGAGGCCGAATTAGCGGAGAAGCGCGTTGGCTCTTTTCAGGAGGAGCTGCGGAGGATGGAAGCCGAGGAATGCCAGTTGCAGGAGTTAGCTGTCCATCCCTCTATCGGACTTTCGGCGCTCGATGATATCTTTCGCCATCTAGGCCAATGATGTATATTTTCCTCTTTTGTTTTCTTCCCTTTTTTTTAGTGTGTAACCGTGCAGGAACCTGATGCACCCCTTCCATGCAATGATATTTTCTTCAGCCTTGCCTTACATACTTGTGCCGAGCCTTAGTAGTGTATTTATTTTCTTTCCCTCCCTAATGTGAGTAGAGGTATAAGACTAGCTTCACCAATCTTGGGGTGTGTTAGCTGTTAGGACAAGAGAGCGCTCACGCCTTCATGGAAGGGGCAAGGAATTCGCTCCACTGCCACGCTATGTCCCCCGAACTCAAGGTTAGGCTAGATTGAGTGGAAAATATTCTTTTAGGCCGACGCCAGAGCATTATTATATTCACCGGCTGAACGAATATCAGGGCCAAGAGGTAGATTCTTCATTAACGAGGATGAAAGGTCCAAGTTAAAGTATTGTTCACTGATTTTGTCAATGCTGACGAAAATTAGGGTATCGTCGACATTGGGTAGAATGTCGAAGCAAAGAAGGGTCTTTTTCTTCATTAACGAGGACAAAAGGTCCAAGTTAACATTTCATTCAACTGATGTTGCCGATGATGATGACAACCAGGGCTAGTGTGTTCATTGACATTGGGCTAAATGTCGAAGCAAAAAGGTTTTAATATCATTAACAAGGACGGAAGGTCCAAGTTAAGGTTTTGATAACTGATGTCACCAATGCTGATGACGATCAGGATAGATGTATTCATCGACGTTGGGTTAAATGTCGAAGCAAGAAGGTTTTAATGTCATTAACAAGGACGGAAGGTCCAAGTTAAGGTTTCGATCACTGATGTCAGCGATGCTGATGACGATCAGGGTAGATGTATTCATCAACATTGGGTTAAATGTCGAAGCAAGAAATAGTTTTAATATCATTAACAAGGATAGAAGGTCCAAGTTAAGGTTTCGATCACTGATGTCACCGATGCTGATGACGATCAGGGTAGGTGTGTTCATCGACATTGGAATGAATGTCGAAGCAAGAAATGGTTTTAATATCATTAACAAGGATGAAAGGTCTGAGTTAAGGTTTTGGTCACTGATGTCACCGATGCTGATGACGATCAGGGTATATGTATTCATCGACATTGGGTTAAATGTCGATGCAAGGAATGGTTTTAATGTCGAAACAGGCGGAAAGCCTATTCCGATTGGACTTTGTCGTATAAGTGGTTTGCTTTCGGTGGGACATATGGGGGTGTTCTGCTTATGAGGATGTCTTGAGGGAAAGCATTTTTTTTATTCTCATTCTTTCCCTCTTCTCTTTTTATTACCGATGCAAGTGCCCTTTTCGGGTTTTCACAGGCATCGCCCCTCTCTTGCTTTTGCCCACGCGCCCTTTTGACTTTTCATGTGACGGGATACCCGATTTTGCCTACAGCGCCCTTTCGAGTTTACGCCACAGTTGGGTTATCGCCCTTTTTACCCTTGTCCTAATGAAAGAACAAGTCTGGTGGGGCACCTCTATTTTAGGCCCCATTTTTTCTTTTTGAGATGATAGCTGGGAACAACAGGTGATTATCGGCTCGGACACAGAGTCTCCTTTGTCGATAGAGGGTTTATTCGTTGGCATGGACGGATACCAACGCAAGAGATGGAATTAGTGCCGATTCAGGCATAAGGCCTACAATGGCAACATTGCGTGTATATGAATGGCTAGGGAATGAAGCCTTGTGCCAAAAAGGGTTTATTCGTCGACAAGATGAAATGCCAACGCAAGGGATAGAATTAGCGCCGATTCAGGTGTAAGGCCTGCAATGGCGATACTGTGTACGTATGAATGGCTAGGGCACGAAGACTTGTGCCGAAAAGGGTTTATTCGTCGGCAAGGATGAATGCCAACGCAAAGGGGAATATCTGTCGATTTGGGCGTTAGGCCCGCAATGGCAATACTGTGTATGTGCAGATGGCTAGGGCACGAAGGCTTGCACCAGAAACGAGTTTATTCGTTGACAAGATCAAATGCCAACGCAAAGGGGAGAATATCTACCGATTGGGGCGTAAGTCCTGTGATGCGAGACGAGACCATAGACACGACAAGCTCACGATTGCCCCTTAATGAGGGAAGCGTCAGACGTGCACGGTTGAGAAATCGGCAGTGAGCTAGGGTGGTCGGCTCTCTCGTGTGCCCGGATCGGGTCACGGGACGGTCACGCTCTCTCTCGCAGCAGCGGTGATATGAAAATATACAGCAAGCTAGGTCCTAAAACATGCTCTCTAGCAGCGGCATATAAAGCATATATGAAAATAAGCGAAATGCCAAGCAAGGAGCGAATACGATACCTCCACGCGCTCGGCATGGGGAAGACGGTCCCGGCCGAAACTCGTACTCCTGGAACAATACTACACAATATTACAGCAATACAAGTCGCTGCTCCATGTAGGGAGGTAAAGGGCTACACAATGGGGTCTGGGAGGACCGAATTCGGGTTGACGGGCGGCTTGTCGCGTTGATTCGGCAACACCCAAACTAGTGACGGTGGGGCCCACGTGCTGTCCGGAGGGGCCGTGTGGGACTCGATGGCACCGCTGTAGTGGAGGATGCCTGGAAGGGCGCTCCCTGGAGTCGAGGCGCGCTGGTTCACCGGCCGGAGGCCGGGCGGCTCCGATCGGCACCGGTCGGAACAACCGGCCACGGATCTGCAGCTTCTGGGTTTCAGCGCGCGTCCCGGTGAGAACGGACGCGGCGATCAACCTCGATGTCGGATCGACATGAAACTGGCACCTTTGGAAAGCCAACTTCAAATCCTTCAATCTAGGCCTGGAGATCTGGTCTGGATCTGCATGGATCTTGGCCTTAATGAATTTATAAGTTGCTGTTGTACAGTGACCGGATTCTCAGATCTGTAGAGAACTTGTCTGAGAACTACCTTTGACCGATATGTGAACGTCCGAATCTGAAGTGGTCGTCTTCAGTAAAGTTGTAGGAAATCAAGCTAGGAAAACGGACATAGTTTTTATGAAAGGTTTGGAGGTGGCTGTGATTTGTTCTGATTTTTGAACTGGAAGGTGGTCGGATCTGGAATTTGGCTGAAAGCACTGTAGCAGAGATAGAACATGAATTTTGAAAAATGGATAGAAGGAGGATCAAAAATCAAGAAAAAATGGTGGATGTAGGGGATGATAGAGAGAACTCATAGTAAAATTGGTAGCCCTAACAAAAATAAAAAAGAAGGTCGGAGATGGGAAACTCAGAGCTACTGTCACTGTAGACAGAGACAGGACAGATCTGGGAGTGATTGAAGACCGAAATTGCAAAAATATCAAACGAAGGATTTTCGACCTGAATGTTTTTGTGGATGATGGGATGGAAGATAGGAACACACCATAAAAATTACAAACCACGAAGAGGTCGTGGCTGGTATCAGGAATTTTGAGAAGACACCTCTATCCAACAGGACAAAAAACCGAAGACGGATTCGCGGCGGCTCGAAGGCGGCACGAACGGCGGCGGCGGCAGCACCAATGAAGATCAAAGGTTGAGAGGGGGAGATAGAAGATTGAAACACTCTAGAATGGGGGGTTTGAGGAGAGGAAACCAGGGGGAGAGGGCTGGGGCGCAAGAGCCTTCTTGGCTTACACACAATTTTTTTTGATTTTTCCTTATTTTTCACGTGAAAATACATGGTTTTATATGTTTTCAACCAAATCTAACGTCCACCCTTAGATCTAGGGATGAGAGATAGATGGTCTGGATTGCATGTGAATAACACACAAAAATTAATAAACTAATAAGGGGAGAGGGGCGCCCCCTTGACCAAGGGTAGAAGGTTGAATGGGGGTAGGTGGCCAACCATGGAATCTTGACCCATTTAACCCCATGTGTCCATATGACCAGCCCACCCTTCTAGATGTCCACCTAGGAAGGTTGACCAGGCCCACAAGGTGACATGGACCAATGGGAAAGGGCTGAGGGCCCCCTTGCTGGTCCTACTACATAATTGCATAAAAACCCACACAATCCATGGGAATGACTCCTTGGCTTATAAAGCCTTACATTTGCGTACATACTTTCCCAAGGATATAAACAAAAACTAAAAGGACATAAATGCAAAAGAAAAAGTACATGCTCGGTGTTGATTCCCATCAACTCTCCCCGGGTGGGAAGAACTTGACCCTGTCGAGTAGGAGTAGGGATGCTCGAGTACTCCGGCAGATCCGTCATCGTGCCAGGTAACGCGGGTACGCTCCACTCCAAGTGATCGTCACCTGCTCATTCCATATATACTCGATATGCGCAGACTGCTATAGGCTAAAGGTGGACACTCCGGGTGGGGCACTCTCAAAAGGGAAGGGAGCAGCTCGAAGACTCACTAGGAATCACCGCTGAGTCCCTGTAGATGACTAGATCCGGGTGTAATTTTAGAACCGATCCCATACTCACCGAGTGAGTCCAATCGCCTCTTACTCATAAGAGAACGACAACGAGCTAGCACAAGACACATGCAGACGTACTATGCACTACACACAAACAATCGACTCAAAACACACCACACAAACAAACCACACAAGAAAAAAAACACACTGACTCATGCACGACTCTAGACTAAGGTGGTGACATCAAGCCCACTAGGTGACGGCATCCTGGGCGGCCGGAGAGCCGTCCAACTCTCCCCCCCCCCAAGGCATAGTACTCATCGGCTAGTGCCTCATCGGCCACGTAATTGACATACTCAAACTGGGGAGGTACAGATTCTCAAACCCCTAGGGCTAGGGTGGTGCGAGCGGGACACTCGCTGGCAATGTGGCCAAACCCGTGACAGTGGAAACACTGCACTCTCGACCGACTACTCTCTCCTATAAAAGGGGCCTTACCCTTATCATCCCGTCGGGTAGGGGGTGAAGGCAGCAATGGGGGAGATGTAGGTGCATTGGACAATAGTGGAGGGGGTGCCGGTGCTAGAGGACGGGCTATAGGAGCCGGGGGACGGGTAACGGGTGCCAGTGGTCGGGGTGGAAATAGATCTCGGGGTGGAGGAGGGCGAGGTTGTGGAGCGAAGTGCTCCTGACGGGTGGGCTCCTGAGGTCGAGCCATGGGAGGCCGCTGATGTGGGCCTATGGAGTGACGGGGCTCGGTACTACGGAGAGGGGTGGGGCCCAACCGATGGCTAGACTCAAACTCTCCCTCGAATTGCTCTAACTCGAGAGCAACCTGGTATGCCTCTTCCAACATCTTGGCATTGCGGTGGAAAAGCTCATACTGATAGTGTGGCCGTAAACCACGTTGAAAGCGGGAAACGGGCATGGTACTCTCCTATGTGACACCACATCGTAGAAAGTACTCATCAAACTCCGTGATGTATTCGGAGACGGATCGGTCTCCCTGGCTAAGACTTTGCCATCTGTCGATGAGTCGCTGGCGGTATGTGGGAGGAAGGTACTTTTGCCGAAGTTTATTCTTCATCTCGGCCCATGTGTCAATCGGGGGTTCTAGCTGCTGAAGTAGCAGGCTCTCTACATTCTTCCAATAGGTTTGCGCCTGCCCCATGAGCTTCATGGTGGCAAATCGGACCCTTCGGCACTCCGACATATCATACCATTCAAAATAACGGTCCATGCCGAACTCCCAATCTAGGTAGACTTTCGGATCCAAAGACCCGTAAAAAGAGGGAGGGTCTGCTCGCACGGTCCTAAGGACCCTATCATCATCCTCATCTCGTTGTGGCTGAAAACCACGACGGCATTGACCATACCCCTCATAGGCATTGTCGGACCCATAGTCCTCGAGACCAAGGTCACGGTGCGGTAGTTCAGGAACCCGAGGAGGGGTGGGTGGAGGAGCCTATGGTGGCTGGTTTTGGGCCGCGGGAGCGGCCTGGACTTGGGCCATGGGAGCGGGTTGGACTTAGGCCACCGCGGGAGGAGGTGCGGGTGGGCCTTGGGCTGCTCCAGCAGGGTCCCCGTGTGACATCCTATCTAACCACCTAACGAGGTCTTGGACCGACCTGTTGGAGGTCTCCATGCGTCCCTCCATGGCTCTATGGCGACCATCCATATTATCGGAGAAAGTCCGAAAGTTAGCATCGGATTGGTCCAACCTAGTCATAATGGCCATCCCCGCCTCGTGTAGGGAGTGGAAGTCCCTCGAGGCGCCATCTCGTGGGTTAGCCATAGGGGAAGGGCGATGGTATTGGGTACCTCGCCGAGTGGGCATGCAACGACACGGACTAGGAAACACCGACTAATGCAAACACACACTAATATGATGCACCTAGACCTAAGCCAATATCTGGTACGTGGCGGAGGTAATCGACCCGAAGGTCACTCGCGCAAGTGTACGGCCTTCCCGATAGGCGTAGCCTAACGTTCGGATAACACCTTTTGATATACCAAATTATCGGGATGAAATGCCATTTAAAAACACTCTTTTTTTTGTTTTAGAAATGTGATGATCCTAGACTCGACTTAAACCGACTAATGGTTAGACGTAAATGACACTCTTTTTATTTACTTTTTTTTTTGTTTCTAGACACCCTAGACTCAACTCGCTCTGATACCAAATTGATGCGGGACGAGACCACGGACACGACAAGCCCACGATTGTCCCTTAACGAGGGAAGCGTCGGACGTGCACGGTTGAGAAACCGGTAGTGAGCTAGGGTGGTCGGCTCTCTCGTGTGCCCGGATCGGGTCACGGGACGGTCACGCTCTCTCTCGCAGCAGCGGTGATATGAAAATATACAGCAAGCTAGGTCCTAAAACATGCTCTCTAGCAGTGGCATATAAAGTATATATGAAAATAAGCGAAATGCCAAGCAAGGAGCGAATATGATACCTCCACGCGCTCGGCGTGGGGAAGACGGTCCCGGCCGAAACTCGTACTCCCAGAACAATACTACACAATATTACAGCAATACAAGTCGCTGCCCACTCCACGCAGGGAGGTAAAGGGATACACAATGGGGTCCGGGAGGACCGAATTCGGGTTGACGGGCGGCTTCTCGCGTTGATTCGGCAACACCCGAACTAGTGACGGTGGGGCCCACGTGCTGTCCGGAGGGGCCGTGTGGGACCCGATGGCATCGCTGTAGTGGAGGATGCCTGGAAGGGTGCTCCCTGGAGTGGAGGCGCGCTGGTTCACCGGCCGGAGGCCGGGCGGCTCCGATCGGCACCGGTCGGAACAACCGGCCACGGATCTGCAGCTTCTGGGTTTCAGCGTGCGTCCCGGCGAGAACGGACGTGGCGATCAGCCTCGATGTCGGATCGACACGAAACTAGCGCCTTTGGAAAGCTAACTTCAAATCCTTCAATCTAGGCCTGGAGATCTGGTCTGGATCTGGAAAGCTAACTTCAAATCCTTCAATCTAGGCCTGGAGATCTGGTCTGGATCTGCACGGATCTTGGCCTTAATGAATTTTTAAGTTGCTGTTGTACAGTGACCGGATTCTCAGATCTGTAGAGAACTTGTCTGAGAACTACCTTTGACCGATATGTGAACGTCCGAATCTGAAGTGGTCGTCTTCAGAAAAGTTGTAGGAAATCAAGCTAGGAAAACGGACATAGTTTTTATGAAAGGTTTGGAGGTGGCTGTGATTTGTTCTGATTTTTGAACTGGAAGGTGGTCGGATCTGGAATTTGGCTGAAAGCACTGTAGCAGAGATAGAACATGAATTTTGAAAAATGGATAGAAGGAGGATCAAAAATCAAGAAAAAATGGTGGATGTAGGGGATGATAGAGAGAACTCATAGTAAAATTGGTAGCCCTAACAAAAATAAAAAAGAAGGTCGGAGATGGGAAACTCAGAGCTACTGTCACTGTAGACAGAGACAGGACAGATCTGGGAGTGATTGAAGACCGAAATTGCAAAAATATCAAACGAAGGATTTTCGACCTGAATGTTTTTGTGGATGATGGGATGGAAGATAGGAACACACCATAAAAATTACAAACCACGAAGAGGTCGTGGCTGGTATCAGGAATTTTGAGAAGACACCTCTATCCAACAGGACAAAAAACCGAAGACGGATTCGCGGCGGCTCGAAGGCGGCACGAACGGCGGCGGCGGCGGCACCAATGAAGATCAAAGGTTGAGAGGGGGAGATAGAAGATTGAAACACTCTAGAATGGGGGGTTTGAGGAGAGGAAACCAGGGGGAGAGGGCTGGGGCGCAAGAGCCTTCTTGGCTTACACACAATTTTTTTCGATTTTTCCTTAATTTTCACATGAAAATACATGGTTTTATATGCTTCCAACCAAATCTAACGTCCACCCTTAGATCTAGGGATGAGAGATAGATGGTCTGGATTGCATGTGAATAACACACAAAAATTAATAAACTAATAAGAGGAGAGGGGCGCCCCCTTGACCAAGGATAGAAGGTTGAATGGGGGTAGGTGGCCAACCATGGAATCTTGACCCATTTAACCCCATGTGTCCATATGACCAGCCCACCCTTCTAGATGTCTACCTAGGAAGGTTGACCAGGCCCACAAGGTGACATGGACCAATGGGAAAGGGCTGAGGGCCCCCTTGCTGGTCCTACTACATAATTGCATAAAAACCCACACAATCTATGGGAATGACTCCTTGGCTTATAAAGCCTTACATTTGCGTACATACTTTCCCAAGGATATAAACAGAAACTAAAAGGACATAAATGCAAAATAAAAAGTATGGGCTCGGTGTCGATTCCCATCATCCTGTAATGGCAACCTCGGGGACATAATTGGCTAGGGCACGAAGACTTGCGCCAGAGAAGGGCAAATTCATTGGCAAGGATGAATGCCAACGCAAAGGATGGAATTGATGTCGATTCAGGCATAAGGCCCGTAATGGCAATATGACATATGAGCTGGCTAGGGCACGAATCCCGTTGCCGCTAAGCTGTGTATTCACAGACATGGGGTTAATGCCTGTTCAAAGGAAAGAGTTTTCTTTACCCTCACGGGTGTAAGGTCCATCGAGGGCATTTATGGGGGTGGTTTTCAAGGCAAGGCTCTTTTCATCCACGTGGATGTAAGGTCCGTTGGATGCCTTGTAAATAGTGTTCATGGGCATGAGTTTAATACCCGAGCAAAGAAAGGGTTTTCTTCCTCCAGACAGACGTAAGGTCTGTTGGAGGCCATACGAGTAAAATTCACGGGTATAGGGTTGATACTCGAGCAAAGAAGAGGTTTTCTTTACCCAGAAGGATGTAAGGTCCGTTTGAGGTATTATGACCTGGTGGGACTTGTTGCATCCCTATGGTTTTGATGATGTCTCACACTATAAATCAATCTACTATCTCTAGATTTATGCTGGTTCATCATGTAAGTGAGTACAGTTCATATGATGCTTCATTAGTTCATCTATCTACACTCTGCTTAGTTAGAATGAACAGTAGTGGGTCGACCCACCCTTGCTGATGCGTCGACCCATCATAACACTGCCTATCTGGGTATCAAAGTCTGTACATCAGCTTGATCGTAGTAAGTCTGTACAGCATGCCTTAGTGTTCATATCATTAAGTCTGTACACTGGATATCATCTTCAAGTCTGTACATCGGGCACCTTCTAACTGAAGTCTATACACTGGTCTTAATATTCTAAGTCTGTACACTGCCCGACCAGTTAAGTCTGCACATTGCCAAAGTCAGTACAACTCAACTCTATACATCTTTCCAAGCTTCAACTCTATACACTGGATTGTCAAGCTTCATGTCTATACACTGGTTTGTCTAAACTTCAACTCTATACATCTGATTACTGTTGCAGTGTTCACCAAGTCTATACATCGCCTTCAAACCTTCAACTCTATACACTGCTACAGGAACCAAGTCCATACACTCTCCCATTCAAATCCTTCTAAGTCTGTACATCGTCTTCGCATCTACAAGTCTATACACTGGACTTCATTTTACCAAGTCTATACACTGGACTTTGTTTTACCAAGTGTGTACACTTCATACCTTTTCCTACGCTTTCCTGGTCAAGTCTATACAGCGCTAAGTCTCTACATTGCATTCAGCTTACACGTTCAAAGCCTCAAAGTCTGTACAGCGTGAAGTCTAAACATTAGCTCAGGGGCTTCAAGTCTCTACATTGAACTGTTCTTCAAAGTCTATACAGTGGCTTCGAATCGGCAAGTCTGTACATCGGCTTCATTCACTCAAGTCCATACATCCACAGTGGGTTATCAAGTCCATACATCCACAGTGGTACTTCTGTGTCTGTACAACACTGAAGCCTTCACAAGTCTGTACACTACTTGAGCCTCACCAAGTCTATACATTGCTTCAAGCGATTCAAGTCTATACAGCCTGCTTTCACATTCAGTGTCTGTACATCGATCTTACAGCCGATCGTCTCATTCAGAACTTTGCAAGTCTGTACAGCCGAGCGTCTCATGCATCGTCTCACTCTGGCAAAGTCTATACACTGGCTCAAGCTTGTCGAAGTCTATACATCACCGTTGGGCATCAAGTCAATACACTATTCACCGTCTTATTAAGAGTCTTACACCATCAAGTCTGTACATTGCGAACAGTGCATCTCTTCCTCAAAGTCTGAACACTGGCCTCTTGCTTCAAGTCTATATATTGGGTTCTCCGACCACAACTCTATACATTCGGTTGTTATATCTTGAGTCTATACAGTGCTCACAGCACACTCGTTCCAAGTCTGTACACTGGTTAGGCTTCGTGAAGTCTATAGAGTGACTGAAGCTTTGTAAAGTTTACACATTGGTAAGGCTCGTTTGAATTGTTCATCACATGTCTATACACTGCCATTCATGAGCTTATTCATTAAGTCTATACACTCTCTCATGTTGTACACACTTATTCAGTTGCTGTTTCTGAAGTATATACACTTGTGTTAATAGCCTGAACTAACTAAGTATATACATTCCTTCTGTCTATGTCTGCAGGCGATTCAGGCTGATGATTGGGCACGTGCACCGAGGTTGACACCTGGCACGTGATCCAAGAAACCAGGAACATGACACGTGGATGACAACCCAGTCAGGATGCTGCCATGTGGTCAAAATTCAAATGATCTGGCAAAAAGTTCATGGGCGGGAACCTGGCAGCCACATGCCCAATATCTGCTATAAATATGGAGCTTCGTCCTTCAATAGAAGGGTGATCGTGAAAAGAAAAGGCAGAAGCCATTTGTGTGAGACTGCACGATCCAGAAAGGAAAAAGAGCAGAGAGTTCCATAGTGTCTAGATCCGAGAGGAGTATGTTCGAGAGAGAGAGAGCAGTGTCTATGGTTTGATGAATTGCTTCCTTTGAAGCTACATTTGTATTGGTTTCAGAACCGACTGCTTCTTCGTTGGTCTTTGTTTCTATTTTGTTTTCTTTTTATTTTGTTCATTCTTCTGATTCGAATTGGTTCTCCTCCGGTGTGTGGAGGAAGGGAGTGTTACTCCGGTTTCCCTCTGGGTTGCAGAGGAAGAGAGATCGGTGATCTCTGGTGTTGCTAGTGACAGGTTGTCATTAGCAGGTTCCCTCCGGTGTGTGGAGGAAGGGAGAGGTGTCTCCGGTTCTGTTCTAGCTGGTAGCTGGAACAGGTTTCAAGTTCTGTGGGTAGCAGAGCTTGGTTGAGGGATTTGTTTTCCTTGGTTGTTCAAGCTGTGTGGCAGCATGTTGTTCGCAGACTGAGTCTACAGTGTTCTAGCATTATCTAGTGGAATCCTCATTCTAGTTGGAGTGAGGGGTGGATGTAGATTGCGGACTACAATCGAACCACCTAAAAACTGAGTGCCTCTTCTGTGGTTTGCTGTTATTATCTGCGCTCTCCATCTGCTTGTCTCTTTGCTTCCATGTGATCAGTTCTTCATTCTCATTTACTTATACTGTCTTGTTTGGTGACTGCGTTTGCATTTCTCTGTGTGCGGGTTCAGGAGGGGTGTAAGCAATAGAATTAATTTTCCGCCTATGTTTTTTACAAATTGGGAGTGATCTATTCATCCCCCCCCTTCTATATCACTCTTGATGCGCTAACATTTGGTATCAGAGCAGGTTTACGCCATGTGGACCAACGGTCAAGGAAATGCCAGTGGTCCTAGAACCTTCATGGCCGAAGGTCAATCCATTAGTCGCCCTCCGTATTTTGATGGTAGTAACTATCTATTTTGGAAGAACATGATGGAAGTGTTTATCAGGGCTCAGAGCCCTAAACTGTGGAGAGTAATTACTGTGGGGCCATATGATCTGCCACCAAATGAGGACGCTTGGACAGATGACCATGTCAAGCTCTCTTCACTCAACTGGACGGCGCTGAACATCATCCAGTGTGCTGTTCATCCAGAGGAATATGCCCGTATATCTGACTACAAGACTGCCAAGCGAATGTGGGATGAGCTGCAATTGATCTATGAAGGTACAGCTCAAGTGAAAGCCTCGAAGGTAAACCTCTACACTTCTAAGTATGAAATGTTTAGGATGAATGCAGATGAGAATATAACTGAAATGTATGCCAGGTTGTCCTTGATCACAAACACACTTAAAGGGCTAGGGAAGGATCTTGCTGAGGTAGATATAGTCAGGAAAATTCTTAGATCTTTATCCCCGGCATGGCACACTAAGGTCATTGTGATTGAGGAGTCAAAAGATCTGACTATCTTGACTGTGAATGAACTCATAGGATCCCTTATGACCTATGAGATGAATTTCCAAGGAGGTGGAGAAGGAAGTGAGAGGAAGGCTAAGAATGTGGCTCTAAGGGCATCCTGCAACAAGGGTAGCAACAGCGGGAGCAGCAGCAGTAGTCCCGAGTCCGAGTCTGAGCTTGAAGGTTTTTCAAATCTCGACCAGGAGGAGCAGACAATGCTCACTAGACAGTTCAGAAAGTTTTTGAAGAAAAAGGGAAAGACCTTTAGGAAGAAGAAGCCACACTCTTTTAACAAGAATGCTGAATTTACCAGTTACAGGGATAGAAATCCTAAGAGACTGACTTGTTTTAATTGTAACAAACAGGGTCACATGAGAGGCGAATGCCCAGACCTCCAGAAGAAGGGTCCCTATCTTCAGAAGAAAAACATAAAGGTGCAGAAGAAGAAGAAGCCACAGGCAATGGTCTGCACATGGAGCGAGGAAGAAGAAGACCCCGAAGACACTTCCTCAGAAGAATATGAAGATGGAATTTGCCTTATGGCAAACAGTGAAGAGGAGGTAATAAATATTTTTGAAAATTTCTCAATTGATGACTGGGAGGATGCTTATGGTGAATTGTTAGATAAATTTAATTCTCTTAGTAAAGAGCACAGAGTTCTGAAAAGAAAATTTAACACAAATGTTGAAGAACAAACTCTGGTCTGTGAGGAAAATGAGAAGCTAAAAGAACAACTAGAAGAAATGACCTCACTAAGGAAAGAAAATGATAAGCTCAAGGGAGAAATTCAAGAAAGTCAAAATCAGATCAATGAATTCAAAACTAAAATTGAAGAAAGCATGAATGAAATTAGAGTGAACTCAGAGAAATATGAAGCTGTGAAGAAAGTAAATGCTGAACTCCTAAAAAATTCTGAGTCCCTTCAAAATGAACTGGAAGACAAACAGAAAGTCTTAGAAAAGTTTGTCCAAGGAAAAACTAGTTTAGATGCTATACTAGGGACTAGGGTCAACTTCAATAAGGAGGGTCTAGGCTAGGACCCAACCAATAAGAGACCCTTGCAACTCAAGACCATCACCTTTTGCCCGGAGAAGGGAAAAGAGAAGCTGGACACACCATCCAGCTCAAACAGCACTAAGGGAATTCAAAGTCCTAAAGAAAATAAAAAAACCAGTGCTGGACAACCATTTAAGATGGGAATGAATTTTATGAAGAATATCACTAAGTCCACTCACCAGAACACAAATGGTAGATGGACCAAGAAAGTGAATCAGAATAAGAGCTGGAATTACAACAATCAGATGAGTCCAAACAGGACCTACTGGAGAAATAATTTTCATGGTCAAAAATATGTTAATCAACAAGCTTACAGGAAATTTCCTAGGAATAGGAAGACTAATGAGTGGAATAGAACTCACTTCTCTAGTCCAGCTGGATTCAACTTTAATAAACCAGAAAGGAAGGTGCCAGAGAAAACCATGCTAAAGCAAATCTGGATACCTAAACACTTGATCAGAGATTTGAACAATGTCTTTGGACCCAACTCATCTTGGGTTCCAAATCACTCTGCTTGATGTATTTGTGTAGGTCGGCCTGGCAGCTGAAGACAACAAGTGGTGCCTCGACAGTGGCTGCTCTAGGCATATGACAGGAGACCGATCCAAGTTTAGCAAGATAGAGATGAAACCAGGGGGTCTGGTCAAGTTTGGAGGAAAGAACAAAGGTAAAATAATTGGAGTTGATACAGTAGGTAAGTCTTCCACAAACTCCATTGAAAAAGTCTTACTTGTGGAAGGGCTTCAACACAACCTGATTAGTATTAGTCAGTTATGTGACAGGGGTCACAGGGTTGTATTTGATGATAGTTCATGCAAAATCCTTGAAATAAATTCTGATGTGGTTAAATTTGTAGCCAACATGATTAATAATGTCTACATTGTAGACTTAGATGAGGAATCTAAATCTACTATTTGCTTATCTGTCAACTCTGAAAATGATGCTTTTGAATGGCATAGACGTCTAGGTCATGCTAGCTTTACAACTTTAAATAAATTGGTCAAGCATGATTTAGTTAGAGTCATGCCTAGAATTAAATTCAACTCAATATCAAAAGCATGTGATGCCTGTGCTCTAGGCAAACAGACCAGAAATTCCTTTAAATTAAGATCTGAGCCATTGTCTTCTAGACCAATGGAACTTCTTCATATGGACCTTTTCGGTCCCACTAGAACTCAGAGTCTTAATGGAAACAGGTTTGGCTATGTCATCATAGATGACTTCTCTAGATATTCATGGATATTTTTCGTAGCAAATAAGAGTGATGCATTTCAAAAGTTTAATCTATTTTTCAATAAGATCAAACAAGAAGGGAAATACAAGGTCTGTTCTATTCAATCTGACCATGGAGGTGAGTTTGAAAACTCCATGTTTACTGATCTTTGTGAAAAAGAGGGACTAACTCACAGGTTTTCTTCTCCCAGGACACCTGAACAGAATGGGATTGTGGAGAGAAGAAATAGAATTGTGGTGGATATGGCCCGAACCATGTTGATTGAAAGTAAATTACCTAGAAGTTTTTGGGCAGAAGCGGCCAATACAACAACTTACATAATCAACAGGGCCATGGTAAGACCCATTCACAAGAAAACACCCTATGAGCTTCTAAAAGGTAAGAAACCAAACTTGTTTCATTTCAGAATTTTTGGAGCAAAATACTTTATTCATAACAATGATAAGAAAGATTTAGACAAGTTTGAAACTAAAAGCTCCCCAGGAATATTCTTGGGTTACTCTGAAGTGTCAAGGGCATATAGGGTATTTAACATATCAGATCAGAAAGTGGAAGAGTTTCCACACATCCTTTTTAGTGAAAAGAAAGATGTTTCTAATGTTGAAAATCTTGACAGGGATTCCAATCATGATGGGGATTTTCTAGAAGACCAACAAGAAGAAGATAAGACTCAGCCGAGTGGAGAAACAAATTCCCCCAATCAGGAAGGGCCAAGAGAAACAGGTGAGTCTTCAACAAATGTTAGATTTCTTAAAGACCATCCATTAGATAATGTCATAGGCCATCCTGAAGATCCTCTTCGAACTAGGTCTCATTTTAGAAATGTGAACAATGATGACTTAATTGTTTTAGTCTCACAAATTGAACCCAAAACAGTAGAAGAGGCCCTGGCTGATCAAGCTTGGGTCAATGCTATGTGTGAGAAATTAGGTCAGTTTGAAAGGAATAATGTCTGGGAGCTTGTCCCAAGACCAGATGGTATTAATATCATAGGAACCAAGTGGGTGTTCAAAAATAAGATGAATGAAGATGGAATCATCTCGAGGAATAAGGCCAGATTAGTAGCCAAAGGCTACTGTCAGGAATTCGGTGTAGACTTTGATGAATCCTATGCACCTGTTGCTAGGATGGAAGCTATAAGATTGCTGCTTGCCTTTGCTTGTTCAAAGAATATAAAACTCCAACAAATGGATGTTAAAAGTGCCTTTTTAAATGGAGTCATTAAAGAAGAAGTGTTTGTTGAATAACCTCCTCGATTTCAATACTCTCCTCAACCTAACCAAGTTTTCAGGTTAAACAAAGCCTTGTATGGTCTAAAGCAGGCTCCAAGAGCATGGTATGAAAGATTGACTGAATTTCTTATCAGTAAGGGCTACAAAAGAGGTAAAGTTGATCAAACTTTATTTACCAAGGGCTTGAATAGAGATCTCATCATAGTTCAGGTATATGTAGATGACATTGTATTTGGATCAACTAAGTATGAACTATGTGATGAATTTTTTACCATGATGTCTGCTGAATTTGAAATGAGCTTGGTTGGTGAACTAAAATATTTTCTTGGATTGCAGGTACAGCAGCTAGAGGGCGGGTGCTTCATCAACCAAACCAAATACACAATGGAACTGTTCAAGAGGTTTGGTATGGAAAACTTAAAGCACATTACAACACCCATGGGCACCAATACATCACTGGATGCAGATGAGACAGGTAAAGAAGTAAATGCCAAACTTTATCGAGGTATGATTGGATCACTTCTTTACTTGACAGCCTCTAGACCTGATATACAATTCAATGTAGGAATGTGTGCAAGGTATCAGTCTAGACCTACTGAATTACACTTAGCTGCAGTTAAAAGAATCTTCAGATATTTATCAGCTACTCATTCTCTTGGTTTATGGTATCCTGCATCTCACACATTTAACTTAGTTGCATACACAGATGCTGATTATGCAGGATGTAAACTAGAAAGGAAAAGCACTAGTGGTCATCGTGAATTCTTGGGTGGGTGTTTAGTGTCTTGGGGCTCCAAGAAACAACATTTTGTGGCCCTCTCCACTGCAGAAGCTGAATATGTGGCTGCAGGGAGTTGTGGAGCACAAGTCATATGGATTAAACACCAGCTTCAGGACTACCAAGTAGACCTAAGGTGCACACCAATCTACTGTGATAATACTAGTGCCATCAATATTGCTAAAAATCCTGTTTTGCATTCACGAACCAAACACATAGAGATAAGACATCATTTTATAAGAGATGAGGTGTCTAAGAATAATTTTGAACTGATTCATGTAGGCACAGATAATCAGATTGCTGACATATTCACAAAACCTCTGGATAATGAAAAATTCACCACATTAAGAAGAGAATTAGGCTTATTCAAGTTGTCTTAATTATGAAGCATGTTCTTATTGTGAGGGGGAGTTGTGTTTGTCTGATGTTGAGCCTTATGTCATGCTGGTTTAAGGGGGAGTTCAGAATGTCTGCTGGTTAGCTTTCAGGAATGCTTTGAGTGAGGGGAAGCTTTGAGATTATGCTGGATTATTTTATTGAGGAATGCTATGTCTTAGGGGGAGCTGAGTTGAAATGTGAGAAGAGAAGTCCTTTGACAGATTCAAAAGGATTGTCCAGATGTGTAACTTTGCTGGTTTTTGCATGACTGATCTAGTGTGGTTCTCTCAGACACTAGAGTGTCACTTATGTAACAACCCTGATAAATGAATATTGAAATAAAATTAAAAACATATATATTACAGAAGTAATACAGAAAATAAAACATTTTACAAATAACGCCTCTTAGTAAGGCGTTAATTTAAAAAGAAACGCCTCTATATACGGCGTGACTAAAGAAAGGACGCCCTCACCTGACGGCGTCAAAACCCAACGCCAAAAAAGGGCAAGGCCAAGAAACGCCCCTTTCTTGGGCGTGTTTCAAAAATAAGGAACGCCCTTCTGCAAGATGTTTCTTAATAAACGACCTAAACAAGGTCGTCAATTCAAGAATGGACGCCCTGACCTAAGGCGTTAATTCCATTCGTGAACCATTCGAACCCAGAACTTATCCAGGGTAAGTGATAAGCATTAGAAAGAGTTCAAACGTGGTAATGACTCTATCATAGAAGTATTACTTCCACACAATCACCAACCCTACTAGGACACCCAAAAATCCTATAAAAACTCTCGTTCATCTAAACCCTAAACCTATTTGATTCGTTCGTCTGCAGAGGTACGTAAGAGGAGCATTCCTTCTTATTTTCCTTAAATCCCTACGTCTGTTACATGAAGAACTAACAGTTCTTCATCTTCTTCTGTTACAGGTTAAGAAGCCCCTACGTTTTGAAGAAGCATAGTTCTTCATCCGAGTAAAAATTATTTACCTTCGTATGATGTTCAGATCACAAAGAAACTGATACAGTTTCTTTATTTTTAACTGCAGTTCTTCTTCTACAATCAAAGCCATCGTCTTCTTCCATCAACCAATAGCCGTGGTCTTCAGGAGCCTAATCGAGCATCATCCTCTGCTAGTCAAACCCCTCACGGTCATCTTCAAATCCATTATTAAGGTAGGTTTTCTCAAGTCACTGTAGCCCAAATAAAATAATGCAAGATATATGTATAAGCATGGCATGCATACAGTTTTATTATGTTCTGCAATATTTTGAAAGAAACGCCCCTGTCAAGGGCGCTAATTTACAAGACACGACCATGCCCAGGTCGTCAATTTCATATTTGACGCCCTGTACACAGGCGTTAATTTCATGTAAATGTTAATCACCCACCTTAAGAACTGATTATCTATGAAATCATGACTATAAACAATGCATGATCCTCTGTCTTCAACCTGCTAACGTTACTGTCCTGATATTATCTTCGTTCCTCTGTTATCCTGAAATTATTACTGTCCTTCAAAAACTTTAAGTAACGACCTTGACAAAGTCGTTTTACACATGTTAACGCCCTGCCATAGGGCGTAAATTGAAAAGACACGCCCCTTCCTAGGGCGTTTATCGGTCAAAATCCTAAAATACATATATTCTGTAATATAGAATTAAACAGTAACGCCCCTTGCCAGGGCGTGTTTTAGACAAATCGTGAAAAATTATTGAAATTCTGTCAAATATATAAATAATGAGATGCCTGTTACTGTAGTCGTCAACTCTTTAAGAAACGACCCCATCCAGGGCGCGTTTTAGATAAATTACTGAATTATTGGAAATTCTACAAAACGGAACATATGTAAACGCCTTTCTCTTAGGCGTTACTTACTTTAGAAACGACTTGACCTAAGTCGTTATTTTCTGTAAACTGATTTTTATCCGGATTCTATAACCGATGGGTTCATATTATACATATACGTATATATCGGCACTATTCTCCACTCCGTGAGTATAGTCCCACTTTTCACGTTGTTTCATCGATCACACTCAACTCTCATTGACATACAAGCTCTCCATTGGACATTCCGTTCCTTTGGACTAGCGAGTTAGTCATAGAGACCTCCGTAAGACTCCTCGTAGCCTTGGATTCCCTCAAGGCCGACTGAGCAGGTTGTACCCTAAAAACTCATTACACCATTGATGCCATGTCAATCTAAAGAAACATGGTATACCGGCCCTTATGATTATACAAAGAGTATATCATAAGAAATTCTTAATGGGATGATGATATCATGCCATATCATGTCATTCTTGGAAACCTCAATTCTATGATAAGAATGAGGGTATCTTACCTTTGATATACTGTTCATGTGGACCTCAATTCTATATATAGAATGTCCATATCGATTTGTCATGGTACCTAAGTTAAGGGAACCTAATTCCACCTAGTTTCATCGATAATCGTGATTATACCGTTATTATCGCCAATCTATGTCCTTTGTCATATTTTGGACTCTATTCTATCAAAGTTGTCGTACGTGTCTACAAACTTGATTATTGAAATTCTATGTTGGCTATAAACAAGAGTGGATGTCAAAACACATGATAAATGCCTGCGCATATAGGGCCTGATCTGGTCCTGGGAGGAGCACCCGAAAGTACTTGTGCCCATGGGAGTTAACATGATAAGGTATCTGGCATTATACCGAGTACTTGACTTGCTTGATTGGACATTCCACACACATCTTGTACTTGAATCGTACTTGACTTGACATGAAATGCGTGGCCCGCAAAAGGGTAATTTACTTGCTTGATACATGATAGCCAAAGTTCTTGACATGACTTGTTAAACGTACTTGCTTGAATATCTTGAATAAACTTGTTATCTTGTTGAAAGTTCATGATTAGGTTCATCGTATGTTCTTGATATTACATTCTCTCTATCTTGTCGTTTTATGCGAGCATGCATAGCTTTATCGCATTCATGAAAATGTAATTACTTAAACCCCTTGCTAGTACTTGAGATATAATTTCCTACTGAGCGTTCGCTCATCCCGTTTGTCCCTTTTTACTTTTCAGGTAAGTCCGACGACGATGGAAGTCAATCGGATGGGAATGGCCATGAGTGAAAGTGCTAGAGCTGCTCAAGTGTCATCTAGTCTTTTCTATATTTTCTTGAGTCAACTATGTACTTTTCTTTTTATTAAACAGAGTATTGGATTTGTAATAGTCTATTATAAAGGAATAAAGGATTGGGTTATCTTGCTATTTTGCGCATCTCTGTCTTTGTATCGAATATACGACCACTCTAATTGACATGATTGATATAGACACGTCGCGCACCTCCGGGTATCTTCCGCGCTCGGGGCGTGACAGTCTTTGCGGTATCAGAGCCTAGGGTATTCAATTCCTAGGAAAAACCCAAGTCCAAGGATAAGTTGAACCTTTAAACCAGTGAGATTGGGTAGAACCAAGGGTTAGATTTAACATAGTGTACGAGTCTTTAAATACGATCACGTACTAATATAGTTATTGTAATTGTAGGATAATGGCTGCCGAACGTGCTCAATGGCGCAACATGCAGCGTACCCTTCAAGGGATGACCCAAGTGCTACAACAGGTAGCACAAGGTGGTGCTCCACGAGCTGGAAGCTTACACCAAGCATTTAAGAACATGAATCCCCCGAAGTTCACGGGATCGACCGATCCGGACGATGCCGAGCATTGGGTTCGGGAAACCGAACGCATATTCCATGTCATGCAATGCACGGATCAGGATAAAGTTCTATTAGCTACATTCCAGTTAGAGAAAGATGCTAGGTGCTGGTGGGAGTCTATTGAAGCAACCATCGATCCTACTCAAGTAACATGGGAAGAATTTGTGGAATACTTCAATGCTAAATATTTCTTGGACCGAGTCCAAGAAAAGAAGGCTGCAGAATTCGCTGCATTAAAACAACGATCTTCATCATTAGCAGATTATGAAGCTCAGTTCTCCAGGTTGTGTAGATATGCTAAGCATCTTATTAGCACGGAGAAGATGAAAGCCCGTAGATTTCTTAATGGGCTTAGGCCCCACTACATTACTCAACTGGCGCCTATGGACATCCAAGTTTATTCCGAAATAGTGCGCCGAGCTCAATTACTTGAAGATGCCACGGAACTATCTGATAGGATCCGTGGGAAAGATAAGAAGGAGCAAGTCACAAGTTCGGGTTCTTTCAAACCCAACTTTAAGAAGAGGCCCAATAATGGAGGTTCATCCTCTCAAGATTCCAAGTTCAAGAAATCCAAGCCCTTCTCTATCACCACTACACCTTCTAATACAGTATGCAAGCATTGTGACAAGGCTGGTCACAAGACCGAAGAATGCTGGAGGAAATTAGGAGCTTGTCTCCGTTGTGGGAGTCGCGAACATCGGATTCCCGATTGTCCATTAATGAATGACCAAGCCGGTGACGGCAAACGCCCGGTGACGAAGAATGCTCGTCTTCATGCAATCCAGGAGACCGAACCTGAAGAAGGCGGATTAGTGGAAGGTACATTGAAAATTTGTTCCAAAAGTGCTTATGTCTTATTTGACACGGGTGCATCGCATTCCTTTATTTCTAAGAAGTTTGCCGACCCGTTACCGTTAGAACCAGAATGGATAAAAATAGTCCTAACTACTCCTCTGGGAAGTGAAAATGATATTACTCATCACTATCAAAACTGTGAGGTAATGGTTCAAGGTAGGAATTTACCTATAGATCTCATATGCCTCGATCTAAAGGAGTATGATGTTATACTGGGAGCGGACTGGTTATCCAAATACCATGCAACGGTTGATTGCCGCAATAGCCAAATTACTTTTAAAGATTTTCCAGAATTAGTCTTTTCTCGTCCCAAGAGTCGGAGCAAATCCCCTCTTATTTCGGCTCTTCGAGCAAGCAAGCTCGTCAGGAAAGGATGTGTATCCTTCCTTGCATTTGTCACAGTTAAGGAAACAAAGGACACTAAGATAGAAGACATTCAGGTAGTGCAAGAATTTTCAGACGTATTTCCGGAAGATTTGCCGGGATTACCCCCTCAAAGGGAAGTGGCCTTCACCATTGACTTAGTCCCTGGTGCTGATCCAGTTTCAAAGGCACCCTATAGAATGTCCCCGGCTGAACTCAAAGAGTTGAAGGAGCAGTTGATGGAACTGATTCGAAAAGGGTTTATTAGACCAAGTACTTCCCCGTGGGGAGCACCAGTCTTATTTGTGAGGAAGAAGGACGGATCCATGAGATTGTGCATCGACTATCGACAGTTGAATCATCTCACTATCAAGAACAAGTATACACTGCCGAGAATCGATGAGTTATTTGATCAGATTTCAGGATCCAAATATTTTTCCAAAATTGATCTCAGGTCAGGATATCATCAATTAAGAATCAAGGATGATGACATTCATAAGACTGCATTCAGAAGCAGGTATGGCCATTACGAATTTGTTGTTATGCCTTTTGGACTAACAAATGCCCCTGCTGCCTTTATGCAGTTAATGAATAGCATATTCAGGCCTTATCTAGATCAATTTGTTGTGGTTTTCATTGATGATATATTGATATATTCCAAGACTAAGGAAGAACATGTAAAGCATTTGAGGATTGCATTGCAAGTCTTGAGGACAAATCAATTATATGCAAAACTCAGCAAGTGTGAATTCTGGCTTGAAGAAGTGGCTTTTCTAGGACATGTGATTTCACGAGATGGATTATCTGTTGATCCATCAAAGGTTGAAGCTGTTAGAAACTGGGGAAGACCAACCAATGCTAGCGAGATCAGAAGTTTCTTAGGTCTTGCAGGCTATTATCGGCGATTCATCAAAGATTTCTCTAAGATCGCCGTACCACTTACAAGATTAACACGCAAGGAGATCCGATATGAATGGAGTGAGGAATGTGAAAGAAGTTTTCAAACTCTCAAGGATCATCTCACTACAGCTCCGGTGTTAGCTCTACCAATAGAAGGAGAGAAATTCAAGGTTTACACAGATGCTTCTGGCATTGGCCTCGGATGTGTCCTAATGCAACAAGGAAAGGTCATAGCATACTCTTCACGTCAACTGAAGAAGCATGAGGAGAATTACCCCGTCCATGACTTAGAACTGGCCGCGGTGGTATTTGCCCTAAAGATATGGAGACACTACTTATATGGAGTGCAGTTTACTGTATACTCCGATCACAAGAGTCTCAAATATCTATTCTCACAAAAGGAGCTAAACATGAGACAAAGACGCTGGCTAGAATATCTCAAGGACTTCGACTTCAATATACAATACCATCCCGGAAAGGGTAATTATGTTGCTGATGCCCTTAGTCGAAAGCCGAGAGCAATGATAGCCAATTGTATGATACAAGAATGGAGGTTGCTAGAACAATTCTCCGAGCTCAATAAGCTTGGACAAGGAAGCCAAATTTGTCACATTATCTCATGTAAGCATACAGTCAGATTTATTATCTGAGATACAAGCCCTTCAGGATGATGATCCTATATTAGTGGAAATCAAAGGCAGATTAGAAGGACAATCTGATTTTCAACTAACTTCTGATGGAAGATTATTATTCAAAGGTAGAACTTGTATACCCGACTGTCCGGAATTAAAGAAGAAGATCTTAGATGAAGCTCACCGATCAAGGTACAATATTCATCCAGGATCAACCAAAATGTACCAAGATGTAAAGAGGAACTTTTGGTGGCCCAATATGAAAAGAGAAATAGCGGACTATGTATCACGCTGTCTCACATGCCAACAGGTCAAGGCGGAACACCAAAAGCCTGCTGGAAAACTACATCCTCTAGATATTCCTAAGTGGAAGTGGGAGGATATTGGTATGGACTTCATCATGGGTTTATCTAAATCAAAAGGAGGACATGATGGAATCTGGGTTATCATTGACCGATTAACTAAATCGGCACATTTCTTGCCAATAAAAAGCCGATGGTCAATTGATGTGCTAGCTGCACTGTACATCAAGGAAATAGTCAGGATACATGGAATTTCTGTCTCAATCGTGTCTGACAGAGATCCCCGTTTTACTTCTCATTTTTGGAAGGGATTACAACATTCGATGGGAACAAGGCTCAACTTTAGTACTGCTTTCCACCCACAAATGGATGGTCAGACCGAGAGAACAAACCAGGTTGTTGAGGATATGCTTAGAGTATGCATCATGGACTTTGGAGGGTGCTGGCACGATCATTTGCCACTAGTGGAATTTGCATATAATAATAGCTACCAAGCTAGTATCCAAATGGCACCTTTCGAAGCTTTATATGGAAGGAGTTGCCGATCACCCTTATGCTGGAACGAAGTTGGGGAAAAAAATGACTATTAGATCCAGACATGGTAAGGGATACAACTGAGAAGATACAAGTAATCAGAGAAAGATTGCAAGTTACTCAGACGAGACAAAAGGCTTATGCTGATACAAGAAGGAGAGATCTTGAATTCCAAATCGGAGATCATGTATTTCTCAAGATATCGCCTGGACGTGGCATACGAAGATTTGGTGTTAAGGGCAAGCTTACGCCATGATTCATCGGACCATTCGAGGTACTTGAAAGAGTTGGCGAGGTTGCTTATCGCATCGCGTTGCCTCCTCAATTGTCCGAGGTACATAATGTATTTCACATATCTATGTTGAAGAAGTATGTGCACGATCCATCTCATATTATTGAACATGGAGATCTGGTGATCCAGAAAGATCTCACCTATTAACAGAAGCCTATGAGATTTTGGATCGAGAAATACGAGCTCTAAGGAATAAGGTTATTCCCATGCTCAAGGTGCAATGGAATGAGAATCCGGAACACGAAGCGACATGGGAGATCGAGGAATCTATGAAGAAACGATTTCCCGAGTTATTCTAAGAGGTATATGTTCTACACTCTCCACGTGTATAATTATATATATTGAATTTGGGGACCAAATTCTTTTTAAGGGGAGGAGGGTGTAGCAACCCTGATAAATGAATATTGAAATAAAATTAAAAACATATATATTACAGAAGTAATACAGAAAATAAAACATTTTACAAATAACGCCTCTTAGTAAGATGTTAATTTAAAAAGAAACGCCTCTATATATGGCGTGACTAAAGAAAGGACGCCCTCACCTGACGGCGTCAAAACCCAACGCCAAAAAAGGGCAAGGCCAAGAAACGCCCCTTTCTTGGGAGTGTTTCAAAAACAAGGAACGCCCTTCTCCAAGACGTTTCTTAATAAACGACCTAAACAAAGTCGTCAATTCAAGAATGGACGCCCTGACCTAAGGCGTTAATTCCATTCGTGAACCGTTCGAACCCAGAACTTATCCAGGGTAAGTGATAAGCATTAGAAAGAGTTCAAACGTGGTAATGACTCTATCATAGAAGTATTACTTCCACACAATCACCAACCCTACTAGGACACCCAAAAATCCTATAAAAACTCTCGTTCATCTAAACCCTAAACCTATTTGATTCGTTCGTCTGCAGAGGTACGTAAGAGGAGTATTCCTTCTTATTTTTCTTAAATCCCTACGTCTGTTACATGAAGAACTAACAGTTCTTCATCTTCTTCTGTTACAGGTTAAGAAGCCCCTACGTTTTGAAGAAGCATAGTTCTTCATCCGGGTAAAAATTATTTACCTTCGTATGATGTTCAGATCACAAAGAAACTGATACAGTTTCTTTATTTTTAACTGCAGTTCTTCTTCTACAATCAAAGCCATCGTCTTCTTCCATCAACCAATAGCCGTGGTCTTCAGGAGCCTAACCGAGCATCATCCTCTGCTAGTCAAACCCCTCACGGTCATCTTCAAATCCATTATTAAGGTAGGTTTTCTCAAGTCACTGTAGCCCAAATAAAATAACGCAAGATATATGTATAAGCATGGCATGCATACAGTTTTATTATGTTCTGCAATATTTTGAAAGAAACGCCCCTGTCAAGGGCGCTAATTTACAAGACACGACCATGCCCAGGTCGTCAATTTCATATTTGACGCCCTGTACACAGGCGTTAATTTCATGTAAATGTTAATCACCCACCTTAAGAACTGATTATCTATGAAATCATGACTATAAACAATGCATGATCCTCTGTCTTCAACCTGCTAACGTTATTGTCCTGATATTATCTTCGTTCCTCTGTTATCCTGAAATTATTACTGTCCTTCAAAAACTTTAAGTAACGACCTTGACAAAGTCATTTTACACATGTTAACGCCCTGCCATAGGGCGTAAATTGAAAAGACACGCCCCTTCCTAGGGCGTTTATCGGTCAAAATCCTGAAATACATATATTCTGTAATATAGAATTAAACAGTAACGCCCCTTGCCAGGGCGTGTTTTAGACAAATCGTGAAAAATTATTGAAATTCTGTCAAATATATAAATAATGAGACGCCTGCTACTGTAGTCGTCAACTCTTTAAGAAACGACCCCGTCCAGGGCGCGTTTTAGATAAATTACTGAATTATTAGAAATTCTGTAAAATGGAACATATGTAAACGCCTTTCTCTTAGGCGTTACTTACTTTAGAAACGACTTGACCTAAGTCGTTATTTTCTGTAAACTGATTTTTATCCGGATTCTATAACCGATGGGTTCATATTATACATATACGTATATATCGGCACTATTCTCCACTCCGTGAGTATAGTCCCACTTTTCACGTTGTTTCATCGATCACACTCAACTCTCATTGACATACAAGCTCTCCATTGGACATTCCGTTCCTTTGGACTAGCGAGTTAGTCATAGAGACCTCCGTAAGACTCCTCGTAGCCTTGGATTCCCTCAAGGCCGACTGAGCAGGTTGTACCCTAAAAACCCATTACACCATTGATGCCATGTCAATCTAAAGAAATATGGTATATCGGCCCTTATGATTATACAAAGAGTATATCATAAGAAATTCTTAATGGGATGATGATATCATGCCATATCATGTCATTCTTGGAAACCTCAATTCTATGATAAGAATGAGGGTATCTTACCTTTGATATACTGTTCATGTGGACCTCAATTCTATATATAGAATGTCCATATCAATTTGTCATGGTACCTAAGTTAAGGGAACCTAATTCCACCTAGTTTCATCGATAATCGTGATTATACCGTTATTATCGCCAATCTATGTCCTTTGTCATATTTTGGACTCTATTCTATCAAAGTTGTCGTACGTGTCTACAAGCTTGATTATTGAAATTCTATGTTGGCTATAAACAAGAGTGGATGTCAAAACACATGATAAGTGCCTGCGCATATAGGGCCCGATCTGGTCCTGGGAGGAGCACCCGAAAGTACTTGTGCCCATGGGAGTTAAAATGATAAGGTATCTGGCATTATACCGAGTACTTGACTTGCTTGATTGGACATTCCACACACATCTTGTACTTGAATCGTACTTGACTTGACATGAAATGCGTGGCCCGCAAAAGGGTAATTTACTTGCTTGATACATGATAGCCAAAGTTCTTGACATGACTTGTTAAACATACTTGTTTGAATATCTTGAATAAACTTGTTATCTTGTTAAAAGTTCATGATTAAGTTCATCGTATGTCCTTGATATTACATTCTCTCTATCTTGTCGTTTTATACGAGCATGCATAGCTTTATCGCATTCATGAAAATGTAATTACTTAAACCCCTTGCTAGTACTTGAGATATAATTTCCTACTGAGCGTTCGCTCATCCCGTTTGTCCCTTTTTACTTTTCAGGTAAGTCTGACGACGATGGAAGTCAATCGGATGGGAATGGTCATGAGTGAAAGTGCTAGAGCTGCTCAAGTGTCATCTAGTCTTTTCTATAGTTTCTTGAGTCAACTATGTACTTTTCTTTTTATTAAACAGAGTATTGGATTTGTAATAGTCTATTATAAAGAATAAAGGATTGGGTTATCTTACTATTTTGCGCATCTCTGTCTTTGTGTCGAATACACGACCACTCTGATTGACATGATTGATATAGACACGTCGCGCACCTCCGGGTATCTTCCGCGCTCGGGGCGTGACAACTTATCTCTTAAGTCTATAAGTCAGTGGCTCTAAAATCCAGTTAGAATCTTCCCTTTGGTACTCCTTCCGAGATCTGGACTAATTGCATAAAGTATATCTTCCTACATTGTCATTGATTCTGGTTCAGGCCAAAACCTGTATGCCTTGATATCTGAGCCAATCAGCTTGAAATCTAGACTTCAAGACTCAATTCAAGAAATAGTCCTTCTGGTATTGTTTTCAATCATTCTATCTCTTTAACTCAAGGGCTTAACTGAACAAACTTGTTCTGTTTTGATCACTGAGAAACTGGGAGCTTCATCAATGAAATGAATATTTCTCCCATGTCATGAGGTGTCAAATGCTTAAAATGAATGAAAAGACATGACAGAGCAATGGTGGCTTGCTGGTGAGTAACTGCGGACTCTGGCCTCTAATCAAGGTGTTTCCTCATGTCAAAAGCCACAGTTACTAACTCTGTTCCTTAATAAAAAAAAGGAAGGAAGTAATGAGATACTCACTCTGAGTAACTGGAGATTCATGACTTTAATCAAGGTGTCTCCCTAATGTCAAAGGAGTGAACTACCAACTTACTCATTGATCTTCTTGAAAATCATCTCAAAAAAAAAAAATTCCTTGTTGTTATGCAACTAATGGATTGCTTGTCCTCAATACCTTGAGAACACCTCTCTGATTTTATCTCTTGCTGTCTTATGAGATAGTTGAATGATCAGCTATATCTGGCCATACTTGTTAACTCCTGCTCTAAATCATACACTATGTATGCTGATAAACTTTTCTATCATTCTATTTCTCTATTGTGTACTGGAGTTTAAAGAATCTTCGCTTGAAATTAGAACCTCACTTATTTTCTTAAGACCTACTCGTGACTTTCTGAACTAAGAAGTTACCTCACTTCTTCTTCATGTTTCCAGCACTGTCATACATTCTGTATCTCTTTTTGCTGATGTCAAAGGGGGAGAGAAGTTCTACAATATCAGTGAGTCTGTGAGTCTTGGATTTATCTTGAGCTTTGGGGGAGTCATGTTGCTTCGGGGAAGATATGTTTATGGGTTGTGGGGGAGATGAGAGTGTGTGGTAGGGAATGTATAATTTATCTGCATGAGCATGCCTTGAATTTACTCTGTTTGTTGCAGTTGATAGTAATTTCTTGTTGAACTTTGATATTGCTTGATTCATAGTGTTGCCATCATCAAAAAGGGGGAGATTGTTGCATCCCTATGATTTTGATGATGTCTCACACTATAAATCAATCTACTATCTCTAGATTTATGCTGGTTCATCATGTAAGTGAGTACAGTTCATATGATGCTTCATTAGTTCATCTATCTACACTCTGCTTAGTTAGAATGAACAGTAGTGGGTCGACCCACCCTTGTTGATGCGTCGACCCATCATAACACTGCCTGTCTGGGTATCAAAGTCTGTACATCAGCTTGATCGTAGTAAGTCTGTACAGCATGCCTTAGTGTTCATATCATTAAGTCTGTACACTGGATATCATCTTCAAGTCTGTACATCGGGCACCTTCTAACTGAAGTCTATACACTGGTCTTAATATTCTAAGTCTGTACACTGCCCGACCAGTTAAGTCTGCACATTGCCAAAGTCAGTACAGCTCAACTCTATACATCCTTCCAAGCTTCAACTCTATACACTGGATTGTCAAGCTTCATGTCTATACACTGGTTTGTCTAAACTTCAACTCTATACATCTGATTACTGTTGCAGTGTTCACCAAGTCTATACATCGCCTTCAGACCTTCAACTCTATACACTGCTACAGGAACCAAGTCCATACACTCTCCCATTCAAATCCTTCTAAGTCTGTACATCATCTTCGCATCTGCAAGTCTATACATTGGACTTCATTTTACCAAGTCTATACACTGAACTTTATTTTACCAAGTGTGTACACTTCATACCTTTTCCTACGCTTTCCTGGTCAAGTCTATACAGCGCTAAGCCTCTACATTGCATTCAGCTTACACGTTCAAAGCCTCAAAGTCTGTACAGCGTGAAGTCTAAACATTAGCTCAGGGGCTTCAAGTCTCTACATTGAACTGTTCTTCAAAGTTTGCACAGTGGCTTCGAATCGGCAAGTCTGTACATCGGCTTCATTCACTCAAGTCCATACATCCACAGTGGGTTATCAAGTCCATACATCCACAGTGGTACTTCCATGTCTGTACAACGCGGAAGCCTTCACAAGTCTGTACACTGCTTGAGCCTCACCAAGTCTATACATCGCTTCAAGCGATTCAAGTCTATACAGCCTGCTTTCACATTCAGAGTCTGTACATCGGTCTTACAGTCGATCGTCTCATTCAGAACTTTGCAAGTCTGTACAGCCGAGCGTCTCATGCATCGTCTCACTCTGGCAAAGTCTATACACTGGCTCAAGCTTGTCGAAGTCTATACATCACCGTTGGGCATCAAGTCAATACACTGTTCACCGTCTTATTAAGAGTCTTACACCATCAAGTCTGTACATTGCGAACATTGCATCTCTTCCTCAAAGTCTGAACACTGGCCTCTTGCTTCAAGTCTATACATTGGGTTGTCCGACCACAACTCTATACATTCAGTTGTTATATCTTGAGTCTATACAGTGCTCACAGCACACTCGTTCCAAGTCTGTACACTGGTTAGGCTTCGTGAAGTCTATACAGTGGCTGAAGCTTTGTAAAGTTTACACATTGGTAAGGCTCATTTGAATTGTTCATCACATGTCTATACACTGCCATTCATGAGCTTATTCATTAAGTCCATACACTCTCTCACGTTGTACACACTTATTCAGTTGCTGTTTCTGAAGTATATACACTTGTGTTAATAGCCTGAACTAACTAAGTATATACATTCCTTCTGTCTCTGTCTGTAGGTAATTCAGGCTGATGATTGGGCACGTGCACCGAGGTTGGCACCTGGCACGTGATCCAAGAAACCAGGAACATGACACGTAGATGACAACCCAGTCAGGATGCTGCCATGTGGTCGAAATTCAAATGATCTGGCACAAAGTTCATGGGCGGGAACCTGGCAGCCACACGCCCAATATCTGCTATAAATATGGAGCTTCGTCCTTCAGTAGAAGGGTGATCGTGAAAAGAAAAAGCAGAAGCCATTTGTGTGAGACTGCATGATCCAGAAAGGAAAAAGAGCAGAGAGTTCCATAGTGTCCAGATCCGAGAGGAGTATGTTCGAGAGAGAGAGAGCAGTGTCTGTGGTTTGATGAATTGCTTCCTTTTACATTTGTATTGGTTTCAGAACCGACTGCTTCTTCATTGGTCTTTGTTTCTATTTTGTTTTCTTTTTATTTTGTTCATTCTTCTGATTCGAATTGGTTCCCCTCCGGTGTGTGGAGGAAGGGAGTGTTACTCCGGTTTCCCTCTGGGTTGCAGAGGAAGAGAGATCGGTGATCTCTGGTGTTGCTAGTGACAGGTTGTCGTTAGCAGGTTCCCTCCGGTGTGTGGAGGAAGGGAGAGGTGTCTCCGGTTCTGTTCTAGCTGGTAGCTGGAACAGGTTTCAAGTTCTGTGGGTAGCAGAGCTTGGTTGAGGGATTTGTTTCCCTTGGTTGTTCAAGCTGTGTGGCAGCATGTTGTTCGCAGACTGAGTCTGCAGTGTTCTAGCATTGTCTAGTGGAATCCTCATTCTAGTTGGAGTGAGGGGTGGATGTAGATTACGGACTGTAATCGAACCACCTAAAAACTGAGTGCCTCTTCTGTGGTTTGATGTTATTATCTGCGCTCTCCATCTGCTTGTCTCTTTGCTTCCATGTGATCAGTTCTTCATTCTCATTTACTTATACTGTCTTGTTTGGTGACTGCGTTTGCATTTCTCTGTGTGCGGGTTCAGGAGGGGTGTAAGCAGTAGAATTAATTTTCCGCCTAAGTTTTTTACAAATTGGGAGTGATCTATTCATCCCCCCCCCTTCTATATCACTCTTGCTACGCTAACAGGACTATGGTTGGGCCATGGGTGATTTAGTCTTCAAGCGTCAGCGCATCTACCCGATATAGCTTCATATGCTTCCTGTTGAGAGGGGAGAACTGGACTGCGCCCTTGTGATCTACATGGACATAGGCGCCTCCTTCGTAGACCCAGTTGACAATGTACGAGCCTATCCAATTTTCAGTCAGTTTTCCCTTGGGGTTGGCTGCTATAACTTCTCTTCTCTTGACCATAACAAGGTCGCCTTTCTTGAATTCTCGCTCTTTGACCAGCTTGTCAAAAGCACGGGCCAGGAGAGCTTGGTATAGCTAAATATTTTGTTGTGCTCGGAGTCGCTTTCCTTCCAAATCGGCAAGCTCCTCCAATCTTCTTTCCACATTAGCTTGTTCACTACCGACCAAACCATGCTGAATGGCGACCCACAATGATGGGACTTCCAATTCAATTGGTACCACTACTTCTGACCCATACACAAGGGAGAATGGTGAGCAGCCAGTTGGGATTTTATAAACTGTACGATAAGCCTAAAGTGCTTCGTACATCTCTTTTACTAGAGTTAACGATTTTCGCCAGCAAGGTGCACATCATTTTATTGAAAGCTTTTGCAAGCCCATTAGCTTGAGGGTTGTAGGGAGATGAAGTCCTCCAATCAATTGTAAATTTATCAGCCAACCAGTATATCTTCTGGTTCCTGAAATGGCTACCATTGTCAGAAATGATTCGGCTGGGGACCCCAAATCGGAATATTATATTCTGACGGAAGAACTTGGCGACCAGCTCCCCTGTTATTTCTCTTAATGCCACCACCTCTGCCCATCTGGAGAAGTAGTTTATGGCTGCCAAGATGTACTTGCATCCAGAGGAGGAGGGTGGCAGAGGACCTACCATGTTTGTACCCCATTGAGCAAATGGCCAACTTGGGATGGTGGGATGTAGTGGTGTCGGAGGCCGCCTCGAGATGTTAGCATGCTCCTGGCATTTTTGACAATTCTTGGCGAACTCGCAATAGTCATCAAACATGGTGGGCCAGTAGTAGCCCAGTTTCTTTATCTCGATTCATTTTCAAAACGGCCTGATGTGCTCCAGCTGACCCAGCATGCACCTCATGCATGACTTACAAGGCTTCCTTGGTGGACAAGCAACGCAGCAAGACTTTATTTTTGGCACTCGCCATTATCCGGAACAAGGTCCTGTTTCTCATTTCATAAGAATCCTTGATTCTTATTAACTTCATTCTTTGCTCTTTTCCCTTCGGCAACTGCTGGCGTTGAAACCATTGTAGCAGATGTTCCCGCCAATCAGGTTGTCGATCTTCCTCTACTGTCATAACTTCATTTTCTTATCCCATTTTTGGGATATCGATCACACTCGGTACCTGTCGCCTATTGATGACGGTCACATTCAGGCTCTCATCCGATGGGACTGCCAGGGAACTAGCTAGCTTTGAGAGGGCGTCTGCCTGAGCATTCTATCCTCGGTTGATGTGCTCTATCTATATGAAATAGAATTTTGCCATCAGGCCTAGCGCCAGCTGGTGATAGGGGAGGAGTTCTAGCTTTCGGACATCGAATTCTCCTTTGACCTGTTTAACAATTAGCATGGAATCCCCATAGACTTCTAGCATTTGAATTCCCATGGATAGGGCAATTTGCAGGTCGATAATCAAAGCTTCATACTCTACCTTGTTGTTTGTGCAGGGCTTGTTGATTGAACATGAGGTGTGCACGACCTCCCCCTCTAGAGATTTCAAGACTACACCTGCGCCGGCTCTAATTCTACTGGGCCCACTGGCTGTAGTGTCAATTCTGGAAGCACCATCGAAATACAGTTGCCACAATGTGGGTTGCACTTGGTTTGCTTCTAGTGTTTCGTCTTCATGCAGTTTCGCCTGTAATAGAGAATCTTCAGGTATTGGTTGTGCAGCAAAGAAATCTACAATGTCTTGCCCCTTGATGGCTTTCCGCGGCACATAGGAGATATCGAACTCCATAAGTATGACCGCCCATTTTCCAAGACGGCCCTTCAGTGTTGGCTGAGATAATATATACTTCAATGGATCTGCCTTGGAGACCAACTTAATTTCATGCGACAACATATAGTGTCGAAGCTTCTTGACCACTAAGACCAGCGCCAGGCAACTCTTCTCGATGTAAGAATATTTTTCTTCACTCCTCACCAATCTTCTGATGAGATAGTAGAGGGCCTGCTCCTTTCCTTCATCGTTATTTTCGGCCAACATTGCCCCCAGAGAATAATGCGTGGCTGCTATGTACAAGATCAGCGGCCGCCCTTTTACTGGCACGTCGAGCACAGGAGGGGTCTTGAGATATTTCTTCAGCTTTTCAAATGCCGCCTGACATTCTTCATCCCAGTAAAATGGGACATCCTTTATCATCAATTTGTGAAAAGTGTGACATCTTCCAGACAGATTCGATATGAATCGTCGGATATAGGCCAGCCGACCTTGGGGAGATCATAGCTCGGAGAGGTTCCTTGGTGGAGGCAACTCCTAAATGGCTTTAATCATATCGGGGTCTATTTCAATCCCCCGATGCCTTACAATAAAACCCAGAAATTTACCACTAGAGACCCCGAAAGTGCATTTTAACGGGTTCATCTTTAGCTCGCGTTGCCTGAGCCGTTGCAATATTATTCGGAGATCTTACAAGTGCTCCTCCCTCTTTCTGGTCTTAACCGCCAAGTCATCAATGTAGCATTCGACTTTTTGGTAAAGCAATTCATCAAATATTCTGGTCATCGCCCATTGGTAGGTTGCGCCAACATTCTTCAACCCGAAATGCATGCTTTTATAATGGTAGATGTCTTTTGTTGGGTCCCGTGAGGTGTAAACGGATCTAGAAGGGGGGGTTGAATAGATCATTTCACAAGCTTTGGCCTATTTAAAAACTCTTAGCTGGCGGAAGCTTAAACCACTCTTATAAAGTGAATGAATCACTTAGGCACAATGTATAGCGGAATTAATTAGAGTGGCTCAAATGGAAAGATTTGAATTACAAGCTATGAAACGTCCACACTTCTTTAAGTGAATTACAAAGCATAACACATAGATGAACATGCAATAGCTTGCAACAACCGTGCGTGTGTGTGTATGCTATGTTGATCACTCAAAGTGCATATGTATGTGAGCAAGATAACCAAGTATGGAAGCACATGAACCTGCGAATGGGGTTAGAAGATATAGAGCAATCACACAAAATAAATAACCCACAACACAGGGATTTTTAAGGTGGTTCGGTTGCAACCCCGTAACCTACGTCCACCCCTCACCAAAACCCGGTGAGGCTTCCTTGCTGACACACAGCTTGACCCGGGGACACGCCCCAAACCACAGAACAGAGAAACCCCTCTTTCTGTCTTCCTACACACAAAGCCGGCAGGGACGGCTACACCGTAAATCGGAGAACTCCCGATTGCCTTCCTACTAACCACCGGTAGGGACGTCAACCGCAAATTGGAACACCCTCCAATTACCTTCCTACTAACCACCTGGTAGGGACGAATCACAACTTCAATGTTTAACAATATTGAAAGTAAAACAGATGTGAAGGAATTAAAACAAGAGATTGAGTAAGAAGGAATTGGCCTTTGTATCGATATGCTTTGTTGATCAGCAGCAGGGATCTCTTCTTCTTGCAAATCAATCTTCTTGTAATCACCCTTGAATGGATGATTGTTCTTCACGGAGTACTGTTCATGTGAACAGTAACTGTTCTTCCAATCTCCTCTCTTGATCTTCTCTCTTTGATCTCTTTGAATGGATGAAGAAGTGAATAGATACTACCTTGATCCTTGCTTCCTTCTTCACAGATCTTGGAAGATGATCGCTTTGATATGAGCTTGAATGCCTTGGACTGGATGAAGATGTTCTTCACGGAGTACTGTTTACGTGAACAGTAACTCGAACTCCTCTTGCTTGAGCACACCCTTGCAGCCTCCTTTGATCTCCCTTGTTAGCCTTGCTTGATTCTACTCTTCCTTGGAGGTTGCTGGATTGAGATATAAGCCTGAATCACCTTGAGTTGATGGAGAGGATATTGGATGTAGTTTGATCTTCTCTTGAATCCCCTTGAGTTGATGAAGAGGTGTATGGATGTAGCTTTGATCACCTTTGATAGCCTTGAATACTTCTTGCTTGGTTGGAGGTTGCTTGGCTTCATATCTGAGCTTGAATCACCTTGGAAGGATGAAGAACTCCAGCCCGTAGTACTGTTCACGGAGGTGCTACAGTACCTTCGAAATGGCCTCTCTTGATTCACTTTATCAACTCCATCAACTAGGGTTTCTAACCCTCTCATGTTAGTTTTATAACCCTTGGAATAGTCCTTGGACACCCTCCAGACCAGATCCATAAATCATGGAAGATTAGGTAGGGTTTGATTAAACAAATCCATGAAAAGGGGCTGGCCACGAGGTGGATTTCGAGGTCAAACTTGGTTGGCTCGGGGCTGGCGGTCGACCGGAATTCATGGGCCGGTCGACCGGAACCTGCTGCAGCTAGAACTTTTTGGTTCTGGCAAAACCGGTCGACCGGAATTCATGGGCCGGTCGACCTAAATGTCACAGACCTCGAACCTTTTGGTTCTGGAAAAATCGGTCGACCTAGCTACAGTGCCGCCGGTCGACCTAGCTACAGTAAATTCTAGATTAACACAATTCAGCCCCAAATGCCATTATAACCCTTCCGAACTCTCTGGCATCAAACTCCTTTGATCTTGGGGAATATTTATTGAGTGTTTTGGCCTTCCAAATCATATAAAAAGGATTAGAACTTTAGCTCAATAATCCATATAATAAATGTATGAAAAACACATATGAAATCTCATGAATTAGTTATATGTGAACACTTTGAATCACAAGTGTTCTGGGCTAAAGATCAAGAGATAAGAGCTCAACCACCCCAAGTAAAATATCCATGAAACGCACTCATGGAATCTCAATAACAAGAAGGATAGAAAAGCTCATTCTCAAATTAACCATCCATATCAAAAGATCAAGTTCATATGACAATGAATTTAAACGAATGGATGATCATCATGTAACCCAAAGTTTCAAGAGGGATGTGAGCATTCAAGAACCACATGTTCCTTGGTATTAATGCAATGTGAGAACATATAATGCAAGTTGTGAATGGGCATCATGAAACCAAATACATGGAGAGTGATAAACAACAATGACTCATAGTGTTAAGCCATTATCAAAACCAAGAATACCATAGAGCTCATATGACTATAGCATGATGTCGAATGACCCAAGAGACCACAGAATGACTCAAATGACCTCAGGGACACAACATTCTCCCCCTTTTTGATGATGGCAATTATGAGGCATTCTGAACTATGAGTCATTATAAATTCATATGGCAACTATGAGTCACTCACATGGTTCTCACCCCCTTTGACACACAGATGGCATTCTGATTAATGACTCACACAATCTTACCACATACTATGATTAATGACTCACATGAATACTTCTCCCCCTTTGACAACATCAAAAAGAGCCAGGAAAGAGAAAGAGATACTCACATTAATGACGCACACAAAATGACTTACATAATGCTCGGGATCTCCTGTGACATCATTACAAGAAACCATAATGTAGAGAAACATGTCATTGCAGGAAGCATTCCAGAAGATGATGTGGGAATACATGCCAATGGTTGTACACTTAGTAAGATTGACAAAATAACTAGAGAGAACAATCAATTATGGAAAGCCAGTTATAGGACTGATACCAATGAATGATATGGAGGCATCGAACATGGTGGTGTCCCGTGACTTGGCAAAGACAAAGTAAGTGTGAGAGGTAGAGCCACAGCAGCATGATTCAATTTCTCAAATAGGAGATGGATAGAGCAACCAAGGAGCAAATTTTTATTTCAAATTTTGCAGATTTTTAGTGGTTTTCTAGTTTTCAGATTTTTTTTTGGATTTTCTATGCAATGCATGGAAATGACAAATGCAAGCTACAATTGTATGAAGTTAAGATGCGCATGCCTCCCTATTAGCATGAGAGCATGATGCTAATGATGCTAGGTCTTATGCCACATGCCAATGAATGAGAAAGTAATGTGATATCACTTGACAGAGGACACCAATGATTGTGGATGCGACTAGAAAGGTGCATCAAGATGATACCACTTGTTAGATGATACCACTTGTTTAGTATGATGATGTAATCATGGCAGCCTGAATGATTTATGTAGATATGGCAGATGAAGGCAAACAACAAAGTTTATGTAACATGTGCAACTCAAGATCCATGATAGTGAAGCATGTGAATGCAGATATGTATGCATGGATATACAAATGCATGAAGAAGAAAAGTGTATGAATGCTATGCATTAACCCTCATGATAAATGAAGGTTCTCTCCCCCTTGGATTCTCCCATATCCACAATGCACTCTCCCCCTTTGACAACGCACAAAGGCAACATTAGACAACATCTCCCCCTTTCTCCCAAGTCCACATCAAGGACTCACAACAAGACATTCTCCCCCTTTGCCAATAGCAAAAAAGAGGGATACGGCACAGTGGTTGACTAAGGTCCTAGAGATCAGAGTGGAATGGTAGTGGAAGAGCAAGCCATTATATGGAAATTAGAAACATGCCGGGAGCAATATATATATGGTTCAAAGCTAATGAAAACCAAGATCATCAATAGAGTTTAAAAAGCATCGACATCCATGGTTTAATAGAAATGAACCAGAAGCACATATCTTGATAGTGTTTAACCTTCCCTTGTCTTATACATCCATATTCAATAACCACAAAGGGAATAACACAAAAACTAGTATTGAGACTAAACAAGCATGACTAAAGCATGGAATTTTATGAGTTTAACAAATTTGATTTTCAATATCGTTTGAATTTGAAGGCACATGACTCATATGTTACGAGCAATCAAGTCTAGTACATGCCTCCTAGCCGTAAGAATACACGTTGTTTAGACGCTAGTATCCCTAGGTATTTGGCAAGACTGACTGTTATGCTTTAGAATGAACAGAGATAGCAACATCACGTCATGACATATCCAAACTCATTTCTTTGATGAGAAGATATATTTCTCAGCAATTATGCCATTGCTCTACCTAGAGTCCAAATGAATTAAGACAAAGATAACAGAGGCACATCATGACATATCATTCGTCACTTGATTTGATGACGGGACATATTTCTCTGTGCAACACTATCATTGCTCTATAAATTGATTTTCAAGAATTCCAGCTCATCAAGATGTTTAGAAACAATACTAAGCTCTAGAGTATCACCAAAGTTGTCAAGACATTTGGATTTTTAGATTTCAGAATAGTTATTCAAGGCACAACATGCAATCTCTAGTTAAGGTCTATTAAAACCACAAAATATGGATGATTTCAAAAGATATATCAAAACTTCAAGGAAATCATTAAATCTGAACCATTTTCATTGAATGGACAATCATCAGTTCATATAATAGAAAGCTCTTACACTGTAGTGATGTCTGTCTCTTGAACTTATTATTACACTGGAGGCCATTGAGGTTCAGATGTAAAAAGGACGAATGAACCAAGAAGAACAACACGACTCCCCCTATGAATATGCAATGAAAGCATGCAAGCAGTGATGTTTGCAGTCACATAGAATGACGAATGTCAATGAGAGGTTTACTTGACCCATGCAGGGGTTGACCTTATGAAATATGAAATGCTTTAACCAATATAATGCATGATTTTACACTTATGAAATGCAACATAATGAATATGAAACATATGCATGAATGCTGCAAAGAGACAGCTCCCCCTAGCTATATGGCCTATATGCGAAAGTGACGCATGGTACTTGGCGGAGGTGAAACCTCACGCATGTTGAGTGCTTTGAGGCAAGCATAACCTGCCCTTCCATACATCAACATTTGATATACCCTGGCCATGCACGAATGATATGATGTAAAATGATTCAAGCTAGGTTGATGTTGACTCCCCCTGAATACATGCAAGGGTTGGCAATGAACTATGCAGCCTAAGATTTATATGAATGCACAATACAATTAAGATGCTGCAAAATGATTATGCATTATCATTTGTCTTCTAAACATGATGTGCATTAAGGCATGTGTGATTACAGGATGATGCAAACACAAATCATTCACAATTGATTTTGAACTGAATGCAACATGATGATGTCAATTGCTAGACTCCCCCTTTGAACAATGCTAATATGAATAACGAGTTGAAAATGCAACCATGGTTTGCATCATCAAAATCAAAGTCCAAGCATTTCATGTGGCTGATAGCAAGACTTGTGCAACTCATTATCACATCAACTTCATCAGCATAACAAATTTTTCATGAATTAAATAGCTGAAATCAAGCATGGTGTAAACAAGTTATCAAGCTCAAAAGTTCATCTCACACCTTGGGGGTTTTGTATTTCAAAGAGCAGTTCAGTTTGCAGAATCTAATGACATTGGACAGACATATGATGCACTATCTACATGTCAAGACTGAACATGCAAGATGACTAAACTTAAGAGGTTTATGTACATACCTGTGCCTTGAGCTTTTATTTACCTTATGATCCTTTGTTCAGCTCCAAGGCATCCTGCACCCAAAATTCTCATTTGGAATTTTTAGGTACCCAAGATTGCTTGGGTCCTTGTGGGTTAGCAACATGTTTAGCATCTTGGCCCACCTTTTTCAGGGCAATCACATCATCCTCCTTCATTGTGAGGCAATCATATATCTCATGCCCATTTTTTCCATAATAGAAACAACACACAAAAGATTGATTTTTCCTTTTATGTTCATGTGCGTGTGCATGTGGATTATGCTTTTGTGGGTGAGCATGGGATTTACCTTTCATGGCATGAAGGTGATGCTTTCCCTTCAAATGCCAGCACTCTTGGATAGTATGGCCAGACTTACCACAATGAGAGCAGCAAAGAGAAGCATTTCTATTAAAGGCCATGGGGAGTGTCGACCTGTCTGGATAGGAATGTCGACACTTCTGATTCTCCATGTGGTTCCGTACAGAATTTTGTTGAGCAAGCCCTCTGCCAGTGTTGACCTGTTTCTTTCCTTGCCCTTTCACTTGCTGTCCTGCTCTAAGCTCATCATTTCTCAAGATCAAACAATCATGCATAGTGTGACCATGTTTACCACAATAATAACAATTGACATTCATTTTGTGGAAGGCATGGTATTTGGCATTGGACATGTTATGGTGCATATTTGGATGAGCATGCTGAATTTTACTTTTCTTTCGAGCAGTGTGCCCTTTTTGGTGACCATAGGAAGTGGTGGCTTCCAGTGAGCCAGAATCTTGGATTTGGGCAAACATTGACAGGAAATCATTCAAACTTTGAATTTCATTTTCAAGTGAGGAAATGTGCTGTTTAGATTCAACAAGGCCCTCTTCGCATGCTGCCAATTGCTCATTGAGCATGGCATTTACTGCTTTAAGATTTTGATTTTGTTGTTCTAAAGCATGCAAAGTTTCAGAGTGATCATCAATGACAGATTTGCCTTTTTCATGTGGAGCTAGTTTTTCATGCAACTCTTCTTCAGCTTGTTCAAGTTCAATTTTCTTTTCCAACAACTCTCTATTCTCTTTTTTCAGAGAATCAATCAGATTTTGTTGCCATTCAAGATCATCATGAAGACCAACATTTATGTTTCTCAAGAATGAACATTTTTCACATACAGAATTAGCAGAGCATGAAATAGAATTTTTATTTTCTTCAATCAACCTCTCATCATGGATTAGCCCATCGGCCATAGTTTGATCATTAGAGATTGACTTAGGTTGGTTTTGAAGTTTTATTACAATTTCTTCCAACCTAGTGATTTCATCATGAAGATTTTCATTTTCATCTCTTAGATATGCAATGCTTTGTTTATGTCTGTCTAGATCAAAAGAGAGCTCTTCAAACGTAGAACACTTTTTACAAATCAAGCTTTCATGTTGGTTATTTTTCTTGAGATCCTTTTTCAACTTTTTATTTTCTGATATTGCCTTTTTGTATTGTGTAAATAACTCATCATAAAATTCCATAAGTTCTTCAAGAGTGAATTCATCGGAATCAGAATTTACCTTTGATGAGGATGGTTTGCTTGACTCTTCTGCACGGTCGGCCATGAAGCATTCTTGTTCTTGTTCTTTTCCTTCATAGATTTTCACCAACTTGTCCAGTACTTGCTTGGCTGTGCTGCAGGAAGACACAATGTGAGTTAGTCTAATATCAATTGCAGCTGTAATTAAGTTATATGCAAGAAGATTATCATGGTGTTTGGTCTCATGTTCGGCTGACGAATCAATTGAATTTGATGGCAGCTCATGAGGACCATTGTATATAAGATTCCACAATTGTGGATCTATGGAGATAACATAGATGAACATTCTTCCAACCCATGTAGAAAAATCTGAACCATCATAAATGGGCGGAGAAACCATCGAAGCAAGTGTAGCATGTGAATCCATCTAAATAACAAACACCGGGATCTTTCCCTGCAGATCGTTGGATCTGGGAATGACAGAGCCTCGCTCTGAGACCACTTGTTGGGTCCCGTGAGGTGTAAACGGATCTAGAAGGGGGGGTTGAATAGATCCTTTCACAAGCTTTGGCCAATTTAAAAACTCTTAGCTGGCGGAAGCTTAAACCACTCTTATAAAGTGAATGAATCACTTAGGCACAATGCACAGCGGAATTAATTAGAGTGGCTCAAATGGAAAGATTTGAATTACAAGCTATGAAACGTCCACACTTCTTTAAGTGAATTACAAAGCATAACACATAGATGAACATGAAATAGCTTGCAACAACCGTGCGTGTGTGTGTATGCTATGTTGATCACTCAAAGTGCATATGTATGTGAGCAAGATAACCAAGTATGGAAGCACATGAACCTGCGAATGGGGTTAGAAGATATAGAGCAATCACACAAAATAAACAACCCACAACACAGGGATTTTTAAGGTGGTTCGGTTGCAACCCCGCAACCTACGTCCACCCCTCACCAAAACCCGGTGAGGCTTCCTTGCTGACACACAGCTTGACCCGGGGACACGCCCCAAACCACAGAACAGAGAAACCCCTCTTTCTGTCTTCCTACACACAAAGCCGGCAGGGACGGCTACACCGCAAATCGGAGAACTCCCGATTGCCTTCCTACTAACCACCGGTAGGGACGTCAACCGCAAATTGGAACACCCTCCAATTGCCTTCCTACTAACCACCTGGTAGGGACGAATCACAACTTCAATGTTTAACAATATTGAAAGTAAAACAGATGTGAAGGAATTAAAACAAGAGATTGAGTAAGAAGGAATTGGCCCTTGTATCGATATGCTTTGTTGATCAGCAGCAGGGATCTCTTCTTCTTGCAAATCAATCTTCTTGTAATCACCCTTGAATGGATGATTGTTCTTCACGGAGTACTGTTCATGTGAACAGTAACTGTTCTTCCAATCTCCTCTCTTGATCTTCTCTCTTTGATCTCTTTGAATGGATAAAGAAGTGAATAGATACTACCTTGATCCTTGCTTCCTTCTTCACAGATCTTGGAAGATGATCGCTTTGATATGAGCTTGAATGCCTTAGATTGGATGAAGATGTTCTTCACGGAGTACTGTTCACGTGAACAGTAACTCGAACTCCTCTTGCTTGAGCACACCCTTGCAGTCTCCTTTGATCTCCCTTGTTAGCCTTACTTGATTCTACTCTTCCTTGGAGGTTGCTGGATTGAGATATAAGCTTGAATCACCTTGAGTTGATGGAGAGGATATTGGATGTAGCTTGATCTTCTCTTGAATCCCCTTGAGTTGATGAAGAGGTGTATGGATGTAGCTTTGATCACCTTTGATAGCCTTGAATGCTTCTTGCTTGGTTGGAGGTTGCTTGGCTTCAGATCTGAGCTTGAATCACCATGGAAGGATGAAGAACTCCAGCCCGTAGTACTGTTCACGGAGGTGCTACAGTACCTTCGAAATGGCCTCTCTTGATTCACTTCATCAACTCCATCAAGTAGGGTTTCTAACCCTCTCATGTTGGTTTTATAACCCTTGGAATGGTCCTTGGACACCCTCCAGACCAGATCCATAAATCATGGAAGATTAGGTAGGGTTTGATTAAACAAATCCATGGAAAGGGGCTGGCCACGAGGTGGATTTCGAGGTCAAACTTGGTTGGCTCGGGGCTGGCGGTCGACCGGAATTCATGGGCCGGTCGACCGGAACCTGTTGCAGCTAGAACTTTTCGGTTCTGGAAAAACCGGTCGACCGGAATTCATGGGCCGGTCGACCTAAATGTCACAGACCTCGAACCTTTTGGTTCTGGAAAAATCGGTCGACCTAGCTACAGTGCCGCCGGTCGACCTAGCTACAGTAAATTCTAGATTAACACAATTCAGCCCCAAATGCCATTGTAACCCTTCCAAACTCTCTGGCATCAAACTCCTTTGATCTTGGGGAATATTTATTGAGTGTTTTGGCCTGCAAAATCATATAAAAAGGATTAGAACTTTAGCTCAATAATCCATATAATAAATGTATGAAATACACATATGAACTCTCATGAATTAGTTATATGTGAACACTTTGAATCACAAGTGTTCTGGGCTAAAGATCAAGAGATAAGAGCTCAACCACCCCAAGTAAAATATCCATGAAACACACTCATGGAATCTCAATAACAAGAAGGATAGAAAAGCTCATTCTCAAATTAACCATCCTTATCAAAAGATCAAGTTCATATGACAATGAATTTAAACGAATGGATGATCATCATGTAACCCAAAGTTTCAAGAGGGATGTGAGCATTCAAGAACCACATGATCTTTGGTATTAATGCAATGTGAGAACATATAATGCAAGTTGTGAATGGGCATCATGAAACCAAATACATGGAGAGTGATAAACAACAATGACTCATAGTGTTAAGACATTATCAAAACCAAGAATACCACAGAACTCATATGACTATAGCATGATGTCGAATGACCCAAGAGACCACAGAATGACTCAAATGACCTCAGGGACACAACGTCTTTGGGAGTACGGAAAGTAGTATGAACGCGGTCATGCTCCGTGATCCATATCTGATTGTAGCCAGATGAACCATCCATAAAGGAAAGGGCCTCATGGCTAGTTGTAGCATCTATCATGACTTCTATTATCGGCACCGGGAAGTCATCTTTTGGGCAGGCTTTGTTTAGATCGTAGAAATCCACACATATCCGGATCTGACCATTCTTCTTTTTGACAGGCACTATGTTGGCCAGCCATGTAGTGTATTGGTTTTCTTCGACAAAGCCCACCTCAATAAGCTTGTCAACTTCTTTACATATTTGAGTGATGAGCTCCGGCCTCATGTGCCCCAACGACTGCTTCACCGGCTCCACATCGGGGTTAATTGCCAGTTCATGTTGGGAAACTACGGGGCTAAGCCCGGGCATTTCTTTATAACTCCAGGAGAAACAGTCCCGGAATTCTTGCAGTAATTGGACATATAGCTCTTGCTCGACTAAGGAATGCTGAGCGCTAAGGAAGATAGGTGTGGGGTCATTTTCACTTCCCAGGTTAACTTCTATCAGCTCATCCACTGTGGCCTGCCCCCCGTCCTCAATTTTCGGAGGTGCGGTGTAGCACCCCTGACAATTAGAGGAATAAAATTTTTTCCTAAATAAATTAAAAAACTTTCATAGAAATAACCAATTATACGCTTATTGGGCCTCGACCCACAAGCTTCAGTTTATTATGACGGCCAAATAATAAATGAGCAGCGTTATAAGCTGGCCCACTAGCTAATTGTCAAGTCTAGGCCAAAATACAATACAAATGGGTTTTACTAAATCCCACTATAGCCCACCTCTCCTTTGAAACCCACGAGCAAGCCAAGTTAACCAAAAGCCCAACCCAAAACCATATATATAAACCCTTTTAACTATATAAATGTAACCACGTGTATGTAGCCCACAAAGCCATTCGGTTAACCTCACAGCAAGGCCCAACCACATACCCACGTGAGTTCCCTCAAGGGCCAACAGAAAGCCATAAACTCAAACCCAAACCACTCACTGCAAGGCCAATATACATGCGCCCACGAGAGCCTCACCAAGCCAACCGAACCTCCTCCCGCATGCCTACACATGCATGAACCAAACCACCCATGCATACATGCCCGAACATGTGTGAGTTAAGATTTTACGGTTTTCTCCAAGAGAGTGTTAGCATGCGGCTGTTTATATAGCAAGGCAATGGCCGCGCGTGGAAGGTTTTTAAAACCCTTCCATTTTGCAAGCCTTCGAATCTTCCATAACAGAGCAACCTTATAAAACCACCATTCCAGCAAATGAAGCAGCCCTTGTTGCACTGCTGCTCGCTGGTCGTCGTCATGTTCCTCCGCGTTTCCATCTTCTTCCTGTTGGGTGCAACGTGAAGAGAGTTCTTCACGTTCTTCTTCATCCGGTTGCCAACGTGTGAAGGGGGGGGGGAGTGTCGTCCTCTGCTTCCTTCATCGCATCTTGCAGAGGCTTCCTCTTCTTCCTACAAGTTTATTGCGTCTACAAGCAGACATCTCCATCTTCATCCTCAGGCGATCAGGATACTCTGTTCGAACCAGAGTATCGTTCTTCATCCAGTACATCGTCTAATCATCCAAAAAAAGGTAGGTTTTCTCAAGTTTCGTAGCCCAAACAAAGTTAAACCATGATTTAGGGTCAATATGATGGACAATAATCATCTTATTTCATGCATTTATATCTTATATATCATATCTATGCTTATCGTTGCGTTCAGTTGAAATTAGAAATTTTTCAGTAAATAACGCCTTTTTAGGGCGCTATTTTATTTTGATGCCCATCGAAAAGGTCGTCAATTTCCCATTTGAAATTAACGTCTTCACATCTGTCGTGTGTTCTAGAATTGACGCCTTTTCTAAAGGCTTGTTAATAAAATGAGACGGCAGTTACATCGTCGTTAGTTAATTGAAATAATAAAAAAAAAGGAACGACTAACCAATAGTCGTCAATTTTATATATATATGGTTTATGAGATTTTCACATTCATAGTCGTTAATGGTTATAGAAGTACCCTTTGGCCATGAAAATTTACTGGCATACTATTGGGGTAGAGACGGAGGTAATGAAAGTGGTTACACCATTTTTCGTGCCCCTGTCGTAAGATCTCCCGTCTCTCGTCGAATTTTTTTTTGAACATATGGTTAGGTAGAGTTTTTCGAGCTGGTCATTTCGGTATATTATAGGCCTGATTCCGACATCATTTAATATAGAAACGAGAGGGTTGAAAAAAAATGATAAATTTTTGAAAAAGAAACGACCCATGTTCAGTCGTTAAAACAAAAAGTGACGACCTTGCTTTTAGGCGTCACTTTTGAATATTATATATATATATATATATATATATATATATGTATATATATATATATATATACATATATATATATATATATATATATCGTGTACATGTATCTTTGAAAATCTATAATTATATAAATATGTAACAGAAAATTATAGAAAAATTATATTTGGAATCCTTGTATTTTCCTCCTAATTATCATATATTCTATTTTCTTAAATTATTTTTAATAAATCAATGTGCCTTTTAATGTGTGTTTTTGAATTTATTCAATTAAATAGGTACAAATGAAAATTCTTGCTAAATAAATTGAGTTAAAAATCATGAAAATTAACGTTCCCCAAGAGGATGCTAATTAATAAATGACGGCACCCACGGGTGTTAAATAATATAAGTTTATTTAATTATAGTTAATTATAGAATAGGTTGGACATGAATTCTATGATTAACGTATACTTGTTCTCACTGTTTTTTTTTTCCGTACTTGACCCATACCGCGGGTCTTTTGGCACTCTCATCTCATGCCCGTAGATGGAGTCCCTGTTTTATGATTGGTTCACGCATACACCTCAACTCTTGGTGACATACGAGCCCTCCGTTGGACATTCCGTTCCTTTGGACTGGCGAGTTAGTCATTGGGACCTCCGTAAGTCTCCTCGTAGCCTTGGATTCCCTCAAGGCCGACTGAGCTGGTTGTACCTTAAACACCTTGTACCTTTTGATTGCCACGTCTTGTGGTAAACCGGCCCTCTCATGTCGCCATCTTGGTCAATGAGAGAATAATCTTTGCCATTGGAATGATGATATTCCACTAGGCGGTATCTTGGATTGAGTCCCTTATAGATAGGGTCAATCTCTCAGCTTGATTCATGTCCCTTGATTGATGACAGGTATAGTCATCCACTCAAGTTATCACGGCTACCTAGTAAAGGTACCGATTCTACCCCGGGTTATCGACATGTCATGGTTCTCGTTGGTTTTAATCATTATCCATCTAATGTTCTTCATTGAATTCCGTGGAACCTATCCACGAATCTACCTTGAAATCCTACATGAGTTTGTTCTTGGAATTCCATGGCTATCACTAAAGTGGTTGTCTAGATAATTACTTGTAACAATGTCTGCGCATATAGGGCCCGATCTGGTCCTGGGAGGAACACCCGAAAGTACTTATGCCCATGGGAGTTATATTGATCACGGTGTGACATTGCACCGAAGTACTTGCTTGAATCTACGACAATTCACTATCTATCTATCTCTCGTGTGCTTGACTTGACATGACTTGCGTGGCCCGGAATGGGCAGAGTACTTGCTTGTTAATAGCCATTATCTCATGACATAAATGACTTTATTGATATACTTGGTACTCGTTCTTGAAATCTTGATTACTTGAAATTCCCTATCTCGGATCAATAATACATGTTATTTCCTCGCGTTATCATGTTCAATTCTATAGCGTTTCGTTTTACATGTTTTACATGATTAGACTTGCATTTTCATTGGAAAAAGGTAATTACTTAAATAAATTGCTAGTTCTTGAGATATAATTCCTACTGAGCGTTCGCTCATCAAGTTCTTGTCCCCAAACTTTTCAGGTAATACGGACCATGACTCGAACTCGGATGGGAAGGAGCAAGAGTGACGAGCGTAGAACCTGCAAGCGTCATGCTGCTATTACCAATTATCGTGTCTTGTCATCCTTAGTTCATTCTCGGAGTCTTGTCATTGGATATTGTGTTATGTCAGTGTGTTGTAATGATATATTAAGGCTTATGGGCCTGGTTCGTATGGTTAAGTCTTGGGGTATGTGACTTTATTTATGGGTTGTTATTTTCACTGGTATCAGTGTTTGATTATGTTTCAAAATCTCTCTTTTGCGCACTTTATTTTGATGTCGAAATTCTACTTGCTCTGATTGACATGATTGATATAAACTCGTCGCGTTCTCCCGGGTTCCTTCCGCGCTTGGGGCGTGACAATTTTTGTGGTATCAGAGCCTAGGATTTCAAGTCTTAGGAAACCCAAGTCCAAGGGTAAGTCTATCCCAACACGTGAGGATGGGTAGTGCCGTGGGTATAAGTCCTTGTAGGGCATCCGACTACAAATCCAACTTGAAAACTAATTAAGGTAAACTTTTTGCAGGACTATGGCTGCTGAACGCGCACAATGGCGTGAGATGCAACGAACTGTTCAGGGCTTGACCCAGGCTTTACAACAGGTGGCTCAGGGTGGGGCACACCATGGAGCCGGTGACCTCCATCGAAACTTTAGAAATCTCAACCCTCCGAGATTCTCTGGTTCAACAAACCCCGAGGATGCGGAGAATTGGATTAAGGAGATTGAACGCATCTTCCGCGTCATGCAATGCGCGGATGGCGATAAGGTGCTTCTGGCCACATTCCAACTGGAACGGGACGCCCGTGCTTGGTGGGAGTCCGTCGAGACCACCTTGCCTGAAAATCACATTACATGGGCCGAATTTGTCGAGCACTTCAATGCCAAGTATTTCTCCGACCGTGTTCAGGAGAAAAAGGCCGCAGAATTTGCCGCCTTGAAGCAACGATCTCTCTCGGTAGCTGATTATGAAGCCCAGTTCTCCCGATTATCTAGATATGCACCACACTTAGTGTGCACTGAAAAGATGAAGGCAAGAAGGTTCTTGAACGGGTTACGACCTCAATATATCACCCAGCTCGCTCCCTTAGATATTCAAGTGTACTCAGAGATGGTACGTCGTACTCAGCTACTAGAAGACGCCACGGAATTGTCCGACAAAATCCGTGGTAAGGATAGAAGGGAGAATGTCACAACCCCAACAATTTTAAACCGTCTTTCAAAAAGCGGACCAATAATGGAGGCGAACCCTCCAAGGAGAAGAAATTCAAGAAGGTCAACAACAAACCTTTCTCCATCACGGCACCGCCAAAGGAGAATTGTAAATATTGTGATAAGCCGGGTCATCAGGCTGCGGAATGCTGGAGAAGGCTCGGAGCATGCCTTCGATGTGGGAGTAAAGAACACCGTATTCCCGATTGTCCGATGATGAACGAGCAAAGTGAGCCAAAGACAAAGGAAGAAAAGCGTCCGGCAAAGAACCAAGGACGTTTACAAGCTCTCCAAGAGACAGAACCAACCGAGGGTGGGTTGGTGGAAGGTATTTTGACTGTCTGCTCTAAATCTGCTCAAGTACTGTTTGATACTGGCGCCACACATTCTTTTGTTTCCAAGAAATTTGCTACTTCATTTTCTATGGAACCTGAATGGATAGACTTGGTAATTTCAACCCCAATAGGGAAGGAGTCTGATGTCACTTTCCATTACCCAAGCTGCAAGGTTATGGTTAGAGGTCACAACTTACCTGCAGATCTAATATGCTTAGATTTGAAAGAGTATGATGTAATTTTAGGGGCCGATTGGCTATCCACCCATCGGGCAACTGTAGACTGCCGAAATGGGAAAGTAACTTTTGTGGATTTCCCTGAACTAACTTATGTTACTCCCCGGAAGAGATCACCAGTCATCTCTGCTCTTTGAGCCCATAAACTTATCAACAAGGGATGCAAGGCATTCTTAGCATTTGTAACTGCCACAGAGGCTAAGGTAGCTAGACTAGAAGACATTCAAGTGGTTCGGGAGTTTCCCGATGTTTTCCCTAAAGACTTGCCTGGTTTGCCACCAGAGAGAGAGGTCTCATTCACTATAGACCTTGTTCCGGGTGCTGGACCTGTTTCTAAAGCACCTTATAGAATGTCCCCCGCGGAATTGAAAGAATTGAAGGAACAGCTTATGGAGCTATTGAAGAAAGGATTTATTAGACCAAGTACTTCCCCATGGGGAGCACCTGTGTTGTTCGTCAAGAAGAAGGATGGGTCAATGAGGTTGTGTATTGATTATCGGCAGCTGAACCACCTCACTATTAAGAATAAATATCCACTGCCGAGGATTGATGAACTCTTTGATCAGATTTCTGGAGCAAAGTATTTCTCAAAAATTGATCTTCGATCAGGTTATCACCAATTGAGAATCAAGGACGAGGATATTTACAAAACTGCATTCCGAAGTAGGTACGGGCATTATGAATTTACTGTTATGCCTTTTGGACTAACAAATGCCCCTGCAGCTTTTATGCAGCTTATGAATAGCAGCTTTAGACCACATCTGGACAAATTCATTGTTGTTTTTATCGATGATATCTTGATATATTCAAAGTCTAAAGAGGAGCATGAAGAGCATTTAAGGATGGCGTTGCAAATATTGAGGGATAATCAATTATATGCAAAATTTAGCAAATGCGAGTTTTGGTTGGAAGAAGTGTCCTTCTTAGGACATGTGATTTCAAAAGATGGAATCTCGGTGGATCCCACAAAGGTTGATGCAGTAAAGAACTGGGGACAACCGACAAATGCAACAGAAATTAGGAGTTTCCTTGGTCTTGCTGGTTATTACCGGCGCTTTATTAAAAACTTCTCAAGAATTGCAGTACCCCTCACCAGACTGACCCGTAAGGAAGTAACATATGAATGGAATGAGGAATGTGAACAAAGCTTCAAAACATTGAAGGACCGTTTGACCACTACTCCAGTCTTGTCCCTTCCTATTGAAGGAGAGAAGTACGAGGTATATACCGATGCTTCCGGTATTGGCCTCGGTTGTGTATTAATGCAACATGGGATAGTTATTGCATACTCTTCTAGACAGTTAAAGAAGCATGAAGAAAACTACCCGGTGCATGACTTGGAGTTGGCCGCGGTAGTATTTGCACTAAAGATCTGGAGACACTACCTCTACGGAGAACAATTCACAATATTCTCCGATCATAAGAGCCTCAAATGTCTGTTCTCTCAGAAGGAGCTTAATATGAGGCAACGTCGATGGCTGGAATATTTAAAAGACTTTGATTTCACTATTCAGTATCACCCCGGTAAAGGGAATTCGGTAGCCGATGCCTTAAGTCGAAAGCCGAGAGCCCTTATAGCCAGCTGTATGATACGGGAATGGAAACTATTAGAGGAATTCTCTAGACTAAATATAAGCACGGACCAGAAAGACGGGTGTATTACTCTCTCTCACATGAGTGTGCATCCGGACTTGCTATCCGAAATCAAGAAGATACAAGATGAAGATCCTGGAATGATTGAAATCAGGGAGAAACTGGATCAAAGAACCGGGTTCAAGATAGCAATTGATGGAAGACTAATGTTTCAGGAAAGGACATGTGTTCTGGACTGTCCTGAGTTGAAAAGGAAGATTTTAGAGGAAGCTCACCGCTCTAGGTATACCATTCATCCTGGAGCAACTAAGATGTACAAAGATCTAAAGAGAACTTTCTGGTGGCCGAACATGAAGAGGGAGGTAGCAGACTTTGTGTCTCGCTGTCTCACGTGCCAACAAGTGAAAGCGGAACACCAAAGGCCCGCTAGAAAGTTACACCCCCTTGATATTCCCAAATGGAAATGGGAAGGAATTGGTATGGATTTCATCATGGGATTGCCTAAGTCTAGAGGCGGACATGATGGTATTTGGGTAATCATCGATCGACTGACCAAGTCGGCGCATTTCTTGCCAATTAAAAGTCGATGGTCGGTTGATGTTTTGGCCGCACTATATATTAAGGAGATCGTGAGATTGCATGGAGTTCCAACATCAATCGTGTCTGACCGAGTCCCTCGTTTCACTTCTCATTTCTGGAGGGGTCTACAACACTCGTTGGGGACGAAGCTCAATTTCAGCACTGCTTTCCACCCCAGACTGATGGTCAGACCGAGAGAACAAACCAAATAGTTGAAGACATGTTACGGGCTTGCATTATTGACTTTGGCGGAGGTTGGCATGATCATTTGCCCCTAGCCGAGTTTGCATACAACAATAGCTATCAAGCCAGTATACAGATGGCTCCATTTGAAGCCTTATACAATAGGAGTTGCCGATCTCCTATATGCTGGGATGAAGTTGGCGAGAAGCAACTACTAGGGCCTGATATGGTAAGAAATACAACAGAAAAGGTCGAAATTATTCGAGAAAGACTCAAAGTGGCACAATCCAGACAGAAATCTTATGCAGATAATAGAAGAAGGGAATTAGAGTTCCAAGTTGGAGACCATGTTTACCTCAAGGTCTCACCTGGTCGAGGAATAAGAAGGTTCGGAGTTAAGGGTAAGCTTACACTGAGATTCATTGGTCCATTCGAAATATTGGAAAGAGTTGGCGAGGTAGCCTATCGTCTTGCTTTACCTCCACAACTGTCGGAAGTGCACAACATGTTCCACATTTCCATGCTGAAGAAATATGTGCACGACCATTTCCACGTCATTGATCATAGCAACTTAGTGATTCTAAAGGACCTCACTTACGAACAAAAGCCAATGAAGATTCTTGATCGAGAGGTCCGAGTCTTAAGAAACAAGACGATTCCCATGGTGAAGATACAATGGAACAAATGCTTAGAGCAAGAAGCTACATGGGAAACTGAAGAATCTATACGAAGGAGATATCCGGAGCTATTCTAGAACTGTAAGTACCCTCCATGTCTCTATTCATGCAGTTGAATTTCGGGACCAAATTCTTTTAAGTGGGAGAGGGTGTAGCACCCCTGACAATTAGAGGAATAAATTTTTTTCCTAAATAAATTAAAAAACTTTCATAGAAATAACCAATTATACGCTTATTGGGCCTCGACCCACAAGCTTCAGTTTATTATGACGGCCAAATAATAAATGAGCAACGTTATAAGCTGGCCCACTAGCTAATTGTCAAGTCTAGGCCAAAATACAATACAAATGGGCTTTTACTAAATCCCACTATAGCCCACCTCTCCTTTGAAACCCATGAGCAAGCCAAGTTAACCAAAAGCCCAACCCAAAACCATATATATAAACCCTTTTAACTATATAAATGTAACCACGTGTATGCAGCCCACAAAGCCATTCGGTTAACCTCACAGCAAGGCCCAACCACATACCCACGTAAGTTCCCTCAAGGGCCAACACAAAGCCATAAACTCAATCCCAAACCACTCACTGCAAGGCCAATATACATGCGCCCACGAGAGCCTCACCAAGCCAACCGAACCTCCTCCCGCATGCCTACACATGCATGAACCAAACCACCCATGCATACATGCCCGAACATGCGTGAGTTAAGATTTTAGGGTTTTCTCCGAGAGAGTGTTAGCATGCGGCTGTTTATATAGCAAGGCAATGGCCGCGCGTGGAAGGTTTTTAAAACCCTTCCATTTTGCAAGCCTTCGAATCTTCCATAACAGAGCAACCTTATAAAACCACCATTCCAGCAAATGAAGCAGCCCTTGTTGCACTACTGCTCGCTGGTCGTCGTCCTGTTCCTCCGCGTTTCCATCTTCTTCCTGTTGGGTGCAACGTGAAGAGAGTTCTTCACGTTCTTCTTCATCCGGTTGCCAACGTGTGAAGGGGGGGGGAAGTGTCGTCCTCTGCTTCCTTCATCGCATCTTGCAGAGGCTTCCTCTTCTTCCTACAAGTTTATTGCGTCTACAAGCAGACATCTCCATCTTCATCCTCAGGCGATCAGGATACTCTGTTCGAACCAGAGTATCATTCTTCATCCAGTACATCGTCTAATCATCCAAAAAAAGGTAGGTTTTCTCAAGTTTCGTAGCCCAAACAAAGTTAAACCATGATTTAGGGTCAATATGATGGACAATAATCATCTTATTTCATGCATTTATATCTTATATATCATATCTATGCTTATCGTTGCGTTCAGTTGAAATTAGAAATTTTTCAGTAAATAACGCCTTTTTTAGGGCGCTATTTTATTTTGACGCCCATCGAAAAGGTCGTCAATTTCCCATTTGAAATTAACGTCTTCACATCTCTCGTGTGTTCTGGAATTGACGCCTTTTCTAAAGGCTTGTTAATAAAATGAGACGGCAGTTACATCGTCGTTAGTTAATTGAAATAATAATAATAAAAAGGAATGACTAACCAATAGTCGTCAATTTTATATATATATGGTTTATGAGATTTTCGCATTCATAGTCGTTAATGGTTATAGAAGTACCCTTTGGCCATGAAAATTTACTGGCATACTATTGGGGTAGAGACGGAGGTAATGAAAGTGGTTACACCATTTTTCGTGCCCCTGTCGTAAGATCCCCCGTCTCTCGTCGAAATTTTTTTTGAACATATGGTTAGGTAGAGTTTTTCGAGCCGGTCATTTCGGTATATTATAGGCCTGATTCCGACATCATTTAGTATAGAAACGAGAGGGTTGAAAAAAAATGATAAATTTTTGAAAAAGAAACGACCCATGTTCAGTCGTTAAAACAAAAAGTGACGACCTTGCTTTTAGGCGTCACTTATGAATATTATATATATATATATATATATATATATATATATATATATACACACACACACACATATATATATATCGTGTACATGTATCTTTGAAAATCTATATTTATTAAAATATGTAACAGAAAATTATAGAAAAATTATATTTGGAATCCTTGTATTTTCCTCCTAATTATCATATATTCTATTTTCTTAAATTATTTTTAATAAATCAATGTGCCTTTTAATGTGTGTTTTTGAATTTATTCAATTAAATAGGTACAAATGAAAATTCTTGCTAAATAAATTGAGTTAAAAATCATGAAAATTAACGTTCCCCAAGAGGATGCTAATTAATAAATGACGGCACCCACGAGCGTTAAATAATATAAGTTTATTTAATTATAGTTAATTATAGAATAGGTTGGACATGAATTCTATGATTAACGTATACTTGTTCTCACCGTTTTTTTTTCCGTACTTGACCCATACCGCGGGTCTTTTGGCACTCTCATCTCATGCCCGTAGATGGAGTCCCTGTTTCATGATTGGTTCACGCATACACCTCAACTCTTGGTGACATACGAGCCCTCCGTTGGACATTCCGTTCCTTCGGACTGGCGAGTTAGTCATTGGGACCTCCGTAAGTCTCCTCGTAGCCTTGGATTCCCTCAAGGCCGACTGAGCTGGTTGTACCTTAAACACCTTGTACCTTTTGATTGCCACGTCTTGTGGTAAACCGGCCCTCTCATGTCGCCATCTTGGTCCATGAGAGAATAATCTTTGCCATTGGAATGATGATATTCCACTAGGCGGTATCTTGGATTGAGTCCCTTATAGATAGGGTCAATCTCTCAGCTTGATTCATGTCCCTTGATTGATGACAGGTATAGTCATCCACTCAAGTTATCACAGCTACCTAGTTAAGGTACCGATTCTACCCCGGGTTATCGACATGTCATGGTTCTCGTTGGTTTTAATCATTATCCATCTAATGTTCTTCATTGAATTCCGTGGAACCTATCCACGAATCTACCTTGAAATCCTACATGAGTTTGTTCTTGGAATTCCATGGCTATCACTAAAGTGGTTGTCTAGATAATTACTTGCAACAATGTCTGCGCATATAGGGCTCGATCTGGTCTTGGGAGGAGCACCCGAAAGTACTTGTGCCCATGGGAGTTATATTGATCACGGTGTGACATTGCACTGAAGTACTTGCTTGAATCTACGACAATTCACTATCTATCTATCTCTCGCGTGCTTGACTTGACATGACTTGCATGGCCCGGAATGGGCAGAGTACTTGCTTGTTAATAGCCATTATCTCATGACATAAATGACTTTATTGATATACTTGGTACTCATTCTTGAAATCTTGATTACTTGAAATTCCTTATCTCGGATCAATAATACATGTTATTTCCTCGCATTATCATGTTCAATTCTATAGCGTTTCGTTTTACATGTTTTACATGATTAGACTTGAATTTTCATTGGAAAAAGGTAATTACTTAAACAAATTGCTAGTTCTTGAGATATAATTCCTACTGAGCGTTCGCTCATCAAGTTCTTGTCCCCAAACTTTTCAGGTAATACGGACCATGACTCGGACTCGGATGGGCAGGAGCAAGAGTGACGAGCGTAGAACCTGCAAGCGTCATGCTGCTATTACCAATTATCGTGTCTTGTCGTCCTTAGTTCATTCTTGGAGTCTTGTCATTGGATATTGTGTTATGTCAGTGTGTTGTCATGATTAAGGCTTATGGGCCTGGTTCGTATGGTTAAGTCTTGGGATATGTGACTTTATTTATGGGTTGTTATTTTCACTGGTATCAGTGTTTGATTATGTTTCAAAATCTCTCTTTTGCGCACTTTATTTTGATGTCGAAATTCTACTTACTCTGATTGACATCATTGATATAAACTCGTCGCGTTCTCCCGGGTTCCTTCCGCGCTCGGGGCGTGACATGCGGGTTCAAGGTTAATGAAATCTAGAACATCATTGATGCCATCAAGTTCAAAGACTTCGGCAGTATTATCATTTTGCTCACCGACCTCTTCAAGTGTTTGTAGTTCAGGGGACAGCCAGAGCATAGATTGTTCCAGTAGCGGGTTCTTTCTAGTGCCCCTTTCATAGGATTCATCAGCCGCTCCGACAGGAGTCAGCTCTTCCATAGCCGAATTGGGAAATTGGCTCTCCAGCTCCACAGGGAGTGGGGACTGCCTGACTTCCTCTTCAGCTTGCACTGCCACATCTCTACAATGTTGTGCCCCTGTGGTCTTGATGATTGGTTTTGATGATAGCAAACACTATAAGTCACCATATGCATATGTGCATGAAAGACCTTGTTGATTCAGTTTAGCAGTCATTCATATGTTCAGTCCACTACAAGAAAAAGTGGCTATAGCGACCGCATTAGCGACCGCTTTAATCGGTCGCTAGTCGGTCCCAAATAGAGACCAATTCGGCGACCGAAATAATCGGTCGCACATCTGAGACCTATTGGCGACCGAACTAAATTCGGTCGCCAATCGGTCGCTGATCCCCCCCTGCGACCCCAGCCCGCCCGAGCCCCTCCCCGCCCGAGCCCTCCCTCCCGCCCTCCACCCTCCCGACCGAACTAAATTCGGTCGCTAATCGGTCGCTGATCCCGTTATACTCCCCCCTGCGACCCCCGCCCGCCCGAGCCCCTCCCCGCCCGAGCCCTCCCTCCCGCCCTCCACCCTCCCGCCCGAGCCCCCTTCCCCTGCGGCCCCCTCCCCCTGCGGCCCCCTCTCCGCCCTAGCCCCCCCTCCACCCTCCCGCCCGAGCCCCCGCCCGAGCCCCCTTCCCCTGCGGCCCCCTCCCCCTGCGGCCCCCTCTCCGCCCTAGCCCCCCTCCTCCGCCGGAGTCCCCCCTTCCCCTGCGGCCTCCCGCCCGAGCCCCCCTCCGCCGGAGCCCCCCCTCCCCCTGCGGCCTCCCGCCCGAGCCCCCCTCCTCCGCCCGAGCCCCCCTCCCCGTGCGGCCTCCCGCCCGAGGCCCCCTCCGCCGGAGCCCCCCTCCGCGCCGCTCGCCTCGCCGTCGTCGCCGCGCCGCTCGCCTCGCCGTCGCCGCTCGCCGTCGCCGTCGTCGCCGGCTTCCTCTCTCTCACACACAGGTACCTCTCTCTCTCTCTCTCTCTCTCTCTCTCTCTCTCTCTCCAACCCGCCGCGGCCCCCCCACAGGTACCCCTCTCTCTCTCTCTCTCTCTCTCTCTCTCTCTCTCTCTCCAACCCGCCGCTGCCCTCTCTCTCTCTCTCTCTCTCCAACCCGCCGCTGCCCCCCCCAAGGTACCTCTCTCTCTCTCTCTCTCTCTCTCTCTCTCTCTCCAACCCGCCGCGGCCCCCCCCCCCACAGGTATCTCTCTCTCTCTCTCTCTCTCTCTCCAACCCGCCCCCCCACAGGTACCCCTCTCTCTCTCTCTCTCTCTCTCTCTCTCTCTCTCCAACCCGCCGCGGCCCCCCCCCCCACAGGTACCTCTCTCTCTCTCTCTCTCTCTCTCTCTCTCCAACCCGCCCCCCCACAGGTACCCCTCTCTCTCTCTCTCTCTCTCTCTCTCTCTCTCTCTCTCTCTCCAACCCGCCGCGGCCCCCCCACCCCAACCCCCTGCAGGGAATTTAATGTGAAAATTTTGTTTAGGCCATGCTAATTTTTTGTTTAGGGCATTTCATAGTCCATGTTATTGTTAATATGATAGAATATTATTTTGTGCACTTTTCAGGTGTTTGGGTGCTTTATATTGCCTTTATTAACAGTCATATGGACCTTCCATTTTTTGTAGTAAAATACCAGTGCATGTAAATAGTCATTTTTGTGTGTTAGCATGATAATATATTCACAAACATGTGTTGTATTTGGATTGGCCTCACCTCTCCTTTCCTAATGATTAGTGTAAGGTTTTTAAGGGTTTAGTGTTTAGTGTTTAAGGTTTAGGGTTTTAGATTTAGGTTTTAGGTACTAGATTTAGGTTTTACTCTTTTAAGGTTTAGGATTTTTAGGGTTTAAGGTGTTTAGGGCTTTTAGGGTTTAGGGTTTAGGATTTTAAGCTTTATGGTTTAGGGTTTGGGGCTTTAGGGTTAGGATTTAAGGGTTAGGTGTTAGGGTTTAGGAAGGGTTTCAGGGCTACAGGTTTTTGGACTTCGATTTTAAGTGTGGGTTTTTCGGTTTACGGTTGCTAGGCTTAGGGTTGAGGGGCTGTTTAGTGTTTAAGGTTTAAGGGCTTACGGTTTTAAGATTTAAAGTTTAAGGTTTGACAGTTTTGAGGTTTAGTAGTTTATGTATTAGGGGTGGGGTAAGGGGTTCAATGTGGGTTTAGGATTTTAGTGTTTTAAATTTTATGGTTTTTAATTATTTTAGGGTTTTACAGTTTAGGGGGTTATGAGTTTATTTTTTTATGTTTAGGGTTTAACATATAGGGTTAGGGTTTAAGGTTTAGGGTTATTTAGGGTTTAGGTTTTTGGGTTTAGGGTTAGTTGTTTGGTGTTTAGGTTTGTTTGCATTTTATATTTGGCATATGAGTTTAGGGTTTTGGATTTAGCATTTGGGGTTTTTGGTTTAGCGGTTAGGGGGGTGGATTACGGTTTTGAGAGTTTAGGCTTTAGGGGTTTTTGGTTTAGTGGGTCTAGTTTCTAAGGATTTTAGGTTTTAGGGTTTAGGGTTTTTCATGTTTTTAGGGTTTATAGTTATTACAATTTAGGATTTTTAGGGTTTAGGGTTTTTCGAGTTTTTATGGTTTATAGATATTATGGTTTCATATTTTTAAGGTTTAGGGTTTAGGGTTTAAGGTTTTCAAGATTTATGGTTTAATGTTTTGAGTTTAGGGTTTAATGTTTTTAAGGTTTAAGGTTCTTGGGGCTTTTAGGGTTTTACATATAGGTTTACATTTTTGGGTTTCTTTTATTTAGGGTTTGATGTTATTAGTGATTTTAGGGTTTATGATTTTAAATTTATGGTTTATGGTTTAGAGTTTATAGTATTAAGATTTTTGATTTTTAGGTTTAGGAGTTTTAGGGTTTAAGGTTTAGGATTTAGGGTTTTTCAGATTTAGTCTTTTATGTTTGTGGTTTTTAAGGATTTTAGAGTTTCTAGTTTTAGGGGTAACTCAAGATTTAGGGTTTTAAGGTTTAGGGTTTGGGATTTTTAGTTTGAGGGTTTGGGGTTTAGCAATCGGTGGTTTAGCAGTTTAGGAGTTTAAGGGATCGTAGTGGGGTTAGGGGTTAGGGGAGGGTTTAAGATTTATAATTTTTAAGGGTTTTATGGTTTTATGATTTAGGGGGTTCGGGGTCTGCAGTTTAGTGTTTTTAGGGGTTTTAGGGCTTACGTTTTTTTTTCTATAGGGTTTACAATTTTTACGGGTTTAGGGTTTAAGGTTTAGGGATTTGGGAATAGGTTTAGGTTTTAGGATTTTAGATTTAGGTTTGAGCAAATCGCTCAAAAGTGCAATTTGCAAATGCACTTGGTTTATAATCAAAGCCGTCGGGGTCCGGGGGTCCAGAATGTGAAATACTGATCCGATCGGCATTCCGATCATTCCAACACAACCTGGGAGGTAGACGTGACTTGTCAGAGCTGACGGATTCTAAATCGGACTACCGGTTTGAGCCCGACGCTCAAAAGTGCAATTTGCAAATGCACTTGGTTTATAATCAAAGCCGTCGGGGTCCGGGGGTCGAGAATGTGAAATACTGATCCGATCGGCATTCCGATCATTCCAACACGACCTGGGAGGTAGACGTGACTTGTCAGAGCTGACGGATTCTAAATCGGACATCCGGTTTGAGCCCGACGCTCAAAAGTGCAATTTGCAAATGCACTTGGTTTATAATCAAAGCCGTCGGGGTCCGGGGGTCCAGAATGTGAAATACTGATCCGATCGGCATTCCGATCATTCCAACACGACCTGGGAGGTAGACGTGACTTGTCAGAGCTGACGGATTCTAAATCGGACTACCGGTTTGAGCAAATCGCTCAAAAGTGCAATTTGCAAATGCACTTGGTTTATAATCAAAGCCGTCGGGGTCCGGGGGTCCAGAATGTGAAATACTGATCCGATCGGCATTCCGATCATTCCAACACAACCTGGGAGGTAGACGTGACTTGTCAGAGCTGACGGATTCTAAATCGGACATCCGGTTTGAGCCCGACGCTCAAAAGTGCAATTTGCAAATGCACTTGGTTTATAATCAAAGCCGTCGGGGTCCGGGGGTCCAGAATGTGAAATACTGATCCGATCGGCATTCCGATCATTCCAACACGACCTGGGAGGTAGACGTGACTTGTCAGAGCTGACGGATTCTAAATCGGACTACCGATTTGAGCAAAACGTTTAAAATTATCATTCGTCAATTTCACTTCAATGAAAAACATCTTGCTTTTAATTTTCAAGAATAATTGATTTCTTTATTAAAGAATTGATTTTAATTTTTTTAAATGATATACAGGATCATCCGTCGCGAGATGTTGGACGAGACGACGACCAGGATGACACATATGCGGAGGATTTGTGATTTCATTTTAGTTATTTGTATGTTGCCATTTTATTATGGATGTATGATTAATTTGTGTGTTTGTATGTGATGAATTTGAAATTTGTGGAGATTATGAGTTGTGTAGTTGATTTATATGTTTTTATGAAATTGTTATGTAACAGGTTATTTATTTTATTAAATTGTTATTTATCAGGTGATTTATAGTAGCTTTATATTAATTTTTGAAAAAAAAAATTTAATTAGCGACCGCATGGAGACCGAATAGCGACCGCTGAAAATATTAACTTGTATACAGGCCCACAAGTGCCTATACTATATACGCTTGATGAAGTCTTTCTATAGCTTTTCTATGCTGCAGATTGTTTGTTCTCTTCTTCTAGATTACTTCTTCTGTGTTAGTCTTTAATCAAGGATACTACATTAGCGAGGAAAATTTTCCTCACACAGTTACTAGCTTGCATGAACTGCAAGTGTCAGACTTCATATTCATTTGAGTCTTTGTTTATTGCAGATTGTTTGCTCATTTCTTGTCCGAGATATGGGGATTGATTGGCGAATGGGAGCTGAATGGTTTGAGAAATGTCTTTTGGACTACGATCCATGTTCTAATTATGGAAACTGGACTTATGGGGCAGGTTAAGCTCTTTTGCAGACTTCTCTATTCCATTTTTTAAATTTTCACTTCATGGGCCTTCTGTGAATTTTCATTTTTATGATGAGAGACTCAATCATAAGGTAAGGTTCACCTGAGACTAACACACCTAAGTGATACTTCAGGAATCACGGGAGATAAGCTGATTGCTTTCACATTTTTCTATGTTCATTAATTTGCTTGGTACTAACCAAATGTATTATTTATGACAGGTGTTGGAAACGACTGGGGTGTATTTTACTGCATCTTGAGGGTTCCACTTGTGAAACTTTGGCTGCTCTTAGTGGAGATGGAATTGCATTCTATGTCTTGTGGCCACATTATCCCCTTTGGATAACTTCTCATGTTGCCGTCTCCAACTGAATGAATTTTATTGCTTTCAGGTATTTTCCATGATTCCTGGTTTTAGCTCGGAGTTGATGCCGAAAGGTCGTGAACAGGAAAGCCAGGCAAAGATCAAGCGATACATGTACGTGATGGGTTCTATGACCAATGAAGGTACTCTCATGGTGTTTTCTTCTTCCATATTGTCCATTATACATGTGAATATCAATATACTCATTCTGCTGTTTATATTTGACATAGCTTTTATTTCAATCTTGGGCGTAAGACTGGATGATGATGATAGTGCTATGGTGTCATGGTGTGTACCCATCATGCATTGTGATCAATGTCCATATAAGTAAACTAGCAGAGTACAGCCCACTTCAAGTGTTTCTGGCAGTACATTATGATTATTCCACCATTTACCTGTGAATATGTATTTGATCCCGGGCGCATGAATTATTTCTCTCCACTGTTTCATGCAAGCTTTGTAAATGGGGAAGGAGATCATGAGCTCATTAACCTGAGGTGGGAATTGCTTTTGGATGAAGTATGATCATTACATCGACCGTAGTCTTGAAGTCGGGAGTGTTTAACCTTTCCAAGTCTCTCATAATCCAACAGTCATTTACCTTTCCACTTATTTGATCCACAATCCCATTAAATTTGAGGAAGTGATCCTTGTTATGACACGACCACTCCGACGGACAGAGTGACCTCTCAAGATCTCGATCCGCACAACAAGAAGGGAGGAAGAAGAAGGAACAATCACACAAGATAGGAACACATATTTACGTGGTTCGGAGGTTACCCCCTACGTCCACGGGCGACGGCGACAGTGGAACTTCACTAGATGTGGAGAAATATACAAAGAAGTCAGCACCCCAACTTGGAGGAACAAATCCTCTCACAAGAAACTCTCTCAAGCTATCCCCCCAAGACCTCTTTTAGATCTTCTCTCTAAGAAGCTCACTCGGGCTCTCACTTGGGGGCGGGTTTCATTTTTCATCGAATTAGAAAATTATTTGGGACTATTTTATTTTTCTTGGTCCAGTTCAAAAAATTAGCACACCGCCTAATTACTTAGTCCATCGGCTAGTGTGTGCAATTTGATTTTTCACCCTTTATCTTGGTGCATGTTCTATGTTGTTGGTTTTTCTTTCACATTTATTTGGGAACATGTGCAAACTTTGAAAACTCTAAATATCATCTTACAAAATATAAGAATTTAGATTGAGGAGGGGAAAATATCATTTTCTTAACTCTAAATATCATCTTACACCTATCCTCTGGATATTAGAATCAACAGGCAGACTGTTCTGCAGGATTTTCCATAGGTGTATAGAGATTTTGGTTAGAACTGAAAGTGAAAAGATATGTATAAATTCTATTCACTTGAGTGGGGGAGGATACAGATCTATAAATATTCATAAAGCTAGAATAATATAAGGAAAGTAACATGTAGACATGAATAAAATATGCCAATTTAGGTGAAAAGATCTCCCCAAAGTCTGGTAACTGTCATGGCAGGAAGCCAGGAACAGCACCTCTAAGCAAAGGAAGGGCAGTTCATACAAAGGAGCATAGGTCATAAGTTACCGGTCGGATGGCCGTGCCGGTCATTCCAATACGACCGGGGAGATGAAAGTGACTTGTCAGAACTGACGGAATCCAAATCGGATGCCCGGTTTGAGCTCGGCGCTCAAACTTCATTTTTAAAATACACTTATTTCAAATGAACTGTTAGGACGGGTCCGGGGGTCTAAAATCTGAAATACCGGTCGGATGGCCGTGCCGGTCATTCCAATACGACCGGGGAGATGAAAGTGACTTGTCAGAACTGACGGAATCCAAATCGGATGCCCGGTTTGAGCTCGGCGCTCAAACTTCATTTTTAAAATACACTTAGTTCAAATGAACTGTTAGGACGGGGCATTTGGTTCTAAAATCTGAAATACCGGTCGGATGGCCGTGCCGATCATTCCAATACGACCGGGGAGATGAAAGTGACTTGTCAGAACTGACGGAATCCAAATCGGATGCCCGGTTTGAGCTCGGCGCTCAAACTTCATTTTTAAAATACACTTAGTTCAAATGAACTGTTAGGACGGGTCCGGGGGTCTAAAATTCGAAATACCGGTCGGATGGCCGTGCCGATCATTCCAATACGACCGGGGAGATGAAAGTGACTTGTCAGAACTGACGGAATCCAAATCGGATGCCCGGTTTGAGCTCGGCGCTCAAACTTCATTTTTAAAATACACTTAGTTCAAATGAACTGTTAGGACGGGGCATTTGGTTCTAAAATCTGAAATACCGGTCGGATGGCCGTGCCGATCATTCCAATACGACCGGGGAGATGAAAGTGACTTGTCAGAACTGACGGAATCCAAATCGGATGCCCGGTTTGAGCTCGGCGCTCAAACTTCATTTTTAAAATACACTTAGTTCAAATGAACTGTTAGGACGGGTCCGGGGGTCTAAAATTCGAAATACCGGTCGGATGGCCGTGCCGATCATTCCAATACGACCGGGGAGATGAAAGTGACTTGTCAGAACTGACGGAATCCAAATCGGATGCCCGGTTTGAGCTCGGCGCTCAAACTTCATTTTTAAAATACAAGATGAAATTTGAACTTATATTGTGTGTGTGTATTTATATATATGAAAATGAGCTGGCTTAAACTATTGGCATACTCTTGTTAATGCTTGATTTCTTTATTAAGTCTTGTTAATGCTTGATTTCTTTATTAAGGATTTGATTATAATTTTTTTAAATGATATACAGGATCATCCGTCGCGAGATGTTGGACGAGACGACGACCAGGATGATGTTGGACGAGACGACGACCAGGATGAGACATATGTGGATGTATGATTAATTTGTGATTTTATTTTAATTGTGTGTAATTTGAGGTTCGTGGAGATTGTGATCCGTGTAGTTGATTTATTATTGTTTTATGAAATTGTTATTTATCAGGTGCTTGTATGTGATGAATTTGAGATTTGTCGATATTGTTGTCTGTGTAGTTGATTTTATATTTATGTTATGAATTTGTTATTTATCAGGTAATTTATTTATCAGTTTAAATAAATTTTTAAAAAAAAAATAATGCAAAATTAGCGACCGCATGGAGACTGAATTGCGACCGAATAGCGACTATAAATTATATTTCTTTTATTAAATAATTATACTTGGCGACCGACTAGCGACCGAATTGAGACCGAATAAATCCAATAGGTTAATTTTATTTTTAAAAATACAACATAATTAGAGACCGAATAGCGACCGAATTGAGACCGGCTTAATTAGCGACCGATCAGGCGACCGATTATAATCGGTCTCTGGTAACGACTGATACTGCGACCGAATTATGTCGGTCGCTATATAGCGACTAGTATATAGCGACCGACATGTTCGGTCGCTAGATAGTCTCTGTTCGGTCGCAATGCAGTTTTGCGACCGATCTACGACTGAATAGCGACCGATAGGTCGGTCGCTATCCGCGATTTTTCTTGTAGTGGTCTTTCAGATGCTCAGTCATTTTATCTGTTTACACTGTGAGTCATTGCATTTGATGTTCAGTCATTTTATCTGCTGCATAAAGCATGTTTAGTCATTTTATCTGCTGCATCTCTCTGCTTGTGGAAGTCTACACATTGCATAGCTGCAGCAACTTCAAGTCTAAACACCGCACAGCTTGCAAGACTTCAAGTCTGCACAATGCACAGCACGCGAGTCACCAAGTCTATACATTGCATATACTGCAGGCATTCTAAGTCTGTACAGTGCCTAGTGTCGCAACACTAAGTCTGTACAACGCACAACATGCAGTTGGGCCAAGTCTGTACATTCGAGGGTCTCACGTTGCATCTCACCTTCATAGCAAGTCTGTACAGCCTTCAGTTGCATAACTCAAGTCTGTATATCGCTTGCAGGCAGGCATTCGAAGTCCATACAATGCTGTGTGAACGCAAGTCTGTACAGCCAGTGTCTGTGTTGCCTTGCATCTCAGCAAGTCTACACATCGGCTTCCAAGTCTGCACATTGTGCTTTGAAGTTGCATCAAGTCTAGACATTGCCCTGTAGCAAGCACAACCAAGTCTGTACATTCGTCAAGGGGCCAAGTCTATACATTGTGTCATTCACATCTTCAAGTCTTTACATTGCCCAGTCTGCATCTTGCTAAGTCCATACATTGGACTGTAGCACGCATCTCTGATGTCTATACATTCTCACTCACATCCTCCAAATCTGTACAGAGTTGTCTTTGCATTGCACGTGTTCTAAGTCTATACACTCTCCTGTGCAATGTCTACACATTCAATTGCTGTGTCTTGCTCAAGTCTATACAGCCCTTTGGTTGTCAAGTCTATACATTGCTTTCGAATGAAGTCTGTACACTGGTCTTCACTTGAAGTCTGTACAGCGCCATGTTCATATTCTTCAAAGTCCATACATTGCACTGTAGATGCTCGAGGTGAAGTCTACGCATCCATCAGTGAACTTCCAAGTCTGCACATCCGTTTGCCTGATTTCATATTCAAAGTCTGCACATCCTTCTGTTGATTTTTCAAAGTCTGTACATTTGTTTCTAAGGCAAAGTCTATACATTCCCAGTCTTTACCTACGTTCAGAACTCCAAGTCTATACACTGGTAAAGTCTGCACATTGTGCCTTGAAGCTGTTCAAGTCTATACATTGTCTCGAGCATTCAAAGTCTATACAACGTTGTTGAGTGGAAGTCTGTATAGCCGTTGGGTTGCCAAAGTCCATACATTGTGAATCTCAAAGTCTGTATAGACTTTGCCTTGTTCAAGTCTGTACATCGCCCCTTTGGCAAGACTATACATTGAAAGTCTATACACTCGATTGCCTTGCCTTGATCAAGTCTGTACAGAGCTTCCTTGTTCAAGTCTGTACATCGCTCAGTTGGCAAGACTATACATTGAAAGTCTATACACTCGATTGCCTTGCCTTGATCAAGTCTGTACAGAGCTTCCTTGTTCAAGTCTGTACATCGCTCAGTTGGCAAGTTTATACATTGGAAGTATATACATTCCTTTGCCTTGCATCGCTCATCAAGTCTGTACAGCTTTTCTCTTTGCATGTTTGTACATCGTCCATGAAGTCTGAACAACGAGCAAGTATGTACATCGCTCACTTGTCTTGGCAAGTCTGCACATCGTTAAGTCTATACTTTGTCCAGTGCATTGCATTCATCAGTCGTGAAGTCTATACATTGAGTTGAAGCCTGCCTAAGTCCATACACTGGCTGCTGTTCTTTAGAGTCTGTACATTGCATACTTTGAAGTCTATATATTGGCTTTGAGCTGAAGTCGATACATTGCTTCAGGCTGAGCAAGTCTATACATTGCATGCTCGTTCATTCAAGTCCATACTTTGTCCTGAAGCATGTACAAGTCTGTACATTGTCTGCCTGTCGATTGAAATGTCTATACATTGCTGTTTGCATTGTAAAGTCCATACATTGAAAAATGTCTGCACATTACATTACACTTCAGCAACTCTATACACTACTTCAGCTCTGATTCATGAAGTCTATACATCGCTACAGCTTTGTCTTCACATAGTATGTACAACGCAATTGTCCTGCTTCATGAAGTCTATACATTGTTTCATTTTCACAAGTCTATACAACGAAGTCTATACATTGCAATGCATATACTTAAACTGATAATGTGATTCTCTGTCTGACAGGCACCCTTCGTGAAGCCTAATGAAGGCACGTGATCCGAGGATAAGTGGAGTGCCCAGATGATGACACGTGTACTGACAGCCTGCTGGATGCTGCCACGTGGTCCGAATTCTTAGGGCTGGAAATGTGGAGAGCACACGTCCCAGTTGCTGCTGCCATAAATAGAAGCCTTCCTCCATCTGAAGACTAATGAGAAGAACATCAGAGGGCTGATCGAGACTGTGAGTGAAGAAGAAGTGTGGCAGAGAGTTGCAGAAGAGGAAAAAGAAGAAGAAGAGAAAAGAAGAGATAGAGAGAGCCTGCACGATCGAGTGACAGAAAAAGAAAGAGAATAATAGAAGGAGAAAAGAGAGAGTGAGAGTTCGTGGAGAAGAAGAAAGAAGTCTCGACTGAAGATCTGTCTACTAGACCATGGATCAAATCCAGGCCAGTCAACTCTATGGGAGCCATGTCTATGTTATCTTTCTTCGCAGCTTTCTGATCGCTGTGTATTTTTCCTTTCTTATTTTTCCTTTTTCATTTGGTTATCTTTGTTCTTCCGACTCTCTGATAGAGGTCGGGTCCCTCATGGTCTGGAGGAAGAGAGGTCTGTGACCTCTGGTTTGCTGGTGACGGGGAGTCACTGGTTGGGTTCCCTCCGGGTTGGAGGAAGGGAGACTTGTCTCCGGTTCTGGTCTTGTGGGTTGCAAGTCCAGGTGTTCCCTCCTGGTCTGAAGGAAGAGAGACCTAGTCTCTGGTTCCAAGTGGCTGGGAGTCACTTGGAGTGTCCCTCCGGTTTGGAGGAAGAGGGGAGGCTGTTCCCCTGGTCAAGCTGTTGGGCAGCAAGTGTTCGCAGACTGAGTCTGCTGGTTCTGGCATTAGCTAGTGAAGACTCACTCCGGTTGGGAGTGAGGGGTGGATGTAGGTCTGGAGGACCGAACCACCTAAAAAATTATATGTGCAGTGGTTTGCCTTGTGCGTTAGCTCCATATCTTCTACCACCCTTCACAGGTTGTCTGAGCTTTCATATTGCTATCTATGCAGTAGGTTGTTTACCTTCTTCTGCTTCTGCTAGTTGATTGTCTAGGCGCGTGATAGATGTTTGTTCTTCGGTTCAAAAGAAATTCTGATTAGTTATCCAGTTTGTGTATCTTGTTCTAGTTAGTGTTCTTGTTTTCATTGAGCAAAAAGTTTTTAAGGGTGGGATTCATTCACCCCCCCCCTCTGAATCCAGCGCACCGATCCTATCAATTGGTATCAGAGTGGTGTCTGACTTACAGATCCAACGATCTGCAGAGGATCCTGCTAGCGTTTTGGTGCATCATTGTCTTCTACATATTGTTTCACAAAATTGCCTGTTGATTTGTCTTCATGGCTCATCCATCGATTTGCAGTGGTACGGACTTTAATGTCTGGTTTAAAAACTTGCATATGTTTGTTACGACTATTGATCCAGATCTGTAGAAACTTGGTCCACATAGACTACCAAAAGATCAGTCCAAGTGGACTAATAAGCATCGATCTATGTGTGCAGAAAATCAGAAGGCTTGGAATCTGATGAAGGCAGCTACTGACAAAGCCTTTCATTCATGTTTCCTTGATTGCAGATCTGCAAGTGATATATTGGAGATGATGAAGAGAGCTGGGAAAGGAAATCAAACAAGCTGCATGATGGCTCGAGGAAGTGGACAAAGTAGCAATCAAGAAGAAGAACAGGATGATGAGGAGGTAAATCTCTTCGAGAATTTTTGTCTAGATGATTGGGAGAATGCATATGCTGAATTGTTAAAGTCACATGAGAGGTTAAGAAAATAGTATAAAAATTGAAGAAGGGTACTGGGTTAGATAATTCAAGTTCTCCATGTAAAAATTGTACTGAATTGAAAAATGATCATGATGTTTGTATGTCTGATTTTTAAATGCTGAAAAAACAAGTTTCGTTGCTGAAAATTGAGAATCAAGATCATGTAAATGAGATATCTGAACTCAAAGAGAAACTCAATTCAAATATTGATAATCAGACTATTGTTAACTATCATGACCAGTATGAAAAATTGCTAAAAACTTTCGAAAGTGTGAACTCAGATTTAAACAAGCTAAAATCTGAAAATGACTCTCTTAGAAAATCTTTTAAAGAAAATGAAGAAAAATTAGAGAAACTCAAAAAGGAGAACACATTGCTGATTGAAAAATCTGATGCCATAAAATCTGTAAACATGGTGTTGTAGAAAAGCATTGAAAACTTGCAAAGGGAGTATGAAACTCCAAATAATCCAAAAGTATCTCAAGATGACCAGATTCTTCTTGATGAGTTAATTCAAAATGATACTTTGGTTAAAGAAAATGAGAAGTTAAAAGTGCTGAACTCCACTTTGTCTGAGAGACTTCTAGCCTTAGAAAGAGGAAAAACTGTTTGCATTGAAGATTCTGATAAACTGAGCAATCTAGAACAGGAAGTTGAGAAATATAAAACTGCTAACAAAGTTTTGAATGAAGCTATGAATTGTAGTGAGCAAGAGATTGCCAGTTACGAGTTACACATTGCCTCTTTAGAAGATGAAATCCAAGACTTGAGGAACTCTTTGTCAAAGTTTGTTGATGGGCAGAAAAACCTAGATAAGCTACTAGGTATAAAAATCAACTCTAGGAAGGAAGGGCTGGGCTACAATAAGATCAACAAGAAAGAGCTTCAGAGCAAGTTGATAACATCATTTGTAAATGCCTCAAATGTAGCAACAACCTCAAAAGATAAACAGCCCATTGTTCAGAAAATGCTGGGAACAAAGGTTAATTGTAAGAAAGAGCGACTAGGTTACAATCCAGTCATGAGGAAGGTTGATGGATCCAACCTGAAAACTGTTTTTGTTAAATCTTCAGAACAAGAAAAGCCTTCTACCACATCTTCAGCTCAGAACAAGGCTAATAAAACAGAAAAACAAAATAAAAACCATAAAACATCAAAAATTCAAAGGAACAATCTGCATGCTAAGAACTCATCACAAAAATGCCATGTTTTAAAGAAATCAAATGGCTCCTGTGATTATTGTGGTAAGCATGGACACTTTATGAGTAACTATTTTGTGATGAAACAAGATGACAAAAAGCATGCTAGAAAACATGTGTCCGGTCAGAAAAAGGATAATCTGAATGTTAAAGAATTTCATGCTAGAAATCATATTTTTTAAAATAAGAAAATTCATTGCTCCAATTGTGGCAAGATGGGCCACATTGCAGCTCATTGCTGGCATGTTAAGGGGAAGAAATTTCATTCTGAGTTCGTTAATTTCCATGACAACAAAAATGTTTTTGAAAGGAAAACTCTTGCATGTCTTGAGTGTGGTAAGTTAGGCCACAGAGCTAGAGATTGTTGGCATACTCAGAAGAACTATGTTAACCCCTATGTTATCAAATTCTATGCCAGAAAATCTATGAATTTTTCATGCTATAACTGTGAAAAGCCAGGTCACAGGGCTGCAACCTGTTGGCTGGCAGGATATCAAAACCAAACTGGTTTTGGTAAACAGAATTTTTATTCTGTTAACAAAAAAGTTCATGCATATGCACATAGAATTCATGCTAATAAGAATATGCATAATTCAAATCAGAAATCTGCTGCTTCTTGCCATCATTATGGCAAATCTGGACATTTGATGGATGGTTATCCTCTAATGAAATCTAATGATCATCAAGTTAAAAATGTGCTGAGAAAACCTGCTAGAAGTGATACTGTCATGTCAGGACCCAAGACTTCTTGGGTGCCTATGTGTGCAAAATAGTTTGCTAACTTGCAGGTGTGCCTTGGAAGCTGATTAATAAAGAGGGGATTAATCCAAGGCACTCAAGAATGAAAACCCCTTCCTGAACCTTTCAGGTAAATTTCTTGCATTTCCTATTTTTAGTTTTACTGCTTAGCACATTAAATCTATTTTTTTGCATATTCATTCATCATCTGCCATCTGCATTAGTTTCTGATCATGCACTTGCTGAGCGTTCTGTGCATATATGAGTTTAAAGGGTTGTCTGCATCTGATGCATACATATGTCAATTGCAGTTGTTTGATAATTGTTGATATGCATAATCTCTGAAAACAAATTGCAACTTCTGAAAATCTGAACTGCATATGAATGTTGTTTGAAATCTTTCAGATGAATAGCTCACTGAAAATCTGGATTGCATATAGGACTGCATGTTGAACTATCATGATTGATCTCTATGGTATATTAAATAGTAAGCCACTAAAAGGCAGGGAAATCTGTCTGGAGGCTTTTACTATGTGTGAGATGGTCTTTTAGACCAGGGTCTCCGCCTAATACCATGGGTCATAGTGCTTGATAGGGCAGTCTGAATGAGCATGAATCACAAATCCATATGTTCAGTTTTCATGGCAAACATTGCATGTTTTCAGGGGTAGTTAATTGCATATCTTTGCATGGCAATCAATGTTGAGTCCTTGCATGTCTTTGCATACATGTAGTTAATAGCATTGCATTTCACTACATTGAAATAGCCAAATAGATTGACTGAATGCATATTGTGAGGGGGAGTCAATGCATTGCATGTAGGTTGTCAAATGCATACACTTGTCAGAATTCATTGCATATCCCTCCTTATTGATTTTGTTGACAAACCTTGAACATATTCAGAAAACATTAGCTTCAAAATCACTTCTATCATTTGGTATTAGAATTCTATCAGTCTTTCATGAAGATTTCAATGGGACTATTTCGATCATAAATCTGAAAACACTTGAACTAGGAATCTTCTATTATACGATTTTATGAATGTCTGAAATAATTCATGTGGTTTAAGTTTAATATATTCATGGAGTTTGTCTGTAATTCTCTTAAAAATATCTGAATCGTGTTTAATAAACCTTAACCAACTATTTCATGATGTGCCTTGTAAAACCTTCTGAAATCTGCACTATTGAATACATGGCTTTGATTGGTTAAGTACATGAAATTATTATTGACTTGAAGTAAATGAATTTGTCTGAATTATCTAAAGGGTTAATTTCAGTCAGAGCAATGACTTTGGTCACTGAGAAACATATGTCCAAAGGACTGTGTCATGAGGTGCCATAGTTAACTCTGCTTAAGAATGATTATTAATCAGGCAGAGCAATGGCATGCACACTGAGAAATACAACTCACTCATCAAAGAAATGATTTGCAGTGTGTCATGATGTGTAAATGCTACCTCTGTTCATATAAAGCATGACTGTTAGTCACACTAAGTGCTTAGGGATATTGGCCTCTGATCAAGTTATATCCTCTAGTTACAAAGTGTACACTGAACTAGAGTGCTCGTAAAATTTGTAACATGAAAATTTGTTGAACAAATTGCAATATTTGAATATTGATGCAAAAATCAAATTGTTATAACCCTAGACAAAATCTCATGACTTCATAATTGCTTGATCTCAATACTAGTGCATGTATTTCTGAAAGAAGTCAATATATTTGATTGTGTAAGAGAAAGGGAGGATAATCAAGATAGAATTATGAGGGCTTGGTTCATTTTTATTAAACCTTGGTTTTAGATATCAATACAGAATTTTATTGATAAACCTTGCATACATCATGTTTAAACCATGCTGATCAATAAAATTCATTCATAAGCCCTTATAATGGAAGACTTTGAAAAATTATGTTTTGGATTTATGAGATTGATATCTCCTTGAAAATCTTGTTTTGAACTTCTTGTGTTTGAAACTCTTCTCCTCACTGTCCTTGGTTCATTGACCTGAACTTACCCTTGAATGCCACTGTGGTCTCCATCTCAACCACATCAATTGGGAGAAATGCAACAGATGCATATCAATTGGTATCTATTCAGGGGGAGCTTCCTTCTCATATTGAATCATGTTCATATCAATTGTGACCCTACATTCATATTCTTAGGGGGAGGTATTACATTTCTTGCTGCATCTGCATCTCTGCATTCATACCTCTGCATGACTGTTTTAAAAAATAAAAGGGGAGAAATTGATTTGTGTCATATTGGTCTTTGGGGGAGAATGTGCTTTCATGTAGTTAAAGGGAGAAATGTTAATTCAATTGTATCATATCTGCATATATTTCCTCTCTCAAACTAATGTCTTTTTGCTGAAGTCAAAGAGGGAGAATGTTTTGACTTGAGTCAGTGTGACTCATAGTGTTGCCATCATCAAAAAGGGGGAGATTGTTGTGCCCATGTGGTCTTGATGATTGGTTTTGATGATAGCAAACACTATAATTCACCATATGCATGTGTGCATGAAAGACCTTGTTGATTCAATTTAGCAGTCATTCATATGTTCAGTCTTTCAGATGCTCAGTCATTTTATCTGTTTACACTGTGAGTCATTGCATTTGATGTTCAGTCATTTTATCTGCTGCATAAAGCATGTTTAGTCATTTTATCTGCTGCATCTCTCTGCTTGTGGAAGTCTACACATTGCATAGCTGCAGCAACTTCAAGTCTAAACACCGCACAGCTTGCAAGACTTCAAGTCTGCACAATGCACAGCACGCAAGTCACCAAGTCTATACATTGCATAGAGTGCAGGCATTCTAAGTCTGTACAGTGCCTAGTGTCGCAACACTAAGTCTGTACAATGCACAACATGCAGTTGGGCCTAGTCTGTACATTCGAGCGTCTCACGTTGCATCTCACCTTTATAGCAAGTCTGTACAGCCTTCAGTTGCATAACTCAAGTCTGTACATCGCTTGCAGGCAGGCATTCGAAGTCAATACAATGTTGTGTGAACACAAGTCTATAAAGCCAGTGTCTGTGTTGCCTTGCATCTCAGCAAGTCTACACATCGGCTTCCAAGTCTGTACATTGTGCTTTGAAGTTGCATCAAGTCTAGACATTGTCCTGTAGCAAGCACAGCCAAGTTTGTACATTCGTCAAGGGGCCAAGTCTATACATTATGTCATTCACATCTTCAAGTCTGTACATTGCCCAGTCTGCATCTCGCTAAGTCCATACATTGGACTGTAGCACGCATCTCTGATGTCTATACATTCTCACTCACATCCTCCAAGTCTGTACAGAGTTGTCTTTGCATTACACGTGCTCTAAGTCTGTACACTCTCTTGTGCAATGTCTACACATTCAATTACTATGTCTTGCTCAAGTCTGTATAGCCCTTTGGTTGTCAAGTCTATACATTGCTTTCGAATGAAGTCTGTACACTGGTCTTCACTTGAAGTCTGTACAGCGCCATGTTCGTATTCTTCAAAGTCCATACATTGCACTGTAGATGCTCGAGGTGAAGTCTATACATCCATCAGTGAACTTCCAAGTCTGTACATCCGTTTGCCTGATTTCATATTCAAAGTCTGCACATCCTTCTGTTGATTTTTCAAAGTCTATACATTTGTTTCTAAGGCAAAGTCTATACATTCCCAGTCTTTACCTACGTTCAGAACTCCAAGTCTATACACTGGTAAAGTCTGCACATTATTCCTTGAAGCTGTTCAAGTCTATACATTGTCTCGAGCATTCAAAGTCTATACAACGCTGTTGAGTGGAAGTCTGTATAGCCGTTGGGTTGCCAAAGTCTATACATTGTGAATCTCAAAGTCTGTACAGACTTTGCCTTGTTCAAGTCTGTACATCGCCACTTTGGCAAGACTATACATTGAAAGTCTATACACTCGATTGCCTTGCCTTGATCAAGTCTGTACAGAGCTTCCTTGTTCAAGTATGTACATCACTCAGTTGGCAAGACTATACATTGAAAGTCTATACACTCGATTGCCTTGTCTTGATCAAGTCTGTATAGAGCTTCCTTGTTCAAGTCTGTGCATCGCACAGTTGGCAAGTCTATACATTGGAAGTATATACATTCCTTTGCCTTGCATCGCTCATCAAGTCTGTACAGCTTTTCTCTTTGCATGTCTGTACATCGTCCATGAAGTCTGAACAACGAGCAAGTATGTACATCGCTCACTTGTCTTGGCAAGTCTGCACATCGTTAAGTCTATACTTTGTCCAGTGCATTACATTCATCAGTCGTGAAGTCTATACATTGAGTTGAAGCCTGCCTAAGTCCATACACTGGCTGCTGTTCTTCAGAGTCTGTACATTGCATACTTTGAAGTCTATACATTGGCTTTGAGCTGAAGTTGATACATTGCTTCAGGCTGAGCAAGTCTATACATTGCATGCTCGTTCATTCAAGTCCATACTTTGTCCTGAAGCATGTACAAGTCTGTACATTGTCTGCCTGTCGATTGAAATGTCTATACATTGCTGTTTGCATTGTAAAGTCCATACATTGAACAATGTCTACACATTGCATTACACTTCAGTAACTCTATACATTGCTTCAGCTCTGATTCATGAAGTCTATACATCGCTACAGCTTTATCTTCACATAGTCTGTACAACGCAATTGTCCTGCTTCATGAAGTCTATACATTGTTTCATCTTCACAAGTCTATACAGCGAAGTCTATACACTGCAATGCATATACTTAAACTGATAATGTGATTCTCTATCTGACAGGCACCCTTCGTGAAGCCTAATGAAGGCACGTGATCCGAGGATAAGGGGAGTGCCCAGATGATGACACGTGTACTGATAGCCTGCTGGATGCTGTCATGTGGTCCGAATTCTTAGGGCTGGAAATGTGGAGAGCACATGTCCCAATTGCTGCTGCCATAAATAGAAGCCTTCCTCCATCTGAAGACTAATGAGAAGAACAGCAGAGGGCTGATCGAGACTGTGAGTGAAGAAGAAGTGAGGCAGAGAGCAGCAGAAGAGGTAAAAGAAGAAGAAGAGAAAAGAAGAGATAGAGAGAGCCTGCACGATCGAGTGACAGAAAAAGAAAGAGAAAAAGAGAAGGAGAAGAGAGAGAGTGAGAGTTTGTGGAGAAGAAGAAAGAAGTCTCGACTGAAGATCTGTCTACTGGACCGTGGATCAAATCCAGGTCAGTCAGCTCCATGGGAGCCATATCTATGTTATCTTTCTTCGCAGCTTTCTGATCGCTGTGTATTTTTCCTTTCTTATTTTTCCTTTTTCATTTGGTTATCTTTGTTCTTCCGATCCTCTGATAGAGGTCGGGTCCCTCTTGGTTTGGAGGAAGAGAGGTCTGTGACCTCTGGTTTGCTGGTGACGGGGAGTCACTGGTTGGGTTCCCTCCGGGTTGGAGGAAGGGAGACTTGTCTCCGGTTCTGGTCTTGTGGGTTGCAAGTCCAGGTGTTCCCTCCTGGTCTGGAGGAAGAGAGACCTAGTCTCTGGTTCCAAGTGGCTGGGAGTCACTTGGAGTGTCCCTCCGGTTTGGAGGAAGAGGGGAGGCTGTTCCCCTGGTCAAGCTGTTTGGCAGCAAGTGTTCACAGACTGAGTCTGCTGGTTCTGGCATTAGCTAGTGAAGCCTCACTCCGGTTGGGAGTGAGGGGTGGATGTAGGTCTGGAGGACCGAACCACCTAAAAAATTATATGTGCAGTGGTTTGCCTTGTGCGTTAGCTCCATATCTTCTACCACCCTTCACAGGTTGTCTGAGCTTTCATATTGCTATCTGTGCAGTAGGTTGTTTACCTTCTTCTGCTTCTGCTAGTTGATTGTCTAGGCGCGAGATAGATGTTTGTTCTTCGGTTCAAAAGAAATTCTGATTAGTTATCCAGTTTGTGTATCTTGTTCTAGTTAGTGTTCTTGTTTTCATTGAGCGAATAGTTTTTAAGGGTGGGATTCATTCACCCCCCCTATGAATCCAGTGCACCGATCCTATCATACAAGAGGCATCTTTTTTCTGTCTGGTCATGTCCTTATCGATAAACATTGTTTGACAAATTACAGCGGCCCCTGCATCGGCTAACTGAGAATGAGTTGTTGTGATGGCAATAAAGGGACTATAGGAGGGTTTGTACACCTCTTCTTCAGCATCTTCAGGTTCACTGTTATTAGCTGTATCGAATTTAGCTTGGAGAGTCATCTCCTCACCCCCGAGTTGCTCCCAACATTTGCAGAGGGTGGCAACCTCTAGATTTTGGTCCTCTTGTTGGAACGCCTGAGCTTGTTCATCTAGCACCGGGCTTTCATCATAAGTTGCCCCCAGGGGCACCTCTTTTGTTGATGAGAGGATAGAGATGGTGTCCACCTCATATCGCCCATTGTAATAATATTCTTCTAGCGAGAATCCCAGCCCTGGATGCTGGGATACGCATCTGAGCTCCTTGTCAATGATGCCAAGATACCAGAGCTTTTGGAAGGCCTCAATCGTCTTTTGAGATTGGCCAGCAGGGATGTACTATTTTATGAACATTCTAGCCATCTTGTCCGAGGTAAAAGGCAACTTCTGAACATGCATTATAGCACTCTCCAAGTCTTCAGGGAGGCAACAATCAGTATCTTCTCGCGCCACATGTTCTTCCGCAACATAGAACAAGATGGTGGGGCCTTCATCATGGGTCACTTCCAAAGTTTTAAGAGGCCTGACCGTGGAATGGTCATGGCTGACTATCGGCTTGAAGAGACCCTCCGACACCTTGATGTGATCATGTCGATCCTCCATTTTAAGTTCATTCACCTGTGGGAAAATAGCAGGAGGCGCTGCCCTGCCCACATCTCCTGTGGTGGTGATATGGGATACCCCTCGGGGGTTCACATAGCCAGGCATCTGTGGCGGGAACTAATCGTCCCCGGAAGCTTTCTTTACTGCCTTCACTGAGACCTTTGCCTTAGGAATTTTCTACGGCTGTTCTATGTAGAATGGCGCATCCAACATGTGACATTCAAATATTTCAAATGGATAGAGGTTGGAAAATATCCTTTCCTCCTTTCCTTCATGGTTATATTTGATACATTGATGGAGAGTTGAAGGTACCACCATATTTTCATGTAGCCAAGGACGACCAAGCAACGCCTTGTATGTGGTATTAAAATTTATTACGTGGAACTGGACTTTTGTAGTGAAATCTGCCATGGCAAGAGTTAATTCTGCCACACCGAGCGGGACTTCAGACTTCTGATTGAAGCCCATGATGTGCATATCCCCGACCTTGTCCAGGTGAACATTAAAGAAATATTTTGAAATACCTTGTAGGGGAGTATATTGACAGCTACCCATGGGTCTACCAAAATTCGGCTCAGCGGCTGGCCATTCAATTGCCCCCTCATGTATAGGGGTCTGTTGTGCTCAGCAGTTGGCAACAACATGTCTTCCTCAGTGAACGTAACATTTGTCAAAGGTAATGTCTCTGCCAAACAGCTCTTGTATTGGACAGGCGTCTGCAAAGTAGTGACGATTGCCTGTCGGGTTTCCTCACTTAGGGAGAGGATCTCCCAAATGGTAAATCGAGCAAGAAGCTTTTTCAATAGTTTCATGATTCTACTGCCTGCTCGGATGTTTGACAGCTTCATCTCCTCCACCTATTTCGGTCTGGAGGAATCTTGCACAGTGGCCCCTAATGGGCCTGCTTCATCAGCCGCTGGTTCAGCGTCTCCCTGTGGCTTAGCGGCTTCACCCGGCTGTTTGTTAGCATCTATCTCCTCCTTGGCTTTATCTCCCTTTGTTTGGCTTGACAGCTGCTAAGGTCGTGGGGGTATGTTTCCGGCTGCGGGGATGGCTTTACGGCATGGCTGCTTGCCCTGGGACTTGTTGAGAAATTCTAGAAAGGAGGGAGTGCTGCTACTGCCCCCAGCCTGGTTGTATAGACCTGACGGAGGAGGGATCTTGACTCCCTTAACTTCTGGTGCAGGTATCTTGTACGGTTGCTCACCCCTGAAGATGATATTATGATTGGCAGGCGACGGGTACCCCCATTTTTGACCTAAGCGGGTCGCATGTGTTAATTGAGAGGTTTCAGCCTGATTAGCTTCGGCGGTAGGGGTATAACATATGTCATCATCTCCATCCTCATCCCCACGCAGGATAAAGAGGGCGGACAGTGTGTTGCAAGATAACACTGTTTCCTCCTTGGCCTTTCGATCTCTTCTTTTCTTCTTGTTTTTCTTTTCGGTTGGCGCTTGCCCCCAGATCATGCTTTCGTCCTCTTTAGGGACTTCTTTGGACTCTTCTTGTTGCTGCAGAGAGAGCTGCTCCAATTCCTCCCACGGAACATGATCCTTCACCAGTAGTGGCTATAATGTGGGCTGCTCATATTCTCCTAGCCCTTTTATATAGGCCTGCAGCCGGTAGAGTTCTGGGCCGACCTTTTTAGGCTCGGGCAACGGGCTCGGTTTCTTCCAGTTGCGGACAGGGATTTTGACCCTCACAGGCTGCTCAACCAAGACTAGAGCTGGGGATGGCGGGGTTGGCTGCGGAGTGATGCCTCGAATTCGTACCCCTTTAGCTGATTGGGGTAACGGCTTCTTCTTGTTTCTTGTAGAGAACTGTTGCCATCCCTGTTGGTCTTTTAGAGGTGCGATAAAACACGCCAAATATGTATGCTGCGTACTGGCCTCCTCCATCTCTTCAGGTAAGGCCTGATATAGAGATATCTTATTAATAGTCATCCGTTTCAGCTGAACATCATGTGGCTGTGGGGGATCAACCTTGTACTCCCTCATGTCTATTTCTCCTTTCCTTATCAGGCCTTCTATGATGTCTTTAAAGACATAGCAATTTTATATTGGATGCCCCAGCATTCGATGGTAAGGACAGAACCTAGGACTGTCTTGTTTCTTCAGATCTTCCTCCCTTTTTGGTTCAGGCAGAGTAATTATGTCGTACTGGGTAACCCAGTCAAACATTACCTTAGTCTTTTCCTTGGGAAAAGAGTAAGCCTTCTTCATCTTGTCCCTCATGATAGATATGGTGACGCTCAGAAATAGATCCAGAGGGGGGTGAATGGATCTATTGGAAAATTATACCCAATTAAAAAATCAGCTCCACTCTAAGAACCAGATGCAAAACGGATGCACGAAAGACACAAAGATATAAGAGATCACACAAGACACAGCACCAACACTCGGCAAACGATAAGTGTGGAAAGCTAAAACTGATCACACCACGACCTATGAAGGGGGGCAAGAAGATAAAGAACAATCACAAGAAGCAAACCATGACACACTGAATTTTTGGGTGGTTCGATCTGAGACCCCAGATCTACATCCACCACTCACTCTAACACGAGTGAGGCTTCCCTTGCAAAATGCAAGATGCTGCCTGATAGCTTGATAACCGAGGGAGACAAATCCCTCAACCAGGTTCTGCAACCCACAGAACCAGAACCGGAGGCTAACCTCCCTTCCTCCAAACCGGAGGGGACCACTAGTGACAGCCCGTCATTAGCAACCGGAGACACCAGTCTCCGTTCCTCTAAACCAGAGGGAAAAACCGTGAGTGATACCCAATCACTCATTCCTAAAGAAACCAATCTCCCTTCCTCTGAATCCACAGAGGGCAACCGGAGATAAATCTCCCTTCTTCTAAACACACAGGAGGAATCCGACACTCTAAACAGGGAGTCGGAAGAACACTAAGAAAATGGGAATAAAAATGGAAACCAAAAAATCAAAAAGCAAAAAGTAAAAATAGCAAGCTCCAATGAGCATAGTCATTCTGGATTTTATCCATGAACATAATAAATGGATCTTCAGGATGAGTGGCTGCACACTCTCTTCTTCTTCTAACGATCTCTTACGCTAAGCTCTGTCTTCTTTTAGCTCACTGGCTCTCTCTCTAAACTGTTCTCTTTTCTCTCTTCTTTGCTGGCTCTTTCTCTGCCGCTGCTACCCTTCTCTTCTCCTTCTTACTTTCTTTCTTTAATTTTTTTCTTCCTTTTTTTCCATCTTTTGAACTGGGCGATCGGCCCCCTTTTATTTACTCCAGGAGATGGGCACATGGTCACCACAATTCCCGCCCTATTCTCCAAGCAGATCTGATCCAGACCTTTCCACGTGTCATCATCACTAGTCTTTTACTTTCCACGTGGCAGGATCGCCTGGTATCAGCCTGCCATGGATCACGTGCTGATCACTCCACTTAAGTTCGTGCATGAGCCAGGGCAACCTTGGAATTATTAAGGCTTTATTGCTTCCTGCACTTAAGTTGTTCGATCCTGGTTCAATTCATAAATCCCTGTTATCAGATAAAGGAATTTAATCAGTCACTTGACCTTCATAGTGAGATCAATATGCATTGATTGTTATGCAGAATTATGAGATTGGAGTTCAGATCACGCTAGATATAATCTGCTGAAGATTCTGTAATTATGAATGTGACATCATCATTAACTCTGATCTAACATCAACCCATAGTGAAAAATATAATAGCTAGCACAGACATTTGCCTAAGCCATAGCTAACTAGCATAGACCTAGTACTCAAGGCATGGTCTTCTAATACAGACCTGATGAGCAGTCTAACATTCACATTAGATATGACAGACTCAGACCCTATCATGCACCTGATGCAACTTAGAATAGACCTGAGTTCAGTTGGCACTGACCTCAGTAGCTAGCATCGACCTTGGTATGCTCAACTAGCATCAACCTAAGTCATCCCTATAACAGATATGCACAGATCTTATATGGCTATATGCAAGATGTGCACCGACCTGCTACAGTGTGTGCACATACATTGATTAAGCTAGATGTTGTGTGCACAGACTTATGAATCTATATGCAAAACATGTATAGCCCACGAAGCAACAAGTGCACAGACCTATATGCATAATGAAAAAGATGCACTGACCTTGTAACATATGCCAAGCAACGGGCACTGACCATAGTTGTGTGCGATGCAGAACATGCACAGACTATGTGAGCTTATATGCACAAACCTATATGCATGAGATGCGGCCAGCACCGACGTTGGGTATGCAAGTAGCGTAGCTAGCACTGACCCTAGCTTTGCATCAATAGTAACTAGCACAGACCTTCATGTGCTTGTGTGCAAGCATGCATAGACCTCCATATGAACACGTTTGGATATGCACTGACTTTAATGCTCAAAGATAAGCATTGACATCGACGTTAGATGCATCTAGCACCGACGTTGTATGTGTGATACACAACTAGCACCGACATAGTGTGTATGCGAGATACACAACTAGCACCGACGTAGTGTGTAAGCCTTGGCATAAAAACATGCATAGACATCTGTCATGCACCATGCAAACGAACAGTAACTTGCACCGACCTTAGTCTTCTATATGCATGCATATGCACTGACTATGAGATGCACAAGGTAAATGTGCACCGACTGTGGTCTTGCATAAACAGGAATGTGCACTGACCTATAATGGTCTTACAATGCAATGTGAATCAGTGATATGCTCGGACCTCCTATATGCACAAAGCAAAATGTGCATCAACCTAGGTGTGCATGCCAACTGTTTGATAAAATGACCGTTCAACATTGTAAGACAAAGTGTTAACCTTAATAAGGAAGGGATTAAGCACTGACCTGTATTTTTCAGAATGAGATAAATAGTGATTTTACCTGCCTAGCGTTGACTTTTGTCACCAGCGTTGACTATCGTTTCATGCCTTTTTGATGTATCTTTGGAACCTGTTCTGACTGACATTGTTCAAACTTATATATATGTTTGATGAGCTATTAATTCATGCATCATAGTTATATCATCAAGATTATAAATGATGAGACATAAAGTTGACATCATCAAAATCACAGAGGGTACACAGCAATCTATCCCTTTTTGATGATGACAATAATATGAGTCATAAGCCAAATGAACCAGATATTATTCATGATATTGTTCATGCCAGTGAGTTGAATGAATTCTACTAATGCAGACTCATTCTCCCCCAAAACTCATTCCAGACATGTGTCAATTAATACACAGACAAATGACTCTCCATGTATGCAGACACTCAATATGACTCCTCCACATATCCACATACCACTCTCCATGTATGCAGACACTCAATATGACTCCTCCACATATCCACATATTCTCCCCCTTTGACTACATCAAAAAGGAAGTACCTAAAATGTAGATAAAGATCCAAGTCAGGCAGACAAATGCAGTCAATGTGTCACAATGTTTTCCCCTATGGCAATTGAATTCAGGACTTGATGCCTAAAGATGTGGCAAATACTAGCAAAGCACATTCTCCCTTGGAGCAAATGGCACATTAAGATGTTCTCTCAAGAACTCTCCCCCTGGATGAATGAATCAAATCAGCAAAAACAGAGGGGCATATAAGGACAGGTCAGTCAATGACTCAAGAGAAAGCAATCTACAAAAAATATCAATCACCACATTCTGAACTGAAGTAATCAGTGAAGGACTGAGAGCTACCAAAGTCTTTTAGCAGAGTAAGACCGAGCCCAAGAAATATGACGGATGGCCCAAGAGATCAAATGATTCAAGAAGTTTTTCAATAAGATACAAATTTCATAATTGTGAAACTAAGGAATTTTCAGATTCTTCAACTATAAAGGCTTATTAATAAATCTTTATTGGACAGCATGGTTTAAATGTAATGTATTAGAAAAACATGTGTCTGTACTCATATTTGAAATCAAGGTTTAATAAAAATGAGCCAAGCCTTCAAATTAATATCTTGTTTAAACCTCCCTTCATCTGAATCATTCAATTTTAATGACCCCTCTTGGAGTTATAAACAGTAGTATTGAGGTTAAACAAACATAAATGCATCTGATTTTGTCTTCTCTTCCTAAAATGTTTCTTGAAGCAATTATTTTTCAGAAGAGAGTATCTTTTCATACTAATTATTGGTCACATTTTCCAAGAGCAATCGAGTTAAGTGCACACTTTGTAACTAGAGGATACATGTTGTTTAGACGCTAGTATCCCCAAGCACTTAGTACGACCAACTGTCATGCTTCACACTGAACAGAGATAACTAGGGCACTTCATGACATAGGTTTACTCCAATTTTTTATTAAGGACCCAGTTTCTTAGTGCAACTTAGCCATTGCTCTGCTTTAATTCTAAAGATATTACAATAATTTTTTCAACAGAGTTAACTATGGTACATCATGACACAGTCCTTTGGACATGGTTTCTCAGTAACCACAATCATTGCTCTGACCAACTATTATCTTTTTGACAGTTTCATATTTTTCAGATGTTTACAGACAATACTCACTACATGTAACTCTACCAGATCGACTTCAATGCGGATCCATCTACTATCCCGTTATGGATCGGTTTTCCTTCTATTCCTGTTAATTTTTACCATGAGGACATGCTCCGATCGATTGCAGGTAATATTGGTCCAGTTCTTCGAATTCATGATGCCACTATAGCTATGACGAACACATCTGAAGCCTTAGTTTGTGTTGAAATGGATCTAGATTTACAGAGGAAAGACAGGATTTGGATCGGTATTGACAATGCAGGATTCTGGCAGCCGATTAACTATCATCGGGTGCCTCATCTATGCTCATCCTGCCACAAGATTGGGCACCTGGAAAAGGAATGTAAAAAGAATCGAGGTACAAATCTGCCTCGGGTGAATTTGACAGGAAAAACAAATCGCCCGGAGGTTAAGCATGTCTCTTGGTAAAACATTAAGTCAAGGCCGGTAATGTCAAATCCTCCTTTGGTTGTAGAGACAGGGAATAGATTTTCAGTTTTTAATCAAGTTCTGGAGAGTTCGGAGGTGATTGATGGTGTTGCTCAGAGCAAGGAAACTACAGAGATTAACTCGTTCTGTGATCCTGCAGATAACTATCGGATCTCAGATGCATTGGAGAATAAGGAAAATCCTGGTCCCTCACATGTTGCTTGTAGTAATGCTCCTTCGGGAATAACTTTAGAGAAACCTCCCCATAATACAGAGGCTTCGGATTCTGTCGAGCTGCCTTCAATTCAAAGTTATTATGAGACTACTCAGGGGATTTCAAATTCTTTCTGTTCAGACAAATTGGTAATAAATACAGAGAATTCAGAGCTTATTTCTAAAATATCGAAGGATGAGAATGTCAAAATGTTTGGGGGTCAGACACAAAAAGGAAAGGAGCTGCTTCAAGTATCAAAACCAATTGAAGTTTCAGTTTTGCCAGGTGTCTTATTCAGTGATGCCCGGTTGACAAGGGCTAAAGCCAAAAGCCTGATCACTAAACCAATGCTTTTATAACCCATGTTAAACTCTGCATTAATTTGGAATGTCAGGGGTATTGGAAATAAAGCTACTCAAATGAGTTTGGCTCATCATATTAGTGTCAACAAAGCAGGTTTGGTGGCTATCTCTGAACCTCGGATTAACTTTAATAGAGCTCACACAATAGCCTGGAAGATCAATATGCAGTCCTTTGTTGGAAATGACGGGGATGCCTCCAAGATATGGATTCTGTACAAATCAAATAAATGTTTAGATATTGTTGAGTCTCATCCACAATATCTAACTGTTGGAATAAAGGACAATGATATGGTAATTCTGTTCTTCACTGCAGTATATGCCTCCTGCAATGTTAGCGAACGCAGAATTCTTTTTGATGCTTTAATGGAGTTTAGTCGAGATGTTAATATCCCATGGTTACTAGGGGGTGATTTTAACTGCATTGCATCTCCGGATGAAAAATGTGGTGGTTCTTTTTCTTCCATGACTGCCATGACTGATTTTCAAGGTTTCTTAGCAGCAGCTGGCTTAGTAGATGCAGCCTTTTCTCGCTCATTATACACTTGGTCAAATAATCAAATTGGCTCTTCCTCCATCAAAGCTTCGGTTGGACAGGATTTTACTTAACTCATACTTGGTTAGCTCACCTAATTCTCTTTCAGTTAAACATTTAGTCCGTGGCCCTTCAGATCATGCCCCGTTATTGATGACTATGAAGTCCACTCAATATTCTCCTAGGAAATTAATGTATCAACATATGTGGCACTCTCATGAGAATTTCTTAGACTTTGTAAAAGATAGTTGGAATAAATATTCATATACAGATGTTCACCCTTTTGTTACTCTTCAGTACAAATTAAAATGTTTGATGGCTGACTTACAAAAATGGAACAAAGAAATCTTTCGCAACATATTTCAGGCTAAGAGCAGAGCTGAGGCTTTTGTTACACAGGCTCAAATAAATTTTGATTCTGATCCATCTGTGAACAACCGAATTCAGATGCAGAAAGCTAATGCTGATTTGCGTCGTATTCTATTCAGAGAAGAGATGTATTGGTATCAAAAGTCTAGGGTGGAATGGATCTCTTGTGGTGATCGTAACACCCAATTTTTCCATCATTACACTCAAGTTAAAAGGCAGAGGAACTTCATTCACAACTTAAAAATTAATGAGGAGTGGGTGGATGATCAAATTGTTCTAGCTGATGGTGCAGTGGACTTCTTTAAGTCCCTTCTGTCCTCTAAACCTCATACAATTGAAGATAGAATTTTTGAAGCAATTCCTCCTTTGATTAATAATGAGTAGAATTCTTCTTTGTGTTTAATTCCTTTAGCAGATGAGGTGAAGAAAGCTACATTTTCTTTATCTGGAAACATGTCACGCCCCGAGCGCGGAAGATACCCCGGAGACGCGCGACGAGTTTATGTCAATCATGTCAATCAGAGTGGTCGTGGATTCGACACAAAGACAGAGATGCGCAAAATAGCAAGATAACCCAATCCTTTATTTCATAATGGATAGACTATTACAAATCCAATACTCTGTTTAATAAAAAGGAAAAGAATACATATTTGACTCAAGAAACTATAGAAAAGACTAGACGACACTTGAGCAGCTCTATCACTTTCACTCTTGACCATTCCCATCCGATTGACTTCCATCGTCGTCGGACTTACCTGAAAAGTAAAAAGGGACAAACGGAATGAGCGAACGCTCAGTAGGAAATTATATCTCAAGTACTAGCAAGGGGTTTAAGTGATTACATTTTTCATGAATGCAATAAAGCTATGCATGCTCGTATAAAATGACAAGATAGAGAGAATGTAATATCAAGGAAATAAGATGAACTTAATCATGAACTTTCAACAAGATAACAAGTTTATTCAAGATATTCAAGCAAGTACGTTTAACAAGTCATGTCAAGAACTTTGGCTATCATGTATCAAGCAAATAATTTACCCTTTTTCGGGCCACGCAATTCATGTCAAGTCAAGTACGATTCAATTACAAGATGTATGTGGAATGTCCAATCAAGCAAGTCAAGTACTCGGTATAATGCCAGATACCTTATCATTTTAACTCCCATGGGCACAAGTACTTTCGGGTGCTCCTCCCAGGACCAGATCGGGCCCTATATGCGCAGGCATTTATCATGTATTTTGACATCCACTCTTGTTTATAGCCAACATAGAATTTCAATAATCAAGCTTGTAGACACGTACGACAACTTTGATAGAATAGAGTCCAAAATATGACAAAGGACATAGATTGGCGATAATAACGGTATAATCACGATAGCGATAAAACTAGGTAGAATATAGTTCCCTTAACTTGGGTACCATGACAAATCATTATGGACATTCTTTATATAGAATTGAGGTCCACATGAACAGTATATCAAAAGTAAGATACCCTCATTCTTATCATAGAATTGAGGTTTACAAGAATGACATGATATGGCATGATATCACCATCCCATTAAGAATTTTCTTATGATATACTCTTTGTATAATCATAAGGGCCGGTATACCATGTTTCTTTAGATTGACATGGCATCAATGGTGTAATGGGTTTTTAGGGTACAACCAGCTCAGTCGGCCTTGAGGGAATCCAAGGCTACGAGGAGTCTTACGGAGGTCTCTATGACTAACTCGCTAGTCCAAAGGAACGTAATGTCCAATGGAGAGCTTGTATGTCAATGAGAATTGAGTGTGATCGATAAAACAATCGTGAAACGTGGGACTATACTCACGGAATGGAGAATAGTGCCGATATATATATATTATATAATATGAAACCATCGGTTAACAGAATCAGGATAAAAATCATTTTTACAGAAAATAACGACTTACGCTAAGTCGTTTCTCAAGTAAATAACGCCTAACAGAAGGGCGTTTACACATATTTCCATTTTGCAGAATTTTCAATATTTCCATAATTTATCTAAAACGCGCCCTGGTCAGGGTCGTTTCTTCAAGATTTGACGACTACACCAGAAGGCGTCTTATTATTTACATATTTGACAGAATATAATTAATTTTCAGGAATTATAAAAAATGCGCCCTTGATAGGGGCGTTAATCATTAAATTCCTATTTTTACAGAATATATTGTTCGAGATTTTAACAGAAACGCCCCCTATGAAGGGGCGTTACCTTTCAATTCACGCCCTATGATGGGGCGTTAACAGGTGAAAAATGACTTTGTACAGGTCGTGAATTCAATAAATATCAGAAAGCACGATTTGCACGATAATCAAGGATAACAATCATATAATCTTGATAATAAAATCAGTAGGGTTGAGGACAGAGGATCATGCATTAATGTAATCAGGATTTCATATATAATCAGTTCTTAACATGGTTAATTCATGATTAAGTGAAATTAACGCCTGAGTACAGGGCGTCAAATATTAAATTGACGACCTGGGAAGGGTCGTGTCTTGTAAATTAGCGCCCTTGACAGGGACATCTCTTTCAAAATATTTTAGAAAACGCATGGAAACTATAATAACCGTATGCATGACATGCTTATATATATATATCTTGCATTAATTTCATTTGGGCTACAGTAACTTGAGAAAACCTACCTTGATAGCTTGATTTGGAGATAACCGTGAAGGATCTGTGAGAAGGAACGACGCTCTGTTCAGAACAGAGACTCCTGAACAAGTTGCTATTGGATGATGGCTTTGATGAAAAGGTCGTAAGTGAAGAACACTTCGTTTCTTCAACTGCAGCTTTCCTATAAGAGAATGAAGAAACTGCATCAGTTTCTTTGTAATCTGAACATCACACAAAAGTAAGAACTTTTACCCGGATGAAGAACTCTGTTTCTTCAGAATGTAGGGGCTTCTTAACCTGTAAGAAGAGAAGAAAACGAAGAATATTAATTCTTCATGTAGTCGAAGCAGAGAATCCAGGAAATAAGAAGAACATATGTTCTTCACGTACCGTGCAGCAGTCGTCCGTCCAAATAGATTTAGGGTTGGATCGAACAGTTTATTTATAGGATTGTGGAAATCCTATTGGGGTTAGTGATTGTGTGAGGGTAATATATCCCTAATAGAGTCCTTACTCTAATAGACACTTACTAGATTAAGTTGATCTTTCCCTAGATAAGCTCTGGGTCGAACGGTTCCCGAATGGAATTAACGACTTCGGTCAGGGCGTCGATTCTTGAATTGACGACCTTGTTCATGTCGTTTCTTAAGACGCGCCTTCTGTAAGGGCGTTCCTGGTTTTAAAACACGCCCAAGATAGGGGCGTTACTTTGCCTTACCTTTTTTGGCGTTCAGAATTTTGACGCCGTGTGGTCAGGGCGTCACTTATTGAATAACGCCTTATCCAGAGGCGTTTCTAATTTGAATAGCGCCTTTATCCGAGGCGTTATTTTATTTTGTTTTATTAATCTATTTATTTGATTTATTTTAAAATCTTTATTATTATTAATATTTTATCAGGGTTGCTACACCCTCCCCCACTTAAAAAGAATTTGGTCCCCAAATTCAATTGCATATAATGTATACACGCGGAGAGTGTAGAGTATATACCTCTTAGAATAACTCGGGAAATCGTTTCTTCATAGATTCCTCGGTCTCCCATGTTGCTTCGTGTTCAGAATTCTTATTCCATTGCACCTTAAGCATGGGAATAACCTTATTCCTTAGAGCTCGTATTTCTCGATCTAAGATCTTCATAGGCTTCTGTTCATAGGTGAGATCTTTCTGGATCACCAGATCTCCATGTTCAATAATATGAGATGGATCGTGCACATACTTCTTCAACATAGATATGTGAAACACATTATGCACGTCGGACAATTGAGGAGGCAATGCGATGCGATAAGCAACCTCGCCAACTCTTTCGAGTACCTCGAATGGTCCGATGAATCTTGGCGTAAGCTTGCCCTTAACACCAAATCTTCGTATGCCACGTCCAGGCGATATCTTGAGAAATACATGATCTCCGACTTGGAATTCAAGATCTCTCCTTCTTGTATCAGCATAAGCCTTTTGCCTGGTCTGAGCAACTTGTAATCTTTCTTGGATTACTTGTATCTTCTCAGTTGTATCCCTTACCATGTCTGGACCTAATAGTTGTTTCTCTCCAACTTCGTTCCAGCATAAGGGTGATCGGCAACTCCTTCCGTATAAGGCTTCGAAAGGTGCCATTTGAATACTTGCCTGGTAGCTGTTATTGTATGCAAATTCCACTAGTGGCAAGTGTTCATGCCAGCTTCCACCAAAGTCAATGATGCATGCTCTAAGCATATCTTCAACAACTTGATTAGTTCTTTCGGTCTGACCATCCGTTCGTGGGTGGAAAGCTGTACTAAAGTTAAGCTTTGTTCCCAATGAATGTTGTAGACCCTTCCAGAAATGAGAAGTAAAGCGAGGGTTTCTGTCAGACACGATCGAGACAGGAATTCCATGTAACTTGACTATTTCCTTGATGTATAGTGCAGCTAGCACATCAATTGACCATCAACTTTTGATTGGCAAGAAATGCGCCGACTTAGTTAAATGGTCAATGATAACCCAGATTCCATCATGTCCTCCTTTTGACTTTGATAAACCCATGATGAAGTCCATTCCAATATCCTCCCACTTCCACTTAGGAATATCTAGAGGATGTAGTTTTCCAGCAGGCTTTTGGTGTTCCGCCTTGACCTATTGGCATGTGAGACATCGTGATACATAGTCTGCTATTTCTCTTTTCATATTAGGCCACCAAAAGTTCCTCTTTACATCTTGATACATTTTGGTTGATCCTGGATGAATAGTGTACCTCTATCGGTGAGCTTCATCTAAGATCTTCTTCTTTAATTCTGGATAATCCGGTATACAAGTTCTATTCTTGAACAACAATCTTCCATCAGAAGCTAATTGAAAATCCGATTGTCCTTCTAGTCTTCCTTTGATTTCCACTAATATAGGATCATCATCCTAAAGCGCTTGTATCTCAGATAATAAATCTGACTGTATGCTTACATGAGATAATGTGACAAATTTGGCTTCCTTGTCCAAGCTTATATTGAGCTCGGAGAATTGTTCTAGCAACCTCCATTCTTGTATCATACAATTGGCTATCATTGCTCTCGGCTTTCGACTAAGGGCATCAGCAACATAATTACCCTTTCTGGGATGGTATTGTATATTGAAGTCGAAGTCCTTGAGATATTCGAGCCAGCGTCTTTGTCTCATGTTTAGCTCCTTTTGTGAGAATAGATATTTGAGACTCTTGTGATCGGAGTATACAGTAAACTGCACTCCATATAAGTAGTGTCTTCATATCTTTAGGGCAAATACCACCGCGGCCAGTTCTAAGTCATGGACGGGGTAATTCTCCTCATGCTTCTTCAGTTGATGTGAAGAGTATGCTATGACCCTTCCTTGTTGCATTAGGACACATCCGAGGCCAATGCCAGAAGCATCTGTGTAGACCTTGAATTTCTCTCCTTCTATTGGTAGAGCTAACACCGGAGCTGTAGTGAGATGATCCTTGAGAGTTTGGAAACTTCTTTCACATTCTTCACTCCATTCATATCGGATCTCCTTACGAGTTAATCTTGTAAGTGGTACGGCGATCTTAGAGAAATCTTTGATGAATCGTCGATAATAGCCTGCAAGACCTAAGAAACTTCTGATCTCGCTTGCATTGGTTGGTTTTTCCCAGTTTCTAACAGCTTCAACTTTTGACGGATCAACAGATAGACCATCCTTGGATATCACATGTCGATGAAAGTCACTTCTTCAAGCCAGAATTCACATTTGCTGAGCTTTGCATATAATTGATTTTCCCTCAATACTTGCAATGCGATCCTTAAATGCTCCTCATGTTCTTCCTTAGTTTTGGAATATATCAATATATCATCAATGAAAACTACCACAAATTGATCTAGATAAGGCCTGAATATGCTATTCATTAACTGCATAAAGGCAGCAGGGGCATTTGTTAGTCCAAAAGGTATAACAACAAATTCGTAATGGCCATACCTGCTTCTGAATGCAGTCTTATGAATGTCATCATCTTTGATTCTTAATTGATGATATCCCGTCCTGAGATCAATCTTGGAAAAATATTTGGATCCTGAAATCTGATCAAATAACTCATCGATTCTCGGCAGTGGGTACTTGTTCTTGATAGTGAGATGATTCAACTGTCGATAGTCGATAGTCGATGCACAATCTCATGGATCCGTCATTCTTCTTCACAAATAAGACTGGTGTTCCCCACGGGGAAGTACTTGGTCTAATAAACCCTTTTCGAATCAGTTCCATCAACTGCTCCTTCAACTCTTTGAGTTCAGCCGGGGACATTCTATAGGGTGCCTTTGAAACTGGACCAGCACCAGGGACTAAGTCAATGGTGAAGGCCACTTCTCTTTGAGGAGGTAATCCCGGCAAATCTTCCGGAAATACGTCTAGAAATTCTTGCACTACCTGAATGTCTTCTATCTTGGTTTCCTTAGCTTCTTTAACAGTGACAAAAGCAAGGAAGGATACACATCCTTTCCTGACGAGCTTGCTTGCTCGAAGAGCCGAAATAAGAGGGGATTTGCTCCGACTCTTGGGGCGAGTAAAGACTAACTCTGGAAAATCTTTGAAAGCAATTTGGCTATTGCGGCAATCAACCGTTGCCTGGTATTTGGATAACCAGTCCGCTCCCAGTATAACATCATACTCCTTTAGATCGAGGCATATGAGATCTATAGGTAAATTCCTACCTTGAACCATTACCTCACAGTTTTGGTAGTGATGAGTAATATCATTTTCACTTCCAAGAGGAGTAGTTAGAACTATTTTTATCCATTCTGGTTCTAACGGTAACGGGTCGGCAAACTTCTTAGAAATAAAGGAATGCGATGCACCCGTATCAAATAAGACATAAGCACTTTTGGAACAAATTTTCAATGTACCTTCCACTAATCCTCCTTCTTCTTCAGGTTCGGTCTCTTGGATTGCATGAAGACGAGCATTCTTCGTCACCGGGCGTTTACCATCACCGGCTTGGTCATTCATTAATGGACACTCGGGAATCCGATGTTCGCGACTCCCACAACGGAGACAAGCTCCTAATTTCCTCCAGCATTCTTCTGTCTTGTGACCAGCCTTGTCACAATGCTTGCATACTGTATTAGAAGGTGTAGTGGTGATAGAGAAGGGCTTGGATTTCTTGAACTTGGAATCTTGAGAGGATGAACCTCCATTATTGGGCCTCTTCTTAAAGTTGGGTTTGAAAGAACCCGAACCTGTGACTTGCTCCTTCTTGTCCTTTCCACGGATCCTATCAGATAGTTCCGTGGCATCTTCAAGTAATTGAGCTCGACGCACTATTTCAGAATAAACTTGGATGTCCATAGGCGCCAGTTGAGTAATATAGTGGGGCCTAAGCCCATTAAGAAATCTACGGGCTTTCATCTTCTCCGTGCTAATAAGATGCTTAGCATATCTAGATAACCTGGAGAACTGAGCTTCATAATCTGCTAATGATAAGGATCGTTGCTTTAATGCAGCGAATTCTGCAGCCTTCTTTTCTTGGACTCGGTCCGAGAAATATTTAGCATTGAAGTATTCCACAAATTCTTCCCATGTCACTTGAGTAGGATCGATGGTTGCTTCAATAGACTCCCACCAGCATCTATCATCTTTCTCTAACTGGAATGTAGCTAATAGAACTTTGTCCTGGTTCGTGCATTGCATGACACGGAATATGCGTTCGGTTTCCCGAACCCAATGCTCGGCATCGTCCGGATCGGTCGATCCCATAAACTTCGGGGGATTCATGCTCTTAAAGGCTTGGTGTAAGCTTCCAGCTCGTGGAGCACCACCTTGTGCTACCTGTTGTAGCACTTGAGTCATCCCTTGGAGGGTACGCTGCATGTTGCGCCATTGAGCACGTTCGGCAGCCATTATCCTACAATTCAATAGCTACGTTAGTATTATATTACTGTGATCTTATTAAAAGAATCAATGACTCTTAACCCTTGGTTCTACCCAATCTCACTTAGTTTAAAGGTTCAAACTTATCCTTGGACTTGGGTTTTTCCTAGGAATTGAATACCTTAGGCTCTGATACCATTAAAAACTGTCACGCCCTGAGCGCGGAAGATACCCGGAGACGCGCGATGAGTTTATGTCAATCATGTCAATCAGAGTGGTCGTGGATTCGACACAAAGACAGAGATGCGCAAAATAGCAAGATAACCCAATCCTTTATTTCATAATGGATAGACTATTACAAATCCAATACTCTGTTTAATAAAAAGGAAAAGAATACATATTTGACTCAAGAAACTATAGAAAAGACTAGATGACACTTGAGCAGCTCTATCACTTTCACTCTTGACCATTCCCATCCGATTGACTTCCATCGTCATCGGACTTACCTGAAAAGTAAAAAGGGACAAACGGAATGAGCGAACGCTCAGTAGGAAATTATATCTCAAGTACTAGCAAGGGGTTTAAGTGATTACATTTTTCATGAATGCAATAAAGCTATGCATGCTCGCATAAAACGACAAGATAGAGAGAATGTAATATCAAGGAAATAAGATGAACTTAATCATGAACTTTCAACAAGATAACAAGTTCATTCAAGATATTCAAGCAAGTACGTTTAACAAGTCATGTCAAGAACTTTGGCTATCATGTATCAAGCAAGTAATTTACCCTTTTTCGGGCCACGCAATTCATGTCAAGTCAAGTACGATTCAAGTACAAGATGTATGTGGAATGTCCAATCAAGCAAGTCAAGTACTCGGTATAATGCCAGATACCTTATCATTTTAACTCCCATGGGCACAAGTACTTTCGGGTGCTCCTCCCAGGACCAGATCGAGCCTTATATGCACATGTATTTATCATGTATTTTGACATCCACTCTTGTTTATAGCCAACATAGAATTTCAATAATCAAGCTTGTAGACACGTACGACAACTTTGACAGAATAGAGTCCAAAATATGACAAAGGACATAGATTGGCGATAATAACGGTATAATCACGATAGCGATAAAACTAGGTAGAATATAGTTCCCTTAACTTGGGTACCATGACAAATCATTATGGACATTCTTTATATAGAATTGAGGTCCACATGAACAGTATATCAAAGGTAAGATACCCTCATTCTTATCATAGAATTGAGGTTTACAAGAATGACATGATATGGCATGATATCACCATCCCATTAAGAATTTTCTTATGATATACTCTTTGTATAATCATAAGGGCCGGTATACCATGTTTCTTTAGATTGACATGGCATCAATGGTGTAATGGGTTTTTAGGGTACAACCAGCTCAGTCGACCTTGAGGGAATCCAAGGCTACGAGGAGTCTTACGGAGGTCTCTATGACTAACTCGCTAGTCCAAAGGAACGGAATGTCCAATGGAGAGCTTATATGTCAATGAGAATTGAGTGTGATCGATAAAACAATCGTGAAACGTGGGACTATACTCACGGAATGGAGAATAGTGCCGATATATATATATTATATAATATGAAACCATCGGTTAACAGAATCAGGATAAAAATCATTTTTACAGAAAATAACGACTTACGCTAAGTCGTTTCTCAAGTAAATAACGCCTAACAGAAGGGCGTTTACACATATTTCCATTTTGCAGAATTTTCAATATTTCCGTAATTTATCTAAAACGCGCCCTGGTCAGGGTCGTTTCTTCAAGATTTCACGACTACACCAGAAGGCATCTTATTATTTACATATTTGACAGAATATAATTAGTTTTCAGGAATTATAAAAAACGCGCCCTTGACAGGGGCCTTAATCATTAAATTCCTATTTTTACAGAATATATTGTTCGGGATTTTAACAGAAACGCGCCCTATGAAGGGGCGTTACCTTTCAATTCACGCCCTATGATGGGGCGTTAACAGGTGAAAAATGACTTTGTACAGGTCGTGAATTCAATAAATATCAGAAAGCACGATTTGCACGATAATCAAGGATAACAATCATATAATCTTGATAATAAAATCAGTAGGGTTGAGGACAGAGGATCATGCATTAATGTAATCAGGATTTCATATATAATCAGTTCTTAATATGATTAATTCATGATTAAGTGAAATTAACGCCTGAGTACAGGGCGTCAAATATTAAATTGACGACCTGGGAAGGGTCGTGTCTTGTAAATTAGCGCCCTTGACAAGGGCGTCTCTTTCAAAATATTTCAGAAAACGCATGGAAACTATAATAACCGTATGCATGACATGCTTATATATATATATCTTGCATTAATTTCATTTGGGCTACAGTAACTTGAGAAAACCTACCTTGATAGCTTGATTTGGAGATAACCGTGAAGGATCTGTGAGAAGGAACGACGCTCTGTTCAGAACAGAGACTCCTGAACAAGTTGCTATTGGATGATGGCTTTGATGAAAAGGTCGTAGATGAAGAACACTTTGTTTCTTCAACTGCAGCTTTCCTATAAGAGAATGAAGAAACTGCATTAGTTTCTTTGTAATCTGAACATCACACAAAAGTAAGAACTTTTACCCGGATGAAGAACTCTGTTTCTTCAGAACGTAGGGGCTTCTTAACCTGTAAGAAGAGAAGAAAATGAAGAATATTAATTCTTCATGTAGTCGAAGCAGAGAATCCAGGAAATAAGAAGAACATATGTTCTTCACGTACCGTGCAACAGTCGTCCGTCCAAATAGATTTAGGGTTGGATCGAACAATTTATTTATAGGATTGTGGAAATCCTATTGGGGTTAGTGATTGTGTAAGGGTAATATATCCCTAATAGAGTCCTTACTCTAATAGACACTTACTAGATTAAGTTGATCTTTCCCTAGATAAGCTCTGGGTCGAACGGTTCCCGAATGGAATTAACAACTTCGGTCAGGGCGTCGATTCTTGAATTGACGACCTTGTTCAGGTCGTTTCTTAAGACGCGCCTTGTGTAAGGGCGTTCCTGGTTTTAAAACACGCCCAAGATAGGGGCGTTACTTTGCCTTACCTTTTTTGGCGTTCAGAATTTTGACGCCGTTTGGTCAGGGCGTCACTTATTGAATAACGCCTTATCCAGAGGCGTTTCTAATTTGAATAGCACCTTTATCCGAGGCGTTATTTTATTTTGTTTTTTTAATCTGTTTATTTGATTTATTTTAAAATCTTTATTATTATTAATATTTTATCAGGGTTGCTACAAAACAGCTCCCCTGGCCCAGATGGATTCTCTGGGGGATTTTTCTCCCATTGCTGGGATATAGTTGCAGATGAGGTGGTTAAAGCTGTCCAAAGCTTCTTCCAAGGGTGGGGACTACCTCAAGGCATCACTTCTACTATTATCTGCCTAGTCCCTAAGAAGAAAAGTCCCACTACATATGCTGATTTCAGGACAATTAGTTTGTGCAATTTTACTTATAAAATTGTTTCAAAAATCATATGTGAGATGTTGAGTCCAATTCTTTCAATGATTATTTCAAAGGAGCAAAGTGGATTTGTGTATGGCAGACACCTTGCTGACAATTTTCTGATGGCCAAGGAGATGATTATAGATATTGATAAGCCTGTGCGGGGTCATAATATAATCATGCAACTTGATATGGCTAAAGCTTATGATCGTTTGGAATGGGATTTTCTGTTCAAGGTCCTTAGGAGCTTTGGTTTCTGCAGCAGATTTATTTCTTTGATTTCTCAATTACTGGTAAACTGTTGGTTTTCTATCTCCTTCAATGGTCAAATCAAAGGTTACTTTAAGTCTACCAGAGGTGTTCGTCAAGGAGATCCCCTTGCTCCATCTTTATTCATTATTGCCGAAGAGGTCATGAGTAGGGGCCTTGCACAGCTTTTCCTATCTAGTCGATGTAAATATTTTCATCTCTCTAGAAGGGTTCAGCCCATAACCCATTTACTTTATGCTGATGACTCTTTGATATTCATTAATGGTGGTATGGCCTCTATAAAGCAGTTAATGTTGTTCCTGGGGAGATATCAAGCTACATCCGGTCAATGCATTAATGCTCACAAAAGCTATTTCCTAACTGCTAAAAAAATGCCTCAGCATTCTATTGCTCGGATAACTCAATTGACAGGATACTGCTTAAGGAATGGCAGCATCACTTACCTTGGCATTCCTCTCTTTAAGGGTCGTGTGAAGGCTTCTCACTTCAAGTATCTCATTGATAAAATTAATATCAGATTGGCTGGTTGGCAAAGCAAGATGTTATCACAGGCAGGCAGACTGGTTCTAATTAGGACAATTTTATCTGCTATTCCAGTATACACAGCAAATGCAGCATCAATCCCATACACTATCCGAAAACAGATTGGAAGTATCTGCTCTAATTTTTTCTGGCAGGGCTATGAAAATTCCCACAGGAAGCATTGGGTTTCATGGGAAAGAATCTCCTGTCCGATAGAAGAAGGAGGTCTTGGAATCAGAAGCTTGAAGGAAATTCAGCAATGCTTTTATGTGAAATTGATTTGGCAGGCTATAAATAGTAATTCCCCCTGGGCTATGTTTGTTAGAAGCAAATACCTAAATGGTCGGCATATTTCAGAATGTAAAGTTCCTTTCTTAGCAGGGATTAAGAAACAAGACTTTGAGAAGGCTAAAACCATCTACATGGCAGGCTCTAGAATGATTATCCAGGACGGGGCCAACACAAATTTTCTCAAGGATTGCTGGTGCAAAGACACATCCCTGGCCAATCTTTTTTCTCTGCAGACTGACTCAGACTCCTTAAATTACTCTGTTCAAGAGGCTCTAACCAATCACCTACACCCAGTTTGGGATAAAGTTGAAGACCAGCAACTGAAAGACCAACTTCAAGCGATGGTTTTACATAGAGGGGAAGACATCCCTGTTTGGACACTTTCAAGCACAGGTAAATTTAGTTTTAAAACTGCGTTCAGCATATGCAGAAATCAAACTCCTCGGCTGGATGCAAAGTTTAGAAATCTTTGGCAGAATTTCCTCTCTCCCCGAGCTTCTATATTTTGTTGGAAAGTTTTGTGCCAAGCTGTTCCTGTTGATACTTTAATTCAGAAGAGTGGAATAAGTCTGGCCTCCTGCTGCAACTGCTGCTCTTGTGTCCAGAATACTGAAGATATGGACCACCTATTTGTTAATAGTGACATAGCTACTTTTCTTTGGAGTAGATTTGGATCCCTGATCAATGCTAGCTATCTGGAACTTAGCAATATAACAAGTAGGCTGAAGTCTGCTATAAATAAGGCTGCTCTTCATAAACCAAAAGCATTTATATCTCTATTGCTTATCATCCTGATAATCTGGGAGACCTGGAAATACAGATGTAGAGTAAGATATGAAGGCAAATATCTTAGTTTTTTCAACACTGCAGATCATATAATTGCAGAGGTTGCATATGCTGTCAGCAAGATAAAATTTAAGCAAGGGGTCAACACAGGTTATCTGGGAATCCTGCAGGAATTTGGCATTGCTATCAACCATTCCTACCCAAATGTCCTAAGTGTTCGATGGGTTGCTCCTGCTGAAGGTTTGGCTTTAAATGTGGATGGTGCAAGTAAGGGGAACCCAGGTTTAGCAGGAGGGGGTGGCTGTTTCAGAGACAAAAATGGGAAGCTCTTCATGGGTTTTACTTTCTTCTATGGCTCTGGAACAAATATGGCTGTAGAAAGCCGTGCTTTGTTGGATGGTTTAAGGCTGGCAAAAGTTCATGGCATCTCTTTGGCTGTGATATATATTGATTCAATGGCTTTAATTGATATGCTGGCTTCTAAAAGAGACCCCCCGTGGACTCTTCTTCCCTGGTGGCAGGATCTTCTTCAATTGTTTCCAACATTTAACTGCCCTATTGTTCATTCCTATAGAGAGGCTAACCAAGTGGCAGATGCATTAGCTAATTATGCAGTTGCTAAGGGTAGTAGCTATGTATTTTCTTGTATTCGGGAGTTGCCATTGCTGGCCAAGGGGTATGTTTTAGCTGATGCTTGGGGTTTGCCAAACATCCGCATTAAGCTTGTATAGGAGTTTCTTCATTTCACATACAAGAGGTTCTATCCTCTATTGATGATGTAACCACATTCTGATAGCAATAAAATGTGCATCTAGTAGGTGATTGGTGGAGTGAGAACATTCCCGTCCTTTGGATGGGGGTGCACTCTCCCTATTCTCTTCCTAGATGACTGGCTTTATAAAAAAAAAAAAAACTCTACCAGAGTTAGCCATGATCTTAGAATTTTTAGATTCCAGAAGGTCTTACATGATATAACATGAAATAGCTGGTTAAGGTTTATTAAGCAACATGATCCAGATATTTTCAAGAGTTTTCCATTCTACCTCAGAAAAACACATTGTACTTAAACCAACTGAAATTAGTAGACATTCAAGAGCCAGTATAAAAGAAGATTCTTCTTGTAGATTTTTCAGATTTATGGTGAAGGTACACAAATTAAAATCTCCCTGAGTTTCCAGCAAGTTCAAAGTTCTTTAGAAACAGCCAATGAAATAATTAGCAAATGGAACAAGAAGCATGAATTATGTATTTGAGTGAGGTGTTCTCAGGCTGACTAGCACACGATAACTTAGCAAAAAAAATCAAACTAGAATTTCCAAGATAAAGATATGGTAGAAGTATTCAATTGAGCATTGAGTGAGCAAAACTTCCAATGAGGTTGGAAGGAGAGCTGACCAAGTGATTATCTCAAGATGGATTTTGAGAGGATCATGGAAAGATTCATCAGTTTAACACTTTGTCAGCTAAATCAGCTTAGATATTTTCAAATGAAACTCCCCCTCAGAAAGTGCAGGAGCAGTAAACAATGGGTTCCAGAGAATAAAACACTTAAGCTCCAAAGCTCCCCCTGACTGTATGCATTATATGACTGAACTCAAAGTGCAATATATGCAATGAAATCTATGCAGGGAGTATTATGAGTTATGTTCATGTAAATCTAGACAGCTCAATATGTAATTTTTTGACCAATGGTACTGGATAGAGGACTTGATCTAATGACCACCTCATACATAGTAAGAACTTGCAGACAGATTGCACCTGCCCTTTAGAAACTTACCATTTGATATACCATCATAGTCATGCGGGACAATGCAATGCAAATGCAGTCCAATATGCATCTTAAGCTGACAATGTGCTACTCATATGCAATTGTGAATATATGTTCATGTCAAGTGTGCAAGTGAACATTTTAAGCATGAGACATCGTGCAAGCAACAAATTCAGTCAATTCAGATGTTCAGTTTTATGATGTGTAATTCATTTTCAGTCCCATTATTATATAGACTACCCATCATGTGCAGTGAGAGATATGAATGCTAATGACGTATACAAATGAGAACTTGTATGCATGAAATTTCTATTAACAAATCAAACCTGATATGCAGCTATCTAAACATAGTTATCAGAAAACTCAAATGTCTACCAGCAGAAGTGGGGCTTTACCAAACTTTGGATGCCTTGGTTTATTTGAACCCCTTTTTATTCTCCATCCCCAAGGCACTCCTGCAAAGCAAAGATCTTATTTTGAAGATTTAGGTACCCAAGTGTTCTTGGGTCCTACATGGTTAGTAACACCTCTGATAGGTGCTTTCCACAATCATTGGGCTTTCATATCATCAAGCATCATTAAATGGCAATTATTCATAGAATGCCCAAACTACCCGCAGTAATGACATGAGACTATAGAATTTCTGTTCTTATTGTGCACATTAGTATAAGCATAAAATCTATGTGCATGTGAATGAAATTCTCTGTTGTTTACATGGACATTTCTTCTTTTATTTTCAGTCAGCCAACAATCCATAGCTATATGGCCTGACTTTCTACACTCAAAGCATGCATGATATTTTCTTTCATATGCAAATTTATTCTTAACAAAACTGTTTCTACTTACAGGGAATTTAACAGATTTATAGTTAAACCTTTTCCCTTGAGCATGCCAACAGTGGGCTGCTATGTGGCCTCCCTTGCCACAGTAGAAACATGAGATAGAATTCTTTCTAGCAACATTCAGTCAACATTCAATTGCCTTATGGCCTAGTTTTCCACAGTTAAAGCACACAATGTGCTGGCTATATGAAGCAAATTTATTTTCATTAAAGACATGCTGGTGCACATGATTTTTAGCATGAAATCTTGTTTGTGTATTAGCAAACCAGCATTCAGCAGGAGAGTATCCTACTTTACGACAGTGATGGCATTCAATTTTCTTTTTCCAAAGAGTAGGAACTTTATCATGAAATTTCCTAGCATGCAATGTACTGGCATTCAGATCATCCTTTTTCATCAATTTACACTCATGCATTAGATGACCTATGTTGTGACAGTAATGACATGACATTTTCTTTTTGTGTGCATGGGAATCTGTGATAGTTTTATTCATTGCATGTGCTGAAATACCAGAAGATTTCACAGGAGAACCATTAACCTTCTTTTTCTATTTTTCTGGCTTTTCCAGATTTTCACTTTGCTTTTCAGTTTTCTGCGCAGTAAATTGGAAAACAGAAGGAGCAGAGGTTTTGTTTTGATCAGAACTTTTTACAAACACCGTAGACATTTTACTTCCATCAATCTTTTTGTTTACCGGACTTTAACCCAGTCCCTCTCTCTGAAAATTAACATTGGTTCCAAGAAGCTTATTCAGATTGTCCTTACCTTTGACAAATTTTGATAATGAGTTTTTCAGATCATCAATCTCAGAATTTAAGGCAACAATATTAGCTTCATAACTGGACAGGTCTGTTTCACAGGAAATTACTTGTTGATGCAAGGCATCATTCAAACTTTTAAGTTTTTCAACTTCCTATTTTAATTTTATTTCATTGTGAGCTTCAACTTCTTTTATGATAGATTTCCTTTTTTCATACACTAACAATCTCTCAGACATAGCTGAGTTTAGAAATTTCAGCTTGTTAATCTCCTCTTTCAGTTTACAGTTTTGCTCCTGGAGTTCATCATCAAATACTAAATCACTTATGGAAGTCTGACATTCATTAAACATTTCTTGTTGATTTTCTGATTGAAGTTGGTCAAAGTTTTTCTGAAGCTCTAAATTTGTTACTCTAACAGCCTCCAGTTTTTCATATATCAACTTATTTTCACTTTCAAGATTCATTGATTTATGTTCAGATTCCTTAGACTATTTTTTGAGTTATTCATTCTCAGATTTCAAATATTCCAAATATGAAGTAATAACATTAAAATATGTTAATTGTCTTCTGAATATACCATTTTCAGTTTTCAGAATTTCAATGTCCTCACTTACAGATTCAACATTTTCAAATTTGTTTAACTTCTTTTCCAGAGTTTTATTCTTTTTTCTTAGCTTTTCAAAAGACTCTAGTAAATTAGCATATGCATCTTCCCATTCATCTAAAGTAAAGTTAGCGATAGGATTCTTTACCTCTTCTTCATCCTTACCTTCATTGCTTCCTTCAGCCGTCATGCATTTTTGCTCTTCCTTTCCTTGACAGGTGGTCTTCAGTTTGTTTAGGATGTCCTTAGCTGACCTACAATCATGAAAACATGAGTGGAAAGCCTTGTCAGTAGCTACTTTTATTAAATCCAAAACTTTCCAGTTTTCACCACTCATGGATTTATGATTGTCAGTCCATTTGGACTTATTCTTTGGTAATCTGTGAGGACCATGTGAAATTAACTTCCACAGATCAGGATCAACTGATATAACATAGCTGCGTTGACTAGTAAATCACGAATTAAAATTAGAGCCATTGAGAACCGGTAGATGAGCCATGGAAATCAGTTCAAGAATAATTCAAACAATAGACTAAGCACAAAAAGAAATGCACCTAGAAATAGGATAGCAGGATCCTCTACAGATCGTTGGATCTGATGAATCAGAAACCTGCTCTGATACCAATTGATAGATACGGTGACGCTTAGAAATAGATCCAGAGAGGGGTGAATGGATCTATTGGGAAATTATACCCAATTAAAAAATTAGCTCCACTATAAGAACCAGATGCAAAACTGATGCACGAAAGACACTAAGATATAAGATATCACACAAGACACAGGACCAACACTTGGCGAACGATAAGTGTGGAAAGCTGAAACTGATCACACCACGACCTGTTAAAGGGGGGAAGAAGATAAGGAACAATCACATGAAGCAAACCACAACACAATAAATTTTTAGGTTGTTCGATCTGAGACCCCAGATCTACATCCACCCCTTACTCTAACTCGAGTGAGTCTTCCCTTGCAAAATTCAAGACGCAGACTCAGTTTGCAAACAAGACGCTGCCTAACAGCTTGATAACCAAGGGAGACAAATCCCTCAACCAGGTTCTGCAACCCACGGAACCAGAACTGGAGGCTAACCTCCCTTCCTCCAAATCAGAGGGGACCACTAGTGACAGCCCGTCACTAGCAACCGGAGACACCAGTCTCCCTTCCTCTAAACCAGAGGGAAAAACCGTGAGTGATACCTAATCACTCACTCCCGAAAAAACCAATCTCCCTTCCTCTAAATCAATAGAGGGCAACCGGAGATAAATCTCCCTTCTCCTGAACACACAAGAGGAACCCGACACTCTAAACAGGGAGTCAGAAGAACACTAAGAAAATGGGAATAAAAATGGAAATCAAAAAATCAAAAAAAAATGCAAAAATAGAAAGCTCCAATGAGCATAGTCATTCTAGATTTTATCCATGAACAGACTAAACGGATCTTCAGGATGAGTGGCTACACACTCTCTTCTTCTTCTCACGATCTCTTCCTCTAAGCTCTCTCTTCTTCTAGCTCACTGGCTCTCTCTCTAAACTGTTCTCTTTTCTCTCTTCTTTGCTGGCTCTTTCTCTGCTGCCGCTACCCTTCTATTCACCTTCTTACTTACTTTCTTCAACTTTTTCCCTTTTTTTCCATCTTTTGAACTGGGCGATCGGCCCCCTTTTATATGCTCCAGGAGATGCGCGTGTGATCGCCACAATTCCCGCCCTATTCTCCAAGCAGATCTGATCCAGACCTTTCCACGTGTCATCATCACTAGTCTTTTACTTTCCACGTGGCAGGATCGCCTGGTATCAGCCTGCCTTGGATCGCATGTTGATCACTCCACTTAAGTTCATGCATGAGCCAGGGCAACCTTGGAATTATTAAGGCTTTATTAGTTCCTGCACTTAAGTTGTTCGATCTTGGTTCAATTCATAAATCCCTATTATCAGATAAAGGGATTTAATCAGTCACTTGACCTTCATAGTGAGATCAATATGCATTGATTGTTATGCAGAAATATGAGATTGGAGTTCAGATCATGCTAGATATAATGTGCTGAAAATTCTTTAATTGTGAATGTGACATCATCATTAACTCTGATCTAACATCGACCCATAGTGAAAAATATAATAGCTAGCATAGACTTTAGCCTAAGCCATAGCTAACTAGCATAGACCTAGTCCTCAAGGCATGGTCTTCTAATACAGACCTTATGAGCAATCTAACATTCACATTAGATATGACAGACTCAGACCCTATCATGCACCTGATGCAACTTAGCATAGACCTGAGTTCAGTTGGCACTGACCTCAGTAGCTAGCATCGACCTTCGTATGCTCAACTAGCATCGACCTAAGTCATCCCTATAACAGATATGCACAGACCTTATATGGCTATATGCAAGATGTGCACCGACTTGCTATAGTGTGTGCACAGACATTGATTAAGCTAGATGCAGTGTGCACAGACTTATGAATCTATATGCAAAACATGTATAGGCCACGAAGCAACAAGTGCACAAACCTATATGCACAATGAAAAAGATGCACCAACCTTGTAACATATGCCAAGCAACGAGCACTGACCTGAGTTGTGTGTGATGCAGAACATGCACAGACTATGTGAGCTTATATGCACAAACCTATATGCATGAGATGCGGCCAGCACCGACGTTGGGTATGCAAGTAGCGCAGCTAGCACTGACCCTACCTTTGCATCAACAGTAACTAGCACAGACCTTCATGTGCTTGCGTGCAAGCATGCACAGACCTCCATATGAACACGTTTGGATATGCACTGACTTTAATGCTCAAAGATAAGCACTGACATCGACGTTAGATGCAACTAGCACCGACGTTGTATGCGAGATACACAACTAGCGCCGACGTAGTGTGTATGCGAGATACACAACTAGCACCGACGTAGTGTGTAAGCCTTGGCATAAAAATATGCACCAAATTCTGTCATGCACCATGCAAACGAACAGTAACTTGCACCGACCTTAGTCTTCTATATGCATGCATATGCACTGACTATGAGATGCACAAGGTAAATGTGCACCGACCGTGGTCTTACACAAACAGGAATGTGCACTGACCTATAATGGCCTTACAATGCAATGTGAATTAGTGATATGCTCAGACCTCCTATATGCACAAAGAAAAATGTGCATCAACCTAGGTGTGCATGCTGGCTGTTTGATAAAATGACCGTGCAACATTGTAAGATAAATTGTTAACCTTAATGAGGAAGGGATTAAGCACTGACCTGTATTTTTCAGACTGAGATGAACAATGATTTTACCTGCCTAGCGTTGACCTTTGTAACCAGTGTTGACTGTCGTTTCATGCCTTTTTGATGTATCTTTGGAACCTGTTGTGATTGACATTGTTCAAACTTATATATATGTTTAATGAGCTCATTAATTCATGCATCACAGTTATATCATCAAGATTATAAATAATGAGACATAAAGTTGACATCATCAAAATCACAGAGGGTACACAGCACATGAGTCTTCTTTAGCTTTATCCGATGGAGGCGCAACGACTTCTTTAGCTTTATCCCTTTGCTTATGAAAGGCCTTAAAGTCGATGGTGTTAGCTTCTTTATGTGCCGAGCGTCGCTCGACTGCCTTTTCTTTTAGTATAGAAGTGTTGGATGTGGTAGTTGAATGTTTGGCCATGAAGGCTTCAATCTCGACCACTATATTATTAAGATGGTCCAATGACCGAATCTCCATTCCTATCATTCTTTCTAGCACCTCTCTACGGAGGTTTTGTTTACATATCTGCACAACGTCCTCCTGGTGCGGGGGCCACTTGCATCTCATTCCGAGGTTCCTCCACCTCTAGATATAATCAAGAGCCGTCTTATCCGGCCTTTGACAGGTAGCATAGAGTTCGGCTATAGTAACTTCTCTTTCGGTCACGTGGAAACTCTCTCAGAATCTCTTCTGCATATCTGGCCAGTCGCTGATCGACCCGGCCGGCAAGCTTGAATACCATTCAAATGTGAGCCCCGTTAGAGAGGACCCGAAAAATTTCAATAGATATGACTCGTTGGAGGCCAGATCCCCCATGACAGTCATGTAGTATGCTATGTGCGTAGGACTGGGGATTCAGTCCGAACCACCTTAAAATCCTATGTGTTGTGGTTTGTTTATGTGATTGCTTCGTTCTAGATGCATGCTTAGGTTCAATCTCTATATTGCGTAATCATCTTGCTAAGCAAATCGTTGTGTCCTTCGTTAGGTTAGTTATATTCCGCTGTAATTTATTTTATCTAGCTATATAGAGGGTTGCATTGGAAGAAGAGGGGCAGATCTATTCACCCCTCCCCTCTAGATCCGCTGTCCACTACTCAACAAGTGGTATCAAAGCCTAATCTCTCATTATGGGGTCCAACGACCTTAAGGGAATTAGTGGATCGGCGTCCAAGGGTTTTCTACCTGAAGGATATTCTGTGAATAGGCCTCCTTACTTTACTGGAACTAATTATCCTTATTGGAAACATCGCATGCAGGTGTTCATTCGTGCCCAGGACTATGAACTTTGGTGAGTGATCAGCAAAAGTTCGTATGAGCTTACGGATAATGAGGATTTGTGGACCAAAGAACAAATAAGACAATCCACTGTCAACTGGAGTGCTAAACACATCATGCAATGCTCACTCCATCTAGTAGAATTCTCAAGAGTTGCTACCTGCGCAACGGCAAAATAGATGTGGGATAAGCTAGAGGTAATTTACGAAGGAACCTCTCAGGTATGAGAAACAAAAGCCAACATTTTAGTTTCTGAATATGAAATGTTCCGCATGAAGCCTGATGAGTCAATTCAGAATATGTATGCTCGGTTAACTGTGCTTACTAATAGTCTAACTGATTTGGGAAAGAAATACTCAGAACAGGAAATTGTGAGAAAGATTCTCAGATTATTGACTCCCGCATAGCACACAAAGGCTACCGTGATTGAAGAATCGAGATATCTTGCAACTACCAAGGTAGATGAACTGATTGGGTCATTGATGACCTATGAGATCAACATTAAGAACAAAGAGGCTGAAGTGCCTAAGAAAAAGCCCCTAGCTCTTAAAGTAGGACCCAGCGGTCAAGGTACTTCTTATGAAGGTGAGGATTCGACAAGTGAACGAGATGAGGATGACGTAGCCATGCTCACACGTAAGTTCAGAAAATTTCTGAGAAAAGAAGGTAAGAGCTTCATGAGAGGAAGGCCAAAGGTAAGAAATGGTTTCAAATCTAATTCTGAAAACTTTAAGGAATCTGACAAAATCATTTGTTACTCTTGCAATAAACCAGGGCATTTCAAAATTGATTGTCCTGACAGATTCAAAAAGGCTGACAAATAGAAGGGTAAGAAGAAGAACAAGGACATGGTGTCCACCTGGAGTGACGAGGAAGAAAGTGATGGTAGAACTAGCTCCTCGGACAAAGAAAAAGAAGATGTCTGCCTCATGGCCAAAGGTGACGAAGAAACTGAGGTAAACTCTCCATTTGAAAATTACACACTTGATGATTGGGAGGAAGCATATATATAGCTCATGGAAAAATATGACATGTACAAAAAGGATAATAAATCATTGAAAAAGAAAATTAACTTCTTTGTGCATGATCATGATATGAAAGATAAGAATGCTCTACTTGAAACTGAAATTGAAGATCTTTAGAAAATGATTGAGAACTTGGAGGAAGGAAGAAAAGAAATGGCTGACTTGGAAACTGAAAATGAAAATTTGAGAAATGAGATTGACAGCATGAAGCTAAAAATGCAAACATATGAAAAGGATAGCAAATTGAGTAATGAAAAGTATGAAGCTATCAAACAAGTCAACATTCAACTTCTTCAAAATATTGAAAACCTATAAAAAGAGTTGAAGGATAAACAACAATCTTTAGAAAAGTTTGTGGATGGAAGATAAAACCAAAATGCATTGCTAGGAACTAGAATGAACCATAACAAAGATGGGTTGGGTTTTGATCCAACAAACAAAAGGCTATTTGGGCTAAAAACTGTCACATTTGTTTCATCTTCCGAAGCTTCCACCTCAAACACAACTCCCACACAAAATCAGCAAAAACAAAAGGGGAAAGGGAAATAAAAGAGTGAAGAGGCAGTCATTGAAATTCCCAAAAAGTCTATCCAAAAGCCTAAGAAAGGTCGACCTTCCCCGCAGCATAGGTCAACACTTCCTTGGCCATTGCATGCTTAATCTTCCAGATATCACCATAACTGGATTACACATTCATATAGGCCAACACCACCCTACTTTTGGGAAAATTGTGATTCATGTGTTCATCAATCTTATAAGTTTCAATCTCCTAAGTGGCAAAATAATCACTTTCAACCCAAAACCAACCAACGGTCTAAATGGTTTAAGAAGCAAACTTCCTCAAACTTCCACAAAATCCAACAAAGAGCTTCTAAACAAAAAGTGAATGTCAAAGCTGAAAATAAAAATCAAATCCCTACTCTAAGCAAACAAAACATGAATGCTACGAAGGTTTGGATTCCAAAAGAAATGGTTTCATATTTTGAAAATCTGAAGAGTTTGATGGGACCCAAATTTGGTTGGGTTCCAAACACCATTGCTTAATTGCTTATGCAGGAGTGTCTTGCAGCCATGCATAACAGGTGGTACCTTGATAGCGACTGTTCAAGACATATGAGTAGAGACAAATCAAAATTTTATCTCTTGGAAGAAAAGGAATGAGGATATGTCACATTTGGAGGGAACAACAAGGGAAAAATCATTGGAACAGGTAATGTAGGTAAGAACCTCTCCAACTCCATTTGTAACGTGCTACTAGTTGAAGGTTTGAAATACAACCTGCTTAGTATAAGTCAATTGTGTGATAAAGGTCACAAAGTGATGTTTGACTCTCATAAATGTAGAATCCTTGAACCAAAATCTGACAAGGTAAAATTTTCTGGTAAGAGAGTCAACAATGTTTACATGATTGACTTAGATGATCCTGCTCATTTAAATCTTTGTCTTGCTGCAACAAAATTTGAACTTGCATGGTTATGGCATCGTAGACTAGGTCATGCTAGCTACAATGTCTTACATAAACTGTTAAAGCATTCAATGGTGAAAGGGTTACCTGAACTACCTTTTAAACAAGAAAACAAATTGTGTGATACATGTGCCCTAGGTAAACAAACAAGAAAATCCTTCAAGGCTAGATCTACAAACATGTCATCTAAACCACTTGAGCTGATTCATATGGATTTATTTGGTCCAACCAAAACTGCTAGTTTAAGTGGTAGAAAATATGGATATGTCTTGGTGGATGATTACTCTAGGTTCACATGGATTTTCTTTCTCACACATAAAAATGTTGCTTTTGATGAGTTTCAGGCACTCTATATGAAGATAAAGCAATACGGTGAGTTCAAAATCTCCAACATTCATTCTGATCATGGTGGTGAATTTAAAAATGCTGACTTCTATAATTTTTGTAGGGCTGAAGGCATTTCACACCGGTTTTCTTCACCAAGAACCCCAGAGTAAAATTGTGTAGTTGAAAGAAGGAATCGAACACTCATAGAAATGGCAAGAACTATGCTTGCCGAACGGCAACTCCCAAGGAAATTTTGGGCTGAAGCGGTAAACTCGACATGTTATATTATCAACCGCTCTATGGTAAGGCCACACACCAAAAAGACTCCTTATGAGTTGCTGAAAGGTAAAAATCATTCTCTCACACACATGGAAGTCCTTGGATCTAAATGCTTCATCCACAATAATGATAAAAGAGACTTAGATAAATTCGAGCCCAAGAGCGATGAAGTTATATTCCTTGGATATTCTGATAGATCTAGGGCTTATAGAATTTATAATGTCAAGAGTCAAACTGTGGAAGAATCACCTCATGTTTCCTTTGATGAATATCACGATGATTCTAACAATGATAACTCTTGTAGGAAAAATGATGAAGATGGGATATTCCTAAGCATGAAGGAAAAGAATGATCCTCCACAAGAAGAAACAAGAGAAGATGGTGACCTAGCTGAATCAAGTAATGCAAGGGATCAAGCTTCAGGAGAAGGTAATGATTCTACAAACATTAGAATTCTTAAGGATCATCCATTAGAAAATGTCATTGGTAGCTTGAATGACCCACCTAGAACAAGGTCACATTTTAGAATTGTGGAAGAATTATATCAACTTGCTCTTGTCTCCCAGATTAAACCCAAGAATGTTGATGAGGCATTAAAAGATGAAAAATGGATAAATTCAATGTAAGATGAGTTAAACCAGTTTGAAAGAAACTAAGTTTGGCATCTTGTTCCTAGACCTTCATCACAATCTGTCATAGGCACTAAATGGGTCTTTAGGAACAAACTCAGTGAGGATGTCAAGATAATAAGAAACAAGTCTAGATTGGTGGCTCAAGAGTATAATCAAGAGTTTGGGGTAGACTTTGATGAATCTTATGCCCCAGTTACTAGACTCGAAGCCATCAGAATTTTACTTTCCTTTGCATGCTCCCTTAAAATAAAGTTGTATCAAATGGATGTAAAAAGTGCTTTCTTGAATGGCTTGATCAAAGAAAAAGTCGATGATGAGCATCCCCCTGGCTTTGAGAATTCTAACCATGCAGATTTTGTATACAAGCTAGACATGACACTTTATGGACTTAAGCAAGCGCCAAGAGCTTGGTATGAGAGACTAAGAAAGGGTACATACGAGGTAAGGTAGATCAAACACTTTTCACTAAGAAGTAAAGTAAGAACATCTTAATTCTTCAAATTTATGTTGATGATATTATGTTTGGTTCTACTAAATCTGAAATGTGTGAGGAATTTACTAACCTCATGACTAGCGAATTTGAGATGAGCCTAATGGGAGAACTCCAATTCTTTCTCAGTTTGCAGGTCAACCAAGGACAAGATGGTTGCTTCATAAGTCAAGCCAAATATATCAAGGAGCTGCTGAAAAGATTTGACATGATGAACAGCAAAATCATTACAACTCCTATGAGCACCACAACATCACTGGATTCGGATGAAAATGGTAAATTAGTGGATGCAAAAATCTATAGAGGTATGATCGACTCTTTGCTTTACTTGACTACATCCCAACCAGATATCCAGTTTAGCGTATGCCTTTGTGCTAGATTTCAAGCTAGTCCTAGAGAATCCCACTTGACTGCCGTCAAACGTATCCTTAGATATCTTGCCGGGACTCAAGATTTAGGATTGTGGTATCCATCATCATGTGATTTATCTCTTATATCTTATTCTGATGCGGACTATGCTGGATGCAAGCTGGATCGTAAAAGTACTAGTGGCTACTGCCAGTTTCTGGGCGGGTGTTTAGTTTCTTGGGCCTCCACGAAACAACACTCGGTTGCCCTCTCAACCGTAGAGGCAGAATATGTTGTTGCGGGGAGCTGTGGCACCCAAGTGTTAAAGATTAAACACCAACTCCAAGACTACTTAGTGGATCTTGGTTGTGTCCCGATTCTGTGTGATAACACTAGTGCTATCAACCTTGCAAAAAATCCAGTCCAGCACTCTAGGACTAAGCATATTGAGATTAGACATCACTTCATTAGAGATGAGGTCGGTAAGAAAAATTTTGAACTGTATTTTGTTGATACTCTAAATTAAATTACTGATATTTTCACCAAGCCCTTGTGTAATGACAAGTTTTCAACACTCAGAAGGGAGCTTGGTCTTTGTCGACCTCAGGCCAATAAAAATTGAAATGATGATTTTGTTCAATTTAGTTGTGTGTTTCTGCAGATTGGTGTCCATGCATTGTTTATATGTAAATATGTCATTTTACATATGGTGTAGCATTGCATGTAGTCATGATGCATAATAAAGTTGAATTCATGTTCACGATGCATTGCATGGTTTGTGTAGCATCATACTTGCATGGCCATGGTATATTAAATTGTATATCTCTTTGGATGGTCATTTCTACCAACTTCATGTTCGATCAGGTCAACCCATGCTTGGTTCAAGTCAACCTCTCCTTGACATTTGTCATTGCATTTGCCTCAAACATAACTCCATGAGTGCATTCACTGCATATCCTTAGGGGGAGTCCTACTGCTATTCTTAATCTCTTGCAATCTGAACTTCATGGCTTATAGTCTGAATATGAGATCATGAGACCGACAGCACTACGGCATGAGAGCTTTCTATTATATGAACTGATGATTGTCCATTCAATGAAAATGGTTCAGATTTAGTGATTTCCTTGAAGTTCTGAAATATTTGTTCTGAAATCATCTATGTTCTGTGATTTTAATAGACCTTAACTAGAGATTGTATATTATGTTTTGAATGACTATCCTGATATCTGAACATTCAAAATTCATGATAATCTTGGTGATACTCTAGAGCTAAGTATTGTTTTTAAACATCTTGATGAGCTGGAATTCCTGAAAATCAATTTGACAGAGCAATGATATTGTTGCACGGAGAAATATGTCACGTCATCAAATCAAGTGACGAATGATATGTCATGATGTGCCCCTGTTATCCCTGTCTTAATTATATTTAGACTCTAGGCAGAGCACTGGCATAATTGCTGAGAAATATATCTTCTCATCATAGAAATGAGATTGGATATGTCATGACGTGACTTTGCTATCTCTGTTCATTCTGAAGGATAACCGTTAGTCTTGCCAACTACTTAGGGATACTGGCGTCTAAACAACGTGTATTCTTACGGCTAGGAGACATGTACTAGACTTGATTGCTCGTAAAATATGAGTCATGTGCCTTCAAATTCAAAAGATATTGAAAATCAAATTTGTTGAACTCATAAAATTTCATGATTTAGTCATGATTGTTTATCCTCAATACTAGTTTTTGTGTTATTCCCTTTATAGTTATTGAATATAGATATATAAGACAAGGGAAGGTTAAACACTGCCATGATATGCACTTTTAGTTCATTTATATTACAACGTGGATGTAGATGCTTTTCGAACTCTGTTGATGATCTCAGATTTCATTAGCTTTGAACCATATATGTTGCTCGCGGTATGTTTCAGGTTTGCATATAATGGCTTGCTCTCCACTCTCATTCACCTCTGGTCTCTCAGACATTAGTCACCTTCTCTATCTTATCCCTCCTTTTTGCTACTGTCAAAGGGGGAGAAAATGTCTTGTTGTGAGTCCTTTAATACCTTTGTCCATCCTTTATGCGGCCTTTGTGAGTTGTCAAAGGGGGAGAGTGAATTGTGGATGGGAGAGAGTCCATGGGGGAGAGAACCTTGTGAGCTTAGAGTCTGCATATGTGATAGGGGTCTGTGCATAGCATTCACATTCTTTGATCATCCATGCATACATATCCGCATTCACATGCTTTCACTATCATGGATCTTGAGCTGCACATGTCGCATATGTCATAAACTTTGCCCTTTTGGATATTACCGTCACATAATGACTCACAGTGTTGCCATCATCAAAAAGGGGGAGAATGTTGTGCCTCTGTGATCATTTGAGTCTTCCTATGGTTTGGGTCATTCGACATCGTCTTGTGGTCATTTGAGTTATTGGATATTCTTGGTTTTGATAATAGCTAAACACTATAAGTCATTATTGTTTTAACTCTCATATGACTGACATACGTGATATTTTGTTCATGACAGATATGCCAATGAATTGCCGAGGAATAAAGTGGAGATGGCAAATGTGAGAGTTCAATGTTGCGCCCTCGCACGCGGATCGACCTGCGCGGTCAGGTCACGGGGATCGACCTGCCCGGTCAGGTAGCGGTGGTCAAGGGGGCATCGTCCCTTGAGGGGGGTTTCCGGGGGCGGAGCCCCTGGAACAAAATTTTGATTGAAGACTCAGTAATAAAACTTCAAGACAGTCAAGGTTGATGCCACAAATGAGAACGGACTGCTAAAGGACTCAAGGGACTGAGCAAAAGGAGTTAACGGACCGACCCGAGAAAGCCCGGGGTCTGCCCAGCTGGCGGTCGACCGCCAGCATAGGGGCGGTCGACCGCCCCAGCCAGCAGCTCCCAGTCTGCACGAGTCTTAGTGTCGGTCTACCGCCAGCCCAGTAGCGGTCGACCGGAAATTCCAGGGACCATCCGTCTACAACGTTTCTCAGTAGCGGTCGACCGCCAGCTTCTGCAGGTCGACCGCCAGCCCCGAGCCAACATTTGTTGACTTCGTTTTCCACCTCGAGGCCAGCCCCTTTCCATGGATTTGTTTAATCAAAAGTCACATGATCTCCCATGATTTGTGGATCTGCCCTGGGGGATGTCCAAGGACCATTCAAAGTCTATAAAACCAACACAAGGAGGGTTAGAAACCCTAATGCTTCATTTGGATCAAAGGAGATCAAGGGTGGCTTGTGGAGGCTGTTCAAGGGAGATGGTACTGTAGCCGTGAACAGTACTTCGTGAAGAGATCTTCATCCATTCCAAGGGATTCAAGCCTAGATCTGAAGCTATCTCAACCTCCAAGGAAGCAAGAAGCAATCAAGGCTCTCAAGGGTGATCTAAACTGCATCAAACTCTTCATCAACTCAAGGAGATCAAAAGTAAGATCAAAGCTACATCCATAGTCTTCTTCATCAACTCAAGGAAGATCATCTCTCAAGGAAGAAGACACCATTGAAGCATCCAACTTAAGCTCCAGCAATCTCAGATAAGATTTTTCTTCTTGAGCATATTCTATATCTTGTTTGATGATTGAGTGTTTTCATATTTGTTCTTTTTCATTTCATACAAACGATTGAAACTGAAGATCGTCCCTACTGGTGGTTAGTAGGAAGGCAATCGGAAGTTGTCCGATCTGCGGTGTTGACGTCACTACCTGTGGTTAGTAGGAAGGCAATCGGAGGCCTTTCCGATTTACGGTTCAGTGCGTGGCACTAGTGGAGCCTCACCGGATTTGGTGAGGGGTGGACGTAGGACTGGGGATTCAGTCCGAACCAACTTAAAATCCTTTGTGTTATGGTTTGTTTATGTGATTGCTTCATTCTAGATGCATGGTTAGGTTCAATCTCTATATTGCGTAATCATCTTGCTAAGCAAATCATTGTGTCCTTCGTTAAGTTAGTTATATTCCGTTGTAATTTATTTTATCTAGCTATATAGAGGGTTGCATTGGAAGAAGAGGGGCAGATCTATTCACCCCTCCCCTCAAAATCCGCTATCCACTACTCAACAATGTGTTTCTTTTGGGACCCTTGCCCATTGAACTTTTCAATCTTTGGCAGCTTGCTGACTCCCGAGGGAAGCCGCTTGGTAGCATGGTGTGGTGGGTAAGGCACCCGGTAGGCATCAAAAGCCATGTATTCGCCTTCGCCCCGCTCGGCCAATTTCATCTCTATCATCTTTTCGACCATAAGTCAGTTTACTATCGCAAGATCTGCTGGCTCCGGGTAGAAGTGGGCCGGCTGTCGGTATGGAGTGTTTAGTACAGTCGCCTGTGGGAGCGGGCGCCGCAAGGGTGCCTGATGTAACTGAGGCAATATTGGCGGTATCAATGGCTGAGGAGCCCTTTGCAATGGAGCAGCTTGGCTATGCTCGGATGGCTGAGGCAGAGTGTATAGAGGTGGGAAATCACGGGGGTGAACCCCCCCTGTGAAGATTCTGCTAGCACTTCCGGGTGCTTGGAAGTGGATGTTTGTTCATTTTTTATCTTGCAATTGTTTCTTGAGGAGTTCAATCTCCTGCTGATATTTCTACAGCAACATCAATACAGATGGGTCCATGGTCGCCGTGCTTGAAGTGCCTTCCATTGCTTCTCCCAAAGCTCCCTCAGGCGAGGCATTCAACAAGACTTCATCTTCCTCGGTGGTCACCATATTAACATCCAGGGTGGCGGTTACTTCGGGAGCATCTCGGTCTTCTTCAATCATCTGTAGCCTTTCTCTAGCAGCTGTGACCCTCCTGGTATCTACCCCGGGCCGATTGGCTAGATGAGCTAACTCTTGCGGTTCGTCTGGCAAACCGTCACATCTTCTGGCCACTCTGGCCATGTTGCAAGTAACAATATTCAAATTCCTCTTATATCTAGAGGCACTTCTCTTCACCCGGCTTGGGTAGGCCAGTCTTTCAAAGACTGACGTTCTCCTCATCCTTTCCCCTTGCTGTGGTGAGGTTTTTGTAGCACCATAATGTTGATGGAACTGATCTTCATATCCGTTATCATCCACGGACGAGGCTTGTATATTCTCTTCTTCCCCAATCTCCATCGGTGGGTATTCTTCTTCTTCAGCCACAGTTGCTTGGAGCAGGCATTGTTGGCCTAGTGAGGGATTGCCTAAGCCCCTGAAATACCCCCTGACCATATCGCCCATCTCTTCTTGATCCCGCCCTCCGCGGAGGATGGGAGATAGCGTGTGGCCTCACACCTGAGCCAGATATGCCAGTCGGGCTCTCTCCGATGGCTGATGGAATCTTCCCTTCACAATTGGGATATCAGCCTGTCACGCCCCGACGCGGAATATCGGGACCGGCAGTAGAAAACGCTAGTAAAGATAACAAGTTAAGCTAAGAATTAACATAACGTCATGAACAGAATAACTCCAAGTCTATTACAAATACCATCAAACTGACTTAAACATAATCAAACATAATCTCTACTCGATTCCGTTACCATAACTAACACAAGTTCTAAGGCATAGCTAGATGTAAAACAACTATAACAATCTCAACATATCTACTAGCTGATACACTCCAAGTCATCACTCTTGCCCATTCCCATCCACCTGTGAATCTTCACCTGAGCTGCCTGAAAAAGGGGGAAAATAACTATATGAGCGAACGCTCAGTAGGTAACAACAGGCAAGTGTAAGTGATTAACCAATTAATTACATGTATGAAACGGAAGAAAAGAAATAATGATCGAATGAAACAACATAATAAAAGAAAGTGTTAAAGAATGGAATGGAATAACAATATGGCAGAATGATATAACTACAAGATGATGTGAAACAACCTAGGACTCAACAGGCAAGCACAATTAAGCATTCAAAACGGACCGATAATAGCAACCGCTCACCCGTTGCTCACCAAGACCCGGGGTAACTTGGCAATGCCAAGGTGAGGTTGAGGGGTTGGGCCCTTGCTGGTAGAGGGCCAGCAAGGCCAAGATTTGAATCCCAAAGGTTGTGGATGCCCAATTCAATGGGGCCGACAAAGTGCCAACGGCACCGGTGATTCTCTTCCCACGGTGATCACTCAAGACAACGGGGCTTGAGGATCGAGCTCTCACTCGCATAACCAGCGGAACTAGAACGAATATTGAAAGACAAGCACTAAATGGAGTGAAGGATTGAGCACTTACTCGATCGGTTTGAAGAAACCGGTCCCGGTCAGAGACGAGGGCGAGCGGGGAGGCGAGTGGATCCCCACACGCCGCGTCGGGGTAGCTTGACCTGCCCAAACAAGTTACACCACTACACCTGTCGCAGGAGGGGGATCTTGGGGTGGGGGTTAATGAGATTACAAACAATACTACCTCCACGCAGAGAGGGGCCTTCAGCCGGCCAAGCGGGGCGGGGAAATTAGACTAAAGAGGGATGACTAAGTAACGGCACCGAATCTGCTTGCTGTCTGCGAACAGGGACAGATAGTCGGTGTTGCTGATGTAGAACCCGTTCAAGAATTTTGCTGGTGGCGAGACTGGTGGGAAAATCTTCGTAGCTGAGAAGGGAATGCCTCAGAATTTCTTTAATTTCATCTGGAGTCGCTGCTGGCCGGGATGGAGGTTTGGACAGAGCCTCAGATTCTCGGACCGGCAGCTGCAGACTTCTAACAGCAGATTGTAGAGAATGCCCCAGAAGCTCCCGACCTCGGAATCAAGCGTCTCCAGAGTCGTTGGAAACGAGGACGAGTCCTCTTCGTAGCAAAACTGACGGGGAAGCCAACCGATGTTGGAGAAGACTAGGGGATGCAGAACAATGGTGACTGGTTGGTGCAGACTGTGGGTAGCAGATCTGCGTAGCTGAGGGAGAAAAATGAGAACTCTGGATCATGAACGCCGAATGAAGTTCTGTTTCTTGATTCTGGAACTAGACTGGGCGATGAATAATTTTGAAGAATAACTCGTGGGCTGCTTCCTCCGGGATTCGTCGTGGCAGAGCTTCTAATCTGGCTCAGGTTCTCAGTTGAGGTAGAACTGCGTAGTTGTGGGAGAATGGACCTCCTGGATGGCTCGGAGATCAGAAGAAGATGAAACCACTTCTGTTGCGAAGGAGACTGGTAGACGCTTCCGAAAATGGCTCTTGGGTCTTCAAACTCGTCCGGAGGAAGTCGTGGTGGCCGCTGCAAGTTGCTGGTTCATCTCTAACCTCTGGACAGCAAACTGCAACTTCGAAGTAGCTTCCAATGACCAAGAGAGAAGAAGGGGAAGGGAGTAGATGAGTGTGGGGGTGACCCCTGGTTGTAAGGGGGTCCTGGAGGGGGTGTTCTAAGGTGTGGGAGGTGGAGAATAAGGTCTGGAAGAGGGTCCAACAGATGGTGGTAGTGGGGGTTGCGAATTTGGGAAGGTGGGTGAGAGGGAAAGGGTATTTGAAAATGGGTTTAAGGGTGGGGTTAATTTGTTTGTCTTGGGAATGGGGAGGGGTTGTGTTGGGGAAGGGAATGGGTGCTTGGGGTAGTGGGAAGGGTGCTTGGGAAAGTGGGAGGGGTAGTTGGGGGTTGGATGGTGAGGAGAGGATTGGTGGAGGGGGTCTTGGGAAGGGATGGAGTATTGATGAGGGTTGTGGGGAATGGGAAGAGGCTTAAATGGGGTAGGTGGGGAGTGGAGGTGGTTGGGAAGGGAGGAGAGAGAAGAAAATTTGAATTTGGGTGTTGAGGAGAGAGAAAGTGGAGTGAAAAAGAGAGATTAAGAGAGGGAAGGGTGGGGAATCTCTCCCCTAGGGTTTCTCACCCAAAAAATGGAATCTCTCCACTAGATAAGAAGTGTAAACTCTCAAAATGGCAAGTTTTTCATTCATTGATTCATTAAGTTGAAATGGGGGGAATGGGGTCCTATATATAGGCAACCCACATTTTACAATAAGTCCCTGACAAAAGACTCAATGACAAATAACCGAGGGGGTAGGGGGTGCACTTGGGCCAAACCCAATGAATTGGGCCCAATAACTAACTAAACAACATAATGACTCTCAAACTTAGGGAAATAAGCACAAGACCTAGGGACATGACTCAAGTAAAATGAAAATTACATCAAATGACTCAAATAAAAATTACGTAGGACTCAAAATTAGATAACTAGACCATGCCGGATGCAACCGAGGTGAGGAGACGAGCTGTGAACGTGGGCATGGGAGGTGATGTCCCCATCATACACACGGGGTGCGGAGAACTCGACTCCATCGAGTAACTGTCCTTCCCTCCTCAGAGGGTGTAGAAGTGGTACAGCCCTTAGGTCTTCCGAATGAGACCGATCCATCCACCTGTCGAGATAGCGCTCGTATACCTTGCTCCGGGTGGTAGTGACTTGTTCATGCAATATTCGTTCAATGCGCTCACGCTGGGCTCTCTTGGCTGGTGGTCTCTCCTCACGGGTGGGTGCTCTCTCAACGGAGGGAATAGGCTCAATATCCTCACTAGGTACCACCGTTGGTCCCTTATAAGGCACTAGGTCGGCTACATTGAATGTGGGACTCACTCCATACTCCTCGGGGAGATCTAACTCATAGGCATTAGCGCTAATGCGCCTCAGGACCTGGAAGGGACCAGCCCCACGTGGCCTCAATTTGGAGATGGCTCCCGGGGAGAGCCTCTCCGTCCTTACCATCACAAAGTCACCCCTATGGAATTCTTGGTGACGTCGATGAGAGTCGGCTTGCCTTTTATAAGTCACATTCTTCTTGCTAATGTGCTTGCAGATCTCATTATGCAATGTTGTGTGTGCAGACCTTCTGGGGGTGATGGGTGGACCTGGGCAACCAAAAGTAGACCTATCGTGTAATGATGCAGTGTAGACTTTGGTTAGCCTAGGTGGGCCGGGGCACCCGTAGGTGGCCCTATCATGCAAATTGGTGATAAATATTGGGGGACCCGGACATCCATAGATGCCTTTGACATGCTTAAGACCCATGATGAATGAAGGTGGATCATGACATCCGAATATGGACCACTCATACTTTCTACTTGACATGTGGGTGATATGAATGAATGGACCCAACATAGTGTTCATGCCAAGGGGTATGGTAAGCCTAGACACATGCATGCTTTTCCCAAAGGTGACTTCCATGTGTATAGGTGTGGGACAACCTTTGAACTCCCATTGGAAAGGATCGAATGGATCTAAGAAGGTGGTCATCATGGGGTGGGGCACAACCTTATTACCTAGGGATATGTGGCCCAAGGTCATGGCTCCCAAGGTGTAACCCGGGTCATGGATGAGGTGGGTTTGGCCCAATATGGTGGGTGAGGGTAGGAAAGGGTGGGTGGTTGGTAAGATGGTTGGGTCATATTAGTCCCTTGACTCTCATTGGAATGGATCATATGGATCATAAAATGGGTCACCTAGGGGGAGGAACTCCATGTCCTCAAGATCCTTAAAAGGTGCTAAGTCATCCTTCTCCATGATAGTTGGGCCAATATTCTTGACAAGTGGGTCGGCCATGAGTGGAGGGCTTGGCTTTCTACCCGAGATAAGAAGCTCTAAATCGAGGAGAAGGTTGGGCTCATCGGGTGTAGGGAGGAATAGAAGGAGGTCGCTAGTGTAGCAACCAATGGTGCAAACCGAGGTGATAGACCCTATGCATAGGTGTAGGAGGCTAAGGCTCCTAGGTTGTTCGACCATAGGGGTCAACATGTTAGTCATCTCTAATTGCCATGATATGCCCTTGAGAAGGTCCTCAAAGGTCTCCACTTGATAGGATGCTTGGATTGTGGTGTGATAGGAGAAGAAGGGCACTATGGGAAGGTCTCGTTCTATGGGAGGGAAAACATGGGCCGGGGTCTCTCGAATTGGGCTCTCCTTTAGCCAACTAACAATGGGTTCTCCTAAGATGAGCTCCACCCCAACTAGAGAGGGTGGTGTAAGGTAAAGACCATCGTGTGAGGTTTCTTCTTCAGCTTGGACTTGGGTTTCCTCCAAAGTGGGGGGTGGGTTTGGAGTGCTCACAACTATTGGATTGGGTATGAGTTTTGCTACCAAGGAGGTGAGAGAGTCTTTTGGGGTGATGAGGGTTTGTGTGTGGTGTTCCCAGGGTAGAGGGTAATGGGAAACTTGGATTGGGATTGGTAGGGTGTGGTTTGGGAGTGGAAGTAGGGGAGGTCTAGGTTGGGGTAGGATTGTGGTTGGAAGTGGAAGGTGGGTTGGGTGACAGGATTTGGGTTGGGTGGTGGTGGCCGTCATGGTTCTAGGTGGAGGGATGGACACGGGGTCTACTTGGGTTTGAATGGTGAGAATAGGGTGAGTGGTGGTCCTTATTGGGGAAACCGGGTCGGTTAGGGGTCTCTTCCCCTTGGGATCGGCCGGTTGTGGAGGGGTGGTAGTGGGGGTCAATTGAGTTTGGATAGATAGGTTTGCGGAAGGAGGTTTTGGTTGGAGTGTGGGGATCCTCATGGGATTTGGTGGAGAGGTGGTTGTTTGGTTTATTTGGGTCTTAAGGGAGAGGAGTTGGTCGCGAAGTGTTGTTATGATGGTTGAGAGATGAATTGTTGGGGGTGCTGGGGGTGGAGACCAAAGGTCGGTCTCAAGTTGACCGGGTGGGGATGGAGGAGTGGTAGTGCTCCTCGGGTTAGGGGTGCTTGAGTAGGAGGGGTGGGAATGTTTGGGGATGTAGAACTTTCTAAGTTCTACCTTCATCTCTTCCCATGAGTGAATAGGTTCTTATCTTCTAACCCTCCTTAAGCCCTCTATGTGTTCCCACTTACTTTTGGCTTGACCCCGAAGTCGTCCCTTAGCCTTTCGGACTCTCGCCGGTCCATATACCCAAGTCTTTTCGAAGTACTTTTCTATCGTAGCCTCCCACCTAAGATAATCACTAGAATGTGATCCGTCAAAGGTAATATCCCTATCTAGGATGAAGTCTATGGGTGGTGAGTAGGCTAAGTAGGTGGTCATGATGAACGGGGGGATCAATGCAAGGGTCGGATTGATGATGACACCAATGCAAGCATGCCCTAGGACTTGACTTGATAGAGACAAGTTAATGACTTGCTCTGATACCAATTGATGTGAAACAACCTAGGACTCAACAAGCAAGCACAATTAAGCATTCAAAACGGACCGATAACAGCAACCGCTCACCCGTTGCTCACCAAGACCCGGGGTAACTTGGCAATGCCAAGGTGAGGTTGAGTGGTTGGGCCCTTGCTGGTAGAGGGCCAGCAAGGCCAAGATTTGAATCCCAATGGTTGTGGATGCCCAATTCAATGGGGCCGACAAAGTGCCAACGGCACCGGTGATTCTCTTCCCACGGTGATCACTCAAGACAACGGGGCTTGAGGATCGAGCTCTCACTCGCATAACTAGCGGAACTAGAACGAATATTGAAAGACAAGCACTAAATGGAGTGAAGGATTGAGCACTTACTCGACCGGTTTGAAGAAACCGGTCGCGGTTGGAGACGAGGGCGAGCGGGGAGGCGAGTGGATCCCCACACGCCGCGTCGGGGTAGCTTGACCTGCCCAAACAAGTTACACCACTACACCTCTCGCAGGAGGGGGATCTTGGGGAGGGGGTTAATGAGATTACAAATAATACTACCTCCACGTAGGGAGGGGCCTTCAGCCGGCCAAGCGGGGCGGGGAAATTAGACTAAAGCGGGATGACTAAGTAACGGTATCGAATCTGCTTGCTGTCTGTGAACAGGGACAGATAATCGGTGTTGCTGCTGTAGAGCCCGCTCAAGAATTTTTCTGGTGGCGAGACTGGTGGGAAAATCTTCGTAGCTGAGAAGAGAATGCCTCTGAATTTCTTTAATTTCTTCTGGACTCGCTACTGGCCGGGATGGAGGTTTGAACAGAGCCTCAGATTCTCGGACCGGCAGCTACAGACTTCTAACAGCAGATTGTAGAGAATGCCTCGGCAGCTCCCGACCTCGGAATCAAGCGCCGTCAGAGTCGTTGGAATCGTGGATGAGTCCTCTTCGCAACAAAACTAACGGGAAGCCAACCGATGTTGGAGAAGACTAGGGGATGCAGAACAATGGTGAATGGTCGGTGTAGACTGTGGGTAGCAGATCTGCGTAGCTGAGGGAGAAAAATGAGAACTCTGGATCACGAACGCCGAATGAAGTTCTGTTTCTTGATTCTGGAAGTAGACTGGGCGATGAAGAATTTTGAAGAAGAACTCGTGGGCTGCTTCCTCCGGCATTCGTCGTGGCAGAGCTTCTAATCTGGCTCAGGTTCTCAGCTGAGGCAGAACTGTCCAGTTGTGGGCGAATGGACCTCCTAGACGGCTCGGAGATCGGAAGAAGATGAAACCACTTCTGTTGCGAAGGAGACTGGTAGACGCTTCCGACGATGGCTCTGGGGTCTTCAAACTCGTCTAGAGGAAGTCGTGGTGGCCGCTGCAAGTTGCTGGTTCATCTCCAACGTCTGGACAGCAAACTGTAACTTCGAAGTAGCTTCCAATGACCAAGAGAGAAGAAGGGGAAGGGGGTAGATGAGTGTGGGGGTGACCCCTGGTTGTAAGGGGGTCTTGGAGGGGGTGTTCTAAGGTGTGGGAGGTGGAGAATAAGGTCTGGAAGAGGGTCCAACAGATGGTGGTAGTGGGGGCTGCGAATTTGGGAAGGTGGGTGAGAGGGAAAGGGTATTTGAAAATGGGTTTAAGGGTGGGGTTAATTTGTTTGTCTTGGGAATGGGGGGGGGGTTGTGTTGGGGAAGGGAATGGGTGCTTGGGGTAGTGGGAAGGGTGCTTGGGAAAGTGGGAGGGGTAGTTGGGGGTTGGATGGTGAGGAGAGGATTGGTGGAGGGGGTCTTGGGAAGGGATGGAGTATTGATGAGGGTTGTGGGGAATGGGAAGAGGCTTAAATGGGGTAGGTGGGGAGTGGAGGTGGTTGGGAAGGGAGGAGAGAGAAGAAAATTTGAATTTGGGTGTTGAGGAGAGAGAAAGTGGAGTGAAAAAGAGAGATTAAGAGAGGGAAGGGTGGGGAATCTCTCCCCTAGGGTTTCTCACCCAAAAAATAGAATCTCTCCACTAGATAAGAAGTGTAAACTCTCAAAATGGCAAGTTTTTCATGCATTGATTCATTAAGTTGAAATGGGGGGAATGGGGTCCTATATATAGGCAACCCACATTTTACAATAAGTCCCTGACAAAAGACTCAATGACAAATAACCGAGGGGGTAGGGGGTGCACTTGGGCCAAACCCAATGAATTGGGCCCAATAACTAACTAAACAACATAATGACTCTCAAACTTAGGGAAATAAGCACAAGACCTAGGGACATGACTCAAGTAAAATGAAAATTACATCAAATGACTCAAATAAAAATTACGTAGGACTCAAAATTAGATAACTAGACCATGCCGGATGCAACTGAGGCGAGGAGACGAGCTGTGAACGTGGGCATGGGAGGTGATGTCCCCATCATACTCCCGGGGTACGGAGAACTCGACTCCGTCGAGTAAGTGTCCTTCCCTCCTCAGAGGGTGTAGAAGTGGTACAGCCCTTAGGTCTTCCGAATGAGACCAATCCATCCACCTGTCGAGATAGCGCTCGTATACCTTACCCCGGGTGGTAGTGACTTGTTCATCTAATATTTGTTCAATGTGCTCACGCTGGGCTCTCTTGGCTGGTGGTCTCTCCTCACGGGTGGGTGCTCTCTCAACGGAGGGAATAGGCTCAATATCCTCACTAGGTACCACCGTGGGTCCCTTATAAGGCACTAGGTCGGCTACATTGAATGTGGGACTCACTCCATACTCCTCGGGGAGATCTAACTCATAGGCATTAGCGCCAATGCGTCTCAGGACCTGGAAGGGACCAGCCCCACGTGGTCTCAATTTGGAGATGGCTCCCGGGGAGAGCCTCTCCGTCCTTACCATCACAAAGTCACCCTTATGGAATTCTTGGTGATGTCGATGAGAGTCGGCTTGCCTTTTATAAGTCACATTCTTCTTGCTAATGTGCTTGCGGATCTCATTATGCAATGTTGTGTGTGCAGACATTCTGGGGGTGATGGGTGGACCTGGGCAACCAAAAGTAGACCTATCGTGTAATGATGCAGTGTAGACTTTGGTTAGCCTAGGTGGGCCGGGGCACCCGTAGGTGGCCCTATCATGCAAATTGGTGATAAATATTGGGGGACCCGACATCCGTAGATGCCTTTGACATGCTTAAGACCCATGATGAATGAAGGTGGATCATGACATCCGAATATGGACCACTCATACTTTCTACTTGACATGTGGGTGATATGAATGAATGGACCCAACATAGTGTTCATGCCAAGGGGTATGGTAAGCCTAGACACATGCATGCTTTTCCCAAAGGTGACTTCCATGTGTATAGGTGTGGGACAACCTTTGAACTCCCATTGAAAATGATCGAATGGATCTAAGAAGGTGGTCATCATGGGGTGGGACACAACCTTATTACCTAGGGATATGTGGCCCAAGGTCATGGCTCCCAAGGTGTAACCCGGGTCATGGATGAGGTGGGTTTGGCCCAATATGGTGGGTGAGGGTAGGAAAGGGTGGGTGGTTGGTAAGATGGTTGGGTCATATGAGTCCCTTGACTCCCATTGGAATGAATCATATGGATCATAAAATGGGTCACCTAGGGGGAGGAACTCCATGTCCTCAAGATCCTTAAAAGGTGCTAAGTCATCCTTCTCCATGATAGTTGGGCCAATATTCTTGACAAGTGGGTCGGCCATGAGTGGAGGGCTTGGCTTTCTACCCGAGATAAGAAGCTCTAAATCGAGGAGAAGGTTGGGCTCATCGGGTGTAGGGAGGAATAGAAGGAGGTCGCTAGTGTAGCAACCAATGGTGCAAACCGAGGTGATAGACCCTATGCATAGGTGTAGGAGGCTAAGGCTCCTAGGTTGTTCGACCATAGGGGTCAACATGCTAGTCATCTCTAATTGCCATGATATGCCCTTGAGAAGGTCCTCTAAGGTCTCCACTTGATAGGATGCTTGGATTGTGGTGTGATAGGAGAAGAAGGGCACTATGGGAAGGTCTCGTTCTATGGGAGGGAAAACATGGGCCGGGGTCTCTCGAATTGGGGTCTCCTTTAGCCAACTAACAATGGGTTCTCCTAAGATGAGCTCTACCCCAACTAGAGAGGGTGTTGTAAGGTAAAGACCATCGTGTGAGGTTTCTTCTTCAGCTTGGACTTGGGTTTCCTCCAAAGTGGGGGATGGGTTTGGAGTGCTCACAACTATTGGATTGGGTATGAGTTCTGCTACCAAGGAGGTGAGAGAGTCTTTTGGGGTGATGAGGGTTTGTGTGTGGTGTTCCCAGGGTAGAGGGTAAAGGGAAACTTGGATTGGGATTGGTAGGGTATGGTTTGGGAGTGGAAGTATTGGAGGTCTAGGTTGGGGTAGGATTGGGGTTGGAAGTGGAAGGTGGGTTGGGTGACAGGATTTGGGTTGGGTGGTGGTGGCCGTCATGGTTCTAGGTGGAGGGATGGACACGGGGTCTACTTGGGTTTGAATGGTGAGAATAGGGTGAGTGGTGGTCCTTATTAGGGAAATCGGGTCGGTTAGGGGTCTCTTCCCCTTGGGATCGGCCGGTTGTGGAGGGGTGGTAGTGGGGGCCAATTGAGTTTGGATAGATAGGTTTGCGGAAGGAGGTTTTGGTTGGAGTGTGGGGATCCTCATGGGATTTGGTGGAGAGGTGGTTGTTTGGTTTATTTGGGTCTTAAGGGAGAGGACTTGGTCGCGAAGTGTTGTTATGATGGTTGAGAGATGAATTGTTGGGGGTGGTGGGGGTGGAGACCAAAGGTCGGTCTCAAGTTGGCCGGGTGGGGATGGAGGAGTGGTAGTGCTCCTCGGGTTAGGGGTGCTTGAGTAGGAGGGGTGGGAATGTTTGGGGATGTAGAACTTTCTAAGTTCTACCTTCATCTCTTCCCATGAGTGAATAGGTTCTTATCTTCTAACCCTCCTTAAGCCCTCTATGTGTTCCCACTTACTTTTGGCTTGACCCCGAAGTCGTCCCTTGGCCTTTCGGACTCTCGCCGGTCCATATACCCAAGTCTCTTCGAAGTACTTTTCTATCGTAGCCTCCCACCTAAGATAATCACTAGAATGTGATCCGTCAAAGGTAATATCCCTATCTAGGATGAAGTCTATGGGTGGTGAGTAGGCTAAGTAGGTGGTCATGATGAACAGGGGGATCAATGCAAGGGTCGGATTGATGATGACACCAATGCAAGCATGCCCTAGGACTTGACTTGATAGAGACAAGTCAATGACTTGCTCTGATACCAATTGATGTGAAACAACCTAGGACTCAACAAGCAAGCACAATTAAGCATTCAAAACGGACCGATAATAGCAACCGCTCACCCGTAGCTCACCAAGACCCGGGGTAACTTGGCAATGCCAAGGTGAGGTTGAGGGGTTAGGCCCTTGCTGGTAGAGGGCCAGCAAGGCCAAGATTTGAATCCCAAAGGTTGTGGATGCCCAATTCAATGGGGCCGACAAAGTGCCAACGGCACCGGTGATTCTCTTCCCACGGTGATCACTCAAGACAACGGGGCTTGAGGATCGAGCTCTCACTCGCATAACCAGCGGAATTAGAACGAATATTGAAAGACAAGCACTAAATGGAGTGAAAGATTGAGCACTTACTCGACCGATTTGAAGAAACCGGTCCCGGTCGGAGACGAGGGCGAGCGGGGAGGCGAGTGGATCCCCACACGCCGCGTCGGGGTAGCTTGACCTGCCCAAACAAGTTATACCACTACACCTCTCGCAGGAGGGGGATCTTGGGGAGGGGGTTAATGATATTACAAACAATACTACCTCCACGCAGGGAGGGGCCTTCAGCCGGCCAAGCGGGGCGGGGAAATTAGACTAAAGAGGGATGACTAAGTAACGGCACCGAATCTGCTTGCTGTCTGTGAAGAGGGACAGATAGTCGGTGTTGCTGCTGTAGAACCCGTTCATGAATTTTTCTGGTCGCGAGACTGGTGGGAAAATCTTCGTAGTTGAGAAGGGAATGCCTCAGAATTTTTTTAATTTCTTCTGGAGTCGCTGCTGGCCGGGATGGAGGTTTGAACAGAGCCTCAGATTCTCGGACCAGCAGCTGCAGACTTCTAACAGCAGATTGTAGAGAATGCCCCGGCAGCTCCCGACCTCGGAATCAAGCGCCGTCAGAGTCGTTGGAATCGTGGATGAGTCCTCTTCGCAGCAAAACTGACGGGGAAGCCAACTGATATGGGAGAAGACTAGGGGATGCAGAACAATGGTGACTAGTCGGTGCAGACTGTGGGTAGCAGATCTGCGTAGCTAAGGGAGAAAAATGAGAACTCTGGATCACGAACGCCGAATGAAGTTCTGTTTCTTGATTCTGGAAGTAGACTGGGCGATGAAGAATTTTGAAGAAGAACTCGTGGGCTGCTTCCTCCGGCATTCGTCGTGGTAGAGCTTCTAATCTGGCTCAGGTTCTCAGCTGAGGCAGAACTGTCCAGTTGTGGGAGAATGGACCTCCTAGACGGCTCGGAGATCGGAAGAAGATGAAACCACTTCTGTTGCGAAGGAGACTGGTAGACGCTTCCGACGATGGCTCTGGGGTCTTCAAACTCGTCTAGAGGAAGTCGTGGTGGCCGCTGCAAGTTGCTGGTTCATCTCCAACGTCTGGACAGCAAATTGCAACTTCGAAGTAGCTTCCAATGACCAAGAGAGAAGAAGGGGAAGGGGGTAGATGAGTGTGGGGGTGACCCCTGGTTGTAAGGGGGTCTTGGAGGGGGTGTTCTAAGGTGTGGGATTTGGAGAATAAGGTCTGGAAGAGGGTCCAATAGATGGTGATAGTGGGGGCTGCGAATTTGGGAAGGTGGGTGAGAGGGAAAGGGTATTTGAAAATGGGTTTAAGGGTGGGGTTAATTTGTTTGTCTTGGGAATGGGGGGGTTGTGTTGGGGAAGGGAATGGGTGCTTGGGGTAGTGGGAAGGGTGCTTGGGAAAGTGGGAGGGGTAGTTGGGGGTTGGATGGTGAGGAGAGGATTGGTGGAGGGGGTCTTGGGAAGGGATGGAGTATTGATGAGGGTTGTGGGGAATGGGAAGAGGCTTAAATGGGGTAGGTGGGGAGTGGAGGTGGTTGGGAAGGGAGGAGAGAGAAGAAAATTCAAATTTGGGTGTTGAGGAGAGAGAAAGTAGAGTGAAAAAGAGAGATTAAGAGAGGGAAGGGTGGGGAATCTCTCCCCTAGGGTTTCTCACCCAAAAAATGGAATCTCTCCACTAGATAAGAAGTGTAAACTTTCAAAATGGCAAGTTTTCATTCATTGATTCATTAAGTTGAAATGGGGGGAATGGGGTCCTATATATAGGCAACCCACATTTTACAATAAGTCCCTGACAAAAGACTCAATGACAAATAACCGAGGGGATAGGGGGTGCACTTGGGCCAAACCCAATGAATTGGGCCCAATAACTAACTAAACAACATAATGACTCTCAAACATAGGGAAATAAGCATAAGACCTAAGGACATGACTCAAGTAAAATGAAAATTACATCAAATGACTCAAATAAAAATTACGTAGGACTCAAAATTAGATAACTAGACCATGCCGGATGCAACCGGGGCGAGGAGACAAGCTGTGAACATGGGCATGGGAGGTGATGTCCCCATCACAAGAATTGCAAGTTAAGAACAATATATATAACAGGAATTTGTAGGAAATTGGCCAACAAGCAAGAATATAATCAAGTAGAACACGATTCAAGTAAGAGATCATTGTCATAGACATCATGCTAGTCATGCACTCGGTGCAATGCCTCACCATGTCATTACAAAACTCCCATGGGCACAAGTACTTTTCGGACGCTCTAACCAGGACCAGACCGGGCCCCTATGATGCATTGGCATTGATTTATTGGATCCAAGATCCCAAGTTCCGTCTAGACTTTAATCAAGTTAAAATGGCCAATTATAATTGAAGGGGCGTGATCTCGCGCTTGTCCTGAGCGGGATAGATGATCACCGAATAGTGAACTATAAAGAAAGGGAAACGGATCAGGGGGCCCAGGGAAGGTTCCCTGGGGAAAACCCTCTGATGCTTAAGTCAGTAGAGCAATGGTGGAAGATATGGAGGGAGGTAGAAAGAGGTGCACGAGATCCCCCAACACCAAGGTGGTGGAGTGGTTCCTGCTCAGCGAGTTTAAGGCGTGTATTGCCCTTACCTTTCGTTGGAGGTAGTCCCAGGTTTATGTAGTGCACTAGGTTCATGAGTCCCATAAGCTGAGGGGTTTCAGGCGGGGGTTACATCCTCAACGTGGGCTCTTCACGTTCTCATCATGGGATCTTTATAATCTTGAGGGATCATGGTTCTCTTATCCTCATAAACTCCTGCTCATAAAGGGTTCTCAAACGGCAGCATGGAATAGCATTCGTCGGTCGATCCGAGCATGAAAGGTGCCAACCCTTTCCGGGTGATAGGCATAACTCGAACGAAGATGGGTCGGAGTAGTCGTTGAGGGCCTATCTTTATCCCGACGAGGGGATAAATCGGGCATGGATCTTCCTCTGACCTGACCGATGCTCGGGCCTTCCGAGCCTAAGGGCCGCCGAGGAAGGTTGAGATCCCGAGTGATCTTTTTGGGCTTTTTAGTCTAAGTGGGCCCTGCGGGACTGTCACTTGGATGAGCTGGGCATCATTTGGTCCTAAAGGGCCTAGTTTGGTGGCTCTTTAGGTGGGCTGCAGAAATCCCCCTCTCCACTTGTCCACCTCCTACTCCCGAGCCTTGGTAGGCTCGAAAGAGTAGCCGTTAGGGTTTCGGACCAGCGTGGCTCGGGTGGGTGGAAATATGGCGGTGTTAAGACGCCACATGTCGTGGTTACCTGGGCCCATAATAATGATAATCGTGATGGATTTGAAATGAAGGGCCCCTCCTTTTTCTTCGGAGGTCGGAACGGCGCGCCGCCTCCCGCGTGGGGATAAAGGCATTGGGTGCTTGTTGTCATTCTAGACTCCCTCCGTCTTTAGTGTTTGGCTCACCTTTACTTTGAGCTCTTTGATGCACCGTGAGGATACGACGGAAGAGCAGAGGCTTGCAGCGACGTTCGTGGAGTTGGCGGAGATAACCGCGGAGGCAGTCCGACGGCTTCCTCTTCCCCCGAAATCTTCGGGGTCCCGAGATCACTTTTCCTCAAACTCTTCTCCGAATTCCATGGCGGACCAGCGTTCGGATGCTGAGGAGTGGGAGGACGAGCCAGTGGTGAAGGCGTTGGTTCCAAACTACAGTGAACTGGGGGAGGCAGATGTGAGAAGGCTGGAGCACCAGTATCACCTACCCCACAAGTTCTGCTTTGCTGCGGCCTCTCCACACGAGACGAGCTTGGACTCTCGTACAGGCCATATCTATACTTTCCTTCTGTCATGGAAGGGTGGGTTCCACCTTCCCTTCGAACCTTTCGTTCTTCAGGTTCTCAATTTTTTCTTGTTGGCGCCCATTCAGTTGGTAGCCAATTCTTATCTTCTTCTTTCCACCTTCCGCATTCTCTGCCGTCAGTGTGGAGTTCCTCCTTCCTTGGACCTCTTTCACCATTTCTTTGAGTTGAAAGCACATACTTTGGTCGGGAAGTGTTTCTATTTCATCCAGACGAGGCGGAATAGGAGATGTATCTCCTTGGCTGTGAAGGATTCTTCGCATAAGGGGTGGAAAACTTAATTCTTCTGGGTGGGGATTTATTCAGTGAAGGAAACCTGGAGGTGTCTAGTTATCCCCAATTTCCACCCGAATATCCCTCCCAGGTAGGATGAGTTTGTTGTGACTCCTATATGTTGATGATGTTGACATGTAACTATACTTCATATGGCAACACTTTGTTTTGATGAATTGGCAACACTGTTTATGTTTTGATGATATCACGTTATCAGATTGTCTGTGTGTTATATGTATTTTATCTTGTATTCACACTGAACACACACTCAAAGTCTCAAAGTCCATACATCCATAATGCATTGGCTAAGTCTATACACTGCTGAACGCTATGTTCTTCAAAGTCTGTATATTGGTCTGCATAGGCTAAGTATATACAACGTCAGTTCATGCATTGTCTTAGGCAAAGTCTATACAGCCTTTTGCTTCACCAAAGTCTGTACTTTGGTCTTCGATTTCAATGTCCATACATTGGGCTTTTACATGAGGTCTATACATTGTTGTTTGCAGTGCAAGTCCATACATTGGACTGTTCTTCAAAGTCTGCACATCAGTCTGTTATAGTAAGTCTGTACATTGGCTTCACATATTCAAGTCTGTACAACCGTTTGCATTGGACTTAAAGTCTAGACATTGCATTGTTGCATACATTGTCTTCGTGATGTTTTTCTCCTTGACTTCGTGTCAAATACTATTTCGTCTTCGTGTTGTTTTCAACCCGTGTCAATTACTGTTTCGTCTTCGTGTTGTTTTCAACTCGTGACGGTTTCTATTCTGTCTTCGTGTTGGTTTCTCGCTTTAGACTTCGTGTCTTTCTCGCTTTGACCACACTCCGTGTCGATTTCAGTTTTCGTCTTCGTGTTGTTTTCAACTCGTGTCGGTTACTGTTTCGTCTCTGTGTTGTTTCATGTCTTCGTGTCGTGTTTCATACACCTCGTGTCTCCATCGCTTTGTGACTTCACCTCGTGTCATTTTTTTTCTATTGCGTGCAGGACATCGCAGCACCTCGTGTTGCTTTCTGTGCCACTTCGTGTCGTTCTCTGTGTAGTGTGTGTTTCTGTCACTACTACACTTCGTGTCGTTCTCGTTTCACTTCGTGCTGTCTCTGCGTCTGAGTCTTCGTTTCTATTTCTGTCTTCGTGTTGTTTTTCTTAAGACCTCGTGTCCTTCCTGTTTTGTAACTACACTTCGTGTCAGTGTTGTCCTTCGTCTTCGAGTTGGTGTCAGTCCAGTGTCTTCGTTAGTGTGTCAGGAGTTTGGTCAAGTCTGTACATAGCTTTCACTTATATGAAGTCTATACAACGCAGTGCTTCTGATTAAGTCTATACAGAGTTGTTCTTCAACCTGATCATCCGATACTCTGTTTTGACAGGGACTCTCTACTGAGATTGCTGACATGGCTCGTGATCCCAGGAGGACAAGGTGACTAGATGCTGCCACGTGGATGGAAGCATCTCGAGTCTGGAGAATTCCTTGGGCGGGAAAACGTGGAAGCCACGCGCCCTTATCCAGCTGCTGCTGTTATAAATATCAGTCTTCATCTTCTATAGAGGCTGATCGAAGTTGGTGAAGTATATACATCTAGTCTGAAACAAGCAGCCACCGAGATCCACTGTGAGAAGAAGAAAAGGAGAGAAGAAGAAGAAGAGAGATGAGTTGAGAGAGTTATCGTGAGAGTTTGTGAATCAGTCTCTTGGTCCAGTTACCAGAGCTGATATTGCTCAACCTTGAGCTACAGTCATTTTTGGCTTTCTTCCATTCGATTGTATGTTTCGTTTGCTTTTCAGTCTTTGTTATTTTCCTTTGAAAACTTATGTTCGATCAAGCTGTTAGTTAGCGGTTTCAAGCTGTGAGGCAGCGGGTTGCAGAGGCGTTCCTCTGGTCGGCTAAGCTATAATGCCCAGCAGAGCAAGCTGTGATGCTCAGCTGTTGCAGAGGGTGTTCCTCTGGTCGGGATAAGCTGTAAGCCCCAGCCGTTGTTGGCAAGCTGTAAAGCCCAGTGGTTTGAAGCTGTGTATCAGCAGTAATCCACATTCGAGTTGAATGTGGGGTGGACGTAGGTCGGATTGACCGAACCACTTAAAAGCCTTGTGCCTCTTGTGTGTTTCTTTCATCGCATTGGTTGTGTTCGTCTACTGCTCTTCTAATTCCGTATTTGATTCTAGGCATAATTATTTTTTTTAATAGCCAGTTGATCTATTCACCCCCCCTCTAGATCCACATCCTGTGGTGATAGAGCCTTCCATCTAACTCCAACACTTGGTATCAGAGCTAGACTCTTCTACATGGACTTACCGCCTGAAGAGGATAAGCACAGATGGACGGAAGAGGGATGATAGCTGAAGGGCAATCTACATCCAAGCCCCCGTACTTCGATGGAACCAACTACGCATACTGGAAGCATCGTATGCAGGTATTTTTGAGGGCTAAAGATTATGAAATTTGGAAGGTAGTCAGCAAGGGACCTTTCGGGCTGTCTCCAAATGAAGACGTATGGACCAAGGAAGAAATCAGAAGATCCACGCTCAACTGGAGTGCAATCAATGCAATCCAGTGCTCTCTGCATCCCACCGAGTTCTCACGAATATCTGCCTGCTCCTCAGCGAAGGAAATGTGGGATGCACTTGAAGTCATCTATGAGGGGACTTCACAAGTCAGAGAGACTAAGACCAATCTACTGGTTTCAGAATACGAAGCATTCAGGATGAAGCCTAATGAGACCATCAAGGAAATGTATGCTCGGCTGACTATTATCACAAATGGTCTCAGAGGCTTCGGGAAAAAATATTCTGAGTATGAAGTAGTCAGGAAGATCTTGCGATCCTTGACTCCAGTTTGGCACACCAAGGCCACAGTAATGGAAGAGTCAAGAGATCTGTGTAATACTAAGGCAGATGAGCTGATCGGATCTCTAATGGCTTATGAGATGAATATGCCAAAGATAGAGGAGGCTGACAGAAAGAGGAAGCCTATAGCTCTGAAGGCTGGTGCTAGCAAATCCAGTCGATCCAGCCCCAACGGATCATCAATAGAAGAGAGCTTGTCTGAAGAAGAAGTGACAAATGCTGATATTGCCATGATTACTAGGGAATTCCGGAGATTTCTCAAGAAGGAAGGAAGAAGATTCAGCCGAAGAAATCCCAACAGTGGCTGCCGAGACACTAGGTACAAATCAAACCTTGTAAAGAAAGCTGAAACTAATGTTTGCTATCAATGCAGGAAGGCGGGTCACTTTAAAGCTGAATGTCCGACAAATCAGAACCTCAAGGACAAGTTCAAGAAGAAGAACACAAAAGGGAAAGCTATGGTGAGTACCTGGAGTGATGAGGACGAGGGATCCTTGAGCGTCACTTCGGACAGCGAAGTTGAAGCTGAGAAGCCAATCTGCCTCATGGCAACCAGCTCAGAAGATAGGGAGGAAGAATCTGATGAGGTATCCTCTCGATATGAAAATTTTACTATTACTGATTGGATGGTTGCTTATGATGAACTTGCTGATAGAGTAGATGAGGTCAGAAAAGAAAACAGGCATCTACGAAGAAAAATTAAAATCATGCAAAACGATACTTCATTGTCTGATAAAATTACTTGCTTAGAAACTGAGAACAGTAATCTGAAACTCACATGTTCTGAATTTGAAGAAATCAATAAAGAACTGAAAATGTCTAAGGAAGAAAATGTGAGATTAGATAATGAAATTGATGCATGGAAACTGAAAATTCAGAATTATGAAAATGAGATAAAAATTGTTTATGAAAAATATGAAGTTGTCCTCAATGTCAATAATGAGTTAAAAAAATCTATTGATGAAGTTCAGAAAGATAATGAGGATAAGCTAAAAACAATTGAGAAAATGACCCAAGGATCTGAAAATTTAGATGCATTATTGGGGTCAAAGGTAAACTTCAGAAGAGAGGGCCTAGGATTCAACTCTAGTGCAACCAAAAGCTTTGGAATGAAAACTATTTCCTTTGTTGCACAAAAGGAGAAAGGACCTCTGATCAACATGAATTCTAATAATGTTGTAAAGAAAAATTTGAATCTGAAAAGGCTAAATGCAGAGGAGAAGGGCAAACAGAAAGTAGGTGAGCCTAGTAGAATTGGGTCTTCCAAACCTAGCTATAGTGCTCAACCCCAGGTTAGGGGTCAGCCTGTTCAGGTAAACAAACCCTATGTCAATGTCAAAAGGTCTTCACCACCATTATCACAGAAAAGGACCCACCCAAAACCTATGAATAGGTCAGCAGGGTCAAGGGTGCAGGGAAGACAAAATATGTTCAGAAGTCAGCCCAACCAATTCAATCCACCTAGAGCTCAGTTCTACTACCCCACACAGCCAATCTATTCTAATGGGCGTGGGTGGACTAGAACTCAAGGGATGTATACAGGGTATGTTCATCAACCTACACACTCTTACAGACCCTATGTCAAAAATTGGGAAAATGGGTATAGTAGTCGGATGCCTAGAAATTACCAACATTTCAACAGCCAGCCCAGGAACTACCATGGCCAAAACTTTATGAATGCAACTTGGCCGAAGCATTGGCACAATAATAAAAATTCTGTGAATAATTCTGTTGGTGCATATAAGAAGAAAGTCAACAAGAAAAAGCAAAACAAAAAGAAATCTGGAAAATCCACTGAACAGAACTGCTTCAAACAAATGTGGATTCCCAAAACCATGCTTTCTTTCTTTACTTGCACTTCATCTGCATTGGAGCCCAATCGGACTTGGGTTCCAAACTCTTTGCCCTAAGTGTGTATGCAGGTATGCCTGGCAGCCAAGAGCAACTTGTGGTACTTGGACAGTGGCTGCTCCAGGCATATGACAGGAGATAAGGCCAAGTTTTGCATGCTAACGGAAAAGCTAGGAGGCCTTGTCACCTTTGGAAGCAACACAAAGGGTAGGATCATTGGATCAGGTAAGGTAGGTAAGTGTTCTACCTGCTGCATTGATGATGTTTTGCTGGTTGAAGGGTTAGCTTACAATTTACTTAGTATCAGCCAGTTGTGTGATAAGGGTCATAAGATTTTATTTGACTCTCAATGCTGTAAGGTTTTTGAACCTGATTCAGAAATTATAAAATTCTGTGGAAAAAGAATAAATAACACATACATGATCGATCTAGATGATATTCAGCATTCTAACCTATGTCTTACTGCCAATAGAGAAGATTTAGTATTTTTATGGCATCGTAGGTTAGGCCATGCTAGTTATACCATTTTGCATAAACTAAACAAGCATAGCATGGTTAGAGGACTTCCTGAAATTTCCTTCAAGAAAGAAAATAAATTCTGTGATGCATGCACTCAATCAAAGATAACTTGAAAGTCATTTAATTCTATAATTGAAAATCTGTCCTCCAAACCCTATGAGCTGATACACATGGATCTCTTTGGGCCAACCAGATCTGCTAGCTTATCAGGAAGGAGGTATGGGTTTGTCATGGTAGATGACTTTTCTAGGTATACTTGGGTTTAGTTCCTATCTAATAAGAGTGATGCTTTCTCAGAATTTCAGGAGTTCTATGTTAAAGTAAATCAGAAAATTGAAAATATTTTGACTGATCATGGAGGTGAGTTTGAAAACTCACAGTTTGATGAACTCTGCAGGTCAAATGGAATCAACCATAGGTACTCCTCACCAAGGACACCTGAACAGAATGGGGTTGTGGAGAGAAGGAACAGAACCCTAGTGGAGATGGGTCGTACACTTCTTACTGAAGGTGGTCTACCAAGGAAATTTTGGGCTGAAGCAGTGAACACTGCCTGTTATGTAATTAACAGAGTCATGGTAAGACCTTCTACCCAGCAAACACCATATGAGATCTTAAAGGGTAAGAAACCTTCTATTGCTCATTTCAAGGTTTTTGGCTGCAAATGTTTCATTCATATAAATGATAAAAGAGACCTTGATAAATTTGAACCTAAAGGTGAACCAGGAATCTTTCTTGGTTATTCTGAAAACACACGAGCATATAGAGTGTACAATCTGAACTCTAAAACTGTTGAAGTATCTCCACACATAATTTTTTATGAATCCTCGGTAAATTCTAACGTTGGTCAATGCAGGATTGAAGACAATGGTGGAATATTGAAGGAAGGAAATCCTGAAGACAATTCAGAGGATGAAGAAGGACATACAGAACTTAATGAAGAGGAGTCTACAGTTCAGGGGGAGGTAAATCAAAGACATGACAATTCAATTGTGAACATTAGATATCTTAAAGATCATCCTGTAGATAATATAATTGGAAATCTGCATGACCCCCCTAGGACTAGAGGTCTCCTTAGAATTCAACATGAACTAAATGCATATGCTCTTGTCTCTCAAATTGAACCCAAGTCCATTGACTGTGCCCTCAAGGATATGCATTGGATTAATGCCATGCATGAGGAGCTTAATCAGTTCGACAGGAACAAGGTATGGAACTTGGTCCCACCTCCTGATCATGGAACAATCATAGGGACTAGGTGGGTTTTCAGGAATAAATCTGATAAATTAGGGAATATTGTTAAAAATAAAGCCAGACTTGTTGCTCAGGGGTACAACCAGGAGCTTGGTATTGACTTTGAAGAGTCATTTTCCCCTGTAGCCAGATTAGAAGCTGTTAGAATTTTATTAGCTTATGCATGTTCCCTAGGTATAATCCTCCAGCAGATGGATGTAAAATCTGCATTCTTGAATGGGGAAATTAATGAGGATGTCTATGTTAGACAGCCCCCTGGATTTGAATGTCTAGATTTCCCTAATCATGTTTACAAATTAAATAAAGCTCTCTATGGTCTTAAGCAAGCTCCCAGAGCTTGTGGTGAGGACACGCGCCGCCTTTCTCGACGGAGCACGCGGAGCACGCCGGCATCTCTTTGGCTCGGCGACTACGGCATGGTTTAGAGGACCTTCTTTTACATGATGGCCATACCAGGCCTTGGTTTAGTCCCTGCGTGGACATGTTTATTCTTTATTGTGGACCTTTGTAGGCCAATTGGGGCCAATTAGACCTTTATTGGGTGTGCTAGGCTCATTGGTTGGGCAATAGGACTAGTGGGCCACTTCTTGGTCCAACCTTTTGGCCCATTAGGGTTTTGGGCGCCCCCTCTCATCTCCTCCAAGAGGAGGAGGAGGCAGCCGCCCCCCTACCTTTTTTTTAGGAAGTAGATTGCGCACCCCCCCCTTTTTTTCCTTCCCATTCGATCCCCTCCCCCCCTTTTGGCCGCCCCCCTTTCCCCCCCTTGCTAGGGTTGAAACCCTAGCATTCCCCCCCTCCATATATAAGGTCTTATGTACTTTCTTTAGAAATTAATGAAGGAAATATTTTGATTGAGCAGCCATTTGCGCAGCCACCCCTTGGAGAGGGCGACCCTCTCTTCCTCCTCTGCTCCTGCGACGGGAGCAACCCCGGGGTGCGACTCCCCATCCCCTCGGTGCGACGCCGAGGTTCTTCCTCCCTTCTACTTCATCTCCGGTTCGAGTTCGCGTGTTCCAGATTCGGCCCCGAGTTGCAGCAGCGTCCCCATCCGGTGCAGGTCGAATCCGAGCCCCTCCTTTTTTTGGTGGATACTTCTACGAGTCGGAAGCGCGTGGGCTTTGGTTTCGCCTCGATCCGAGGTCGGCACCACCCGTGGCGAGTTTTCTCGTGAGCTAGCGCAGGAGCCTCCCTCTCTGCGCGCCCAGATCCACCCTCCTTCTTGCGAAAATCCCACAGGACGGACAACTCCGAGTTTGGAGCTGATTTCTTCAGGGTTTGTACCTCTCGTCGTCCTCTTTCCAACGCCACCAACCTCGTCTCGTTCTGACGTCCGAGCTGTTCGTGGCGTCCTTTCCCGTGAGGTCGCGCGGGTCTGCCCAGTCCACCCGGTGCCAGGACAACCGGCGATTTCCAAAGTTCACAGCGTCCAACCACGACCAGATCTGATCGAGCTCTTTGGTCCGGACCTGCTGCTCTGCGTCCCCGACGTCCTCCCACAAGCGGGGCCTCGTTCGCCTACCGGAGCAGCGAGTTACCATTTTCCCCGCTTGACAGCGCAGTTCTGGGAGCAGATTCCTTGTCCCCACTTGCAGGTGCGGCCACGGCTTCCACGGACGGAATCTGAGCACGCCTTTTGGCCGAGGCTTCCTCCTGCGACCTAACTACGCGCCCTCGCTGACGGCGCCCCAATCGGACTCCGGATCCATTCGTGGGAACGTTTACCACCGAGTCACGCGTTGCTGCGATTCTGCCGATCGTCATCCGGACCCTCCTCGTGGCCAACCCTTCACCGAGTGCCGCCCGTCAGCCCGTGTATCGGCCGCCCCGAATGAAATTGTTGTAGCCTGTTATCTCCCTGCGAGGAGTGGGCACCATTGCTGGCTTGTACCTATTCTTTCATTGTGTGTATCGGGGTTGTCGGTCTCGGCCGGGGTTCCTTCCCCACGCCTAGGCGTGGAGGTACGTGCGACGCTCCCCCCCTTGGCATTTTGCTTTACTAGTATGTGATCTTGTATGCCGCGTGAGAGTGTAGGGATCCTAGCTAGCATTCAACACCGCGAGATCGTGAGTGAGAGTATCCCATTCCGTGGCCCTAGTCGAGCACCGAGCTCGGACTAGACTCCTATAGTTGCGCGTCGGCTCCTTTGCCGCTTTGATCCACTCGCTTCCCTCATAGGGACGACTGTGGACTTGGGTTTCTTGTTGAGAGACACCTCTCTTCGGAGGAATAGTACGGAGGTCGATCTCTCGGCTTGCCTTGTCTCGTGTGAGTGCTGGCCGCACTTGGTCTTCATCATAGGTTTAGTCCATTTGTCAGTTCCGTCCCGCATCAAATTTGGTATCAGAGCCTAGGGAACCAGTTTGTTCTAGCAAATTGGGGTCTTAGGTCATTTGAGTCTTTAGGTTGTCTAGGGTGCAAATTAGAGCATTAGATCTGTCTAAGTTGCATGTAAGTCATTAGGTCTGTTTTAGGTGCATTTGAGTCCGTATTCTTCCCCAGTTTCCTTCACCATTTTGAGTTGTGTCTAGTCCCATCCCTTAGTTGTCCTACATGTCCCTTCCATAGTCCTAGGGCGTGCATGTGTATTTAGAGTCCTCAGGTGCTTCATCATGGCTACTCCTTACATCCTCCACAAGGGTCCGACCGACCCTCTATTCCTGGACATCATTGTAGATGGGGACCTTCACTTTGATGGATCGAGCCCTAGAGCCTATCTAAAGTGGGAGGCTACCATGGGAAAATACTTTGAGAAGAATTGGATATATGGTTCCGAGAAAGTCAACATTGCCAGGGGTCAACTTTCACCTCAAGCTAGGGAAGTGTGGGATCACATAGTAGGTCTTAGGGCAGGTTGGAGGCAAGAGCCCATACACTCATGGGAGGAGATGAAGGTAGAATTTAGGAGGATCTACGCTCCCCAACGCTTCGCCTCCTACTCAAAGACCCATAGCCCGAGGAGCACTACCACTCCTCCTATCTCCCTCGATCAGTCTAAGGCCACTCTAAGGGCTCAACCTCCGCAACGCCCATCACCTCTTACCCCCAACCGAGCACATCATAGTTGGAGGAGCAAGGTGCCACCTGTCTGTGAGTCTAAGCCCGAGACTAAATCTCATGATTACCAACAAGTCTCCCCGAATGCCCCTAACTTGAGAGATCTCCCCTTCGCAGAACTCCTGCAACTCGTTAGGGAGAAACTAGAAAGGATGGGCACTCCTATGGGATCATCGATTTCCCCTAGCCCACAGTCCGCTCCGCCTCCGTGCTCATGCCTGCCACCACCCCAGCGATCCACTCCGCCTTTTGTTCCAGTGATTTACGAGGCTGAACAGGAATTGATTGAGGAGTATCTAACGGGGGTCGAGGAGTTAGGGAGTGACCCCATGGAGCACCCAGTCGTGCCTGAACCTTTGGAAGTTAAGGCCGACACTCTCGGCCTGAGACCCTCGACTGAGAGCCAGGGGCCCCTCCACATCATAGAGGACTCAGTTTCCACTCCTGAGAGAGAGGCTTCACCCTTAGACCCTCATATAGAGACATTCTTACCTTCCGAGGGTGAACTGGTCATTGGAGAGTCTTTAGCTAGCTGGCTAAGGGAGGGTCCACTTCTAGATGTCTCCATTCCTTGCTATACACCCATGGGACCAGCCCTCCCAATAATACCCCTTAACTCCTTTCACACCACTTTTCGGTCCGTCTGCTTTCTTGAAAATGTGAAGGACTTCCTTAGGAGTTTAGATTATCAATGGGAGTTGACTTATATGTTGACCTTAGGGTCTGACCAACCCTATAGTCATGGCTTTACACTCCCTGCTTTGGGGTCTATTACCTCGGTCTACACCATAGGACATATCACATCCGAGGTCCTTTTATTATTTCCCATACCCGTGGAGGTTGATTTTGTCCCCGCTTATGGTTTCACGGTCCCGAGGGAGGAACCTTGCCTTCCTTGCCTTCCTCATGAGCCTCTTGCCCCATACATGAGAGTGCCTGAAGGTGATTATCTGCACCTGGGCGAATGTCGCACATGGGCAAGTATAGTGAAGGGACCTGTCGGGGGGGGTCATCATTTCTTTGACCCTTTCGATCCCCTCCCTAGTGAGCCTCTCGACCCATATTCTTTTCCCCACCTTGTCGAGGAGGTCCACTATCATACACCACCTAGGCCTTCTAGTCAACACCTCACCTTACCGGCATCCAGATGCCCGAGCTTAGGAGGCCAGGGACACATGTCTCTTCCCCATGTTTCTTCATGTCCACCATCATATAGGGGTTTGTCTCATATAGGGAATGTCATGAGTGAGTTTGGGCAATTTAGTCCCCATGAGTCTACCACATTACGTAGGACACCCATGCATGATAGATACAACTTTGGTTGTCCTGGTCCTCCCCGTGTTGTCCAGTCATGTAGGCGTCATAGACATGCTGGGTCTCTGTTTGGATGCCCTGGGCCACCCATGCATTCATATCGGTATGAGTCCACGCCACTAGTTTGGAGTCTACATCATCATCACCCCCTCGAGGCCAGCAACACACGTTATAAGGAATTAGCTGACGCGCATCGACGCACCCGTGAGTTCCAAGTGGGAGAGTACGTCATGATCAGGGTTAGACCTGAACGGTTCCCTTCGGGGGCCGTGAAGAAACTCCAGGACCGCGGTGCCGGACCCTTTCGAGTCTTGAAGCGAATTGGGTCGAATGCGTATGAGATTGAGCTGCCAGACGACTATGGGATCTGTTCGACATTCAATGTTTCAGATCTGGTGGCATATCGGGATCCCGCGGTGATTCCCAGTGAGCTTTTTGGGCCTACCCCTCCTGTTGAGAGCATTACACCTTCTGAGCGTCCACCTCCTCCAGCCCCATTACAGACACGCGAGCATATAGATTGCATACTGGATGAGCAGGTGACCACGACCAGGAGCGGAGCCTACCAGCGCTTCCTAGTGCGCTGGAGAGGGCGCCCTGCGACAGACGACACCTGGATCACACGTGGAGAGCTGGAGCTGATCGACCCGGACCTGCTGGAGCGTTATTGGAGCGATCGTGACCCTTACTCGACGGGGTCGAGTTCTTCCCACCCGGGGAGAATTGGTGAGGACACGCGCCGCCTTTCTCGACGGAGCACGCGGAGCACGCCGGCATCTCTTTGGCTCGGCGACTACGGCATGGTTTAGAGGACCTTCTTTTACATGATGGCCATACCAGGCCTTGGTTTAGTCCCTGCGTGGACATGTTTATTCTTTATTGTGGACCTTTGTAGGCCAATTGGGGCCAATTAGACCTTTATTGGGTGTGCTAGGCTCATTGGTTGGGCAATAGGACTAGTGGGCCACTTCTTGGTCCAACCTTTTGGCCCATTAGGGTTTTGGGCGCCCCCTCTCATCTCCTCCAAGAGGAGGAGGAGGCAGCCGCCCCCCTACCTTTTTTTTAGGAAGTAGATTGCGCACCCCCCCTTTTTTTCCTTCCCATTCGATCCCCTCCCCCCCTTTTGGCCGCCCCCCTTTCCCCCCCTTGCTAGGGTTGAAACCCTAGCATTCCCCCCCTCCATATATAAGGTCTTATGTACTTTCTTTAGAAATTAATGAAGGAAATATTTTGATTGAGCAGCCATTTGCGCAGCCACCCCTTGGAGAGGGCGACCCTCTCTTCCTCCTCTGCTCCTGCGATGGGAGCAACCCCGGGGTGCGACTCCCCATCCCCTCGGTGCGACGCCGAGGTTCTTCCTCCCTTCTACTTCGTCTCCGGTTCGAGTTCGCGTGTTCCAGATTCGGCCCCGAGTTGCAGCAGCGTCCCCATCCGGTGCGGGTCGAATCCGAGCCCCTCCTTTTTTTGGTGGATACTTCTACGAGTCGGCAGCGCGTGGGCTTTGGTTTCGCCTCGATCCGAGGTCGGCACCACCCGTGGCGAGTTTTCTCGTGAGCTAGCGCAGGAGCCTCCCTCTCTGCGCGCCCAGATCCACCCTCCTTCTTGAGAAAATCCCACAGGACGGACAACTCCTAGTTTGGAGCTGATTTCTTCAGGTTTTGTACCTCTCGTCGTCCTCTTTCTAACGCCGCCAACCTCGTCTCGTTCCGACGTCCGAGCTGTTCGTGGCGTCCGTTCCCGTGAGGTCGCGCGGGTCTGCCCAGTCCACCCGGTGACAGGACAACCGGCGATTTCCAAAGTTCACAGCGTCCAACCACGACCAGATCTGATCGAGCTCTTTGGTCCGGACCTGCTGCTCTGCGTCCCCGACGTCCTCCCACAAGCGGGGCCTCGTTCGCCTACCGGAGCAGCGAGTTACCATTTTCCCCGCTTGACAGCGCAGTTCTGGGAGCAGATTCCTTGTCCCCACTTGCAGGTGCGGCCACGGCTTCCACGGATGGAATCTGAGTACGCCTTTTGGCCGAGGCTTCCTCCTGCGACCTAACTACGTGCTCTCGCTGACGGCGCCCCAATCGGACTCCGGATCCATTCGTGGGAACGTTTACCACCGAGTCGCGCGTTGCTGCGATTCTGCCGATCGTCATCCGGACCCTCCTCGTGGCCAACCCTTCACCGAGTGCCGCCCGTCAGCCCGTGTATCGGCCGCCCCGAATGGAATTGTTGTAGCCTGTTATCTCCCTGCGAGGAGTGGGCACCATTGCTGGCTTGTACCTATTCTTTCATTGTGTGTATCGGGGTTGTCGGTCTCGGCCGGGGTTCCTTCCCCACGCCTAGGCGTGGAGGTACGTGCGACGCTCCCCCCCTTGGCATTTTGCTTTACTAGTATGTGATCTTGTATGCCGCGTGAGAGTGTAGGGATCCTAGCTAGCATTCAACACCGCGAGATCGTGAGTGAGAGTATCCCATTCCGTGGCCCTAGTCGAGCACCGAGCTCGGACTAGACTCCTATAGTTGCGCGTCGGCTCCTTTGCCGCTTTGATCCACTCGCTTCCCTCATAGGGACGACCGTGGACTTGGGTTTCTTGTTGAAAGACACCTCTCTTCGGAGGAATAGTATGGAGGTCGATCTCTCGGCTTGCCTTGTCTCGTGTGAGTGCTGGCCGCACTTGGTCTTCATCATAGGTTTAGTCCATTTGTCAGTTCCGTCCCGCATCAGCTTGGTACGACAGGTTGAGCAAGTTCCTCACGGATCAAAATTTCACTAGAGGAGTAGTTGATCAGACCTTATTTACAAAGGTCACACAAACAAAGGAAGGAATGTTTATTACTCAGTCCAAGTACACAAGGGATCTACTCAAGAAATACAAGATGGATAACCTTAAAGAGATAGCTTCTCCAATGGGTACTTCTACAAGCTTGGATGAAGACACTAAAGGTAACCCATTTGACCAGAAATTATACAGAGGTATGATCGGATCCCTTCTCTACTTAACAGCATCTAGGCCTGATATTCAATTCGCTGTAGGATTATGTGCTAGGTTTCAGGCCAGTCCTATGGAAAATCATTTTAAAGCTGTGAAGAGGATTTTTAGATATCTGCTAGGCACCCAGGAGCTAGGATTATGGTATCCTGCTAGGTGTGAGTTAGAGCTTCTAGTCTACACTGATGTTGATTATGCTGGGTGTCGAGTAGATAGAAAAAGCACTAGTGGCTACTGACAATTCCTTGGTGGCTGTCTAGTATCTTGGGCATCTAAGAAGCAACACACTGTAGCCTTGTCTACAGCTGAAGCTGAATATGTTGCAGCAGGCAATTGTGCCGCTCAAGTACTTTGGATTAAGCACCAACTAGATGATTATCAGATAAAATTGGAATGTATTCCAATTCTATGTGATAATACTAGTGCCATATGCCTTGCTAAAAATCTTGTTCATCATTCTAGGACTAAGCACATAGAAATAAAACATCACTTTCTAAGAGATGCTGTGAACAAAAAGGAAATTGAACTGGACTTCATTGAAAGAGACAAACAAGTTGCTGATATCTTTACTAAGCCACTTGGAAATGAAAATTTTAAATTTTTTAGAAGAGAACTTGGCTTGTGTAAATTTCAGCATAATGAATGAACTCTCTGTTGACTTGAATAAAACTTTTGAGCTGCTTTGAGTAAATTTCTGATTTGGACGTGCTGTTGATAGATTGAATAAACATTGTGCAACAGACTTGTGATAATGCATGACTCTCATATCCTTTATTGCACTCATGACCATCATTGCATACATATGTCTAGATGCATGATATGTCTATACTTCTGCATGGGTCATACTGCACGATAAAGATAGTTTGATTAAGCATGAACTTCAAAAATCATCTGATTTGTCATTTTTTGCAAAATCGTATGCATATAGTCAGGGGGAGTCTTGTCAGAATTTCGAGGTGAATTGTTGCGTCTATTCAATCCTTGACTCTGACTGGTTGAGTCTGACAATATGGCAATCTTTTAGTCAGTTCTAATATTAAGCAATAGAAAATAGATTTCTTCTTCATAAGAACCTTAATTGCTTAAAGACTGACTTAATGGTTTAAATTTATAATCTTTAGAGTTGAAAGACGACAATCAGTAAATAAGGATGCTGAAAATTGATAAAGCCCTCAACCCTTATCTTATTTCATGTCAAACAAAGCTGATTATATCTGAAATATGAAAACTCATCTGAATTCATGTCAGAGAAGTTAAGTATGTGTATTGTCCTTAAACAAGTCGTTCTGAAATAAATAAAGGGCAGCTAAGAAAGCTTTTGAAAAACATTGAAAATCAATTACGAAATAGCATTGACAGAGCAATGACTGGTAAATCACTGAGAAACTGAGTGATCCATCAAAGAAGTGGACACCACTCATGTCATGAGGTGTATCAGCTATCTCTGTATAAAATGATCAAAACAGTAGGTTGTTTTGCACTGAGTACCTGGGGGTAACTGGCGTCTAATAAACGTGTACCCTCACACAAAAAGGTGTCAATCAATTCTATTGAACTTGATCATAGGCAAGATGATCCATCATGTTGAGTATCTAGGGGTATTGGCGTCTGATAAACGTATACCCTTACGTAAAAAGACTTTTGGTACCTGAATGCCCTAAATGAAACAATATTGAAAATGATGTTCCTTAAAAGAAATTTCATGGATGTCAATTGTTTAATTTCAATACATGCCCTGGCTTCTCTTAACACATTTTACTGAGTCTATTAAAGTAAGATATTTTGAAACCGAATCTCTCATGTCCATATGACTCTGGTTTATTGTTTTATCATGAACATCAACCTTATCCAATGAATGTAGTGCATGAACTTTCATTTTTATAACTTTTAAACCAGAAATTCAATTTCTAAGAAGTTTCTCAGTTCATATGACTGAAGGTTTTGTGCTTTAATTGCCTAATTTTTGAACTACTTGCCAAGAATGCCAGTCAGCTAAACTTTCTTTCTCTTCACTTGTCTTCACTTTCCCTCCTATTTGTTGATGGCAAAGGGGGAGAATATTGTCTGAATATTAGATATTGTCTGAATATTAGATTCAGGGGGAGTGTATTCAGGGGGAGTGTATTACATCATGGCATGGCAAAGAGGGAAATTTTTGTTAGCAGGGAGTTGCTTACATTTTGTAGCATGCAGCATGTCATTCATAGCATCTACATGCATCTGCATAACAATATGAAGTATAGTTAGGGAGTGTATTCAGGGGGAGTGTATTAGATCATGGCATGGCAAAGAGGGAAATTTTTGTTAGCAGGGAGTTGCTTACATTTTGTAGCATGCAGCATGTCATTCATAGCATCTACATGCATCTGCATAACAATCTGAATAATAAATCATGTCTTTCATCAAAAATGCATCTGTATGACAAGATGTTGCTAATCTACATAATAAGGGGTTGCCATCATCAAAAAGGGGGAGATTGTTGTGACTCCTATATGTTGATGATGTTGACATGTAACTATACTTCATATGGCAACACTTTGTTTTGATGAATTGGCAACACTGTTTATGTTTTGATGATATCACGTTATCAGATTGTCTGTGTGTTATATGCATTTTATCTTGTATTCACACTGAACACACACTCAAAGCCTCAAAGTCCATACATCCATAATGCATTGGCTAAGTCTATACACTGCTGAACGCTATGTTCTTCAAAGTCTGTATATTGGTCTGCATAGGCTAAGTATATACAACGTCAGTTCATGCATTGTCTTAGGCAAAGTCTATACAGCCTTTTGCTTCGCCAAAGTCTGTACTTTGGTCTTCGATTTCAATGTCCATACATTGAGCTTTTACATGAGGTCTATACATTGTTGTTTGCAGTGCAAGTCCATACATTGGACTGTTCTTCAAAGTCTGCACATCAGTCTGTTATAGTAAGTCTGTACATTGGCTTCACATATTCAAGTTTGTACAGCCGTTTGCATTGGACTTAAAGTCTAGACATTGCACTGTTGCATACATTATCTTCGTGATGTTTTTCTCCTTGACTTCGTGTCAAATACTGTTTCATCTTCGTGTTGTTTTCAACCCGTGTCAATTACTATTTCATCTTCGTGTTGTTTTCAACTCGTGACGGTTTCTATTCTGTCTTCGTGTTGGTTTCTCGCTTTAGACTTCGTGTCTTTCTCGCTTTGACCACACTCCGTGTCGATTTCAGTTTTCATCTTCGTGTTGTTTTCAACTCGTGTCGGTTACTGTTTCGTCTCCGTGTTGTTTCATGTCTTCGTGTCGTGTTTCATACACCTCGTGTCCCTGTCGCTTTGTGACTTCACCTCGTGTCGTTTTTGTTCTATTGCGTGCAGGACATCGTAGCACCTCGTGTTGCTTTCTGTGCCACTTCGTGTCGTTCTCTGTGTAGTGTGTGTTTCTGTCACTACTGCACTTCGTGTCGTTCTCGTTTCACTTCGTGCTGTCTCTGCGTTTGAGTCTTCGTTTCTATTTCTGTCTTCGTGTTGTTTTTCTTAAGACCTCGTGTCCTTCCTGTTTTGTAACTACACTTCGTGTCAGTGTTGTCCTTCGTCTTCGAGTTGGTGTCAGTCCAGTGTCTTCGTTAGTGTCTCAGGCTTTTGGTCAAGTCTGTACATAGCTTTCACTTATATGAAGTCTATACAACGCAGTGCTTCTGATTAAGTCTATACAGAGTTGTTCTTCAACCTGATCATCCGATACTCTGTTTTGACAGGGACTCTCTACTGAGATTGCTGACATGGCTCGTGATCCCAGGAGGACAAGGTGACCAGATGCTGCCACGTGGATGGAAGCATCTCGAGTCTGGAGAATTCCTTGGGCGGGAAAACGTGGAAGCCACGCGCCCTTATCCAGCTGCTACTGTTATAAATATCAGTCTTCATCTTCTATAGAGGCTGATCGAAGTTGGTGAAGTATATACATCTAGTCTGAAACAAGCAGCCACCGAGATCCACTGTGAGAAGAAGAAAAGGAGAGAAGAAGAAGAAGAGAGATGAGTTGAGAGAGTTATCGTGAGAGTTTGTGAATCAGTCTCTTGGTCCAGTTACCAGAGCTGATATTGCTCAACCTTGAGCTACAGTCGTTTTTGGCTTTCTTCCATTCGATTGTATGTTTCGTTTGCTTTTCAGTCTTTGTTATTTTCCTTTGAAAACTCTTGTTCGATCAAGCTGTTAGTCAGCGGTTTCAAGCTGTGAGGCAGCGGGTTGCAGAGGCGTTCCTCTGGTCGGCTAAGCTGTAATGCCCAGCAGAGCAAGCTGTGATGCTCAGCTGTTGCAGAGGGTGTTCCTCTGGTCGGGATAAGCTGTAAGCCCCAACCGTTGTTGGCAAGCTATAAAGCCCAGCGGTTTGAAGCTGTGTATCAGCAGTAATCCACATTCGAGTTGAATGTGGGGTGGACGTAGGTCGGATTGACCGAACCACTTAAAAGCCTTGTGCCTCTTGTGTGTTTCTTTTAGCGCATTGGTTGTGTTCGTCTACTGCTCTTCTAATTCCGCATTTGATTCTAGGCATAATTTTTTTTTTAATAGCCAGTTGATCTATTCACCCCCCCTCTAGATCCACATCCTGTGGTGATAGAGCCTTCCATCTAACTCCAACTGAGTTCCCTCCACATGTGGAGGAATATGCGACTGTCTTGCTGAAGCACCGCCAATCCACAAAAGAGCTGGTTACCCCAGAGAACGTCGAGCGGTGCCTCCTCACGCGGCTGCAACCGTCTGGCTCAGGTGCCACAAGTTAGACTCTTCTCTGGATGTTGGGTCCATTTTTCTTTTTCTGACCATGTCTTCCTTTTTATGCAGACACCAGGCGGCCGGCTTTGGAGGAGGCCGCAGAGGTGATCGACCTCGGTGATGACTCGGCTGCCGATGAATCGACAGCTCCCACGGGTCACTCCCGAGCCAGAGATAAGGGCAAGGGGGCAGCCCAGGGTGAATCCTCCAGGCCACGGGGGTCCAAGCGCAAGGATCTCATGGAGGGCATGATCCGGGCCGCCGCGAAGGCCAGGAAGCGGGCCAAGAAGGCCGGGGTCATACTCGCAGTCGAAGGTGACCTTGCCGCGGCTCGCCCCTCCGCCGAGCATGATGGGGCCGACCCTACCGGCGAGCTCTCCCACCCACCGAGCAATAGGAGGCCGAGGAGGTAGGGGCTGCTTCTGCGGTCAGCGACGATGCTGGCTCGGCTCCTCCTTCGGCCGCGGCCGAGGGGGCCGGGGATGCTCCTGCGACTGGAAACGGTGCTGGCCCAGCTCTCCCCTCGGTAGGAGCCGAGGGGGCCGTAGATGAGGCGGGGGGTGCTGGGGCCGCGGCCGAGGTTGGCTCTTCAAGTGGTGGTGCAGGTGCCGAGCCGGTCCAGGTTGGGGGCCGCAAGAAAATCTGACCGAGGCAAGAGAGGCGACTAAGGCCGCGGCTCGCTCCGAGCCACTCGGTGGGACGTTGGCCGATGAGGGGTTCTCCATTCCGGCGGCCTTGGAGAGGCTTGGTATCCTGGGCCCTCTGTACCAGGTATGTCACGGTATAGCGGCGAAGGTGAGGGGGGGATGTAGGTAGTACTCCCCGTCCGCAGCCCTCGCGGGGGTTATAGAGGGCGGCCTGGTCCTGGCCCAGATGGGGGCCACTCTAGCAGAAGCGTACGCTCGGTTGGAGTAGGAGCGAGTGACTCTGGCTTGGACCCTTAGTGGGTCTGACAGGAAGTCGGCCCAGCTTGTCGAGGAGCATGATGGGCTTCGGCGGGAGCTTTCCTCGATTAGGGAGCTAGTGCGGTCGAGCTAGCTAGAGGCCCAGGCGCTAACCGAGCAGCTAGCTAAGGCCCGCGAATCGCTCGAGAGGAAGAGCAAGCTTTTTGAAGAGGAGCATCTTTTTCGTGTCGAGCTGGATGGCTGGTGGGAGGCTGAGCGCTCCGATATGGTGGATCGGGCGGAGGAACCTGAGCACCTTCGGGGGGAGGCTGAGGCCGATCGAGTCGAGGCGGAGAAGCGGCCGGCGGAGGCCGAGGAGCGGGCGGCTGAGGTCAAGAGGAGATTATCCGAGAGGGAGCGAGAGAAGGCTGAGCTCACTGGCAGAGTTGGATTGGCCGGGGTGGAGGCGCTCGAGCAGTACAAATGCTCAGAGGCCTACCGGGTCGACCTTAAGGAAGCTGCCCTCCCCTACTACTAGTCAGCGCTTCGCCGAGGCATCCGCAAGTGGTTCAAGCAGGGCTACGACCGGGCTGTATCTTATGCCGAGGAGCAGGTGTCCGGGATTGAACTCCCATCCGGACAATGCTACGACTCGGATCTATCATCCTCTGGCTCCTCTATTTCGGTGTCAGACGAAGAAGATCAGGAGGGCTATTTGCCCGAGGGGTCGCCAGCTCCGGACGCCTCGGGAGGGCACACAACCAAGGCAGTTCCCACGCCGATAGGGTCAGTGCCACGGTCGGCCATCACCGGGGATGTCGGGGGCAGACCGCCCGAGCCTTCCACTTCCCAGCTTCAGGGTGGGCCAGAGGCCTAATGTATCCGCTTTGCTTCCTCTCTTTGTATATCTTTTTCCTTTTGAAGGAAAAACTTTCTCCATTGTGTAGAAAAATAGATAAGGCAATAGCGTTATGACGAAGACTTAATTGTTCCGTATCGCCATTGCCATATTTTGTTCAGCGTATCTGCAGTGGTTGGAAAGTGCCGATACTTTCTGCGTGGATCTCGCCTGATGGTTGGGTGAGCGTCTGACAGAGTGTCTTTCCATTTTCTCATGCTTTGAATGTTTGGCCGCTTCGTGTGTCCCACTGGGGCAGAAACTAGAAGTTTAAGGCGACCGTTCGTAGGGAGAGTTCCCTTTGGCGTGTTTTCGAGGAGAGAATCATTTAAGGCAAATAGCCTCCCTTCGCCTATAAAAGGTCTGAAGGGCGTCCCTTCCTCTCCACCGCTTTGGGTTTTCCCTGACAGTCTTTCCTCATTCTTTCTTCACGTAGCGTTGTGCTGTTGTATTTGAAGCATGGAAGACGCTCTGGAAGATGAGGCTGTCGATGACGGAGGGCAGAGAGTCCTTGCTGCTTCGGGTTTGAAGGAGGTTCGACGGCCGACGGACGGGTTTGAAGAAGGTCCGACGTGCGGAGGCACGTCGTCTTCTTTTTATCAGTTCCGACGACGCTTGCGGGGGGGCGAGATGGTGGAAGGATGGGGGCATCAGGCATCCCTGCCACACGTCCCTTCCTGCTCGCTCCATGGAGGGGAGGAGGAAGCCAATTAAGCTCCCTCCTTCCCGGGCTTTCCCCTACCTCCTTGTCCAGCTCTACTGGTTTCTTTTTCCCTCTCACAGCCTCTTTTTCCTTCTTCTGCTCTTCTCATCATTTATTTCACTCTTCGGAGGGTGTCTGCACTCTCTTCCTTCCAAAGAGTTGGCAGGTTGGCGGGGAGGATGCCTTCATATGCATTCCCTCTTCCCCTTTCTCTTCCAAGTTCAACTTGGAAGGTAGCCTTCTCCTTCCTAATCCCTCTATCACCTTTGTCCCGAGCTGCCCGAGCCAACGGGGTTGACTACCCTTTATCCGAGCCAGTTGCTGCACGAGGCAGAGCCAGTGGCTGGACGCAGGAAGGTCAACCGAGTCAGCTGAGCGATGGGCTCATATGGCAGCGCCAGATAGATTTTTTGCTTTTTTGACATGTATTTTCTTGGCTTCGGCCTTCTTGATGTACAAGCGAGTTGTTTGAATAAAATAAAGGAGGCTTTTGTTTTATCTCATGTCGTTTACACAATGCTCAGTATTCAGAAGTAGAACTTGCGTAGTGTAGTCACGTTCCAGGTCCGAGGGATGAGCTCTCCTTCCATCGTGGATAGTCGGTATGCTCCTTTTTCGAGTGTCTCGACCACTTGGTAGGGGCCTTCCCAATTAGGGGATAACTTGCCCGCCGCCTCAAGTGGTCGAGAGGCTTCGGCTTTCCTAAGGACGAAGTCTCCCGGTTGAAAGTGTCTATCTCGGACTTTGGCGTTGTAGTATCGAGTGAGGTGGCATTGATATTCCGTTGCTCGGATGCTGGCAATCTCTCGGAGCTCATCTGTTAGGTCGAGGTTTTCGAGTAATTTCTGATCGTTTGCCTCGGACGAGAAGCAGATGACTTGGAGGGAGGGATTGCCAATCTCCAACGGGATCACGGCCTCAGTACCGTATACCAGCTGAAAGGGACTTTCACCGGTTGCCGTTCTGGGAGTCGTTCGGTGCTACCAAAGTATGTTCGGCAATTTCTCGAGCCAGCTGCCCTTGGCTTTGCCGAGCCTAGTCTTAATTCCTTTCAAGATAGTCTTATTGGCATTTTCGACCAGCCCGTTAGCCTGAGGGTGGGCGACCGAAGTGAAGTGATTGCGAATGTTACGGTCGGCACATCTATCTCGGAAATATCGAGAATCAAATTGTCGGCCATTATCGCTCACTATCACCCGGGGGATGCCGTAGCGACAGATGATCGATTTCCAGATGAAGCTCCAGACGACTGTCTCGGTGATCCTAGCGGTGGCTTCGGCCTTGATCCACTTAGTGAAGTAGTCGATGGTGACGATGATGAACTTCTTCTGGGACTGGGCCATGGGGAATGGCTCGAGGATGTCGATTCCCCAGCGAGCGAAAGGATATGGCTCGGCTAAGGTGATGAGCTCCGTTGCTGGCTGGTCGACCAAGTGGTCAAATCGCTGGCATCGGTCACATTGTTGTGTGTAAGTCAAGCAGTCGCGCTGCAGAGTGGGCCATCAATAACCTTGTCATAGCAAGATCCTGGCGAGCGACCTTCCTCCTAAATGCGCTCCGCACAGACCTTCGTGAACCTCTTGAATTGCTCGGTTGGCTTCATCAGCGCTGAGGCACTTCAGGAGGGGACCAGAGAAGGATCTCCGGTAGAGAGTGCCGTCCAGGGTGACGAATCTCCGAGCTTGGTATTTCAATCTTCGGGCTTCCCGAGTGATGCGGGACGGACCACGGACTCGACTTGAATTAGGAATGCGATCCTCGGACTCTAGACGAGCTCGCGATTGTCCCTTAGCGAGGGAAACGTGGGACCAGGCACGGTTAAGAAACCGACGTGAGTCATGGGTATCGGCTTTCCGTGTAGACTCGGATTGAGTCACGGGACGGTACACTCAATCTCGCTCACTCGCAGCGGTGATAATAGAATATCAAGCTAGAAACCTACTCTCGCAGCGGCATTCAAAGCTATACAAGATAAGTAAATGCGATAAAGAGTGGGGAGCGAGTGTACCTCCACGCTCCGGGCGTGGGGAAGACGTTCCGGGCCAGTTACGGTAACTCCCGGTTAACAACAGTAAAAAACTTTAATTACAGCAGTAATTATACTGCCCACTCAACACAGGGAGGTAAAGGGCTACAGTGGGGCCCGGGAGGACCGACCCTGGGTTGACGGGCAGCAATCTGGAGGCGAACTCAGCACGAACTCGGCTGGCGGGTCTGACTCGGCACTATTCCAACTCGGTGCTGCGCCAACTCGATAACTGACTCGGTGGACAGCAAGCAATCCGTTCCAAAGGAACGTTGCCTTCCTGACGTCTTCTGGAGGCGCCGCTTGGCTGGGACGTTGGCGGGATGTCTTTGATCGACTCCCTGAAGGGGCGGCTCCTGAAGTTGACTTTTGACACTTGTTCTTGAATTTTTTTTCAGACTGTAATTTCGGACCTGCACACAGGACAAATCTGTAGGCCTTGACGGTAAAAATGCTTGCGCCCAGATCCGGAGGCCGATCGAGGCGTGGCTGGTACCGTTGGAAAGGGGAGTCAGAGATCTACAACATACTTTTTTTACAGCATCATCCACCACACGGATTGAAAATGAAAACTTCTGCAAACTGACTTTATTTCCTGACCCGGACTGACAGACACACAGGGCAGCAAATAATCTGCCTGAAACACACCTTTGACTGATGGGTAAACGATTTTTTTAGACTCAAAGAAAATTATGGTGGAGGGGATATACGTGGGGAACACTCAGTAATTGGTTTGGATTTTCTAAAAATAGATAAGGGGGTGACAAAAATAGAACAAGATGACTCTGTACTGTAGATCTGTAGAATGACAGATTGATAGGGGTGGTATGGTAATAACGGGAAAAATATCAAACGAGATCAGAATGGGGCATAAGATATATGGATGGAAAGCTAACAAAGAGAGGAACAAGCTCTCAAAATTTCAGCTCGATCAGATAACAGCATAAAAAGATAGATCCATGGAGGTGGGGTTCTATCTTGATGAAGATAGAACTCCGGTGGCGGTGGCGGCGGCGCGACGGTGGTGCGACGGCGGCAGCTTCAGAAAGGGAACTCAGAGGATGAGAGGGGGAGGTAGAAAGGGTCTCATACCCTAGATTTCTGGAGGAAGGGGAAGAACAGCAAGGAGATAGGGGGAGAGAGGTGCACTCTCCAAGAGCTCTCTTGGGGTAAAATGCCAATTTTTCCTTCATTAATCTCCAATGACATTATACATAGGCTTAGATAGAGAATGGCAAGGGGTGGGGGGCTGGGAATTTCGTGGGAAAGATGCTATTTTCTTCTGCCATGTGGTCAAAACTTCAAAATATATAAATTACATATGGACGGGACACTCCTTTCACTAGGTAGTGTGAGCGACGTCACGCGGTTCGGGGAGCGGAGAAGACGCGGAGCGCGCGGGCTCCTCTTTTGTTTGCTGCAACACAGAAATAAGAGAAGAGAGAAGGGGCCACCACGGGAGATTGCTCCGGCGGGGCGAGCGGGACAAAGGTAATATAGCAAGATATGGGGGTTAAACGGCCATATCGGGAAGTGACTCGCCGCGGCCTCGGGGGGATGGGAATGGTGTAGAAATTTAATAACAAGAATTGAAACGGCCATTGGGGAAGTGACTCGTCGCGGCCTCGAGAATATGAATAGATATGAATATAACATACAAGAACAGGAATTTAAACGGCCATTGGGGAAGTGACTCGCCGCGGCCTCGAGAATATGAGCAGAATATAACAGAATATAAAGAGAATATAATAACGGAAATTTAAACGGCCATTGGGGAAATGACTCGCCGCGGCCTCGAGAATATGAATAGATAAGAATATAACATATAAGAACGGGAATTTAAACGGCCATTGGGGAAGTGACTCACCGTGGCCTCGAGAATATGAGCAGAATATAACAGAATATAAAGAGAATATAAGAACGGAAATTTAAACGGCCATTGGGGAAGTGACTCGCCGCGGCCTCGAGAACAAAATGTGATCGCCAGGGGCCAAAAGACCCCAAAATAAAGAAAGTGATCGCGCCTACCTCAAGAGCGGGAGATGGCGGGTTGCTTCTTCCTTCCCCTTCGGCCGGCCGACGGAGAGGGCTTCCCTTGGTTACCCTTGCAAAACAGTAGACAATAAATGAACAGAATTAGAAAATGGCAGTGTAGTAACAATTCCTTGCAATAAAAGTAACGAGATCGTGACCTGACACACACCTGGTTGGTGTGGTTTTAAACCCCTCTCGGACTCGAGTAGGAGGAAAATGCGATGATGAATGCAAGAAGTATGCAAGAGACGGCGCCCTTATGTAGGGAGATAGAGGATGCAGTATGATGAATGTAAAGAACTATGGAGAAAAAGGGGAAGAAAAGGCTTATTGGAGGAGCCGAGGGTGAGATCCGGCGGAGCTCCTGCAGTATAGGGACGACGTGGAAGCACGGTGGATGAAGACGACCTTCCTCTCGCGAGCGTGGGCACCCGAGAAGCCGGCAGAACCTCCACCTACAAAAGACCCCACGGGTTAGAAATGACTCCGGTAGCCTCTGGGCTCCGGCAGCCTATCGGATCTCTTAGAAGCTCCCTCAGAACTGAGGGGGTGGGCCTCTATTTATAGGGCTCCGGAGGGTGGAGGCGTCCAGGACCCTGGACACCTCCATCAGGGCTGAACTAATATTTTATTCTATTTTTTATTTATTTTTTTAGAATATTTTTGTGGAGACGTCCATGGCCCCTGACGCCTCCAACAGGTCCACCGAACACCACCGACGGCCGCACGCGGTTTGGCACAACGCGTGGTTTTGTGAGCGGTGCCTCGTGATTCAGAAATGGGCACGTCCAGCTGGCTGGACGTCTCCATAATTTGGATTTTTTCACACACGACAAAATGTCGTTCGGTGGGCGGCGCCCGTGAGGGAGTTGATGGACGCGTCCAGGGGCCTGGACGCCTCCATAAATATATTATTCTTATTTTTGTCTTTTGTTTTTATGCCAAAGTTGGCATATTAATTTTTATACTTATTTTTATGGAGGCGTCCAGGGTCCTCGATGCCTCCATTAATATATTATTTTTTTTATTTTGATTTTGGGCTGCGAAACATAAATTAAAAGAATGGGGGCGTCCAGGGGCCTGGACGCCCCCATAAAGACCCACCCGGGTCCTCAGTTCAGGCGTTGTCGACCGCCCGGCGGACGCCCTTTCTGGTTTGGAACCTCTGATGCGTCCGACTGGTGTTGATGCCGTCCGAATGCCGTGACGAGACGACTCTGGATGCCGAAAAAAGTAGAAGAAGACCCAAGAAAAGGAAGCACTTAAGAGATTCGAAATGCGTAAGCCGTCGTGGGCCGTCGTATAGTAATATGAGACTTTCTCAGGAGACGTCAGGAATGGCGTGTCTACAGCTGCCCCGCCTTGGCGTCTGCTTTGCAAGGGAGTGACACGTAGTGGAATGGTATCGCAGTAGAGTGAAATGAAGTGGGAGCGGACTGATAAGTTGATGCCAAGGTGTGATGAGACACGCTTTTGACGTTACTGTCTAGAATTTTTCCTGGAGTTTCAATGAGGCGACCTTGAAGAAGGTCTTTCAAATCTTGACGATTGCTTGGACGGAGATCAAATAAGGGAGGGTGAGATGTGCGCTCAGGCACGAAAATAAGGAGACCAACTTCTCGGTGTGGAAGTACCTGGGTCATAAACTCGTAGGTTTCACCTTTGGTGAGCGGTTACCAGCCGATGTGGAAGTGTTGCGGCCAAGGTGGGTCAAACAAGGTAAAAAGTAAAGGAATATCTGAGGGTCTGTCCAAACAAGGGTCTCCTTTGGAAGAGCAGCGTAGGGCCTGTCTCAAGGAAACTCAGATATTTCATTCGGAGTGGAATATCTCATATTTGTAGAATTGAAGCACAACGGCTTTCGCAATCGAACCACTTGAATGATCTTCCGCAATAAATCAAAGTCCTATATGAATGCATGCTGGGCTTAAAGAAAAATTTAAAACAAACTAAAATAGAAAATAGCCAAGGATAATATTGTCAACTTGTTAAGAACGGGTCAGGATACCGATTCGGTGAGCGTACACTGGGCTGGGGCCCGTTTATCTGCGCACCAACTCACTGAATGGAACCGTCGTCCCCATGCTATCACAAGTTAACGGCCTATCCGTACAACCCAATTTCTTCGGGATCATCACTGTTTTTGTTGAAGGGGAACTCAAATCCCGGATTCGTTCGGGCCGCAAGGTCCTTGACATGTTCTAGTAGCGTAGGTATCATATACTATGATGCATGACATGGTGGGACCAACCATTGAAAGGGGGGACAGGAGACAGGACAAAGACGTCCGTTAGTAAAACCTGCACAGACTAGCAAAGGTTAATAACATCAGAAAGTAACATAATCGTAATAGAATCGCACCACAACGGAAAGGAGATCTAGCCAAAATCCTGACATTGACCGCTGATGTGACATGTTCCATCCTGTAGCGCCCTACCCTTCCTATAAGAACTCCCCTTAGGCTAGTTCATTCAAATGCACCAAGGTGGGTTTTGGAAGCTCAGGAGAGGAAGGAGAGGAGAATCTAGAGATTTCAGGATGGAAGGAGAGTCTTCCTGCGTTATGAAGAGGAGCAGGCCTAGCAACGAGATCAGGCGACTCTCCGACCTCGAGGGTCATCTGAGTGGGACGATCATGTCGCATATGGTAAGCTGATTCTTTTCAAATTTCTCCACGTGAGCCTTCTTCTTACTTCCTTCATTTCTTCTTCTTTCTTTTCTCTTCCAGCCATATCCATTCTTCCCAGGTCCGAGGAAGTTTTCCAAACTGCCATGGCTTTCAAAGCTAACTTCCAACATCTCCATCGGCATGAGGGCCATACTCTCGAAGTGGAATCTGTAGGGGCTCCTTATTCACGCCAAACACTACGAGAAGATTCGTATGGACTGGGCGGCTATGGGTGCACTAGTGGAGATCTGGCATCCCCAGACCCACACTTTTATCTTCCCGACCTTCGAGGCGACCATCCTCCACGAGGAGGTGGAACTTCTGCTCGGATTGAAGAAATTCAAGAGTGACGGGAAGGTGAAGGCTATGCGGATGCTGACACGGGGGACTTCTGAAAGCGTCCTTGGAAGCTTCATGCCACCTGACGCAGCCCGAAAGGTCCGTACTCAAAAGGGGATCGATCTCCAAAAGCTCGCGGAGTGGGTCATGGACGCCCTGAGAGGGTCACCAGACGATGACTATTTGGAGGGAATCATGAAGGGGTTCACCATTTGTCTGGCGGGTGCTCTCTTGTTTCCTTATACCGACAACAGGGTGGAGGAAGACCAACTAAGTGCTATCTGCGGGATCTGGCGTGGAAAGAGGGTGGGACCCGCTGTCCTTGCCTACCTGTATAGTGGCCTTACTGCCTCGAGCATGGGTAAGCCTCCTTTTGATTGCGCACTTGTCCTGAGTTGCTGGCTGGATTTGCATTTCAAGTTTGATCACCGTGAGGGAATGCCAACCGCTTTGAAGCTCTTCCAACAAAGCCCTCTTCATCACATAGCCGACGTGTTAGGCTTCGGTGGTACTGTAGTGAACCGCGTTCCGTGGCTGAAGAAACGTGAAGACTGGCGGTCTCACTTCCGCACCGTGACACAAGGCTTCTTTACTTGCGCACCGGCATGTTTGCTTTCGCTTGAGCTCCTCATGAAGCCTTCTCCCGAAGTTGATCTTCAACTGATCGGCGCGACCGAGTTTATCCTTTATAACGCGCATCGATGCTGCCTCCAGGTCGGCATTCCACGCCATTCGTTCCCACTACCGACTGGCATCGTTCCTTTGAAGAAGAGAGAGTTGGGTACTGAAGCGGATGCGAAGGAAGCGAAGGCCGTCAAAGTACCCTGCAAGACAAGTGTTGCGGGAAAGGCCTTAGCGCATGTGGGGGAAGAATGCGAGCTGTAGAGGGCTTATGTAACCGAACTGGGGAAGTTAAGGCCTAAGGCGCCTAAACCCCTGATGTAGCTCATTCTGCTTCTCTGATGGAATAAAATCTGGCATTGATGTTTTGGACCCCCGTCCCCTTAATCATTATTATCTTTTTTTGTGGTTTTTCTTTTTCTTTGTGTTTTTTCTTTTGTTTGGATTATATACATACTCTTATCTTTTTTTCTTTTATTATATATTTTTTTTTGAAATTTTTATTATCGGGGCGTCCAGGGGCCTGGACGCCCCTAATTTTTTTATTTATAATTTTTTTCAATTTTTTTGTTTTGGGGGCGTCCAGGGTCTTAGACGCCCCTATTTTTTTTATTTTTTATTTTTTGGGGGGGTTTTTTTTGTTTTGGGGGCTTCCAGGCGCCTGGACGCCCCAAATAAAGTGGATTCTATATATATGGGGGGGCCTCCCCCCTTTGCTCATTTACTGCTCATTCAAACGACCCAGTCAATCCAGACGACCCATTCTTAGTCCCAATGGAGCAAGGAGGCCCAAGCCAGGGTGGAGAGAAGCGCAAACGACGGGCTCGCCGTCCGAGGAGGCTGAGGGACGATGCCGAGGAGGCTGCTGCGGCGGAGGAGATTGCCGCGGAGGAGGAGGCTCCTCCTTTGGCCGTGGAGGCTGCAATGGATGCTGGCGACGCGGGAGAGGACGATCACGACCCGGTAAGCTCTTCAGAACTTCAATCTGTTGGTTTAATAGGCTAGATAGGCGGACGAGAGGCCATGTGGTGAGGACCGGTGAGTGAGGGATGGAGGCGTCCAGGGGCCTCGACGCCTCCACATTTTCTTTTTTTCTTTTTATTTATTTATTCATTTACATAAAATAATAAAATAGGATTTAAAAATAAGGAGGCGTCCAGGACGTAGGACGCCTCCAAAATAATATATCTATTTTTTATTTATTTCTATTTTTGATTCTGGGTTTTTCTAAAAATAAAATGAAGAAAATAAAAAGGAAGCGTCCAAGGAGTTGGACGCCTCCAAAAAAAATAAATACTTTTTTTTAAAAAATAAAAATAAAATAAGTAAGTAGCATATATAATGTTATTTGTTTATTACTATCCATGATGCTGATGTGTTCTTTTGTTGGTTTTGTGGTGTGCAGGGCGTGATGAAGGGCAGGATCAGCTGGTCCCTAGTGGTGGCAGCATACCGTGGGCTGCCAGACTTTCAGAAGGCGCCTGTGGACGCCATGGGCTTCGGAGCTTTCCTTAGGATCGAGCCCTTCCGACTCGACCTTCCTCTTATCCAGGCATTGAGGGAGCGGTGGCATGCGCCGAGTCGAGCGTTTCTGATGCCCTGGGGGCACATGGTGCCGACACTAGAGGACGTGGCTCGGATCACCAGGCTACGAGTTGATGGAGAGGCGGTGAGCGGGGTCACCTACCCCGACTACCGAGAGAGTGCCCTGGACCTGCTGTGGTTAGAGACGAGCGTGACGGACAGGGACAACAGGGTAGTCGGCCGAGTGGAGATCATGGAGGCGCTCGGATTCGTCGACCCGCGCCAGCAGGTTAGCGAGACTGGAGCGGAGTTTCTGGCACGATTGGAGGGAGATGCCCATGCAGCTTTCACCCAGGACCCGAGCGAGCGTGAGCTGGTGGATCTAGACCTCCGGAGGTTTCTTTTCTTTTTCCTGGGCCGCCTTCTGCTGGGGATGAAGGGGGATGGCATCCACTGCCGCTTCCTCGGGATCCTGGCGGACCTTGACAGAGTGGGGCACTACGCGTGGGGAGCGGCTCTGCTTGCCCATTTGATTGCTGATCTCTCCCAGACTTCGGAGAAGGAGACGACAGTCAGTGGCTTCGCACCTTTCCTCCAGGTAAACATTTTATTTATGCATTCCCACAGTTAAATATGTAATTATTGTACTAATGATGTATGATGGATGCAGGTGTGGAGCTATTACTATTTTCCGATGGGGAGGGCTGGGCATTGGAACAGGAGGGCCGTGCCTCTGGCGCGGCGGTGGAGGCCGGTCGTGGTAGCGGCACCACACAGCTACCAGCTAGCGTCACTTCGTCGGAAGCTGAGCGAGTATCCTAGGCCATGGTATGATGCGTATGATTTTTTTGTGTTTTTTATGCATGTGACTGAATGGTAACTAACATGATGTATGTATGGTGATGCAGGTGGTGTGGAGACCCTACCTGGGCATGGGCGACGCTGGCCAATCTTGGGTTGTAGCGGGTCTTCCTCGTTTCAGGCGGGACGTGTGGGTCCATTGCCTGAACGAGATCGAGCCGCTTCGGCTGAGGCTGGTTATGAGGACGTTAGGGCTAGCCCAGGAGTGGGTTGATGTAGATGAGCCGGCCCGCATCGGGCGGAAGACCAAGGGGAAGGCGAAGATTGTGGACTGGCGTACGCGCTTCCTGGCACAGTACCAGGACTGGCAGCAGGGCGGGGTCCCAGTGGTGTCCCATGTACAGGATAGTACTGATTACCGGAGACGGTACCGGGCTACGTACGGGGACCGCCTCTTCCTTGGTGGTATGGCAGGGGTAAGTGAAATGAAAATGCTTCACCCTTCTATATGTATATGCATGTGGCACTAACTTATGTGCAATGTAGGATGCTCGTGACAACATGATTGCTGACCTGCGGGCCCAGCTGGCAGACGCTAGGCGGCAGTTAGTGGCCATCTGACAGGAGTTGGAGATCCTGGTGAGTCTATGCAATGCATTTTTTGTGACTTGGATTTTTGATGCTTAGCCTTTGACCGATGTTTGACCCGTGTTTCAGCGGGCCCACCTGGCAGCGACAGCCGGGATGGCTGGTGGAGCGGGTTCCAGTTCGCGGGGCCCTCCTCCGGAGGTTTCTGCCCTCCAGGAGCAGCTGGCGTATGCGGTGGCTCGGGCTGAGGAGGCCGAGCGTGACCGCGAGGCTCGAGTGAGTGTTTGCCTGACCTCGACTTTCCTTCTGGCTGCTCTCCTTCTATCACTGTTCTCTCATGGTGTATGCATGCTTCGACAGGTGGCCGATATTCGGGAGGCCCTGGCCCGTGCTGTTCGTGCTGAGCAGGAGCGCGATGCCTGGGTGGCAGAGCGTGACGCCCGGATTGTGGAGCTAGAGGAGGATCGGCAACGGGAGGCTGAGGAGCTTCCTCGCGACGTAGTGGATCTGCGGATCGCCCTCGAGCTGTCCAGGAAAGAGGCGATGAGGGAGAGAGAGGAGAGAGAGAGAGGGATAGGGAGAACGTGGAGAGAGAGAGGGAGAGGGATAGGGAGACCCTAGAGAGAGAGAGGGAGAGGGATAGGGAGACCCTAGAGAGAGATAGAGAGAGAGAGGGATAGGGAGACCATAGAGAAAGAGAGGGAGTACCGGATGGCAGAGCGACATCGAGATTGGGACGAGAGGAGAGCTCTGGTGGCCCTGGTGTCGGAGCTCCGGCTGAGTCTTGGCACGGCGGAGGGGAGACTTCGGGAGAGTGAGGAGCGGTATCAGAGGGCGAAGGAGCGCGGTGCGCGACTTCGTCAGTTCGGTTCCTTTTCTGTGGGCAGCTTTCTAGTTTCTTCGGCCGAGGAGCGTCGCCGCACCTTGGAGGCCGGCATGGTGCCACCTGGAGAGGCGAGCACGGCTTCTCAGGGTTCACAGAGGTCGCAGAGGCCCCATAGGGATCCCCGTCAGAGGAGGGAGGAGAGAGATGACCAGGAGGGTGATGGTGAGAGTTAGAGAGTTACTTGTACACTCCACCCTCCTTACTGCATGATGTACTTCCAGCTATTATATGAAATGAAAATGGCTTTCTTGTGTTGTGTGTACTTTTATCTCTCCCACACTTTCTTCTTTGCACTGAGTTATCCTTCGAGGCACACTCCACGAGACCTTACCCTGAACAGCGGGGAACTACGCTTTGCACGGGGGGATTCTGTTTCTTTTCTCCCCTTTTTGGGCGCGTCCAGGCGCGAGGACGCGTCTTAATCCTTGAATTCAAATTTAAAGCGCCGGGTGGCCTTTCTTCTCCCGTGCCTTACCCGCAAACGAGCCCGCCTTCCGCCGAAACTCGCTTGTCCCCCTTTTCGTCTCCTTCCTCTCTTGATCGATGGAGTTCGGTGGTCTAGACCACGGCGAAGGTGGAGAGGGACGCGGGACCCCTCGTCCGAGGAGGGACACGCAAGAGCACGAAACGGCATCCATGGAGGAGGAAGGGCCGCTTCGGGCCCCCGAGGGACCCAAGGGGCCCAATGGCGCAGAAGGAGGTGAACATGGCTCGGTGAGTGCTTGGTTTTCCCCCTCTTTGATCCATTTTGAGTTTTGAAGCAAGCCGTGCGAGGGGGGAAAGGGTTCGGCGAGTGTTGTACTCAAATGATGGACGCGTCCTAGACAGGGGACGTGTTCTTTGTTATGATGCGAAGTCCTTCTTTCTTGGTGCAGGACATGGCGAGGACCCTGGGCCTGGCCGATGAGTGGGCGAGTGCAGACGAGCCGAGCCGCGTCAGGAAGGAGAGTCGCGGTAAGGCGAAGCTTGAAGATTGGCACATACGTCTCCCTGGGCAGCAAGGGAGCGTACTGGTGCTGGATAGTGTCGACTTCCTACGGCGGCAGAGAGAGAGTTATGCGGGGCTTCCCCAAGCCGAGGATACGCGCTACGTCGACGGGTCGCTGTTTGACACATTTTATTTTATTTTAGTTTATTTTATTTATTTATTGATTTATTTATTTATTGGCGTGCCAGTCACCGGGGTGACAATTTCTTTGTGCGCTCGATCTGACTTGATCAGTCGATTATGAAGTCCGAGTCGGGACCAGAAGTCCGTCATACCATAAACGCTATGACGTTAATTACGTCCTCCCTAAGGAGGACAACCCTTGATTAAACGCTAGAGATAGTAGGCGGACAGCGGTTAAGCCGCATGCTTAAAAGAGACGGAATTCAATCATTTGCAAAACGTTAAATGGATTAGACGAAGCAGGGGTTCGTTATTTTCGGGATAAAACCGACGGCATATTCCCACCAACTCGGACCATGTCGAGTGGGGAATAGGAAACCACCCATGCAGTGGCAGGGTGGGATCCGTAAAAGATCGGGCATAACTGACCCAGAGTCCGAGTAAGCATTGTCATAACATGACGCGCCCCGTGCGTACGCGATGTTGCATCTATATTCCCCCTTCAAGGGACCGTCGGAGAGCATGTAGGGACATAGCTCCGTGGGCCAACGGGGTTGAGAGATAGGACATCATAGCTACCTGGCAAGGTATGTGTAAATTTCGGCAGCATGTCCCCTCAACTTGGATTATGCCAAGAGAGGATAGGTCATCATCCACGGAGTGCCGGGATGGCAACCGAACGAGGATGGGCGTCGGGCCCCGGGACATCGCTTACCTTTATTCCATCGTTTAATATCCCCTTGAAATCCCTCGGGACTCATGTAATGACATGACCCTTCGGATTCATAAGGGTGAAATCTGGATCGGGAATGAAGACTGTAGGGGAGACCTTCCCCATTACTATGTCCTCTTAAGGCATTCGTGACGATCTCTGAACATCCCCGGGGCGTATGTGTATGGAGACCAAAGATTGAAGGATATCAGTGTAGAAGAGGGCCTCTGACTGGGTTTCATCGGCCGAAGAAGGAAGGGCTCTCGGCGTGGCTTTATTGGCCAAGAGGGGGGCTTCTCGGCACGATTTAGTAGGCCAAATAAGGATCTCGGCGCGGCCAGATAAAAAGGGGGGAAGGCCAGCGCGCCGGGAAGGTGGCGCCGGGAAGGGCCAGCAGGTTCGAATGGCAGGGGGAAAATGGCTAGCAAGGGCAAGGGGTTCTCGGCAGAAGGGTTCTCGGCGCGTGGTCGCGTCGGAAACCTGGCGCCGGGAGCTGGACTAGGAGGTTCTCATGACGATGGCTCTGGACGAAGCTTGTCGTGTAGCTGAGGGGAAAGACCTCTCGGCAGAGGGGTTCTCGGCGGGCAATTTTGTGCGCCGAGAAGGCAGATTTGCTATAGGGTTTCATCATTTTCCAGAGCTCAAACGATGCTCTGTTTCAGGGATTTTGAGTTTCTGAATGCGATTGAAGCTGAATTTGGAATACGAAAAAGGGGATTTCATGGATGCTTCTGTTAGGAGGATGCCAAGGAAATCTGGAGGGTGGAATTGATGGGGAAATGAGATCGTCGTATAGCCTTCTGAAGGATGCATTTCTTCCTGCTGCCGGCCGTCTGGGGGAAGATCAAACATGGGGTTTCAATGAACTTTGAGAATTTTGGCAGCATTTCCCCTGCGGTCAGCATTTGCCAGGAGATGATAGACAATCACCCACGGAATGCCGGGGTAAAAGCCAAACGGAGGGGTACTGGACCCCTGGCCATATACGTGCCTGCAGCACCATTTGGATGTTCCTTTAGAGGTCAACGAAGCTTATGCAGTGGCATAGCTCCATCACTTCGTAGGGTTATGCAAAAGATTTTCTCTGATCATCTGATGTTCAACCGGTCAAGAGATTGCTGTCTCTGACCCTGAACTAGCTATGAACTCGATAGAAATCCACGATGTTTCGGGGGGTCTATCGTACCATGGAAGAAAGGAGAGGGACGGAACCCAATAACCCATTGAACGAGGGTTGGGGTTCCGCCTTCATTCTTCACAGGAGAACCGACTCCAAGATATGAAGCACCGGCCGAAAAACAAAAGCATCTAAGCAATGGACGAGCGGATGCACAAGAAATAACGGAGGAGGATAACAGCAATTTCAATCCATCAGTACCCAAATAGGCCACTGTAATATTCTATTTCGATGCATTTTTTCCAGACTTACATTGCTCATAGGGAGGGAATGAGGAACAGGGAGATACAAATTGAGGCCGGGATTGTCCAGTTACACTCTATCAATCGAGATGAAACTCTAAAGATTACATGAAGAAAAAGAGAAAAGAAAGCATGGGGGAGGGCGGAGCATTGACTCCTCTCCCTCCCCAGTGCCCACCTGGAACCTTCCCTCTCCTTCTCTTCTATTTCTTCTCTTCTCTTTTGGTTGAGGGGGGGCTCTCGCTCTCTGAGCAGGACTCCCTCTCTATCTTTCTATTGCTCTATCTTTTCCCTCTTTTTTTTTTCCGATCGATCCCCTTTTCAACCGATCCCCTTTTCTGTTCAAAGGGAGGGGGCTTTTATAACCCTTTTCTCCCTCTCGGCAGGCCTCATCTCGGCGGCCTCGGCTTCAGTTTCCCGGCGCGCCTTGGACATTCAGCCTTTCGGCGCCACCTCCTCACAGGCCCATTTGGGTCTTTCAGCTGCTTTCACAGACCCACTTGGGTCTTTTCAAATGCTTCATCACCCGAAAGGGCCCTCTATTGGTGACATATCTTGTATTGAGATCATCATTACAGTTTTCATCAGTCCGTAGACCGGGATTTCATCAGTCCGTAGACAAGGGTTTCATCAGTCCGTGGACGGGGGTTTCATCAGTCCGTGGACAAGGGTTTCATCAGAATGGCCATCTGAACGGTGACAAGATCGGGTATTATCTCATCGATATCGTCACTTGAATGGTGACGAGCTCGGGCATCAGCTTTAGTCCGACAAGACTTTCGCCGGGTGTATAACCTGTGGAGACCATTCTTCTTCTGTTCTGACTTTGCAAAGCCTTTGCCATCTTCATCTGCCGGTACCGGCTTCATCTTCATCTCATATTACATCTGTCAGTAAGCCGACATCTGACTTACCTTGACATATCATCCGTGGATTCTTGGGCGAAACGGTAGTACAACTCTCATCAAAGGGCTGGAAGGTCTCATCAGTCGAGTGACGGCTGCTTTATCAGTGCCGCCGTCTGAGTGACATTGACATCGGGCATCAGCTTTGCCGACAAGGGCTTTAGCCGAGCAGACAGCTGATGAGCTTTATCATTGGTCTTTCACTGTTGGTCCGACCCTCTTTTCAATTATGTTTTTACCCTTGTTCATTTTCCAGGTGTCAACAAATGCCCCCCACCTGCGGGCGGCGTAAGTGCAGAATAAGCGGCACGGGGCTCGCAGGTGTCTCTCATCATTCGAGGGTATCTTCCTCAATTTGCCTTTAATCGGGTTCTCAGACCCGATCATCTTGATGCAACAATATTTTGCACTCTTGTCTTCCCTTTTCACATTTTCATTCTTCATATTTTCTTTATTTTCAGCAATTTGGAGCTTCTTAGCACAGGGCATGGACTTCTCGGCGTGAGCCTCTGCGTGAAGGGCCTCTCGGCGTGAAGCTTCTCGGCTTGGAGCTCTCGGCGTGGAGGGCCTTGGGCAGGGCTTCTCGGCGCGCCTCTGACCGGGCTCTCGGCCTGGACTTTTCGGCGCGTCCTGACGGAAGGAGGCCTCGGCCTAGGTTCTCGGCCTGGGGGCTATCGGCCTGGGGCTCTCGGCGCGCCTTCTGGCCGCCTGGAGCTCTCGGCGTGGAGGGCTCTCGGCCTGGGGCTCTCGGCGCGCCTTCTGGCCGCCTGGAGCTCTCGGCGTGGAGGGCTCTCGGCGCGCTTTGCTTTGCGCCGAGAGCTTCTCCCTCCCCTTCTCTATTTAACCCCCCGAAAGGGTTTTCATTCTCATTTCTTCCTCTTCTTTCTCTCTCTTCATTTCTTTTCCTTCTGCCATTTTCTTTCATCGGCGGGAGCTTCGTCTGCTCTCGGCCGCCCTCGTCTCTCTTCCCGTTTGGTCGGATTTCATCCGGGTAGTACGATATTAGGGATTTAATCCCTTTTTCTTTTGGGATCACCCCCTCTTGGTTGGTGATTCCCTATTCTTTTTGGGCAGACCCTGAATAAGGGGAGATGCTGCCGAAATTTTTATAGAATCTCATATTGCAATCTACACAAGACTGGCCTCTAATTCACACTTTTTCTTCGACCGCAGGCACTGCAATGGCTTCCAGTTCTGATGTTGCATCTTCCGGAGCTGTTGGTGCTAGCTCATCGGCCCAGCCAGACATATCTCGGGCCACAGTGAATTGGCTGAATGTACATAACCTGGATTTCGGTTATGACAGGATTGCTTCATTCGACGAATCATCTGGCTCTGAAATGGACACCGTGTCGACAGCCCGGGTATACTCCACGGCGACTGAGACATGCTTCAGGCGAGATGGTAACTATCGGCCAGACCTCCCGAAGGACCGACATTTGATGCCGTTCATCCGGACTTTCACAGTGGGCAGCATGCGAGATTACCGGATAGCTCGTGTAGTTGAAGCTGCCATCCTTGCTGAGCGAGATAGTCTGAAGGATTCAGTGTATCGCAGCAAGGACATTTATCTTCCTGGGGAAAAGCACGACGGGGATGCCGTCCTTGGTATATCGGAGCTGGAACCAGAGAAGAAGATGCTGGTCCGGGCCCCGGAATTCACACCAGCCCGGTGGGATAATGCTAGCGGCTGAGTTCATAGGGAGAAGCTCGGCTATGGTATGTTGTTGGCACCATTAAAGTGGGGATATCGCGAAGAACCCTTTGTGTTGAATTGTTCGGCAGTTCAGTTCAAGTACCTTCTGGCCGCTGGCTGGTTTGGAGACACCAAAATCACTGACGCCCACCTATTCCGAGTGGGGGCAGTGGAGTTTACAGAGTTTGTTCTGCTAGAATATGCCCCCCTGCTAATCAGAGCAGGGGTGTACCACAGTGTCTTCGCTTCTAGATTCCGGTATCCCATATCCCGAGGACTGTGCTATGGAATGTTTGAAGTGTTCTGCCCTTTATTCAACACTTTCTATACAGCAGAGGGGGAGACATCCCTGGATCTCTGGAGTTTGTCACAGCTCTCCGGCCTGCCCATTGATGGCGAGCCGTATGAGGAGGTTTGCTTGTCAGATTCCGAGAAGGATAGCTCTGATGGCGAGGGCAAGTATTCCCTCGGCTTCTCATATCGATATCTGATGAAGGTATACCGCTCCATCTGTCTGGCATACAGCAGGGGGTCCTCTAAAGGTTATCAACCCCGAGAGAAAGGCAGCAAAATGAGGGTCCGGATAGGGCAGTGGATCCAGTATTTCTTTGACGGTCCCCTGAAGTATGCAGACTTTCCTTCTATGGGTCCGGCTGCTAGCAGGCAGGTGAGGGCTCCCCGTTATAAGTCGGCGCTACCCTCTTCATTGCGCCGTGCAGGCGGCGGCGGTCCCAACCCAGCAGGCGTAGACCCCATCACACACTGCGCAGCTTATTTCACATTTTGGCTGTTGACTTTTGCTCTCCCACAAGGGGACGAGACAGTCATTCGGCCAGAGGCCATATATCCAGCTTGTCAGATGGCATGGGGGATGAAGCTGTCGCTCTGCCCAGTGGCCCTGTGTTTGATATATAAATCTTTGGGGGACCTGTACAAGCATCGGACTCCCCGTTCTTTGAGGACCGTGGGTCCTTTTCATTTCTTGAACGCCTGGGTCTGCAGTATATTCCCCGAATTAGCTCCGAGAACCTTGCAGGCGGATACAGTGTTACTCAGGATGGTTGAATTTGCCAGCGCTGAGCCTGGTCCCTTTTATGATCAGCTATTTAAAATAAGGGGCCGACTGATAAAAGTACCAGTGGACGCCCCTGGCAGCATACATTTCTGGAGCTTGGCAGCAGGTTCAGCTCCTTTGATTGATCCTCAGAGAGAGTGCAAGCTGGAGGAGATAGAGACATATATCCACCCTGTCTCAGGGGTCAACACTGCTCGACCAATCCTGGAACCGGAGCTGGTGAGATGGGCCATGGCAATTCGGCCCAGTGTTTTGGTTTATAGAAAGGGTGGCCTGCTCCTGTTGGAGCCATACTATCCGTTCCGCTTTGGGCGAAACTTCGGCTACGACCAGCATATTCCTACCTCAGCTGCCCAATTTCCCCTAGATAGCCGGGCCAAGCACGGGTCCATCATTGTTGGTGAGGGCCGGTTGTGGTGGGATTTCTATCATCGCCAGGATGATGTAGTTTTCAGGGTGCCCACTGTTTCTAACCGTGTTCCCCGGGTAACACCAGAATATATCAAATGGTGGAATATCCGGACCGGCTTTTATAGGGACGGTAGGGGTGCCTTCTGGGACGTGGCAGAGCGCTCCTTCTTGAAACAGCAACCTGGGCCAGTGTTTGATATTTTCGAGGCCCACTTGAAAAAACTTTACTCACAGCATCTGAGGGAGGCGGAGAGTTATCTGACTCAGAGGCGGGCCTTGAAGGAAAAGAGTTCCGAGCCGCTTGCTCCTGTCTTCGCTGCCATCAATGAGGACACCTTTATGCAGAGTTTGAAACATCTGAGCCATGTAGGGGGCGCTCGCTTGGAAGTGCAGCAATACCCATTTCCTGTCGAAGAGCCGCTCCCGACAATAGCTTCCTGGAGGGGTCCAGTTGATAAATTTCATCCATATAGGACGTTTGTACGCCGAGAAGATAGAACTCAGACGTACTATAGACAAACGTCCTGGCTGTTCATTCTGCTAAATTTGCATGGATTATCTGCAGAAAGCCCGATAGCTGGCATTCTGAACAAGCCACTGTTTATATCATTTCATTATGTCGACGGCTGGGGCATGGACCATCTTGACCTGTTTCGATGCCTTGCCTTTCGCGGCCATAATGATCTGGCAGCTTTGGTAGAGAAGTGCCAGCTATTTGGTGATGTGTGCTGGCTCATCAAGGAGGCTGCTTCCCGCTCCAAGGAGGTAGCTTACATGTACTGGCCACTTTCTGTATTCTATGACGGCCCGGCAGGTAAGATTTCTTCTTTTCTGATTGTAGTGTTTTCTGCTTAGCATCTGAATTTTATATCCGCTGATCCCATCATCCTTCTGCCATTCTTAACAGACCGGCCTGATATAAAGCGGCAGGGGCTCTATAGAAAGATTATTGCGCAGGCCGAGAAGCCCACTTATTTTGAAGTCCCTGCTGCAGCGCCGACCACTACTCCCCTGCCTCCTGGCAAGAAGAGGAAGGCTTCCGCAGTGAAGACTGCAGTTGGGAAGGCCAGGAAGGCCCAAAAGGCCCACATTCAACAGTCGACTTCGGTGGCAATGGATACTGGGACCCCTCTCCCTGACATTCCATCATTCGATGAGTTTGAGCTGCAAAGGGAGGCTGCTTCGACACCGATTCAGGGTAACATCAAGAGCTTGCACTTGCATTCTTCACTGTCTTCTGCAGGATCTCAATGAAGTCCTTGAATTTGACCCATTCTTTTTGCACAGCCGAAGAGACAGTCATAGCACCTTCTGTGGTGGAGACCAGATTGCCTTCTCCTATGCCGGCTAGTGAGGCGAGGGGTAAGTGTATCTTCTCATCTGTCTCATACCTGTATTTGTTTTTCTTTGCTATATTTGTCAAAGGTCTCTTTTTGCATCAGCGGCAGGCGAGGAGCAGACTGAGGCTGCGGTGACAGAAGAGTTGCTTCAACCATAGGAAGGTCACAAGGCTCAGTCGAAGCAGCGTGCCGTTCGGCCAGGGCATAATTACCCGGTCTACATCTCGGCATGTTTTAGAGGTGGCCCCACAGCGTATAGCTAGTGTGGAAATATCCTCAGGCAGTTCTAAGACCGCCTCTGATGAGGAGGATGCAACCTTCAGTGACAGTGAGGGAGATGCTCCCGAACCAGAGGCCCCACTTGTATTTGCAAAGGGTGTTTCGTCTTTTCAGCCGGCTGAGCTGGTGGTGTTATCTCCTGAGGAGGAGTTGCAGGAGGAGTTTGCCGGGCTCGATACCGAGATTGACATAACTCCACCATTTGTCATTCCGACTACGGAGCTTCCTTCTCTTTCACCCCACTCTGAGGATGTGGACCCTGCTTCAAGGGTGGGTTCCTTTTCATGTTTGTTGCTTCATCTGCCCCTTCTTCTTTTATATCCAGCACTGAAGTTGCTTTGTTTTGGTCTCAGGGCATTGCCATTGCTAGCTCAGACACAACTGCGGCTATCACGGACATTTCTTCCATAAACTGGGCTATTGTCCCTTTCCAGCCGTTAACTTGCACGGGAATTCCCGAGATCATTCGCCCTGTGCCGGCGCGGATACAGTCCTCGACAGATTTAGCATCGTTGGACTTAGGATCACCAGGAGAGATTTCCATCCTCGTCAGGGCCTCAGAGTTTAGAGCCGAAGCAGACCCAGCCAGAAGCTCCGCTTTCATACCGGCTGCCATAATGTCAACTGCGCCTGAGTCAGCAGTCCCTGCCACAGTGGCTATAGAAACTGGATTTCTGCCTTTACAGACTAGAGACCCTTCGCCCCCATTATCAGGAAGAGTAGCTGAAGATGAAGCCCTTATTCAGAAGATTCATGAAGAGATAGCTCCGTCATTCATCGGTCCTCCCTCCGCTGATGTTCAAGCCATAGCGCCCGAGACGGAGGGGGAATCTTCAGTTCAGCCAGAGGGCTCGGAGAGGGATCGGCCAGTTCTTCCAGCAGATTTACCGTCTTCATCCTCTCAGCCGGATGTCACACTGTGGGCAGACAGTGATAGCGAAGTGACCTTCGAAGTGATCCCCTCTGCTTCTTTTGGCTTTGCATCGTCCGAGAGCTTTGTCTGGCATAACCTGGATATGCTGCGCCAGCTGGTAGAATCTCGGCCTGGCTTGACATATTTGCAGCTGAAGGAAATTGCTGATCGCTTCACTGCCGGTCTGCAGGCTATGGGTTGCCCTCTGGACACATGGGCTCAGCGGGTCTTGCTTTTGCTTAAATTCGTGCATCGGAGGGATTTCCTAGCACGGACCATGGTTGAAAGCTAACGGCGCTGAAATTGGAGAGGTCAGAATGCAAATCCGAGTTGGGGAAGCTGACACTTATGCTTGATGGACGCCGAGCTGAGCTAGAAGGTTCCATTCAGCGGAAAGAAGCTGTGCGGGGCCGGATAGCCCTACTGGAGATGGAACTCTCTGGACTTCGAGCCGAACTGCAGCAACTCTCCTTTATCCGGCCGCAGTCTGAAGAGGAGGTAGCCTCGCTGGAGGGACGGGTGATGTCTCTTCAGGACATGTCCATTGGGCTTCAGGAGGAGGAAGCGCGCCTTCATGAGCTAGGAGCCGCCCCTTATGTGGGTCTTCTAGCCTTCGAAGATATATTCCGGCGGCCGTGAATTGTTTATTCCTCCTTTTTTGTTCTCTTCTGTAATGTAATGTCCCCTCGGGGCCCTTCATGTATTCCCTTTTTATTGGAAAGGAATCCCTTGGCTTCAAGCGTCTCCATCTTACTTTGCATATGGTTTTATCACTTTGGGAAGTGGGGTAGCGGTTTTGACAATCCCTCATGCGAATAGCTCGTACTTGGCAGGAGAGCGTCCACCCCTTCAGAGAAAGGATGGGGGACTCGCTCCACCGCGTGACGGCATCCGAAGAGGTGCTCAAACCGGATTTTGTGAGTGGCAGCAAAAATCCTTCCGGCCATGTGCGCCGTAAAGGAGACAATTTGCAGGAGTGTGAAAGGAGAGGTTCCATCAGAACAGACGTGAGGTCTAGACTGGGTAGGGGTTATAGTAGGTGGGACAATTAAAGGATATGTGGTTTTCATCAAGACAGACGTAGGGTCTGAACTGGATAGGGTTTCATCCTTGATCGGGCGAAATGCCAGTCGATCAATAGTTGGTTTCATCATCGATATTGGGTTTATATCGACGCAAAGGGTTTTATAAGTTTCATCAGAATAAATGAAAGGTCTAAACTGGGTAGGGTTTCATCATTGATCAGGCGAGGTGCCGGTCGATCAACAATTGATTTCATCATCGATATTGGGTTTATATCGATGCAAGGAGATTTCATAATTTTCATCAGAATAGACGAAAGGTCTAAACTGCATGGTTTCATCATTGATCGGGCAGGGTGCCCGTCGATCAACAGCTGGTTTCATCATCGGTATTGGGTTTATACCAATGCAAAGATTTTATAAGTTTCATCAGAATAGATGAAAGGTCTAGACTGGATAGGGTTTCATCATTGATCGGGCGAGGTGCCAATCGACCAACGGTGGGAAGTGTGTGAAGGTGTAGGTCTCATCAGGACAGACGTAAGGTCTATTCCAATAGGTTTTATCGCAGGTGGGACTTTGCCAAGAAATGCGTAGGTTTTATCAGGACAGACGTAAGGTCTGAACTAGATAGGCTTTAGTAAAATGGTGATGGGTTTCATCGTCGGTAGGACGTTTGAAAGAGGGTGCGTAGAATTCATCAGGACAGACGTAAGGTCTATCCTGGAAAGGTTTTATCATCGGTGGGGCGTGGAACCAGTTGACCGACGGAAGGCTTCATCAATAGAAGGGAGGTAAAGGTAGCGTGCCGGTTGGCATGGAACTTTTAAATTACCACATTACTGACCCAAGTGCCCTTTCGGGTTTTCACCGGAGCCAGCCCCCTCTTGCTTTTGCCCACGTGCCCTTTCGGGTTTTCACGTGGCGGGGTACCCGATTTTGCCTGCGGTGCCCTTTCGGGTTTTCACCACAGCTGGGTTTTTGGCCATTTTTGCCCTTATCCGGGATGTCCGAACAAGTCTGGCGGGGTATCTCTATTTTTAACCCTATTTTTTTTATATATATACATATGTTTCCTGAATTGGGACTTCAGCACGGATTAGGCGATGTGCTGCTTCATTAGTGCATGCTCTTATCATCGGTATTGGGTATATACCGACGCAAGGATTTTATAAGTTTCATCAGGGTAGACGTAAGGTCTACACTGGGCTGGTTTTATCATTGATCGGGCAGGGTGCCGATCGACCAATGGTAGGTTTCATCACGGCGGGACGTAACGGGATATGCAAATTTGATAGGACGGGTTTCTTTGTTGATCGGGCAGGGTGCCCATTGATCAAAGGTGGGTTTCATCATCGGTATTGAGTTTATACCAATGCAAGGATCTTATGAATCTTCATCAGAATAGACGTAAGGTCTACCCTGGGCTAGTTTTACTGCTGATCGGGCAGGGTGCCAATCGACCAACAGCAGGTTTCATCATCGGTATTGGGTTTATACCAATGCAAAGATTTCATAGGTTTCATCGGGATAGACGTAAGGTCTAAGCCGGATAGGTTTCATCATTGACCGGGCAGTGCGCCAATCGATCAACAGCTGGTTTCATCATCGATATTCGGTTTATACCAATGCAAGGATTTCATGGGTTTCATCAGGATAGACGTAGGGTCTAAACTGGGTATGTTTCATCGCTGATCGGGCAGTGTGCCAATCAATCAACAGCATGTTTCATCATCGGTATTGGGTTTATACCAATGCAAAGGTTTCAGGGGTTTCATCGGGATAGACGTAAGGTCTAAGCCGGATAGGTTTCATCATTGACCGGACAGTGCGCCTAATCGGTCAATAGCTGGTTTCATCATCGGTATTGGGTTTATACCAATGCAAAGATTTTATACGTTTCATCGGGATAGACGTAAGGTCTAAGCCGGATAGGTTTCATTGCTGATCGGGTGAGTGTGCCCATTGATCAGCAGCAGGTTTCATCACGGTATTGGGTATATACCAATGCAAGGGTTTCATAGGTTTCATCGGCATAGACGTAAGGCCTAAACCGGACAGGTTTCATTGCTGATCGGGTGAGTGTGCCCATTGATCAGCAGTAGGTTTCATCACGGTGAGACCTGGGACAAGGTATGAGGGCTTTTATCAAGACAGACGTAGGGTCCGTACTGGGTGGATTTGATCGTTGATCGGACAAGGTGCCGGCCGATCGACGAGAAGTTTATGACGGGAGGTGAGGTTTCTTTAGGATCACCATATTACTGGCCCAAGCGCCCTTTCGGGTTTTCACCGGAGCCAGCCCCCTCTTGCTTTTGCCCACGCGCCCTTCCGGGTTTTCACGTGGCGGGGTACCCGATTTTGCCTGCAGTGCCCTTTCGGGTTTTCACCACAGCTGGGTTTTAGCCATTTTTACCCTTGCTCGGAAAACCTGAACAAGACCGGTAGGGTATCTCTATTTTTAATCACATTTTTATTTATTTTCATTCTTTTATTCTCTCTTCCCCTCTTTTTGGGAGGGTAACAAGTCGGACTGTCATTAGATCATGATAAGGGATGGCTCGGCTAGGGCGGAGTGCCGCTAGGCCAAGGAAGAAGGGTAGCTTGGTTAGGGCGGAGTGCCGCTAGGCCAAGGAAGAAGGGTAGCTTGGTTAGGGCGGAGTGCCGCTAGACCAAGGAAAAGGGTAGCTCGGTTAGGGCAGAGTGCCGCTAGACCAAGGAAGAAGGGTAGCTTGGTTAGGGCGGAGTGCCGCTAGACCAAGGAAAAGGGTAGCTTGGTTAGGGCGGAGTACCGCCAGACCAAGGAAAAGGGTAGCTTGGTTAGGGCGGAGTGCCACTAGACTAAGGGAGAAGGGTAGCTCTGTTAGGACAGAATGTCGCTAGACCAAGGAAAAGGGTAGCTTGGTTAGGGCGGAGTGCCACTAGACCAAGGGAGAAGGGTAGCTCGGTTAGGACGGAATGTCGCTAGACCAAGGAAAAGGGTAGCTTGGTTAGGGCGGAGTGCCACTAGACCAAGGGAGATGGGTACCTCGGTTAGGACAGAATGTCGCTAGACCAAGGAAAAGGGTAGCTCGGTTGGGGCGGAGTGCCACTAGACCAAGGGAGAAGGGTAGCTTGGTTAGGGCGGAGTGCCACTAGACCAAGGGAGAAGGGTAGCTCGGTTAGGACAGAATGTCGCTAGACCAAGGAAAAGGGTAGCTTGGTTAGGGCGGAGTGCCACTAGACCAAGGAAAAGGGTAGCTTGGTTAGGGCGGAGTGCCGCTAGACCAAGGAAAAGGGTAGCTTGGTTAGGGCGGAGTGCCACTAGACCAAGGGAGCAGGGTAGCTCGGTTAGGGCGGAGCGCCGCTAGACCGAGGAAGAAGGGTAGCTCGGTTAGGGCAGAGTGCCGCTAGACCAATAAAAGGGTAGCTTGATTAGGGCAGAGTGCCACTAGACCAAGGAGGAAGGGTAGCTCGGTTAGGGCGGAGTGCTGCTAGACCAAGGAAGAAGGGTAGCTCGGTTAGGACAGAATGTCGCTAGACCAAGGAAAATGGTAGCTTGGTTAGGGCGGAGTGCCACTAGACCAAGGAAAAGGGTAGCTTGGTTAGGGCGGAGTGCTGCTAGACCAAGGAAAAGGGTAGCTCGGTTAGGGCGGAGTGCCACTAGACCAAGGGAGCAGGGTAGCTCGGTTAGGGCGGAGCACCGCTAGACCGAGGAAGAAGGGTAGCTCGGTTAGGGCGGAGTGCCGCTAGACCAAGGAAAAGGGTAGCTCGGTTAGGGCAGAGTGCCACTAGACCAAGGAGGAAGGGTAGCTCGGTTAGGGCGGAGTGCCGCTAGACCAAGGAAAAGGGTAGCTCGGTTAGGGCGGAGTGCCACTAGACCAAGGCAAAGGGTAGCTTGGTTAGGACAGAGTGTCGCTAGACCAAGGAAAAGGGTAGCTTTTAGCCCGATGATTACTCGGGGAATATTGGTTGGGCAGCATGATACAGCTTTAGGTGTCTACCGTTGAGTGGTGAAAATTGGATTTCCCCTCGATGGTCAACAACCATGTAGGCCCCTCCTTCGTAGACCCTATATATCACATAAGGACATTCCCAATTAGGATTCAGCTTTCCTTTTGGGTTGGACGCCATGACTTCTCTTTTCTTGACCATGACAAGGTCACCTTTCTTAAATTCTCATCCTTTTACGAGTTTGTTGAACGCAGTGGCCATGCGGGCCTGATACATCTGGATATTCTTCTGAGCTTGGAGGCGCTTTCCTTCCAATTCAGCCAATTCTTGTAATCTTCTTTCTGCATTGGTTTGTTCACCATGGGCCAGGTCATATTGGACTGCCACTCTGAGTGACGGGACTTCCAGCTCTAGTGGAACTACTACTTCTGAGCCGTATACCAGTGAGTATGGCGAGCACCCTGTAGGTGTCTTGAAGACAGTGCGGTATGCCCACAGAGCTTCATACATCTTTTCTTCCCAGTCCTTCTTACTAGAACTGACGACTTTAGCCAACAAGGTGCATAAAGTTTTGTTGAAGGCTTCTGCCAATCCATTTGCCTGTGGATTGTAGGGAGTGGAAGTCCTCCATTCGATCTTATACTTCTCGGCAAGCCGATAGATCTGTTGATTTCTGAAATGACTTCCATTATCAGATATTATCCGGCTGGGGATCCCAAACCGGAAGATAATGTTCTGCTTGATGAATCTGGCAACCAGCTCACCAGTCACTTCTCGTAATGCTATAGCTTCCGCCCATCGGGAGAAGTAATCTGTTATTGCCAGTATGTATTTATGTCCGGCCGATGAGGTCGGTAGTGGGCCGACTACATCAGTTCCCCATTGTGCAAACGGCCAGCTAGGGACTGTAGGGTGCAGAACGGCAGGTGGCCTTCTAGGCACAACAGCATGCTCCTGACATTTCTGAAATGACTTTGTAAACTTGCAGCAATCTTCAAACATAGTGGGCCAATAATAACCCAGCTTCTTGATTTCTATCTTCATTTTAGGGCCAGCTTGATGGGCACCTGCCATCCCAGCATGTATTTCTTTCATTGCTTGCCAAGCTTCCTCAGTAGACAGACAGCGGAGCAAAATCTTCTTGCGTGCGTCTGCCATTATTCGGAACAGAGTTCCATTTCTGAATTCATAAGAATCTTTGATCCTTAAAAGTTTCATCTTTTCTTCTCTTTTCTGCGGCAGCTGTTGGTGTGAAAACCATTGCAACAGGTGTTGTCTCCAATCAGATGCCTGTTCTGTACTGATCATGGCGACTTCATTTTCTTCGGGGCAGCTTTCTAACATGCTGGGGACTTGCCACCGGTTTATAACAACAATGTTCAGTGTCTCATCTGGTGGGACTGCTATTGAGCTGGCTAGCTTTGCCAACGCATCAGCCTGGGCATTATGTGCACGGCCTACATGCTTGAGCTCAATATGATAGAATTTCACCATGAGGCACACAGCTTTTTGGTGGTAGGGGTTCAACTCCGGCTTTCGCACTTCGAACTCCCCTTGGATTTGCTTTATTATCAACATTGAATCCCCGAATACCTGAAGCATCTGGATGCCCATGTTGAGGCTGATGTGCAACCCGATTATCAGAGCTTCATACTCGACTTCATTATTAGTGCAGGGCTTGTTTATAGAACAGGAAGTATGCACAACCTCCCCCTCTGGTGATCTTAGCACAATACCGGCTCCGGCCCGTATTCTAGTCTTTCCATCGGAGTCCGTCTCTGTTCTAGATGCTCCATCAAAGAATAGCTGCCACATAGTTGACTGAGCCTGGCAGGCTTCTAATGTTTCATCATCGGGTAACTCAGTCCCCAACATATCATTCTCTGGTACAGGGTGCTCTGCGAAGAAATCGGCCACGGCCTGTCCTTTTATTGCCCTCTAGGGTATATATGTGATATCGAATTCCATCAGAATTACTGCCCATTTGCCCAACCGGCCTTTCAGTACTGGCTGAGTCAATATGTATTTGAGCGGATCTATTGCAGATATCAATCTGATTTCGTGTGACAGCATATAGTGCTGGAGCTTTTTAACGGCAAAGACTAGTGCCAAGCATGTCTTTTCTATATAGGTGTAACTTTCTTCAGTTCTAATCAGCCTCCGACTCAGGTAGTATAGAGCCTGCTCTTTGCCTTCTTCATTTATCTGTGCTAGCATTACCCCCAGGGAACAGTGTGTGGCTGCAATGTATAGTATCAGGGGCTTGCCCTTAATAGGTGCCCCCAGCACTGGAGGGGTCTTGAGATATTCTTTCAGCTTCTCAAAGGCTTCCTGACAGCCATCATCCCTGAGGAACGGTACATCTTTCATCATGAGCTTGTGAAAAGGGTGGCATCTCCCTGACAGATTTGATATGAATCGTCGGATGTAGGCCAAACGCCCTTGTAGAGATCTCAGCTCGTGGAGATTCCTTGGTGGAGGGAGCTCCTGGATAGCTTTAATCTTGGATGGGTCGATCTCAATGCCCCTATGACGGACAATGAACCCAAGGAATTTTCCACTGGACACGCCGAAGGCACATTTCATAGGATTCATCTTGAGTTCATATCTGCGCAGCCTCTGGAACACTATCCTCAGATTTTGCAGATGATCTTCTCTTCTGCTGGTTTTCACCACCAGGTCATCGATGTAGCACTCCACTTTCTTGAAGAGTAAATCATCAAAGATCTTTGTCATAGCTCTTTGATAAGTAGCGCCGGCATTCTTGAGACCGAACGGCATCCTTTTGTAGTGAAATATCCCCTTCGGGGTGCGGAATGCAGTATGCACTCTGTCTTCTTCAGCAATCCAGATATGGTTGTATCCGGATGACCCATCCATGAATGACAGGGCTTCATGGCCAGTGGTTGCATCGATCATTACTTCAGTGATTGGCACTGGGAAATCATCTTTCGGGCAAGCCTTATTCAGGTCCCTGAAATCTACACATATTCTGATCTGCCCATTTTTCTTCTTCACGGGCACTATATTGGTCAGCCACGTAGTATACTGGTTCTCTTCAACAAAGCCCACATCGATTAGCTTGTCGACCTCTTTGTTGATCTGATTTATCAGTTCGGGGCGCATTCTCCTGGAAGGCTGCTTCACAGGGCTTGCCTCTGGGTTTATCACCAATCGGTGCTGTGCCACATCGGAACTCAGTCCTGGCATTTCATCATATGTCCATGCGAAGCAGTCTCGGAATTCTTTCAGAAACTGAATATATTGTTCTTTGACAGCTGGCTCCAGCAGTGCACTGAGGAATGTAGGCCTTGGCTCATCTGCTGACCCCAGATTCACTTCAATCAGCTCATCGACGGTGGCTTGGCCTCCATCTTCAACTTCGGGTGGGGCTTCTTGCAAATCAATAAAGCCTCCCGGGATATAATCTTCTTCGCTCTCATGATTTTCTATTTCATCAGATTGGTCATCAGCAGATGCTGGTGCATCGTGTAAGGCCAATACGGCCGGATTCTGTTCGGTCTGCCCCGAGGACGTGACTGGCTCAGCGGAAAACTTCGAAGTGGAATCTTCCGTGCTTAGAGGCTCTTCTGATGTGGGCTCCCCTGAGAGGTCATCATTATGTAGAGCTCGGAATTCTTCTAGAATGCGCCCAAACTCCAGGCACTCTTGCAGCTCTCTGGCTACTTGATCTTCATCCGGGGTTCCCGTGTCAAATTTTGCTTCATCCTGGAACAGATCCTCCTTGCAAGATAGATCTTCCCAGTACCAATCTCTCTTTGTCTCGTCAGGTATCCCCACCCCTGGCAGATTGTCTGGGATCTCATTGTCCACTACGGACTGATAAATGATTTCTTCATCTTACGAAGGGTATTGGTCATAGTCCATCGCAGGGGAATCTTCATGCTGGTAGAAGGCAGAGATGACATCTACCTCAGCTTCATAGTATTCTTGCAGGGTATAGCCCAGTCCCGGGTGCTGTGTGATCTTCCTCAGTTCTTTATTATCTCGAGGTGGATCCCATAGCTCCTTGAATGCTTTCTTCTGGGCTGCAGATTGTATTGAAGGCATTTGCATCTTGGAGAACATTTGCGAAACCCGTTGGGTAGTGTACTCTAGGCCTGTAATTGGCACCATTCGGTTTGCGGCTTCTTCAGGGACCATGCAATCTTGATCGTCTTCTTCGACTGCCCCCCCGGTGTAGAATATGATAGGAGGTTCGCAGAAGCGAGGGATTTTCATAGTCTTCAGTGGTAGCACCGTCTGGTATTCTATGCTGGCTATGGGCTTGACTAGACCCTGAGGAACTTCCACCTGTGTGTACTTTTCTTTCATCTTTTCTTCAGTATCATCTGGGTGTATGCCAGGAGGAGTGATCCGAGCAAAATCACCAGCATAAGAGATGTGAGATACCCCATGCTTTTTGATGTAGCCCTTTGGCGGCGGTGGAGACCAATTTCTTGTCTTTGTCACCGGCTTTTCCTGGCTGACCACAGCTTCTTTTTCTTTATCCCTTTGTGACACCTCGGTGTAGTAGGATGCATCGAGCATATGGCACTCAAACACTTCGAAGGGATGTAGGTCTGCAAACACCCTTTCTTCTTTTCCTTCATGGCAGTATTTTATGCATTGGTGTAGCGTGGATGGCACTATCTGATATTCGTGCAGCCACGGTCTTCCCAGCAGGGCCTTATACGTGGTGTTGGAGTCGATTACATAGAATCGTACCACGGTAGTGAGGTCGCCCAGTGTGAGGTTGAAATCAGCTACCCCGAGAGGTGTTTCACATTTTTGGTTGAATCCTGCAATCTTCATATCTCTGACCTTGGTGAGCTGCAGATCAAAGTAATATTTCTGATAGATGCGGTATGAGAGAATATTCACAGCAGCCCCTGGATCTATCAGTATTCTGCTTATCGGCTGACAGTTCAGGGAACCCCTCATATACAGCGGTCTATTATGGCCGGAATTTGGGATTAGCATATCATCCTCCGTGAACGTGACTGATGGCCCAGCATTCACTTCTGCCAGGAGTGCTTCACATTGTGCCGGGGACTGCAGGGCATCCACGCTTGCTTTGCGAGCTTCTTCGCTCAGAGAGAGAATTTCCCAGATGGAGAATCTGGTAGGGAGCTTCTTTAGCATTTTCATGACTCGACTGCCCACCCGGACATTAGATAGTCTCATCTCTTCTGCCCATCGGGGTCTTGGAGGTTCATGTGGTGCCTGTGGCCTTTGCTGCCCATTTTCAATTTTATCTTCTTCATCGATCTCCCGGAAGGCTTCTTCTGTAGCGACTGCCCCTGGTTTTGCTAGAGGGTTACCTTCTTCATCTTCTTCATGCTGTTTCTGCTTTCCATCCACTGTCTGCTAGCATTTATTGCTTTTATCTGGAGCAGTATGAGCCAGTTGCTCATTTTCTAAGCTGGACAGGAACTCCAGGAATGAAGGGGCTTCATCTGCCTTCTTTTTGTCCTGGTACAGACTGGCAGGGGGAGGAACCTGGACACCTCGTATCTCTGGTTCCGGGATTTGATAGGGTTGCTCCCCTCTGAACATGATATTATGGTTGGCTGGTGGTGGGCGCCCCCATCTTCTCCCAGAACGTGTTGCATGGGCCGAGGTAGAGGCTTCGGCATGGTTAGCTTCTAGCGAAGCGTTGGATACTTCCGGCTCATCATCCTCCCCGGGCAAGGAGAAGAGTACTGACAGAGTGTTACATTGTACTATCGTGACCTTCTTTCCTTTCTTGGATTTGGGCCGTTTCTTCTTCTTTTGGGAATTTGACCTTGCTGGCTCCTGCCCCCAGAAGGGTTCATTCTCAACTTTTTCTTGTTCTGCCTCTGGCTGTTCTTTGATTTTCAATTCTTCGAACTGTTCCCAGAGTATACAGTCTTTCATCAGCAGATGCTTGGGCTTCTTCTGTTCGTACTCATAAAGCTCATTAATATACTGCTGCAGACGCCTGGCTGCAGGGCTTACCTCTTTATGCGTAGGGAGGGGAGTTTGTCTCCTCCGGTTGTGAGTAGGGATCCGGATGATTGGTCCCGTCTCAGCTGTATGCCATATTGGCTTTATTGGAGGCGGCTCGGGCCTTGGGGTAACACCCCGGATAACTGCTCCGCTGGTACTGGCTGCAGGAGTTTTCTTTCTGCTTTTTATGGGTATCATCTGCCATCCCTCCTGATCCTTCTGTGGGGTGAGGAAGCAAGCTTCATAGGTATGCTTAGTGCACTCTTCAACGGCTTCCTTGGGCAACTGTTGGTAGACTGAGATCATATTGGCTGCCACTCTCCAGGGTGGAGGCTCATGTGGATGGGGCGGCTTTACCTGGTAATCTCCCAGCTGCAGCTCACCTTTCTTGACCATTCCTTCCATGATATCTTTGAAGACATAACAATCTTCAATTGCGTGCCCCAGCGCACGGTGAAATGGACAGAACAGCGGATCATCTTTCTTTGCTGCATCTGCTGGTCTTTTGGGTTCAGGCAACGTTACCTTATTGAACTTGTATGCCCAGTTGAACAGTGCGGCCGTCTTATCTTTTGGGAAGGAATATGCTTTTCTCATCTTGTCTCTCAGAGAGACTTTATCTTTTCTTTCTGCTGTATCTGCCAGCGGGGGAGCTTCATCTGCCCCTTTCTTCCCCTTCTGTTGCTCGAAGGTCCTGAAATCGACGGTGTTGGCCTCAGAGTGTGATGGCCGTCGTTCATTGGATTTTCCCTTCGGCATAGTGAGAACATTGGCGGTAGGACGCTTGGACAAGAACGTCTCGACTTCCGCCACTATATTATTCAGCCGGTCAAATGTTCTGACATCTGCACCGATCATCTTTTCTAGCACCTCCCTCCTGAGGCTCTGCTTGCATATCTGCACCGCATCTTCTTGATGAGGAGGCCTTCGGCATCTCATGGCTAAGTTCCTCCATCTTTTGATGTAGTCCAGTGCGGTCTCATCTTGTTTCTGCCTAGTTGCATACAGCTCTGCTATCGTGATTTCCCTTTCAATTTTCTCTGCATATCAGGCCAATCAACCACTGACCCAGCTGGCAGGCTTGAGTACCATTCAAAGGCCAACCCAGTGAGGGATGAGCCAAAGAACTTGAGCAGATAAGCTTCATCGACTGCTAGGTCGCCCATGATTGTAGTGTAGTAGGCTATATGCTCCCTAGGGGAGCCTTGGCCATTAAATTTCTCAAACTTCGGCGGCTTACTGACGTCTGGGGGTAGTTTCTTGGCAGCATACTGGGGAGGATACGGTACTTTGTACACATCATAAGTACCCGCATCACCACCAGTCTTTTCTGACAGCTTCATTTCCACAATTCTTTCAATCATCTGCTTATGGGCTACAGCTGGATCTATCTCTTCTGGGAAGAAGTGAGCTTGTTGCTGGCTGTGAGGAGTTGTCATCACAGTGGCGCGCAAGATGGGCGCGGTAGGCTGCGTCTGAGACACAGAGAGCTGAGCTGCTGTTTGCTGTGGAACAGGTTGGCTCGGTGTCTTGCCCCTATCAGCTAAGAGAGGGTTAGCTGGGATAGCCGTCTCTGCTGAGCTGGATGTTTGCCCCGCAGGTTCAGCTTGCTTTGAGACTGATGTAGCTTCATGTCTCTCATTGAGCTGTCTTCGGAGAGCACTGATCTCCTGCTGATATCTCCTGAACATCATCTGGATCATGGGATCCAAGGTTGATGGGATTTGCATATCTTTAGAAGTCCCTTCAGCATCATCAACAAAGGGATTGTCTTCATCTTGTGCCGTCACCACATTGACTGTCATAGTGGTGATCTTGCGGGCTTCATCATATTTCTTCATTTTATCTTTTGCGGCCTGGCTTCTTCTGGTGACAGGACCAGGTCTAGTAGCCAACCTGAGCAATTCATTTGGCTGAGTTGGTAGTATATCTTGCCCCCTGGCAAGTCCAGCCATGTTGCAGGCGAAGATTTGCATTTTTCCCTTCCGCCTGTAGACCTTTCTTTTCACCTGGTCAGGATATCTGAGCCGGTCAAAGACCGATATTCTCTCTTTGGCTTCTTCCCGGTACAGGTCTTCTTTGTCATATCCGGCCTTGAGACCTTCTTCATAGTGATTCGAATCGGAGGAAGAGGCTCCGATCATCATTTCTTGCAGTGTTTCTTCTTTTTCTTCACCTCTGGTACCCAAGGCCCGGGATAGTCTTTGTTGACCGAGGGCAGAGCTCCCCAGGTAGTGGAAGTAGTCTTGGACTATCTGCTTCATCTCTTCAGAGTTGTGCCTCTGTGGCTCAGGTTGGAGTATCAATCTGTGGCTCTTTTGCTGATAAGCCAGTCTTGCCACCTGAGCATTCAAATGCTCGGCTTTGGAGTATCTGCAGATATCAGCCTGCCTGGCACAGGCTCTTGGTCTTCTTGCAGTAACCACAGTGACTGGTTCACTCATATCGCCAACTTGGTAGCAGTTGGCAGCAGCATTGTAGATCTTCTCTTCCCTTCTCTTGCCCTTGGCCATGGGATGGGTAGTAGTGAAGTTTTCCCTTGTCTGGTATCTTCTGCCCCTCATCATGGGGCGAACAGCAGTCATATCTCTTTCCTGACCCTCAATCTCATCTCTCCTCCCCGGGGTCCTGGGGTGGACAGTAGCAGCATTTCTTTCATCTTTCTTCACTTCCCTTCTGCCCCCTGCTCTGAGGCGGGCAATAGTGACATCAGTAAGGTTCTCCCTGTCCTGAGCTGGGGCTCAGCTTTGGATCTTCTTCGGCCGCCAGACCTGTTTGTATTTTACTGGCTTGGGCGCCAGCGGCTTCTTTTCATTAGCCTCCCAATTGGCCTGCCTGGTGGTCAGAGTTTGGAATCTGTTGGCAGTGGGCACCATCGGGACGATCACGTCTGGCTTGACCGCCCTCGGGCAACCGTTCATGTTTGCCCGGACACCACCGATCATCATTGTCTTTCCGGAGTTGGAAAGACGGCGGTCAACAGCAACATACCGACTCCTCCGATTGGTTCTTCTCCCCTTCTGAGCAGCAGCGGGGACCATGTCCCTTTTCTGGACATGATGGACGTAGCAGGCGACGGCCGTGGGGGCCGTGTTCTCTGGTAAGATGTTCTTCTGGTCGGTGATCTTCACCGGGGCACTTGCAGTAGTGCCTTGCTCATTGTCATCGACCTGTAGAAGGTCAGTGAAGACGACGCCCAAGCAGTTGGGCAGCCCAACAGCAGGCGGCATTGATCCGAATGCGAGGGGTATCGCCAGGTAGCCTTCGCGCACATGCATGTCAATTGGCTGCTGGTCGAAGCAAATGGACATGATTCCGGCTGTCATTGTAGATTCCTGAAAATAAGGAAAGTACACAGAAGCAGAAGTTTCAGGGGGGGCCCGCCGGGCCTCCTACTTTAGCGTAAAGATGAAGGGAGACTTAGTCCCACCGGGCGTGCCAGACTTGTTTGACACATTTTATTTTATTTTAGTTTATTTTATTTATTTATTGATTTATTTATTTATTGGCGTGCCAGTCACCGGGGTGACAATTTCTTTGTGCGCTCGATCTGACTTGATCAGTCGATTATAAAGTCCGAGTCGGGACCAGAAGTCCGTCATACCATAAACGCTATGACGTTAATTACGTCCTCCCTAAGGAGGACAACCCTTGATTAAACGCCAGAGATAGGAGGCGGACAGCGGTTAAGCCGCATGCTTAAAAGAGATGGAATTCAATCATTTGCAAAACGTTAAATGGATTAGACGAAGCAGGGGTTCGTTATTTTCGGGATAAAACCGACGGCATATTCCCACCAACTCGGACCATGTCGAGTGGGGAATAGGAAACCACCCATGCAGTGGCAGGGTGGGATCCGCAAAAGATCGGGCATAACTGACCCAGAGTCTGAGTAAGCACTGTCATAACATGACGCGCCCCGTGCGTACGCGATGTTGCATCTATATTCCCCCTTCAAGGGACCGTCGGAGAGCATGTAGGGACATAGCTCCGTGGGCCAACGGGGTTGAGAGATAGGACATCATAGCTACCTGGCAAGGTATGTGTAAATTTCGGCAGCATGTCCCCTCAACTTGTTTTATGCCAAGAGAGGATAGGTCATCATCCACGGAGTGCCGGGATGGCAACCGAACGAGGATGGGCGTCGGGCCCCGGGACATCGCTTACCTTTATTCCATCGTTTAATATCCCCTTGAAATCCCTCGGGACTCATGTAATGACATGACCCTTCGGATTCATAAGGGTGAAATCTGGATCGGGAATGAAGACTGTAGGGGAGACCTTCCCCATTACTATGTCCTCTTAAGGCATTCGTGACGATCTCTGAACATCCCCGGGGCGTATGTGTATGGAGACCAAAGATTGAAGGATATCAGTGTAGAAGAGGGCCTCTGACTGGGTTTCATCGGCCGAAGAAGGAAGGGCTCTCGGCGTGGCTTTATTGGCCAAGAGGGGGGCTTCTCGGCACGGTTTAGTAGGCCAAATAAGGATCTCAGCGCGGCCAGATAAAAAGGGGGGAAGGCCCTTGGCGTGGAGCTTCCCGGTGCGCTCCTGGGCGCGCCGGGAAGGTGGCGCCGGGAAGGGCCAGCAGGTTCGAATGGCAGGGGGAAAATGGCTAGCAAGGGCAAGGGGTTCTCGGCAGAAGGGTTCTCGGCGCGTGGTCACGCCGGGAACCTGGCGCCGAGAGCTGGACTAGGAGGTTCTCATGACGAAGACTCTGGACGAAGCTTGTCGTGTAGCTGAGAGGAAAGACCTCTCGGCAGAGGGGTTCTCGGCGGGCAATTTTGTGCGCCGAGAAGGCAGATTTGCTACAGGGTTTCATCATTTTCCAGAGCTCGAACGATGCTCTGTTTCAGGGATTTTAAGTTTCTGAATGCGATTGAAGCTGAATTTGGAATACGAAAAAGGGGATTTCATGGATGCTTCTGTTAGGAGGATGCCAAGGAAATCTGGAGGGTGGAATTGATGGGGAAATGAGATCGTCGTATAGCCTTCTGAAGGATGCATTTCTTCCTGCTGCCGGCCGTCTGGGGGAAGATCAAACATGGGGTTTCAATGAACTTTGAGAATTTTGGCAGCATTTCCCCTGCGGTCAGCATTTGCCAGGAGATGATAGACAATCACCCACGGAATGCCGGGGTAAAAGCCAAACGGAGGGGTACTGGACCCCTGGCCATATACGTGCCTGCAGCACCATTTGGATGTTCCTTTAGAGGTCAACGAAGCTTATGCAGTGGCATAGATCCATCGCTTCGTAGGGTTATGCAAAAGATTTTCTCTGATCATCTGATGTTCAACCGGTCAAGAGATTGCTGTCTCTGACCCTGAACTAGCTATGAACTCGATAGAAATCCACGATGTTCCGGGGGGTCTATCGTACCATGGAAGAAAGGAGAGGGACGGAACCCAATAACCCATTGAACGAGGGTTGGGGTTCCGCCTTCATTCTTCACAGGAGAACCGACTCCGAGATATGAAGCACCGGCCGAAAAACAAAAGCATCTAAGCAATGGACGAGCGGATGCATAAGAAATAACGGAGGAGGATAACAGCAATTTCAATCCAACAGTACCCAAATAGGCCACTGTAATATTCTATTTCGATGCATTTTTTCCAGACTTACATTGCTCATAGGGAGGGAATGAGGAACAGGGAGATACAAATCGAGGCCGGGATTGTCCGGTTACACTCTATCAATCGAGATGAAACTCTAAATATTACATGAAGAAAAAGAGAAAAGAAAGCATGGGGGAGGGCAGAGCATTGACTCCTCTCCCTCCCCAGTGCCCACCTGGAACCTTCCCTCTCCTTCTCTTCTATTTCTTCTCTTCTCTTTTGGTTGAGGGGGGGCTCTCGCTCTCTGAGCAGGACTCCCTCTCTATCTTTCTATTGCTCTATCTTTTCCCTCTTTTTTTTTTCCGATCGATCCCCTTTTCAACCGATCCCCTTTTCTGTTCAAAGGGAGGGGGCTTTTATAACCCTTTTCTCCCTCTCGGCAGGCCTCATCTCGGCGGCCTCGGCTTGAGTTTCCCGGCGCGCCTTGGACATTCAGCCTTTTGGCGCCACCTCCTCACAGGCCCATTTGGGTCTTTCAGCTGCTTTCACAGACCCACTTGGGTCTTTTCAATGGCTTCATCACCCGAAAGGGCCCTCTATTGGTGACATATCTTGTATTGAGATCATCATTACAGTTTTCATCAGTCCGTAGACCGGGATTTCATCAGTCCGTAGACAAGGGTTTCATCAGTCCGTAGACAAGGGTTTCATCAGTCCATGGACGGGGGTTTCATCAGTCCGTGGACAAGGGTTTCATCAGAATGGCCATCTGAACGGTGACAAGATCGGGTATTATCTCATCGATATCGTCACTTGAATGGTGACGAGCTCGGGCATCAGCTTTAGTCCGACAAGACTTTCGTCGGGTGTATAACCTGTGGAGACCATTCTTCTTCTGTTCTGACTTTGCAAAGCCTTTGCCATCTTCATCTGCCGGTACCGGCTTCATCTTCATCTCATATTACATCTGTCAGTAAGCTGACATCTGACTTACCCTGACATATCATCCGTGGATTCTTGGGCGAAACGGTAGTACAGCTCTCATCAAAGGGCTGGAAGGTCTCATCAGTCGAGTGACGGCTGCTTTATCAGTGCCGCCGTCTGAGTGGCATTGACATCGGGCATCAGCTTTGCCGACAAGGGCTTTAGCCGAGCAGACAGCTGATGAGCTTTATCATTGGTCTTTCACTGTTGGTCCGACCCTCTTTTCAATTATGTTTTCACCCTTGTTCATTTTCCAGGTGTCAACAGTCGCGTGCCCAATTAGCCGAGGTCAGGCGACAGCTGGCTGCCACTCAACAGAAACTGTCGCTCTTGGTAAGCTAAGTGCTGCATTTTCTATTTTTAAATGTGGAGCTTAGCTGACGGCTGTTGTTTGTTCTTTCCAGCGTGCCCAGCAGACAGTGATGGTGGGAGTGACTGGCGGCGCATCTTCCAGTTCCTCGGCCCCTTTTCTTGAGATTGCCTCCCTTCGGGAGCAACTTGCTGGTGCGGTGGCTCGGGCTTCCCGGGCGGAAGAGGAGCGTGATGCCTGGGTGGCGACTGTAGCAGAGCTGCGACATCGCGATGAGGAGAGACCTTCTCCAGACATCCTGGAGTTAAGGGTTCTTCTGCAGATGATGAGGAGAGAGGCAGAGAGAGAGAAAGCCGAGAGAAGGTCCGAGCGACAGCGGGATCAGACCGAGAGGAGGGCCTTGGAGGCCCAGGTGAGGGAGCTCCAGCTCGGCCTTCAAGCCGTCGTGCAGAGGCTAGGAGGGATGGAAACGCGCTACGAGAGAGCGCGAGAGTTCGGGGAGTGACTGTGCCAGTCAGGTCGCTTTGCCGCTAGTGGCTTCTTTGCCACGCCAGGGGAGGAGCAGCGAGTCATTGCTGTGGAGCCGGCGCCATGAGGCGAGGCGGGTGCTACTGCACGGGGATCCCGGAGGCTTCTGAGGGACCCTCACCTCAGGGGAGAGGAGAGGGACGCCTAGAGGGACGAGCATGAAAATAATGGCAAGAGTTGGCGAGCTAGTGGACCCGCCACCTCTCTATGATTGTAGTGTTTATGACAGCTTATGTAGAATTATGAATGGAGTGATTTGATTTTCTGCTGCTTGTTTGTTCTCTTGTGCGTTCCTTCTTCCCTACACTTCTTCTCCTTTGCACTGTTCCCATGTGATAGGTCTGCCGAGACTCCACCTCAAGCGGAGAATCGCGTCTTGTTGTGACCATTTTCCATGGGAATCTGCCGTCGAAGTCAATAATGACAGCCCTAGTCCCTTTTCCCGGATGTTGTGTCAAGTTTTGCGGACGTCCTCCAAAACATGAAAGGGTATCCCTAGACAACATAGGGGGCTAGTCATCATATTCTTCGTCCAATCAATCACCCTGTGCGAGCGGTGAAGTGACACACGGGACCGCATCGCAGGTGCCTCATTGCGAGGGCTATCATTAAAGGTGATGGAGGCAATCTTGGCCTGCACTCCTTCCATTTCTATAAATTCTTGTCCCTTTTATCCTCCCAGGCATATCGAGAGCTAACTCAAGGAGCACAAGCTCTCATGGGAGAGGAGGAGTTTAAAATTTCGAGAGTTGGATGGAGGGCGAATCTTCCCACTCCTCGAAGAGAAGCAGGTCCAGTGGTAGTAGTTCCAGGAGGCTTTCGGACCTCGAAGGGCACTTTAACGAAAGGGCCCAATCACAACTCGTAAGCTGAGCTTTCCCGCCCTTTTCTCATTCTTTCTCCTTCCTTTCTTTCTGACCAAACCTCCTCCCCATTTCTTATGCACGCACAGAGCGTGATGAAATCACACATTTCATGGGAGTTAGCAGTGGCCGCATACAGGGGTCTCCCGGATTTTCAGAAGGTCAGGCTAGACGTGATGGGATTTAGCACCTTTCTTCGGATCGAGCCGATCCAGCTCGACCTGGTCCTGATCCAAGCCTTGTGTGAGAGATGGGACCCAGTGAGTCGGGCATTCCTGATGCCTTGGGGGCACATGGTGCCCAGCCTGGAATATGTGGTCCGAATTACGAGCCTCAAGGTGGATGGCGAGGTAGTGACCGGAGTCACTTACGCGGACTACCGAGAAGGTGCCCAGAAGTTATTGGGTTTGGACGTAGATGGTCGGAAAAATAGGTCGGTAGCTAGGGCGTCCCTCATGGATGCATTAGGGCTCACCGACACTCATCGGCGGGACGACGAATCCTCAGAAGAGTTCATGGAAAGGATGAAAATAGGATGCCGTGCCGTGTACTGCACAGATTTCGGCAACTGGGAAAGATGCAACATAGATTTGAGGAGATTTCTCCTCTTCATTTTGGGGAGATTGGTACTGAGCTCGAAAGGGGATGGTATCCAATGTCGCTTCCTGGAGCTGCTGTCAGACCTTGAAAGAGTAGGATACTATGCCTGGGGAGCTGCCATGCTGGCGCACTTGTTTGCAGGTCTGTTCCAAGAAGCGGACCGTGAGATGACTGTGAGTGGTTTCACACCATTCATCCAGGTATTTTTTGTTTTGCTTGTTTTGTATTTTCTTTTGTGTTTTTGCAAGGTACTGATGACCTGCGCCGAGCAGCTGTGGAGCTATTATTACCTCCCGATGGGGAGAGCTAGGCATTGGCGACCCGCGATGGTGCCGCTAGCCAAGCGGTGGGAACCCATCATGAGTGCGGCACCCCTAACCTACCAACTGATGGTGCTAAGGCGGGAGCTACAGGAGTTCCCTGCAGCGATGGTAAACTGGAGACCCTACTCAGACATGGTCGATGCCGACCAACCGTGGGTTCTAGTAAGTCGTGCCCGGTTTGGACAGGAACTGTGGATGCACTGCCTGAATGAAATCGAGTCGCTTCGGCTACGATTGGTTATGAGGACTTTAGGACTGGCTCAGGAATGGGTGGATACGGCTGCGCCACCTCGTGTCAGGAGAAAGACGCGAGGACCGGCGACCTGCATTGACTGGCGCGTGCGGTTCCCTGAACAGTATGAGGAGTGGCAACGGGGTGGCACGATTGTAGAATCACATGCGCGGGATAGCGAGGACTACTTGCGTCTATATAGGATAAAGTACGTAGAGCGGTTCCAACCCCGGGGATTTGTGGAGGTAGGTTTCCCCTTTTTCTCTTTTCTTCTTTCTCCTTTTTTTGATTTTCTGGTGGAAATGCTGACTCGTATGGCTACAGGATATCCGTGATACGATGATAGTGACTTTACGAACTCACTTGGCAGAGATGGAGCAACGGTTGGGCGATGCCGGCGGAGCTACGAGTGCCTTGGTAGGTGTACAGTGCATTCCTAATTAGAACCACAGATTCTAGATGTTGGCTGCTAATTCACGTGGTCGTAGCATGCTCAGATTGGCGCGGCTTCCCCAGCGATGGGAGTAGGTGGTGCCTCTTCCAGCTTGTGAATTCCTCCCTCAGAACTTGACTTGCTTCATGAGCAACTTGCTCATGCCACGCAGCGTGCTGCGGAGGCAGAAGGGATGCTCTCTATACAGGTACGAGTCTCGGTGTTGAGTTCTCTTTGGTTTACGCCTTATCGCGTATCTGAGATGGTACACTCGGCAGGAAAAGGAGACGGGAGAAGCGCTTGCCCAAGCTGCGCAGAAGGAGGCTAGGATAGCAGAACTGGAGAGGGAACTGCGGCGTGATCCTGATGACGACTCCTCTAGGGATGCCGTGGAACTGAAGATCACTCTCCAGTTGGAGAGGGAAGACCGCGAGAGAGAACGTGCAGAGAAAGAAAGAGACGCAGAGAGAGAAAGAGCCAACATATTGACTGAAAGGGAGGAACGAAGGGCCATGGAGGCCCAACTATTCGAACTCCGAATCAGCCTTGGTCTTGCTGAACAGTGGCTGAGAGATGGTGAGGAGCGCTACCGAAGAGCACGAGAGCGTGGCTTTCGTGTTGGTAGCTTCTCTGCTGCTTCCGTGGATCAACGCCGGGATGTGGGAATAGAAAGGGGAGTACAGAGCGGTAGGAGTACCACTTTTCGTAGTTGGGTAGCACCTTTGAGAGTGTTTTGCCCGGAGAGTAGTGGGACGAGTAATGCAGAGAGAGAGGGCGGAACTTGATGTAATTTTTTTTGGTTTTTTGGAATACAAGGTTCGGTTTGTTTGGTTTTCACCTTTACCTCTGTTGCCTGAATCCCTGCACACATCACAGAAACAAACAAATCAGAATTTCTGTTCTGACTTGGCCCCTTGCTCAATAAGCAAATGGTCACTGTGACTGTCCTTGATAACTGGTCAAGGGGCCAAGCCTTTATTTAACGAAGGCAAGGGAAAGATGCGGTGATGATAAATGCGACAGGCAAGCACACGAATGCAAGCGGTATTTTAAAAAAAGTGAGATGCTGCACGCAAAATGTAAAATTGATTTATTTTTCTTTTTTATATTTGGCATTTTTTTGTTTTATCATAAAAAAGATTTTTTGTTTGCAAATATGTACATTTTCTCTTTTCCATTTTTTTGTTGTTTTTATCATTTCAATTTTTTTCTTGCTAACGCCTGGCAAGCACCCAAATGGCACCTAACCTACGTGAGAACAGGTGTTTCTTACTAACTTCCCAGGTATCCTAAGTGCACATCTAGGTTGATTTGGGGCTCTAGACCCCTCGAATGATGATCTCGCCGGCTAAGACTTACCCTGATGATAATACCGTCATGCCATGCTTAGGTTCCCAGTCGCTTCCGTCCACAGGGATTCACCCAAAAGGTGTTTGAGGTAAGAGATTTACCCGACCCGGGTCTGTTTCCTCACAACTCTAGATGGTATATGATGGAACACCCTGGAACCCTCACGACCAACCGCGCGACGCTAACCCGGAATCAGACGCCGTCGCACCCATACGTGACGCGCTTGCATTGGCCTAAGCCCGAGGTTAAACAAGAAGACATCAAGACGGTAAACAAGGGTCTTGACTAGCCAGAAACAAGGATATCGTCCCTCTGCCAACATGATTTCCCTCTTCTCAAGGATATCTTCTTGCAGGATCTTCCTTGCTATCCTGTCTTTGGTATTTACGTAGGAAGCATCATCAATTGCAGGGGCGTGAAGTTTGTAGATGGAAATGGACTTAAACCATCTTCCTAGAGGGAACCTTATGGATGATGCCAACGAGGCGAGGGCATCGGCGAGAATATTCTGATGACGAGGGACATGAACAAAGATCAGTTTTGTGAACAGTTTGGCAAAGGTAGCAGTGAGTTCTTGGTATGGCTTGAGTTTGGGATCGCGAGTGCAATATTTAGTGAGCACCTGGCGAAGGATGAGTTGACTATCACCTACGACTCACAACTCAGTGATACGAAAAGAATGAGCGAGTTCTAGGCCAGCTAGAAGAGCTTCATATTCGGCTATATTGTTGGTAACTAGAAATTTGAGCTGGTATACCAATGGGAATGTGAGGCCTTCAGGCGACAGGAGGGCGATGCCGATTCCTCTCCCTTGAGAATTCAGAGCTCCATCAAAATATAGTGTCCACATTGGCTCATCTGATTGGTTGACGGACATTTATTCTTCATCTGGAAACTCTGATTGGACGGGATCGAACTTGGGAAGAGGATGGTGAGCGAGATGCTCGGCTATGGCATAGCCTTTAATCACCTTTTGCTGGATGTAGGTGATGTCGAACTGAGAGAGAAAACTTTGCCAGCGTGCTAGCCTATCCGTAAGGACGGCTTTCTCCAGAAGGAATTTGATAGGATTCATTCGAGCAATCAAATGGACCTCATGATCCAAGAAGTAGTGCTTCAATTTCTGCACTACCCAAACGAGGGCAGCACAGGTTTTCTCCATGACGGTGTACTTCTGCTCACAGGGATTGAAAAGTTTGGACAAGTAATAGGTTGCCCGTTCCTTACCTTCTTCATCAGCTTGTGCGAGGACAGCTCCCACGGAGTCATCTAAGACTGAGACGTAAAGGATCAGAGGTTTTTCTGGTTTAGGTGGAATGAGAACAGGTGGACTAGCCAGATATTCCTTCAACCCTTCAAAAGCTTTCTGACATTTAGAATCCCAGTGGAATTCTACTCCTAGCTTGGTCAACTCGTAGAGAGGTCTACACCTTTGTGAATGTTGGGACACAAACCGACGAATAAACTGCAACCTCCCGATTAAACCTCGGACTTCCCACAAATTCATGGGAGGTGGCATATCCCTGATGGCCTTGGCTTTGTCGGGATCTATCTCAATCCCTCTCTTACTCACAATGAACCTCAGCAATTTACCCGATGACACACCAAACACACACTTTTTCGGGTTCATTTTCAATTCGAACTCCCTTGACCTCTGCAAGACCTTAGCCAAAACTTCTGGAAGTTCCATCCTGGTCCTTGATTTCACCAATAAGTCATCCACATACACTTCCAGATATATGTGCATCATGTCATGAAATATGGCCATCATCGCTCTTTGGTAAGTAGCTCCAGCATTCTTTAATCCGAACGGCATGACCACGTAACAATATGTTCTCCAAGGGGTAGTGAATGACGTCTTTTCCTGATCCTCTTCTGCCAAACGAATTTGATTATATCCTGAAAATCCATCCATGAATGAGAGGGTCTCATATCCTGCTGTGTTATCGATCAACACTTCAATGTGAGGCAAGAGAAAATCATCTTTTGGACACGCGCGGTTAAGGTCCCGGAAGTCGATACAAATCCTGACTTTCCCATCTTTTTTCATGACCGGGATAATGTTCGCCACCCATTGAGGATAAAGAACGACTCTAATGAACCTGGCTTTGTGGAGCTTATCGACCTCTTCTTTCATTTTCAAAGCCATCTGAGGGTGGAAACGCCTTAACCTTTGTTTTACCGAGACGGACCCTGGTTTTAGGGTTAAACGGTGTTCGACCAAGGTTGAATCTAGCCCCGGCATATCCTCGTAGCTCCATGCAAACGTGTCCTTATATTCCTTGAGAACTTTAATTAATGCCTCTTCTTCAGAGGGTGGTAGGTTGTCACTTATGAGGATGATCCTAGGGTCTTCCTCTGTTCCCAAGTTGACTTCTTTGGTGGATTCTTCTACGGCGGTTGACGGCTCGTCGAATCTCCTCATTCCACTAGCGTATGCGCCCGCCGCATCCTCATATTCTTCACCCTCATCTTCAGTGGGGTATTCTTCATCCGTGATCTCGTAGACTCCATACCCTTCATCAAATGCATAGTCGCCCTCACATTCTATTTTCGGTAGCTGGATGGGATTTTCTAACAACTGGGGGATGGCAAGAAGGGCCTGACACCTGGCGGCCAAATCCAGAAGGAATCGACGAGAGATCTGCCTACCCTTGGATTTCTTCCTAGGTACTACCCTTGGCCTATCATTCCTAGATTGACTGACAATATTTACAGAAGAAGAGGAAGACGAAGAGGATGGTGTAGAATGTACAGGAGAAGACCCCTCAGAGGATGGGTAGAAAAGGTCACTCATCGGACCTTGGACGGGTGGTCCGCAAGGGGGGACGCACCCGTGGGAGATGTAGGAGGTTTCCTCAACGAAGATGTGTTGTTGGGGAGTTTGAAAATTGACGTTTTTTTTGTTTTTAATTTTTGATGACAAAACAGTGAAAAGAAATCGGAGGAGAAAGAAAAGTGGTTATGGCTAGAGGATTGGGAGGCTCGTAGAGCAGATCATGATTGAAAGCCTGGCGCGGGTTGAGAAGCCCGCGTAGGTATGTAAGCAGAGAAGGGGACCTGTGAAGATCATCAGACAATTGTCTGGCCCAGGAAGAAGATATCAGCAAAGGCTGAGACGAGTGGATGGAGAAGATGGCGGCTAATGAGCCGTCGACGGCAATGTTGAGGACGGATGAAGATCCATCGATGACAGGGTCCTTCTGGCGAGGACGAGGATAGTTTGGAACCTTGGCAAAAGTGGTAATATTCTCTGGTATTCCGGAGATCAATGGTGGTCCTTCAAGCTGCGGAGACGAGAACATCCTTTCCAGTGCAACGGAAATGTCCCGTACGTCGAACCATTTGTTCCACTCGCATTCCGGATCTTTGATCTTGCCTCTTTTGGTGATCCTCGGACATTTTTCAGCCAAATATACAGCATGTGATCCCCCATATGCTTCTCATGGGTAATCTCCCATCTGAACAACGGGCCCTCTGTTGAAGTGGTTTGATAGAGTCCATGTGAGGGGCTTCCAATCCGCCTTGAATGGTCCTTTGAAGCCTAGGCCAAACCTACGGTTCGGCCTAAATTCCTTTGGCGGTTTGAGCATACCCTGTAATTGTGTGCCCAGACCTTTACCCTGTTGATAGCCGATGTTCCTCATAATCTCCCAACCTTTGGAGTGAAAAGGGAGACATGATGTTGCGGTTGTCCTGACCGGCTCCTTTGGTGCTAGTGGAACGTGAGATAGATCACGCACGTCCAGCAATGACAATATCGGCCGATGAGATGGCCACACAGAGGGCAGAGAGGTGTTGATAGCATCTGTTGTGCCCCTGGCCCCTGTGGCTTGTGGTTTTGATGATTGGCTCTAGGGGTTTGTGATGATTGGTTTTAATGTGAGCTAATCACTGTGAGTCACCATGGTTTTATTCAGTCATTCTTATATTCAGTCTGTCATTCAAATGTTCATTCAGTCTCCCATATGTTCAGTCAGTTTATCTGCTTACACTATGAGTCATTGCATTTGAAGTTCAGACTGATTATCTGCTACATAAAGCATTGATATGCATTAATAGAATCTACACATTTGCATCAGGCAGCAAGTGTGTACAACGCCCTGTGTAGGCACGACAAGTCCATACACTGGTTGTACATTGCACAGCTGCAGGCACTTCTAAGTCTACACATCGTGTAGCTTGCTGGCATAGTCTGTACACTCATCTGTTTGCATGTGTCACCAAGTCCACACATTGCATCATGTGTTTCTTCATTTGATTGAGTCTATACATTGTCCTAGGCTAAGTGTGTACAGCATCTCATTCATGCTTTGATTAATGAAGTCTGTACATCAGTCTTCACTTTCTAAGTCTGTACAGCCGTTGGGTTTGGACTCAGAGTCTGTACACTCGATTTGCCCTTGAATTGGTTAAGTGTGTACATTGAGCGTCTCACTTAGCGTCTAAGGCAAAGTCTACACGTTGCTACAGTAACGAAAGTCTATACATCCGATTGTGCTGTCTCTTAGCCATCGTCTCACATTCTTCAAGTCTAGACATTGCACTGTTGCATCCATCGTCTTGGCCAGCGTCTCATACAAAGTCCATACATTACATTCAAAGTCTATACAGTCTGTTGCAGTGTTACACTATATGCTTCACTCTAAGTCTACACACTCATGAGTGTATCATCAAGTCCATACACTGGCCTTGAGCTGAGCAAGTCCATACATTGGCTGTTGTCCCTCAGAGTCTGTACATCGCAGTGAGTTGAAGGTTGACTAAGTCTGTACAGCCGTTGGCTTCTTATGAGAAGTCCATACATTGAGTAAAGTATGTACAGAGTTTGCATTGCATCTCATGAAGTCTACACATTAGTAAAGCTAGTGCATGCATTGTTCATCACCTGCCTTGTTCACTGCGTCGACGCTGACACTGGATGCGTTGACGCATTGGCCTGTTGCCAAGGGCGTAAGCATCTCGCCTGAGGAGCTGAGGCGACGCTGCACGATGGAAGCGTTGACGCCTTGTGCTGATGTTCAAAGGTCTGTTGATCAACATCAAGTCTGTACAGCATGAAGTCTGTACATTGGTTTTGTTTTGAACAGAACACCTAAGTCTATGCATTGCTGAATGTTATTCAAGTCTGAACAGCGGATGTCTTCATGTATGAAGTCTATACAATGCATGCTCACATAACTAACTCTATACACTCGATTGTTAGATCCTCAACTATATACATTGGTTGAGTCTATACACTGAGATCTCATGAAGAGTTGCAAATCTATACACTCCCTCACTCTGTACACACTTGCTATATTGATCTCTGAAGTCTATACAATGCTTCACGTTAACACTAAGTCTATACACTTCATTATTGTTGCTGAAGGGAACAGGGTCGACGCCTGAAGCTTAAAGCGTCCACGCATCAGTAGACGAAGCTTTCACGATGTCTTCTATTGCGTTAACGCCACAAGCAAGTAGCGTCGACGCAGCAGTTAAAGAAGCAGAGACTCTTACAAGCGACGAAGCTTTCACGATATCTTCCACTGCGTCAACGCCATCAACAAGCAGCGTCGACGCAACGGCTTAAGAGACGCCAGTATACAAATGTACGTGTCTTCAATGCATCAACGCAACATGCTGATAACGTCGATGCCGCACGCCCATCTGTTAAAGACTTGATCACTGGACTACCGATACCGTTGCGTCAACGCAGCAGGCTGATGGAGTTGACGCAGCGGTTAAAAAGGTTGAAGATCTCTGATGGCTGCGTCAACTCTTTGGAGCAAGTGAGTTGACGCCATCTAACTCCAGTTGCTGAGCGTACTGGTGCTGGGCACGTGATCCGAGGATAAGGAGAGTGCCCAGATGAGGACACGTGTTGCTGGATGCTGCCACGTGGTCCGAATTCTTAGGGCGTGAACTGTGGAAGCCACACGTGCCCTACTGCTGCTGCTGCTGGTGGTATATAATGGAGCCTTCGTGTTCAGATGAAGGTTGATCGAAGAAAAAGCCTGGAGAGCAGAAAAGCCCTTCGATCTAGAAAAAGAAAAGAAGAAGAAAAGAAGAAGAAGAAGAAAGAGAGAGATCGATCGATCGAAGCCTTGAGGGCAATAAAAGAAGAGCAGAAGTGCTGGGAGTTCGATCCAGTACAAGAGAACAAGATCAGTATAAGAGGGCTGATCGAGACAGTGAGTGAAGAAGAAGAAGTGCAGCAGAGAGTGAAAGAGGAAGAGAGCAGCAGAAGAAGGAAAAGAGAAAGAGAGAGCTCGTGAGGACTGAAAGAAAAGGGAAAGACAGTGAGAGAGAAAAGGAGAGCAGAGAAGAGAAAGAGAGATCGTGAGTTGAGAAGAAGAAGAAGAGAAGTAGCAGAAGAAGTTCCTACTGGACCGTGGATCAGATCCAGGCCAGTCAGCTCCGTTGAGAGCCACATTGTGCATTTCATCTTTTACAGCTTTCTGATTGCTGTGTTATTTTCCTTTATTATTTTTCCTTTGTTTTCTGATTATCTCTGTTCTTCCGATTGCCCTGTTGGGGATCGGGTTCCTCCTGTTGGTTCAGGAGAAGGGAGATCTGATCTCCGGGTTGCAAGTGACAGGTTGTCACTTGTGGGTTGCCCTCTGGTTAGAGGAAGGGAGGCTAGTCCTCCGGTTCTGGGCTTGTGGTTGCAAGTCCAGTGGTCCCTCCTGGTCTGGAGGAAGAGAGGTCTTCGACCTCTAGTTTCCAAGTGGCTGGGAGTCACTTGGGTGTCCCTCCGGTTGGGAGGAAGAGGGGAGGATGTTCCCCTGGTCAAGCTGTGTGGCAACAACTATTTGCAGACTGAGTCTGCTTGGTTCTAGCATTTTCTAGTGAAGCCTCACTCCGGTTGGGAGTGAGGGGTGGATGTAGGTCTGTGGACCGAACCACCTAAAAATCTCTTGTGTAGTGGTTTGATTGTTTGCTTTGCTTCCGCTAGATGCTTGAATAGGCGCGCTCCAAGTGTTTGTGTTTGAGTTGAATCGAATTGGTTCTATTCTGTGTCTATCTCTAGCATCCAAGTTTTTATTTGGGCATAATTTGTAGAGGGATACATTCACCCCCCCTCTGTATCCGGACCTAGCACCTTAACAGTTGGTATCAGAGCCATCTCTGACTTCCAGATCCAACGATCTGCAGAGGATCCTGCTGATTTGATTTCATGCTTTACAGTTCCAGTGTGGTGCATTCTTCTGATATCGCTTTCTAGCTCATTGATCTGAGTCTATTCGATTGCTTTATAATGGCATCTTCTGCAGTTTTTAATGGTTCTAACTTCAAGAATGGTCACGCAGTCTATGTGGTTTTATAAACTCTATAGATCCAAAACTGTGGGTTCTCGTTGAATATGGTCCACATATTTTGCCTCTAGAGAAGAATAAATGGTCCCAGAAGGATAAACAACTGAACAGTGAGAATATAAGAGTTCGGGACATTCTGAAGAATGCTGTAGATGCTAATGTCATTTCCTCTATTCTTACATGTAGGACTGCGAAGGAAATCTGGGATTCAGTGATCACATTTCATGAGAACCAGAAATATCTAACGGCAAGAGGAAGCACTTCAAGCAATGAAGAAGAAGACCAGGTAAATTCTGAATCTGATTCTGACAAAATGACTTTTCATGATTTAAAGGAAATGTATGCTGAATTGTATGAAAAATATAGAAAAGTAAAATCTGAAAATAAAAGACTTAAGAAAAAGATTGATCAAAATTGTTCTGATTTATCATGTGAAAATTGCTCAAAATTGAAACAATCTCATGATGGTTATCTGATTGATATTCAGAACTATAAGAAGCAATTGGAAGAAGCTGGAAATACAGGCTCAGAAATGAATCAACTGAAGCTTGAAAATGAAAAGGCTAAAAGGCTCCAACAAGAAAATCAAGCTGAACTTGACAAGCATAAAGAACACATTTTTGTGCTGAAAAACAAAAATAATGAACTTACTGATAAAATTTTTGAACTAGAGAATGAGCTGAATTCACTAGGAAAAGATCAAATCCTAATTGATGAACTGGTTCAGAATGAACAAATAAGAAAGGAAAATGAAGAGCTGAAGCTACTGAACTCTGCTATGTCTGAGAAGCTTTTAATGCTTGATAAGGAAATTCAAGTTGAGAATGAATTGAAACTGAAACAGGAACTAGAAATTGTTAAAAATTTCAATGATGTCAAGCAGAGACAAATTATCTCATGTGAGGAAGACTTGACTAATTCAGAACTCAAAATTTGTTCTCTGCAATCTGAAATAAGTAAACTTGTTCGTTCCATGTCTAAATCTACCAAGGGAAAAGAGAAAATGAATGTTCCTTTGTGTGATAACACCACTAAATCAAGTGGAGAGCAAGGATGCAAATCCCAAATTGAAAAATATGTTAAGAAAAAGTTGTACACTACTTTTGTTCGCAGCTCTGACATTGCAAGCTGCTCTGGGCCTCCTAAAACATTTACATCATCTGTTTTCCAATTCAAGACCCAGGAAAATGAAGAACAAATAAAAGTTGTGAACAAGGGTAAACAAATGAGCAAAAATGGTAAGAAAAATAAGGATAAACATGTCCCTACTTGTGTCTTTAAATCTGCTACCTATACTGTTGAGTCTTGTTGAATCTTTACATGTTTTGATGATGACAACACTATAAGTCTTAGTGGTCTTCAAAAATTATGTCTATGTGAAAATTTAACAAAAATATTTTTCTGTGAAAATGAACAAAGAACATGTTTGTTGAAGAATGAACCTTCATTTCACTTCAGGTATTTTTCAGGGACTGTATTCGTGTTGATTGGCACTTCGTCATGTTTGTATATAACACCTCGTGTTGAACTGTTTGTCTTCGTGTCGCTTTAGTTTAAGTACTGTTTGTATTTCCAACACGCCGTGTCGTCTTCTCTTACCACGTGTTGTTTCTATTTACAGTTCGTGTCATTTTCCTCTGAAGTGTTTGATTTGATTCAGTGACATTTTCGTGTCATTTGATCTTTACTTCGTGTTGTTTTCATCGTCTTCGTATCATTCTCCGTGTAGTGTGTGGTTCTGTCAAAGTTCACTTCATGTCACTTACTGTTGTTCTTCGAGTCGTCTTTATCTTGGTCTCACTGTTTCGACTTCGTGTCGTTGTCAGTTCGCGTCTGTCTTAAGTTGAAACCACACTTCGTGTTGGTTTCTGTTTTGATGAACTTCGAGTCGTTTCCCAGTGAACCCCGTGTTGTTTTGTCCTCCTGCGTCATCCTTGTTTTCACTCCGTGTCTATTTTCTGTTCTCATCATACTTAGTGTTGTTTTTCATTTCATGTCAACTTCACTTCGTGTTGTTTCCAACCCGTGTCGATTACCGTTTTGACTTCGTGTTGTTTTCAACTCGTGTCGATTACTGTTTCGACTTCATGTTGTTTTCAGTATGTGTCAATTTTGTCTTCGTGTCGTTTTTATCTCGTGTCGTGTTACCCCGTGTCATTTACTGTTTCGACTTCGTGTCGTTATCAGTCCGTGTCTCTCTTATGTTGAAATCACACCTCGTGCTGATCACTGTTCTGTCTTCGTGTTGTTTCTTTGTATTCTGTCTTCTTGTTGATCTTTCGTTATTTAGACTTCGTGTCTTTATCACATTGACCACACTCCGTGTCGCTTCTCCTCTCATAACTTCGTGTCGTGTTTTCTACACCTCGTGTCATTGTCTCCTTGTGTCTTCACCTCGTGTTGTTTTCGTCTCTTTGTGTCGGGTTTGTTCTAGTGCGTACAGGACATCGCAGCACTTCATGTTGCTTCCTGTTTCACTTTCGTGTCATTTATCTTGTTGTATCTTCGTGTCGTTTTTATTCTTCCTAGTCCTCGTGTCTTTCTTGTATTGAAACCATACTTAGTGTTGGTTTCTGTTCTTGTCTTCGTGTCTTTGCGTTGTTTTTCTGTCTACCTCGTAAAGTTCTCTTAGTAATGTTCATTGTGTCACCACCTTATCTCGTGTCGTTCTCTGTTTAGTACCTCTTGTCGTGTCCACTAACCTCATGCAGTTCTAGTTCTTATGACACTCAATACTAATGGCTCTTATCTCGTTGCAGGTCCGAGGAAGAACATTCACTAGTGTCTGGGTGCACATGATCCGATGCTGAAGGAACAAATACAAAGAGGGCACGTGGCAGGAAGGTTCTAGGATCGAGCGTGGGAGGCACACGCGTTCAGTGCCCTATCCATCTGCTGCGGCTATAAAGAAAAACCTTCGCCCACCGATGAAGGCTGATCAGAGCTAAGAAAGAAAAGGCAGTGTTACAGAGAGCTCGATCCAGCAGAAGAAGAAAAAGAAAAGAGTGAGAGATAGTGATCGTGTGAAAGAGGAAGAGAGTTTAAGAGAAAGAAAGTTAGAGAGAGAGTGAATGAGAGAGTTCGTGGAGAAGAAGAAAGAAGCTTACCTGAAGATCTGTCTTCACTGGACCGTGGATCAAATCCAGGCCAGTCAGCTCTGTTGAGAGCCAAATTGTGCATCTCGTGTTTCAGCTTCTGTTTGCTGAAGTTATTTTTCATTTATTATCTTTACTTTGTTTTCTGGTTTGCTGTGCTTTTCGATCCTCTGGTCTGAGGTCGGGTTCCCTCCGGTTAGGAGGAAGGGAGATCTGATCTCCAATTGCAAGTAGCTGGGAGCTACTTGTGGGTTCCCTCCGGTTTGGAGGAAGGGAGACTTGTCTCCGGTTCTGGGCTTGTGGATTTAAGTCCAGAGGTTCCCTCCAGTTTGGAGGAAGAGGGGAGGTTGTTCCCCTGGTCAAGCTGTGTGGCAGCAATTGTTTGCAGACTGAGTCTGCTTGGTTCTAGCGTGTGCTAGTGAAGCCTCACTCCGGTTGGGAGTGAGGGGTGGATGTAGGTCTGAAGGACCGAACCACCTAAAAAATCTTTTGAGCAGTGGCTTGATTGTTTGGTTTGCTTCCGCTAGATGCTTGAATAGGTGCGCTCAATGGGTTTGTATTTGAGTAGAATAGAATTGGTTCTATTCTGTTTCCTTATCTAGCATCCGTTTTTTTTTTAAATTTGGCCATTATTCGTAGAAGGATTCATTCACCCCCCCTCTGTATCCGGGCCAAGCACCCTAACAGTTGGTATCAGAGCAGGTGTCTGCTTACAAGGTCCAGCGACCTGCAGATCGATCTTGCTATCTTAGGTGCTTATTTCCTTTTAGTGCATCAATATTCTTGTGCGTTAATCTGTGTGTTCTCATGGCCCATCCACCAATCTTCAGTGGTACGCATTTTGATGCATGGTTCGCTGTTTTGAAGAATTATGTTAAATCTGTGAATCCAGACCTGTGGAAAGTAATTTCACATGGTCCTCATGAACTACCTAGAAAAAAGTCCAAATGGACTGACAGTCACAAATCCATGCATGAAGAAAATCAGATAGCAATAAATTTAATGGAGGCAGCTACTGATAGAGCTTTTCATTCATGTTTCTCTGAATCCAGTTCTGCTAAAGATATTTTGGATGCACTGAAGCGAACTCAGGAGATAGATGTGGACAGATGCATGATGGCCAACAGAAGAAATCAAAGTGCCAGCGATCAAGGCAGCAATCAAACTAATGAAGATGATGATGATGAGGTAAATATCTTCGAGAATTTCTCTCTAGAAGATTGGGAGAATACATATGCTGAATTATTTGAATCTCATGAACTGTTAAGAAAACAGTATAAAAAGTTGAAAAAGAATATTCGGGTAGATAGTTCTAGCTCTCCATGTAAAAATTGTTCAAATACGAAGAAATCTCATGATGCATGTCTGTCTGATAATCATATGTATAAAAACCAGAATGCAGAACTGAAGAAGGAACTTGAATGTGTTCACTCTGAGCTGAACAATTTAAAATCTGAAGATGACTTCCTCAGAAAGCTCTCTAAAGAAAATGATGAACAACTAAAGAAACTTAACCGAGAGAATGAGTTGCTGATTGAAAATTTTAATGCCATAAAATCTGTGAACGTGGAATTATAGAAAGACTTTGAAAAACAACAAAAGGATTTGAGGGAGTTTGAAGCTAGGAGAGAAACCATGGTTAACTCAGAAGATCAGCTTCTAATAAATGAGTTAATTCAAAATGATAAGCTTAAAGAAGAAGTTGAAAAATTAAAACTGTTAAACAGTGCCATGTCTGAAAGACTTCTCACATTGGAAAAAGGGAAAGCTAACTGTACAAACGAGACTGAAGAGGTAGATGAGCTAAGAAAGGAAATTGAAGAATACAAAACAGCTAACAAGGTTTTGAATGAAGCTGTCAATTGTAGTGAACAAGAGATCACTAGTTATGAAATACACATTGCATCTCTTGAAAATGAAATTCAGGATTTGAAAGCTTCCTTGTCTAAATTTGTTGATGGGCAGAAAAACCTAGACAAGCTGCTAGGTGTAAAAGTCAATGTCAAAAAGGAAGGGTTGGGCTACAATAATCTCAATAAGAAGGCCTTGCAGAACAAAGTAATGACATCCTTTGTAAATACTTCAAATGTAGCCACTACATCAAAAGACAAACAGCCCATTGTTCAGAAAATACTGGGAACAAAGATTAACTTTAACAAGGAAGGACTGGGTTACAGTCCAGTCATGAGGAAGGTTGATGGAGCCAACCTGAAAACTGTCTTTCTCAAATCCTCTGAACAGGAAAAGCCTTCTATCTCATCTCCACCTCAGTATAAGGCTAAGAAAACAGAAAAACAAAATAAAAATCATAAAACATCAGAAATTCAAAGGAACAATCTGCATGCTAAAAACTCATCAGATAAATGCCACGTTTTAAAGAAATCAAATGGCTCATGTCATTACTGTGGTAAGTATGGACATCTTATGAGTAACTGCTTTGTGATGGAAAAAGATGACAATAAGCATGTTAGAAAATCTGTGTCTGGTCAGAAAAAGAATGTCATATGTTCTAATTGTGATAAAGTAGGACACACTACTGCTCATTGTTGGTTTGCAAGTAGTAAGGAAAAATCATGTTCATATCATACAAAACACTTTGCAAATCAGCATGCCTTTAACAAGTACCAGCACATTATATGTTTTAATTGCAACAAAATTGGTCACAAGGCCTCTGAATGCTGGTCAGGTTCTTTTAGAAGAAATTCTCTAGTTTGCTCTCACTGTAGAAAGTATGGCCACACAGTCAAGGACTGTTGGCATATTCAGGATAGAAATATGAATTTCAAACATGCCAAATTCCCTGTAAAAGAATCAGCAAAACCTTCATGTCATCACTATGGGAAGCCAGGTCACAGGGCTGCAACCTGTTGGCTGGCAGGATATCAAGACCAAACCAGTTTTGGTAAACAGAAATTTTACCCTGTTAACAGAAAATCTCATGTGTATGCACATAGAATTCATGCTAATAAGAATGTGCATAAATCAGATCTTAAAACTACTCCTGGAAATGTGCTAAGAAAACTTGCTAAACATAATAATGTCATGTCAGGACCCAAGACCTCTTGGGTACTTGTTTGTGCAAAATAAACCTTGTTTTGCAGGTGTGCCTTGGGACTGAAATAAAAGGGGTAATGATCCAAGGCACTCAAGAATGAAAACCCCATTCTCACAATTTTCAGGTAATCTCTCTACATGTCCCATTTTGAAACTTACTGCATATCTGGTTTGATGCATTCTTGCATATCTTGCTATTAGTTTCATCTAGTGCATGCATATTGAATCTGGTCTTGCATATTCATTCATCATCTGCAAGTTGCATTATTTTCTAAAGCATGCACTCTGAAATTTCTGAAATCTTTAACTGAAAGCGAATGCTGGTTGAAAACTGTATGTTGCATAATTCTTTCGTGGCATACACTGCATTCATTAAATAATTAACACTTCCAAGAGTCGTGTGTGAGATGTCCTTGAGTGGGCTGAAGAGGAGCTTGTCAGGCTATTTGGTTTCTGAAGATTTTTGTCAGCCGATGCAGTTAAAGTGGTTTTAAGATCAGTCATCTCAAGAGGTTGCAGTCTGTTGCCCAAGAGTTTCTCTGGATGTGAGACAGAACTACTTCAAAATACTATATTTGGATATGTCCTTAGTGCCTAATGTCTTGAGTGATCTCTCACTTGTTGGCTTGCTGATAGGAGTGCTGCTCATCTCATTTCATCTTTCTCTATTCAATCAGCCACCTCATTATCTCTCACCTCTCACTATTGGTTCAGATTCTCTCTCGAAGAAATTGTGGTTTCAGTCTTCTTACTCTTATCAGATAAAATCTGTATACCTTAAACCACCCTATATCAAGTGTAACAATCTACACCTGTTAATAAAGAATTTCAATGTTTGGGGGTTATATTTGGTCCTTGATCCTTCTAAGTTATCTTCTCAAGTGTTGGTCAACATATTATAAAACTTCCTGTTAAATGAGAAAAACTTATTGAGGATCTCGACTTAACTGAAACTTATGTAAAGAGAGCTCTGAGATAAAATTGTGTTAAGATTTCTTTTTGTCTAAAATCATGAGAAGTGCTTCCAGGGAATACGCCATTATTTGTGGCAGAGCAATGGCTTTTGTGGAGAAATAGACACTCTAGATCAATGAAGTCCAGAGTCTCTGTCATGATACAATTAGCTATCTCTGTGTAGATATGTTAAAATAAAAAAAAAATCCTCAAAAGAAAAATATCATTGGCATTAAGGTAGTTCGTCCTGAGTAACCAGGGTTTCTGGTGTCTGATAAACATGTCTCCTTGTGTAAAAAGGGACTATTATACCTTGTGTTCAACAAATTGGTTGACCCTGTATGGCTTCTCGTCCATTAAATGAAGAAATGAAATCTACTTGACTTTGTTGTGTTATTTCGTTGCTTGACAAACATAAGGTGCAATTTAATCGTGTCTCTCTCTAGGTTAAGCAACTTTAACAGCTAATTTTGTGATTATGCTGATTTAATATCTTGAGTTAACTGACCTTAGTTTTTGGAAGAATATAACCCGTCCACATATTGAAGGGCTAACTTTAATATGGTGTAGCTGCGTTACATCCGAACTAAGGGTATTTTGGGTATTTACAGAAAAAAGTGTGATAAGAGTAAAAAGCTACTCGACAACACCTTTTTTGTTTCTCACGCCTTCAACCTCAAACCCTTTATTTCCCCTTGCCGCTTCCTATTCATCCTCGTGCCGCTCCACCTTGAGCGTCTTCTTCAAACCCATCTCCATCTCTTCCCGCTCACCTTCTTCCCCCCACAGAGGTCTATTCCTCTCTTCAGTCTAGCATCGCGTCCAATAGCAGCCTGCAAGAGAGAGTTGATACTCTGGAAGTTCCGGCAGATGGATCAGCAAAGGTCAGCAGCTCCGGGTGACAGGAAGAGGAAGGGAAAAGAAATTGTTGAAGAGCCCTCATCTAAGCAACAGAGATGTCTTGTGCCAGAACCTGCTGCGGAAGTATCTTCCGAACAAGGTACCAGGATGTCTCAGTCTACCGTGTTTGTAGAAAGTGGAAAAATCATTCCTCCTAGATTAATAGATTTCGGAGATGAAACTTTGGTCTCGAAGTTCCCAGAACTGTTAAGAATCTTTGAGTTTCAGGAGTGGAGAGATTTCTTAGAAAATCACCGTGTCTATTACCCTAGGCCGGTAATGGAATTTTATAATAACTTGTCTTTGAGCCGAGACAAGTCTGCCTTATTATCATCTGTTAAAGGGGTCGAGTTAACTGTTACATGTGAGTCCCTCCACAAAGCCCTCGGTGTTCCAGATAAAGGGGAGGTAGAGGGAAGCTTTCGATACAGTCTCCATGAAGCTTTCTCAGTCATTACTGGTAAACCCAGTAATATTCATGATAAGGGGCAGTTAAAGCTAAAAGCTTATCAGACATCGTCATTTCCTCCTCTTCACAAGCTCCTTCAGAATGTCATCGCTTCCATTATCACTCCACAGACTGGGGCTAGAGGAAGAATTACAGACACACAGAGATTTCTACTGTTTTGTCTGATTCAAAATGTAAAGATTTGTCTGCCAGAGATTATTTTTTCGGTCATGAAGGGATGCATTGGATCCAAGAGACATCTTCCCTATGCCGCCCATCTGACTGAGATATTCAAGCACTCTGAGATTTGCTTGGATGGAGAGGCCGCATCAGAAGTGAAGGCCAGAAACATTTTTAATATGAACTTTGTTTCAGTATTCTTGGGGTTAGAGGACTCCTCTATGGTGGGACAAGCTAAGGTCCAAAAGGCCAGGGAATCACAATCTCAGGGGGAGCATTTAGAAGAATTTCAAGTCTTAGCCCAAGCTGGTGAGCAATTGGTTTCTGAGATTGCTCAACAGGAAACACCAGCTGAACCACCAGTGTCTACCTTGCCAGCTGCACCCATCGAAGTACCCTTCTCATTTCAGAGGCTAGTTGAGGCTGCATCTGAGGACATCAGATTGTCTGACGAAAGCATTCAAACAGATCTAGATGCAACCATTGATGGGCTATTTGATTCGTTTGGGAAGACATCTGAAGAGGCAATAGTGCCTGAAGAACAGCCAGCTAAAGAGCAAGACAGTACTGATCAAGATCTTGCTGTTCTTGTTAATGAAATTTTAAGGGAAACTGTTGAGCGAAGCTTGGAAGAGGCTACCGACTTGGTCGTTTCTGAAAGTCTTGAGCAGGCCTTTGTTGACAGACCTACTGATCAGGAACTCATGGAAGATAGAGAAAAGGTTCCTGTCATAGAACTAGATACAGAATCTTCAAGTGAAGAAGAGGAACCTGAAGATGTATTCCCTCAGAAAGAAACTCAAGCTGAAGATGAAGTTCAGGTCCCAGCTGAGAGCAGTCAAATGCCAGTACAAGAGGAAGCAGCTGAGAGAACTGCACCTGGCAGTGAATTTTTTGGTACACCTCTAGGTCCACCTAGACTCTTATCTGTAGAGGCACCCAACATTGAATCTACTCGGGCGCCCAACATTGAAGAGCTTCTCATAAACCTGACTCAGCAGATGCAAAAACAAGACAAGAAATTAGATGATCTGCTTACATTTGTCACTCTCAACATTAATCAGGTACATACCAGATTACTGAAGCTTGAGATATCTCTCCTCACTGAATGGAGACGATTCCTTCTAAACAAAAGGGCTTCAGATGATGCAATCAAATCCTTGATGGAAGGATTACAGGAGATTTGTTCAAAAATTGCAAAAGCTCTGAGAGAGTCACATGATGTTAATATTTCCTCCTTCAAAATGTCTTCTACCATAATAGATCATTGCTATGAGATCAGAACAGCTTTGGAATTGTTGAAGAAGTCTTCAAGTGCCCTAGGTCCAGGCATTCAGAAAATCTATGATAAGTTGGTCGCCTTCATATCAGAAATGACAACTCTGACTGACAGATATGAAACTGTCAGTGTTCACCAAGACGACATTATTTCTGAAGTGGCAAATGTCAGAAGCACTGTGGCGTATTGGCTTGCTGAGCTATCAAATGATTTAAAGGAATTTCAGTCTATCTTGGGTTCAACACCTGGTCACGCCTCTTCCAGCAGAACTCCACCTCAAGAACATTCTTCTGCTTCTCCAAGGGGGAGACCACCTCAAGGCAGGACGCGTGGCCCCTCTAGCAGACAAGCCAGATACTTTTCTTGAAAAGTCGATGCTCTGTATTTTGTTACCCTTTTGAGGCCTTCTCCCTCAGACTCTTGGACAAATTAACTTAACTCATATCATTTGCGTTGTTGCATTCTTCTTGTTTTCATTTTTTTTGATGATGTCAAAGGGGGAGAAATCAGGAAAAATGTTTGTGATATTTGTGATATTCATTGCGAATGGCTATTTAGTGTTTTTTCCTTCTCTGCAAAGACTCAAGACTCATAGTGTTGCCATCCATCAAAAAGGGGGAGATTGTTGAGTCTTGTTGAATCTTTACATGTTTTGATGATGACAACACTATAAGTCTTAGTGGTCTTCAAAAATTATGTCTATGTGAAAATTTAACAAAAATATTTTTATGTGAAAATGAACAAAGAACATGTTTGTTGAAGAATGAACCTTCATTTCACTTCAGGTATTTTTCAGGGACTGTATTCGTGTTGATTGGCACTTCGTCATGTTTGTATATAACACCTCGTGTTGAACTGTTTGTCTTCGTGTCGCTTTAGTTTAAGTACTGTTTGTATTTCCAACACGCCGTGTCGTCTTCTCTTACCACGTGTTGTTTCTATTTACAGTTCGTGTCGTTTTCCTCTGAAGTGTTTGATTTGATTCAGTGACATTTTCGTGTCATTTGATCTTTACTTCGTGTTGTTTTCATCGTCTTCGTATCATTCTCCGTGTAGTGTGTGGTTCTGTCATAGTTCACTTTGTGTCACTTACTGTTGTTCTTCGAGTCGTCTTTATCTTGGTCTCACTGTTTCGACTTCGTGTCGTTGTCAGTTCGCGTCTGTCTTAAGTTGAAACCACACTTCGTGTTGGTTTCTGTTTTGATGAACTTTGAGTCGTTTCCCAGTGAACCCCGTGTTGTTTTGTCCTCTTGCGTCATCCATGTTTTCACTCCGTGTCTATTTTCTGTTCTCATCATACTTAGTGTTATTTTTCATTTCATGTCAACTTCACTTCGTGTTGTTTCCAACCCGTGTCGATTACCGTTTTGACTTCGTGTTGTTTTCAACTCGTGTCGATTATTGTTTCGACTTCATGTTGTTTTCAGTATGTGTCAATTTTGTCTTCGTGTCGTCTTTATCTCGTGTCGTGTTACCCCGTGTCATTTACTGTTTCGACTTCGTGTCGTTATCAGTCCGTGTCTCTCTTATGTTGAAATCACACCTCGTGCTGATCACTGTTCTGTCTTCGTGTTGTTTCTTTGTATTCTGTCTTCTTGTTGATCTTTCGTTATTTAGACTTCGTGTCTTTATCACATTGACCACACTCCGTGTCGCTTCTCCTCTCATAACTTCGTGTCGTGTTTTCTACACCTCGTGTCGTTGTCTCCTTGTGTCTTCACCTCGTGTTGTTTTCGTCTCTTTGTGTCGGGTTTGTTCTAGTGCGTACAGGACATCGCAGCACTTCATGTTGCTTCCTGTTTCACTTTCGTGTCATTTGTCTTGTTGTATCTTTGTGTCGTTTTTATTCTTCCTAGTCCTCGTGTCTTTCTTGTATTGAAACCATACTTAGTGTTGGTTTCTGTTCTTGTCTTCGTGTCTTTGCGTTGTTTTTCTGTCTACCTCGTAAAGTTCTCTTAGTAATGTTCATTGTGTCACCACCTTATCTCGTGTCGTTCTCTGTTTAGTACCTCTTGTCGTGTCCACTAACCTCATGCAGTTCTAGTTCTTATGACACTCAATATTAATGGCTCTTATCTCGTTGCAGGTCCGAGGAAGAACATTCACTAGTGTCTGGGTGCACATGATCCGATGCTGAAGGAACAAATACAAAGAGGGCACGTGGCAGGAAGGTTCTAGGATCGAGCGTGGGAGGCACACGCGTTCAGTGCCCTATCCATCTGCTGCGGCTATAAAGAAAAACCTTCGCCCACCGATGAAGGTTGATCAGAGCTAAGAAAGAAAAGGCAGTGTTACAGAGAGCTCGATCCAGCAGAAGAAGAAAAAGAAAAGAGTGAGAGATAGTGATCGTGTGAAAGAGGAAGAGAGTTTAAGAGAAAGAAAGTTAGAGAGAGAGTGAATGAGAGAGTTCGTGGAGAAGAAGAAAGAAGCTTACCTGAAGATCTGTCTTCACTGGACCGTGGATCAAATCCAGGCCAGTCAGCTCCGTTGAGAGCCAAATTGTGCATCTCGTGTTTCAGCTTCTGTTTGCTGAAGCTATTTTTCGTTTATTATCTTTACTTTGTTTTCTGGTTTGCTGTGCTTTTCGATCCTCTGGTCTGAGGTCGGGTTCCCTCCGGTTAGGAGGAAGGGAGATCTGATCTCCAGTTGCAAGTAGCTGGGAGCTACTTGTGGGTTCCCTCCGGTTTGGAGGAAGGGAGACTTGTCTCCGGTTCTGGGCTTGTGGATTTAAGTCCAGAGGTTCCCTCCAGTTTGGAGGAAGAGGGGAGGTTGTTCCCCTGGTCAAGCTGTGTGGCAGCAATTGTTTGCAGACTGAGTCTGCTTGGTTCTAGCGTGTGCTAGTGAAGCCTCACTCCGGTTGGGAGTGAGGGGTGGATGTAGGTCTGAAGGACCGAACCACCTAAAAAATCTTTTGAGCAGTGGCTTGATTGTTTGGTTTGCTTCCGCTAGATGCTTGAATAGGTGCGCTCAATGGGTTTGTATTTGAGTAGAATAGAATTGGTTCTATTCTGTTTCCTTATCTAGCATCCGTTTTTTTTTTAAATTTGGCCATTATTCGTAGAAGGATTCATTCACCCCCCTCTGTATCTGGGCCAAGCACCCTAACATATACTACATCTGATGACTCAATGCATACTGCTCATAGCTCAATTAATTATCCGTATGCATCTGATAAGAGTGTTTCATGCCATTATTGTGGCAAGGTAGGCCATGTAATGGATGATTGCAGATTATTGATTGAAGATGGGCACGCAAGTGAAACATTGCATTCGAGAAATTCATTTGGTAGAAATCATGCTACTAGGAAGTCTGATACATCCTGTCATTACTGTGGTAGGCATGGTCATTTCATGGATGCCTGTTTCATCATGAAACAAGATGATAAAATGCATGCTAGGTCTTCTGTTCATCATCACCCCAAAAGAAACATGTATGCTTCAAACCAACACATCATTTGTTATAATTGTAACAAACATGGTCATAAAGCTGTTGAGTGTTGGTTTAGGACTTCATGGGGATATAATGGTTCAAGAGGTAAGCACCTAAGGTGTTTTGAATGTGGCAAGTATGGGCATGCAGTCAAGGACTGTTGGTATGCTCAGGGAAAATATTTTAATTCCAAATTTGATAAATTCTCTGTAAATAGAAATTTTCTTGGTAGAAATAAACCTAGTTTTAAAGAAAAGATTCTTGTATGTTTTGAATGTGAAAAACCTGGCCACCGAGCTTCTGAATGCTTGTGGGCAGGCAATGCTAAATCAAAACCTCATGCAAGTAACAAAAATTTTCATGCAAACTCACATAGATTCCATGATGATAATAATGTCCATAAAAAGAATTCAATGTTTGCTACATCATGTAGAGAATGTGGAAAATTTGGTCATTTCATGGATAACTGTTACCTGGTGGATCATGATGATAATACTGCTAAGAAATTGTTTAGAACACTTGTTAGGGATAAAACAGGACCCACGGCTGCTTGGGTTCCTGCAAGATCAAAGTGATTGTTTTACAGGTGTGCCTTGGGACTGGAATAAAAGGGGTAATGATCCAAGGCACTCAAGAATGAATAACCCCACTCTCACACTGTTCAGGTAAACTCTCTACATTTCATGTTTTGAAATTCATCTAGTGCATGCATGCTAAATCTGTTCTTGCATATTCATTCATCATCTGCCAGTTGCATTATTTTCTGATCATGCACTTGCTGAGTGTTCTGTGCAAATTTGAGTTTAAAGGGGTTGTCTGTATCTGATGCATACATAGGCTAATTGTAATTGCTTGATAATTGTGTTATGCATAAACTCTGAAAACAAATTGCATTTCGAATCTTCTGGAAAAATCTAAACTGCTTATAAATATGGCTTGAAATTTGTGTGCTGCAATAGCTCACTGAAATTTTGAATTGCATATAGGACTGCATGTTGAATTATCATGCATGACCTCAATGGTATATAAATGGTAAGGTACCAAAAGGCAGGGAAGTCTATCTGGAGGTTCTTACTATGTGTGAGGTGGTCTTTTAGACCAAGTGCTCCGCCTAGTACCATGGGTCACTTTACTGATAGGACAGTCTGATTGTGCACAAGTCACAATATCATTTGGAATCATATGTTCAGTTTTCAGTGTAAACATTGTATATTTTCAGGGGGAGTTAGATGCATATCCTTGCATATCATTCAATGTTGAGTCTTTGCATGTCCCTGCATACATATAGTGCATTGCATTTCCTTATATTGAAAATGCCAAAGAGAGAGTTTGAATGCATATTGTGAGGGGGAGTCAATGCATTGCATATAGGTTGTCAAATGCATACATGTGTCAGAACTCATTGCATATCCTTTCTTATTGATTTTGTTGACAAACCTTAATCATATTTTGAAAACTTTGAGCTTCACAATCTCTCCTAACAATTGGTATTTCTCCTATCAATTGGTATCATTTGGCTTCAGAATTCTATCAGTCTGTCATGAAGATTTCAATGGGACTATCTAGATCATAAATCTGAAAATTCTTGAACTAGAAATCTTCTATTATACGCTTTTATGAATGTCTGAAATAACTCATGTGGTTTAAGCTTAATGTGTTCATGGAGTTTAACTTTAAAATCTCTTGACATATCTGAATCATGTTTAATAAATCTTAACCAACTGTTTCATGCTGTGTCTTGCAAAAACTTCTGAAATCTGCACTTTTGAATACATGACTTTATTTGGTTAAGTACATGAGATTAATATTATTTTGAAGTAAATGAATGTTTCTGAATTGTCTAAACGGTAAAGTAATTGTCAGAGCAATGACCTTGGTCACTGAGAAACACATGTCCAAAGGACTGTGTCATGAGGTGCCTTAGTTAACTCTGATTAAGAATTCATTGAAATTCAGGCAGAGCAATGACATGCACACTGAGAAATACAACTCACTCATCAAGAAATGATTTGGAGTGTGTCATGATGTGTAAATGCTATCTCTGTTCATATATAGCATGACAGTTAGTCACACTAAGTGCTTTGGGATATTGGCCTCTGATCAAGGTATATCCTCTAGTTACAAGGTGTGAACTGAACTAGACTGCTCGTAAAATTTGTAGCATGAAAAATTGTTGAACATATCTCAATATCTGAATATTGATGCTAAAATCAAATTGCTACAACCCTAGATAAAATAATATGACTTCATAATTACTTAATCTCAATACTAGTGCATGTAATTCTGAAAGAAGTCCATAAATTTGATTGTGTAAGACAAAGGGAGGATAATCAAGATAAATATGAGGGCTTGGTTCATTTTTATTAAAGCATGGTTTTAGATATCAACACATAATTTTATTGATAAACTCTACATACATCATGTTTAAACCATGCTGTTCAATAAAGCTCATTCATAAGCTCTTATAATGGAAGACTTTGAAAAATTTATGTTTTGGATTTATGAGATTGATATCTCTCTAAAAATCTGACTGAATTTTCTGAGATTGGAGCTTCTTTAAAGAATCTGCTAATTGAACTTCTTCTGATCATTGACCTGAACTTCTCCTTGACTGCCCCTGTGGTCTCCTTCTCATCTATCTCATAAGATTCCACTTATTGAGGGGGAGCTTCCATGTCATGCATCACTTGCATATCAATTGGCATCGATTCAGGGGGAGCAATCCTTGTCATACTGAATCATGTTCATATCATTTGTGACCTTGCATTCATATACTTAGAGGGAAGTATTGCATTTCTTGTTGCATCTGCTTTTTTGCATTTACCCCTTCCCATGGTTTATTTTGATTATATCAAAGGGGGAGACAGTTTGCCAAAGAGGGAGAATATCATTCAATCAGTGCATGCAGGTTCCTTTTGATCATCTCTACCTCATGCTTTTGCTGAAACTCTTAAAGGGGGAGAATCGTGTTCTTGCGAGGGGGAGCTTCCATGTCATATGCATCATGCTGCATAGAAACTCTTAAAGGGGGAGCATTGTGTTCTTCATTCATATTTCTAGGGGGAGCTCTTGCATTTTGGTATCTCTTTCTGCAAGTAACAAAGGGGAGATTTTTGTTCAATCATTGCATGCTGGTTTGCCTTCTCTTCTCAAACTATTTTTTTTTTATGAAGTCAAAGGGGGAGAATAGTTTGAGTCATCAGAATGACTTTCATAAGAATGTATTACATCATCAGAATGACTCACTGTGTATTGTTGCCATCATCAAAAAGGGGGAGATTGTTGTGCCCCTGGCCCCTGTGGCTTGTGATTTTGATGATTGGCTCTAGGGATTTGTGATGATTGGTTTTAATGTGAGCTAATCACTGTGAGTCACCATGGTTTTATTCAGTCATTCTTATATTCAGTATGTCATTCAGATGTTCATTCAGTCTCTCATATGTTCAGTCAGTTTATCTGCTTACACTATGAGTCATTGCATTTGAAGTTCAAACTGATTATTTGCTGCATAAAGCATTGATATGCATTAATAGAATCTACACATTTGCATCAGGCAGCAAGTGTGTACAACGCCCTATGTAGGCACGACAAGTCCATACACTGGTTGCATATTGCACAGCTGCAGGCACTTCTAAGTCTACACATCGTGTAGCTTGCTGGCATAGTCTGTACACTCATCTATTTGCATGTGTCACCAAGTCCACACATTGCATCATGTGTTTCTTCATTTGATTGAGTCTATACATTGTCCTAGGCTAAGTGTATACAGCGTCTCATTCATGCTTTAATTAATGAAGTCTGTACATCAGTCTTCACTTTCTAAGTCTGTACAGCCGTTGGGTTTGGACTCAGAGTCTGTACACTCGATTTGCCCTTGAATTGGTTAAGTGTGTACATTGAGCGTCTCACTTAGCGTCTAAGGCAAAGTCTACACGTTGCTACAGTAACGAAAGTCTATACATCCGATTGTGCTGTCTCTTAGCCATCGTCTCACATTCTTCAAGTCTAGACATTGCACTGTTGCATCCATCGTCTTGGCCAGTGTCTCATACAAAGTCCATACATTGCATTCAAAGTCTATACAGTCTGTTGCAGTGTTACACTATATGCTTCACTCTAAGTCTACACACTCATGAGTGTATCATCAAGTCCATACACTGGCCTTGAGCTCAGCAAGTCCATACATTGGCTGTTGTCCCTCAGAGTCTGTACATCGCAGTGAGTTGAAGGTTGACTAAGTCTGTACAGCCGTTGGCTTCTTATGAGAAGTCCATACATTGAGTAAAGTCTATACAGAGTTTGCTTTGCATCTCATGAAGTCTACACATTAGTAAAGCTAGTGCATGCATTGTTCATCACCTGCCTTGTTCACTGCGTCGACGCTGACACTGGATGCGTTGACGCATTGGCCTGTTGCCAAGGGCGTAAGCATCTCGCCTGAGGAGCTGAGGCGACGCTGCACGATGGAAGCGTTGACGCCTTGTGCTGATGTTCAAAGGTCTGTTGATCAACATCAAGTCTGTACAGCATGAAGTCTGTACATTGGTTTTGTTTTGAACAGAACACCTAAGTCTATGCATTGCTGAATGTTATTCAAGTCTGAATAGCGGATGTCTTCATGTATGAAGTCTATACAATGTATGCTCACATAACTAACTCTATACACTCGATTGTTAGATCCTCAACTATATACATTGGTTGAGTCTATACACTGAGATCTCATGAAGAGTTGCAAATCTATACACTCCCTCACTCTGTACACACTTGCTATATTGATCTCTGAAGTCTATACAATGCTTCACGTTAACACTAAGTCTATACACTTCATTATTGTTGCTGAAGGGAACAGGGTCGACGCCTGAAGCTTAAAGCATCCACGCATCAGTAGACGAAGCTTTCACGATGTCTTCTATTGCGTTAACGCCACAAGCAAGCAGCGTCGACGCAGCAGTTAAAGAAGCAGAGACTCTTACAAGCGACGAAGCTTTCACGATATCTTCCACTGCGTCAACGCCATCAACAAGCAGCGTCGACGCAACGGCTTAAGAGACGCCAGTATACAAATATACGTGTCTTCAATGCATCAACGCAACATGCTGATAACGTCGATGCCGCACGCCCATCTGTTGAAGACTTGATCACTGGACTACCGATACCGTTGCGTCAACGCAGCAGGCTGATGGAGTCGACGCAGCGGTTCAAAAGGTTGAAGATCTCTGATGGCTGCGTCAACTCTTTGGAGCAAGTGAGTTGACGCCATCTAACTCCAGTTGCTGAGCGTACTGGTGCTGGGCACGTGATCCGAGGATAAGGAGAGTGCCCAGATGAGGACACGTGTTCTGACAGCCTGCTGGATGCTGCCACGTGGTCCGAATTCTTAGGGCGGGAACTGTGGAAGCCACACGCGCCCTGCTGCTGCTGCTGGTGGTATATAATGGAGCCTTCGTGTTCAGATGAAGGTTGATCGAAGAAAAAGCCTGGAGAGCAGAAAAGCCCTTCGATCCAGAAAAAGAAAAGAAGAAGAAAAGAAGAAGAAGAAGAAAGAGAGAGATCGATCGAAGCCTTGAGGGCAATAAAAGAAGAGCAGAAGTGCTGGGAGTTCGATCCAGTACAAGAGAACAAGATCAGTATAAGAGGGCTGATCGAGACAGTGAGTGAAGGAGAAGAAGTGCAGCAGAGAGTGAAAGAGGAAGAGAGCAGCAGAAGAAGGAAAAGAGAAAGAGAGAGCTCGTGAGGACTGAAAGAAAAGAGAAAGACAGTGAGAGAGAAAAGGAGAGCAGAGAAGAGAAAGAGAGATCGTGAGTTGAGAAGAAGAAGAAGAGAAGTAGCAGAAGAAGTTCCTACTGGACCGTTGATGGGGACATCACCTCCCATGCCCACGTTTACCGTTCGTCTCCTCACCCCGGTTGCATCCGACATGGTTTAGTCATTTAATTTTGAGTCCTATGTAATTTTATTTGAGTCATTTGATGTATTTTCCCTTTTATTTGAGTCATGTTCCTAGGTCTTGTATTTATTTTCCTAAGTTTGAGTGTCATTAGATTGTGTAATGTGCTATTGGGCCCAATTCTTCGGGCTTAGCCCATGAGCCCCCCCTACCCCTTCGGTTATTTGTTATTGAGTCTTTTGTAAGGGACTTTTGTAGAAATGTGAGTTTCCTATATATAGGACCACATTCCCCCCATTTCAACTTAATGAATCAATCAATGAAAAAAATGCCATTTGAGAGTCCAAAGCTTAGTTTAGTGGAGTGATTCCAATATTTTTTGGGTGAGAAACCCTAGGGGAGAGATTCCCCACCCTTTCCTCTCTTAATCCATCTTTTTCACTCCACTTTCTCTCTCCTCAACACCCAATTTTGAATTTTCTTCTCTCTCCTCCCTTCCCAACCTCCTCAACCCCCACCTACCATCATTAAAGCCATCCACTTCCCCATGGCCTCCATTACTCCACCCCGCTAGTCCCAAGAAGATCCCTCACCATTCCAACACCATCTTCCACATTCCAACACCACTTCCCCATTCCAACACAATCAACCCCTTCCCCACACAACCCCACAACTTCCAAGGCCATTTCAAATTTGAAATCCACCCTTCCCTCCACTCACTTGTGCCCCCCCCTCACTTTCTCCTCTCACCCACCTTCCCAAATTCGTAGCTCCTCCTCCCACCACCTGTTAGACCCCCTTCCAGACCCCATTCTTCCCTTCCCCGACCTTAGAACACCCCCTCCTAGACCCCCTCACAGCCCGGGCTTTCCTCACACTCATCCACCCCCATTTCCCCTCCCATATACCCCATTCCCCCCCATCATCATCAACCTACAGCTCTCAACTGAAGATCTACAGCAGAGCAGCAGCTTGCAGCGGCCACCACGATCACCTCCGGACGAGTTTGAAGACCCAAGAGCCATCATCGGAAGCGTCTCCCAGTCGTCTTCGTAACCGAAGTGGCTTCGTCTTCTTCCGATCTCCGAGCCATCCTGGAGGTCCATTCTTCCACAGCTGCATGGTTCTGCCTCGGCTAAGGACTTGAACCATCTTAGAAGCTCTGCCACGACGGACCCTGAAGGAATCAGTCTTCAAGTTCTTCTTCAAAGTTCCTCTTTGGCCTGTCTAGTTTCAGATTCAAGAAGCGGAAGTTCATTCAGCATCCGGGAGCAGAAGTTACCAATTTTCTCCCCCGAATGTGCGATTCTGCCTTCTACAGTCTGCACCGACCCCTCCTCACTCTTCTGGTTCCACAGATTGTCTCTGACCTCTTCTGGTGTCCCCGTTTCCTTTGCTGCAAAGAGGTCTCACCCACGGTTCTAACGGCGCTGACGGCATCAAATTTGGAGTTCGGGAATGGCCAGGACAGCTTCTGCATCCTACTGTTGGTGACCTGCCCCTGCTAGTCCTAGAAACAGAGGCCATGTTCAAGCTCCTGCCCCGACCAGAAGCGACTCCAGAAGAAATTAAGAAAATTCTGAGGCATTCCCCTTCCCGCTACGAAGGTTTTCCCCCTGGTTTCGTCATCAACAAAATTCCTGATAAAGATCTACAGCAGCAACAGCGACTCTCTATCCCGGCTCGCAGATAGCAAGCAGATTCGGCGTCCACCCTTATTCCCCGTTCTTTGCTTTAGTTTCCCCACCCCGCTTGACCGGCTGAAGGTCCCTCCCTGTGTGGAGGTAGTATTGATTGTAATTTCTATTAACCCCCACCCCAAGATCCCCCTCCTACATGAGGTGTAGTGTTGTAACTTGTTTGGGCAGGTCAAGCGACACCGCCGCGGCGTGTGGGGGTCCACTCGCCTCCCCGCTCGCCCTCGTCTCCAACCGGGACCGGTTTCTTCAATCCGGTCGAGTAAGTGATCAAACCTTCACTCCACTTAGTGCTTGTCTTTCAATATTAGTTCTAATTCCGCTGGTTATGCGAGTGAGAGCCCGATCCTCAAGCCCCATAAACTTGAGTGATCACCGTGGGAATATTGCAACCGGTGCCTTTGGCACTTTGTCGGCCCCCTTGATTTGGGCATCCCCACCCTTTGGGAATCAAGTCTTGGCCTTGCTGGCCCTCTACCAACAAGGGCCCAACCCCACATCCTCCCCTTGGCATTGCCAAGTCACCCCGGGCTTGGGTGAGTGACGATAGAGCGGTGGCCCAATTTGGCCCGTTTTGAATGCGATTGTGCTTGCTTGCATTAGGTCCGAGGTCGTGTCACATCAACCGTGGATCAGAGCAAGTCTTTGACTTTTCTCTACAAGTCAAGTCCTAGGGCATGCTTGCATTCTTGTCCGAACCGTGCATTGTCAACCCATCATTGTTAACATTGAGTCTTGGGTCACATGGCTCCTCTCCCAATTATATCCCATGCATGCTTACCTAATGGAAAGCCCGTAGAAATTGATTTCATTGACCTAGAATCTGAAAATTGGGTGTCCCCCGATATCGTTACCTCTCTTAGTAGGACCGGACAAATTGTGCACAATGGAGACCAAGTCTTTATTGAATTCCATAAATGGTTCGGGAAGATTAAGTATTTGGATGGGGCTTGGTGTCAAAAGGAAACATTGGCAGGTCCATGTATAATCCTAGGTAAGAAATGGTTAGATGAAAGGATTGCCAACATCGATCCAACACGTAGGACTTGCCTTGTGCGTCCGCCACACCTTTCGGGAACCTTTAAATTCAACAACCTTTTATTCTCCCACCCGCGGGAATCCCACCCTCGTTCACCACCCCGGGTGCACCATACTCCGGCCATCATCACCCCACCATCAAAGAACCTTCCCACTCCATTAGTTTTGGAAGAAGTAGTCCACCCGGTTTGCCACATGAAGACAAATATCCCTCGGGAACCTATCCCCTCCGTAGAGAGCACCCATGTCCCAATTGAAGAGGAAGCCTCGCACAAGGATCTTCACCCTACACCACCCCCTCTAGATAAGGCCGAATTCATCTTAGAAGAGTCCCTTGTTAGGTGGCTAAGGAAGAGCCTAATTAGAGAGACCTCGACCCATGTTTGCCCTCCCATAGAACAAAATTTTCCCCTAGTGCCCATCTTCTCCTATCACACCACAATCCAAGCATCCTATCAAGTGGAGACCTTAGAGGATTTTCTTAGGGGCTTAGCATGGCAAATTGAGTTCACTAGCATGTTGACTCATATGGCCGAACAACCTAGGAGCCTTAGCCTCCTACACCTATGCATTGGGTCTATCACCTCGGTTTGCACCAATGGTTGTTACACTAGCGACCTCCTTCTATTCCTCCATACACCGGATGAGCCCAAACTTCTCCTCGATTTAGAGCTTCTTATCTTGGGTAGAAAGCCAAGCCCTCCACTCATGGCCGACCCACTTGTCAAGAACATTGGCCCAACTATCATAGGGAAGGATGACTTAACATCTTTTAAGGATCTTGAGGACATAGAGTTCCTCCCCCTAAGTGACCTATTTTACGATCCATATGATCCCTTCTAATGGGAGTCAAGGGACTCATATGACCCAACCATCTTACCAACCACCCACCCTGTCCTACCCTCACTCACCATATTGGGCCAAACCCACCTCATCCATGACCCGGGCTGCACCTTGGGAGCCATAACCTTGGACCATATATCCCTAGGGAATAAGGTGGTGCCCCACCCCATGATGACCACCTTCTTAGATCCATTCGATCCTTTCCAATGGGAGTTCAAAGGTTGTCCCACACCTATACACATGGAAGTCACTTTTGGGAAAAGCATGCATGTGTCTAGGCTTTCCACACCCCTTGGCATGAACACTATGTTGGGTCCATTCATTCATATCACTCACATGTCAAGTAGAAAGCATGAGTGGGCCACATTCGGATGTCATGGTCCTCCTTCATTCATCATGGATCTTAAGCATGTCAAAAGCATCTACGGATGCCCGGGCCCCCCCACATTCATCACCACTTTACATGATAGGTTCACCTACGGTTGCCCCGGCCCACCTAGGCCCACCAAAGTCTACATGACAACATTGCATGATAAGTCCACAATGGTTGCACCGGCCCACCAAGGTTCATCGTGGTCCATCTGGCATCATGGCAGGATAGGTCCATCTATGGTTGTCCAGGTCCACCCATAACCACTAAAAGGATAGCATTTATAAAATTGCATGAAAACCTTTGCAAGCACATCAGTAAAAAGAATGAGGCTTATAAAAGGCTGGCCGACTCTCATCGGCATCACCAAGAATTCCAAGTGGGTGACCTTGTGATGGTAAGGATGGAGAGGCTCTCCCCGGGAGCCAACTCTAAACTGAGGCCACGTGGGGCTGGTCCCTTCCAGGTCTTGAGGCGCATAGATGTAAATGCCAACGAGTTAGATCTCCATGAGGAGTATGGAATAAGTCCCACATTCAATGTTGCCAACCTAGTGCCATATAAGGGACCCACGGTGGTAGCAAGTGAGGAGATTGAGCCTACTTATTCCCTTGAGAGAGCACCCACCCATGATGATAAACCACCAACCAAGAGAGCCCAGCGTGAACAAATTGAACAAATATTGGATGAACAAGTCACTACCACTCAGAGCAAGGTATATGAGCGCTATCTTGGCAGGTGGATGGATCGGTCTCGTTCGGGAGACTTGAGGGCGGTACCACTTCTACACCCTCCAAGGAGGGAAGGACACTTACTCGACAGAGTCGAGTTCTCCACACCCCGGGAGTATGATGGGGACATCACCTCCCATGCCCACGTTTACCATTCATCTACTCACCCCGGTTGCATCCAACATGGTTTAGTCATTTAATTTTGAGTCCTCTGTAATTTTATTTGAGTCATTTGATGTATTTTCCCTTTTATTTGAGTCATGTTCCTAGGTCTTGCATTTATTTTCCTAAGTTTGAGTGTCATTAGATTGTGTAATGTGCTATTGGGCCCAATTCTTCGGGCTTGGCCCATGAGCCCCCCTACCCCTTCGGTTATTTGTTATTGAGTCTTTTGTAAGGGACTTTTGTAGAAATGTGAGTTTCCTATATATAGGACCACATTCCCCCCATTTCAACTTAATGAATCAATCAATGAAAAAAATGCCATTTGAGAGTCCAAAGCTTAGTTTAGTGGAGTGATTCCAACATTTTTTGGGTGAGAAACCCTAGGGGAGAGATTCCCCACCCTTTCCTCTCTTAATCCATCTTTTTCACTCCACTTTCTCTCTCCTCAACACCTAATTTTGAATTTTCTTCTCTCTCCTCCCTTCCCAACCACCTCAACCCCCACCTACCATCATTAAAGCCATCCACTTCCCCATGGCCTCCATTACTCCACCCCGCTAGTCCCAAGAAGATCCCTCACCATTCCAACACCATCTTCCACATTCCAACACCACTTTCCCCATTCCAACACAATCAACCCCTTCCCCACACAACCCCACAACTTCCAAGGCCATTTCAAATTTGAAATCCACCCTTCCCTCCACTCACTTGTGCCCCCCCCCTCACTTTCTCCTCTCACCCACCTTCCCAAATTCGTAGCTCCTCCTCCCACCACCTGTTAGACCCCCTTCCAGACCCCATTCTTCCCTTCCCCGACCTTAGAACACCCCCTCCTAGACCCCCTCACAGCCCGGGCTTTCCCCACACTCATCCACCCCCATTTCCCCTCCCATATACCCCATTCCCCCCCATCATCATCAACCTACAGCTCTCAACTGAAGATCTACAGCAGAGCAGCAGCTTGCAGCGGCCACCACGATCACCTCCGGATGAGTTTGAAGACCCAAGAGCCATCTTCGGAAGCGTCTACCAGTCGCCTTCGCAACCGAAGTGGTTTCGTATTCTTCCGATCTCCGAGTCATCCTAGAGGTCCATTCTTCCACAGCTGCGCGGTTCTGCCTCGACTAAGGACCTGAACCAGTTTAGAAGCTCTACCACGACAGACCCTGAAATAATCAGTCTTCAAGTTCTTCTTCAAAGTTCCTCTTTGGCCTGTCTAGTTTCAGATTCAAGAAGCAGAAGTTCATTCAGCATCCAGGAGTAGAAGTTACTAATTTTCTCCCCCGAACGCGTGATTCTGCCTTCTACAGTCTGCACCGACCCCTCCTCACTGTTATGGTTCCACAGATTGCCTCTGACATCTTCTGGTGTCCCCGTTTCTTTTTCTGCAAAGAGGACTCACCCACGGTTCTAACGGCACTGACGGCATCAAATTTGGAGTTCGGGAGTGGCCAGGACAGCCTCTGCATCCTACTGTTGGTGACCTGACCCTGCTAGTCCGAGAAATAGAGGCCCGGTTCAGGCTCCTTCCCCGACCAGCAGCCACTCCAGAAGAAATTAAGAAAATTTTGAGGCATTCCCCTTCCAGCTACGAAGGTTTTCCCTCGGGTTTCGTCATCAAAAAAATTTCTGATCAAGATCTACAGTAGCAACAACGACTCTCTATCTCGGCTCACAGACAGCAAGCAGATTCGGCGTCCACCCTTATTCCTCGTTCTTTGCTTTAGTTTCCCCACCCCGCTTGACCGGCTGAAGGTCCCTCCCTGTGTGGAGGTAGTATTGATTGTAATTTCTATTAACCCCCACCCCAAGATCCCCCTCCTACGTGAGGTGTAGTGTTGTAACTTGTTTGGGCAGGTCAAGCGACACCGCCGCGGCGTGTGGGGGTCCACTCGCCTCCCCGCTCGCCCTCGTCTCCGACCGGGACCGGTTTCTTCAATCCGGTCGAGTAAGTGCTCAAACCTTCACTCCACTTAGTGCTTGTCTTTCAATATTAGTTCTAATTCCGCTGGTTATGCGAGTGAGAGCCCGATCCTCAAGCCCCATAAACTTGAGTGATCACCGTGGGAATATTGCAACCGGTGCCTTTGGCACTTTGTCGGCCCCCTTGATTTGGGCATCCCCACCCTTTGGGAATCAAGTCTTGGCCTTACTGGCCCTCTACCAGCAAGGGCCCAACCCCACATCCTCCCCTTGGCATTGCCAAGTCACCCCGGGCTTGGGTGAGTGACGATAGAGCGGTGGCCCAATTTGGCCCGTTTTGAATGCGATTGTGCTTGCTTGCATTAGGTCCGAGGTCGTGTCACATCAACCGTGGATCAGATCCAGGTCAGTCAGCTCTGTTGAGAGCCACATTATGCATTTCATCTTTTACAGCTTTCTGATTGCTGTGTTATTTTCCTTTATTGTTTTCCCTTTGTTTTCTGATTATCTTTGTTCTTTCGATTACCCTGTTGGGGATCGGGTTCCTCCTGTTGGTTCAGGAGAAGGGAGATCTGATCTCCGGATTGCAAGTGACAGGTTGTCACTTGTGGGTTGCCCTCTGGTTAGAGGAAGGGAGGCTAGTCCTCCGGTTCTGGGCTTGTGGTTGCAAGTCCAATGGTCCCTCCTGGTCTGGAGGAAGAGAGGTCTTCGACCTCTAGTTTCCAAGTGGCTGGGAGTCACTTGGGTGTCCCTCCGGTTGGGAGGAAGAGGGGAGGCTGTTCCCCTGGTCAAGCTGTGTGGCAGCAACTGTTTGCAGACTGAGTCTGCTTGGTTCTAGCATTTTCTAGTGAAGCCTCACTCCGGTTGGGAGTGAGGGGTGGATGTAGGTCTGTGGACCGAACCACCTAAAAATCTCTTGTGCAGTGGTTTGATTGTTTGCTTTGCTTCCGCTAGATGCTTGAATAGGCGCGCTCCAAGTGTTTATGTTTGAGTTGAATCGAATTGGTTCTATTCTGTGTCTATCTCTAGCATCCAAGTTTTTATTTGGGCATAATTTGTAGAGGGATACATTCACCCCCCCCTCTGTATCCGGACCTAGCACCTTAACAGCATCCACTGTGTGAAGGACAGGTGTACTGACCACTTTAATAATCCTCCCATTGTAAGGAAACTTACAGCACTGATGGTTGGTGGAAGGCACAGCGTCCATGGCTTCGATGTAAGGGCGACCCAGTATAGCCTTGAATGTGGGGTCCATGTCGAGGACATGGAATTCCGTGGGAATTGACATGGGGCCTAGTTCTGCCTTCAGAATAATCATCCCCTGTGGCGGCCTTTTGCTATTGTCATAAGCCGTGACCGTGATCAAGGAAGGTCTTATTTGTTCCTCGTTGACCCCACACAACTGAAGGGTGTCCATGGAGATCACATTTATGGACGCACCCGTGTCCACAAGACACGGGTTTATGGATACCCCATTAATTTTTATTGAAATGCACAATGCACATTTCCGAGCTTCCTTGGGAGCGAGCTCGTAGTTGTGGAACATGATGGCCGGTTGTGTGTCTGTTGGGGTCAGGACGGTCGAAATCTTCTCTACGGGGAGGTCCTCATTAACCATGACTTTTTGAAGGTATTCCATCATGGCCGCCTGGTGGGATGTGGATCTTTGAAGTAGCTCCAGGATGGAGATCCGAGCAGGTGTCTTGTCCAAGTGTTTCAATAGATCATACTGTGTTCCAGGGATAGCTCTTTCTGGTTGTTCTCCATCATCCTTCTCTGGCTGAGATTGCCCAGGATTCTGACTGTTGTGGGGGAAAACCCTGTGGAAAATCCTTCCACTCCGGAGCACCATTGCCTGCGGCTTTTGTACCTCCGTGGGGGTAGCAGTGGGTTTTAACATGGATTTGAGGGGTAGCGGTGGAGGAATGGTTGATGAAGCAGGGGTGATGACGGGAGCAAGGATTCTGATGAGGGGTTTGTTAGGTGGAGGCATGGTGGAGGTAGAGGGGATATCGCGCGGATTATGAAGGATAAGGGGTCTGGAAGGCGGAGGTGGAGACGAAGTAGAAGTGGGTAGGGCTTGAAGTGGGCAATGATTTTGAGGTGGGTGATGGGTAATGAGTGGTATTGAAGGCATTAGTGGTGATACGGTGGAGAAAGACGGGGTTATGTATGGTTGACGGATGATAAGGGGTTTAGAAGGCGTAGGGGTAAATGTGGTAGAGGTGGATGGTAAAGTGGGGGAGTGGGAGAAGATGAGAGGGTGTGAAGCCGTAGTGGAGAGTGTCGGTTGATAGGGGATCGGGGTACGGATGAGAGGCCGTAATGGTAGTGGAAATGGTGAAGGCGATACTGACGCGGGTTGATGAGAGAGAGGTGCTACCCGGGCAAGGCAAGGGTGTTGCGTGATGATAGGATTGGCGGTAGAAAGAATGGAGGTACTTTTCTAGTGCCACACCTGCTCTCTCCTGACTTCCGGGAAGGAGGAGATGGGGTTAACCTGATGATTGGGCTGTTGGTGCTCCGGTAATGGATTCTGGATTATGCCCATGTCGGGTTGTTGTTGTGGGGCCTGCTGAGGCTGTTGTTGTTGTTGTGGTTGCTGCTGCTGCTGCTGTTGTAACTGCTGTTGTGGCCTATGAGGAGATCTCCTAGCCTTAAGAGCGGCGACGTATCGTCTCATTTCATCCCAATCTATTTGATGTTCATCATTCATATCGTGGATGTAATCTTTGAAATGGAAGCAGTAATCTACTGTGTGTCCTGGATGCCTGTGGTAGACGTAATATTTGGAGGTATCAACATTCGGGGGCCACACGGGCCTTTCTCTGGGTAGGGCGAGTTGGTTTGATGCCATGAGGGCATTAAAAATGTCTGCTAAGGTTTCTGGCAATGGTGGATAGTAGGCTCTCTTGGGACCGACCGGCCTCCTTTGTTGCTGTTGGGGACCATAGTTCCCCGGGGGTGGAACTTGGTTGTACTGAAGCGGTGGTTGTTGTTGCTGAGGTTGTGGTTGTTGTTGCTGGGGTTGACGTTTTGGAGGCATATTATCCTGGGGTGGAATATTTTGGGGTGGAGGACGAAGAGGGAAAGGACCTGGTTGGAGGGGAAGTCGGGGCATTTGTGGAGGCCTTGGGTTGACTGCATAGTTGGCATTGTTGACCGCACCCACTTGCTCATTTGTCACGACCCCTTCTGTGGCTCCGCCCGGGACACCAGCGCCTGTCTTTCTGACCACTTTGGGCTTCGGTGACTCAAACATGTTCATAATGGGGGAGTCTTTTAACTGGGTTTGGATGTACCGGGCCCTTTCATAGAGTTCCTCCATTGTAGTAAGTTTATTCATGGCCAGGACGTGTCTGAACTGTGGGGTTGCATTAGACACAATCATCTTCACTTGTTCGGGCTCGGAGAGGGTATCCCTTATTCTTTCCGCCAGAGACCTCCATCTATCAGCATAGCAGACAAAATCCTCATCGGGCTTCATCTTTTCAGCCACTAGGTCGGTAATGGAGAGTGAGGGACCGACCCTATCCCTATATTTCTGCAAGAACCTTCTCTGGACTATTTCAAAATTCTCGGCCTCGCGGGGCTCCAAGGAATAGAACCACTCAAGCGCGGGACCATCCAATGATCTCCGAAAGAGGTATGCCAGGGACCTCTGATCGTTTTGCCAATAAGAGGACTCATACATGAAATCCTTGAGGTGAATGAAGGGGTTGCCGGTACCATTTTATCTGCGGTACGTGGGCATTTCGGAGGGAGGAAGATGAATGACGGGAAGGATTGGCAAAGCAACCTCCGGGGTGGCTTTCACGTCCACCATTCTTCTCAGATTTTGAAACTGCTCATCCATGCGATTGAACCTATTGAGGAGCGATTGGGCGAGCTCATCTGGAGGTGAAGGTGGTACTTGTCACTGGGGGAGAAACTGTCTCCCGGAGACTTGAGGGGGGAACCCCGAATGAGAGGGAGCTGTCGGACCGCCGACAGTTGGCCCCGGCTGAAGCGGTATGTGGGGAACAATGGGAGTTTGAGATTGTGACGGGAACTAGAATGAGGGTGGTTGTTGACTCGCTTATCCTTGAAGCGAGGGAGACTGGATGGCTTGCGCCAATGAAGGAGATGGAATGGCCTGCACGGACTCTTGGAGAGGTGCGATGGCCGGAGTTGATTCCTGGGGAGTGGGGGAAACAGATTTCCCCTTCAGAATGGCCTGGAAGGCCCAGAGCTGTTCAGAGGTAAGCTCCATGTTGGCGAGGACGCCCAGTAAGGAAGAGATATCCTGTGGTGGGGATGTGTCCCCGGCAATAACCTGCACCTCATGCGAGGGCTCATGAGAGGGACCCGAGTCCATAGCATAGACTCGCGGGTCGGCTGACAAACCACGACTAGGGTGGTTCTCCTCAAAAGACTCGTCAGCCATGCTCACAGTTTTCCCAGAACGTAAAAACATACACTAGCAAGCAGGTAGCAGAGATTATCAAACAAGTGGATGCCTTTACGCCTTTTTTTGTGTTTTGATTTTGATGATTTTTTTATGTTTTTAGCGAGATCCGAAGTTCACACAAAATAGGGACCCTAGTTTATTTTTATTTCACCGCCGTGTCAGCTAGGGTCTCTCGTCTCACCACGAATGGGATGACTAACACCGGGGAACTTCAATGGTACAACCAGCCCAGTGAACGAAGAGGAGATTCTTCGATGTCGGGGACTTACGGAGGTCACAATGGAGGAGATTCTAGTCCGTTGAGAGGAATTCTCAAACGGAGAGTCCTTCCTTCACCGGGAAAGGGTGATCCTTAGAAAAAATGAAAAAGGATATAAAAGAGGGATGGATGTATGCAATGGAATGCTGACAAAGATATAGAGTAAGAAAATAACAGAAATAACAAACATATAATAAACACCCAACCAATCAAATTGATAGTGCTGCCGTGAGCACAACGGGGGCGCGCGAGGGCGCCAAGGTGGAGAGGCACGGACGGTGCCGAGCTTGCAAGGGTAGCCAAAAGGAAGCAGTAGACGTCCCACCGTGATCGCCAATCTGTGAGCGACGTCACGCGATTCGGGGAGCGGAGAAGATGCGGAGCGCGCGGGCTCCTCTTTTGTTTGCTGCAACACAGAAATAAAAGAAGAGAGAAGGGGCCACCACGGGAGAATTCTCCGGCGAGGCGAGCGGGACAAATGTAATATAGCAAGATATGGGGGTTAAACGGCCATAGCGGGAAGTGACTCGCCGCGGCCTCGGGGGGACGGGAATGGTGCAGAAATTAAATAGCAAGAATTGAAACGGCCATTGGGGAAGTGACTCGCCGCGGCCTCGAGAATATGAATAGATAAGAATATAACATACAAGAACGGGAATTTAAACGGCCATTGGGGAAGTGACTCGCCGCGGCCTCGAGAATATGAGCAGAATACAACAGAATATAAAGAGAATATAAGAACGGAAATTTAAACGGCCATTGGGGAAGTGACTCGCCGCGGCCTCGAGAATATGAATAGATAAGAATATAACATATACGAACGGGAATTTAAACGGCCATTAGGGAAGTGACTCGCCGTGGCCTCGAGAATATGAGCAGAATATAAAGAGAATATAAGAACGGAAATTTAAACGGCCATTGGGGAAGTGACTCGCCGTGGCCTCGAGAACAAGATGTGATCGCCAGGGGCCAAAAGACCCCAAAATAAAGAAAGTGATCGCGCCTACCTCAAGAGCGGGAGATGGTGGGTTGCTTCTTCCTTCCCCTTCGGCCGGCCGACGGAGAGGGCTTTCCTTGGTTACCCTTGCAAAATAGTAGACAATAAACGAACAGAATTAGAAAATGGTAGTGTAGTAACAATTCCTTGCAATAAAAGTAACGAGATCGTGACCTGACACACACCTGGTTGGTATGGTTTTAAACCCCTCTCGGACTCGAGTAGGAGGAAAATGCGATGATGAATGCAAGAAGTATGCAAGAGACGGCGCCCTTATGTAGGGAGATAGAGGATGCAGTATGATGAATGTAAAGAACTATGGAGAAAAAGGGGAAGAAAAGGCTTATTGGAGGAGCCGAGGGTGAGATCCGGCGGAGCTCCGGCAGCGTAGGGACGACGTGGAAGCGCGATGGATGAAGACGACCTTCCTCTCGCGAGCGTGGGCACCCGAGAAGCCGGCAGAACCTCCACCTACAAAAGACCCCACGGGTTAGAAATGACTCCGGTAGCCTCTGGGCTCTGACAGCCTATCGGATCTCTTAGAAGCTCCCTCAGAACTGAGGGGGTGGGCCTCTATTTATAGGGCTCCGGAGGGTGGAGGTGTCCAGGACCCTAGACACCTCCATCAGGGCCGAACTAATATTTTATTCTATTTTTTATTTATTTTTTTGGAATATGTTTGTGGAGGCGTCCATGGCCCCTGACGCCTCCAACAGGTCCACCGAACACAACCGACGACTGCACGCGGTTTGGCACAACGTGTGGTTTTGTGAGCGGCGCCTCGTGATTCAGAAATGGACGCGTCCAGCTGGCTGGACGTCTCCATAATTTGGATTTTTTCACACACGACAAACTGTCGTTCGGTGGGCGGCGCCCGTGAGGGAGTTGATGGAGGCGTCCAGGGGCCTGGATGCCTCCACAAATATATTATTTTTATTTTTGTATTTTGTTTTTAAGCCAAAGCTGGCATATTAATTTTTATACTTGTTTTTATGGAGGCGTCCAGGGTCCTGGATGCCTCCATTAATATATTATTTTTTTATTTTGATTTTGGGCTGTGAAAAATAAATTAAAAGAATGGGGGCATCCAGGGGCCTGGACGCCCCCATAAAGACCCACCCGGGTCCTCAGTTCAGGCGTTGGCGGCCGCCCGGCAGACGCCCTTTCTGGTTTCGGAACCTCTGATGCGTCCGACTGGTGTTGATGCCGTCCGAATGCCGTGACGAGACGATTCTGGATGCCGAAAAAAGTAGAAGAAGACCCAAGAAAAGGAAGCACTTAAGAGATTCGAAATGCGTAAGCCGTCGTGGGGCGTCGTATAGTAATATGAGACTTTCTCAGGAGACGTCAAGAATGGCGTGTCTACAGGTAGGTAAGGTAGGTGGCCTCCCTTTGACATTTTCAACCACTTGTCTCCCATGTGTCCAATTGACATTTTAGATGCCACCTAGGACTTTGACCAGCCCCACATGGACCCATATGGCTTATGTGGACCAATGGGGAAGGAGTGAGGGCCCCCTTGCTGGACCTACTGATATTTTGTACAAAAACCCAAACAATCCAAGGGAATGACACATTGGCTTATAAAGCCTTACAATTACATATATACTTTCTCAAGGATATAAAAGTAAATAAAAGGACTCAAATGTAAAATAAAAAGTCAGTGCTCGGCGTCGATTCCCATCAACTCTCCCCGGGTGGGAAGAACTCGACCCCGTCGAGTAAGGGGTGCGGCTGCTCGTGACGTCGGTGGATCCGTCATCGTGCCTGGAAGCGCGGAGTACGCTCCGCTCCAAGTAATCGACACCTGCTCACCCCGTATAGATTCGATATGCACACACTGCCATGGGAATGGGGCTAGAGGTGGACACTCCGGGGTGGGGTCACTCTCAAATGAGGGAAGGCGGCTCGAAGACTCACTAGGAATCACCGCTTGTCCCTTATGTGACTAGATCCGATATGAGGTAGAACTGATCCCAATAGTCCAACAAGTCTCGAACTCGAAAGGGCTTAACAACGCGAGTATACAAACCGACTCGACTCGATGGATGCACAAACACACAAGACCCTAGACACACCTAATGTTAGTCCGACCCGTACATGGGTGACGGCGGACCAGGACACCCGAATATGTGCCATGCATGCACTAGTGGCAACCGATGGTTGGCGGAGAGTGGGACTCCTAGACACCCTATTTTGTCCCTAACATGCGACTGCCTATTGCATTTGGGAGACTCGAGAGGGCTAGGTGAGCCGGATATAGGTGTATCGTGGACGGGCTTGGTGGGTATGGAGGACCCGGCCCGTAGGAAAGGGGTATGAAAGTGGACTATCCCGACAAGGTAGAATGGAAGGGATGGATCACTAGGCCCACTAGAGAAGGGGTCGAATGGGTCCAAGAATGTGTGACCCTTTGATTTCTCCATTACATAGTCCCATGGGTGAAATTCATGAAGGTGATGATCACCTCCATCCATCGTGGTAGATAGGACCGTGCATAGGAGATATGACTCCTCCCTCGGAAGAAAAGTAATGAAGTTGGGCTCGTCCGGTAGCGGGAGAAGTAGAAGAACCTCTGTGGTAACACAACCCACGGTACACACGGAGGTAATGAACCCTAAGGCCGGATGGGTGAAGCTACGACTAGTGGGTAGGTCGAAGCCTCGGGCCAATAAATGCGTCAACTTCCATTGCCAACCTAAACCAAGAATAAGGTCACCCAATGTGTCAACATGGTGACTAGATCGGAATGTAGTATGGAAGGAGTTGACGGAGACTATAGGTAAGGTGGGGTCCATTGATGGATATGGAGGTGGGACCAAGCCATCCTTGAGCCAACTAAGAAGTGGCTCGGCTATGTATAGCGTTCCCGTAAGAAACACGGGTGGCTCGGGTTTTGGTGGCTCCAAATAAGATGGTTCCGAATAAAGTTCAGAAGTAGATGGCAATGGAGTACTCACGGATGGTGAAGAAGCACGTGTCTTTTCCAGCCAATCCTAAAACTTTTTCTCGATTTCCTCAAAGGAGCGGGTTGGAGTGGGGACCTCGGAGTGGACTTGCTCCTCGGCTCTCGGCTCGGGTGTGGACCTAGACTCGACGAGAAGCGGGGCTTCCACTTGGTTGGAGGTGCTTGGGTGGGATTGGACGGGGAAGCCAAGGGGAGGTTGGTTGGAGGCGACGAGGTGGACCACTTGAGTGGGGTTGCTTTGGAGGGCTTGGATGGGGGTGAAGGGGCGGGGTTGGTTGGAGGTGTGGCCCACTTGATTACGGGTGAGTTGGTGGGGATGGCTAGTGGTATGACCCCCGTAGTTGGAGGTAGGTGGACGGGGAAGGTAGACCCTCCTAAGCGCTCTCTTCATATCCCACCATGACTCGATGGGCCTTAGCCTCCTATCTTCCTGGAAGTACTTGATGTCCCTCCATGTTTCGGCGGCCTCATAGAAAAGTCACCTTTTGGCTAAGTCGATTTGCGCGGGACTGGACATAAGATAACACTCAAAGTAGTCGTCCATAACGGCTTCCCACTCTAAGTAGTCACTCGGGTTTTCGGAGCCATAGAAGTCTTGGGCTTCGGGCCTTTTGGGGTGGTTCGGGTGGTCCTTCCATTTTAGATAGTATCGCCACCATGGATAAGATCCGGGTGTTCGGTAATCCATGGGACACGGGGAAGCTAGTGGATGGCCATGCCGACACTTGGAAAAAACACTAGACACGACCCTAAGTAATGTAAAGTTGGAATGCCGACTCGACTACCAACCTAGACACGACTATGATTCGGTACGTGACGGAGTTAATCGATCCGAAGATCACTCGCGCAAGTGTGCGGCCTTGCCGATAGGTGTAGCCTAACGTTCAGACAACACCTTTTTATATACCGAACAATGGTATGCGATGCAACCTTAGACCGACTAACACTTAGACGCGACGTAAATGACTCTTTTTTTGTGTGTTTTGTTTCGGACTTAGACACAATGACTACCCCAGACTCAAACTCGCTCTGATACCAAACTGACGCGGGACGAACCACGTACTCGACTTGAATTAGGAATGCGATTCTCGGACTCTAGACGAGCTCGCGATTGTCCATTAGCGAGGGAAACGTGGGACCGGGCACAGTTAAGAAACCGGCCGTGAGTCACGGGTATCGGCTTTCCGTGTAGACTCGGATCGAGTCATGGGATAGTACACTCAATCTCGCTCTCTCGCAGCGGTGATAATAGAATATCAAGCTAGAAACCTACTCTCGCAGCGGCATTCAAAGCTATACAAGATAAGTAAATGCGATAAAGAGTGGGGAGCGAGTGTACCTCCACACTCCGGGCGTGGGGAAGACGTTCCCGGCCAGTTACGGTAACTCCCGGTTAACAACAGTAAAAAACTTTAATTACAGCAGTAATTATATTGCCCACTCCACGCAGGGAGATAAAGGGCTACAGTGGGGCCCGGGAGGACCGACCCTGGGTTGATGGGCAGCAATCTGGAGGCGAACTCAGCACGAACTCGGCTGGCTGGTCCGACTCGGCACTATTCTAACTCCGTGCTACGCCAACGTGATAGCTGACTGGGTGGACAGCAAGCAATCCGTTCCAAAGGAACGTTGCCTTCCTGACGTCTTCTGGAGGCGCCGCTTGGCTGAGACGTTGGCGGGATGTCTCTGATCGACTCCCTGAAGGGGCGGCTCCTGAAGTTGACTTTTGACACTTGTTCTTGAATTTTTTTTCAGACTGTAATTTCGGACTTGCACACATGACAGATCTGCAGGCCTTGACGGTAAAAATGCTTACGCCCAGATCCGGAGGCCGATCGAGGCGTGGCTGATACCGTTGGAAAGAGGACTCAGAGATATACAACATCTGTTTTTACAACTTCATCCACCACACGGATTGAAAATGAAAACTTCTACAAATTGACTTTTTTTCCTGACCCGGACTGACAGACACACAGGGCAGCAAACAATCTGCCTGAAACACACCTTTGACTAAGGGGTAAACGATTTTTTTAGACTCAAAGAAAATTATGGTGGAAGGGGATATACGTGGAGAACACTCAGTAATTTTTTGGGATTTTATAAAAATAAATAAGCGGGTGGAAAAAATAGAACAAAATGACTCTATACTGTAGATCTGTAGAATGACAGATTGATAGGGGTGGTCTAGAAATTGCGGGAAAAATAGAAAACGAGATCAGAATTGGGAATAAGATATATGGATGGAAAGCTAACAAAGAGAGGAACAAGCGCACTAAATTTCAGGTCGATCAGACAACATCATAAAAAGATAGATCCACGGAGGTGGGGTTCTATCCTGATGGAGATAGAACTCCGGTGGCGGCGGCGCGACGGCGGTGCGACGGCGGCGGCGGCAGCTTCAGAAAGGGAACTCAGAGGATGAGAGGGGGAGGTAGAAAGGGTCTCCTACCCTAGATTTCTGGAGGAAGGGGAAGAACATCAAGGAGATAGGGGGGGAGGGGTGCTCTCTTGGGATAAAATGCCAATTTTTCCTTCATTAATCTCTAATGACACTATACATAGGCTTATATAGAGAATGGCAAGGGGTGGGGGGCTGGGAATTTCGTGGGAAAGAGGCCATTTTCTTCCCCCATGTGGTCAAAAATCCAATATAAATAAATTACATATGGAGGGGACACTCCTTTGACTAGGTAGGTAAGGTAGGTGGCCTCCCTTTGACATTTTCAACCACTTGTCTCCCATGTGTCCAATTGACCTTCTAGATGCCACTTAGGACTTTGACCAGCCCCACATGGACCCATATGGCTTATGTGGACCAATGGGGAAGGAGTGAGGGCCCCCTTGCTAGACCTACTGATATTTTGTACAAAAACCCAAACAATCCAAGGGAATGACACATGGGCTTATAAAGCCTTACAATTGCACATATACTTTCTTAAGGATATAAAAGTAAATAAAAGGACTCAAATGAAAAATAAAAAGTCAGTGCTCGGCGTTGATTCCCATCACCGAGGGTCGGGAGGCTCTTGAGAGTCTTGGAGCCACGACAGATAGGGGGTACGCCAGTCACTTGGGGAGGCAGAGTCAACAGCTAGGAGCTCCGAATCGATGCTCGACTGCTCTAGCTCTTCGAGAAGGACCGATCGAGTACCCTCGGGGTCAAGAGAGGAAGCCAGCCGAGAGAGGGCGTCCGCTCGGGTGTTTTCCTCCCGAGCTATTCGGACTACCTCAAAACTCTCGAACTGTTGTGCCACGGTTTTGACCAGCTGGAGGTATTTGACCATCGGTGCTTCTCGAGCTTCATAACCGCCATTGACCTGGCTAGCGACTAGTTGGGAGTCAGTGTGAATCCTTACTCGCTCGGCCCCCAACCGCCGGGCCATGCGGGCTCCCGATATGAGGGCCTCATATTCGAAAGCGTTGTTAGATGCTTGGAAGTTGAACTTCAGGGCGTACTGTAGCTCTGCTCCTTCGGGGGACTTCAGGAGGATCCCGGCGACGCTTCTGGCTGAGTTGGAGGATACGTCGATGAATAGTTCCCAGGTCGGCCCGGGCGCGGACGGAGATCTTTCTTCAGTCGGGATGATGCTCTCGGCTATGAAGTCAGCGAGCGCCTGGCCTTTGATAGTTGAGCGAGGCCGGTACGATATATCGTAGGCCCCAAGCATGATGGCCCACTTGACGAGGCGTCCCGAGTCTTCGGGGTGAGCGAGGATCCTCTTCAATGGTTCGCCGGTCAGCACGGTGATGGAGTGCCCTTGGAAATAGGGTCGGAGGCGCTTGGCTGAGGTAACCAATGCTAGCACGAGTCTCTCGGTTGCGGGGTACCTTCTTTCAGCCTCGTTGAGCACCTTGCTGGTATAGTAGACAGGTCTCTCGACTCCCAAGTCATCTCTGACCAGGACCGAGCTAACTGTAGACGGGGTTGCCGAGAGATAGAGATGCAGGGCTTTGCCTGGGATAGGCTTGGAGAGCACCGGGGGCGAAGCTAGGAACTCCTTAAGCTTGGTGAACGCTTTCTGGCATTCCTCGTCCCATGCGAACGTGGCAGATGCCAGTTTAGGCCCCCTCAATAACTTGAAGAAGGGTAAGCATCATTCGGCCGCACGGGACAGGAATCTGTTGAGTGCGGCAATGCGTCCAGTCAGGCGTTGAATGTCTTTGACGTAGGTGGGCAGGCGCATGTCCAGGATGGCCTGGACCTTGTCGGGATTGGCCTCGATCCCACGTTGGGTGACTAGAAAGCCCAAGAATTTCTCGGACCTTACTCCGAAGGCGCACTTGGTGGGATTGAGCTTCATATTGTATTTTAGGAGGGTGTCGAAGGTCTCAGCTAGGTCAGCGAAGTGGTTCTCGACCTTGGGGGTTTTAACGAGAATGTCGTCAATATAGGCCTCGATGTTTCGACCGAACTGTCCCTTGAACAAATGGTTGACCAACCTCTGATACGTTGCTCCAGCGTTCTTCAACCAGAAGGGCATCCGGGTGTAGCAGTATACGCCAAAGTCAGTGATAAAGGCGGTCTTTTCGATATCTTCTAGATTCATTCTGATCTGATGGTAACCTGAATAGGCATCTAGAAAGCTGAGTATATCATTGCCCGAGGTTGAGTCAACCAGTTGGTCGATGCTCGGTAATGGATAGCAGTCCTTTGGAGTAGCCCTGTTCAAGTCGGTGAAGTCCACGCACATTTGCCACTTTCCCGAAGCTTTTGGCACCAGGACGATGTTAGCCAGCCACGTCGGGTATAGGACCGGTCTAAAAAGACCAGTCTTTTGCCCCTTGGTGGCTTGCTCCTTGATGATAGCCTGCTTCTCTAGCGCGTGCTTCCTTCTGCGTTGCTGTACGGGCTTCACGGTTGGGTCGAGGTTGAGCTTATGCATTATTGTATCCTCCGGTATCCCGGGGAGTTGATCATCAGACCATGCAAAGACTCGGATGTATACTGAAAGAAACTCTTTGTATTGCTGTTGGACTTCAGATGTTAGGTCGGCTCCAATCTTTACTCCCAGGGTTGGGTCATCGTTTTGAAAAATCGCTAGCAATTCGCCTCCAGCCTCGGCGGTTGCGGATTTTTCCTCGACTTCCCGGGGGCCCTTGTTCTTCCCATTCGGCCTTGTGGCTTCAACCGAGATATTGTAGCACCTTCTGGCCATGGCCTGGTTGCCTCGGACTTCCCCCAACCCATTTTTGGTGGGGAACTTCATCTTTTGGTGATAGGTAGAAGGCACTGCTTTCATTCGGCTGAGGATTCCTCGGCCGAAGATTGCATTGTATGCTATCATACCCTTGATCACTATGAAGTCCGCCATAACCGTAACAGTCTTGGGTGGGGTGCCAAGAGTAACCGGCAGGCTTAGGGCTCCCTCAGGATAAGTGGCCTGGCCACTAAACCCGCACAGGGGGGTTTGGATCGGGCAGAGTTTAGACGGATCCTCCCCCATCTTAAGGAAACATTCATAGGATAATACATCGGGGGCACTTCCATTGTCAACTAGAATCCTGTCTACGTTACAATGGTTTATTGTGGCCGATATGACTAGGGTGTCGTCATACGGGGTGGTCATCCCTTCCAGGTCTCGGTCGGAGAAGATTATGACCTGAGGCTCACTTGGTGGGGCCTTGCGAGGCTTGATGGCTCGGCTCGCCTGCTCAGCATGACGCTTCCTTCCTTGGCCACTGTCTCCTCCTGATGCAGCTCCTCTGGTGATGACGTTGATATGGACCCCGCGAGGGGCGTTGTCGATTTCCTCTGGGGTGCCTCGATCTTCCCTGTGCCCGGCCACGAACCGAGAGAGGTGCCCCTGACGAATGAGATGCTCGATCTCGTCCTGGAGCTGATGGCAATCGCCGGTGTGATGTCCGTGGTCGCTGTGGAATAGGCAATGCTTGCTGCGACTACGGTTCTTCGACCTCATTGGCTCGGGTTGGAGGAGGAGGACTGAGCCTTTGATGTCCTCATATATCTCATAAATTGGAGTGGTTAAGGGAGTGTACCGCTCGTACTTTCATGACGGTTCTTTGCGTTCCCCATCTTGGTTCTGCCTTTTCCCTGGACCCGAGTTTGGCTTAGGTGCCCGCTTCTTGTCCCCCTCCCGACCCGAGCCGGTTGCGTCTCGGCATGCGCTAAGTAGTTCTTCGCACTCAGCGTGGCGCAGAGCCAGAGTCACTAGCGCAGCAAGGGTCGAGGGAGGGTGGAGGACGAGTTCGCGGCGGAGGTTCTCGTCGCGGGTGCCCCCGGTCAGCGCAGTTATAGCCGAGGCGACGTCCAGGCGGGGGATCCTCAGGGCTTCCGATTTGAATCAGGTGATGTAAGCCCGAAGCTTCTCCCCTTGCGCCTGTTTGAGGGCCAAAAGCCCCGCCACCGACCTTGGGGGACCGCTCTCGACGAAACTCTCTTTGAAGACTCGCCCAAATTGCTTGAAGTCTCGGATGGATCCGGGGGCGAGGGCACGGAACCAGGCTTGGGCGCCTTGGACCAGAGTGGTCACGAAGGCTCGGCATTTGATGGCGTCGGATGCTCCATGAAGGGTCATCAGAGCATCGAAGCTGTCGAAGTGATCGGCCGGGTCGCCCTGGCCGTCATAAAGCTTGAAGGTCGGAATGGAGGTTCTAGGAGATACCTCTATCTTGAAGATATAGTCGGAGAACGGGGATTTCTCCTCATCCTCCGTGGAGGAGTCTTTCTGCAGGGCGCATAGGGCGCGCTCCTGTTCTGCGAAGTGCCTCTCGAATTCTCACAGTTAGAGGGATAGCTCCGGGGGGGGCTGTCTGGGCGTTCCACAGGGACTTCGGTCTCTGGGTTCACGCAGTCTCTGGGTTCAGACGGCGTGCCCCGATTTTACTCTTTTTCGGAGTGAAGGAGGCCTCTTGCTCTGGAGGAGGGGCTTGTGAGGGTCCTCCTGACCTGTTACGGATGATCTGCCGGCCTCGGAGGGTGAAGTGGCCTCCTGCGCTGTGCTGGGAGACGTTGGGGGGGCTCTCCGGAAGGGAGCGTGACCTTCCATCCCTGGCCGCCTCAGACTGCGCGTGACCTTCCATCCAGTTTTGCGTTGAGGGCTTGGAAAGCGTCAGCGCCGCCGTTAAGCGGTAGCCCTACCGCCGCGGCGAGAGGGGGCGGGAGCCCTACCGCCGCGGGGGGAGGGGGCGGTCTGTCGGCGGGAGTGCTGGCATTGGAGGGGGGATTTTGTAAGGCTTGAGAGGGGCCTTCTCCCGCCGCCACCATGGCCTTTCCCCTGTCACCGGCAGACCTCCTCCCTGAACTTCTTCGCACCATACTGGCTCTTCAGTCGTTTCCCACAGACGGCGCCAGAGGAAGGGGCGTGATCTCGCGCTTGTGCTGAGAGGGGTAGATGATCACCGAATAGTGAACTATAAAGAAAGGGAAACAGAACAGGGGGCCCAGGGAAGGTTCCCTGGGGAAAACCCTCCGATGCTTAAGTCAGTAGAGCAATGGTGGAAGATATGGAGGGAGGTAGAAAGAGGTGCACGAGATCCCCCTACACCAAGGTGGTGGAGTGGTTCTTGCTCAAGGAGTTTTAGGCGTGTATTGCCCTTACCTTTCGTTGGAGGTAGTCCCAGGTTTATATAGTGCACTGGCTTCATGAGTCCCATAAGCTTCACGTCCTCATCGTGGGATCTTTACAACCTTGAGGATCATGGGTCTCTTATCCTCATAAACTCCTGCTCATAAAGGGTTCTCAAACGGCAGCATGGAATAACATTCGTCGGTCGATCCGAACATGAAAGGTGCCAACCCTTTCCAAGTGATAGGCATAGCTCGGATGAAGATGGGTCGGAGTAGTCGTTGAGCGCCTGTCTTTATCCCGGCGAGGGGATAAATCGAGCATGGATCTTCCTCTAACCTGACCGATGCTCGGGCCTTCCGAGCCTAAGGGCCGCCGAGGAATGTTGAGATCCCAAGTGATCTTTTTGGGCTTTTTAGTCTAAGTGGGCCCTACGGGGCTGTCACTTGGATGAGCTGGGCCTCATTTGGTCCTGAATGGCCTAGTTTGGCGGCTCTTTAGGTGGGCTGTAGAAATCCCCCTCTCCAATAATCAAGTACAAACTTACCTCGGAATATACCAAGGCTAAGTTGAAGAGATACTGTCCAGAATTTCTGTCTAGAATTTCAAGTTATCAAGAACCATCATGTTCTTGGATTCAAAACCATAAAACACGGAGAAAACTTATCTCTGGATGATATGCGGTTCCTTCTGGACCGCTCAAGGCTTGTGCGGTGGACACTGGGCCGCATTAATAGCAACTGGGCTGAGGTTTAGCCCTCGGGGGTCATGGTTGAACCGTTGATAAAGGGCCGCTCTTATATATGAACGGTAAGCACTGGGCCGCACAAGGCCAGAAGTTTATAAAATCGAGGTCATGATATGTGGTCCTGACAGAGCCGCTCATTAGTTGAACGGTCTACTCAGGGCCGCCTGTAAGATGTACGGTCCATTACTAGCCACACAACACAGGGCCTAACCATGAGTTAGAACTTAGCCCAAGTGGGCTCCCGGGCTACCATAGGCAGGGTGGAACTGAACCAGAGTCCAGCCCACTATCTGCTGGTCGGCCTAGGGTCTACTGGACTGATCAAATTAGGATTTGGCCGAAGATGGATCAAGGATAATCGGCCAAGACTAATTGGCATAAGCCTGGGATGAATAGTCTATACTGGGCCGTTCAGGGATATATGCGGTCCACAAATGGCTGCTCAAGTATCTGTTTGTCCAATTCGGACTAACTCAAATCACAGCGGTTCGATTGAGTCCAATTCAAATCTAGGGGGATACAAATGGTTCAAGATTAACAGTTATAACAAGTGTAAACCTAATAGCCATTTCAATTATAAAGGATTCACAATTAAAAATTGACATTCAATGGAAAGATGAATCAAGATCAAGCTCAAATTAAATAAATCAACAAGAATGATTTACTGTCATGAATTACAGTTTATTAGGTGTGTTGCTAACATGCCAATAACCACTAATCTATTTGCCTAACATGTTGAAATGACAATTAATCTGTTCTGTTACAGATGTGAGGTCGGTTCTGGACCTTACATCCCCATGAACGGTCACAGACTGGTCGCACACGTCTCCTCAGATCTGAAGACCTGTTGGATATGGACGGTCGGTAGTGTGCCGCCTGGAGGGATGTGCGGTCTGGAACAGGCCACAAAAAAGACATGCGGTTAGGGCTCGGCCACATGTTCTAGGGACACGATCAGATATAGAAAAATCATAAGCGGTCAAAAGAGGGCCATCTATCTTTGATGTGCGGTCTATCGTGTGGCCGCACAAGTCCAGACAGGTCGTTGCCCCTTCGCCTTGCCCGACTCCGACGAGGTTTCTAGGGTCAGAACTAAAACATGAAACTTGCACGATCTAAAGCATGGAATTTGGGGCTTTTACTACCAAAAGGAAGAGCACGAAAAACTATACAAGATACACAAATCAATTTTATGTTTATAGATTGAAATCACTACTTAATCGAAAGGGAACAATTATAACCCTAGATGTGACATGCTTCTACTAAAACCTAAAATTCTCGCAGAACAGTTGATGAAATTTAGGGCTTTCTACATCAATGAAAAGCTAACACGATGCCGCTTCTAACCATGTATTATTTGTAGGGTTTGGCTTGCTATCACCTACCTGAATTGGATGAAGAAGGAAGGAGAAAGAAACCCAAAGACGTCGGTACACGCAGCCACTAATCACTGGAGATCTCCCTCGATCTAACTCTTCTGCAACCATCGCTGGTTCTAAACGATTCTAGGGTTAGGGAGCTTCATTTTAATAGGGCACACACCTTATGGAGGGTTCTATGCGCGGAGTATTCGTCCACGCAAGTCGGGTCGATGTGAACGCTGCCATAAAAGTTGACTCGATCCAAACTCCGCCGAATGCATCTCCTAGGGTTAGGGTTTCGAGAGATTAAGAGAGGATAAATGATCCTCTCATCCTGGCCTTTCATTTGCCACCGATTTAGGCTCATTTGATGGAGTATTGGGCTCGAATTTGGCATTTCAAGGTATAGTTAACTAAGTGTTCAATTTGGGCTTAATCCATAATTCGGCCTACTTACAGATTTTATTTGGGTTGGCCACAGAAGATAAGTTTGTTAAACGTGTTATCCTCTACAATAATATAATTTTTATGGATTTTTATAAAATGGTCAAAATATAACTCATTCTATTTATTAAGGAATTATTCTAATTAATTTCTAATTAATGTCTAAAATAAATCGGGGTATTACACCCTCCCCCACTTAAGGAATTTGGTCCTCCAAATTCAATGCACTTAATAAAAAGAGGGAGTGAGACAGCTCACCTAGATTAAGTCGGGGTACTATCTCTGCATAGTATCTTCTGACTCCTAAGTAGCTTATTCAGTTCCACGCCGACTCCACTGCACTTTAACCATCGGTATGGAACGATTCCTGAGTTGTTGTTGCTTCCGATCCAAAATCATGATCGATCTTTCTTCATAAGTCAGATCTTCCTTCAATTCGAAGTCCATATGCTGAATAATGTGTGTGGGATCATAGACATATTTCCGTAACATAGACACATGAAAAACATTGTGTACTCCAGATAACTGAGGTGGCAGTGCCAAACGGTAAGCAACCTCCCCCACTCTTTCCAAAATATCGAATGGACCAATGTATCTTGGACTTAGTTTGCCCTGAATACCAAACCTTCGAATTCCTCTCATAGGAGAAACCTTTAAAACCACATGCTCACTAGCCTAAAATTCCAATGCTCTCCTCCTGGTATCGGCATAACTCTTCTATCTTGATTGTGCTACTTTCAACCGATCTCTGATAATACGGATGTTCTTGGACGATTCAGAAATGAGATCTGGTCCAAGCCATTGCTTCTCACCTACCTCGTCCCAACATAACGGGGATCGACAGCTTCTACCATACAAAGCATCAAATGGAGCCATCTGAATGCTGGACTGGAAACTATTATTGTAGGCGAATTCAACCAATGCCAAGTGATCGCTCCAACTACCTCCAATGTCAATCACGCAGGCTCTAAGTATATCTTCCACTATCTGGTTGGTCCTTTCAGTCTGTCCGTCTGTTTGTGGATGGAAAGCAGTACTGATATTCAGACGAGTTCCCAAAGACTCTTGCAATCCTTTCCAAAAATGAGAAGTGAACCTGGGGTCTCTATCAGACACAATGTTGACTGGTATACCATGTAGTCTTACCACTTCCTTCATATACAAAGCAGCTAAAACATCAACTGTCCATTTAGACTTAATAGATAAGAAATGAGCTGATTTTGTCAATCTGTCGACAATCACCCATATTGCGTCAAATCCACTATGAGTCCTAGGTAGACCCATAATGAAATCCATGCCAATACTCTCCCACTTCAATTGGGGTATATCAAGGGGTATCAATTTTCCTACTGGTCTGAAATGCTCAGCCTTGACTTACTGATAAACCAATCATCTACTTATGAAGTCTGCAACTTCCCTTTTCAAATTCGGCCGCCAAAAAGATCTTTTCAAATCCTTAAACATCTTAGTACCTCTAGGATGAATGGTGTATCTGGATCTATAAGCTACCTTGAGGATCTTACTCTTTATCTCAGCTACATCAGGTACACAAGTTCTTCCTTGAAATAATAATCTTCTATCATCAGCCATCATGAAGTCAGGTCTGTTACTCAAGCTTCCCTTGATCTCTACCAACTCTGGGTCATCATCTTGCAGAGACTTGATTTCCATTAATAATTCGGGCTTAAGTTGAATCTGAGCAATCATAATCCGATCCTTGTCAACATTAAGATCCAAACTAGCTAACTGCTCTAACAATTTCCATTCTTGTAACATGAGGCTTGACAACTTAGTTATAGGCTTGCAGCTTAAGGCATCTGCCACAACATTACCTTTTCCAGGATGATACTCAATGGAGAAATCGAAATCCTTCAAATACTCCAGCCATCTTCGCTGCCTCATATTGAGTTCCTTCTGAGAAAACAAGTATTTCAAGCTCTTATGATCTGAAAACACCGTAAATGCTTCTTCATACAAGTAGTGCCTCCATATCTTCAAGGCGAACACCACTGTTGCTAGCTCCAAATCATGAACATGATAATTCTCTTCATGCTTCCTCAACTTCCTAGAAGAATAGGCTATCACTTTCCCGTGTTGCATGAGTACACACCCTAAACCAATACCTGAAGCATCTGTATATACAATAAAACCTCCTTCTCCAGAACGTAAAGCCAAGACATGTGCAGTAGTCAAACATTCCTTCAAGGTCTGAAAGCTTCACTCGTAATATTCCGACCAATCAAATTTGATCTCCTTGCGGGTTAATCATGTCAGAGGTACCACAATTTTGGAGAAATCTTGAATAAACCTTCCGTAGTAACCTGCTAAGCCTAAGAAACTTCTCACTTCTGTCACATTAGTAGGCTTATCCCAATTCTTTATTGCCTCTACCTTCGAAGGATCAACAGAAATACCTTCTCTTGTGATGATATGCCCTAGAAAGGACACCTCTTGTAGCCAGAAATCACACATACTAAACTTGGCATATAACTGATGATCTCTCAATAGTTGCAATGCCATCCTTAAATATTTAGCATGCTCCTCCTCACTTTTAGAATAAATCAAGATGTCATCGATGAACACCATGACCCATTGATCAAGATAGGGCCGAAACACATCGTTCATCAGCTACATGAAAGCTGCAGGTGCATTCGTTAGCCTAAAAGGCATTACTACAAATTTGAAATGCCCATACCTGCTGTGAAAGGCTGTTTTATAGATATCCTCCTCCTTAATTCGTAACTGATGATATCCAGATCGAAGGTCGATCTTAGAAAAATATTGAGCTCCTGCTATCTGATCAAATAACTCATCAATCCTTGGCAATTGATATTTGTTCTTGATAGTCAATTGGTTCAATTGCCGATAATCGATGCACAACCTCATCGAACCATCCTTCTTCCAGACGAATAATACAGGGGCTCCCCACGGTGAAGTACTTGGTCGAATGAACCCTTTCTCAAGCAATTCCATCAACTACTGCTTTAGTTCCCTTAGCTCCGTAGGAGACATACGATAAGAAGCGTTGGAAATAGGGGTTGCACCAAGAATCAGATCAATAAAAAATATAATTTCCCTTTCAGGAGGAAGTCCTGGTAGTTCCTCAGGAAAGACATCTGGGAAATCTCGAACGACAGAAAAGTCCTCAATCTCAATCTTCTGCTCAGGGGTCACAAAAACAAAGGCTAGAAAAGCCTTACATCCTCTCCTCATCAGCTTATCAGCTCGAAGAGTCGAAATAAGTGGAATAGACTTATGGTATCTAGTTCTTATAAAAGAAAGTACAGGGTGTCCAGTGAAAGACACAGAACTAGATCTGCACTGAACATTGGCCTCATACTTAGCCAACCAATCTGCTCCTAGGATTACGTCATAATCCTTCATGTCCATACAAACTAAATCAGCTGCCAAGTTTTGTTCATTGATCATGACCTTGCTGGAAGGATAGAAATACTTAATTGCTGATCCGGAACCAATATGAGTTAAAATCTCTAACGGAGAATTCATCAAAACTGGCTTCACAGCTAAAGACTTCGCAAATCTCTAAGAAATAAAAGAATGTGTGGCACCAGTATCAAAAAGAACAAAAGTTGATTTGTCATGTATAATAAGAGTACCTTCGACAAGTCCACCCTCCTCGGTGGGTCCCGTCTCGTCTTCTTGTAGAGCCTGGAGCTTGCCTTGCTACTTCTTGATTCCTTGTGGTTTCACCGGGGTAGCTCGCTCAGATAAAAAGGGACACTCGGGAATACGGTGGTCCCTACTACCACAACGTAAACAGGCACCCAGCTTGCGCCAGCACTCCTCCATCTTGTGACCTGGACGGTCACAATACTTGCATACTCCTTTGAATGGAACAATAGGGCTAGGCTTCTTATCGTCAATCTTTGACATCTTGCCCTTCCACGAACCAGACCCGCTAATGGGCCTCTTCCTGCCATGACCAGGCCTGATACTCCCAGAACCAGTATGGTGTTGTTCAATCTTAACACTCTTCCAATGGATTCTCTCCGTCATTTCTAAAGTATCTTCCAATACTTGAGCATTTCTCACCATCTCGGAATAAGTTTGAATTTCCATCGGTGCCAACTGGTTGTTACACTGTAGCTTCAGCCCATTAAGAAAGCGCTTAGCCTTCATCTTCTCGGTAGATATCAAGTGAGTAGTATAATGAGATAGTCGAGAGAACTGAGCTTCATATTCAGCTACGGAAAGATTTCGTTGCTTCAAAGTAGCAAACTCAGCCGCCTTCTTCTCTTGTACTCTATCAAAGAAATATTTACCATTGAAGAATTCCTCGAACTCTTCCCATGTGACTTGTCTATCACCAAGGGTAGCCTTCACTGCATCCCACCATGTCCTCGCATCACGTTCAAGTTGAAAGGTCGACAAGAGGACACGTTCTTGATCGCTGCATTGCATCACTTTGAAAATCCTCCCTATCTCTTCAAGCTAGTGCTCGGCTTCATCAAGGTCAGTCGAGCCTCCAAATCATGGGGGATTCATCCCATGAAAGTTTCGATAAAGGTCGCCAGTGCCATGGTTTGTAGCTCCTCCTTGGGCCACTTGTTGCAAAGCCTGAGTAAGTCCTTGAACCGTACGCTGCAAGTTCCTCCATTCCGCACGTTCTCCTACCATTGCAAAAGCCTACACATGGAATAGGTTACGTTAGGTTCAATTAAGAATGGATAATCGTGCAATGATATTATTAACTCAATCCCAGTCTTCTACCCAAATCTCACCAGGTTGGGTCCTTAGACTCATAACAATGTTATAGGTCCTACGGTATCACTTAGGATCCTAGAACTTAGAGAACCTAGGAATTTCAGAAAGCCGAGGCTCTGATACCACCAAACGGTCATGCCCCGACGTGGAATATTGAGACCGGCAGTAGAAAACGCTAGTAAAGATAACAAGCTAAGCTAAGAATTAACATAACGTCATAGACAGAATAGCTCCAAGTCTATTACAAATACCATCAAACTGACTTAAACATAATCAAACATAATCTCTGCTCGACTCCTTTACAATAACTAACACAAGTTCTAAGGCATAGCTAGATGTAAAACAACTATAACAATCTCAACATATCTACTAGCTGATACACTCCAAGTCATCACTCTTGCCCATTCCCATCCATCTGTGAATCTTCACCTGAACTGTCTGGAAAAGGGGTAAAACAACTATATGAGCGAACGCTCAGTAGGTAACAATAGGCAAGTGTAAGTGATTAACCAATTAATTACATGTATGAAACGGAAGAAAAGAAATAACGATCGAATGAAACAACATAATAAAAGAAAGTGCTAAAGAATGGAATGGAATAACAATATGGAAGAATGATATAACTACAAGAATTGCAAGTTAAGAACAATATATATAACAGGAATTTGTAGGAAATTGGCCAACAAGCAAGAATATAACCAAGTAGAACACGATTCAAGTAAGAGATCATTTTCATGGATATCACGCCAGTCATGCACTCGGTGCAATACCTCACCATGTCATTACAAACTCCCATGGGCACAAGTACTTTTCAGGCACTCTCCCCAGAATCAGACCAGGCCCCTATGATGCGTTGGCATTGATTTAGTGGATCCAAGATCTCAAGTTCCGTCTAGACTTTAATCAAGTTAAAATGGCCAATTATAATCAAGTACAAACTTACCTCGGAACATCCCAAGGCTAAGTTGAAGAGATACTGTCCAGAATTTCTGTCCAGAAGTTCAAGTTATCAAGAACCATCATGTTCTTGGATTCAAAACCATAAAACACGGAGAAAACTTATCTCTGGATGATATGTGATTCCGTCTGGACCGCTCAAGACTTGTGCAGTCGACACTGGGCCGCACTAACAGCAACTGGGCTGAGGTTTAGCCCTCGGGGGTCAAGGTTGAACGGCTGATAAAGGGCCGATCTTATATATGAACGGTAAGCACTGGGCCGCACAAGGCCAGAAGTTTATAAAATCAAGCTCATGATATGTGGTCCTGACAGAGCCGCTCATTAGTTGAACGGTCCACTCAGGGCCGCCTGTAAGATGTACGGTCCATTACTAGCCGCACAACACAGGGCCTAACCATGAGTTAGAACTTAGCCCAAGTGGGCTCTCGGGGTACCATAGGCAGGGTGGAACTGAACCAGAGTCCAGCCCACTGTCTGCTGGTCAGCCTAGGGTCTACTGGACTGATCAAATTAGGATTTTACCGAGGATGGATCAAGGATAATCAGCCAAGACTAATTGGCATAAGCCAGGGATGAACAGTCTATACTGGGCCGTTCAGGGATATATGCGGTCCACAAATGGCCGCTCAAGTCTCTGTTAGTCCAATTCGGACTAACTCAAATCACTTCGGTTCGATTGAGTCCAATTCAAATCTAGGGGGATACAAATGGTTCAAGATTAACGATTATAACAAGTGTAAACCTAATAGCCATTTCAATTATAAAGGATTCATAATTAAAAATTGACATTCAATGGAAAGATGAATCAAGATCAAGCTCAAATTAAATAAATCAACAAGAATGATTTACTGTCATGAATTACAGTTTATTAGGTGTGTTGCTAACATGCCAATAACCACTAATCTATTAACCTAACATGCTGAAATGACAATTAATCTGTTCTGTTACAGATGTGCGGTCGGTTCTGGACCTTACATCCCCATGAACGGTCACAGACTGGCGGCACACGTCCCCTCAGATCCGAAGACCTGCTGGATATGGACGGTCGGTAGTGTGCCGCCTGGAGGGATGTGCGGTCTGGAACTGGCCGCAAGAAAGACATGCGGTTAGGGCTCAGCCACATGTTCCAGGGACATGATCAGATATAGAAAACTATAAATGGTCAAAAGAGGGCCGCCTGTCTTTGATGTGCGGTCTATCGTGTGGCCGCACAAGTCTAGACAGGTCCCTGCCCCTTCGCCTTGCCCGACTCCGGCAAGGTTTCTAGGGTCAGAACTAAAACATGAAATTTGCACGATCTAAAGCATGGAAGTTGGGGCTTTTACTACCAAAAGAAAGAGCACAAAAAACTATACAAGATGCACGAATCAATTTTATGTTTACAGCCTGGAATCGCTACTTAAACAAAAGGGAACAATTATAACCCTAGATGTGACATGCTTCTACTAAAACCTAAAATTCTCGCAGAACTCTTGATGAAATTTAGAGCTTTCTACATCAATGAAAAGCTAACACGATGCTGCTTCTAACCATATATTATTTGTAGGGGTTGGCTTGCTATCACCTACCTGAATCGGATGAAGAAGGAAGGAGAAAAAAACCTAAAGACGTCGGTACACACAGCCACTAATCACTGGAGATCTCCCTCGATCTAACTCCTCTGCAACCGCCGCTCATTCTAAATGATTCTAGGGTTAGAGAGCTTCATTTTAATAGGTCACACACCTTCTGGAGTGTTATATGCAGGGGAGTATTTGTCCACGCAAGTCGGGTCGATGTGAACGCTGCCGTAAAAGTTGACTCGATCCAAACTCCGCCGAATTCATCTCCTAGGGTTATGGTTTCGAGAGATTAGAAGAGGGTCAATGATCCTCTCATCATGTCCTTTCATTTGCCACCAATTTGGGCTCATTTGATGGAGTGTTGGGCTCAAATTTGGTGTTTCAAGGCATAGTTAACCAAGTGTTCAATTTGGGCTTAATCCACTAATTCGGCCTACTTATAGATTTTATTTGGGTTGGCCACAGAAGATAAGTTTGTTAAACGTGTTATCCTCTAAAAGAATATAATTATTATGGATTTTTATAAAATGGTTGAAATATAACTCATTCTATTTATTAAGGAATTATTCTAATTAATTTCTAATTAATTTCTAAAAGAAATCGGGGTATTACACAGCCTGCCTGGCGTAGGCACGGAAAACTTCATGATGTAGAAGCTCCTTGACCGCATACTCCTCTTCTTCTGGGGCTGCACCCCTCTCATTTCTCTTCCTCCCGATCTCCCTTGACCTTGGCTCGTAGGGACGGATGGGCGTGTCTTCCTTCCTGGGTTGGACCCTTTTGGGGACCCATACTTGTCTAAACTTCCTTTGCCGTATGGCGAACTCTCTTCGACCTTGGCGAGGTTCTTCTTCCTTCTCTGCCCTTCTTCCGGACAAGGCCTGGAAGGAGTTGTGAATAGTCACAATAGGGACCACCCGGTCAGGGATGGCCTGGGCATCACGCCCGTCGAGGAAGAGGCGGACACCTCCAAAAAGAATAGACTTCCCAGACGCCGAGAGGTGCCCAGTGACAACATTAGCAATTTTTCTTCGGATGCTCCTTTGCTGACAGCCTCCGGGCTTTCTGTTGCAAATAGGGCGAGCCCTATTGGTGGCGTGATGCACCATGCAACTAACCTCCCTTCTCAGCTTCTTCGATGGGCCTGCACAGCGCGGGGCCTCAGGGACTCTGATTTCTTAAGCCTTCTTGACCTCCATCAGCTCGGGAGACTCGACTTCTAATAATTCAGTAAAGGCGAGCCCCAAAAAGTTGGGGAAGCCGACGACGGGCGGGAAGGACCCAAACACAGTGGGCACCGCCAAGTACCCATGGTTGACATGGTTGTTGACAACACCCAAATCGAACATGAGTGCAGCTAGTCCAGTCTCCATTCTTGCTCTCCTGTAATTAAAGAAACAGGCGAACGATCAGTATTCTTGGGGGAAGTCCCAAGTGGCTTCTTATCATGGCAAAGAGATGAAGGGAGACTCGGTCCCACCGGGCGTGCCACTTTGGTGGAACAATTTTATTAGAATGCGTAGGCGTGCCAGTCACATTAGTGACAACCTGTTGTGCGCTCGTTCCGACATGGTCAGACAAAAGTGAGATTCAGGTCGGGACTAGAAGTCCGCTATAATGTAAAGGCTATAACGTTAATTACATTCTCTAAGGAGGAAAACCCTTGATTAATTGCCAAGATAAGCGCCACTCGGGGCCAAATGATAACGATATATGAAGTGAAATAAACACGAAGCTACGCAGGCTTCTATGCTTTCTTTTATTCATGCAAGAGGAATTAAGGTTTATTACATCCGAACTTCGATACGAGGCGGAGATTTTAAGTCCGGGGACCATAATCACGCATAGCAACACTTTCAGTCAGGCGTGACCCAGTCTTCTGTTGAACGCCATTTGATATACCGAAGTTTGGTCATACATGCAAGCGGGCACAATATTAATGACATGGGTGATTATGAATATTTATGTACTGAGTGCATGCAACATAGACGACATTGGCAAAATTGCATAGTTTTATATACATCTATATATATATACACACACACATATATATTTTTACGTGTAGATATATACACGTTAGACACAGGATGCATTTGATTATTCATTCAAAAGGGACACTAATCCCTCGACAAGATTAAAATGAGGCTGAACAGGTCGATACGGGGGACCAAAGAGTCGACCCATGCAGAAAGATTGAGTCGACGCTTTAGGCGCTAAAGGAACCACGACTCGGTGGGGCTGCGGGTGATTCGGTGGCGATGCCACCGAACCAAACGGTGAGAGGGCTGATCCGGTGGCATCACCACCGAATCAAATGTTAAGAGGCATGATTCGGTGGCGTCGCCACCAAATCAAGCGAGCAGGCGGACAAGTCGGTGGCGACGCTACTGAATCGGCCGATTGAGGCATTGTTAATGTAGAAATTAAGAGGAATTAAGTTGCTCCTCGTCAACTAAGTCTTCAAGCAATTATTGATGTGGCTTTAAGGAATTCCAGAGGCATGATTGCCTAGACATATAAGCAGATTGAGTAGCCCTTTTGTTCATTAAGTTCTCTTCCAGCCTTGACTGTGCGAGGTTCATACTCGAGCACAAGGCAGCCGTTGATATGCAAGCCCTTCTGAGTATCAAACATGATCATATAAGGTAGCCTCATGACTTGTCAGGGATTAAGAAAATCATCGTAAAACTACGATTTCGTCTGAGAAAATTTGGGCAGCATCTCCCCATAATAGGGAGATGTTCAATTAAACAAGTAGTATGACACACGGTAGACGGTGTCAAACCACAAACACTGAGGAGCCCAGGTGGACTGCCTCAGTTCCCAGAGTCACCACTCTAAGAGTCTCAAGGGCCAGCCTGCGAGAGACTCGTGGTGCTCAGGGGGGGGACATTCCTTAGGGTCAATATACACAATCCAGTATGTAGCCGCATGAATGGCACTATTAGTGTTTCACTCGTGCCATCGGTTTCCAGGGGAACATGTGACAAAGCGACAAACCCCCTAGAACCTGGAGTGATAATGATCGAGCAAGAAAGGGAAAGGAATGAAACTTAATCATGTGTTGTTCCCCTCCTTAATAGCAGGGCTGGCACGACAGTTAGAAACATCTGAATGAGACTCAATCAAGGGAACGACTGCAGACACCCCCAATTCTTCCATAAGGCAGAGTTTAATTCAGACGATCCCAATCCTTAAACAAGGGCTCACGCCTGTGTCTGAGAAAGGGGGGAGTCGAGAGCAGCATTCATGAAAACAAAACATCGAACAACAGCGGGGGCAGACAGTGGCCCTGGAGAAAGGGTTGTCACTGCGACAGATGTTGGAGTTCCCAGTACCCCTACAACTGACTGAGCGAGTGAAGGGACACTAGGTGATTTCTTATTCATAATTCAACTTATGGAAATACGAGATTAATCAAAAACACTATCGACTGATATTGCAGCCCTGGGGAGGGAATTTGATGTAGCACGTATAGAGCATGGCATAGCCATTCCATAGAAGTAAATCATCGTGGACCTTCTTTCGTGCCCCGAGCGATCCCAGGATCGACTGGCATTTAGCCCCTAGGGGGCCTCCTCATGCTCGGGTGAAAGGTTGGGAAGATCAAAGCAGAATCGATAGAAACAGCAGTAGTCAGCCGCATAATAAATCAAGAAGAAAAGAAATATGCTAAAGCCATAGCAAAGTGGTTGGAACCTTATTTTATTCACCATCTTCTTTGATTATAGCAGAATGGGAACGAAGATTACAACGCTTAGGGAGATTTGGGAGAGGATAAAAAAAATTGACCACAAGAAAGATGAAAACTGAGGATAGAAGAGTACAGAGCGAAATAGAAAACTATAGAGCCCCTCACAAAACCCACCTTCTTCTTGCTCTCCTTGATTTTCTCCTCTGATTTCTTCCGCTCACTCCTCTCTTCTCGATCCCCTCCAATTGCCTGCTCTCTGTCTGCCCTCCTCCTTTTTCGAGGGCTAGCAACCCTATTTATAGATGATTACCCAAAACAGGGCATCGTTTGGCCGATGGGATGGGGCTGCTACCGACTCGATGTGCACGCACATGCGTTGCCGCCTCAACGCGCAAGGGGATGCCACGGACTCAACAACACGCGCCACTGAATCAGCCATGAAGCTACCGCATCAGGCGCATCCGTGCCACTAGATCGGCCACAAAGGCCATCACCGAATCAGATAAAGTAGCGCCACCGACTCAGCTATCAGTGGTATCAGGGGCATTTTTGTAATTTTGTCATTTTACCCCGAAATTAACCCGGTGAGAGCTCATCGCCCGGAGTAGCATTGGAGTTAGTGCAGTGGCCCCAGAATATGTTTTGGAGCGTTGATTCGGGGCTGCCGTAGATTTCTGAGACGTGCAGAACCCGTACCGATTTTTTTTGGGATTTGCACTAATTTACCCTTCGGCACACCGGTTTGTGCTGCCACCCTCTCTCGGAGAGTACGTGGACCTTCTTCACCGAAATGGTAACCCCTGGGATGATTTCTGCTAGGCTTGTACGCCTTCGAGGCTACTTTCAGATCATTCCAGTATTCCACGTGTATCTTACGAAAATCTAGGAATTTCCGCTAGTGACGCTATTAACGCCGAATATCGGTTGTCCAGGGCCGCCCTATGCTTGCACGAGGCATTTTTATTGAATGAGCCACCGCCCTAGGGGTTCTTGTTCATTCAGAGTCATCCATCGGTCGCTTACGGACCACTTCGGAATCCCGGGAGTTCTGGTCGGGTGACTCGAGTTTTCCCTTGATATTGCCTTCGGTTCCCTATCCTGACGGGCCAGGGGCATTTCTTCATCTCAGGGAGGCTTCTTCATCAAGCGGGAGCCGCCTGCTACATTCTCATCCTGGTCGGACAGAGTATAGAGGTATATCCGGCACGATCGTCTCGATGTCGATTTCATTGGCTCTGACCATCAGTAGGCCCTAAACGAGCCGTGGTAGATGTGTAAACTCGAGATGACGAAATGTCGAGTCCCCGGCACTTCTTGTGAGGTGGCCTGAGGCTTCAGCAGTCCGAGTGGGTCTATCTTTGACTTTTGGTTGACTCCTTCGGGCACATGATTACTGCCCAATCATATTTTGTGTGTCAACATCCCCACAACCCATGAACTTGGGTGATGAGGCACATGGTCATTTCCACGCACACCTGGTACACTGAGCAACAGGAGAAGAATATAGATATATATTGAATACGTAGACATCATGCACACTGAATACACAAGAGAATTGAAAATCAAGGCAGGCGATATAGACCTGTCCAGGGGCATTGGGGAAGGGATCTATAAGATTAATATTGCCCAAGGGGCGTGAGCTTGCCATGAGGACTGGAGTATTATACTGTAAATAACCCAGTGCCCCAGAAGCTAAGATGAGGTTCGATTGAGGAATCTCATATGGCGAGTGGGAGCTCAGGTTCAGAAATCCAGCCCATTGCAATTGGGTGGTGTAACACACGTGAATTTTCTCAAAATTTTTCTAGATTAAATATGATTATTAAACACTATTAAATGGATTACGGGTTAAATATAATTAATTTAAAGGCCCTATAATGACCAAAGGACTAAGCCCAATGAAAACAGGCGTAAAGACCCAAATCTATGGCCTTTAGATCTAAGCCCATTAATAGAAACGTAAATTGAGTAATTTACGGATTTAAAATGGGATATATATACATCAAATAAGAGATAACGGGAAAATCCAAAAAGTTTAGATTTAACGGCGATTGGTGATCTATCGTGCGATCGCCAGATCCACCATAGCGGTCCTTCCATGACCTCTAAACCCATCTGGTTCCGAGAATGAGAGAAACGTGAAAAAGTTGGATCTTTGGCATCTAAATCCCCATGGATAAAAGTGTGAAAACATGTAAACATGTCTAGGACTCTATTGGGATCGATTCTACTCTCCATTAGGACTCTTAGATTGATCACATCCTCAAACCCTAACTAAAACCCTATAAATAGGTTTCATGTTCGACCTGCGCGAGCCTTACTTTTGGCTCACGTTGTTCGATGGTAAGGAGTTGGTATTTTAGGTTGGTTCTTTAGAACTTTTTATTTACCTTAGATTTATCTAACTTCCCTCAAAATTTCATGTTAGGAGGTCAAGCGTCCAGAGAGTTAGGAGCCCTCGAAGTTGTTGTTCATCTGTAAGACGCTCAGGAAGCAGCATGCCTGTCCACGAAAGATCTAGGGATTGGAATCCCAAATCAAGGTATTTAGGTGTTCATCCTTTATAACTTTTTGTTCCCCTTTCTATCCTCTACATACCCTCCAATTTTCACGTATTTAGGTCAAGAGAATCAGAAGATAGAGGGGCGGGAAGTTGCTGGTTTGGCACAGGACGTGCAGGAACTAGGGTCTACTTCCAATCAGAAATCTGAAGTCTAGGGATCAAATCAAAGGTAGGTTATCTCATTAAAAGGTTAAAGCAACGTGTTAGGAATAAAAGCCCTATGGTTTCATTCCGTTTCATGCTTTCTACTAGTAGTATTTCATGTTCTATCATGACTGCGCATCTAGGTTAAGACTGCATGCATGAATCTTACCCTTAATAAAAAATTGATAATTTTGGCTTAATCCACGTAAACTCATGCATCTCCATGTTTTAATATAGTTGCATCAGGCCTTATTTACCTACCGACGTATTTTTCCATGCACCAACTTGCCTTGGATTAGGCCTGCTCTTCGGTTTTTATATTGTCTGCTACAGGCAAAGGAACGGTCTTCACCAGACCGCCAGAGTTCTTTAGCAGCCCTGCGATAGACCACTAGGCTATTTATCATATGATAAGCCTAGCTAATTAGGTTTTACTCCTATTTTAAGAACTTGTGGACGTCAAAAAAATGATGATGATCATATAGCATGCACATCTTAGCACTCAAGAGTGAGTCAAAGACGGGAAGGCTGAATAAACCCTATGCTTCCTCCAAGAAAGATGAATACCTGCCCGGTGCTCTGCCACCCAACAAAGAAGCCCCTCGTGCTGAAGAGATGGCCCCCACTCTCCAGTCGGCATTCCCAACGGCCGAATCAAAAGAAACTCAAGAATTCGAACACATGTCCGGCACGCGTCAGAGATCACTCAAAGCTCAGAATCGGGATTCAGAGGCCCCGAACTAAACACCCCGGAGGTGGTGCATTACAGCTAAAGCAGCACGGGAGGACAAGCGTCCGTCTGAATAGCCGTGAAGCCAAGATGAATTCTAAACCAGCGTAGCCTGCACATAAACCGGCGCGCCCTTGCTTGGCCTTAAACCGGCGCGCCCACTTGCTTATGCTTAATCCGGCGCACCCCTTGCTTATGCTTATTTCGGCGCGCCCCTTGCCGATGCTAGGCCGACATGCCCCTTTCTATGTTGTTAATCCGGCGCGCTCAACACCATGCCGGTTTAACTCAAATAACATCCCATCCGCCAGCCGATACCCTGTTTTCGCATTAGCCTGGTGCCTAGAGGGCATTCAATGCTCTGAAGCTCTGTCTCCATGGGCATTCAATGCTCTGAAGCCGTGTTTCCACATCCGTTCGACAACACAGTGGCGAAGGCATGCATCGACGGTGGCAGCAGTAGCAGCAGATCGCCCGACAAATCTATGAATATCCCATCCTCGGATGAACGACAGCGTACGGCACAAATCGGCAGCGTCCAGTGTAGCACGTCTTTCAGACCTCGACGCGGACGAGGTGAAAGTGGCGGGAACACTCCTGAATGCCCATTCTATAAAATGGCAAGTCTGAAGAAGGAACAGGTTCGGTTGGTTCATTCGGCTGATGGCTGGCCATCGAAGAGAAGAAGAAGAAAATGCCACCCGAAGAGAAGAAGCCCCCCGTCCCTGCGCCCGTGAGGTGAAGAAGAAGAGAGTGAGGTTGAGAGCGAGAGGTGAGCTGGGGGGGGGGGGAGAGAGCTTGTGCTCTGTTCCCCTCGTCCATGTATCTCTTCCCCCTTTTTCTCCCTCTGTAATGTATTTCTCCTCTGTGGAGATGAAATTTCTTGGGCTTGAGCCGTTTTTCCCCCCTTTGGTGGATGAATAAACAGAAGGCCCCTTATTGGCAAACACGATCTTTTGTCTTTCTTCTTCTTTCCCCTTCCTCCTCCTCCTCATCCAGGGCCCTTCGAAGCATGCTCCTCCGTAGCATGGCCTTTCGAAGGAGTTCATCGACGGATGAATATCCATGGCCTCTTACGGCATACACCTGTCCCACCTACGAGATCATCACCCTGAGTTGCTGGAACTCTTGAAGGCTTGTCCTCGAGTCTCCACATGCACTTACGGGTTAACGGAGTTCTTACTCTGAGTTTTGTGGTTCACCCCGGAGCTTTGCTCCGTTTGGTGTTCCCCTATTTATCTTTGGCAAGCCTCAGTCCGGGGGAGGTGCTGCCCATTTTTCGCCAGGAACAAACGAATCAAGCTATTCTCTGAGGGCCAGAACATCACATGCTTGAAGCCTCTGATCACGACTGAACCTTCGAGTTCCGGCAACAAACTCTTCTAATAAAACATTCATATCTTCATGCTAATTCACCCTAACAAACAACTAAAACACTTAAACTTCCTCTCCACAAACTTAATCTACCAGTTCGATAAACAAACTAATCAACAAATCAACCCACAGGTGAAAGAAACAAGAAACAGAGCATAAAAGAATGAAAGAAACCTCATAGAAGCTTAACCCGGCGCGCCCTAATCCGGCGTGGGCTAACCCGGCGCGGTACCCCCCCGCACCGGTTTAGCTTTACACTCAAAACCCCTTTCATTTTTTCTTGCCACTAACCGGCGCGCCCCTTGCATAGCCCATTAAACCGGCGCGCTATACTATTCCTCACCCTATTCCGGCGCGCGTATGGCCCCTATTCCTTCTTGCCACATAACCGGCGTGCCCCCCCTTTAACGTCTTTGACCGGCGTGCGCCCCTCTCAACACACTTAAACCGGCGCGCCCATCCCTTGGCTTCTCCCTTAACCGGTGTACCTAAAAGAAAAAGAATGATTAATCAAATGAGAGAAAAGACTTAAAGCTAATGAATAAAACTAATAAAAAAGGTTTCCCCCTTCCATAATCAAATTTTTGTTCCGGGGGCGCTGCCCCCAGAAACCCCCGCAAGGGGCGCTGCCCCCTTGACCCCCACGACCTGACCGGGCAGGTCGAACCCCGTGACCTGACCGCGCAGGTCGATCCACGTGCGAGGGCGCACGATGGCGAGTTCGGGCTCCACACTTAACAATTCACTCCCCCGGACTCGGTGTAAAGAGGAAATCAGTGATGCCTTGTGGTATCGGACGTGGACCTCGGAACCCCCCACATGGTCATGATCCGAACACAGTCCGGGCCAATAGTTCATTAACTTGACCCGCTGCTCCCGGGATCTAATCCCGCAATGCCACATTAAACTTGTCGTGTCTACGGCAGACATCCTTTTGTCTGTATCGTCATTTTCGATGCTTCAAACGTGGACTCGCATCTGAACAATGAAGGGTCCGACGTGACCAACATGCACGCATATCTTGGAACCTTCGTTTCCCCGGACTCTGTGTGAGGAGAAAAGCAATGACGCCCCATGGCGTTGGACTTGGATCTCGGGAGCCCTCGCCCAGACGTGACCATGATCCGAACTCATCACGGGCCGATAGTTCGTTAGTTAGCTCGACCCGTCCTTATCAGGACCCGATCCCGCACCCACATTAAACTTGCCACACCTACGGCAGACATCCGTACGATTTTATCGTCATCCTCGACGCCACTAATACGGACTTCCGTCCGAATAATGAATGGTCCGTTAGTGACCGATATATATACCGGGATCTAATCTCACGCTTGCATTGAACTTGCCGTACTCACGGCAGACATTTGCACGGATTCGCTCCCATCACCGTCTTATTTTCTACACGGACCTTCGTCCGAACATAAAATGGTCCATGAGTGACCGACAAAATCCGAATGGAATGAGGCGGCTCTCGTCCTCCCCGAACCCTACGCATAGGAACATCGATAAGACCGTCGTGAGTCATGCTCGAACCTCGGGTTCGCCCCAACCATGGTCATCGCCCGACCCACATCCTAGGCCTATAGCCGGCTATCTCTGTACACATCTTTGTTTCGAAATCTAGTCCCGGGACACTTTCCCGCTGCCCTTCGGCACCGGAAATATCAATGATGCCCACGCGAGCCTGACTTCGACCGCGGGGGGCCCACCGCAGTATGGTCGTAGCTTGGTCTTGCACCGGGCGAACAAACTTATCGGTTTCCGACCGCTCTAACCGGGATTCAACCGAATGCCTCCTATCCCTTTGAACAATAAACTTGCCATACCCCGGCATACATATGCTCCAGTTTTCCCCGTGATGATCACGATTCTCTAAAGCCGGACGCTCGTCCGAATACCAAAATGGTCCCTTGAGTGACCGACATATTTTGAATGCTTGTTTCCCTAGACATAGGGCTTTTCGACTGATTCGAGACCGCTATCGGCTTGTTTCTCTCAATATAGTTTTCTGGCCATGAGGCCCCTTTTCCCGACGATTAATCAAGGGTGTTCCCCTCTCCGAGGGGATGTAAATGACGCCGTGACCTTTATGGCGCGGCAGGTTCTAGTCCCGACACGAACCACACAATCGTCTGATTAGTCAGATCGAGCGCATAATAAATCGTCACTCTGTGACTGGCACGCCCACGCACTTAATAAACCCAATAAACGAATAAACGAACGATTTGTCAAATAAAAAGTGCATCCACAGTACTGTATTCATAAACTTGGTTATGTTAATGGTTCATCTTAGTAGGTTACATGTCTCTCATGCACTTAAGAATTATTTTTAACTTATGTTAATTTCATGCCAAAAACTTATATTCTTGTATTATGATCATATTTTATGTACTTCATGGACTTGTTTAAGTTTTTGACTTGATCACTATTTTACAACGATCCTTTCTCATATATGGTCTTTTCTTAAGTACTTGGTGCGTGGTGCGTGGTGCGTGGCCATTAGATACACTTTGCACTTATAAGCACATAATCTTGGACTTGTGATCCTCTCCGTTGCATATTCCTTCCACCGGACTAGGTGATCTTATTTCAAGGCCTCCATAAGACTCCGCGAGCCTGGGATTCCCACTAGGACGCCGAGCTAGTTGTACCCTAAAAACTCAATTATCTAGAAAGTACTTACCGGTGTTTTATGTGTTCTGGTTACTAGCGGCCAAACGGAGACCGCCAGAGTCTGGTAGTGGCCATTTACTTGACCGCCAAAGACACCTACCAACCCTGCCAAGACCGCATGGTTCCAGTTCATTCGTTTCATCGACTCTACCATTAAACAGTCCAGTCGTGACCGCATAGATCCAGAAACAGTCCAGCAATGACTGCTTCTATCTAGTTCCTATTTAACCTAGGGTTTTGACTCAAGGGTTGATTACCTAAGTTCCTAGATGGTCTAATGATTGGCTAGAGCCTAACACTCTGTCCCATAGCTATCTAATGAATTATAAAAATTAAGGAATACACCATTATGCTGTCGAATTATTTCCGTGGCATGACCTTGTTTTAAATCAGTCCTTGAATTCTCATAATTGGAGCATTCATACCTTGGTATTGAGTATCATAAGCTTATTGTGGAATTATACATTATGGGTCTATATTATTTCTCGTGGAAGTAGCTTGATGTATAACTTGAAGATGCAGTCCGGGCACTGATTGTGTCCAAGAGCTCCATGCTAGCCCCCTCGGCTGATTGTCGGAAACATGCTGAAAACCATGGAATACGATGATACCGGCATCGCATTGTGCTGGGAGTGCTTGTTTTTATAGACGAGTGAAAACCACGATGCTCTACATGAAATATACATTCTTGATTACATGACTTTCTAGTGCATGACCTTCAAGGTTATGAAAAGTACATTCTCGATACATGCTAGTACATTCTAGTTACATGAAAGGCCACTATACATTCTGGAATGAATATCTTTTCAATCTCTATATAACATCTCATATCTTTATAGTCATGTCTTGTTACTTGCGTTGTTACTATGGTTTTACTCATATGCATTTATTCTTCTTTTCTAGAGCTAAAATGCTAATTACTTAAACATTGCCTTCATGTTGATATGAAGATACCTACTGGGTAAGTGTGCTCACTCCCTACTTTTCCAATCTTTTAAAGAAATTCTAGCGGCGATTCGGACTACTCAAGTGATGAGTCCGAGAGTGATTAAAGATCTAGAGAAGACCTAGTAGAGTTATAAGTCAAGTCGAGTCTATGTAATTTTCCCTTTGTTTGAGTCTAGTAAAATGAATCAATTATCATTGTACTTGAAAATTATTCAATAAAGTGAAGTTTTGAGTATATTATCTTGTGCATTCCCTTTATGTGCGAATGTGTTAGCACTCTGATCTTATTGCTCGCTTGTGGCATACTACCCGACTGTTCATGTTCCCGATTATCTTCTATTGTACTTATATCTCGGGGTGGGACAGTTAAAGTGGTATCAGAGCCTAGGCATAAGTACGTCCTAGGAAAAATGTCATGGCATAGGCTAAGTCTAATATTTTAAGAACCCATACCTATGAGCTAGGAAAGAAATTTCTAAACCCACGTGAGATTGGGTAGAACCCAGGCTAAGAAAGTTCGTTTGAAATTATCTTTAGGTTAACTTCTATCAGAATTAATTACTTATTTGCTTTCTCAAGCACTCCACTTTTTCAATGGTCGCTGAACGTGTCGCAAATCGTGTTAACTGGGAAGCGATGCAGCAAACAGTTGCGGGTCTCATCCAGGCCGTACAGACTGTGGCCCAAGCTAGAGCACAGGCTGGTGCGGGTAATCTACATGGGAATTTCCCACAGATATGAAGCTTTTCTTGCTTCCGTGATGGTCACCGAGTCCAAGGAAATTCACATAGAGGAAATCCCTATTGTTAAAGAGTTCCCCGATGTCTTTCTATCGCACTTATCTGGTTTACCGCCCAAAAGGGAAGTAAACTTCTCCATTGAACTCATTCCTGGAGTAGCACCTGTTTCAATAGCTCCTTACAGGATGTCCCCCATAGAACTCAAGGAACTGAAGAGGCAACTTCATGAGTTACTAGATAAGGGTTTCATTCGACCCAACACATCCCCTTGGGATGCGCCAGTTCTGTTTGTCAAGAAGAAGGATGGATCTCTCAGGCTATGTATCGACTATCAGCGGCTTAATCAACTCACCATCAAGAACAAATATCTGGTGCCGCGTATTGATGAGCTATTCGATTAAATTTCTGGGGAAGAATATTTTTCCAAGATCGACCTTCGGTTGGGCTACCATCAACTAAGGATCAAAGATGAAGACATCTACATGTCTGCTTTTAGAAGCAGATATGGGCATTATGAGTTTGTGGTAATGCCATTCGGGTTGATCAATACCCCTACAACATTTATGCAACTCATGAATAATGTCTTTAGGCCGTATCTCGAACGATTTGTGGTCATATTTATTGATGATATTCTCATCTATTCCAAAACAAAGGAAGAACATGAAGAATATTTAAGAATAGCTCTGCAAACTCTAAGAGAGCATCAACTCTACGTAAAGCTCAGCAAGTGCGAGTTCTTGCTAAAGGATGTATCTTTCCTTGGCCATATTATTTCAAAAGAAGGCATTGCGGTTGATCCTTCAAAGGTAGAAGCTGTCAGGAATTAGAGCAGACCAATGACTGTAACCAATGTTAGAAGTTTTATTGGGTTGGCTAGTTACTATCAGCAATTCATTAAGGATTTCTCCAAAATCGCCGTTCCCTTGACTAGGCTCACAAGAAAGGAAAATCCTTTCATATAGTCAATAGATTGCGAGGAGAGTTTCTTAACTCTTAAGGAACTGATGTGAGTGAAAAGGGATGAACTACAGATCTAGAGGGGGGTGAATAGATCTACCCTGTTGTGACTCCTCTGTGTTGATGATGTTGACATATGCTTTACTTCATTGGCAACACCTTGTTTTGATTGATTGGCAACTGTTTATGTTTTGATGAAATTGCTCTTATCAGATTGTCTGTGTGTTCTATGCACTTTACAAGTTTACACACTGCACACACACTCAAAGTCTACACATTGCACGTAGAGTCTGTACACTGCTTTGTGTTGTGTTTGTGCATCATTTAGAACACAAGTATATACATCCATGCATCATGGGTCGACCCCCTTCTTAGATGCGTCGACGCCCCCAGATTTCCAAGTCTATACACTCGTCTTCATGCATAGCAGAGTCTATACAGTGCAGCTCATATAACTTGCATGTCTATACATTGCATTGTGGCGTTTGTGCTGAAAGTCTATACACTGTCCATCTTCTTAGTGTCTCATGCATTAACTAAGTCTGTACACTGTCCGTATGACTTAGCGTCTTTGTGCATTGGGCGAAGTCCATACATTGCAGCTCACTTAACTAGTAAGTCTATACATTGCATCGGTGCAGTGCTTCCTTTGTGCATATACTGCATCAGTGCATCCATCAGGCATACAGTCAATACACTGATGCATGTGAGGTACTGTCTGTACGATAATGTCTATACATTGCTGCATTGTTCGCACAGGATAAGTCCATAGTTTAGTCAAGTCTGTACAGCGTCATGCATCATTCTTCAAAGTCCATACACTGCACTGTTGCTTGCTCGAGGTGAAGTCTGTACATCCGTTAGTGAACTTCAAAGTCTATACACTGGGATCTTTACCTACATTCAGTTCTGCAAGTCTGTACATTGGGCTTTCACGTAAAGTCTATACATCCTTGAACTGTGCAAGTCTGTACATCGTTGCTTTGCCAAAGTCTACACATTGTGAACCTTTAAGTCTGTACAGACTTTGCTTCGCTCAAGTCTGTACATCGTCTAGTTGTCTTTGGCAAGTCTTCACATAGTGAAGTCTATACACTCGATTGTCTTGCATTGCATCAAGTCTGTACAGCCTTTCCTTTGGCAAGTCAGTACATCGTTCATGAAGTCTGAACAATGAGCAAATCTGTACATCGGACTAGTCTGCATCGGCTAAGTCCATACATTGTCCAGTGCATTGCATGCATCATTCATGAAGTCTATACATCGAGTTGAATGCTGGCTAAGTCTGCACATCGTCTGTCTTACTTAGAGTCTCATGCATAACATGAAGTCTGTACATCGCACAGCATTCAAATCTACACATTGTGCATCATTTTAGTTGAAGCATGTACATCGTGCATCTAGTGTTTCAAGTCTATACATTGTTGCACGTTGTGTCTGTCTAAGTCTTCACAGTGCTTCCTCATGCATTGAAGTCTGCACATTGCTGCACGCTCATCAAGCCCATACACTGGCATGTCTTTACATTGCCTAGTCTATACATTGGCTGCTGAATGTTCTTCAAAGTCTGCACATTGCATTACACTTCAGCAAGTCTGTACAGCGGTTGCCTTCATATAGGAAGTCTGTACATCGCACATCACTGCACATATGAAGTCTATACATTCCAGAGTCTGTACATTGCATTCACGTTCACAAAGTCTATACAGCAAAGTCTATACAATGCATTCGAGTTCACAAAGGCTATACAGTGAAGTCTATACAATGCATTGCATCCCACAAAGTCTGTACAGGGTTTATACGTAAACTGATAATTCTATTTCGTTTGTCTGACAGGGATTCTTTGCAGAGCCTAATGAAGGCACATGATCCAAGGAAGGACGAGGTGCACAGATGGTGACACGTGGAAGCAGCTCAGTCAGGATGCTGCCAGGTGGTCGAAGTTCCTAGAACCTGGCAAAAGCATTGGGCGGGAAATGTGGAAGCCACACGCCCTTATCCAATCTACTGCTAGTATATATAGGAGTTTTCTTCTTCGGATGAAGGCAGATCGAATAGTGGCAAAGTCTATACAGTGAGAGTAAAAGCCTGAAATAGTAGAGAGCCACCGATCCACAGAGAGAAGAAAAGTAGAGAAGAAGAAAAAGAGAGAAGAGAAGATTGAGAGAGATGTGTTGAGAGAGTGAGATTGAGAGATTTTGATTGAGTGGTTGTATCTCAGACTCTTGGTTCAGATACCAGAGCTGAGCTTTGCTCATTCCGAGCTACATTCCCATTTGGGTTTTTTTTTTTCATTTACTTCTGTCTTTTGTTTTCGAAAGTGTTTCTTCAAGCTGTGAGTCAGCAGTTAGCAGAGGTGCTGCCTCTGGACGGGTAAGCTGTAAACCCCAACGGTTGCAGTGGAGGTCTCCACTGGACAGGTGAAGCTGTAATCCTCAGCAGGCGAGACTTGTCTCAGACAGCAAGCTGTGTTGCTCAGCGGTTTGTAGGCCAAGCTGTATTGCCCAGCAGACGCAAGCTGTACTGCGCAGTAGTAAGCCATACTCGGTTGAGTGTGGGGTGGACGTAGGTCTCTAACCGAACCACCTAAAAATCTTGTGTGCCTTGTGTTTGTGTGATTGTCCATGAACTGTGTGCGACTGGATTTCATGTTTATCTTCACAGCTTGATTCGCTTCTGTTCAATTCTAGTATTCGGGTTAGTGATTCAGTAAATTTTCCTATATTTTGCATTAGAGCCTTATACTGGTTTTAAAGTAGGCAATAGATCTATTCACCCTCCTCTAGATCCACACTTCGTGGAGATAGACTGCGTCCATCTAACATAACACTTGGTATTAGAGCCATACTCTTCTACAGGGACTCATTGCCCGAAGAGGAAAGGCAAAGATGGATGCTCGAGGGATGATAGCTGAAGGACACTCAACCACAAAGCCCCCATTCTTTGATGGATCTAACTATGCATACTGGAAGAATCGTATGCAAGTATTTTTGAGGGCTAAGGATTACGAGATCTGGAAGGTAGTAAGCAAGGGACCTTATGAGCTGTCCCCAAATGAGGAAGTCTGGACCAAGGAGGAGATCAGAAGGTCTACTCTAAACTGGAGCACCATAAATGCTATCCAGTGCTCTCTGCACCCCACCAAATTTTCTCGAGTATCTGCTTACAGTTCAGCTAAGGAGATGTAGGATGCACTGGAAGTGATCCATGAAGGGACTTCTCAAGTTAGGGAGACAAAGGCTAATTTCCTAGTGTCTGAATATGAGGCATTCAAGATGAAGCCCAGCGAGAGCATCAAAGAAATGTATGCTCGGTTGACAATCATTACCAATGGTCTTAGAGGTCTCGGGAAACCTCTGACAGAGTATGATCTAGTGAGGAAGATATTGCGTTCCCTGACTCATGCTTGGCATACTAAGGCTACAGTTGTGGAGGAGTCAAGGGATTTGCGAAATACAAGGCCTGATGAGCTAATTGGCTCGCTGATGGCATATGAGATTAATATGCCAAGGATAGAAGAAGCTGAGAGGAAGAAGAAGCCAATCGCTCTGAAAGCTAGTACCATCAAATCCAGCAAGTCCAGCAGATCCAGCTCTAGCAGTTCATCATCCGAGGAGAGCCTGAATGAAGAAGACATAACCCGTACTGAAATGGCATTGATGACCAGAGAGTTCAGGAGATTCCTCAGAAAAGGAGCAGGACGATTCAGCCAAATGAAGTATGGTGGCGGCCGAAGGGATAAAAGGTATAAACACAACCCTGCTAAGAAAATTGAAACTAATACTTGTTATCAATGCAGGAAACCAGGCCATATGAAAGCTGACTGTCCAGAGAATCAGAAATACAAGGACAAGTCAAAGAAGAAGAACACGAAAGGGAGAGCTATGGTTAGCACCTTGAGTGATGAAGATGAAGGCTCCCTGAGCAATACCTCTGACAGTGAAGCTGAATCTGAGAAGCCCATTTACCTTATGGCAACAAGCTCTGAAGACAGAGAGGAGGACTCAGATGAGGTAATCACTAGATTCGATAACTTTACTATTGCTGATTGGGTAGATGCCTACCATGAAATAGCTGATAAAGCAGATGATATCAGTAAGGAAAATAGGCATTTAAGAAGGAAGATTAACTCCATGCAAAATGATACAACTCTAACTGATAAAATTGCATGTCTAGAATCTAAGAATAAAAATTTGAAACTCACATGTTCTGAATTAGATGAAATCAAGAATGAGTTAAAACCCTCTAAAGAAGATAATGAGAGGTTAGAAAAAGAAGCTGATGAATGGAAGCTGAAAATCCAGAAATATGAAAGTGAGATAAAAATTATGAATGAAAAATATCAAGCTGTCCTAAGTGTGAATACAGAACTGAGAAAATCCATTGAAGACATTCAAAAGGATAATGAGGACAAGCTTAAAACCATTGAGAAAATGACCAAAGGTACAGATAATCTAAATTCTTTGTTAGGGTCAATGGTCAACTTCAGAAAAGAGGGCCTTGGATTTAATTCTAGTGCAACAAAAACCTTTGGAATGAAAACTATTTCATTTGTTGCACAAAAAGAAAAAGGACCTCTAATTAGCATGACTTCAAACATGTCAATGAACAAAACTGCTAATATGAAAAAGTCTAGTCCTGAGGAGAAGGGCAAACAAAAACTGAGTGAGCCTAGTAGAGCTAGCGCATCCATGCAAAATCCCAAAGCTCAGTCTCAGGTTAGGGGTCAACCTAAACAGTCTTATAAACCGCATGCTAAGGTCACCAAGTCTCCACCATCACCACCACCTATGAAGAAGACCCAACACACACCTGTGAATAGGTCAGCAGGGTCTATGGTGCAGGGGAGGCAGAATGCTTTTAGAGCTCAACCCAAACACGTCTACCAACCTACAGCCCAGTCCCACTTCTTTGCACAGTCAACCTATCTAAATAGGTCAGGATGGACTAGGACTCAAGGAAGGTTTACAGGTCATGGACATCAGGCTACACAGTCTTATAGACCTTACCCTATAAATTGGGTTAGTGGGTATGGCAAGTGGACACCTAGGAACCAATATTTCTACAGCCAGCCCAATGATCACTATGGCCAAAATTTCGTGAATACATCCTGGCCAAGGCACTGGCACAGAAATAATAAATCTGTAAATAATCATGCTAGTGTCAACAAGAAGAAGCAAAACAAAAAGAAATCTAGAAAATATGGAAAATCCACTGAACAGAACTGTTTCAAACAAATGTGGATTCCGAAAAGTCTGCTTTCTTGTTTTAACTACTTTCCATCTTCTCTGGAGCCCAATCAGTCTTGGGTTCCAAACTTCTCTAGCTGATTGTGTGTGCAGGTATGCCTGGCAGCCAAGAACAACTTGTGGTACTTGGATAGTGGCTGCTCCAGGCATATGACAGGGGATAAGGCCAAGTTCTGCATGTTGATAGAGAAACAAGGAGGCCTTGTCACCTTTAGTAGCAACACAAAGGGTAAGATTGTTGGAACAGGTAAGGTAGGTAAGTGTACTACTTGCTGCATTGAGGATGTTATGTTGGTTGAGGGTTTAGCTTATAACTTACTTAGCATCAGCCAACTATGTGATAAAGGATGCAAAGTGCTTTTTGATTCTCAATGTTGTAAAGTTATTGAACCTGATTCCGAAACTGTTAAATTTTTTGGTAAGAGGATAAATAACACTTACATGATAGATTTAGATGATATTCAACATACTAACCTATGCCTTACTGCTAGTAGAGAGGACTTAGCATTTTTATGGCATCGTAGGTTAGGCCATGCTAGTTACACTGTTTTGCATAAACTGAATAAGCATAGCATGGTTAGAGGACTTCCTGAAGTTTCCTTTAAGAAAGAAAAAAAAATCTGTGATGCATGCACTCAATCAAAGTTAACTAGAAAGTCATTTAAATCTAGAACAGAAAATCTGTCTTCTAAACCCTATGAGCTGATACACATGGACCTTTTTGGGCCAACCAGGTCTGTGAGCTTATCAGGGAGGAAGTATGGGTTTGTCATGGTAGATGACTTCTCTAGGTATACTTGGGTATATTTTTTATCACATAAAAGTGATGCATTCTCAGAATTTCAGGAGTTCTATCTTAAGAAAAACCAGAAAATTAAAAATATTTTGAATGATCATGGAGGTGAGTTTGAAAACTCACAGTTTGATGAATTTTACAGGTCAAATGGAATTAACCACAGATTCTCCTCACCAAGGACACCTGAGCAGAATGGAGTTGTGAAGAGAAGGAACAGAACCCTAGTGGAGATGGGTCGTACACTCTTGGTTGAAGGTGGTCTACCAAGGAAGTTTTGGGCTGAAGCAGTAAATACTGCATGTTATGTAATTAACAGAGCCATGGTAAGACCTTCTACTCAGAAAACACCATATGAGATCTTAAAGGGTAAGAAACATTCTATTGCTCATTTCAACATTTTTGGTTGTAAATATTTCATTCATATAAATGATAAAAGAGACCTTGATAAATTTGAACCTAAAGGTGAACCAGGAATTTTTCTTGGTTATTCTGAAAACACCCGAGCATATAGAGTGTACAATCTAAATTCCAAAACTGTTGAAGAATCTCCACACATAGTGTTTGATGAATCCATATTAAAGACTAGCATTGGTCAATGCAGGATTGAAGACATTGGTGAAATTCTGAAAGAAGGAAATCCTGCAGACTAATCCGAAAATGAGGAAGGAAATGAAGAGCCTAATGAAGAAGAGCCTACAGCTCAGGGGGAGGTAAATGAAAATCATGACAATCCAATTGTTAACATTAGATATCTTAAAGATCATCCAGTAGATAATGTGATTGGAAATCTGCATGATCCCCCTAGGACTAGAGGTCACTTAAGAATTCAAAATGAATTGATTGCATATGCGTTTGTTTCAAATGTAGAACCCAAGTCCATTGACTGTGCTCTCAAAGATGTGCATTGGATTAATGCCATGCATGAGGAGCTCAATCAATTTGACAGGAATAAGGTGTGGCATTTGGTTCCACCTCCTGATCTTGAAACAGTCATAGGGACTAAATGGATGTTCAGAAATAAAACTGATGAATCAGGGAATGTCATTAAAAATAAGGCCAGACTTGTAGCTCAGGGGTATAATCAGGAATTTGGAATAGACTTTGAAGAGTCTTTTGCCCCTGTAGCCAGGTTAGAAGCAATCGGAATATTATTGGCTTATGCATGTTCCCTAAGAATAAATCTTCAGCAGATGGATGTAAAATCTGCATTTCTGAATGGAGAAATCAGTGAGGTTGTCTATGTGAGACAGCCTCCTAGATTTGAATGCTTAGATTTCCCTAATCATGTCTATAAACTCAAAAAGGCTCTCTATGGTTTAAAGCAAGCTCGTAGAGCTTGGTATGACATGTTGAGCAAATTTCTCACTGAAAAGAACTTCACAAGAGGTGTAGTTGATCAAACATTATTCACCAAGGTGAGTCATTCAGATATTCTTATCATTCAAATTTATGTGGATGACATTGTCTTTGGGTCAACTAACCCCAAATTGTGTGAGGAATTCTCTCAAATTATGACTAATGAGTTTGAAATGAGCTCAATGGGTGAGCTCAAACTATTTCTTGGACTGCAGGTTACATAATCAAAGGATGGTACTTTCATCTCTCAGTCCAAGTACATAAAGAATTTATTGAAGAAGTACAAAATGGACAACCTCAAGGAAATAGCTGCTCCAATGGGTACCTCAACCAGTTTGGATGAAGATCCTCAAGGTAAACCAGTGGACCAAAGGCTATATAGAGGTATGATCGGATCCCTTCTGTATCTTATAGCATCTAGGCCTGACATTCAATTTTCAGTGTGTTTATGCTCTAGATTTCAGGCTAGTCCTAAAGAATCACATCTTAAATCTGTGAAGAGGATTTTTAGGTATTTACTAGGCACCCAAGAGCTAGGTCCTTGGTATCCTGCTAAGTATGAGTTAGAACTTCTAGCCTACACTGATGTAGACTATGCTGGGTGTCGAGTAGATAGAAAAAGTACTAGTGGCTATTGTCAATTCCTTGGTGGCTGTCTAGTATCTTGGGCATCTAAGAAGCAACACACTGTAGCCTTGTCTACAGCTGAGGCTGAATATGTTGCAGCAGGTAATTGTGCTGCCCAAGTACTTTAGATCAAGCACCAACTAGATGATTATTAGATAAAATTAGAATGTATTCCAATCTTGTGTGATAATACTAATGCTATATGCCTTGCTAAAAATTCTGTTCATCATTCTAGGACTAAGCATATAGAGATAAAACACCATTTTCTAAGAGATGTTGTAAATAAAAAGGAAATTGAAATGAACTTCATTGAAATTGAAAAATAAATTACTGATATCTTTACTAAGCCTCTTGGGAATGAAAGGTTTAAATTTCTTAGAAGAGAACTTGACTTGTGTAAATTTCAGCATAATGAGTAAATTCTCTGATGGCTTGAATAAAATGTGTGAATGTTGAATGTAGCAACAAACTCATGATCATGCATGTCACTCATATTTTTTTTATACTCATGATCATTACTGCATATCATTTAGTCATGAATGTGTCTAAAACCACATGCATATCATTCATAATTTTTTATGACATAGTTTTCATTGCATATCATTCATCAATGACCTATGTCGAAGCTCTCTCTCATTTAATTCTTGCCATTCCTTTGCAAAACTGCATGCATATAGACAGGGGGAGTCTTGTCAGAAATTTAGGGTGAACTGCTACGTCGACGCTATCACGCTGTAGCGTTGACGCACTGGGGTATTCCAGTGATCCATTAACTTTGCTTTTCCTAATTGCTGCGTCGACGCTGCTCTACTGTGGCGTTAACGCAGTGAACTAGCTCTGTGAATGCATCTGCTTCTTATTCTGATGAGTTGACGCTGCAATAGCGTGGAGTCGACGCACTGATATTATCTCAGTGTTTTATGATGTTGCCTCTTCAACTGATGCGTGGACACCTTAAACTCCCAGCATCGACCCTGTTCATTCATCCTTTGACTCTGAATGATTGAGTCTGACAATATGGCAATCTGTTAGTCAGTTCTGATTCCTAAGCAATAGAAAACATACTTCTTCTCTTATAAGAATTTTAATTGCTTAAAGACTGACTTTGATGGTTTAAATTTTATAAACTTTAAAGTTTAAAGATTGCAATCAGTAAATAAGAAAGCTGTAAATTGATAAAGCTCTCAACCCTTATCTTATTTCATGTCAGACAAAGCTAATCATATCTGAAATCTGAAAACTCTTCTGAAATCATGTTAGAGAAGCTAAGTATGTGTATTGTTCTTAAACAAGTCATTCTGAAACAAATAAAGGACAGCTAAGAAAGATATTGAAAAATATTGAAAATTAATTGAAAATAACATTGGCAGAGTAATGACTGGTAAAATACTGAGAAACTAAGTGTTCCATCAAAGAAATGGACTATACTTAAGTCATGAAGTGTATCAGTTATCTCTGTATAAATGATCAACAAAATGGGGTGGTTTCACTGAGTACCTGGGGGTAACTGGCATCTGATAAACGTGTACCCTCACACAAAAAGGAGTAAATCAGTTCTATTGAGTTTGATCATGGAAGAATGGTCCATCATGTTGAGTATCTAGGGGTATTGGCGTCTGATAAACGTATACCCTTACGCAGAAAGACAAATGGCACCTGAATGCCCTTAATGAAATACAATGAAAAATGCTGTTCCTTCAAAAGAAATTTCATGGATGTCAATTTGTTTAATCTCAATACATGACTTGGTATCTCTTAATCATTCTTTTCTGAGTCTATGAAAGTAAGATATTTTGAAATTGAATCTCTCATGCAAATGTGATTCTGATTTATTATTTTATCATGCACAGAAAATTTATACATTGATTATAGTGCATGAACTCAAAATTTATAACCTTTAAACTAGAATTCGATCTGAAAGTAGTTTCTAAATTCATATGACTGAAGACTCTGTGCTTTAGAATGCTTATTCCTGAACTGCTTGTTCAGAATGCCAGTTAGATGATCTCTCTTATTCCTTCCCTTGTAATCACTTTCTCTCCTCTTTGTTGATGGCAAAGGGGGAGAATATTGTCTTGTTTGATGAATTCTGAATTCATTCCAGGGGAAGTGTATGCATCATGTTATGACAAAGGGGGAGATTTTGTTAGCAGGGAGTTGCTTACATTTCTAGCATGCATTCATAGCATCTGCATGACAAATCTAAATAACAATTCATGTCTTTCATCAAAAATTCATCTGTATGACATGTTGTTGCTATTCTATATGATAGGGGGTTGCCATCATCAAAAAGGGAGAGATTGTTGTGACTCCTCTGTGTTGATGATGTTGACATATGCTTTACTTCATTGGCAACACCTTGTTTTGATTAATTGGCAACTGTTTATGTTTTGATGAAATTGCTCTTATCGGATTGTCTGTGTGTTCTATGCACTTTACAGGTTTACACACTGCATACACACTCAAAGTCTACACATTGCACGTAGAGTCTATACACTGCTTTGTGTTGTGTTTGTGCATCGTTTAGAACACAAGTATATACATCCATGTATCATGGGTCGACCCCCTTCTTAGATGCGTCAACGCCCCCAGATTTCCAAGTCCATACACTCGTCTTCATGCATAGCAGAGTCTATACAGTGCAGCTCATATAACTTGCATGTCTACACACTACATTGTGGTGTTTGTGCTCAAAGTCTATACACTGTCCATCTTCTTAGTGTCTCATGCATTAACTAAGTCTGTACACTGTCCGTATGACTTAGCGTCTTTGTGCATTAGGCAAAGTCCATACATTGCAGCTCACTTAACTAGTAAGTCTATACATTGCATCGGGGCAGTGCTTCCTTTGTGCATATACAGCATCAGTGCATCCATCAAGCATACAGTCAATACACTGATGCATGTGAGGTACTGTCTACACGATAATGTCTATACATTGCTGCATTGTTCACACAGGCTAAGTCCATACTTTAGTCAAGTCTGTACAACGTCATACATCATTCTTCAAAGTCCATACATTGCACTGTTGCTTGCTCGAGGTGAAGTCTGTACATCCGTTAGTGAACTTCGAAGTCTATACACTGGGATCTTTACCTACGTTCAATTCTGCAAGTCTGTAATTGGGCTTTCACATAAAGTCTATACATCCTTGAACCGTGCAAGTCTGTACATCGTTACTTTGCCAAAGTCTACACATTGTGAACCTTCAAGTCTGTACAGACTTTGCTTCTCTCAAGTCTGTACATCATCCAGTTGTCTTTGGCAAGTCTTCACATCGTGAAGTCTATACACTCGATTGTCTTGCATTGCATCGAGTCTGTACAGCCTTTCCTTTGGCAAGTCTGTACATCGTTCATGAAGTCTGAACAATAAGCAAGTCTGTACATCGGACTAGTCTGCATCGGCTAAGTCCATACATTGTCCAGTGCATTGCATGCATCATTCATGAAGTCTATACATCGAGTTGAATGCTGGCTAAGTCTGCACATCGTCTGTCTTACTTGGAGTCTCATGCATAACATGAAGTCTGTACATCGCACAACATTCAAGTCTACACATTGTGCATCATTTTAGTTGAAGCATGTACATCGTGCATCTAGTGTTTCAAGTCTATACATTATTGCACGTTGTGTCTGTCTAAGTCTTCACAGTGCTTCCTCGTGCATTGAAGTCTGCACATTGTTGCACGCTCATCAACCTCATACACTGGCATGTCTTTACATTGCCTAGTCTATACATTGGCTGCTGAATGTTCTTCAAAGTCTACACATTGCATTACACTTCAGCAAGTCTGTATAGCGATTGCCTTCATATAGGAAGTCTGTACATCGCACAACACTGCATATATGAAGTCTATACATTCTAGAGTCTGTACATTGCATTCACGTTCACAAAGTCTATACAGCAAAGTCTATATAATGCATTCGAGTTCACAAAGTCTATATAGTGAAGTCTATACAATGCATTGCATCCCACAAAGTCTGTACAGGGTTTATACTTATACTGATAATTCTATTTCGTTTGTCTGACAGGGATTCTTCGCAGAGCCTAATGAAGGCACGTGATCCAAGGAAGGACGAGGTGCCCAGATGGTGACACGTGGAAGCAGCTCAGTCAGGATGCTTCCAGGTGGTCGAAGTTCCTAGAACCTGGCAAAAGCATTGGGCGAGAAATGTGGAAGCCACACGCCCTTATCCAATCTGCTGCTAGTATATATAGGAGTCTTCTTCTTCGGATGAAGGCAGATCGAATAGTGGCAAAGTCTATACAGTGAGAGTAAAAGCCTGAAGCAAAAGAGAGCCACCGATCCATAGAGAGAAGAAAAGCAGAGTAGAAGAAAAAGAGAGAAGAGAAGATTGAGAGAGATGTGTTGAGAGAGTGAGATTGAGAGAGTTTGATTGAGAGGTTGTATCTCAGACTCTTGGTTCAGATACCAGAGCTGAGCTTTGCTCATTCCGAGCTACATTCCCATTTGGGTTTTCTTATTTTCGTTTGCTTCTGTCTTTTGTTTCTGAAATTGTTTCTTCAAGCTGTGAGTCAGCTGTTAGCAGAGGTGCTGCCTCTGGACGGGTAAGCTGTAAACCCCAGTGGTTGCAGTGGATGTCTCCACTGGACAGGTGAAGCTGTAATCCTCAGCAGGTGAGACTTGTCTCGGACAGCAAGCTGTGTTGCTCAGCGGTTTGTAGGCCAAGCTGTATTGCCCAGTAGACGCAAGCTGTAATGTGCAGCAGTAAGCCATACTCGGTTGAGTGTGGGGTGTACGTAGGTCTCTGACCGAACCACCTAAAAATCTTGTGTGCCTTGTGTTTGTGTGATTATCCATGAACTGTGTGCGACTGGATTTCATGTTTATCTTCACAGCTTGATTCGCTTCTGTTCAATTCTAGTATTCGGGTTAGTGATTCAGTAAATTTGCCTATATTCCACATTAGAGCCTTATACTAGTTTTAAAGTAGGCAATAGATCTATTCACCCCCCTCTAGATCCACACTTCGTGGAGATAGACTGCGTCCATCTAACATAACATACCCCAATTGTAGGATTCTACAGTAGTTAAAAAATAGTGTGGAATTAAAATGTACTGTGAATAAAAACACCAACAGCAATCAGGATTATCAACAGAAGAATCAGATATGAAATAGTGGTTCAATCACAGTGAGCATTAAAAGAAAATCAATCAACTCAGTATAGTACTAGGCGGAGGGTTGATTAGAAAATCTCCTTACGCAAAGGTTAGTTTTCCAGATAGGCGTAACCTATCCTTCTGACTGAGCCTTTTTATATACCATTGAACGATTGATCACAATGTAAGCAATATATGAAAGAATTTCAAGACAATTCTCAGTAACAATAAGGAGCTGTCACAATTCAAATTCAAGAATCAGTCAGACATCTAGGTTTGGTACTCAGCAGAGGTTAGATCAGAGAGGCAAATATAACAGATGAATGTATTGGCCAGATTAAACGTGTGCTAGCAATAAGCAATCCTTTGCATTCATCTAATTGTAAAGCAGAAGAGATATGCAATCACACAAAAGACAAATCAGTTTTTAGGTGGTACGATCTCGAGATTGAGATCTACGTCCACCCCTTACTCAACTGAGTAAGGATTCCGCTGCCACACAGCTTGAATCTGCTGATCCATAGCTTTGGGGATAAGATCCCTATAACCCGCTGAGCCTTACAGCTTGCTTTCCCGATGAGCAATACATCTTGCTGTCCGAGGATCACACCTCGCCTGCTGAGCACCACAGCTTGCTCTACTGATACACAGCTTACAAGGAGTTAAAATGAAAGACTAAGAAACAAAAGAAATGATGACAGAATGGAGAAAAATGTAGCTCCACTTGAGCGATCTGACTCTGGATTTGATCCAGAAGTCAGGACAGAACAGAATCTCTCAGTCTCACTTCTCTCTCAAATATTCTCACGACACTCTATTTTTCTTCTTCCTCTCAACAATGAGCTCTTTCACTCTTCAAACTCTTCTCCCTCTCTTGCTCTTTTCTCCTCTTCTTCTAATCTGCTCTGATCTCTTTTTCTTCTTTGTCTTCTCTATGTATATATTTGAATTCGAGCGCTGAGCTTCCTTTTATAGAGCATGAGTCCAGTGGTTCCACGAGCTTTTGATTTGGAAACGTGGAGAACATGTTCCCACGCATTTCGAGAGTCATGTGTTAGAGGCAAAAAATAAGACGATCCATGTGGCAGGCTTTTAGAACTACTTCCCGCCTTGGATCACGTGCCATCAATGCACTTCACTTAAGTTCCTTGTGAAATTGATGCGGTCAGCCTTAATGTAACCCAGGTGTTTGAACATAGATCTGGGTTGTCAATATAAGAGATAAAGAGGTATTAGTCATTAAGCAAATGATAAGCATAAGCACGGGTTCAATCTAAAACATTTCAACAGATTCAATCATGTCAAAAGAATATACTCATTTCTGCAGAAACATTGATGCATAAATGAGATGCATCAGCCTGTTTAACTAACCAATGCAACATGTGTAAATAAAAGCATCCACCTCTAATATAACATAGGTAGACCTTGATGAAGGTGCATCGACCTATTTTTATAGTAAATGCACACGGTGCATCGACCTTGATAGTGATGACTTCTAATGCACTGACTTAATGCTGCAGAGGCTAGCAGATAAGCATCGACCTTTCCAACACATACATCGACCTTAGGCTGCATTCACTAGGTCACTGGCATCGACCTTTCTCCAACCGCTAGGTTGCTAGCGTCAACCTGTATAGAAGGTGCACCGACCTTATAGCACAAGGTGCATGAGGTCCATCGACCTAATGGTGTGTACTATGTTCAATGTGCATCGACCTGATTGTGCATTCAGTGTATAAGGTGCATCGACCTTCTGAATGAAAATGCCCATGTGCATCGACCTTCTAGACTCAGCGATATATGCGCATCGACCTTCTTGGTCTGTAACCCATACATGCATCGACCTTCTAGACCCAATGCCATATATGCATCGACCTAGTAGTTTAATGAAGTGAAAGATGCATCAGCCTTATAATTGAATACTTATGCATATGCATTGACCTTCTAGGCTCAGAGTTAACATGTACACCGACCTGTCTATCTCATTATATGAATGTGCATTGACCTTCCTATCTCAATGTATGAATGTGCATCGACCTGTATACTTCATCCATGAGCATGCATCGACCTTAACTGACATCAAAAACACACAATGTTGCTAGCATCAAAACACCTCATCAAATCCAGAGGAGACACAACATTCTCCCCCTTTTTGATGATGGCAACACTTTTATATTTATATTTTGATGTCGAATGCAAGGATTATCATACAGTCAGAAGCATTCCCCTTTAAAAGATATCTCAGAAAATCTCTCCCCCTATGCTCTATACAATCTCTATGCTCTATGCTCTATGATCTATGCTATATGCTCTATGCCATCTCTCCCCCTTTGCCCTTTCCTTTTTCTCTGCCCCTTTACTAATTGCCAAGCAAGACATCAATTCTTTCCCCCTTTGTCATCAGTAAAACAGAAGAGAGAGAGATAGAGTGAATTTTTTTGGAAGGTAACTTAGATGACTGAATCAAAGAAGGAAAAGTACAGGAAAGATGTTCTGACTGACAAACTGATTTATCTTTCATTAAACAAGCATACATAGCTTAGAGTCTTTTAGTATAAGAGTTCAGATAATGCGTCATTGATAACAATTTGGTTTAAGAGTGATGAAAGTTAGAGTTTAGCAACTACACTCTTTGAAGAAGTTTGTATTAACCCTTAATAGCAATAAACCAAATATACATTGATCTTATCATATTAGTCTAACCTCATCTTACTTATCTAAAAAATCAATGAATTTCTTAGAGATAACTAGAACATGTATTGAGGTTAAACAAAATTTAAAATTTATGATATTTTACCTCAAGGTTACTGTCAGATTTTTCTTTTTGTTCACAAACTTTTGAATAGTCAAGTATAATCCATACCTTTTTACATAAGAGTACACGTTGATTAGACGCCAGTACTCCTAGTTACTCAATAGAATGTACCATTCTGTTTCATTTGTTAAGACTTTCAGGTATAGTTTACACCTTTTTGCGTAAGGGTACACGTTGATTAGATACCAGTATCCCTAGTTACTCAGTGAAGCTAACCCTTCATTTTTAATTTTTGAACAGAGGTAGCTAAAACACTTCATGACATGGGTTCACCCTATTTCTTTGATAAAGGACCCAATTTCTCTGTGCATTCAGCCATTGCTCTGCCAGCATCTTTTTGACTCGTAGTTTTAGCATAGCTGCCCTTTGATTTTACAGAAGGTTTTGTTTAAAAACAATACACACTTCTAAGCTTTTCAACTAAGAATCCCTGAGTTTGTAGACTTTCAGATTCTGAAGAACTGAATCAGTCATGATATGTAAAAGATGGTTAAGAGCTATTAATTGTAGTGAACAATCTTTCCATTTAGGTTAGTCTTTAGACTCTAAAATTCATTAAGCTTAAATCATTAGTTCATTGTGGTACATAACTGATTATTATAGGAGAAGACTTCTGATTTTATTAGCTTAGAGTGATGAACTGATTATCAGATTGTCATTTATTTAAATTCAAAGGAATTCCAAGATTTTTGGAAATGTGATATTATAAGATGAGAGTAGATGAGTATGCAAGGAGAGAAAAGATGACCAATGTACTTCTGAGATTGCAAGTCAAAAACACTGTGATGAGGAACCTTGTTGAACTGAAAGATAGAGTCTAGAATGATAGAAAGTATGCACGGATAGCAACTTATCCTTGATCAGACTCATGGTAAGAGCATTTTATTCTGAACTCCCCCTTTTTATTCTGAACTCCCCCTATCAAAAATCACATGGGAATAGACTAGAAATGTTGTTGAAACACTCCTCCCCCTGTCTATATGCATTATTATTAGACACAACATTTTGACATATGAACTAGTAATTAAATGCAAGCCTTAGAAAAAATATTGATTCAGGATACTTGGCGGAGGACAAGCCTCTACACATAGTGTGGGTTTCCAGACAGAAGATATCTGCCCTTTTTCCCATCACACCATTTGCTATATCTCTTAGATCAAGATGGACAGAATGCAAGTTATGCAATGACACTACTGAACAGCATGTATTCTAAGCATTTATGCAATGACTCTGAGATAGAATAATGAAAGCATTTATTCTAAGCAAGCAAGAATGAACTTAAATAATCACTCATCATGCTGAAATTTACATAAACCTAGTTCCCTTCTCAAAAATTTAAACCTTTCATTCCCAAGAGGTTTAGTAAAAATGTCAGTAATTTTTTTATCAGATTCAACAAAGTTAAGCTCAATTTCATTCTTACTTACTTCATCTCTTAAGAAATGTTGTTTTATTTCAATATGCTTAGTCCTAGAATGATGAACAAGATTTTTGTCAAGAAAATAGCACTGGTGTTATCACACAAAATGGGAATACATCTAATTTTATGTGATAATCAATGAGTTGGTGTTTAATCCAGAGGACTTGGGCTGCACAGTTCCCTACTGTAACATATTCTGCTTCAGCAGTGGAAAGAGGAACAATGTGTTGCTTCTTAGATGCCCAAGACACTTGACACCCAACTAGATATTGATAATACCCACTAGTGCTCTTTCTATCTATCATACACCCTGCATAGTCTGCATCAGTGTAAGCTACAAGTTCAAACTCACACCTAGCAGGATACCTTAATCCTAAATCAAGGGTGCCTGATAGATACCTAAAAATCATTTTTACAGCACTCATATGTGATTCCTTAGGACTAGCCTGAAATCTAGCTCATAAACAGACTGAGAAATGTATATCTGGACGAGATGCGGTGAGATACAAAAGGGATCCGATCATACCTCTATATAATTTGGTGTCCACCAACTTACCTTTTGGGTCAGCATCAAGACTAGTTGATGTGCCCATAGGTGCAATGATAGCTTTGAGGTTCTCAAACTTGCATTTCTTTAGCAGGTCCATGATGTATTTGGATTGTGTGATGAAGCTTCCCTTTGAAGTTTGATTAACCTGCAATCCAAGGAAAAACTTCAGTTCTCCCATTAAGCTCATTTCAAATTCATTTGTCATTAATCTAGAGAATTCCTCACACATGGCAGGTTTAGTTGACCCAAACACTATATCATCTACATAGATTTGAACAACAATAATATCTTGGTTGTCTACCTTGGTGAATAGGGTTTGCTCAACCTCAACTCTTGAAAATCCCTTACCTGTCAGGAAGAAGCTCAGCCTGTCGTACTAGGCCCTAAGAGGCCTGCTTCAATCCATATAATGCCTTATCTAATTTGTACACATAATCAGGAATGTCAATACATTCAAATCTAGGAGGTTGTTTAACAAAAACATCCTCTTTTATTAAACCATTCAAGAAAGTATATTTTACATCCATCTTCTGAGTTTTATTTGTAGGTTACAAGCAAAGGCTAGAAGAATTCTGACTGCTTCTAATCTGGCAACATGGGCAAATGATTCTTCAAAGTCTAACCCAAATTCCTGATTGTATCCCTGTGCTACAAGCCTAGCTTTATTTCTGACTATCTTTCCCTACTCAACAGTTTTGTTTCTAAAGACCCATCTAGTTCCTATAACTGAGCCATGTGAGGTTTAGGGACTATGTGCCATACCTTGTTCCTTTCAAATTGATTCAATTCATCATGCATGGCATTTAGCCAATGCTCATCCTTTAAGGCACTATCAATGTTTTTGGGTTCTATCTGTGAGACTAGAGTAAAATAATTTAGTTCATTTTCTATCCTGAAGTATGATCTAGTCCTAGGAGGTTCATTCAAGTTACTAATCACATTTCTAATGGATGATCTCTAAGAATTTTGATATTGGTAAACTGATTATCTATATCTACATTTACCTCCCCCTGAGCTCTAGACCCACCAGTATCACCTTCAACTGCAAGTTCTGCATTCTGCCCTTCTTTATTCTCAAGATTTTCACCATCAGCTTTGTCCCTGCATAAGCCAGTTTTAGATTTATTAGAATGTTCATCAAAGATAATGTGTAGTGATTCCTCAACAGTTTGAGAGTTATTGTTATAGATTCTATAGGCTCTGGACTTTTCAGAGTAACCTAGAAAAATTCCAGGTTCACTTTGAGGTTCAAATTTATCAAGTTCTCTTTTAGAATTAACAAGGATAAAATATTTGCAACCAAATACCTTGAAATGTGCTAATGAAGGTTTCTTACCTTTGAGTATCTCATAGGGAGTCTTTTGAGTAGAAGGTCTTACCAGGGCTCTGTTAATGATATAACAGGAAGTGCTCACTGTCTCAGCCCAGAACCTTCTAGGTAGATTCCCTCCAACTAGCATTCTCTGAGCCATCTCCACCAGGGTTCTATTTCTCCTTTCAACCACTCTAGTATGCTCTAGAGTCCTTGGTGAAGAGAATCTAGGATTGATCCCATTTTCACTGCAAAATTCATTATATTGAGAGTTTTCAAACTCACCACCATGGTCAGACAAAATACTCAAAATAGACTGCTCACCAGTCTGTTTTATTTTATGATAAAATTCCTCAAATGCATCATTTTTGTGAGTTAAGAAAAATACCGAGGTAAATCTAGAAAAGTAATCTACTAAAACATAACAATATCTTCTACTAGATAAGCTGGCTGATCTAGTTTGTCCAAACAGATCCATGTGTATCAGCTCAAATTATTTAGAAGACATGTTCTCAGTTATGGATTTAAAAGACTTTCTAGTTTGCTTACATTGGGTACAGGCCTCACATATTTTACTGTTCTTTTTGAAGGAAATTTTAGCGAGACCTCTCATCATGCTGTGTTTATTTAATTTATGCAACACATTATAGCTGGCATGACCTAACCTACGGTGCCAAAGATAGGCTAAGTCATCCTTATTAATAGTGAGACACAAGTTAGTGTGTGCTGCATCATCTAAATCTACCATATAGATGTTATTGACTCTTTTTCCAGTGAACTTCACAGCCTCAGAATTGGGTTCAAAGATAGTACATGCAATAGAGTCAAAAACTACCTTATGGCCTTTATCACACAACTGACTAATACTAAGCAGATTATAGGCAAGCCCTTCAACTAGTAAAACTTCCTCAATACAGTAGGAAGAGCACTTACCTACCTTACATGTTCCAATTATTTTGCCTTTAGTATTACCTCCGAAGGTAACATGACCAGCATCCTTTTCAACCAGCATGCATGATGCGGGACGGATGACGACCGGGCTAAGACGTACGACAGACTCGATGTGCGGCCAGCACTAGCACGCTAAAGGCAAGCCGGGCGGCTGACCATCGTGGCGTTCTTTGGGTGGAGACGTCTCTCAACAGCAACAGTAGGTAGCCCGATGATCATCCCTTGTGAGGGAAACGTGGGGATCGCAGCGGTTAAGGAACCACTGTCGCCTAGGGTGGTGTAGTCCGAGCTCGGTGCTCGACTGGAGCTAAGGAACATGCACTCTTAACTCACATTCACGGTGATTTGTAGCTAGCTAACGGCCCTAATCTCACGATGCAGCATGATAGAACATATACTAAATCAGCAATGTGAGAGAGGAACGAGCGCATACCTCCACGACTAGGCGTGGGGAAGAATTCCCGGCCGAATCCAAACAACCCCAATACACACAATTGTTAAATTTACAATTTCAGAACCTGATGCTCACTCCACGCAGAGAGGTAAAGGGCTACAAACACCAATTTTGGGGTTGCTAGAACCCGGGTTGACGGGCCACACTCGCAGGAGGCGAGGGAGGCGAGCCGGAGCCGATCGGGTGGGCCGAATGGAAGTCGACTCGATTCTGCTCGCGCTGGTCACCCTGCGCACAGAACTTGTGAATGCCGGTGCGCCAAGATCCGATGGCGGATCGGAGTGCCGTTTGTTGGAGAACGTCAGTGACAGGACGTAGTTTGTCTACTCCGAAGGGTCCAATCAGATCTTTTCAGATTTGGGCGTAGCAGTGATTGAACTCGGCTTCTGGTTTTGTGCACCCAGAACTGCACAGGAAGACAATTAATTATAGGAAAATTGGTTGCCCATGTCGGATCGAGGCGCCGTTTGTGGGAGCTCATCGATGACGTCAAGAGAAATACGTAGTCCAAAGAGGTCGCACAGATCTGGATGGGATGAGGCGGGGCAGAATCAGGAAGTCGGGTCTGCACAGATCAGCTTGCGCGATCCCACGAGAATCATCGCCACGATCAGCACAGATCTCGGATCAAGACGAGATCAGCGGCAGCGCGAAGAGGACTCAAAATCCTACAATCACTCCGAAAGGAAGCTCCTGATGGCTTGATAGGAGATCTGGGGAAATTCAGAATCAGTAAACTCCAGATCTGGACAGCATGCTGAGGCAGATCTGCGCACCGTCACAAAAAGAATTGATACCGGTGATTCAGAACTCCGATCGACGCGAAACCACCTCTGAAATCTTACTGACTTGATGAAGTATCACTGGTAATTTTCGTGGAACCAGATGATAAGAGGATGGGGAGGATAGATGGGCGAGTCACACGCCCAAGATCAATCCCTTCACAGGATTGGGTAGGGCATCACACCCATGGGGGGGGAAGAGAATCACTCTCTTAACTCAAAATTCTTTCACAAAAACTTCATTAACCTTTGCACTAACATTATACAAGTGTTTAAATAGGGGTTTGGCAAGTGGAGGGGGCTGGGAGTTTCGATGGAACAAGGGGGGAGGGAGAGGGGTGCACCCGTTTGACAATGAGAGGGAGAGAGGGGGGGACAAGGAGACATGGACACACCTACTTTCACCTACCTTTGAAATTCAAAGGGGAGGGGGGGTAGGTGGCAGCCATTCTTTTGGACCAGCAGCCTTCTCCATATTCCCTTGTGGTAAATGAGGGATGGAAGAAAAGAAAACAAAAAAAAATAGCCTAATACATCCAAAGAAGGGGGCACCCCCTTCATGGGCCAAGCTTGGGCCAAGTTTGGTCCAAGGTCACCCTTAAGCCCATTCACCCATGCATGGCTTATGGCCCTTCCAACCAAGGTGGCCCATGAAAGAAAGAAGCCCAATTGGGCCTTAAGTGGCTTATGGATCCATCATGAAGCATAATGGCCACTCCCCCTTAATGGACTCTAAAGGGCTTTAAACCAAATGGCTTATTAAGAGCCTTACAATCACCCCAAAATGAAAACTCAAGTAGAAATACACATTACAAGCCCAAATTCAATGCAAACAAAGGCTAAAAGTACCCAAACTCAAGCCAAACTGTCTCCATTTCAAAGGGAAGTCGATGTAGTCCGATTGGTGCTCCGCGTATGGTACCGTCGGCTCGCCGGTTCGTGCTACTCGCTCGTTCGGGTGTCCGCACCAATTCTCCCCGGGTGGGAGGAACTCGACCCCGTCGAATAAGGGTCTCGAGGCTTGAGCTCTCCGCATGTGATCAAGGCGTTGTTCATCGAGGGTCATCCTCGCCAACGCACTATGAAGTGTTGGTAGGCTCCGTTCCTGGTGGTGATCACCTGCTCATCCAGTATACAATCTATATGCGTGCGTTTGGGCTGGAAGATGTGGACTCTCGGGTTGTGTGTCACTCACAACAGGATGAGAAAGCCCGAAACTCACTAGGGATCACCGCGGGTTCTGAAATGCTACCAGATCAGTAACATTGAACGTCGAACTGACACCATAGTCGCCTGGTAGTTTAATAACGTACACATTCGAACCCACTTGTTTCTTGACCCGGAAGGGCGGGTATCGCGGACCTAGAGTTACTTTACGGCCCCAAGAGGAAACCGTTCAGGTATGACTCTGATCATGACGTACTCTCCCTTTTGAACTCACGGGCATGTAGCATGCATCAGCTAACTCCTTATACGTGCATGGCTGGCCATTTATTGAGACACGAATTAATACAAACCATATGCATGAAAGAAAATAAACTGTAGAAACAAACTGACACACACATGACTTTAGACAGACCTAGACACCAAACAAACAATGTAACCCAAAGTTGGGGAACTCTTAGACACCTAACATGAACCTACTGACTTCTAAATGGGGGTTCAGAGGTTCGGGAGGATCCCACCAAAGTGCACATTGCCCTGGGTACCCGGGTCAGCAGCATGCTCTTCTAAAAGTGCATCAAAGTACTCCTTCTCGAGTTCGGGGTCTACCTCATAGATGACCTCTACTAGCTCCGGTGTGGAGTCGCGGACTGGAGTGTCCGAAATAGCCAATAATTCTCGAGTGGGACACTTGGCCGCAAAGTGGCCAATTCCACCACACCTATAGCACTGGTCACGTGGCCCTGTGCTAGAAGATGCTCCACCGGTCATCGGACCCTTTCCCTTGTCTTCTCGTTGGGCCGGGGGTGATGGGAGCTGAGGTCGGGTAGGCAATGTGGACTGCTGGGGGTGTGGAGTGGGGGTTGGTGCCTGTGGGTGAGGGAGAGGGTCCCTTGGAGGGAGAGGCCGAGGCTTGAGAGCAAAGGGGTCCTGGCGAGGGGGTTCCGGAGGACGAACCACCAGAAATCGGCTATAGGAACTAGGTGTGATGAGAGAGTCAGACCCACGCTGAGGGATGGTTCCCGGTCCCTGGACAGGAGCAAAATCTGACTCAAACTGCTCTAATTCGAGAGCAACTTGATAGGCGGCCTCCAGGGTGGTCACATTGCGACGAAAGAGTTCGTATTGATAGTGGGGCGACCACGACAGAAGCGAGAAACAGGCATCGTGCTCTCTTTCGAGATGTCACATCAAAAAAAATATTCATCAAACTCTGCGATGTACTCGGACACAGACCTATCACCTTGGGTGAGGTTTTGCCATCGATCAATCAGTTGTTGACGGTACGAGGTGGGAAGATACTTAGTTCTAAGCCTATCCTTCATTTCATCCCAAGACTCAACCGGGGGCTCTCGACGCTGATAGAGCAAGCTCTCCACATTGCGCCAATAAGTTTTTGCTTGCCTTAACAACTTCATTTTTGCAAACCTGACTCTCCGGAGGTCTGTCATTTCGAACCACTCGAAGTATCGATCCATGCCGGCCTCCCAATCAAGATAGACATTTGGGTCCAAAGACCCGTTGAAAGTGGGAGGGTCTGCTCGCATGGTCCTAAGGACTCTATCGTCCTCCTCATCTCTTGGTTGATGAAAGCCATGACGGCATAAGACATTCCCCTCATACGCATTATCGGACCCATAGTCTTCTAGACCAAGGTCACAATGTTGTGGTTCGATGGCCTGTTGTCGGGCATTTTGAGGAGCGGGTGGGGGCTGGTTTTGGGCCACGGGAGTGGCTTGGACTTGGGCCAGGGGAGCGGGTTGACCTTGGGCCACCGCGGGAGGAGGTGCGGGTGGGCCTTGAGCCGCTCCCGGGGGGTCCCCGTGTGACATTCTATCTAACCGTCCAACTAGATCTTGGATAGACCTGTCGGAGGTCTCCATGCGTCCCTCCATGGCCCTAAGGAGACCATCCATATTATCGGAGAAATTCCGAAAGGTAGCCTCGGATTGGTCCAATCGAGCCATAATGGCCATCATTGCCTCATGTAAGGAGTGGAAGTCTCCCGGGGGGGCATCCCGTGGGTTAGCCATAGATGCGGGGCGATGGTATTGGGTACCACGCCGGGTGGGCATGCAAAGACACGAAGGTTGGAATTCACTAACTAGGAACCTAGACTTAAACCAAGACTCGATACGGGGCGGAGCTAATCGATTCAAAGATCACTCGCGCAACTGTGCAGCCTTCCCGATAGGCGTAGCCTAACGTTCGAAAAACACCTTTTGATATACCGAGTAGAGGAATGCAAATACAACCTTAGACTTAGACGACCCTAGACTTAAACCGACGCTCTGATACCAATTTGATGCGGGACGGATGACGACCGGGCTAAGACCTATGACAGACTCGATGTTCGGCCAACACTAGCACGCTAAAGGCAAGCCGGGTGGCTGACCACCGTGGCATTCTCCGGGTGGAGACGTCTCTCAACAGCAACACTAGGTAGCCCGACGATCGTCCCTTGTGAGGGAAACGTGGGGATCGCAGTGGTTAAGGAACCACTGTCGCCTAGGGTGGTGTAGTCCGAGCTCGGTGCTCGACTGGAGCTAAGGAACGGGCACTCTCAACTCACATTCATGGTGATTTGTAGCTAGCTAACGGCCCTAATCTCACGGACGCAGCATGATAGAACATATACTAAATCAGCAATGTGAGAGAGAAATAAGCGCATACCTCCACGACTAGGCGTGGGGAAGAATTCCCTGTCGAATCCAAACAACCCCAATACACAGAATTGTTAAATTTACAATTTCAGAACCTAATGCCCACTCCACGCAGAGAGGTAAAGGGCTACAAACACCAATTTTGGGGTTGCTAGAACTCGGGTTGACAGGTCACACTCGCAGGAGGCGAGGGAAGCGAGCCGGAGCCGATCGGGTGGGCCGAATAGGAGTCGACTCTGTTCTGCCCGTGCTGCTCACCCTGTGCAGTGAACTTGCGAAGGCTAGTGCGCCAAGATCCGATGGCAGATCAGAGTGCCGTTTATTGAAGAACATTGGCGACAGGACGTAGTTTGTCTACTCCGAAGGGCGCGATCAGATCTTTTCAGATCAGGGTGCAGCAGCGATTGAACTCGGCTTCTGGTTTTGTGCACCCAGAACTGCACAGGAAGATAATTAATTATAGGAAAATTGGTTGCCGATGTCGGATCGAGACGCCGTTTGTGGGAGATCATTGGTGACGTCAAGAGAAAGATGTAGTCCAAAGAGCTCGCACATATCTGGATGGGATGAGGCGGGGCAGACTCAGGATGTCGGATCTGGTGCTGAGTCGGGTCTGCAGAGATCAGCTCGCACAATCCCACGAGAATCATCGCCACGATCAGCACAGATCTCGGATCGAGACGAGATCGGTGCAAGTGCGAAGAGGACTCAAAATCTTATATTCACTCTGAAAGGAAGCTCCTCATTGCTTGAGAGGAGATCTGGGGAAATTCAGAATCAGTAAACTCTAGATCTGGACAGGAGGCTGAGGCCGATCTGTGCGCCGTCACGAAAAGAATTACTGCCGGCGATCTAGAACTTCGATCGACGTGAAACCACCTCTGAAATCTTCCTGACTTGATGAAGTCTCACTGGTAATTTTTGTGAAACCAAATGATAAGATGATGGGGAGGATAGAGGGGCGAGTCACACGCCCAAGATCAATCCCGTCACAGGATTGGGCAGGGCATCACACCCATGGGGGCGGGAAAGAGAATCACTCTCTTAACTCAAAATCCTTTCACAAAAACTCCATTAACCTTTGCAATAACATTATACAAGTGTTTAAATAGGGGTTTGGGAAGGGGAGGGGGCTGGGAGTTTCGATGGAACAAGGGGGGAGGGAGAGGGGTGCGCCCCTTTGACAATGAGAGGGAGAGAGGGGGGACAAGGAGACATAGACTTACCTACTTTCACCTACCTTTGAAATTCAAAGGGGAGGGAGGGGGTAGGTGGCAGCCATTCTTTTGGACCAGCAGCCTTCTCCATATTCCCTTGTGGTAAATGAGGAAGGGAAGAAAAGAAAACAAAAAAAAACTAGCCTAATACATCCAAAGAAGGGGGCGCCCCCTTCATGGGCCAAGCTTGGACCAAGTTTGGTCCAAGGTCACCCTTAAGCCCATTCACCCATGCATGGCTTATGGCCCTTCCAACCTAGGTGGCCCATGAAAGAAGGAAGCCCAATTGGGCCTTAAGTGGCTTATGGATCCATCATGAAGCCTAATGGTCACTCCCCCTTAATGGACTCTAAAGGGCTTTAAACCAAATGGCTTATTAAGAGCCTTACAATTAGCCCAAAATGAAAACCCAAGTAGAAATACACATTACAAGCCCAAATTCAATGCAAACAAAGGCTAAAAGTACCCAAACTCAAGCCAAACTGTCTCCATTTCAAAGGGAAGCCGATGTTGTCCGATTGGTGCTCCGCGTATGGTACCGTCGGCTCGCCGGTTCGTGCTACTCGCTCGTTCGGGTGTCCGCACCAATGCAACGCTTATCTTTATCCCCGGTCATGTGCCTGGAGTAGCCACTATCAATATACCATCTGTTGTGATTGGCTGCAAGGTATACCTGCAAGCAAAATCAAGTGGAGAACTTTGCAACCCAAAACTGTTTGGCTCCCATAAAAATGTTCATCTCATGCAGACAAGATATCAAGTGTTTTGGTATCCATATTTGATTTTATGTTTTTACTTGTTTTATAGATTCCTTAACTTTTTGCTCAGTCTGCTTTTTCTTGCCACTTTGAATTTTTTATGATTGTTTTTTTGTTGTGGCATTTTTATTCTTAGAGCCATTGTGAAGGTTTCTATGCCAGTGATTGGTCCAGTGGGCATTGGGAAATGCGTGTGCACTGTAGACCCTAGGCTGATAAGACATAGAATTGGCAAAGCCATTTGAGTTCTGGTTTCTCAAGTTTCTGAACCTAGGTTGCACAAAGAGATTCCAGGGGTAAGGTTGATGCATCTGACTAGACTGTGGGTTCTGATTGTTATTATGCATCAACCTCATATAGAGGCTGCCTCGACCTTTCCTACTAGAGTTGTAGCGATAGGAATGATGGAATGAAGAGTAGGTCGGTGCAGGTGGGTGGTTGCCTCGACCTTTCTGTTGAGACTGGGTTATTTTGGCTTTGGGGTTTCCTTGGACTTTAGCTTTAACTGTTTGACCACCAGCCTGTCCCTTAGCCCGAGGTGTAGTAGTGTGTGTGCATGACTCCCTAGACACCTCTACCTTCCCTTTGCCCTTGTCCTTGGCACTGGGCTTGGTTTTCTCAATAATTTTCACAGGTCTTTTATTTTGATTTTCTCCAAAATTCATTTTTATTAAAGGTCTTGATGTTCCTTTTTTAGCCACAAAAGAAATGGTCTTCACATCAAACCTTTTCTTGTTTGTTGGGTTAAAACCCAATCCTTCCCTTCTGAAATTTATTTTTATTCCCAAGATGGCATTTAGATTTTCAGTTCCCTGTTTCATGCCCTCAAGGGAATGATGTTTATCCTTATTCTCTTTTTCTAATTTTTCAATTGATTTTTTCAATTCTTTATTTACACCATTGACAACATCATATTTCTCGTTTGCAATTCTGGTTTCTTCCTCAAATTTTTGCATTCTTATTTTTAATTCATCAATGGTGTTTTTCAAATTTTCATTTTCTATTATCAAATCATTCAAGATAGTTTTAGCATTTTCAGTTTCAGCAAGAGAATTTTTTAAACAGGGGTTTTCTGTTTCCAGACATGTAAGCTTATCATTCAAGGATGTATCATTAACTAAAGAATTTATTTTTCTTTTTAGATGCATGTTTTCTCTACGCATGTCATCATATTTATCTAGAATCTCAGCATAAGCTTCTTCCCAATCACTATGTGTAAAATTCTGAAAAGGGGAAGTTACCTCATCATCATCTTCCTTTTCTTCATCACTCTTGGCCATCAAACATACCCGATCTTCATTTTTGCTGTCAGAGGAGCTGCTCTGACTTCCTTCCTCTTCGTCGCTCCAGGTGCTCACCATGGCTTTTCCTTTCTTATTTTTCCACCTGAGCTATTTTTCTTTCTGCAGCTCAGGACAATCTGCCTTCAGATGCCCTGCTTTCCTGCAATTATAACAAATAACACTATCAAATTTCTTGGCAGTATCAGATTTGTACTTTGACTGCCTTTTCCCAGAGAAGTACTTTCTTCTAAACCCCGTACCTTCCTTCCTCATAAACTTATTAAATTTCCTACTGAACATGGAAAATTCATCTTGGTCTTCATTTAAACTACCATAAGTATGTTCACTTGATGACCCTTTGCTATTAGAAGTTACTTTAAGAGCTAGGGGTTTCTTCTTCTTCTCAGACTCATCGACCCTCTTGAGGTTCAACTCATATGTCATGAGAGAACCAATGAGTTCATATACAGATGTGGTTGCTATGTTCTTGGACTCCTCCATAACAGTAGCCTCTGTGTGCCAAATAGGTGTCAGGAACCTAAGAATTTTTCTAACCAGTTCGTACTCACTATAACTTTTGCCTAGACTTCTCAAGTTATTAGTGAGTACCATCAGACGAGCGTACATCTCAGAAATGGATTCATCAGGTTTCATCTTAGAAGCTTCATGTTCTGAGACTAACATATTTGCCTTAGTCTCCCTAACCTGAGACGTCCCTTCATAGATCACCTCCAGCTTGTCCCACATCTCCTTGGCTGTGGAATAGGAGGAAAGTCTAGAGAATTAGGTAGGATGGAGAGCACACTGCATGGCATTTACAGCGCTCCAGTTTAAGGTGGACCTACGGATTTGCTCTCTGGTCCAAACCTCCTCATCCTCAGGTAATTCAAATGGACCTTTACTGAAAACTTTCCAGATTTCATAATCCTTCGCCCGAAGGAAGACTTGCATTCGGTTCTTCCAGTAAGCATAATTTGGTCCGTCAAAGAATGGCGGCTTACTGGTGGAATGACCATCAGCAGTTAGACCTCTAGCATCCATTTTCTAAAGCTCTCCAGGATGTAAAGCCCTAAGGCAGAGTTAGGCTCTGATACCAAGTGATGTGAGTGAAGAGGGATGAACTACAGATCTAGAGGGGGGGGTGAATAGATCTACCCCAATTGCAGGATTCTATAGTAGTTCAAAAATAGTGCGGAATTAAAATGTACTGTGAATAAAAACACCAACAGCAATTAGGATTATTAACAGAAGAATCAGATATGAAATAGCTGTTCAATCACTGTGAGCATTAAAAGAAAATCAATCAACTTAGTATAGTACTAGGCAGAGGGTTGATTAGAAAATCTTCTCACGCAAAGGTCAGTTTTTCAGATAGGCGTAACCTATCCTTCTGACTGAGCCTTTTTATATACCACTAAACGATTGATCACAATGCAAGCAATAGATGAAAGAATTTCAAGAAAATTCTCAGTAATAATAAAGAGTTGTCACAATTCAAATTCAGGAATCAGTCAGAGATCTAGGTTTGGTACTCGATAGAGGTTAGATCAGAGAGGCACATATAACAGATGAATGTATTAGCTAGATTAAACGTGTGGTAGCAATAAGCAATCCTATGCATTCATCTAATTACAAAGCAGAAGAGATATGCAATCACACAGAAGACAATTCAGTTTTTAGGTGGTTCGATCTCGAGATTGAGATCTACACCCACCCCTTACTCAACTGAGTAAGGATTCCAAGCCTCACAGTTTACTTTCCCGCTGAGCAATACAACTTGTTGTCCGAGGATCACACCTCGCATGTTGAACACCACAGCTTGCTCTGCTGATACACAGCTTACAAGGAGTTAAAATGAAAGACTAAGAAACAAAAGAAACGATGACAAAATTAAGAAAAATGTAGCTCCACCTGAGCGATCTGACTCTGGATTTGTTCCAGAAGTTAGGATAGAACAGAATCTCTCAGTCTCACTTCTCTCTCAGATCTTCTCACAACACTCTATTTTTCATCTTCCTCTCAGTAATGAGCTCTTTCACTCTTCAGACCTTTCTATTGGGTTCGGTGCGATGGATTCAGAGGGGGGGTAAATGAATCAACCCTTTAAAGGTTTTGCTCAATTAAAAATCTAGTACGCTAGCTAGATAAAACTAGACATTCTGAAGAACTAATCAAATTCTCTTTTGGACCAAAGTGCAAATATGTATAGCGTGCCTAAACATTCATCTAGCGGAAGTAGAATAAAGCAATCAACCCACTGCACAGATGATTTTTAAGGTGGTTCGGTCCTCCAGACCTACGTCCACCCCACACTCCAACTAGAGTGTGGATTCCGCTGACTAACAGCTTGAACCGCTGGGCCTCACAGCTTGCCTACAACCGTTGAACATCATAGCTTGCTTCCGCTGGGCAATACAGCTTAGCCATCCACTGCCTAACAGCTTGCGCTGAGCCTCACAGCTTGCTCCGCTGGGCAATATAGCTTAGCCATCCATTGGGGACTACAACTTAACCCGACCAGTGGAATCCTCCACTACAAACGCTGAGCAACATAGCTCGCTCTGCTGACAAACAGCTTGAAGAAAGGTTTAAAAGAAAACACAAAATGGGAAACCAAAACAGCAATAGAAAGCTGTATACGATAAAGCACAAAATAGCTCTCAAGGAGCAAGTTGGTCAGGATCTGATCCAAGATCCAACAGATAGCACCACTTCGAATAATCCTTCTCTTCTTCTTCTTCACGAGCTCTCTGTCTCTGTTTCTTTCTCTTTCTCTTCTGCTTCTTCTCTCTTTCTCTTCTTCACTCTTTTTCTTCTTCTGGATCGTGCAGGCTCTCTCTCTCTCTGCTTCTGCCCCTTTTGCTTCGATCAGGATCTTCTTCTGAGGAAGAAGCTTCATATATATAGCAGCAGCAGGAAGTTGGGCGTGTGTCCTCCACAGTTCCCGCCCTAACACCTTGGCTGCGTGGCAGCATTTCAGCATGCAGGATGACACGTGTCACGATCCTAAGCCATCTCCATTCTTGGATCACGTGTCTTTATTAATCTCCTCGAGTAGCAGCCCTGTAATAAAACAGACTTGTTATCAGTGTGGATTTATCTGACAGGAAAGAAAGAATGCATCGAGTAAGTTTGATAAATGAGCATACCCTGTACAGACTTGATGCACCAAGTGCAGTGTGCATATATGGACATTTCATTCACGAGTGTACAGACTTTGAATGCATGTGATGCAGACACAAAGAGTGTATAGACTTGAATGCTTGTGATGCAGACAACAAGTGTATAGACTTGGAATTCATGAGATGCAGACACCGAGTGTACAGACTCTGCGTGCCTGATGCAGGACAATGTATAGACTTGAAGCGCTATGTGAGACGGATCTTAACAAGAGACGCTAAGTGAGATGGAGCAATGTATAGACTTGGTGGTCATCAAGGCAACCGAGTTCAGACTTTAAGTGAAGAATGTACAGACTTCGTGGAAGTGCTAGAACAATGAACGTAGGTAAAGATGGGAATGTATAGACTTTGCGTGCATACGACCAGACAGTGTGTTGCACAGAGTATGCGTGGCTAACTGAGAAACAATGCACAGACTTTATACAAAAACTTATGCACTTAGTATGGAACACTGCATGACCTAGCACACTCATGCATTCTCCACAGAACAGATCAGACATATGCATTCATGTGATGACTCAATGTGTTGTTCTTAACAAAATAATATGGTGACTCATTCATGTTGCTATCATTAAAACACCACATTATCATCAAAGCACAAGTGGCACAACAATCTCCCCCTTTTTGATGATGGCAACATAATGAGTCACACTGACTCGTCAAACTATTCTCCCCCTTTGACATAATCAAAAAAGGAAATGGTTTGAGAGACAAAATTCACCACACAGACTATTTTCCCCACAAATTCAGTATACAGAGAATGAAACATAGTTCATTGAAATAGAGTTTCCCCTATCAACATGCATGCAGAACTACTCTCCTCTTAATGCAACTAATAACTAAAGCTCCCCCTGAGAACATGAGTGAAGTCAGGATGGAAGATTTCAACAATGTGGAGAGTAAGGTGATTGATGATAGGAAGGTAAAAGTAGACAACAATAATCGCAAGACATCTCAATGAATAATCAATAACAAGATTTATGTTGATCAGGCTGTCAGGAATGAATCTGATCATGAGAGATTTTAATGCTTGCACCACTACAATAAGTCTTAAGAAGAATAGACTCTTCTATCATAAAGGGTTATGAATTGGCAACTTAACCAATCTGATTTAATTATGATGTATACCAAATTTGTCAAATTAAACTCAATACTCATATCTGAATCCAAATTTTAATAAAGGTGAACCAAATAATCGGATAACACTCAAAACCAATCATCTTTATCTTACACACATGATCTCAATAGCTCCTTTGAAAGAGACACAGATTAGTACTGAGGTTAAATACTTTTACAAGAACATGAGTTGACAGAATTTTCAATATATTTTCATTTGAAGCACATGTATTTTTCCTGAGCAATTTTGGTAGATCAACACCTTTTTACATGAGGCACAACACGTCTCAGGTGAAGTGACCCAGTTACTCAGTGTGATAAATGTCATTGCCTCTCAACTTCGGGAACAGAGTTAGCAATATAAGTGTCTTTTTACATGAGAAGACATCTTGATCAGAGGCCAGACTCCCCAGTTACTCAACATAGAAATGCCATTGCTCTGTCAGGTTCTCAATGAATTTTCATTGTAAGTGACTATGACACTTCATGACTTGGGTTCACTTCATTTCTTTGATGGAAAACCCAGTTTCTCAATGAACAAAGTCATTTCATTACTCACTGATTTTATTTCCTGTCAAATTTTTCAAAGTTAATGTTTAACAACAATACTCACTCTATGTATCTTAACCAAAGTAGCCCTGATTTCAAATTTTCAGATATCTGATGAGTGAGTCTAAGGTTTTTATGACACAGATGGTTAAGATTTATTAAAGCTTATCATTCAGATATTTTCAATTCATTTAATTACAAATCTGAGAATACATTAATCTTATATCAGTCTGATTCAGTGGTAATTCTTAAACCTATATGATAGGAATTTCTACAAAGTTCTCAGACTGAATTGCATGACATGCAGCTTAAGTTCCTCAGACCGAATACAGACACAGCTGATCAACAATCAACACTAGACACAATCATTCAAACCAGCTAAGAAGAATGTGAAGGATGAGTGTAAGCTGGTGTAAGAGTCAACACATGAAGGAATATATCAGAAGAGTGTATATCAACAAACAGTAGCTGAGTCTGGAATTCAGACAGATCAGCTGACAGGTAGTAACATGAAGAAAGTTGAAAGAAACTCTTCTTTGACAACTTAATGAATAGAAGGCAGAATCCATTATCAAGAGAGAGAATATGAAATCAGATGAGAGTTATTCAATTACTAGACAAGAGGTGTTCAAAGTGTGACAAACTAAACACCAATTTTAAATGCTCCCCCTGTCTAGATGCATCAACTATGTGCACGATATGAACCACTCAAACTCGGTGCAAAGAAGATTTTTCAAGTGATTTGACTGATTTTTCATGAGGAACAGGAGTTCTGAAGATGAGACAGAATATGTAGATATGGCAATGAATCAGATGGGTAGACAGGAAGAGTTCAGACAATTGACACCACTGAAGAATTTAGAAAGGCTCCCCCTGTCTATATGCAGTGAATCACTTCTTTTTGGAATTTTCAATATGATGATATGCAATGCAGTCACTACATGTATGCTTATGCAATGACTCTCCTTCAGATATTTCCTGAACATGAATGTCATGAACATTATGCAGGGATAACCAAACTCCCTCTGATTATATGCAATGAATGAGGTTTCTTAATGCAACATATGCAATATCATTATACAGGGAATTTGACAAATATGTATCATAACAAGAATGTATAATGCATTCATCAAAGAATTTGTCATGATCTACAAGCATCTGGAGCACACAAATTAAGAAGACAGATTTTAAACTGAATTTTCAGAACTAGCCTGAATAATCCACTTCTGGGGGTTTCAATTTTGAGTGCCTTGGATTATTAACCCCCTTATTCATCAGCTTCCAAGGCACACCTGCAAAGATTTGATCATTTTGATCTAGTAGGAACCCAAGCAACCTTGGGTCCTGTATTAGCCCTGATGGGTGTTCTGAACAATCTTTTAGCAATATTATCATCATGATCCATCATGTAACAACTATCCATGGAATGACCAAATTTTCCACAGTATCTATATGAAGAAGCAAATTTTCTGGTCCTATAATGCATATCAACAACAGTAATAGGTCCATGAATATAATCATGAAATATTCTGTTGTATGCATGGATAGTTCGTTTCTTATTCCTTGACAACCAACAGTTTGCAGATTTGTGACCAGGCTTATTACAGTTGAAACATGAAATATTTACACTTCTTGTTCTGGGGAATTCAGCAGATTTGAAGTTAATATGATTTCCCTGAACATGCCAGCAATCCTTGACTGCATGGCCATATTTCCCACATTCAAAGCACCTTAGGTACTTACTTCTTGTGTCATAGTTTCCCCATGAAGACCCAAACCTGCACTGAGCAGCTTTATGACCACGTTTGTTACAGTTATAGCAGGTGATGTATTGGTTTGAGGCAAACGTGTTCCTTTTGGGATTGTGATGATTTGTAAAGGATTTATCATGCATCATATCATCATTTTTCTTAGCACTACAGTCCTCCATATAATGTCCATGCTTACCACAGTAATAACATGAAGCTTTCTTCTCAGATGCATGCAAGTGAGTAGGGGATTGGTAAGTGGCATGCATTAGTCTATCAAACTCCACAGAGCTAGCAGAATTCACAGTACATGCAGGGACAATTTTGACTTTGTTCATCTGACCATCCTTTTTCAATTTTTTACTCCCTTTCACAATCTTCGTTTGTTTTTTACTCTTCTGAGCCTTAAATTGGAATACAGGCGATGTGGGAGTTTTCAGATCTTTATTTTATTTTGGGGATTGACTTGAGGTACCAGCTACATCAGAGCTTTGCACAAAAGTGGTGTATAGCTGGTTTCTATTAATTTCCCTAACATCAGAACTGCAACTTATCCCCTCTCTGAATTATCATCCTTACCTTTCATGACAGCTTTCATTTTTCCTTCATTTTTAGCAGACTTGGATGCTGAGTTTTCCAGAACATGAATTTTATTTTCCAAAGAAGCAATGTGAAGTTCATAACTGGCTATCTCCTGTTCACTGCAATAAACACATTCGCTTAGAACTTTGTTTGCAGCTTTATACTTCTCAATTTCTTGTTCCATATTGTTCAAAATTTGTGATTCTTCATCACAAGTGAATTTTCCCTTTTTTAAAGTGAGAAGTGTTTCAGATAAGCCAGTGTTTAACCACTTTAATTTTTCAACTTCAGCTTTCACTTCAGTGTTTTCCTCCTCAAGTTTTTGTGTTTGAACTTCCTTAATAACAGATTTTTCCTTTTCGATAGTCAGAAGCCTCTATGAGATAATAGCATTTAAGACCATCAGTTTCTTGTTTTGTTCCCTCAGTTCTTTGTTCTCTTTAGTCAGCTTCTCGATTTCTTCATCACATTTTTCATTTCCAGACATTAGCTCCAATTTTTCAATTAGTTCCTCTTCTCTTTCCTCTACTTTAATTTTTTCAGTAAGCAGATTTCTGTGATCCTCTTTAAACACGGCAATTTGTTTCTTCATCCATTCATTCTCATTATAGAGATCTTCATTGTGTTCTTTTAAAGCCAAGCATTTGTTGCAGCTTGACTCTAGAAGGGAGCCCTGAACACCTTCCTTATTAGCTTTCTCTATTTCACCTTTAAGGTTTTTGTTATTCCTTTGAATTTCCTCATTCTCTGCTTTCAATTTTTTAGATCAGACCTTATCTTTTCCAACACTTCCAGGTTTATCACATGTTCGCCAGTTTTCAGCTCTAACTGAGTCTCTAATTCAGAAATTTTAGTGAAGCATTCTTGGTTTTCATTCTTCAGCAAGCACATTTGCTTCAAATTCATGTGAGTCTCAGAAAGACATTTATCATATAATTCATTTATTTTCAAGCACTTTTCACATGATGAATTAGAATCACTTTTATCAATTTTCCTTTTCATTTTCTTATGTTGTTTTCTTAAATGATCATAAGACTCCAGCAGTTCATTATATGCAGCAATCCAATCATCAAGGGTGTAATTTTTGAAGATGTTTACCTGATCATCGTCCTGTTCTTCATCTTGATTGCTACTTGGTTCACTCCCTTGAGCCATCATGCATCGATCATTATCTCTATCGCAAGCAGTCTTCAATTTATCTAGGATTTCCTTGGCAGACCTGCAGGATGAGACGCATGAGATTAGTGCTCTGTCAATTGATGCTTTTACCATATTCAATGCTCTAGAGTTGATGGAGTCTTTCATTTTATCCTTCTCGGTCCATTTGGATTTATCCTTCGACAGTTTGTATGAGCCGTGAGTCATTACCTTCCACAAATCAGGATCGGTTGTCCTTACATACCGATGCAACTTTTCCAGCCATGGGCCAAGGTCATACCTCTGAATATCGGTGGATGAGCCATCGAGAGATCAGTTAGACAATTGAGATAGTTAAGAGGTGCACCGGAATCAGTAGAAGTACAGCAAAACACCAGCTCAGAAAAACTGAAGCACCGAGACCAGATGAGCAAGGCAAGGCACTAAGTCAGTGAAATGAAGCACTGAGCACAAGAAACCCACTCTGAAATGCACCACAAAAAAATGCAGGATCTGCTGCGGATTGTTAGATCCTATGCACAGCAACCCGCTCTGATACCAATTGTTGGATTGGTGCGATGGATTCAGAGGGGGGTGAATGAATCAACCCTTTAAAAGTTTTGCTCAATTAAAATCTAATGCTCAGAACTGCGGAATTAAAGCCTAAAGGAATGAATTAAACTCAAGATCTAATCCATGCAAACTATAAGGAATTCACTACTCTTCTAGTCACGGTGGTTCTCATGGAGCCGAAATCAAATGATCTGTATGCAAACTTGGTTCCACCAGACTAACGAAACAAATCGTGCCTAGGTATATATCTAGCGAATCATACAATCAAGCTTCAAACCACTGCACAAAAGTTTTTAGGTGGTTCGGTCCTCCAGACCTACATCCACCCCACACTCAAACCCAAGTGTGGCTTACTGCTGCGCAACACAGCTTGCGTCCGCTGGGCCTTACAGCTTAGCCTACAACCGCTGAGCATCACAGCTTACTTCCGCTGGGCAATACAGCTTAGCCATCCGCTGCTTAACTGCTTGCGCTGAGCCTCACAGCTTGCTGTCCAGAGGAATCCTCCTCTGCAAACCGCTGACTAACAGCTTGATGAAAGATTCAAAAGAAAAACAAAAACAGGAAGACACAGCAAAATAGAAAGCTATATACGATAAAGCACAAAATAGCTCTCAAGGAGCAAGTTGGTCTGGATCTGATCCAAGATCCAACAGATAGCACCACTTCGAATAATCCTTCTCTTCTTCTTCTTCACGAGCTCTCTGTCTCTGTTTCTTTCTCTTTCTCTTCTGCTTCTTCTCTCTTTCTCTTCTTCACTCTTTTTCTTCTTCTGGATCGTGCAGGCTCTCTCTCTCTGCTTCTGCCCCTTTTGCTTCGATCAGGATCTTCTTCTGAGGAAGAAGCTTCATATATATAGCAGCAGCAGGAAGTTGGGCGTGTGTCCTCCACAGTTCCCGCCCTAACACCTTAGCTGCGTGGCAGCATTTCAGCATGCAGGATGACACGTGTCACGATCCTAAGCCATCTCCATTCTTGGATCACATGTCTTTATTAATCTCCTCGAGCAGCAGCCCTGTAATAAAATAAACTTGTTATCAGTGTGGATTTATCTGACAGGAAAGAAAGAATGCATCGAGTCCATTTATGCAAGCGAAGCAGTGCATGGCTGTACAGACTTGTTGTAATGATGTACAAACATAGCCGCAAGGAATGTATAGACTTTGCGTGCATGAGGCAAGGCTAACGGATGTATAGACTTTGCGTGCATGAGGCAAGGCTAACGATGAATGTACCGATGCAGTGTATGCAGTTTACCGATGCAGTGTATGCAGCGATGTATAGACTTGATCAGTCATCAAAACACACAAGTGCTCATGAGTGTATAGACTTGCTACGGCATCAAAGCAACCATGACAGTGTACAGACTTTGTGTGTTTACTAAAGTAGGGAACGTAGGTAAAGATAGGAATGTATAGACTTTGAATGCATGAAACACATAGGCTGTACAGATTTAGTGTGGACTTGTGCAAAGACAATGTACAGACTTTGGAAATGCGTGAAGCACACGATGTATAGACTTGCCACCAGAGAATGTACAGACTTTGGAAATGCTTGAAGCACACGATGCAACAAGACTCTGTTAAGACTTAATATAAAATTATGCAGCGCCCAAGGATTGCTAAGACCTTTAACCGTATGGACATTAGCATGTAACGAAATATGCACTGAGTATGAAACACTGCATGACCTAGCACACTCATGCATTCTCCACAGAACAGATCAGACATATGCATTCATGTGATGACAATGTGTTGTTCTAACAAAACAATATGGTGACTCATTCATGTTGCTATCATTAAAACACCACATTATCATCAAAGCACAAGTGGCACAACAATCTCCCCCTTTTTGATGATGGCAACATAATGAGTCACACTGACTCGTCAAACTATTCTCCCCCTTTGACATAATCAAAAAGGAAATGGTTTGAGAGACAGAATTCAGCACACAGACTATTTTCCCCACAAATTCAGAATACAGAGAATGAAACATAGTTCATTGAAATGGAGTTCCCCCTTATGACAAGAAAACATTCCTTCCCCTATCAACATGCTTGCAGAACTACTCTCCCCTTAAAGTAAAAAATAACCAAAGCTCCCCCTGAGAATATGAGTGAAGTCAGGATGGAAGATTTCAACAGTATGGAGAGTAAAGTGATTGATGATAGGAAGGTAAAAGTAGACAACAATAATCGCAAGACATCTCAATGAATAATCAATAACAAGATTTATGTTGATCAGACTGTCAGGAATGAATCTGATCATGAGCAATTTTAATGCTTGCACCACTACAATAAGTCTTAAGAAGAATAGACTCTTCTATCATAAAGGGTTATGAATTGGTAACTTAATCAATCTGATTTAATTATGATGTATACCAAATTTGTCAAATTAAACTCAATTCACATATCTGAATCCAAATTTTAATAAAGGTGAACCAAATAATCGGATAACACTCAAAACCAATCATCTTTATCTTACACACATGATCTCAATAGCTCCTTTGAAAGAGACACAGATTAGTACTGAGGTTAAATACTTTTACAAGAACATGAGTTGACAGAATTTTCAATATATTTTCATTTGAAGCACATGTATTTTTCCTGAGCAATTTTGGTAGATCAACACCTTTTTACATGAGGCACAACACGTCTCAGGTGAAGTGACCCAGTTACTCAGTGTGATAAATGTCATTGCCTCTCAACTTCGGGAACAAAGTTAGCAATATAAGTGTCTTTTTACATGAGAAGACATCTTGATCAGAGGCCAGACTCCCCAGTTACTCAACATAGAAATGCCATTGCTCTGTCAGGTTCTCAATGAATTTTCATTGTAAGTGACTATGACACTTCATGACTTGGGTTCACTTTCATTTCTTTGATGGAAAACCCAGTTTCTCAATGAACAAAGTCATTTCATTTCTCACTGATTTTATTTCCTGTCAAGTTTTTCAAAGTTAATTGTTTAACAACAATACTCACTCTATGTATCTTAACCAAAGTAGCTCTGATTTCAAATTTTCAGATATCTGATGAGTGAGTCTAAGATTTTTATGACACAGATGGTTAAGATTTATTAAAGCGTATCATTCAGGTATTTTCAATTCATTTAATTACAAATCTGAGAATACATTAATCTTATATCAGTCTGATTCAGTGGTAATTCTTAAACCTATATGATAGGAATTTCTACAAAGTTCTCAGACTGAATTGCATGACATGCAGCTTAAGTTCCTCAGACCGAATACAGACCCAGCTGATCAACAAACAACACTAGACACAATCATTCAAACCAGCTAAGAAGAATGTGAAGGATGAGTGTAAGCTGGTGTAAGAGTCAACACATGAAGGAATATATCAGAAGAGTGTATATCAACAAACAGTAGCTGAGTCTGGAATTAAGACAGATCAGCTGACAGGTAGCAACATGAAGAAAGTTGAAAGAAACTCTTCTTTGACAACTTAATGAATAGAAGGCAGAATCCATTATCAAGAGAGAGAATATGAAATCAGATGAGAGTTATTCAATTACTAGACAAGAGGTGTTCAAAGTGTGACAAACTAATCACCGATTATAAATGCTCCCCCTGTCTAGATGCATCAACTATGTGCACGATATGAACCACTCAAACTTGGTGCAAAGAAGATTTTTCAATTGATTTGACTGATTTTTCATGAGGAACAGGAGTTCTGAAGATGAGACAGAATATGTAGATATGGCAATGAATCAGATGGGTAGACAGGAAGAGTTCAGATAATTGACACCACTGAAGAATTTAGAAAGGCTCCCCCTGTCTATATGCAGTGAATCACTTCTTTTTGGAATTTTCAATATGATGATATGCAATGCAGTCACTACATGTATGCTTATGCAATGACTCTCCTTCAGATATTTCCTGAACATGAATGTCATGAACATTATGCAGGGATAACCAAACTCCCCCTGATTATATGCAATGAATGAGGTTTCTTAATGCAACATATGCAATATCATTATACAGGGAATTTGACAAATATGTATCATAACAAGAATGTATAATGCATTCATCAAAGAATTTGTCATGATCTACAAGCATCTGGAGCACACAAATTAAGAAGATAGATTTTAAACTGAGTTTTCAGAACTAACATGAATAATCCACTTCTCGGTGTTTCACTTTTGAGTGCCTTGGATTATTAACCCCTTTATTCATCAGCTTCCAAGGCACACCTGCAAAGATTTGATCATTTTGATCCTGTAGGAACCCAAGCAACCTTGGGTCCTGTATTAGCCCTGATGGGTGTTCTGAATAATCTTTTAGCAATATTATCATCATGATCCATCAGGTAACAACTATCCATGGAATGACCAAATTTTCCACAGTATCTACATGAAGAAGCAAAGTTTCTGGTCCTATAATGCATATCAACAACAGTAATAGGTCCATGGATATAATCATGAGATATTCTGTTGTATGCATGGATAGTTCGTTTCTTATTCCTTGACAACCAACAGTTTGCAGATTTGTGACCAGGCTTATTACAGGTGAAACATGAAATATTTACACTTCATGTTCTGGGGAATTCAGCAGATTTGAAGTTAATATGATTTCCCTGAACATGCCAGCAGTCCTTGACTGCATGACCATATTTCCCACATTCAAAGCACCTTAGGTACTTACTTCTTGTGTCATAGTTTCCCCATGAAGACCCAAACCTGCACTGAGCAACTTTATGACCACGTTTGTTACAGTTATAGCAGGTGATGTATTGGTTTGAGACAAGCGTGTTCCTTTTAGGATTGTGATGATTTGTAAAGGATTTATCATGCATCATATCATCATTTTTCTTAGCACTACAGTCCTCCATATAATGTCCATGCTTACCACAGTAATAACATGAAGCTTTCTTCTCAGATGCATGCAAGTGAGTAGGGGATTGGTAAGTGGCATGCATTAGTCTATCAAACTCCACAGAGCTAGCAGAATTCACAGTACATGTAGGGACAATTTTGACTTTATTCATCTGACCATCCTTTTTTAATTTTTTACTCCCTTTCACAATCTTCATTTGTTTTTTACTCTTCTGAGCCTTAAATTGGAATACAGGCGATGTGGGAGTTTTCAGATCTTTATTTTGTTTTGGGGATTGACTTGAGATACCAGCTACATTAGAGCTTTGCACAAAAGTGGTATATAGCTGGTTTCTACTAATTTCCTTAACATCAGAACTGCAACTTATCCCCTCTCTTGAATTATCATCCTTACCTTTCATGACAGCTTTCATGTTTCCTTCATTTTTAGCAAACTTGGATGCTGAGTTTTCCAGATCATGAATTTTATCTTCCAAAGAAGCAATGTGGAGTTCATAACTGGCTATCTCCTGTTCACTGCAATTAACGCATTCACTTAAGACTTTATTTGCAGTTTTATACTTCTCAACTTCTTGTTCCAGATTGCTCAAGATTTTTGATTCTTCATCACAGACAGTTTTTCCTTTCTTTAACATGAGAAGTTGCTCGGACATACCAGTGTTTAACCATTTCAATTTTTCAACTTCAGCTTTCAGTTCAGTGTTTTCCTCCTCAAAATTTTTAGCCTGAATTTCATTACCAGCGCATTTTTCTCTTCCAAACATCAGCTCCAGTTTTTCAATTAGTTCCTCTTCCCTTTCTTCCACTTTAATTTTCTCAGCAAGCAGATTTCTGTGATCCTCTTTAAACACGGCAATTTGTTTCTTCATCCATTCATTCTCATTATAGAGATCTTCATTGCGTTCTTTTAAAACCTCGCACTTACTGCAGCTTGTTTTGAGAGAGGAGTCATGCACAACTTCCTTGTTGACATTCTTTATTTTAGCTTCAAGATTTTCATTTTTCCTATGAATTTCTACATTCTCAGCTTTCAATTTCTTCAGATCAACCTTAATCCTTTCCAACTCTTCCAGATTCATCATATGTTCGCCAATTTTCAGCTCTAACTGAGTCTCTAATTCAGAAATTTTAGTGAAGCATTCTTGGTTTTCATTCTTCAGCAAGCACATTTGCTTCAAATTCATGTGAGTCTCAGAAAGATATTTATCATATAATTCATTTATTTTCAAGCACTTTTCACATGATGAATTTGAATCACTTTTATCAATTTTCCTTTTCATTTTCTTATGTTGTTTTCTTAAATGATCATAAGACTCCAGCAGTTCATTATATGCAGCAATCCAATCATCCAGGGTGTAATTTTTGAAGATGTTTACCTGATCATCGTCATGTTCTTCATCTTGATTGCTACTTGGTTCACTCCCTTGAGCCATCATGCATCGATCATTATCTCTATCGCAAGCAGTCTTCAATTTATCCAGGATTTCCTTGGCAGACCTGCAGGATGAGACGCATGAGATTAGTGCTCTATCAATTGATGCTTTTACCATATTCAATGCTCTAGAGTTGATGGAGTCTTTCATTTTATCAATCTCGGTCCATTTGGATTTATCCTTCGACAGTTTGTATGAGCCGTGAGTCATTACCTTCCACAAATCAGGATCGGTTGTCCTTACATACCGATGCAACTTTTCCGGCCATGGGCCAAAGTCATTACCTCTGAATATTGGTGGATGAGCCATCGAGAGATCAGTTAGACAATTGAGATAGTTAAGAGGTGCACCGGAATCAGTAGAAGTACAGCAAAACACCAGCTCAGAAAAACTGAAGCACCGAGACCAGATGAGCAAGGCAAGGCACTAAGTCAGTGAAATGAAGCACTGAGCACAAGAAACCCACTCTGAAATGAACCACAAAAAAAATGCAGGATCTGCTGCGGATTGTTAGATCCTATGCATAGCAACCCGCTCTGATACCAATTGTTGGGTTCGGTGGGATGGATTCAGAGGGGGGGTGAATGAATCAACCCTTTAAAGGTTTTGCTCAATTAAAAATCTAGAATGCTAGCTAGACAAAACTAGACAATCTGAAGAACTAATCAAATTCTCTTTTGAACCAAAGTGCAAATATGTATAGCGCGCCTAAACATTCATCTAGCGGAAGTAGAATAAAGTAATCAACCCACTACACAGATGATTTTTAAGGTGGTTCGGTCCTCCAGACCTACGTCCACCCCACACTCCAACTAGAGTGTGGATTCCGCTGACTAACAGCTTGAACCGCTGGGCCTCACAGCTTGCCTACAACCGCTGAGCATCACAGCTTGCTTCTGCTGGGCAATACAACTTAGCCATCCGCTGCCTAAAAGCTTGCGCTGAGCCTCACAGCTTGCTCCGCTGGGCAATACAGCTTAGCCATCCGCTGGGGACTACAGCTTAACCCGACCAGTGGAATCCTCCACTACAAACGCTGAGCAACACAACTTGCTCTGCTGACAAAAAGCTTGAAGAAAGGTTTAAAATAAAACACAAAATGGGAAACCAAAACAGAAATAGAAAGCTATATACGATAAAGCACAAAATAGCTCTCAAGGAGCAAGTTGGTCTGGATCTGATCCAAGAGCCAATAGATAGCACCACTTCGAATAATCCTTCTCTTCTTCTTCTTCACGAGCTCTTTGTCTCTCTTTCTTTCTCTTTCTCTTCTGCTTCTTCTCTCTTTCTCTTCTTCACTCTTTTTCTTCTTCTGGATCGTGCAGGCTCTCTCTCTCTGCTTCTGCCCCTTCTGCTTCGATCAGGATCTTCTTCTGAGGAAGAAGCTTCATATATATAGCAACAGCAGGAAGGTGGGCGTGTGTCCTCCACAGTTCCCGCCCTAACACCTTGGCTGCGTGGCAGCATTTCAGCATGCAGGATGACACGTGTCACGATCATGAGCCATCTCCATTCTTGGATCACGTGTCTTTATTAATATCCTCGAGCAGCAGCCCTATAATAAAACAGACTTGTTATCAGTGTGGATTTATCTGGCAGGAAAGAAAGAATGCATCGAGTAAGTTTGATAAATGAGCATACCCTGTACAGACTTGATGCACCAAGTGCAGTGTGCATATATGGACATTTCATTCACGAGTGTACAGACTTTGAATGCATGTGATGCAGACACAAAGAGTGTATAGACTTGAATGCTTGTGATGCAGACAACAAGTGTACAGACTTGGAATTCATGAGATGTAGACACCCAGTGTACAGACTCTGCGTGCCTGAAGCAGGACAATGTACAGACTTGAAGCGCTATGTGAGACGGATCTTAACATGAGACGCTAAGTGAGACGGAGCAATGTATAGACTTGGTGGTCATCAAGGCAACCGAGTTCAGACTTTAAGTGAAGAATGTACAGACTTCGTGGAAGTGCTAGAACAGTGAACGTAGGTAAAGATGGGAATGTATAGACTTTGCGTGCATATGACCAGACAGTGTGTTGCACGGAGTATGCGTGGCCAACTGAGAAACAATGCACATACTTTATACAAAAACTTATGCACTTAGTATGGAACACTGCATGACCTAGCACACTCATGCATTCTCTACATAACAGATCAGACATATGCATTCATGTGATGACTCAATGTGTTGTTCTTAACAAAACAATATGGTGACTCATTCATGTTGCTATCATTAAAACACCACATTAGACTCTTCTCCCTCTCTTGCTCTTTTCTCCTCTCCTTCTAATCTGCTCTGATCCGTTTTTCTTCTCTGTCTTCTCTATGTATATATTTGAATTCGAGCGCTGAGCTTCCTTTTATAGAGCACAAGTCTAGTGGTTCCACGAGCTTCTGATTTGGGAACAGAGAACATGTTCTCGCGCATTTCGAGAGTCCACGTGTCAGAGGCGAAAAATAAGACGATCCACGTGACAAGCTTTTAGAACTGCTTCCTACCTTGGATCATGTGCCATCAATCGGCTTCACTTAAGTTCCTTGTGAAATTGATGCAGTCAGCCTTAATGTAACCCAGGTGTTTAAACATAGATCGGGGTTGTCAATATAAGAGATAAAGAGGTATTAGTCATTAAGCAAATGATAAGCATAAGCACGAGTTCAATCTAAAACATTTCAACAGATTTAATCATGTCAAAAGAATATACTCATTTCTGCAGAAACATTGATGCATAAATGAGATGCATCAGGCTGTTTAACTAACCAATGCAACATGCATGTGTGAATAAGAACATCGACCTCTAATATAACACAGGTAGACCTTGATGAAGGTGCATCGACCTATTTTTATAGTAAATGCACAAAGTGCATCGACCTTGATAGTGATGACTTCTAATGCACTGACTTAACGCTGCAGAGGCTAGCAGACAAGCATCAACCTTTCCAACACATACATCGACCTTAGGCTGCATTCGCTAGGTCACTGGCATCGACCTTTCTCCAACCGCTATGTTGCTAGCATCAACCTGTATACAAGGTGCACCGACCTTATAGCACAAGGTGCATGAGGTGCATCGACCTAATGGTGTGTACTATGTTCAATGTGCATCGACCTGATTGTGCATTCAGTGTATAAGGTGCATCGACCTTGTGAACGAAAATGCCTATATGCATCTACCTTCTAGACTCAGCGATATATGTGCATCGACCTTCTTGGTCTGTAACCCATACATGCATCGACCTTCTAGACCCAATGCCATATATGCATTGACCTAGTAGTTTAATGAAGTGAAAGATGCATCGGCCTTATAATAGAATACTTATGCATATACACTGACCTTCTAGGCTCAGAGTTAACATGTACACCAACCTGTCTATCTCATTATATGAATGTGCATCGACCTTCCTATCTCAATGTATGAATGTGCATCGACCTGTATACTTCATCCATGAGCATGCATCGACCTTAACTGACATCAAAAACATAAATTATTGCTAGCATCAAAACACCTCATCAAATTCAGAGGAGACACAACAAGAACATCTCACCACCGTTCCGATTTTGGCCCTACCTGTCGAGGGTGATAGATTTGAAGTCTACACAGATGCATCTGGTATTGTCCTCGGGTGCGTCCTCATGCAACATGGCAAGGTGATCTGTTATGCTTCGAGGCAATTGAAGCGTCATGAGGAAAACTATCTTATCCATGATCTAGAACTGGCTGCGGTTATTTTCACCTTAAAAATTTGGCGACAATATCTTTATGGGGAGAAGTTCACCATATTTTTAGACCACAAAAGTCTGAAATACCTTTTCACTCAGAAAGAATTAAACATGAGACAAAGAAGATGGCAGGAATACCTTAAGGACTTCGATTTCTCTATTCAGTACCATCCGGGCAAAGCAAATGCCGTAGCTGACGCTCTTAGCAGAAGACCTATGGCAACTCTAGCAAGCCTCTGGAAAGGTATGACTTGTCTTATCGAGGATTTTACTCATTTGAATATAGATGTGTATGCAAAAGAAGAAAAGGGTATTATTGCCAATATCCGGTCACAACTTGCACTAATTGAAGATCTAGCCAAATTACAAGAAAATGACCCCACACTAATGGAAATCAAGGCAAGTATTGATCAAAGGATGGAATTCTCTATCTCAAACGAGAGAAGGTTATTATTCAAAGATCAAATCTGTGTACCGGATCATGCCGACACTAAGAAGCTTATCATGGAGGAAGCTCATAAGATAAAAAACACTATTCACCCTAGCGCTACCAAAATGTACCAAGACCTGAAAAGGAATTTTTGGTGGCCCAACATGAAAAGAGAGATAACAGATTTTGTATCTCGCTGCCTCACTTCTCAACAAGTTAAGGAGGAACATCAAAAGCCCGCTGGTAAGCTATGTCCCTTAGAGATTCCCGAGTGGAAGTAGGAAAGCATAGGGATGGATTTCATCATGGGCCTACCAAAGATAAGAGGTGGACATGATATGTAACATCCCAGTTAATTAATAAAGGATAAAATTAAAAATATGAAATATGTATTAAAATAAAAATATGGGAAAAAATATACGAAAAATGTGTCGTGAATTAAGTTAAAAATTTAACCTTATGAGAATAATTAAAAATGAACAAAAAGAAAAGAGAATCTAGTTTGCAAAAAGTAGAATGAATAATTGAATCACAACCCGACGTAAGAGTGAGGCCGATATATTGGAAAGAATTAAAATAGTTATTTTTCAAATTAACTTGTCATTTAATGACTTTAATCATTCTCTTAGTTAAAGGACATTATTTATTTTCTAAGTGGCCAAATTATAAAAATAAAAAAGAATAATTATTTCTCTACAATGACCATAAAAGGAATTTCATATTCCAAGACGTAATTGAATTTTTCTACAATAATCTGAATTTAATATATATAAATTAAAATCAATTGAATTTCACCCATAGTCTAAAAGTTTCGGACAATTTATAAAAATATAAAAAAATTATATTCTTATAGGGAACGAAATTGTTAACAATATTATCAACTGGGCCGACCTCTAATAAAAATTTAATTAGGCCGAATTAAAGAGGTTTTAGAAAAATTCGTTATTCTTAATGATTCAACCTAGATCAATCTAATCCGAGCCCAATTCTCAACCAATCGAGCCCAAACCAAGCCCAAATGATAGGCCCATCATAGAAGCTCAATTTTCCTTTGAAAACCCTAACCCTAAACGCTCCGTTCGACGATGGCAGGCGACGGCGGATTTGGCAAAATTCTGAGTTCTTCGCCGAGTTTTTCCCTTACGACTCTCTAAGCCAATTTGACCCCTAGAAGCATCTATACACCCTATAAATTGAGGGCTTCGTCGACCTAAGACCTCTATTTGAAATTCTAGCCGACGGTGGGGTCAATTGTGGGCGATCGAGGGTGTGGGGCAGCGAGGAATGGCAAGAATTCGTGGTTAGGGTTCCTTCGCACCATCCGACTTTCGATCCAAATTGGCTGGTTTCTCTCAGGCTCAACGTAAATTAAAGGGTGGTAACATATAGATCTCGTCCTTAGCTTTCATTTTATTCCATTTTGCCAAATTTTTTATGATCTATATCGTGCGCTTTTATGGTTTTAGTGGAAGCATGTTTAGGGTTTTTGTTACCTTGATTCCTGTTCGATTAATCTAGGCTAAATGAAGTCAAACGTTTGAATTGATCATGCCAAAATGTTTGTTTTTAAGTCCTCTTTTGATTGATAGTAGTTTGCCTAATTTTTATAAAGTAATTAGATCTAATTGAGCCTTTTATTGGACCTATATCGGGTCTGTCATCGTTCTGGACGTGGCGACCAGCTGACGGCCCTAACAGGAACTACAACCTGAGTGGCGGCCTCGCGATAGACCGCCTTTAGGCGGCTGTCACGTCCCAAGAGTAGAAGATACCCGGGTGTGCGATGCGTCTATATCGATCGTGTCATTCATGTAATGATAGAGTGCACATAGTACTCTGTAATTTTTTTTTTGCTAACTTAAATTTGAACATAATACCATAGTCCAAGATGACAATTATCTACTTAACCAAATGAGAATATCCCAGAATCATTCGTAAGACTATATGTTTAATAAGTTCCATCTAACTAGATCATAACTGACCCAATTAAATTATACAAGCTATTAACAATAACTAGAAATACAATAATAACTGAAAATACATTGTAGGACCTAGGAATAAAAAGACACGTCTAACTGACGGTACACCAAATCTAGCACTCATCACTCAGTATCAGTCCCATCCGGGTGGTGGTCGCTATCCAGGTTTCCTGAAAAATGCTAAAATGAACTAGATGAGCGAATCGCTCAGTAGGATTTATATCTCAAGCTCTAACAATCTTTAAGTTAATTAAAAGTTCATGCGGTATAATGATGCATGTTGGATCGAGCAAGAATATTAAGAATTGTACCAAAAGAGTATCACATGAACATCAATAAGATGTATCAATAAGGAACTAGCAAGTAATTACCAAGTAATTGCACAAATCTTTCCAAGAATTCAATATTCAAGCAAGTCTTTCCAAGAAAATAATAGTCAATATTTCAACAAGTCTTTCCAAGAAGATAATAATCAATATTCAAGCAAGTGATCTGAAGATCATGTAATAGCAAGTAGTGTAATGGAATTGGCTATTTCGTTCATTTCATTCAAGCAAGTAATTGCCCTTTTTCAGGCCAAACCATTCATGTCAAGCATGTCACGAGAGAGTGAGTGGGAATGTCTCAAGTCAAGTCAAGCAAGCAAGTACCTCGGTGTAATGCCAAACACCGTGGTCAATAAACTCACATGGGCACAAATACCTTCAGGTGCTCCTCCCAGGACCAGATCGGGCCCTATATGCACAGCATTTCATGTATACTTTTAGACATCCACTCTCATTTATATAGCCAATATAGAATTTCAAGAAGTTTACACATTATAGGAACATACGGTAGATTTTTCAGGAACAGAATTCAAGGACATATCACATGTAAATGATGAATTATGACTAATCCACTTTAAATGCATGACACATGGACAAATTGGGGTTAAGGAGATGGCCAGGGATCATTGGGTAAGAGCTGGATAGAAGCCCAAAAATTTCCTAAATAGAGTCTTCTCAGAGAGTCTCGATTTCAATGCTGAAATAGAGTCTTCCTAGAGGGTCTCTATTTCAATAAATAGAGTCTTCTCAGATAGTCTCTTTTTCAATGCTGAACTAGAGTCTTCCTAGAGGGTCTCTATTTCAGAAAATAGAGACTTCTCATGGAGTCTCTATTTCAGAATGCTAACAATAACTGTGTATTTAACAGGATAACAGGTTTACACGTTGTGTATCCAAGTTTAACAAGCTCTATGACTAACAGACTTTAGAATTAACAAGCTTAACGGCGGCTACGTGAATAACAAAAATTGACAAGATATGTAATTACTAGGCTCTACAATTAACAGGTTTAACAGGCTGTAGGGTTTTTACAGGCTTAACAAGGTATGAAATGCATAGGTTAGCAGGTAACAGGTTTAATAGGCTAATCAGCGGGGTTTAACAGGTAACAAATTTACCAGGCTAATCATTTAACAAGTAACAGGTTTAACAGGCTAATCATAGGATCAATGGGGGTTTAACCCCAGATGGAAATGGCGACTGGCCAGGGGCGCCCCAATGGGAAAGGGGCACCCTTGCTAGGGGCGCCCCATTGAATGGCACCCTGGTCAGGGGCGCTGTTCCCCTGGGTGCCCACTAGACTTAAAACACTATTCATCATTAAAAGGTTCAGTAAATCACGATCTAAGGACATGGTTAAATAGAGAAAAATCTCAAGATTTTAAAGTCATGCTCATGCAGGAGTTTCATGATTTGGTTCAATAGATATAAATTTCTGAACATGGTGCCTACTAATCACGTAACCTTACTATTCATGATTTATAACATGATTACAGAATCAGAAAGTAGATACATAGATAGACATGGAAAAATAGCAGGATTGTAAGGTCATGCTCATGCAACAAATTTTGATTTTTAATTTCATAGATATAAAATTTTAAACATGGATCACTTTACAAGAAATTGGGATAGATTATGAGTAATGACAAACTATACAATCAGTATGTACATGGGATACTTGATGGAGGTAAGATCATAGATCTACTCACGCAAGAGTTAGTGTTTCAGATAGGCATAGCCTAACCTTCCCACTAAGTCTTTTGATATACCCCTGACTTAGGTAACCAGATTGTGGCTATGAAAGGTTTAACTATCATGTATGTTAACCTATATTAACTACTAGTTAAGCCAGATCTTGAGAACACCTACATGTTGAGGTGGTTGACTTGTTTAACCGTGGAATCCTAGCCCTCCAAGTCCTCTGCAACCAAGCCCCCAGCTACAGGATATTGTACGTAACCTGCACGTGAAGAGAAAATGTTAAGCTCTCTCTTCTACAGGTGGAGAAGAGAAAGGCATAACAACCTTCTCTTCTGTGGCAGGAATGGTAGAGGAATGGTAGGTTGGCAGTAAGGCCTTCTACGTTGGATGGAGAGAGTTGTTTATAGGGAATAATATCTATGGGAAACTAGATCTGAAGCCTTGCTGTGACTGTTCCCTCCAGGGTCCCTCGCCAGCGTATGTCTGGTGATCATTGTACTTGCTGCCTCCCAGGGAAATGGTGCCTGTGTGAGGGGTCTCTGTTCAGTTGAATAGCGCATGGGGTAGGGGCGCCCTATTGAAGAACAGTGCCCAGGTCAGGGGCGTTATTCATCTGTCTTTAAGATGTATTATATGTATACATATCTAATTGGTTGGTTAGTGGGGTCTTAAAGGAGATATATCTAAGTATATCTATATGTATACATTGGGATGCTTGGTGGCACTGTGGCCCTGGGGAATAGCGCCCTTATACAAGGGCTTCATTCAGATGAATGGCCTTTCCTCTTGTGCTTGGAACATAAAACCACGTGTGATGACTTTAATTGTTGTATATTTATATAGTGTCTCTCATTGGGTATTCTAACTTTTCATTTGGCCTTCTCATAGAGTTATTAATGGGGACATCCCTTGCCCCTCCACATTTTCTGAAGCTCGGATTGATCGTCGGTGTATGCCATTATGTTCCTCATGTGTTTGTGAGTCGAGTCATGTAATTTTCTTATTTTTATTTGAGTCTTAAACATGTAATTTTCCCTTTATTGGGTCATGTACCTAGGTTAGAAAGTCATTTTCCTAAGTCTTGAAGTCATTATGTTGGTTTGATAGGTTAATGGGCCCAATTCATTGGGCTAGGCCCAGGGGCGCCTGTCACGCCCCGAGCGCGGAAGATACCCGGAGATGCGCGACGTGTCTATATCAATCATGTCAATCAGAGTGGTCATGTATTCGACACAAAGACAGAGATGCGCAAAATAGCAAGATAACCCAATCCTTTATTTCATAATGGATAGACTATTACAAATCCAATACTCTGTTAAATAAAAAGGAAAAGAATACATAGTTGACTCAAGAAACTATAGAAAAGACTAGACGACACTTGTAGAAGCTCTATCACTTTCACTCTTGACCATTCCCATCCGATTGACTTCCATCGTCGTCGGACTTACCTGAAAAGTAAAAAGGGACAAACGGAATGAGCGAACGCTCAGTAGGAAATTATATCTCAAGTACTAGCAAGTGGTTTAAGTAATTACATTTTCATGGATGCAATAAAGCTATGCATGCTCGCATGAAACGACAAGATAGAGAGAATGTAATATCAAAGAAATAAGATGAACTTTCATGAACAAGATACAAGTTATTCAAGATATTCAAGCAAGTACCATTATCGAGTCATGTCAAGAACTTTGGCTATCATGTATCAAGCAAGTAAATTACCCTTTTTCGGGCCACGCATTTCATTTCATGTCAAGTACGAGTCAAGTACAAGATGGGTGTGGAATGTCCAATCAAGCAAGTCAAGTACTCGGTATAATGCCAGATACCTTATCATTTTAACTCCCATGGGCACAAGTACTTTCGGCTGCTCCTCCCAGGACCAGATCGGGCCCTATATGCGCAGGCATTTATCATGTGTTTTGACATCCACTCTTGTTTATATAGCCAATATAGAATTTCAATAATCAAGCTTGTAGACACGTATGACAACTTTGATAGAATAGAGTCCAAAATATGACAAAGGACATAGAATGGCGATAATAACGGTATAATCACGATGTCGATAAAACTAGGTAGATTATGGTTCCCTTAACTTAGGTACCATGACAAATCAATATGGACATTCTTTATATAGAATTGAGGTCCACATGAATACTAGATCAAGCAAGATACCCTCATTCTTATCATAGAATTGGGGTTTACAAGAATGACACGATATGGCATGATATCATCATCCCATCAAGAATTTCTTATGATATACTCTTTGTATAATCATAAGGGCCGGTATACCATGTTTCTTTTAGATTGACATGGCAAGGATCGTGTAATGGGTTTTTAGGGTACAACCAGCTCAGTCGGCCTTGAGGGAATCCAAGGCTACGAGGAGTCTTACGGAGGTCTCTATGACTAACTCGCTAGTCCAAAGGAACGGAATGTCCAATGGAGAGCTTGTATGTCAATGAGAGTTGAGTGTGGTCGGTAAATCAACATGAAAACATGGGACTATACTCACGGAGTGGAGAATAGTGCCGATATATATATATATATGTATAATATATAAACCATCGGTTAGCAAATCAGAGGAAAAATCAGTTTACAGTAAAATAACGACTTAGGTCAAGTCGTGTATTGAATAATTAACGCCTAACAGAAGGGCGTTTACATATATTGCCAATTTGCGGAATTTCCATTTATTTCATTAATTTATCAAAAACACGCCTTTCCTGGGGGCGTTTCTTCAAAGTGGACGACTGCAGGGGCAGGCGTCTCATCATTTACATATTCGACAGGATATAATTATTCTCAGAAATTTATCAAAAACGCGCCCTTGGAAGGGGCGTTACTTTTTAATTCCATTTTACAGAATATGTGAGTTTCAGGATTTTAACAGATACACGCCCTAGTAAGGGGCGTTTATTTTTAATTCACGCCCTATGATGGGGCGTTTACATAGGGAAAACGACTTTGTCAAAGTCGTGAATTTCAAGATTTTAACATATACACGCCCTAGTAAGGGGCGTTACTTTTAAAGTCACGCCCTATGATAAGGCGTTAATACGTGGGAAAACGACCTTGTACAGGCCGTGAATACAAGAAATTGCAGGACATTAGATTTGGAGACAGGATCATGCATTAATAATCAAGGTTTCATATATAATCCGTTCTTAACATGCTTAAGTCATGATCTCGTAAAATTAACGCCTGTGTACAGGACGTTTCTTAATAAATTGACGACCGCTGTTATGGTCGTTTATTTTAAAATAGCGCCCTATTCCAGGGCGTTTCTTTCAAACAATTCAGAAAACATACCGAAACCATATGTATATAGACCGTATGCATGCCATGCTTATATAATATCTTTCACTAATTTTATTTGGGCTACAGTATCTTGAGAAAACCTACCTTAATAATGGATTTGAAGATGACCGTGAGGGGTTTGACTAGCAGAGGATGATGCTCGGTTAGGCTCCCGAAGACCACGGCTATTGGTTGATGGAAGAAGACGATGGCTTTGATTGTAGAAGAAGAACTGCAGTTATCCTATAAGAAAATAAAGAAACTGTATCAGTTTCTTTGTGATCTGAACATCATACGAAGGTAAATAATTTTTACCCGGATGAAGAACTATGCTTCTTCAAAACGTAGGGGCTTCTTAACCTGTAACAGAAGAAGATGAAGAACTGTTAGTTCTTCATGTAACAGACGTAGGGATTTAAGGAAAATAAGAAGGAATGCTCCTCTTACGTACCTCTGCAGACGAACGAATCAAATAGGTTTAGGGTTTAAATGAATGAGAGTTTTTATAGGATTTTGGATGTCCTAGTAGGGTTGGTGATTGTGTGGAAGTAATACTTCTATGATAGAGTCATTACCACGTTTGAACTCTTTCTAATGCTTATCACTTACCCTGGATAAGTTCTGGGTTCGATCGGTTCACGAACTGAATTAACGCCTTAGGTCAGGGCGTGTATTCTTGAATTGACGCCTTGCATAAGGGCGTTTCTTAAAAAGCGCCTTGAAAAAGGGCGTTTCGTGTTTTAAAACACGCCCAAGATAGAGGCGTTTCTTTTACTTGCCTATTTGGTCGTGAGAGTTGACGACCGCACGTGTGGGCGTCCTTTCTTTAGTCACGCCTTTTATAGAGGCGTTTCTTTTTGAATTAACGCCCTAATAAGAGGCGTTATTTTTAATTTGTCTTATTTCGTCCAATTAACCCTATTCCTTTTTATATATTTTACTTCTGTAATATATATGTTTTAATTCATTTCAATTATTCATTTATTAGGGTTGCTACACCCTCCCCCACTTAAAAAGAATTTGGTCCCCAAATTCCATATATATATAATTATACACGCGGAGAGTGTAGGACATATACCTCTTAGAATAACTCGGGAAATCGTTTCTTCATAGATTCCTCGGTCTCCCATGTCGCTTCGCGTTCAGGATTCTTATTCCATTGCACCTTGATCATGGGAATAACCTTATTCCTTAGAGCTCGTATTTCTCGATCTAATATCTTCAAGGGCCTTTGTTCATATGTGAGATCTTTCTGGATCACCAGATCTCCATGCTCAATAATATGTGACGGATCGTGTACATACTTCTTCAACATAGATATGTGAAATACATTGTGTACCTCGGACAACTGAGGAGGCAACGCGATGCGATAAGCAACCTCGCCAACTCTTTCGAGTACCTCAAATGGTCCGATAAATCTTGGCGTAAGCTTGCCCTTAACACCAAATCTTCGTATGCCACGTCCAGGGGATATTTTAAGAAATACATGATCTCCAACCTGAAATTCAAGATCTCTTCTCCTGGTATCAGCATAAGCCTTTTGCCTTGTCTGAGCAACTTGTAATCTTTCTCTGATTACTAGTATCTTCTCGGTTGTATCCCTTACCATGTCTGGACCTAATAGTTGTTTTTCTCCAACTTCGTTCCAACATATGGGAGATCGGCAACTCCTTCCGTATAAGGCTTCGAAAGGTGCCATTTGGATACTAGCTTGGTAGCTATTATTATATGCAAATTCAACTAAAGGTAAGTGGTCATGCCAGCTTCCTCCAAAGTCAATAATGCATGCTCTCAGCATATCTTCAACAACTTGATTAGTTCGCTCGGTCTGACCATCCGTTTGTGGGTGAAAAGCAGTACTAAAGTTGAGCCTTGTCCCCAACGAATGTTGTAATCCCTTCCAAAAATGAGAAGTAAAACGGGGATCCCTATCAGACACGATTGAGACAGGAATTCCATGTATCCTGACTATTTCTTTAATGTATAGTGCAGCTAGTACATCAATCGACCATCGGCTTTTGATTGGCAAGAAATGTGCCGATTTAGTCAATCGATCAATGATAACCCAGATTCCATCATGTCCTCCTTTAGATTTAGACAAACCCATGATGAAGTCCATACCAATATCCTCCCATTTCCACTTAGGAATATCTAGAGGATGTAGTTTTCCCGCAGGCTTTTGGTGTTCCGCCTTGACCTGTTGGCATGTGAGACAGCGTGATACATAGTCCGCTATTTCTCTTTTCATATTGGGCCACCAAAAGTTCCTCTTTACATCTTGGTACATTTTAGTTGATCCAGGATGAATAGTGTATCTTGATCTGTGAGCTTCATCTAAGATCTTCTTCTTTAATTCCGGACAATCGGGTATACAAATTCTATCTTTGAACGATAACCTTCCATCAGAAGTTAGTTGAAAATCAGATTGTCCTTCTAATCTGCCTTTGATTTCTACTAACATGGGATCATCATCCTGAAGTGTTTGTATTTCAGATAACAAATCTGACTGTATGTTTACATGGGATAGTGTGACAAATTTGGATTCCATGTCCAAGCTTATATTGAGCTCAGAGAATTGTTCAAGTAACCTCCATTCTTGTATCATACAATTTGCTATTATTGCTCTCGGCTTTCGACTAAGGGCATCAGCAACATAATTACCCTTTCCGGGATGGTATTGTATATTGAAGTCGAAATCCTTGAGATATTCTAGCCAACGTCTTTGTCTCATGTTCAGCTCCTTTTGCGAAAATAGATATTTGAGACTTTTGTGATCGGAGTATACAGTAAACTATACCCCATAGAGATAGTGTCTCCATATCTTTAGGGCAAATACTACCACGGCCAATTCCAAGTCATGGACGGGGTAATTCTCCTCATGCTTCTTCAGTTGACGAGAAGAATATGCTATGACCTTCCCATGTTGCATTAGAACGCATCCGAGGCCAATGCCAGAAGCATCAGTGTAGACCTCGAATTCCTCTCCTTCAATTGGTAGGGCTAAGACCGGAGCTGTGGTGAGATGATCCTTGAGAGTTTGGAAACTGCTTTCACATTCCTCACTCCATTCATATCGGATCTCCTTACGAGTTAATCTTGTAAGTGGTACGGCGATCTTAGAGAAATCTTTGATAAATCGCCGATAATAGCCTGCAAGACCCAAGAAACTTCTGATCTCGCTTGCATTAGTGGGTCTCTCCCAGTTTCTCACAGCTTCAACTTTTGACGGATCCACAGATAAACCGTCCTTGGATATGACATGTCCGAGAAAAGCCACTTCTTCAAGCCAGAACTCGCATTTGCTGAGTTTAGCATATAATTGATTTGTCCTCAAGACTTGCAATGCAATCCTCAAATGCTCTTCATGTTCTTCCTTAGTCTTAGAATATATCAATATATCATCGATGAAGACTACTATGAATTGATCCAAGTAAGGCCTGAATATGCTATTCATTAACTGCATAAAGGCAGCAGGGGCATTTGTTAGTCCAAAAGGCATAACAACAAATTCGTAATGGCCATACCTGCTTCTGAATGCGGTCTTGTGAATGTCATCATCCTTGATCCTTAGTTGATGATATCCCGACCGGAGATCAATCTTGGAGAAATATTTGGATCCTGAAATCTGATCAAACAATTCATCGATTCTCGGCAGTGGATACTTGTTCTTGATAGTAAGATGATTCAACTGTCGATAGTCAATACACAATCTCATGGATCCATCCTTCTTCTTTACAAATAAGACTGGTGCTCCCCACGGGGAAGTACTTGGTCTAATAAACCCTTTTCGGATTAGTTCCATCAACTGCTCCTTCAACTCCTTGAGTTCAGCAGGGGACATTCTATATGGTGCCTTTGAAACCGGACCAGCACCAGGGACTAAGTCGATGGTAAAGGCCACATCTCTTTGCGGGGGTAATCCCGGCAAATCTTCTGGAAATACGTCTGGGAATTCTCGTACTACTTGAACGTCTTCTATCTTGGTTTCCTTAGCTTCTTTAATAGTGACAAAAGCAAGGAAGGATACACATCCCTTCTTGACGAGCTTGCTTGCTCGAAGAGCCGAAATAAGAGGGGATTTGCTTCGACTCTTAGGACTAGTATAAGTCAGTTCCGGAAATTCCTTCAAAACAATCTTGCTATCACGGCAATCAACCGTTGCCTGGTATTTGGATAACCAATCTGCTCCTAGTATAACATCATATTCTTTTAGATCTAAGCAGATAAGATCAATAGGAAAATTCTTTCCTCGAACCAATACCTCACAATTTTGGTAATGATGTGTGATATCCGTCTCGTTTCCGAGAGGAGTAGACAATATTATCTTCATCCATTCTGGTTCTAGAGGTAATGGGTCAGCAAACTTCTTGGAAATAATGGAATGCGATGCACCCGTATCAAATAAGACATGTGCATATTTGGAACAAATTTTTAATGTACCTTCCACCAATCCGCCTTCTTCTTCTGGTTCGGTCTCTTGGATTGCATGAAGACGCGCGTTCCTCGTCACTGGGCGTTTACCCTCACCGTCTTGGTCATTCATTAATGGACAATCGGGAATCCGATGTTCACGACTCCCACAACGGAGACATGCTCCCAGTTTCCTCCAACATTCTTCTGTTTTGTGACCAGCCTTGTCACAATGCTTGCATACTACGTTTGAAGGGATAGTGGTGATAGAGAAAGGCTTGGATTTCTTGAACTTCTGATCTTGAGAGGAAGAACCTCCATTATTGGGCCTCTTCTTAAAGTTGGGTTTAAAAGAACCCGAACTTGTGACTTGCTCCTTTTTGTCTTTCCCACGGATCCTATCAGATAGTTCCGTGGCATCTTCAAGCAACTGAGCTCGGCGCACTATTTCAGTATAAACTTGAATATCCATAGGCGCCAGTTGAGTAATGTAGTGGGGCCTAAGCCCATTAAGAAATCTACGGGCTTTCATCTTTTCCGTGCCAATTAAATGCTTAGCATATCTAGACAGTCTAGAGAACTGTGCTTCATAATCAGCCACCGATAAAGATCTTTGCTTTAATGCGGCAAATTCGGCGGCCTTCTTTTCCTGGACCCTATCAGAGAAATATTTGGCGTTGAAATATTCAACGAATTCTCCCCATGTAACTTGAGTTGGGTCAATTGTAGCTTCAATCGACTCCCACCAGCATCTAGCATCCTTTTCTAACTGGAAAGTAGCTAATAAGACTTTGTCCTGATCCGTGCATTGCATGACACGGAATATACGTTCAATCTCCCGAACCCAATGCTCGGCATCGTCTGGATCGGTCGATCCCATGAACTTCGGGGGATTCATATTCTTGAATGCTTGGTGTAAGCTTCCAGCTCGTGGAGCACCACCTTGTGCTACCTGTTGTAGCACTTGGGTCATCCCTTGAAGGGTACGCTGCATGTTGCGCCATTGAGCACGTTCGGCAGCCATTATCCTACAATTACAATAGCTATGTTAGTATTATATCACTATGATCTTATAAAGGACTCATTGATCATTTAACCCTTGGTTCTACCCACTCTCACTTGGTTAAAGGTTTTGAAACCTATCCTTGGACTTGGGTTTCCTAGGAATTGAATACCTTAGGCTCTGATACCACAAAGACTGTCACGCCCCGAGCGCGGAAGATACCCGGAGATGCGCGACGTGTCTATATCAATCATGTCAATCAGAGTGGTCATGTATTCGACACAAAGACAGAGATGCGCAAAATAGCAAGATAACCCAATCCTTTATTTCATAATGGATAGACTATTACAAATCCAATACTCTGTTAAATAAAAAGGAAAAGAATACATAGTTGACTCAAGAAACTATAGAAAAGACTAGACGACACTTGTAGAAGCTCTATCACTTTCACTCTTGACCATTCCCATCCGATTGACTTCCATCGTCGTCGGACTTACCTGAAAAGTAAAAAGGGACAAACGGAATGAGCGAACGCTCAGTAGGAAATTATATCTCAAGTACTAGCAAGTGGTTTAAGTAATTACATTTTCATGGATGCAATAAAGCTATGCATGCTCGCATGAAACGACAAGATAGAGAGAATGTAATATCAAAGAAATAAGATGAACTTTCATGAACAAGATACAAGTTATTCAAGATATTCAAGCAAGTACCATTATCGAGTCATGTCAAGAACTTTGGCTATCATGTATCAAGCAAGTAAATTACCCTTTTTCGGGCCACGCATTTCATTTCATGTCAAGTACGAGTCAAGTACAAGATGGGTGTGGAATGTCCAATCAAGCAAGTCAAGTACTCGGTATAATGCCAGATACCTTATCATTTTAACTCCCATGGGCACAAGTACTTTCGGGTGCTCCTCCCAGGACCAGATCGGGCCCTATATGCGCAGGCATTTATCATGTGTTTTGACATCCACTCTTGTTTATATAGCCAATATAGAATTTCAATAATCAAGCTTGTAGACATGTATGACAACTTTGATAGAATAGAGTCCAAAATATGACAAAGGACATAGAATGGCGATAATAACGGTATAATCACGATGTCGATAAAACTAGGTAGATTATGGTTCCCTTAACTTAGGTACCATGACAAATCAATATGGACATTCTTTATATAGAATTGAGGTCCACATGAATACTAGATCAAGCAAGATACCCTCATTCTTATCATAGAATTGGGGTTTACAAGAATGACACGATATGGCATGATATCATCATCCCATCAAGAATTTCTTATGATATACTCTTTGTATAATCATAAGGGCCGGTATACCATGTTTCTTTTAGATTGACATGGCAAGGATCGTGTAATGGGTTTTTAGGGTACAACCAGCTCAGTCGGCCTTGAGGGAATCCAAGGCTACGAGGAGTCTTACGGAGGTCTCTATGACTAACTCGCTAGTCCAAAGGAACGGAATGTCCAATGGAGAGCTTGTATGTCAATGAGAGTTGAGTGTGGTCGGTAAATCAACATGAAAACATGGGACTATACTCACGGAGTGGAGAATAGTGCCGATATATATATATATATGTATAATATATAAACCATCGGTTAGCAAATCAGAGGAAAAATCAGTTTACAGTAAAATAACGACTTAGGTCAAGTCGTGTATTGAATAATTAACGCCTAACAGAAGGGCGTTTACATATATTGCCAATTTGCGGAATTTCCATTTATTTCATTAATTTATCAAAAACACGCCTTTCCTGGGGGCGTTTCTTCAAAGTGGACGACTGCAGGGGCAGGCGTCTCATCATTTACATATTCGACAGGATATAATTATTCTCAGAAATTTATCAAAAACGCGCCCTTGGAAGGGGCGTTACTTTTTAATTCCATTTTACAGAATATGTGAGTTTCAGGATTTTAACAGATACACGCCCTAGTAAGGGGCGTTTATTTTTAATTCACGCCCTATGATGGGGCGTTTACATAGGGAAAACGACTTTGTCAAAGTCGTGAATTTCAAGATTTTAACATATACACGCCCTAGTAAGGGGCGTTACTTTTAAAGTCACGCCCTATGATAAGGCGTTAATACGTGGGAAAACGACCTTGTACAGGCCGTGAATACAAGAAATTGCAGGACATTAGATTTGGAGACAGGATCATGCATTAATAATCAAGGTTTCATATATAATCCGTTCTTAACATGCTTAAGTCATGATCTCGTAAAATTAACGCCTGTGTACAGGACGTTTCTTAATAAATTGACGACCGCTGTTATGGTCGTTTATTTTAAAATAGCGCCCTATTCCAGGGCGTTTCTTTCAAACAATTCAGAAAACATACCGAAACCATATGTATATAGACCGTATGCATGCCATGCTTATATAATATCTTTCACTAATTTTATTTGGGCTACAGTATCTTGAGAAAACCTACCTTAATAATGGATTTGAAGATGACCGTGAGGGGTTTGACTAGCAGAGGATGATGCTCGGTTAGGCTCCTGAAGACCACGGCTATTGGTTGATGGAAGAAGACGATGGCTTTGATTGTAGAAGAAGAACTGCAGTTATCCTATAAGAAAATAAAGAAACTGTATCAGTTTCTTTGTGATCTGAACATCATACGAAGGTAAATAATTTTTACCCGGATGAAGAACTATGCTTCTTCAAAACGTAGGGGCTTCTTAACCTGTAACAGAAGAAGATGAAGAACTGTTAGTTCTTCATGTAACAGACGTAGGGATTTAAGGAAAATAAGAAGGAATGCTCCTCTTACGTACCTCTGCAGACGAACGAATCAAATAGGTTTAGGGTTTAAATGAACGAGAGTTTTTATAGGATTTTGGATGTCCTAGTAGGGTTGGTGATTGTGTGGAAGTAATACTTCTATGATAGAGTCATTACCACGTTTGAACTCTTTCTAATGCTTATCACTTACCCTGGATAAGTTCTGGGTTCGATCGGTTCACGAACTGAATTAACGCCTTAGGTCAGGGCGTGTATTCTTGAATTGACGCCTTGCATAAGGGCGTTTCTTAAAAAGCGCCTTGAAAAAGGGCGTTTCGTGTTTTAAAACACGCCCAAGATAGAGGCGTTTCTTTTACTTGCCTATTTGGTCGTGAGAGTTGACGACCGCACGTGTGGGCGTCCTTTCTTTAGTCACGCCTTTTATAGAGGCGTTTCTTTTTGAATTAACGCCCTAATAAGAGGCGTTATTTTTAATTTGTCTTATTTCGTCCAATTAACCCTATTCCTTTTTATATATTTTACTTCTATAATATATATGTTTTAATTCATTTCAATTATTCATTTATTAGGGTTGCTACAGCGCCCCTCCCTTGGACTGTTTGGTCATTAGTTAGTTTGTCAGGGTCAGTTTGGTCTTAGGAAAAGTGTGGGGTCTATAAATAGCCCCACCCCTCTCTCATTTGTAACAATTATGCTTGAATATTGAATCCAGAAAATTTCCACACCTTCTAGTTCCCTCTCAATATCTCCCTCTCTCTCTCTCTCTTACTATCACTCTCTCTAAGTGGGTTGTGCCCCCTCTCTCTCTCCTCCCCACCCCAATTTCGAAATTCATTCTCTCTCCTCCCCATTCACCCCTCATTAAGGCCCCTTCCCCTTCCCCATGCACTCATTCAATTCTCCCTCCAACCCCTAGGTGGAAACCCCTTCTCCTAGGCACCTATCCACTCTCCCAAGCAACCCTCCCTCTCCCCAAGACTGAAAGAGCCCTTCCCTAGGCCAAATTTTGAATTTCCCTCTCCCTTGGGCTGTGCCCTTTCATCTCCCCACCTCCCTAACCACCCAAGGTCGCACCCCCCCTTCCCCATCCACCAAATAACCCCTTGTTCATGCCCTTCCCCACACCCTCTCCTCCACCTATTCTGTCCCTATTGCAGGTTTCAGAAAAGTAGTGATTTGCAGTAGCAGCCACGACTTCCCCTGAAGGCTCCCGGTGGCATATCTTATATTGCTGGAATCATCTCCAAGTCTTCTTTCCAACGGTGGTAGTCCTGCCTACATCCGAGTTCGGAGCTGTCCGGAGGAACGTCATCTTCAACGACTGTGCAATCTGTCCCAGACTGAAGCCCAGGGCGATCTTGGAAGCCATTCAGCGGCCAACCTTGGAGGAAATCGATCACGCTTCCTTCTACAAAATTCTTCTTCGTCTAGTCCTCCATCAGTAGCAGAAGGAACGATACCAATCGCCCACCCGAGCTATTTATTCTGAATTTCTTCGCCGGAGTGTGCAGTCTGCCCCCTGCTGGTCCAGGTTTGACCTGTCTTCACTTCTACGGCCACCATTCTCCTCTCCGACCTCGGATTGTGGCCCCGTCAATTTCTGCTCGAAGCTACTCCGACCACGATCACGTCACCGCCAGTTTTGTTCGATTTGGAGTTCGGGAGCGACCGCAGTGCCTTCTGAAATCCACTATATCAGTTCTGCATCAGTCAGAAGCAGAGTGTTGCGGTCCTGCTCCAGTCGCCGGTCCGATCAGCCCCGAGTTCCAGAGCTTCCCAAAAAATTCAAGCATCATCCTCGGCCAGTTGGGGATCTTTTGGCACCGGTTTCATCAAATTTGGAGCTTGGTTGAGTCCATGGCAGTATCTTCATCGACAACCTATTCAGAAAAACTGAAGAGTGGCAGAACTGGCGAAGCTTGGAGAGTCGGCGTTCTCTTCATAATTTCCCCACCCCGCTTGGCCGGCTGAAGGCCCCTCCCTGCGTGGAGGTAATCTTGGTTGTAATAAGTCTAACCCCCACCCCAAGAGCCCCCCTCCTGCGAGAGGTGTAGTTCATGTAATAATATTTTCACAGATTTGAAGCGACACCGACGCGGCTTGCGGGCGCAAACCCTTGCCTCCCCGCTCGCCCCCGTCTTCGGCCGGAGTTGGCGTCTTCACGCCGGCTAGGTGAGCCTCGGTCCCCCTTTCCTTGCTGGTCAATATCACTTGCTTAGCTTAGTATTCTTGCTTTGCTGCGTCAGACGGAGAGCGAGGGCCCGGCCCAAATTGCCGAACACGTGAGTGTCCATCGCGGGCGAGTTGTGAGCGAGCCATTTCAACCCACACCCATGGTGTGATGGCCGCCCGTGAGTGGGCATCCCTGTCCCAATTGGGGTTCTCCCCAATCTTGCCAAGCACCGGAGCATCATTGTCCCACCCCAGACCCTCTCCATTATCATTTAGTTGCCCACGGGCACAAGTGTGCACCAAGCGAGTGAGCCGCTCGAGTGGTATCATCGCCAATTTGCTTGTTTGCAACCTTAGGTCCAAGGGTCATATTGTCTTGTGGTCATCACATCAAGTGGTATCAGAGCAAGTTCACAACTTGTCTCTATCAAGTTGGTCCTAGGACGCTCATATGCATTTAGAGTCTTCGGTTGCATCTCTTTTGTCCACTAGCATGGCTACTTCATGTAAGTCACATCTATCTCACTCGGCCCTCCGCAAAGGTCCGATTGACACCCCTTTGGACAAAGTCCTATTTGAGGACCTTATCTTTAACGGATACCACCCTAGTGCATATTTAGAGTGGGAGGAAAACATGGACAAATACTTTAAAAGGAATCCAATGACTGAACCCATGAAAATCTACCTTGCCAAGAGTCGACTTGTGTACCATGCCGAGGATAGGTGGAAGTTCATTGAACAATTTAGGAGGGTTATGAGGCTAGAGCCTATTAACACATGGGAGAACATGAGAGCCGAACTTAGGAAAGTCTACACTCCCCGACCTCCTCCCTCCTACCCGGGTTACCAAAACTCGAGGAGCACTCCCACTCCTCCAACCCCACCCGTCCAAACCCTTACCACTAGAACCCAAGTGTCCAAGGCCTCCACCTCCCCACCTAACCCCATGAGGGCCCCCACACCCCAACCAAACCCCCCTTCCCTAACCTACACTAGTCAAGCCCCTTTAGCCCCCACTTCCACCCCAAACGATCCCAAGGACAAGAGACCCCTAACCGACCCAATTCTCTCCATGGTGACCACCACTTATCCAACCCTCACCATTAAAAACCAAGTGGACACCGCGTCCACCCCTCCACCTAGGCCCATAATGGCCACCACCCCCAAACCCAAAACCCCTCACCAAACCCGTACCCCACAAGCCCCCTTGACCACCACCACAAACCCACCATCGTTCCCAAAAAGGGACACATCTCCCAAAACAAATCAACCCAAAACCCCTCACCCAACCCACCTCCCACTTCCTACACCAATCTTTCCCCAACCTAGGCCTCCTCTACTTCCCCTTCCTATCCCAACCCAAGCCCATGCTTGTTCACCACCCCGGGTGTGTCATACGCTAGCTATCACCAAACCACCCACCATAGATCCCCCTACTCCATTAGCAATAGAAGTTGCTACCCACACACCTACCCAAGTGGAGAAGGATGCCGATCCGAATCCACCTCCCAACATAGAGGAAATCCAAAGGCCAAACAACTCACACACCTCTAGCCTAGCTCCTCTAGAGACACCCAACCTCACCATAGATAAGTCCATACTCCAATGGCTCAAGAAAGGTCTCACCATTCCTAGTTCACAACCATGCCACCTACCCATGGGATATCAATCCCAAATCATTCCCATTCAGCCACATGTCACTTATCAAACTTCCTATTGTGTGAAAGATTTGGGAGACTTAGTGAACTACCTACATTGGCAAATTCACTTGACCAATATGCTAGCCTTGAGGCCGTCCGAAACTAACACCATTAGCCTAGCATATCCCTCCATTGGCTCCATCACTTCCATCTACACTAATGGCCAAGTTACTAGTGAGATCATCCTCCTTCTTCCCATGGAGGAAGAACCTATCCTAGTCCACTCCCCAACCATTAAGATCCCAAGTGCTTTGATCGGTCAACCCATAAGCAACCTTGGCCCAATTATTGAGGAGGATGACTCACCATTCGAGGACCTTGAGAGCATATAGTACCCCTACCAAGGTGACCCTTACCATGATCCCTTTGACCCTTTTCTATGGGAGCCTAGATCTCAATGTAACTCACTCACCTTATTCACCACCCACCTTACCCTACCCTTACCACCCATGATAACCCAAAACCTTCCCTTCCTAGAATTGGGTTACACCAAAGAAGCCTTAACCATAGGCAACATACACAATGGGATTGATAGATGGTCCCACTCCATGATGTCTCCCTTCTTAGATCCCTTTGACTCATACGAATGGAAGCTCAAGGGCCACCCCACACCTATGCACATAGAAGTCATCACTAGGATTGAAATGCATGTGCTTAGGCATACCACCCTACTTGATATGATTAGAAAGTCGGGTCCATTCATTCATATCACCCACGTATCAAGAAGAAAACATGAGTGGTCAATATTTGGTTGTAATGGTCCACCATCATTCATCATAAATCTCAAGCATGTTAAGAGCATTCATGGATGTCCGGGTCCCCCGGCACTCATCACACTCACACATGAAAGGGACACCTATGGATGCCCCGGTCCTCCCAAGACATTCAAAGTCTTCATAACATCAATGCATGATAGGTCTACATGTGGTTACCCTGGACCACCTTTGCATACCATGCACTACTCACTCACATCGCATCTTAGTACATAGCATATGCATCAAAACATGCATCAAGCAAAAAGTGGTGAGAATTACAAAAAGCGGGCAAAAACTCGTGAGCGCCACTTGAAATTCCACGTTGGCGACTTGATGATGATGATGATTTTGGAGTGGCTCTACTCTAGGGTCACCTCCAATTTGAGGGCACGAGGACTTGGACCTTGCCAAGTTCAGAGTGGCCTTGGCACCCGGCTTGCGGGTTGAACTTACCAATGGGTTTTGGGATTCATCCCACTTCCCACGTGGCGGATCCGGCACCCTCTAAGGGTACCGCGGTGGATCCTAGTGAGTGTCTTGAGCCTACACCTATCCTTGTGAGAGACACCCTCGGAGTGCCACCACAAACTAGCCCGAGAGCCCGACGTCAGCACATGGCGGCAATACTAAGCAAAGCAAGATCTCTTCGCCAGCCTAAGGGTGTGTCCGAGCCACTTTGTCGAGTGGAAGCACCGTTCCTCGGCTATGGACATGGGTCGAGTTTGGAGAACAAGGTTCGCCCGGAACTGCGTTTGGGATGCTACTTCCCCGGTGGACCCATACTCGACAGGGTCGAGTTTTCCCCACCCCGGGGGTATGATGGGGACATCCCTTACCCCTCCACATTTTCTGAAGCTCGGATTGATCGTCGGTGTACGCCATTATGTTCCTCATGTGTTTGTGAGTCGAGTCATGTAATTTTCTTATTTTTATTTGAGTCTTAAACATGTAATTTTTCCTTTATTGGGTCATGTACCTAGGTTTTCCTAAGTCTTGAAGTCATTATGTTGGTTTGATAGGTTAATGGGCCCAATTCATTGGGCTAGGCCCAGGGGCGCCCCTCCCTTGGACTGTTTGGTCATTCGTTAGTTTGTCAGGGTCAGTTTGGTCTTAGGAAAAGTGTGGGGTCTATAAATAGTCCCACCCTCAATCTCATTTGTCACAATTATGCTTGAATATTGAATCCAGAAAATTTCCACACCTTCTAGTTCCCTCTCAATATCTCCCTCTCTCTCTCTCTTACTATCACTCTCTCTAAGTGGGTTGTGCCCCCTCTCTCTCTCCTCCCCACCCCGATTTCGAAATTCATTCTCTCTCCTCCCCATTCACCCCTCATTAAGGCCCCTTCCCCTTCCCCATGCACTCATTCAATTCTCCCTCCAACCCCTAGGTGGAAACCCCTTCTCCTAGGCACCTATCCACTCTCCCAAGCAACCCTCCCTCTCCCCAAGACTGAAAGAGCCCTTCCCTAGGCCAAATTTTGAATTTCCCTCTCCCTTGGGCTGTGCCCTTTCATCTCCCCACCTCCCTAACCACCCAAGGTCGCACCCCCCCTTCCCCATCCACCAAATAACCCCTTGTTCATGCCCTTCCCCACACCCTCTCCTCCACCTATTCTGTCCCTCTTGCAGGTTTCAGAAAAGCAGTGATTTGCAGTAGCAGCCACGACTTCCCCTGAAGGCTCCCGGTGGCATATCTTATATTGCTGGAATCATCTCCAAGTCTTCTTTCCAACGGTGGTACTCCTGCCTGCATCCAAGTTCGGAGCTGTCCAGAGGAACGTCATCTTCAACGACTGTGCAATCTGTCCCAGACTGAAGCCCAGAGCGATCTTGGAAGCCGTTCAGCGGCCAACCTTGCAGGAAATCGATCATGCTTCCTTCTACAAAATTCTTCTTCGTCTAGTCCTCCATCAGTAGCAGAAGAAACGATGCCAATCACCCGCCCGACCTATTTGTTCTGAATTTCTTCGCCGGAGTGTGCAGTCTGCCCCCTGCAGGTCCAGGTTCGACCTGTCTTCACTTCTCCGGCCACCATTCTCCTCTCCGACCTCGGATTGTGGCCCCGTCAATTTCTGCTCGAAGCTACTCCGACCAAGATCGTGTAACCCCAGTTTCGTTCAATTTGGAGTTCGGGAGCGACCGCAGTGCCTTCTGCAATCCACTATATCAGTTCTGCATCAGTCAGAGGTAGAGTGTTGCTGTCCTGCTCCAGTCACCGGTTCGATCAACCCCGAGTTCCAGAGCTTCCCAAAAAATTCAAGCATCATCCTCGGCCAGTTGGGGAACTTTTGGCACTGGTTTCATCAAATTTGGAGCTCGGTTGAGTCCGTGGAAGCATCTTCATCGACAACCTGTTCAGCAAAACTGAAGAGTGGCAGAACCGGCGAAGCTTGGAGAGTCGGCGTTCTCTTCATAATTTCCCCACCCCGCTTGGCCGGCTGAAGGCCCCTCCCTACGTGGAGGTAATCTTGGTTGTAATAAGTCTAACCCCTACCCCAAGAGTCCCCCTCCTGCGAGAGGTGTAGTTCATGTAAAAATATTTTCGTAGATTTGAAGCGACACCGACGCGGCTTGCGGGCGCAAACCCTTGCCTCCCCGCTCGCCCCCGTCTTCGGCCGGAGTTGGCGTCTTCACGCCGGCTAGGTGAGCCTCGGTCCCCCTTTCCTTGCTGGTCAATATCACTTGCTTAGCTTAGTATTCTTGCTTTGCTGCGTCGGACGGAGAGCGAGGGCCCGGCCCAAATTGCCGAACACGTGAGTGTCCATCGCGGGCGAGTTGTGAGTGAGCCATTTCAACCCACACCCATGGTGTGATGCCCGCCCGTGAGTGGGCATCCTTGGCCCAATTGGGGTTCTCCCCAAGCTTGCCAAGCACCGGAGCATCATTGTCCCACCCCGGACCCTCTCCATTATCGTTTAGTTGCCCACGGGCACAAGTGTGCACCAAGCGAGTGAGCCGCTCGAGTGGTATCATCGCCAATTTGCTTGTTTGCAACCTTAGGTCCAAGGGTCATATTGTCTTGTGGTCATCACCCCAAGGTGGTGTCACATCAGTTATTTAAGGTTTTATTTACTTGGAAAAAAGTCTATTTCCTTATCATCTTTATCCGGGGTGCTACACCCTCCCCCACTTAAAAGAATTTGATCCCCAAATTCAATTGCATATAGGGTGACATGGAGGGTGAGAAATACTTACAGACTAGAATAGTTTTGAAAATCTCCTTCTCATAGACTCTTCGGTTTCCCATGTAGCTTCTTGTTCTAAGCATCTATTTTATTGGATTTTCACCATAGGGATCGTCTTGTTCCTCAGAACTCGGACTTCTTAGTCGAGGATCTTCATCGGCTTCTGCTTATAGGTAAGGTCTTTCTGTATCAACAAGTCAGTATGGTCGATGATGTGGAGAGGATCGTGCACATACTTCTTCAGCATAGAAATATGGAATACATTGTGCACCTCTGATAGTTGTGGAGGTAAGGCAATGTAGTAAGCCACCTCGCCCACTCTTTCCAATACCTATAATGGGCCAATGAATCTCGGTGTAAGTTTACCCTTAACACCGAATCTTCTAATACCTCGGTCGGGAGATACCTTGAGAAAAACATGGTCTCCAACTTGAAATTCTAGATCTCTTCTTCTGTTATCAGCATATGACTTCTGCCTGAACTGTGCTATCTTTAGCCTTTCCCGAATGAGGTGTATCTTTTCAGTTGAGTCTCTTACCATATCTGGGCCTAGGATTTACTTTTCACCAACTTCATCCCAACATATTGGAGATCAACAACATCTGCCATAGAGTGCCTCGAAAGGTGCCATCTGGATACTGGCTCGATAGCTATTATTATATGCAAATTCGGCCAGGGGTAAGTGGTCATGCCAACTACCACCGAAATCTATAATGCAGGCCCTTAACATGTCTTCAACAACTTGATTTATCCTTTCTGTCTGTCCATCTGTCTGGGGATGGAAAGCAGTGCTGAAGTTGAGTTTCATCCCCAGAGAGTGTTGTAGGCTCTTCCAGAAATAAGAGGTGAAGTGTGGGTCTCGGTCGGATACGATCGACACGGGAACTCCATACAATCTAACCGTGTCCTTGATATACAAAGCAGTAAGGACATCAACCGACCATCGGCTTTTGATAGGCAAGAAATGAGCCAATTTAGTAGGCGGTCGATAATTACCCAAATTCCATCATGTCCACCTCTAGTCTTGGGCAAGCCCATAATAAAATCTATGCCAATGTCTTCCCACTTCCACTTGGGGATATCTAGTGGATGCAACTTTCCGGTGGGTTTCTGATGTTCTGCCTTCACTTGTTGACATGTCAGGCAGCGAGATACGAAGTCCGCTACCTCCCCTTTCATGTTAGGCCACCAGAAGGTGCTTTTCAAGTCTTGGTACATCTTGGTGGCTCTAGAGTGGATCGTGTACGTTGATCGATGAGCTTCTTCAAGAACCTTCTTCTTCAACTCGGGACAGTCAGGTACGCATGTCCATTCATGGAATAACAGTCTTCCATCGAGTGCCAGTTTGAAATCAAGTCTCTCATCTAGCTTGTCCCCTATCTCTACTAGTGCAGGATCTTCTTCTTGTAGCTTCTGAATTTCAGGTAGCGAATCCGAATGTAGACTCATATGGGCTAGAGTAATACACCCGTCTTGCTCGTCAGTGCTAATATTGAGTTTAGAGAATTACTCTAATAGCTTCCATTCTTGAATCATGCAACTAGTCAATATCACTCTCGACTTTCGACTGAGGGCATCGGCTACAGAATTACCCTTACCAGGATGGTACTGTATAGTGAAGTCGAAATCCTTGAGATACTCGAGCCAATGCCTTTCCTGCATGTTTAGTTCCTTTTGGGAAAATAGATATTTGAGGCTTTTGTGATCGGAGTACACAATGAATTGTTCTCTATAGAGGCAGTGTCTCCAGATCTTTAAGGCAATACAAGTGCGGCTAGTTCTAAATCGTGCACCGGGTAGTTCTCTTCGTGCTTCTTCAGTTGCCGGGAAGAGTATGCAATGACTCTCCCATTTTACATCAATACACACCCAAGGCCAATACCAGAAGCATCGGTATATACCCCGTACTTCTCTCCTTCAATTGGCAATGATAAGACTGGAGCAGTGGTCAAGAGATCTTTCAAAGCTTGGAAACTCTTCTCACAGTCTTCCTTCCACTCATAAGGTATTTCCTTGCGAGTCAATCAGGTGAGAGGAACAACAATTCTTGAGAAGTCCTTGATGAAACGTCGGTAATAACCAGCTAGTCCCAAGAAACTTCGAATCTCCGTTGCATTTGTCGGTCGCTCCCAATTCTTCACGCCTTCGACCTTTGATGGGTCCACGGAAATTCCGTTCTTCAAAATTATATGTCTCAAGAAGGATACTTCCTCGAGCCAAAACTTGCACTTGCTGAATTTTGCATATAATTTGTGTTCCCTCAATATCTGCAATGCCTTCTTAAGATGTTCCTCATAGTCTTCTTCAGACTTTGAATAAATCAAAATATCATCGATAAAGACCATAATGAACTGGTCTAAGTGAGGCCTGAATATGTTGTTCATTAACTGCATGAAAGCTGCGGGGGCATTTATTAGTCCGAAAGGCATAACAGTAAATTCGTAATGCCCATACCTGCTTCGGAATGTAGTTTTATGAATGTCTTCTTCTTTGATCTTCAGTTGGTGATAACTAGATCGAAGATCAATCTTGGAGAAATATTTTGCTCCAGATATTTGGTCGAATAATTCATCAATCCTTGGAAGTGGGTACTTGTTCTTGATTGTAAGGTGATTTAACTGCCGATAGTCGATGTAGAGTCTCATCGATCCGTCCTTCTTCTTGATGAATAGCACATGTGCTCCCCATAGGGAAGTACTTGGTCGGATGAAACCCTTGTTTAATAGCTCCATTAGTTGTTCCTTTAGCTCTTTCAGCTCAACAGGAGACATTCTGTAAGGTGCCTTGGAAACAGGTCCAGCACCAGGGACAAGGCCGATGGTGAACGACACCTCCCGCTCCATGGGTAAGCCGGGCAATTCTTCTGGAAAAATGTCAGAAAAATCCCGAACTAGACGGATGTCTTCAAGCTTAGACTCCTCGACGTCTGTGGCAGTTACAAATGCAATGAAAGCCATACATCCCTTGCTTATGAGTTTACTAGCTCGGAGAGCTGATATAAGAGGTGATCTAGCTCATGGGCTAATGTACACCAGTTCCGAGTAATCCACAAAAGTTATCTTGCCATTCCGGCAATATACAGTTGCTTGGTATGTAGATAACCAATCAGCACCTAGTATGATGTCATACACTTCCATATCTAGGCAAATTAGGTCTGCAAGTAGATTATTTCCTTTAACCATAACCTCGCAGTTTGGGTAGTGATGTGTGAGGTCGGCCTTATTCCCGATAGGTGTAGATATGACTAAGTCCAACCATTTAGGCTCCTTAGTAAATGCAGTAACAAATTCCTTGGAAATAAATGAATGTGTTGCTCCAGTATCAAATAAAACTTTAGCAGTCTTAGAGCAAACGATTAGTGTACGTTCCACGATTCCTCCTTCCATTGGTTCTGTCTCTTGGAGAGCTTGTAGACGGCCTTGCTTCTTTGCCCGGAGCTTCTAATCTTTAATGGCTTGCTCATTCATCCGTGGGCAATTAGGGATCCGATGTTCTCAGCTTCCACATCGAAGACAGGCTCCTATCTTCCTCCAGCATTCCTCGGTCCTATGACCAGCTTTGTCACAGTACTTACAAACTTCCTTTGAAGGTGTGGTGGTAGATAATGGCTTGACATTCTTTTGAATTTCTTTCCTTTGGAGGACTCCCCTCCACTGTAGTACCGCTTCTTGTTGAATGATGCTTTAAAATTTCCCAGGCTTGTGACAAGTTCCTTCTTGTCCCTTCCTCGGATCCTCTCTGATAATTCGGTGGCGTCCTCGAGAAACTGCGCATGCCGGACCATTTTCGAATAGACTTGGATGTCCATCGATACAAGTTGTGTAATATAATGGAGACGAAGCCCGTTGAGGAACCTTTTAGCCTTCATCTTCTCCGTACACACCAAGTGGGGTGCATACCTAGCCAATCTTGAGAACTGGGCCTCATACTTGGCTACTTTGAAGGTCCGTTGTTTCAATGCAGCAAATTCTGCGGCCTTCCTTTCATAGATATGGTCGGAGAAGTACATGTTGTTGAAAAGCTCAGTGAATTCATCCCATGTGACGTGGTCATCGAGCAATGTTACTTTCACGGATTCCCACCAACATCGAGCGTCCCACTCTAGTTGGAATATAGCCAATAGAACCTTCTCCTCATCCGTGCATTGCATCACATAGAACATTTATCCCATTTCCTTTAACCAATTTTTGACATCCTCGGGGTCAGACGAACCCGTGAACCGTGGTGGGTTCATGTTACAGAAACCCCTGTACAGATCACCGGCTCCACGGTTAGCACCGCCTTGCGCCACTTGTTGTAGTGCCTGTGTAAGGCCTTGCACGGTGCGCTGCATCTCGCGCCATTGTGCTCTTTCAGCGGCCATGATCCTACAAAAGAGTTTAAGTATAATAAAGATTGGGTTTAAATAATGTTATTATAGAACTTAACCCATGGCTCTACCCATCTCACCGGGTAAGGTATAAACCTATCCTTGGACTATAATCTATCCTTGGACTTAGGTTTTACCTAGATTTCGGTCATGACTTCTAATTTCCTAGGTTTGAAAACCTAGGCTCTGATACCATGAAGACTGTCACGTCTCGAGAGCGGAAGATACCCAAGTGCGCGATGCGTCTATATCGATCGTGTCATTCAAGTAATGATAGAGTGCGCATAGTACTCAGTAAATTTTTTTTTGCTAACTTAAATTTGAACATAATACCATAGTCCAAGATGACAATTATCTACTTAACCAAATGACAATATCCCAGAATCATTCGCAAGACTATAAGTTTAATAAGTTCCATCTAACTAGATCATAACTGACCCAATTAAATTATACAAGCTATTAACAATAACTAGAAATACAATAATAACTAAAAATACAATGTAGGACCTAGGAATAAAAAGACACGTCCAACTGACGGTACACCAAATCTAGCACTCATCACTCAGTATCGGTCCCATCCGGGTGGTGGTCGCTATCTAGGTTTCCTGAAAAATGTTAAAATGAACTAGATGAGCGAATCGCTCAATAGGATTTATATCTCAAGCTCTAACAATCTTTAAGTTAATTACAAGTTCATGCGATATAATGATGCATGTTGGATCGAGCAAGAATATCAATAATTGTACCAAAAGAGTATCACATGAACATCAATAAGATATATCAATAAGGAACTAGCAAGTAATTGCACAAGTCTTTCCAAGAATTCAATATTCAAGTAAGTCTTTCCAAGAAAATAATAGTCAATATTTCAGTAAGTCTTTCCAAAAAGATAATAATCAATATTCAAGCAAGTGATCTCAAGATCGTGTAATAGCAAGTAGTGTAATGGAATTGACTATTTCATTCATTTCATTCAAGCAAGTAATTGCCCTTTTTCGGGCCAAACCATTCATGTCAAGCAAGTCAAGCATGTCACGAAAGAGTAAGTGGGAATGTCTCAAGTCAAGTCAAGCAAGCAAGTACCTCGGTGTAATGCAAAACACCATGGTCAATAAACTCTTATGGGCACAAGTACCTTCGGGTGCTCCCCCCACGACAAGACTGGGCCCTATATGCACAACATTTCATGTATACTTTTAGACATCCACTCTCATTTATATAGCCAATATAGAATTTCAAGAAGTGTACACATTGTAGGAATATAAGGTAGATTTTTCAGGAATAGAGTTCAAGGACATATCATATGTAAATGATGAATTATGACTAATCCATTTGAAATGCATGACACATAGACAAATTATGGTTAAGGAGATGGCTAGGGACCATTGGGTAAGGGCTAGATAGAAGCCCAAAAATTTCAAGTTACAGGGAAATAGCGCCCTTGCAGAGGGTCTTCATTTCACTAAATAGAGTTTTCTTAGAGAGTCTCTATTTCAATGCTGAACTAAAATCTTCCCAGAGGGTCTCTATTTCAGTAAATAGAGTCTTCTCAGAGAGTCTCTATTTAATGCTGAAATATAGTCTTCCCAGAGGGTCTCTATTTCGGAAAATAGAGACTTCTCAGGTAGTCTCTATTTCAGAATGCAACAATAACTGTGTATTTAACATGATAATAGGTTTACACGTTGTGTATCCCGGTTTAACAGGCTTTATGACTAACAGACTATGGAATTAACAAGCTTAACATCGACTACGTGAATAGCAAAGTTTGACAGGATATGTAATTACCAGGCTCTACAATTAACAGGTTTAAAAGGCTGTAAGGTTTTTACAGGCTTAACAAGGTATGAAATTCATAGGTTAGCAGGTAACAGGTTTAACATGTTTAACAGGCTAATCAACGGGGTTTAACAGGTAATAGGCTTACCAGGCTAATCATTTAACAGTTAACATGTTTCACAGGCTAATCATAGGATCGATGGGGGTTTAACCTGTAGCACCCCGAAAATTTAAATTTAGACAAAATAAAAATAACTATAATTATTAGTCATAGACAATTATGAGAATTAAAATTTTGATAAAGAAAAAATGATAAATAGCTAAAATTGTTATTGAGCCGCCTAAATGTTAATTAATGGGCATCAATGAAGGTTTAACTAATTAATTGTGAAATAGAAATTGTATATATCCTTTTATTTATATATGGCTTAAATTGGAAATACAATCGAAGTATTTCGAAGGAATCTCATTCCAAAATATATTTATACACATACATATCTATAAAGACTCTCATAGGATCGAACCCGACTCTGATACCCGAGATAACGGTGGAGATTAATGAAATTAAAAGAAATAAAATCCCCATACCAAGTTCTACATTAATTAAGCTTTCAATTTAATAAATATAATGTTAAGCTAAGAGTTATATTTTATGGGCTTTGAAAAGAATAAATGGGCCAAAACCCATGGACTCCCCACGCTAGAAGATACATGGGTATGTACATAACGATATATATATATAGATAATAAGGGGCTCATAAAAGAATATATAAATGTCTAAATATCAATAGTCCTATATATCCCAAACTAAATGAGCTTTAAGAACCTTGGGCTTGGAATATATATATATATAAACATATATAAATATATATAGGTTGATTCCTTTATGCATGGGCTTTAACAGAAAATGAAGCCATATAGTAAACGGGCATCTAAAAGAATATGTATATACGTTGATAAACAGGCCTGTGGCTCATTAATCTTCTCATGTTCGATGGGGTCTTCAAAAACCTAAAGCATAGGTTTCACATTCAATTAAGGAAAGCGGCTGGGTTATTTGCAAGGGAGTAATGTATGGAGGGAAATAAAGTTGGCTTGGTTACTACGCGAGGATAATAAGCCCCGTTAGGATTTCTCCCCTGTAAACACCAGCTCATTCGATGCATTAGCATCCTCATGCTGGTGCGACCGTCGTGGTGCTGCCGTGGCAAACTTCCTCAAACTCTTCTTCCCGCTGTTGCTGCTGTGACTCTGTCATCCCCTGTTCCTAGCAAGGCTCTTCTTCCATCTGCTTCCTGCCATTCTTGTTAAGTCTTCTTCCTTCTTCATCCCCTAAAGCGTCGTTTGAGGTAGGCAATCTCCTAGGCACAAACCTCTCATAGGATATGGGTTGGAAGTTAGTCATGTTCAATGTCTGCATGATTTAGTTTCAGTCATTTGCATGATTTATATTAGGTAATTAATAACTGTAACATGTTTGAAAATTTTTATCCATGTAATTAAGTATAAAAAAATCATAAAATATATATGACTAGAATTTCCATGTTTTCTTTAAATTTTTCATGCCCTTAAATGGTAATAATAACTAGTTAACAATTAGATTTACTAAATAAATATATTAAAATAGTTAACACGGCCAATCAGGTCGTTACTGTATCACAATTGTTACAAGTTTTTACTTTTATAGTCTTTTTATGGGCGTCGGAGAGTCCTTTAGTCATAAAATTTTATGGGCGTGTTATTAGGGTGGAGACCAAGGTATTGAGGGTGTAGCTCCGTTTCTCGATCCTCCTATCTCAAGATCCCCCGTCTCTCAAGTGAAAATTAGTTTGAACGTCCGATTAGGTAGAGTTTTTCGAGCCCTTCATTTCGATATATAGAATGCGTGATTTCGACGTGGTTACGTCGAGAAACGGGAGGTTTAAAGAAGTTGACATTTTCGTTATTTAAATAATATCAACAGCAACCACCGTTTTATATATATATATATATATATATATATATATATATATATATATATATATATATATATATCCTTAAAAAAATTATGTAACAATAAATTATAAAATATATATTTTTAGAATCTTTATATTTTTTTCTTATTTATCATGTATTTAGTTCCAACAATTTTATTTATTTAAAAAAATTATTATTCATCATGATTAAATTAAAAACTACATATCATGATTAAATTCTAGAAAATTCATATCTTATGATCAAAGTCGGAAAAAATTACTATATATATATACTCGTGATCCTTGTAAATTTTCCTTAATTACCATGTAATTAGTTATAAAAATAGTATCCGTCCTTTTAAAGAGATGCTATTTTTTAAATTATTAGATTAAATAGAAATTAAGATATGAATTGACATCTACTTGCATGGACGTGATTTATTCTATTTTTCTCGAGATTTGATCTGTACCGTGGATCATATTGGCACTACGTCTCAGTCCGTAGACGCAGTCCCACGTTTCACGTTGGTTTCCCGATACACCCTCAACTCTCGGTGACATACAAGCCCTCCGTTGGACATTCCGTTCCATCAGACTTGCAAATTAGTCATTGGGATCTCCGTAAGTCTCCTCGTAGCCTTGGATTCCCTCAAGGCCGACTGAGCTAGTTGTACCACAAGAACCCTGGAACCATGTTAGTCATGTGACTCTAAAGAAAACATGACACCCGACCCTCATAGAACGCTGTTATGGCAATTCTGTGAGAGATCTGTCTCTACCTGACTTATAAGGTGCTAATTTGATTAGTGACTACATTGATTATAACAGTTTTCTGTCATGAGCATGTTAAAGGGGTGACCTTATTGACGGGCACTTGTGTAAAAGTAACCGTATTGTGGAGGCACAAATTCTTCAATGCTTTGTTCAGAGAATGAGTGACCACCACTATGGGCGTGACTTCCTAAATATACGGTGCTCGATCTGACGAGACGTCAATCTCCCCGATTTCTCGAATTGTCTCGATTTTTGTGTGCCTTCGTACTAGACTTGTCGAGGTCTATCTTGGATCTCTATTCAATAAAATATACCCTATTGTTCGTACATGCTTGATCCTTGAAATTCTTGGTCATTAATTTGGAATTAGTCTAGATAAAATGTCAGGGGCTATGGATCCCAATAAAATGACATTTTAAATACTACAGGTCCTGATCTGACCCTATTGGGCGAGGCAAAGTCCAAACGTTTACCAGTATACGATGATCGAGTGCTGGCATTCACCACCTATAGTTGTCTATAACTTATTTCTATGAGGGACGGTCATATCTTCATGATTACCCCTTAGCGCATTGGTCAATCCTATGTAGTGCTAGATGTGCAAAAGCTCACGTGATAGTGATGATCGGGAGCAATTGCCATCATTGTATACCCTTCCACAACTTATTGTTCATCATGAAAAGATCTTGAATTACCTTATTAGAAGGGCTATCATATTATCGTGATTTCCCCTTAGTGTCCTGGCAACTCTATATAGTGATTGACTTACTTTTATATTGTTCATCATGGATGATCTTGACTATCTTATTGAAAGTACCTGTTATCTCATCATGAAAGTTCTTGATATACTCTCTCATCAATCTACTTGTTCTTGTCATGTCTGTTTCTTATCATTCGTGAATTTATCTCGTGCCATTATAGTTCTTGATTTCGTATACTTTCCATGACTTGCATGAGCATGTTAACATGTAATTCACTTAAAGCTAGCTTGGAACATGAGATATTAAGTCCTACTGAGCGTTCGCTCACCCTGCGTTTTCTAATATTTTTCAGGTAATGACCTTAGTGATGACGAGACCGAACATGATGGGCACGGGCAAGAGTGAAGAGAACTCTGACATCTAGACGAACCATCTAGTCTGGCTATCCTGGGTCTTACGTTAAGTCTAGTCAAGTTTCTCATTGTAATTTTCTATTATTGAGTCTTTTCTTTACTTTGGGTCCAACTTGTAATAAACTTATATTTGAAATGAAATTTGTTATTTTGTCCAAATTATGTTTAGTGGAATGGTTATGTTCTGATTGACTCGACTGTTTAACTGCCACGTTCCAAGCAAACGACTCATTCATCTACTATCGGTTCGGGACGTGACAGAAGGTGGTATCAGAGTCTAAGCTTTCTAAATCCCTAGGTTGTTAAGTCCAAGTTGTAGTTTGAGTCATCTTTGTCAGCTATCCTACAGGAACCCCGTGAGATTTGGGTAGAACTATGGGCTAACTAATAAAATGTGTTCCATCCGCGTTAGGTTAATGTCAAGATATGAGTAATCATTACGTAAAACTTGTCTTGTAGGCTAAAATGGCTGCCAAGAGAGCTCAATGGAGAGAGATGCAACGTACCGTACAAGGATTAACACAAGCATTGCAACATGTTGCACAAGGTGGAGCTCAACATGGAGCCGGATATTTGCATCGAAAGTTCCAAAAGATGAATCCCCCAAAGTTTAGTGGGTCTATCGACCTGGATGAAGCGGAGAATTGGGTGCAAGAAATAGAGAGAACCTTTAGGGTCATGCAATGCACCGATGAAGAGAAGGTTTTATTGGGAACCTACCAACTAGAGAAGGATGCTCGGGTTTGGTGGGGATCGGTGGAAGCGATCTTGCCCAACGAGCAAGTAACATGGGGTGAGTTCTTAGAACATTTTAACCAGAAGTATTTCTCGGAAAGAATCTGGGAGTAAAAGGCTATAGAGTTTGTAGCGCAAAAATAACGTAAACTATCGGTGGCGGATTATGAAGCACAGTTTTCCAAACTCTCCCGCTATGCACCTCATTTAGTAATCACGGAGAAGACGAGAGCAAAAAGATTCATGAATGGGTTAAGAGCAGAGTTTATCCCTCAACTGGCACCGCTAGAAATTCAAACTTACGTGGAGATGGTTAGGAAACCACAATTACTAGAAGATGCGATGGACATGGCCGAGTGAATTAGTGGGAATATTGCTAAAAAGGAGCTAGTAAATGGATCCAAGAACGCGGAGCCAGTGAATAGCAAGAAGAAAGTAAATTGAAGAAACGATTTCTAGAAGGACAAGAAGCCTCGAAATGAAGATGAACAAGCCGTTGCGATCAAGGAGAAGTGTGAACATTGCGGCAAAGGAAGACACAAACTGGAAGAGTGCTGGTACATACTTGGAAAATGTATCCGCTGTGGGAGTGAAGAACACAAAAATTCCCGTTGTCCACTTATAAAGGAGAAAGCACCGTGGGAGAAACAACTAGGCCGACCCAAACAACAAGGCAAGCTACATGCATTGGGAGGTAACTATATAAACCCATCTCATCTAAAATTGTATGAATCGGGTATGATCTTAAGTACTTAGCATGCTATGAGAATTGGTGTTGTTCGAACGCATGTCTTGGATATGGTGATTTTACCCCACTAATCTTGAAAAGGAAATCATGTGAATTTGGGAGCCAAATTCTTTTAAGTGGAGGAGGGTGTAGCACTCCGAAAATTTAAATTTAGACTAAATAAAAATAACTATAATTATTAGTCATAGATAATTATGAGAATTAAAATTTTGATAAAGAAAAAGTGATAAATAGCTAAAATTGTTATTGAGCCGCCTAAATGTTAATTAATGGGCATCAATGAAGGTTAAACTAAATAATTGAGAAATATAAATCGTATATATCCTTTTATTTATATATGGGTTAAATTGGAAATGCAATCCAAGTATTTCGAAGGAATCTCATTCGAAAATATATTTATACACATACATATCTATAAAGACTCTCATAGGATCGAACCCGACTCTGATACCCGAGATAACGGTGGAGATTAATAAAATTAAAAGAAATAAAACTCCCCATACCAAGTTCTACATTAATTAAGCTGTCAATTTAATAAATATAATGTTAAGCTAAGAGCTACATTTAATGGGCTTTGAAAAGAATAAATGGGCCAAAACCCATGGACTCCCCACGCTAGAAGATACATGGGTATGTACATAACAATATATATATATATAGAGATAATAAGGGGCTCATAAAAGAATATATAAATGTCTAAATATCAATAGCCCCATATATCCCAAACTAAATGAGCTTTAAGACCCTTGGGCTTGGAATATATATATATATATATATATATATAGGTTGATTCCTTTATGCACGGGCTTTAATAGAAAATGAAGGCATATAGTAAATGGGCATCTAAAAGAATATGTATATACGTTGATAAGCAGGCCTGTGGATCATTAATCTTCTCACGTTCGATGGGGTCTTCAAAAACCTAAAGCATAGGTTTCTCGTTCAATTAAGGAAAGCGGCTGGGTTATTTGCAAGGGAGTAACGTATGGAGGGAAATAAAGTTGGCTTGGTTACTGTGTGAGGGTAATAAGCCCCGCTAGGATTTCTCCCCTATAAAATACAAGCTCATTCGTTGCATTAGCATCCTCATGCTGCTACGACCGTCGTGGTGCTGCCGTGGCCAACTTCCTCAAACTCTTCTTCCCTCTGTTGTTGTTGTGACTCCGTCATCCCCTTTTCCTAGCAAGGCTCTTCTTCCATCTGCTTCCTGCCATTCTTGTCAAGACTTCTTCCTTCTTCATCCCCTAAAGCGTCGTTTGAGGTAGACAATCTCCCAAGCACAAACCTCTAATAGCATATGGGTTAGAAGTTAGTGATGTTCAATATCTGTATGGTTTAGTTTCAGTCGTTTGCATGATTTATATTAGGTAATTAATAACTGTAGCATGTTGGAAAATTTTTATCTGTGTAATTAAGTATAAAAAAAATCATAAAATATAGATGACTAGAATCTCCATGTTTTCTTTAAATTTTTCATGCCCTTAAATGGTAATAATAACTAGTTAACAATTAGATTTACTAAATAAATATATTAAAATAGTTAACACGGCGAATCAGGTTGTTACTGTATCATAGTAGTTGCAAGTTTTTACTTTTATAGTCTTTTTATGGGCGTCGGAGCGTCCTTTGGTCATGAAATTTTATGGGTGTGTTATTAGGGTGGAGACCAAGGTAGTGAGGGTGATAGCTCCGTTTTTCGATCCTCCTATCTCAAGATCTCCCGTCTCCCAAGTGACAATTATTTTGAACGTCCGATTAGGTAGAGTTTTTCGAGCCATTCATTTCGGTATATAGAATGCGCGATTCCGACGTGGTTACGTCGAGAAACGGGAGCTTTAAAGAAGTTGACATTTTCGTTATTTAAATAACATCAACAGCAACCACCGTTCATTCTTATATATATATATATATATATATATATATATATTTATATCTATAAAATTATGTAACAATAAATTATAAAATATATATTTTTGGAATTTTTATAATTTTTTCTTATTTATCATAAATTTAATCCCGACAATTTTATTTATTTAAAAAAATATTATTCATCGTGATTAAATTAAAAACAACATATCATGATTAAATCCTAGAAAATTCATATCTTATGATCAAAGTTGGTAAAAATTATAATATATATATAGTCGTGATCCTTGTAAATTTTCCCTAATTACCATGTAATTAGTTCTAAAAATAATATCCGCCCTTTTAAAGAGATGATATTTTCTAAATTATTAGATTAAATAGAAATTAAGATATGAATTGACATCTACTTGCATGGACGTGATTTATTCTATTTTTCTTGAGATTTGATCTGTACCGTGGATCATATTGGCACTACGTCTCAGTCTGTAGACGCAGTCCCACGTTTCATGTTGGTTTCCCGATACACCCTCAACTCTCGGTGACATACAAGCCCTCCGTTGGACATTCCGTTCCTTCAGACTTACAAATTAGTCATTGGGATCTCCGTAAGTCTCCTCGTAGCCTTGGATTCCCTCAAGCCCGACTGAGCTAGTTGTACCACAAGAACCCTGGAACCATGTTAGTCATGTCACTTTAAAGAAAACATAACATCCGGCCCTCATAGAACGCTGTTATGGCAATTCTGTGAGAGATCTGTATCTACCTGACTTATAAGGTGCTAATTTGATTAGCGACTACATTGATTATCACCGTTTTCTGTCATGAGCATGTTAAAGGGGTGACCTTATTGACGGGCGCTTGAGTAAAAGCAACCTTATTGTGGAGGCACCAATTCTTCAATACTTTGTTCAGAGAATGAGTGACCACTACTGTGGGCGCGACTTCATAAATATACGGTGCTCTGACGAGACGCCAATCTCCCCGATTTCTTGAATTATCTCGATTTTTGTGTGCCATCGTACTAGACTTGTCGTGGTCTATCTTGGATCTCTGTTCAATGAAATATACCCTATCGTTCGTACATGTTTGATCCTTAAAATTCTTGGCCATTAATATGGAATTAGTCTAGATAAAATGTTAGGGGCTATGGGTCCCATTAAAATGACATTTCAAATGCTACGGGTCCTGATTTGACCCTATTGGGCGAGGCAAAGTCCAAACGTTTATCGGTATACGATGATCGAGTGCTGACATTCACCACCTATAGTTGTCTATAACTTATTTCCATGAGGGACGGTCATATCTTCGTGATTACCCCTTAGCGCATTAGCCAATCCTATGTAGTGCTAGATGTGCAAAAGCTCACGTGATAGTGATGATCGAGAGCAATTGCCATCATTGTATACCCTTCCACAACTTATTGTTCATCATGAAAAGATCTTGAATTACCTTATTAGAGGGGCTATCATATTATCGTGATTTCCCCTTAGTGTCCTAGCAACTCTATATAGTGATTGACTTACTTCTATATTGTTCATCATGAATGTTCTTGACTTATCTTCTTGAAAGTACCTATTATCTCGTCATGAAAGTTCTTGATATACTCTCTCATCAATCTACTTGTTCTTATCATGTCTGTTTCTTATCGTTCGTGAATTTATCTCGTGCCATTATAGTTCTTGATTTCGTATACTTTGCATGACTTGCATGAGCATGTCAACATGTAATTCACTTAAAGCTAGCTTGGAACATGAGATATTAAGTCCTACTGAGCGTTCGCTCACCCTGCGTTTTCTAATATTTTTCAGGTAATGACCTTAGTGATGACGAGACCGAACATGATGGGCACGGGCAAGAGTGAAGAGAACTCTGACATCTAGACGAACCATCTAGTCTGGCTATCCTGGGTCTTACGTTAAGTCTAGTCAAGTTTCTCATTGTAATTTTCTATTATTGAGTCTTTTCTTTACTTTGGGTCAAACTTGTAATAAACTTATATTTGAAATGAAATTTGTTATTTTGTCCAAATTATGTTTAGTGGAATGGCTATGCTCTGATTGACTCGACTGTTTAACTGCCACGTTCCGAGCAAACGACTCGTTCCGCTACTATCGGTTCGGGGCGTGACAGAAGGTGGTATCAGAGTCTAAGCTTTCTAAATCCCTAGGTCGTTAAGTCCAAGTTGTAGTTTGACTCGTCTTTGTCAGCTATCCTACAGGAACCCTGTGAGATTTGGGTAGAACTATGGGCTAACTAATAAAATGTGTTCCATCCACGTTAGGTTAATGTCAAGATATGAGTAATCATTACGTAAAACTTGTCTTGTAGGCTAAAATGGCTGCCGAGAGAGCCCAATGGAGAGAGATGCAACGTACCGTACAAGGGTTAACACAAGCGTTGCAACAAGTTGCACAAGGTGGAGCTCAACATGGAGCCAGATATTTGCATCGAAAGTTCCAAAAGATGAATCCCCCTAAGTTTAGTGGGTCTATCGACCCGGATGAAGCAGAGAATTAGGTGCAAGAAATAGAGAGAACCTTTTGGGTCATGCAATGCACCGACGAAGAGAAGGTTTTATTGGGAACCTACCAACTAGAGAAGGATGCTCGGGTTTGGTGGGGATCGGTGGAAGCGATCTTGCCCAACGAGCAAGTAACATGCGGTGAGTTCTTAGAATATTTTAACGAGAAGTTTTTCTCGGAAAGAATCAGGGAGAAAAAGGCTTTAGAGTTTGTAGCACTAAAACAACGTAAATTATCGGTGGCGGATTATGAAGCACAGTTTTCCCGACTGTCCCGCTATGCACCTCATTTAGTAATCACGGAGAAGACAAGAGCAAAAACATTCATGAATGGGTTAAGAGTAGAGTTTATCCCTCAACTGGCACCGCTAGAAATTCAAACTTACGCGGAGATGGTTAGGAAAGCACAATTACTTGAAGATGCGATGGACATGGCCGAGCGAATCAGTGAGAAGATTGCTAAAAAGCATCTAGTAAATGGATCCAAGAACGCGGAGCCTGTGAATAGCAAGAAGAGAGTAAATGGAGGAAACGGTTTCCAGAAGGACAAGAAGCCTCGAAATGAAGATGAACAAGCCGTTCCGATCAAGGAGAAGTGTGAACATTGCGGCAAAGGAAGACACAAACGGGAAGAGTGCTGGTATAGACTTGGAAAATGTATCCGCTGTGGGAGTGAAGAACACAAAATTTCCCGTTGTCCACTTATAAAGGAGAGAGCACTGCGGGAGAAACAACTAGGTGGACCCAAACAACAATGCAAGCTACATGCATTGGGAGGTAACTATATAAACCCGTCTCATCTAAAATTGCATGAATCGGATATGATCTTAAGTACTTAGCATGCTATGAGAATGGGTGTAGTTAGAACGCAAGTCTTGGATATGGTGATTTTACCCCACTAATCTTGGAAAGGAAATCATGTGAATTTGGGGACCAAATTCTTTTAAGTGGGGGAGGGTGTAGCACCCCGAAAATTTAAATTTAGACTAAATAAAAATAACTATAATTATTAGTCATAGACAATTATGAGAATTAAAATTTTGATAAAGAAAAAGTGATAAATAGCTAAAATTGTTATTGAGCCGCCTAAATGTTAATTAATGGGCATCAATGAAGGTTTAACTAAATAATTGAGAAATGGAAATCGTATATATCCTTTTATTTATATATGGCTTAAATTGGAAATATAATCCAAGTATTTCGAAGGAATCTCATTCCAAATTATATTTATACACATACATATCTATAAAGACTCTCATAGGATTGAACCCGACTCTGATAGCCGAGATAACGGTGGATATTAATAAAATTAAAAGAAATAGAAATCCCCATACCAAGTTCTACATTAATTAAGCTTTCAATTTAATAAATATAATGTTAAGCTAAGAGCTTTATTTAATGGGCTTTGAAAAGAATAAATGGGCCAAAACCCAAGGACTCCCCACGTTAGAAGATACATGGGCATGTACATAACGATATATATATATATATATATATATATATAGATAATAAGGGGCTCATAAAAGAATATATAAATGTCTAAATATCAATAGTCCTATATATCCCAAACTAAATGAGCTTTAAGAACCTTGGACTTGGAATATATATATAAAAACATGTATAAATATATATATGTTGATTCCTTTATGCATGGACTTTAACAGAAAATGAAGGCATATAGTAAATGGGTATATAAAAGAATATATATATACGTTGATAAACAGGTCTGTGGCTCATTAATCTTCTCACGTTCGATGGGCTCTTCAAAAACCTAAAGCATAGGTTTCACGTTCAATTAAGGAAAGCGGCTGGGTTATTTGCAAGGGAGTAACGTATGGAGGGAAATAAAGTTGGCTTGGTTACTGCGTGAGGTTAATAAGCCCCGTTAGGATTTCTCCCCTATAAAACACCAGCTCATTCGATGCATTAGCACCCACATGCTGCTGCGACTGTCGTGGTGCTGCCGTGGCCATCTTCCTCAAACTCTTCTTCCCTCTGTTGCTGATGTGACTTTGTCATCCCCTATTCCTAGCAAGGCTCTTCTTCCATCTGCTTCCTGCCATTCTTGTTAAGACTTCTTCCTTCTTCATCCCCTAAAGCGTCGTTTGAGGTAGGCAATCTCCCAGGCACAAACCTCTAATACCATATGGGTTGGAAGTTAGTCATGTTTAATGTTTGCATGGGTTAGTTTCAGTCGTTTGCATGATTTATATTAGGTAATTAATAACTGTAGCATGCTTAAAAAATTTTACCAGTGTAATTAAGTATATAATAAATCATAAAACATACATGACTAGAATCTCCATATTTTCTTTAAAATGTTCATGCCCTTAAATGGTAATTATAACTAGTTAACAATTAGATTTACTAAATAAATATATTAAAATAGTTAACACGGCGAATCAGGTTGTTACTATATCACAGTAGTTACAAGTTTTTACTTTTATAATCTTTTTATGGGCGTCGGAGCGTCCTTTGGTCATGTAATTTTATGGGCGTGTTATTAGGGTGGAGACCATGGTAGTGAGGGTGGTAGCTCTGTTTTTCGATCCTCCTATCTCAAGATCTCCCGTCTCTGAAGTGAAAATTATTTTGAACGGCCGAATAAGTAGAGTTTTTCGAGCCCTTCATTTCGGTATGTAGAATGATATCTCTCTCTCTCTCTCTCTCTCTCTCTCTCTCTCTCTCTCTCTCTCTCTCTCTCTCTCTCTCTCTTTAAAAATCTATATCGATGAAATTATGTAACAATAAATTATAAAATATATATTTTTGGAATTCTTATATTTTTTCTTATTTATCACATATTTAGTTCCAGCAATTTTATTTATTTTAAAAAATTATTATTCATCATGATTAAATTAAAAATTACATATCATGATTAAATCTTAGAAAATTCATATCTTATGATCAAAGTCGGTAAAAATTACAATATATATATAGTCGTGATCCTTGTAGATTTTTCTTAATTATTATGTAATTAGTTCTAAAAATAGTATCCGTCCTTTTAAAGAGATGCTATTTTCTAAATTATTAGATTAAATAGAAATCAAGATATGAATTGACATCTACTTGCATGGACGTGATTTATTCTATTTTTCTCGAGATTTGATCTATACCGTGGATCATATTGGCACTACGTCTCAGTCCATAGACGCAGTCCCACGTTTCACGTTGGTTTCCCGATACACCCTCAACTCTCGGTGACATACAAGCCCTCCGTTGGACATTCTGTTCCTTCAGACTTGTAAGTTAGTCAATGGGACCACTGTAAGTCTCCTCGTAACCTTGGATTCCCTCAAGGCCAACTGAGCTGGTTGTACCACAAGAACCTTAGAACCCTGTTGGTCATGTCACTCTAAAGAAAACATGACACCCGGCCCTCATAGAACACTGTTATGGCAATTCTGTGGGAGATCTGTCTCTACCTGACTTATAAGGTGCTAATTTGATTAGAGACTACATTGATTATCACCGTTTTCTGTCATGAGCATGTTAAAGGGGTGACCTTATTGACGGGCGCTTGTGTAAAAGCAACCGTATCGTGGAGGCACCAATTCTTCAATGCTTTGTTCAGAGAATGAGAGACCACCACTGTGGGCGCGACTTCCTAAATATACGGTGCTCTGACGAGACGCCAATCTCCCCGATTTCTCAAATTGTCTCGATTTTTATGTGCCATCGTACTAGACTTGTCGAGGTCTATCTTGGATCTCTGTTCAATGAAATCTACCATATTGTTTGTACATGCTTGATCCTTGAAATTCTTGGCCATTAATATGGAATTAGTCTACACAAAATGTCAGGGGCTATGGGTCCCAATAAAATGACATTTTAAATGCTACGGGTCCTGATCTGACCCTATTGGGCCAGGTAAAGTCCAAACGTTCATCGGTATACGATGATCGAGTGTTAGCATTCACCACATATAGTTATCTATAACTTATTTCCATGAGGGGCAGTCATATCTTTGTGATTACCCCTTAGCGCATTGGCCAATCCTATGTAGTGCTAGATGTGCAAAAGCTCACGTGATAGTGATGATCGGGAGCAATTGCCATCATTGTATACCGTTCCACAACTTATTGTTCATCATGAAAAGATCTTGAATTACCTTATTAGAGGGGCTATTGTAAGGCCCGTGCCTTAATGGATCCTTCGTGGTATTTGTTCTATTAATTGTTCTGGAATTTCTGGCTATTTTCCTGGATTTTTAGGAATTTGTCTGGTATTTTTCCGGATTTATTTGGGGCTAATTGGGGGTTATTGAAATTAATAAGATTTTTATATATATAATGATTATATTATATATATATTAATTTTATTTTTTTATAACCTCTCCCTCTCTCTCTCTCTCCCTTCCCGTCGATCTCACTCTCACCCTCTCCCTCTCTCTCTTCTCACGATCGTCCCCTCCCTCTCCTAGGGAACTCGGGCGAAACGAGATCGGATTGAGGCGAGGTTGGCACCGTTGGATTCCTCGTGTCGAGTAGTGCGCGTGGGTGTCCACTTCGGCGTGGATCGGTGATCGTAGGAGCGAGGTGGAGCGTGGAAGCTCCGTGGCTCTTCCTCCTTGCATGCGGCCCGTTCGACGGTTTCGGCTTGCGAAAGGTAGGGGGATGGAATCTCGATCTTGCTAGGATCGTTTCCCTTAGCCTGCTTGATGATTAGCACCCCGTAGCATGCGTGATGTGTATATTTCCATTTTTGAGGTTTTAGCCTAAATCTTGAGTTTAATGCGTTTTAGGCCTTGCATGTGCTAGATTTAGATGTTAAATTGTTGTCTAGCATGCGTGGTTTGACAGGTTATCAGGTTTTTCGTCGATACCCGGCGTTTTCAGCCGTCCGGGAGGGCTTCGGTTTATAAACCGTACCCGCCCGTAACCCAGGTGCAGTGACGGTCCTGCCAGGAACCGTCACTTGCCTGACGGTCCATAGCGGACGCGTCACTTCCAAATAGCGGCCCATTGGGGGTGCGTTACTTGGAGAGTAACGGTGGGGCTCCCATCCGTTACTCATCAACTGTTTTCCGTAGTGTTGGTCAGGCGATGCGCCCGACGGCCAGTCGGCCGACCGTCGTTTCGGTCCGACGCGCCTAGACCGGGGCGTCACTTCGTCTGCTATCATTTAGAACGCTGATAGGTGGTTTGAGCCTTGGGTGGATGTGACGGCGGTGACCCCACGCGTTGCTTCGAAGTAACGCGCAGGGCCCCCACCGTTACAAGCCCTTTAGTGCCTCTTGAGCTGGAACCCTGAAGGGAGTGACGGATAGGGACTGGAGCATCATTCTTGAAGTAACGCGCCGGCCCCCGACCGTCGTTTGCATGTGGCGCGTGGGTCTTTGACCGCCGCTTCCCTGATGGCTGCAATATATTCCCAGCCCATCTGTTATGCGCTTCTTTCTATATTCATGCCATATTCGCATTGTTTCAAATATATTGTGGCGTGTTTTATACCAATAGAGTAGCTTTTCTTTCCATGCAATGGAGCCACTGTCGTTGCCCTAAGGTATGTTGAGTACCGACCCGCTTGAGGATGGCGGAGGGGTATGTTTCCCATTCACGGTTTGTAAGCTAGTTCCGTGGGCTCCCAGCCAATGGTAGCGTCCTGCCAAGGGAGAAAACTAGTTAGAGGGCCTGGCTCAGGCTAGAGTCAGTGTGTGCACACGTGGTCGGAGACTGTGGACTGACACCGACGGGTGCCACTCCGACTGGTCACTTGGTTTGGTACTGTTTACGCGCTTAGCTTGTCGCTTCGTCGACTGCGAGTGCTTGAGACGCAGTGTAAGCCGTCAGTGGACGCTTCTGGTTTCTGCTCCAGTGGTTGTCCTTCCTTGTTGTCTGGATTAGTTGCAGCTCCTTCTATTTGGTAGTTTTAGCTTTAATCGCTTGCATTTAAGTAGTAGTGGCATGTGTTAGCTGTTATACTTGCTTAGCTAGAGTTTACAGCTTTCTTGTGATTAGTTATTCATGCCATTGCCTGTGTATTTATTTAAATGCATGCTTTAATTGCTTTATTTATGCATGTTCGCTTGTTTAGTGCGAGGTAGGGATCCGCGTGACCCCTACTGAGTCTGGCTGTGACTCACCCTTCTCCTTTCAGGTGAGCCGCGCCCGCCGTCTCCCGGACTTTAGTGTGCTGTTTCGGGACCGTTCCTAGCTGCCAACTGTGCACGAGCTGCCTTTTTGAGGCTTGTGTTGTACTTTTGCCGGGGTATGCCCCGCGTAGTTGTACCTTGAGGACTGGTGTTTGTGACTCTGGACTAGTTATGCATATATCACTCTGGTTATTTTTAAATTGCTTCCGCACTTGTGTTTAAATCTTAAATACTTACTGTATTGCGCTCCCCAATTCGCAATTAATTATGCATATTCCTCAGCTAACCCCCACTAACCCTTCAGGGGCCTCATCAGCCTCTTGGGTGGCCTCCCCAGTTCTTGGCGTCGGTGTATCGATGTTATCGGTATATCGGTGTCCTGAACTCTGGGTCGTCACAGATGGTATCAGAGCGTAAGTTGAGGATTTGTGTAAAGAATTGGAATTGACGCTTTGTCCAGAGCTAGTCCTGTTGTCGTCTCATGCTGGCATAGGATGTTTTCCGTATGATTGATGGATTTTATTGTTGATTGTGTTTTTGGCAGCATAGTTATGCCGCCTCGTCGAGGAAGACCTCCTCGTGTTCCTCGAGATGCGCCCAGGGAAGATAGCGGTTCTGCACCTCCTCCTACAGTTCCCGCTGTTCCTGTCGTTCCAGTTGCTCCTCCAGTGCCGATCGTTCAAGCTGAAGTGCCTGGCAGTCGAGGCAAGGCGTTGAAGGAATTTCTGATGTACAACCCGCCTGCTTTCGATGGCCAAGCTGATCCAGAAGTCGCGAGGCAATGGTTGGACGCGATAGAGCGTGTGTTTGTCTCGATGGAGTGTGCTGAAGATGAGAAAGTCATGCTCGCTGCTTTTCAACTCCATGGTACATCCATTGCGTGGTGGAAAGCCGAGTGGCAGATTTCCTTTCGATCCAGACCTCTTCGGCAAATCACTTGGGCAGAGTTCGTTGCTGCTTTTGAGCGTGTCTATACTCCTGCCTGCTTGCAGATGGATAAGATGTACCAGTTTATGGAATTGACTCAGGGCAATATGACCGTGCTTCAGTACAGGAATAAGTTCTTGGAATTGGCTCAGTATGCGCCCCATGTGCTGGCCAGTGAAGCTTTGAAGACCCAGCAATTTTTGCGTGGGTTGAGGCCAGAGTTGAAGATGCCGCTGATAGCGAGTCGTGTTGCGGATCTCGATACTGCGTGTCAGACAGCTGTAGCTTTAGAGCTGGAGATGGCGAGACCGGGTGGATATCCCCAAGCAGGGTCAGTGCAGCCGGTAGCTCAGGTTCAGCAGACTTACCGACAGCCCGTGCCTGGTGTTCCTTCGGTCCAGTCAGAGGTTTCCAGTGCTTCCTCTCCTTCTAAGCCCAAGTTTAAAAGGTTCAAGAAGAAGAAGAAGTTTTTTCAGCAGCCGTCCGGTACAGATTCTATTCAGCAGCCGACAACGCCTTCTTCTCAGACTCGGCAGAGCTCAGCTGCTAGTCAGCCGTGGACGTGTCGGAGATGCGGTGGTCATCACAAGGGCCAGCCGTGTTCTCTTCCCATTGTTTGCTTCAGGTGTGACCAGCCAGGTCATGTGGTTCGGGATTGCCCGCTGAGGCCGACTCAATTGCAAGCTCCTCAGTTGTCTCAACCTCAGCCGCAGTTTAGACCTCCTGCACCTCAAGCTCCACAACAACTTTCCTCTCAAGCGTCGGCGTCTTCTCAGCAATCTTCAGCTGGTTCCAAGAAGCAGAAAGGCAAGGTTTCTCATTTGACAAGAGCTGATGCTGCTGCGTCCCATCTTGTGGAAGGTACGATTATGCTTTATGGACATTCAGCTCATGTCTTATTTGATTCTGGTGCTTCTCACTCTTTTATTTCTGAGAATTTCGTGGCTTGTATTGAGGAACCGACTTCTGAGCTGTCTTGTGAGTTATTTGTGGAATTGTCTTCTGGAGATTTCATGGTTACTCCTCTGTGTTTGGATGAGTCTCCTGTGATGATTGATAATCACCAGTTGCCGGCGAGATTGTATGCGTTGCAGCTGGCAGATTATGATGTTATTCTGGGAATGGATTGGTTGGAGCATTATGGAGCTGTGGTTGACTGCAGATCGAAGAAAGTCTATTTTCAGCCCCAGGGAAAATCAGCCTTTTATTTTCAAGGTATTCGATCCCGATCTTCTCGTATGATTATTTCTGCTATTCGAGCCTATAGGTTGCTTAGCGCAGGTTGTCAGGGATTCCTTGCTTCAGTAGTGGCTGTTGAAAAACCACGACGGGATGTCTGTGATATTCCGATTGTCTGTGAGTTCCCTGATGTGTTTCCTGACGAGTTGCCAGGCTTGCCCCCAGAGCGAGAGATTGAGATGGTGATTGAATTGATTCCAGGTACTGGCCCCTTAGCAAAGCCGCCGTACCGTATGGCTCCAGCTGAATTGAAAGTACTGCGTGCACAGCTACTAGAGTTACTGGAGAAAGGTTATATTCGTCCCAGTTTTTCTCCGTGGAGTGCCCCAGTGCTGTTTGTGAAAAAGAAGGATGGAAGCCTAAGGCTTTGTATTGATTACAGGCAGCTGAATAAGGCGACTATCAAGAATAAGTATCCGCTCCCCAGGATTGATGATTTGTTTGACCAGTTACAGTCTGCTACTGTCTTTTTGCGGATTGATCTCCGGTCTGGCTATTTTCAGTTACGGATCTGGGAATCTGATGTGGAGAAGACTGCTTTCAGTACTCGATATGGTCACTTTGAATTTTTAGTCATGCCGTTTGGTTTGACTAATGCCCCAGCAGCTTTCATGGACCTAATGCAGCGTATCTTTCGTCCATTTCTGGACCAGTTTGTGGTGATCTTTGTTGATGATATCTTGATATATTCTGCCTCTGTTGATGATCATGTGCAGCATTTGAGGATCATTCTGCAGACTCTAAGAGATCACGAGCTTTATGCGAAGCTCAGTAAATGTGAATTCTGGCTTCGGGAGATTCATTTTCTTGGCCATGTGATTTCTGGTGACGGAGTGGCAGTAGACTCTGCAAAGATTGATGCCGTTTTGAGTTGGCAGAGACCAAGGACCATCACGGAGATACGAAGTTTTTTAGGATTGGCTGGGTATTACCGCAGATTCATTCAGGATTTTGTGAAGATTGCAGCGCCGATGACTAAAGTGACACGGAAGGATGTGCCTTTTGTCTGGTCGGATCAGTGTGAGGCTAGCTTTGTTGAATTGAAAAGGCTATTGACTTCTTCTCCAGTGTTGACTTTGCCTTCCGACTCGGGTGGTTTTCTTGTTTGTACAGATGTGTCTCGAGTAGGTTTGGGTGCAGTGCTGATGCAACATGGTAAGGTTATCGCATATGCATCTCGGCAATTGAAACAGCATGAAAGGAATTATCCCACTCATGATCTAGAGCTAGCTGCAGTTATTTTTGCCTTAAAGATCTGGAGACATTATCTGTATGGTGAGAAATTTCAGATTCTTACTGATCATCAGAGTTTACAGTATATTTTCTCCCAGAAAGATCTGAACCTTAGGCAGAGGTGATGGATGGAATACATGAAAGATTATGACTTTACACTCTCCTATCAGCCAGGTAAAATGAATGTTGTGGCCGATGCTTTGAGCAGGAAAGTGCAGGTCAGCCATTTGTTGCTTCACGAATGAAAATTGTGGGAATAGCTTCCGAGCGAGACTTTGTGTGTAGAGATTCCTGCCGATCTGAAGATGGCAGTTTGTGCTAGCTTGGTTTTGGGTTCAGCTTTGTATCAGCAGATTTCAGAAGCCCAGCAAGTTGATTCTGATTTGGCCCGTGTGATATCAAGATATGATGTGGAATTTGATGACGAGCTAGTTGTCAGTTTCCAGGGCAGATTGTATATTCCTGTTGATGATGATTTGAGGAATGAGATTCTGAGTGAAGCCCATGGTTCCCGTTTTGCTATTCACCCTGGTGTCACTAAGATGTATCAGAATTTGAAGAAACAGTTCTGGTGGCCCGGCATGAAGAAGGACGTGGCTATTTTTGTTTCTAAGAGCTTGACTTGTCAGTTAGTTAAAGCCGAACATCAAAAGCCAGGTGGTCTGCTTCAGCCATTAGAAATTCCGATGTGGAAATGGGACCATGTTACTACAGATTTTGTGGTGGGTTTGCCTCGAACTTCTCAATGTTTTGACGGAATCTGGCTGCTTGTCGACAGGTTGACGAAAACCGCCAGATTGTTACCAATTAAAGTTACTTGGAGTGTGCAGAGATTGGCCGAGCTCTATGTGCAGAAGATCGTGCCGCTGCATGGAATTCCTATTTCACTTGTGTCAGATCGTGACCCGCATTTTACCTTTGGCTTCTGGCGTAGTTTCCAGAAAGCTTTGGGCACTGAGTTAGCTTTCAGTTCAGCGTATCACCCACAGTCAGATGGACAGTCAGAGAGAACTATTCAGACTTTGGAGGACATGCTGAGATCGTGTTGCCTTGATTGGCAAGGGTCGTGGGGTCAACATTTGCCACTTGTTGAGTTTGCTTATAATAATAGTTTTCACTCCAGTATTGGCATGGCTCCTTATGAAGCGCTGTATGGTCGCCCTTGTCATACTCCTCTGAACTGGTTTGATGTTGGGGGCCGACTGTTGACAGGACCGGACATGGTACAGCAGTGTTCTGATGTGGTTCGTTTGATCAGACAGAGATTGTTGACGGCTCAGAGTCGACAGAAAAGTTATGCAGATCAACGTAGACGTCCACTACAATTTGAGCCTGGAGATATGGTGTTTGTTAAAATATCTCCGATGAAAGGTGTTTCCAGGTTTGGGAAGCGTGGAAAGCTTAGTCCGCGGTATGTTGGCCCTTTCCCGATTGTTGAAGCTATTGGTTCAGTGGCTTATCGTTTGCAACTGCCGGCGGCCATGCAAGCTATTCATGATGTGTTCCACGTGTCTCAGTTGAGGAAATGTGTGCCTGATGTTTCTCATGTTCTCGATGATTCGGTGTGGCCCGAGGTGACTGCTGATTTGTCCACACCCGAGTTTCCTATCCGAATTGAAGACCGTCGTGAGCAGCGGTTGAGAAATAAGGTTATTCCTCTCGTAAGGGTTGCTTGGCAGCGTCACTCTGGTAACGAGTCTACTTGGGAGCGTGAAGATGAGATGCGTCAGCTTTTTCCTTTCTTGTTCCAGTGAGGTATAAGTCCTTTCTCAGTTTCCTCCTTTTCGGTTGTTGTAAATTTCGGGGGTGAAATTTCTGTAAGGAGGGAGGGACTGTAAGGCCCGTGCCTTAATAGATCCTTCGTGGTATTTGTTCTATTAATTGTTCTGGAATTTCCGGCTATTTTCCTGGATTTTTAAGAATTTGTCTGGTATTTTTCCGGATTTATTTGGGGCTAATTGGGGGTTATTGAAATTAATAAGATTTTTATATATATAATGATTATATTATATATATATTAATTTTATTTTTTTATAACCTCTCCCTCTCTCTCTCTCTCCCTTCCCGTCGATCTCACTCTCACCCTCTCCCTCTCTCTCTTCTCACGATCGTCCCCTCCCTCTCCTAGGGAACTCGGGCGAAACGAGATCGGATTGAGGCGAGGTTGGCACCGTTGGATTCCTCGCGTCGAGTAGTGCGCGTGGGTGTCCACTTCGGCGTGGATCAGTGATCGTAGGAGCGAGGTGGAGCGTGGAAGCTCCGTGGCTCTTCCTCCTTGCATGCGGCCCGTTCGACGGTTTCGGCTTGCGAAAGGTAGGGGGATGGAATCTCGATCTTGCTAGGATCGTTTCCCTTAGCCTGCTTGATGATTAGCACCCCGTAGCATGCGTGATGTGTATATTTCCATTTTTTAGGTTTTAGCCTAAATCTTGAGTTTAATGCGTTTTAGGCCTTGCATGTGCTAGATTTAGATGTTAAATTGTTGTCTAGCATGCGTGGTTTGACAGGTTATCAGGTTTTTCGTCGATACCCAGTGTTTTCAGCCGTCCGGGAGGACTTCGGTTTATAAACCGTACCCTCCCGTAACCCAGGTGTAGTGACGGTCCTGCCAGGAACCGTCACTTGCCTGACGGTCCATAGCGGACGCGTCACTTCCAAATAGCGGCCCATTGGGGGTGCGTTACTTGGAGAGTAACGGTGGGGCTCCCATCCGTTACTCATCAACTGTTTTCCGTAGTGTTGGTCAGGCGATGCGTCCGACGGCCAGTCGGCCGACCGTCATTTCGGTCCGACGCGCCTAGACCGGGGCGTCACTTCGTCTGCTATCATTTAGAACGCTGATAGGTGGTTTGAGCCTCGAGTGGATGTGACGGTGGTGACCCCACGCGTTGCTTCGAAGTAACACGCAGGGCCCCCACCGTTACAAGCCCTTTAGTGCCTCTTGAGCTGGAACCCTGAAGGGAGTGGCGGATAGGGACTGGAGCATCATTCTTGAAGTAACGCGCCGGCCCCCGACCGTCGTTTGCATGTGGCGCGTGGGTCTTTGACCGCCGCTTCCCTGATGGCTGCAATATATTCCCAGCCCATCTGTTATGCGCTTCTTTCTATATTCATGCCATATTCGCATTGTTTCAAATATATTGTGGCGTGTTTTATACTAATAGAGTAGCTTTTCTTTCTATGCAATGGAGCCACTGTCGTTGCCCTAAGGTCTGTTGAGTACCGACCCGCTTGAGGATGGCGGAGGGGTATGTTTCCCATTCACGGTTTGTAAGCTAGTTCCGTGGGCTCCCAGCCAATGGTAGCGTCCTGCCAAGGGAGAAAACTAGTTAGAGGGCCTGGCTCAGGCTAGAGTCAGTGTGTGCACACGTGGTCAGAGACTGTGGACTGACACCGACGGGTGCCACTCCGACTGGTCACTTGGTTTGGTACTGTTTACGCGCTTAGCTTGTCGCTTCGTCGACTGCGAGTGCTTGAGACGCAGTGTAAGCCGTCAGTGGATGCTTCTGGTTTCTGCTCCAGTGGTTGTCCTTCCTTGTTGTCTGGATTAGTTGCAGCTCCTTCTATTTGGTAGTTTTAGCTTTAATCGCTTGCATTTAAGTAGTAGTGGCATGTGTTAGCTGTTATACTTGCTTAGCTAGAGTTTACAGCTTTCTTGTGATTAGTTATTCATGCCATTGCCTGTGTATTTATTTAAATGCATGCTTTAATTGCTTTATTTATGCATGTTCGCTTGTTTAGTGCGAGGTAGGGATCCGCGTGACCCCTACTGAGTCTGGCTGTGACTCACCCTTCTCCTTTCAGGTGAGCTGCGCCCGCCGTCTCCCGGACTTTAGTGTGCTGTTTCGGGACCGTTCCTAGCTGCCAGCTGTGCACGAGCTGCCTTTTTGAGGCTTGTGTTGTGCTTTTGCCGGGGTATGCCCCACGTAGTTGTACCTTGAGGACTGGTGTTTGTGACTCTGGACTAGTTATGCATATATCACTCTGGTTATTTTTAAATTGCTTCCGCACTTGTGTTTAAATCTTAAATACTTACTGTATTGCGCGCCCCAATTCGCAATTAATTATGCATATTCCTCAGCTAACCCCCACTAACCCTTCAGGGGCCTCATCAGCCTCTTGGGTGGCCTCCCCAGTTCTTGGCGTCGGTGTATCGATGTTATCGGTATATCGGTGTCCTGAACTCTGGGTCGTCACAGCTATCATATTATCGTGATTTCCCCTTAGTGTCCTGGAAACTCTATATAGTGATTGACTTACTTCTATATTGTTCATCATGAATGTTCTTGAATTATCTTATTGAAAGTAACTGTTATCTCGTCATGAAAGTTCATGATATACTCTCTCATCAATCTACTTGTTCTTATCATGTCTGTTTCTTATCGTTCGTGAATTTATCTCGTGCCATTATAGTTCTTGATTTCTTATACTTTGCATGACTTGCATGAGCATGTTAACATGTAATTCACTTAAAGCTAGCTTGGATCATGAAATATTAAGTCTTACTGAGCGTTCGCTCACCCTGCGTTTTCCAATATTTTTCAGGTAATGACCTTAGTGATGACGAGACCGAACATGATGGGTAAGGGCAAGAGTGAAGAGAACTCCCACATCTAGACGAACCATCTAGTCTAGCTATCTTGGGTCTTACGTTAAGTCTAGTCAAGTTTCTCATTGTAATTTTCTATTATTGAGTCTTTTCTTTACTTTGGGTCCAACTTGTAATAAACTTATATTTGAAATGAAATTTGTTATTTTGTCCAAATTGTGTTTTGTGGAATGGCTATGGTCTGATTGACTCGACTGTTTAACTGCCACGTTCCGAGCAAACGACTCGTTCCTCTGCTATCAATTCGGGGCATGACATAACCCCAGATGGAAATGGCACCCTGGCCAGGGGTGCCCCAATGGGAAATGGCACCCTGGCCAGGGGTGCCCCATTGAATGGCGCCCTGGGCAGGGGCGCCCGTCCCCTGGGTGCCCACTAGACTCAAAACACTATTCATCAATAAAAGGTTAAGTAAATCAGGATCTAAGGATATGGTTAAATAGAGAATAATCTCAGGATTTCAAAGTCATGCTCATGCAGGAGTTTCATGATTTGATTCAATCGATATAAATTTCTGAACATGGTGGCTATTAATCACGTAACCTTATTATTCATGATTTATAACATGTTCACAGAATCAGAAAGTAGAGACATAGATAGACATGGAAAAATAGCAGGATTGTAAGGTCATGCTCAAGCAACAAATTTTGATTTTTAATTTCATAGATTTAAAATTTAAACATGGATAAATATACAAGAAATTGGGACAGATTATGAGTAATGACAAACTATACAATCAGTATGTACATGGGGTTCTTGACGGAACTAAGATCATAGATCTACTCACGCAAGAGTTAGTGTTTCAGATAGGCGTAGCCTAACCTTCCCACTAAGTCTTTTGATATACCCCTGACTTAGGTGACCAGATTGTGGCTATGAAAGGTTTAACTAGCATGCATGTTAACCTATATTAACTACTAATTAAGCCAAATCATGAGAACACCTACCTGTTGAGGTGGTTGACTCGTTTAACCGTGGAATCCTAGTCCTCCAAGTCCTTTGCAGCCAAGCCCCCAGCCGCAGGATGTTGTACGTAACCTGCACGTGAAGAGAAAATGTTAAGCTCTCTCTTCTGCAGGTGGAGAAGAGAAAGGCACAACAACCTTCTCTTCTATGGTGTAAATGGTAGAGGAATGACAGGTTGGCAGTAAGGCCTTCTACGTTAGATGGAGAGAGTTGTTTATAGGGAATAATCTCTATGAGAAACCAGATCTGAAGCCTTGCTGTGATTGTTCCCTCCAGGGTCCCTCGCCAGTGTATGTCTGGTGATCATTGTACTTGCTGCCTCCCAGGGAAATGGCGCCTATGTGAGGGGTCTCTGTTCAGTTGAATAGCGCCTGGGGTAGGGGCGCCCTATTGAAGAACAGCACCCAGGTCAGGGGCACTATTCATCTATCTTTAAGATGTATTATATGTATACATATCTAATTGGTTGGTTAGTGGGGTCTTAAAGGAGATATATCTAAGTATATCTATATGTATACATTGGGATGCTTGGTGGCACTATGGCCCTGGGGAATAGCGCCCTTATACAAGGGCTTCATTCAGATGAATGGCCTTTCCTCTTGTGCTTGGAACATAAAACCACGTGTGATGACTTTAATTGTTGTATATTTATATAGTGACCCTCATTGGGTATTCTAACTTTTCATTTGGCCTTCTCATAGAGTTATTTAAGGTTTTATTTACTTGGGAAAAAGTCTATTTCCTTATCATCTTTATTCGGGGTGCTACAATGGCCATTTTTAAAAATCAAAATTTAGTTTATTAACGCATCCTAGGTCTTTGACGTGTCCTTTTCTACACGTATGTCTTCCTAGACGCCTTCATTCACCGTAGATTAGATTATTTTCTTGATAATATATGATTAATATTGAACACGTCCGGGCACCCGGACGCCTTTATTAAACACGTCGTAGAAACCAGACGTGTTCTTAAATGATTTCAAATATATATATATATATATATATATATATATATATATATATATATATATGCTAATTGTGATTTTTTATGGACCGTTTCTTTCTTCTTAGCGGCCATGAGCAGACCGCCTTATTTCTATGGCGGTCCTCTTCCTGACCGCAACCTGTTTTTATTTTGTGATTAAGTCCACTCGATTTACGGCGTGTTATGCATTGTTTCCATGGTATATATAGCTTGTGGTAGGACTAATCATGTTATATAACACACCATTGAATTAGGATGTATGAAATAAATAATCTTAGTTAAAATTTCCTCCATTATTATCCCTCTATGATCATCACCTTTTTGCTATCTTGTGATTGAAAATAAGTAGAATAAATAAATGATACATTTGCAATTCATTCTTGTTATTCATCCATTATTAATTGCTATCTTAGTACGATTGTATGAAGGTTGTGCCACTCCGGTGTTGTCGACTGGACCAATTATACTTGTTTTTCGTATGTTTTTAAGCATTAATTCTTGAGCATTGAATGCCTCTCCGTCGGATATTCCTTTCGCTGGACTAGGTGTTCATGTTCCGAGATCTCTGTACGTCCCCGCGAGCCTGGGATTCTCACTAGGACACCGGGCAGGTTGTACCCTAAGACCTGAACCCCCTGATCCGATCGAATTTGTGACTTTTCTGGCCAGCCCCAGCTCTATGAGGGTTGCGGCCATCATTAGACCGCTTCATGAGCTTAGCGGCCCTCAGAAGATCGCTAGGTTGAGTTAGCGGCCAAGCCTGGACCATTTTATTCTGGGGCCTAGCCATCCTGCTTTTGACGCGTCATACCTCTCGGACACGTTCATGTAAACATGGCAAGTTAACCAGACGCGTTCATTTCTGCATTACCCCGCGTTTGGTCCGTTCGGTTTAACCACCCATGAAACGGTCCTGGATAGATCGTTTATTTCCCTTTGCGGTCTTTGGCTTACCGTTTCTATTTCCAGCCTTCCAAAAATTGTCGTTTTCATGGTTTTGATGTGTGTGAGCCGCTCCAGCCCTCTCAGGCTATTGTATCTCGAGATTGACCTATTACTAGGTCTATTCGTGACGTTTATTCATTCTACATCCTTCTTAAAGCCATTTCCTTAAAATAAGTCATCCTCTCTATTAAAGAGCTCATTGTTGGAGGTCTCAAGTAAAATCAATACTCCTACACAACTTACCTTGATTACATGAGCTTGACCTTGGAACTCTTGGCCATCATTGATCGTGGATGTCTAGATTTTGTGGGATCTTGGATCCAAACAAATCAATGCCAAGGCAATCATTTAAAGGGCCCAGTCTGGTCTTGAGATGAGCACCCGAAGTGTACTTGTACCCCAGGGAGGTGTAATGACTAGGTGTGGCATTGCACCTCGTACTATCTAGCGTATGAGTCTATGGCATTCCACACTCTCGTGAAACCTGCTATACATGCTTGAAAATGTGAAGTACTTGCTTGCATAACTTGACTTGGCTTGATAAATGGCCATTCACTGGAAAGTTCTAGTTATTTGTGCATGATATCTTGGCTTGCAATATCTCCATTCCTTTTATCTCTCAATTACCTTCTGATAATGTTGTTTATTTAGTCTGCTTTATTTGAAATTTTCTCATCATTCATGCACATTCGTGAAAGTGGTTAATTACTTAAATTTTACCTGATGATAGAGAGTAATTCCTACTGAGCTTCTCGCTCACTCCCTACTTTAATATTTTTCAGGTAACGTGGTAGATGGACGCTTGAAACTGGGATCGGGTCAGCGTGATCGAGTGAACCTGGAGCCTAGTGATGAAAGTCTTTTTATTTCTTGAGTCTAGTTAGTGTAGTGAGTCTTGTTCTTTCTTGTTCTTCAGTTCCCTTTTGTTTGAGTCAATTATTGTAATTTGAGTCAAATTGAAATTTTAAATTCTTAAATATCAATAAAATTATATTTTTGTCAAATTATGGCCTCCATGTGTCTTTGCTATTATTCTTCATCTGTTGTTTTATTACTCTGATTAACATGACTGTTTTGTTGCCACGTTCCGAGCAACGCTTCCCGCTGCTATCAGTTCGGGACGTGACAGAAGTGGTATCAGAGCCTTGGTTGTTTAAGTCCTAGGTTCTTGTCCATGAGTATAGGTTACCCTAAGTAATTGGTCGTATAATCCATGTCATCCCTTCATATCACCTAGTGAGAATGGGTAGAGTCTCGTGTTAAGTAATAAAATATATACAAGGCGACGATAGTGCGACGTATAAGGGTAATAAGTTTATTAACGTATAATTATTTTGCAAGTATCGAAGCTTCTTTTGAAATGAAAAAGACAAGGTTTGCGAGTAAGATAACACCCGGTTTTGTTAAAGGTTGGCGAGTTCGTCGTAAAGAATTTCGAAGTAACAAAAAGAGAAGGAATAACTTATCACAAAAGAAGTGTTTTCATTGTCATAAATTGGGTCATCAGGCCAAGGAGTGCTGGCGGAGGAGCGGAGCGTGTCTTCGACGCGGAAATAAAGACCATAGAAAGGCTAGTTGCCCTAAGCTACCCCCGCAAGTAAAAATTAAAAGAGAATCGAAACCTATTTTTATTATCAAAGAAGAGATTATGAAAGGTACCACATCCCTCATCTTTAACTCTAGTTAGCTCTTTTCATCTCACTAGATTTTGACTAGATTGTTATTTTGAATAATTAATAGATAGGATAGAGTGCTTGCACCCTTTGTTGGTTCCAACTTGATTAGTAACTAATAGCGACAGGTCATGTTGGCATCTGACACATGAGGACCGAGTAAAAACCAAGACAAAAAATGGAGAAAAATCCTATGCCAACCTACAATCAACAGGATGGCACAGGAGGGTAACATTTGAAGTGGCCATGGCGAATGCTAAAATGGGGGAACCTCCCCCAATCGCCGTCCCAGCAAATCCTACAGTTCTCCAGGCTCCTCTTCCGACCCGGGATGAATCTCGCCGGTCCTATGTGCAAATTCTCCTAGCGTCTCAGCAGAAATCGAAGATATCCATTCCGGTGAAATCTCCAGGATTCACGGATCTTGGTGAGCCTGCTGTATACTTCTCGAAGGCTGAAGTTGAGGCCTCTCAAGAATTGCTCAAATTCGCCATTATCGCCAAATGTTCTTACGGAAGACCTTCTATACCAGAGATGAAGAACCATCTGAGTCAGAGGATTCCCTTGGTTTCAGATTTTGTAATCAGTCATCTCAATCCGAGACATCTCCTCCTCATACTAGATAATGAAATGGATTTATTAAAACTTCTTATACAAAAGAGTCTATACATCAAAGGTTTTTTGTTTAGATTTTTTCGCTGGACGCGGGATTTCAATTTTAAAGCAGATCCTGCCATTGCGCCGGTTTGGATTGGTTTCCCCTCTCTACCTGCCAATTTGTTTCATGAGGATTGTATGTGATCTATCGTTGGAAATTTTGGCTTGGTTTTGAGGATCCACGAGCATACCATGGCAATGACTGAAGCCTCTGAAGCTCTTGCTTGTGTTGAACTGGATATTTTAGCACCTCGTCAAGAACAAATTTGGATTGAGTTGGATGGACATGGCTTCTGGCAGCCGGTGACTTATCACTGATTACCCCACCTCTGCTCAATCTACCACAAGCTTGGTCATATTGCTACAGAGTGTAAGAAGAAATTATACAAAGCTAGCAATCGCCGCAATGCTCTTAATCCTGCAGCAAATATTGCTCCAAGGAATAATGCTCAAATTTATAGGCCTCGGCAATCAGGTACTCTTCTTGTTCGAACAAAGGCGGCTGATGTTAATAGGTTTGAAATTCCGGGGCAGGTAGATGAGGATTTGAATTTGGAAATAATCCATACCTCTGAGCAAGGGAAGTCGAAAGATATTTCTTGGTCCAAAGTGGTTATTAATAAACCACAATGTCCTAAGGCAGGCTGTTCTGAAGGTCCCAATATTATCAACACCAATATGATTCAGGTCTTGGGTGAAACCCATGTTTCAATTGATGAAACTTCTCCACACGAGGACAAACAGATTTTAGTTCTTGATACTACATCAGCACATTCTATAAATCTTTTACTTAACTCGATGAAACAGGTTGATAATGGTAGTTCAATTGTAGAAGTTGCTATAAAATCACCAGTTCCTGAGAATCAAGATAGCTAGCAGACTGTACCATCTAATGTTAGTACTGATTATACAGTGGTGACTGACATTGATAACCCGAGAATGCATCCTACTAAGGATTTCTTTAAGCTCCCTTCAAACCAAAATTGGTCCAACCTTATGGCTATCAAAGGAGTTTCTGTTCAGCTCAGTGTGGGTGAACCACCACCTTTGCAACAGGAAGAACTGCAGCAAAGATGTAAAGAAATATCCATTGAGGCAAAGATTTGCAACATTGCATCTCTAAATAAGGAGCGCCCGGGTGTTATTACCAGAGGTATGAAAAGGACAAGCTCCACAGGTAACCTTCATTTAGCCTCAAAAGATCAATGACTTTCATTATTTGGAATATAAGAGGCATTGGAAATGATTTGTCTATTGGTCGAGCAAAATTCCTGATTAAGGAACACAAAGTGGACTGTATTGTCATTTTAGAACCCAAAGTTAAAACTTCTCTGTTAAAAAATATCTGTAAGAAGCTCGGAATGCATAATTGCCTTGCCAATGAAGCAGAGAATGCTCATATCTGGGTCTTATGGAAGGAACCTCTAGATTTCACCATTTTGCATCAAGATGAGGAACACATCTCTCTACAGCAAACAAGCACTGTCATTCCTCTCTTTTATGCTTCATTCATATATACCAAATGTAGTAGCTTTGATAGATTACCTCTCTGGACTTCTCTTCTCCATGTTCATACATTCATCCAAGGTCCATGGATTGTGGCTGGTGATTTTAACTTTATTCTCAACTTGGATGAAAAAATTGGGGGGAATGCTCCTTGCCTGAGATCTGTTTCTGAATTTAAAGATTGTATCAACGATTGTGGTTTAATTGATGGGGGTTATATGGGATCCAAATATACCTGGCATAATAATCAGCAAGGAGCTAATGGTATTTGGAGTAGATTGGACGGAGCTTTCATAAACCCCAGTTGGTTGAACAAGTTCCCCATAACTATAGAGCACCTGTCGAGAGTGGCATCAGACCATGCTCCACTTCTCATCAGATTGGCCATTACTAATAAGGTCAAGAGCAGGTTTTATTTTCAGCAGATGTGGACTACTCATGATTCTTTCACTCAGGCTATTGCTCATTGCTGGAGAGCAAGCCCTATTGCCACTTCTGCTATATCCACTTTAAGCATTAAACTCAGGGCTGTCAGGAACATGCTTAGAATATGGAATAAACATATTTTAGGGGATGTCAATAATAATCTTACTATTGCGGAAGATGAGGTGCTCAAGGCTGAACATCTGTTTGATTCTTTTCTAAATGCTACTAATTTGGAAGCCTTAGATAAGGCTAAATCTAGACTTTCTGATTGCATAATTCAGCAAGAAATTTTATGGAAGCAAAAATCCAGAATTCGATGGTTGAAAGAAGGTGATAGAAATACTAAGTTCTTCCATATGACAACAATGGCAAATAGAAGACGGAATTCAATCAATCATCTTCAGACTGATGTGGGCACTTCAACTTCAGACATGCAGGAAATGAAAGATATTGCAGTGAATCATTTTTACAAAGCCTTCTCTTCCCAACAGCACCTTATTGACAATGATTTAATAAATTGCATCCCTCATCTGATTTCAATTGACAACAATGAATTTTTATGTGTTGTTCTTGAATACATGGAAATAAAGGAAGCAATCTTCTCTATATCCCCGGATAGTGCTCCTGGTCCGGATGGTTTTATAGGGTATTTTTTCCAAAAAACTTGGGCTATTCTTGACAAGGAGGTTATTGCAGCTGTTCAGGAATTCTTCATTAAAAGGAAGCCCCTCCCAAGGGAGTTCACATCAACTCTCATTGCCCTAATCCCGAAGATCAATAATGCCTCTGCTATATCTGATTACAGGCCTATCAGTTTATGCAATTTTGCATATAAAGTCATATCTAAGGTGTTATGTAACATGTTGAGTAGGATTCTGCCCACAATTATTTCCAAGGAACAGTCTGCTTTTATCGAAGGCAGGCTTATTAATGACAATATTGCTCTGGCTCAGGAATTAACTCAAGAATTGGGAAGAAAAGTCAGAGGCAGTAATGTGATGTTGAAATTAGATATGGCTAAGGCATACGATGGGGTTGAATGGGACTTTCTGTTGGCTGTATTAAGGCAATTTGGTTTCAGCAGTACCTGTACTGATATGATTAGTCTATTGATTAACAATTACTGGTTTTCTATTTCTTTAAATGGAGAATCAGTTGGATTTTTTAAGTCCACTAGGGGTCTTAGGCAAGGTGATCCCATTGCACCTCTTCTCTTCATTATTGCTCAAGATTCTCTCAGCAGATCCCTTCAGAGTGCCTTCATGAATGGCTCAATTGGATGGTTTGCTGGTCCTAGGAGATGTCCAGTCATCTCCCATCTTCTGTTTGATGATGATACCTTAATTTTTGCTAATGCAACATCTTGCTCACTCCATAATCTGAGGGCTATTCTGAGTTCATATGAAAATGCCTCAGGTCAGCTTATAAATGTGGAGAAAAGTGGTTATTTCATTCACCCAAAACACAGCCAACCTATTTCCCACAGAATAGAACATATCATGGGGTATGCTAGACTGAACTTCCCTCACAAATACCTGGGCTACCCTTTAGCTTTGGGCAGAGTCAAGAAAATATATTATGGAGGTATTATTGCTGCAGTTCAGAAGAAGATTGAGGGGTGGCAGGTTAAATTCCTTTCTCAAGGAGCTAGACCGATTCTTATAAAACATGTGCTCTCCTCCATTCCAATCTATATTCTAGCTTCATCCCCCCTTCATGAAGGCATTTATCATATTCTGGATTAGTCTCTCGCTAACTTCTTCTGGGGCTCCTCACAATATGGCAACAGGAGACATTGGAGGGCTTGGCAGAAGATATGTAAGCCAATATCCTTGGGAGGTCTAGGAATAATGTCGCTCAGACACATGGAAACTTCTCTTCGGGTTAAAATGCTTCGGCATATGTTGTTTGCTGATTCTTTATGGGTTGTTTTCTTTAAAGCTAAATATATTAGAGGTAATCATATCAGTGCTATTGGCTTCAAAGAAATGAATGGTTTTGTTTGGAAAAGTTGGTTGCGTGCCAAGAACATCCTTATACAACATCAGAAATTCATCATTGCTAATGGTCGATATATTAATTTCTAAAAAGATACCTGGCTTGGGGACTGTAATCTGAAATCCATGGTCCCTTCCCATCTTATTCAGGGTATTCAGGATACCAATGTTTTGGTCTAGGAAGTAATAGCCCAGCCTGCACAGAATATGGTACACTTCATTGACACAGTCCTCCCTGAAGATATTAAAAATGCTCTACACTATGTCAAGCTGTCTGATTTCCCTGATAAACCCATATGGTGTCTATCCTCAAGTGAGAATTGTACTGTATCTTCTATATATCACAGTTACTTTAATATGCAACTTCCGGGACTTCAACATTGCTGGAAGCACATTTGGTCTAGATGGATTCCCACCAGAGTTTCGGTATTTGCCTGGAAGGTTATATTCAATTGTCTGCCTACTGATTACAATTTAAAACGTAGTGGCATTCCATTTTGCTCTAAATGCAGATGTTGTCAGCAAAACCAGGAGGAGGACATTGACCATTTATTCGTGAAGAGTGAATTAGCTTTCAGCTTATGGTCTTTTTTCAGATCCAAAGGAATTCCAATTACTAGTCATTCTGCTAGAAATTTAATAACCATTCAAGCAGTCAAGAATAAAACGACCATTGGTCTTTTCACTGTGGGGATCATCATTCACGGGTTGTGGGAGATTTGGTCTGCCAAAAATGAAGCTATCCATGAAGACAGGACTTCTTCTCTGCAAGGACTGATTTCCAGAACTATCAACCAGGTTAAACACATTATTCATATGGCAGACTTGCAGGAACCAGACCCGGGTAAAAAATAGATTATGACTGCTTCTGACATCACTGCTCAGTCCAAAAAGAATCTGCCAATCATGTTGGTTAAGTGGCTGCATCCGCCTTGGCCTTACCTCAAACTGAACACAGATGGTGCCTCTAAACAAACTGGTATATCAGGAGGTGGTGGTATGATAAGAGATGCTTCTGGTAATCCCATAATTGCATTTTCTCATTATTATGCCCAGAGCAATAGTGTCATAGCTGAAGCTAGAGCTATTATTGATGGACTAAAATTCCTTAAGGCTATCTCATCCTCACCAGCCCTTATTGAATCTGACTCTCAAATCCTCGTGCACGTGGTCACCTGGAAGATCCCTTGTCCATGAAAGATTATAGACTACATGAGAGAAATTTGGAGTTTATTATCTACTCAGGACTCAATCAGCCACATTTATCGAGAGGCTAACCAAGTGGCTGATTCATTGGCTAACTATGCTTGTGAAATGAAATGTAACACGTTTTTCTTTTCTTTGCAACAACTCCCTATGCATGTGAAGGGGATTGTTCGATTGGATAAGCTAGGCTTTCCTAGCATCCGGATGATGTAAATGTTACCTTTTTTCAATATTCAATAAAAGTACCTCCTAGTGTTGTGATGGTGGAGTGGCTTTCTCCCTATATCTGATAAGGGGTGCACTCTCCTATTACACCTAGGTAGGGTTATACAAAAAATAATAATTAATAAATAGGATCATCTTAGTTTAACTTTTGAATAGTTAATGACGATCGGTGAATTTGGGGACCAAATTCCTTAAAGTGGGGGAGGGTGTAACACCCCAGTTAATTAATAAAGGATAAAATTAAAAATATGAAATATGTATTGAAATAAAAATATGGGAAAAAGTATACGAAAAACATGTTGTGAATTAAGTTAAAAATTTAACCTTATGAGAATAAATAAAAATGAACAAAAAGAAAAGGGAATCTAGTTTGCAAAAAGTAGAATAAATAATTGAATCACAACATGACGTAAGAGTGAGGCCGATATATTGGAATAGATTAAAATAGTTATTTTTCAAATTAACTTGTCATTTAAAGACTTCAATCATTCTATTAGTTAAAGGACATTATATATTTTTTAAGTGGCCAAATTATATAAATAAAAAGGAATAATTATTTCTCTACAATGACCATAAAAGGAATTTCATATTCCAAGACGCAATTAAAATTTTCTACGATAATCTAAATTTAATATTTATAAATTAAAATTAATTGAATTTCGCCCATAGGCTAAAAGTTTTGACCAATTTATAAAAATATAGAAAAATCATATTCTTATAGGGAACGAAATGTTTAACAATATTATCAACTGGGCCGACCTCTAATAACAATTTAATTAGGCCGAATAAAGAGGTTTTAGAAAAAATCGTTGTTCTTAATGGTTCAACCTAGATCGATCTAATTCGAGCCCAATTCTCAACGAATCGAGCCCAAACCAAGCCCAAATGATAGGCCCATCATAGAAGCCCAATTTTCCTTCGAAAACCCGAACCCTAGACGCTCCTTTCAACGGTGGTGGCGGCGGCAGATTTGGCCAAATTTTGAGTTCTTCGCCGAGTTTTTCCGTTAGGACTCTCTAAGCCAATTCGACCCATAGAAGCATCTATACACCCTATAAATTGAGGACTTTGTCGACCTAAGACCTCTATTTGAACTTATAGCCGACGGCGGGGTCGATTGTGGGCGATCGAGGGTGTGGGGCGGCGTGGAACGGCAAGGGTTCGTGGTTATGGTTCTTTCGCACCGTCTGGGTTTCGATCCAAATTGGTAGGTTTCTCTCAGGCTCAACGTAAATTAAAGGGTGGTAACATATATATCTTATCCTTAGCTTTCATTTGATTCCTTTTTGGCCAATTTTTTATGATCTATATTGTGCGATTTTATGGTTTTAGTGGAAGCATGTTTATGGTTTTTATTACCTTGATTCACGTTCGATTAATGTAGGCTAAATGAAGTCAAAAGTTTGAATTGATCATGCCAAAATGTTTGTTTTTAAGTCCTCTTTCGATTGATAGTAATTTGCCTAATTTTTATAAAGTAATTAGATCGAATTGAGCCTTTTATTGGGCCTGTATCGGGTCTGTCATCGTTCTGGGCGTGGCGACCAGGTGGCGGCCCTAACAGGAACCGCAACCTGAGTGGCGGCCTCGCAATAGACCGCCTTTAGGCAGCCGTTTCCAAAAATCAAAATTTAGTTTATTATCGCATCCTAGGTCTTTGACACGTCCTTTTCTACGCGTTTGTCTTCCTAGATGCCTTCATTCACTAGAGATTAGATTATTTTCTTGATAATATGTAGCACCCCGGATAAAAATGATAAGGAAATAGACTTTTTCTCATGTAAATAAAACCTTAAATAACATTATGAGAAGGCCAAATGAAAAGGTAGAATGCCCAATGAGGGCCATTATATAAATATGTAACAATTAAAGCCATCATTCGTATTGGGGCTTCCTGTTCCAAAAGGACTATTCACCTAAAATAGGGTCTTTACACATGGGTGTCAATTTCTCAAGCCATAGGGCCACAACCCACGGTATGAAAGCCCACAGTATACATATATCTCTCTTTACCAACCAACCAATCACATACATATACATATACAACAAGACCTTTTAATACCCAGCATGGCACTGAACAGGGAACACACTCAGCATGACTCGGAATAGGAACAGTGGGCAGGAGGAAATAGTGCCCCTGACCTGGGCACTATTCCCAATGGGGCGCCTTGACCACAAGTGCCATTTCCTTTATCATAATATATATATATATATATATATATATATATATGTAAGAACCAAAGGATGTAACGTCCACATGCATGGATGCTAACTACTTGAATAGGGACTACATGGGAGGGCGCCATTTCCATGCCAGCAACCTGCCAAACCGAATTCCATTATGTCATCCTTCTAGAAGTAAACATGAACAGCCTCTTTTTGTGAGCAACGTACCCTTTTACCCGACAACCGATTGAAGTATTAATTGCTTCTTTTTCCCTGGCAATGGACCCTCATGTTTTTCCTTCCCTATAATTATACCCAACCATCTAAGGTTAGAAGATGATTGCCGACATTTGGTTCATCTCCACCTACAAAAGAAGGTCTTTACAGGAACGTAAGTGAGGGGGGAAAACTTCATGTTATGTTCTTCTTCTTGCTGCTGGAACCTTGCAGCAAGGGCTTGGTCTTTTATTATCTCTTCATCTCTTCTACGTATTCATGATAAAAAGGTAGGTGTTCTCAAGATCTGGCTTAACGAGTAGTTAATATAGGTTAACATGCATGCTAGTTAAACCTTTCATAGCCATAATCTGGTCACCTGAGTCAGGGGTATATCAAAAGACTTAGTGGGAAGGTTAGGTTACGCCTATCTGAAACACTAACTCTTGCATGAGTAGATCTATGATCTTACCTCCGTCAATAACCCCATGTACATACTGATTGTATAGTTTGTCATTACTCATAATCTGTCCCAATTTCTTGTAAATTGATCCATGTTTAAAAATTAATATCTATGAAATTAAACTCAGAAATCGTTACATGAGCATGATCTTGCAATCTTGCTATTTTTCCATGTCTATCTATGTGTCTGTTTCCTAATTCTGTGAACATCTTACGAATCATGAACAGTGAGGTGACGTAATTAGTAGCCACCATGTTCAGAAATTTATATTTATAGAACCAAGGCATGAAACTCCTGCATGAGCATGACTTTGAAATCCTGAGATTTTTCTCTATTTAACCATGTCCTCATTTCTAGATTTCGTGAAATTCCGACCGATGAACAGTGTTTTGTGTCTCGTGGAGCACCCAGGGGAAGGGAATGGGGCGCCCCTGGCCAGGGCGCCATTTCCCCATGGGGCGCCGCTGCCCAGGGTGACATTTCCAACAGTGTTAAAAACCCTCTGATCTTATAGGTTATCTAGCCCGTTAAACCTGTTACCTGTTAACCTGTTACCTGTTAACCTCTTAATTACATGCCTCGTTAAGCCTGTTAAACCATATAACCTGTTAAACTTGTTAATTACATAGCATGGTAATTACATATCCTGTCAAACCTTGTTAATTACATAGCCGTCCTTAAGCTTTATTAATTCTGTAGCCTCTTAAATCACATAGCCTGTTAAACCTGTTTACAGCACGTGTAAACCTGTTATCCTGTTAGATTGTTAACCTTCTGAAATAGAGACCCTCCGGAAAGTCTCTATTTTTTGAAATAGAGACCCTCTGGGAAGACTCTATTTTAACCTTTTGATATAGAGACCCTTTGAGAAGTCTATATTTCTGAATCCTGTTAAATACACAACATGTGAACCCTTTTGAAATAGAGACCCTCCGAGAAGACTCTATTTTAACATTCTGAAATAGAGACCCTCCGAGAAGGCTCTATTTTCTGAAATAGAGACCCTCTGAGAAGACTCTATTTTAACATAGCCTTTCTGACAACCTACATGGATGCCATCTCTCTCTCCCGGAACTGAAACCCCAGAAACTCAATCCAATGACATTTATGTAGAACCTGGAAAAGACCAGTACTGAGAAACTCTGTAAACCCCATTCTGTAACCCGGAAATAGTTACTGAAAACCTAAAAGCCATTACTATAGACTCCTGGAAACCCAGTTCTGAAAGGCATTGCGAAAAGTCCCAATTTCTGGAACCCATTACAGAAGATCGAGAAAATCATTTCAATATATATATATATATATATATATATATATAATATATCGCCCCTAACCAGGGCGCCCTGGCCCAGGGCGCCATTCACCTCTGTCCAAAAAAAATGAAAATGAAAAGGGCGCCCCCTTCTAAGGTGCCATTTAAAGAAATGAAGACCCTCTGCAAGGGCGCCATTTCCCTGTAACCTTAAAATTTTTGGGCTTCTGTCCGGCCCTTACCCAATGATCCCTGGCCATCTCCTTATCCCTGATTGGCCTATGTGTCTTGCATTTTAAGTAGCTTGGTGATAAATCATCATTTACATGTGATATGTCCTTGAACTCTATTCCTGAAAGATCTACCTGATGTTCCTACAATGTATACTTTTCTTGAAATTCCATATTGGCTATAAAAATGAGAGTGGATGGCTAAAGATATACATGAAACAATGCTATGCATATAGAGCCCGGTCTGGTCCTTGGAGGAGCACCCGAAGGTACTTGTGCCCATGGGAGTTTATTGACCACGGTGTTTGCATTGCACAGAAGTACTTGCTTGCTTGACTTGAGACATTCCCACTCACTCTCTCGTGACATGCTTGATTTGCTTGACATGAATGGTTTGGCCCGAAAAAGGGTAAATTACTTGCTTGAATAAAATGAATGAAATAGCAAATTTCATTATACTAGTTATTACACGAGCTTGAGATCACTTGCTTGAATATTGATTATTATCTTCTTGGGAAGAGTTGCTGGAATATTGACTATTACCTTCTTGGAAAGACTTGCTTGAATATTGATTTCTTGGAAAGACTTGTGCAATTACTTGGCAATTACTTGCTAGTTCCTTATTGATACATCTTATTGATGTTCCTGTGATACTCTTTTGGTACAATTCTTTATATTCTTGCTCGATCCAACATGCATCATTATACTGCATGAAATTATAATTAACTTAAAGATTATTAGAGCTTGAGATATAAATCCTACTAAGCGATTCGCTCAGAAAGTTACAATTTTAACATTTTTTCAGGAAACTTGGATAGCGACCACCACCCGAATGGGACCGATATAGAGTGATGAGTTCTAGATTTGATGTATCGTCAGTTAGTCGTGCCTTTCGTATTTGTAGGACCTACTTTGTATTTCTAGTTATTGTTAAAGGATAGTATAATTTAATTGAGTCAGTTATGATCTAGTTAGATGGAACTTATTAAACTTGTAACCTTATGAATGATTCTGGGATATTGTCATTTGGTTAAGTAGATAATTGTCATCTTGGACTATGGTATTATGTTCAAATTTTGAGTTAGCAATAAAATTACCGAGTACTATGCGCACTCTGTCTTTACATGAATGACATGATCGATATAGACGCGTCGCTCACCCGGGTATCTTCCGCGCTTGGGACGTGACAGTATTCGTGGTATCAGAGCCTAGGATTTCAATTTCCTAGATAAAACCTAAGTCCAAGGATAGATTTATACCTTACCTGGTGGATGGGTAGAGCCATGGGTTAAGTTCTATATTGACATTTGACCTTATAATTAAACCCGATCTTTATTATGCTTAAACCCTTTTGTAGGAGCATGGCCGCTGAAAGAGCACAATGGCGCGAGATGCAGCACACCGTGCAGGGCCTTACACATGCGCTACAGCAAGTGGCGCACGGCGGTGCTAACCGTGGAGCCAGTTGTAACGACCCGGAGATCCGGATACTGATAAACCGATACCAAGAACTCGGAGATGCCGCCCAAGAGGCTGATGAGGCCCCGTAAGGGTTGGGAGGATTGGTTGAGGAGGTGCATAATGAACTGGAATTACACGTGCATTATAAAATGGCAATTTTAAGCATAAGCGGAAGCAATTTAAAATAACAGAGTGATATATTTACATAAAATAGTCCAGATCCATACATAACAAGTCCAACACTGAACATAAGTCAAAATAGACAACTACACGGGGCATACCCCGGCCAAAAGGGAACAAACGATAGACAGACGGACCACTACTGGCACCTAAGATTTCCTGCCAAAAGCACGAGAAAAGCCTGCGGTCTGTTGCTCCGTCTCACCTGAAAAGGAAGGGTGAGTCTCACAACATAGACTCAGTAGGGTTCATGTGGATCCCTACCTCACATTTAAACATATAAAGCAATTAATCATGCAATGACATAAAGAAATGACAGTTAATAAAGTTGTGCAGGCATGCGAACAAGTTGAAGACAGCTAACTGAAATGCCATTTATATTTAACTGAATAATTAAACATGAGAATCATAATCTACCAATAGAATGAAAATTCAACATTCCCAAGTGACGGGAGAGAGAAAGGACCACCATAAAGAAGACCAGACGCATCCACTGATGGCTTATATTGCGTCTCAAGTATCTACACGAGCCTGGAACGCGACAAGTGAGACACGTAACAGTAACCAAAGTCAAGAACTAGTCATGGTCACACTCGTCAGTGTCAGTCCAAGCCCCTGACCACGTGTGCACACATAGGCTCAATACTTTGAGCGAGGCCTCTAGCTAGTTTCCCCCCAGTAGGACGCTACTGCCAAACAAGGGGGCCCACAGAAACTAGCTTAAAAACTGTACACCGGGACTACCCCGCCACCTATCCCAGATGGGCCGACACTAAAGGTTGTCGGGCTACGACTAGTGGTTCCATCATAAGGAAAGAGAAAATAATTCTATTGGGATCTAAAAACGTGCCACAGTTCATATAAAAATATTTAAACATGGCGAACATGTATTATTAAACACATAATTAAATGAACCGGATTGAATGAAAATACTGTAGGACTAAACGGTCTAGCATAGGCCCGCATGGTCACGGTAAATGGTCAAACGATTATGGACGCACTTTCGGGACATTGCTAATTTTTATTAATTTATTCATCCTTTTGTTCGTTTCTTTAGTTTATTAGTGCGAGGGCGTGCCAATCACCTAGGTGACGAATTATGCGGTCTTGAAAGAAGTCGATGGTGCACTCGATCTGACAAATCAGACGATTGTGTGGTTCATGTTGGGACTGAGAACCCGTCGTACCATAAAGGCTACGACGTTAATTACATCCCCTCGGAGAGGAGAAAACCCTTGATTAATCACCGGAAAAGGGGGCCTACGGCCTGCGATTCTTAATAACGGAAGTAAGAGCCAAGACCTCAGATTACGTTTAAACAGACCCCACGATGGGGCGTAAACGTTCGTAGATGCGTGCATGTCGGTCACTGGCGGACCATTTCTTGTTCGGACGAAAGTCCGTGTTTGTAGCGTAAAAGACGGGGACAAACCGTACGAATGTTTGACGTATGTACGTCAGGTTTAATACAAGTGCGGGATTAGATCCCTGTATATATGTCGGTCACTAATAGACCATTCATTGTTCGGATGAGAGTCCGCATTTGAAGCATCGAAGACAACGATGAAACCATATGGATGTCTACCGTAGGTACGTCAAGTTTAATATGAGTGCGGGGTTGGATCCCGGTAAGGACGGGTCAAATTGATGAACTATTGACCCGAGATGTGTTCGGATCATGACCATGTCGGGGATTCCGAGGTCCACATCGGATACCATGGGGCATCATTGCTTTTCTCTTCACGCACAGTCCGGGGAAGCAAATTGTTAAGTGTGAAGCCCGAACTCGCCAACGTGCGCCCTCGCAGGCGGATCGACCTACGCGGTTAGGTCGCGGGGGTGAAGGGGGCAAACCCTCCGCCCCCGGAACAAAATTTTGATTATGACAGGGGCTATACGGCGTGGAATGCATGATAGGGGCTAATACGACGCGCAAAGGCTAAAGAGATGGCTTAAAATGACGCGCCCTTAAAATGGCGCGCCCTTAATATGGCGCACCCCAGGGTTTAATACGGCGCGCCCCAAGGGTTTAATCCGGCGTGCCCTGAGGTTAACCCGGCGCGCTAAGACCGCGCCGGGTTAGGGCCCAAAAGTTTTGAAAGGATTATGAGTGTAGGGCTAAAATGGCGCGGGGGGGGGGGGGGGTACAGCGCCGGAAAATGGCGCGCCAGTTTTGGGGCGCGCCGGATTAGGGCAGTTTCGATTGATTCAGGATTAAGATGAAAGACCAAGTGATTTCCTTGAAACTTTGGTGTTAATTAAGAAGATTGCAGAGTTTATTCAAGTCCCAAATGTCCTGCAGACATGGCCAGTCCAGACTTATGCGAGGTTCTTACTCAAGCATAGTCAAAAATAGACTAAGTGTTCAGTCAAAAATTGGGCAGCACCTCCCCGTGACCAGAGGGTTGTGGGGGTGAAGTGGAGACAGTCCCACAGCATCTGGGGTACGCTCCTTAAAGCTGAGAGTGCCAAACGGTGACCGGCAGACTTCAATGGAGGGAAACCCCGAGGGCTAGCCTACGAGGGGCATCAACACTCCACAGAGTTGAAGATACGGTTGAAAGGGATGAATGTTTGCCCAGTAGGGCTATGAATGTTCATCCTTCTGTGGGTTCCTTTGAAGGCCACGTTATGAAAAAGTGAGCTTCAAAGACCCTGGATGAGTGGGAGGCTGAGTGCAGAAGAGAATGGAGACTCAACAAAACACCGCGTTTGCCAAAACTTTCTTTTATTCATCCATAAGCAAAGGAAGATCAGAATACAAGAGGGGATCTACCCCAAAGCAAGGGAGAAAATACATGAACGAGGAGGGGGAATAGAGCACAAGCTCTTCCACCCAAGCTCACCTCTCGCTGGACTCTCCTCTCCTTACCTCTGGTTCTCTTCTCTCTTTTTCTTCTTCTCTTCTTTCTCTGGCTCGTTCTCTCTCGAGCTCCCGAGATCTCTCTTCCGGTGGGTGGTGGGTCGAGAGGAAGTTCTCTCCCTCTTTTTTTCCTTTTTGTTCTCGAACCGTGCAGGATGCAGGGGAGGCTCATCTGGGGAAGAAAGCTCTCGGAAGCTTCTTCCTTTTTTTTCTCTCGAAAAAGGAGTTGGTAGCAAGCTATTTCTGACTTCCCCGAGCATGGCCGACGGATAATCGGGAGCTGTCGGGAGACTTCTATGCTTCATGCAACTCTCGGTCCATCTGTCTGTGGGAAACAGGGGGCCGAAAGCAAGATGGGACAGCTTCGGGTTAAAACGACGCAACATTGTGCGCGCCAGATTAACAACACAACGAGAATGGCTTGAATAGTAAGGTGTGAATAGTGATATGAATAGTGGTATGAATAGTGACACGTGAATAGTGATGCGCGCCGGTTTAAGAGGCTATGCAAGGGAGTGCGCCGTATTAAGATCCAAAGAGGAAGGGGCGCGCTGGTTTAGGGAAGCCCAAGGGGGGGGCGCCGGTTTAAGGGGGCACGCCGGTTTAGGTGATGGTCGCGCCCGTTTGGGCTTTATCTCATGGTTTCGGCCGTTCAGACGACCGCTTGTATTCCCGGAATGCTCCGGTTACAATGCACTGCCTCTCGGGTGTTTGGTTTAAAGCCTTTGAGACCCAATTTAAGACTCAGAGCGATTTTCAAGACATGACGAACCCGTGTCTGAATTCCTAGGTTTTTTTCTCAATTTGGGCTTCGGTATGGCCGGTTGGAGAGTCGTGGCCATATCTTCTGTTTCAGGGGCTTCCTTATCGGGTAGCGGACCACCAAGCACGTTCATGTCCTGATTAGGTGAGGTATGGGGTTTATTCAGCATTTCCATCTTTGACTTGCTCTCGGAGGTGGAGACGTGCGTGCCGTATAATCTTCATCATCATTTTTTGACGTCCACAATGATTGACCGCTAAACCCACCCAAATGGTCCTCTCCATGACCGCTTGACCACGAACACTTCATATATTTGACAGAATAAATTCTTTATCGGGAAAACGGTCGCGCGACTGACCGCTTAGGGATGGTAAATGGTCTGGTCAAAGACCACTAGGCTTACACCGCCTTACTTGGTCAAAGGGACTTAGCGGTCGCCCGCTAGCCCGCCAAGGTCTGCAAACGGTTGATCACAAGACTGCCAGAAACAACAAACGGTCTGGGGTGAGACTGCAAAGGTCCACCGCCTTACGCCGTGCTGCAAACGGTCCCTGGAACGACCGCAAGCCGTCCAGAGGACCCGATCCGTGGGTAATGAAAATGAAACCCCTCCCAATCGATCCCGATCGATGGGAAATCATAATTACACCTGTTCCCTGCCCTCCTATGACCATTCCACAACATTTCCATGCCCAAAAATATAAAAACAATGGCTATGGATGGATTGAAAACATAAATAACGATGTTCATACTTTTAAAACATAACGACGATGTGCATGCATATCGGCCCGCTATTAACAAGCCAAAGAATGGGGAAACGATCCTAATGAGGCAAGGAAGTCATCCCCCTACTTGGTTTAAGACGAAAACACTGTTTCACGCCCGTTCTACGTGAAGGAACCGCGCCCCACACGTGGGGTTTCCCGCCTCCACGCTCCATGATGCACTCCGAAAAATGTCGTTAAAAATGTCATGCCATAATTTAAACATTTACCGAACTCACTCACTTAAAAATATTAAAATTCAACCAAAGTGGTGAATACGGGTCGATCCCACGGAGAAGAAATATTTTCAATTAAGCATGGAGGAGAATTCTTGTATTTGAAAAATCTGAAGTTTTGAATGAGATTAAACTAATGGAAAGGAAACTTGCATGAAAACTAATTAAAGAATATGAGAGGGTTAAGGAGAGAAATTGGAAAGAGATAGAAAGAGAAGGACATAATTTATCAAACTCTGAATTTTATTGCTATGAAAGGTGAGATGTTCAACTCTAATAAAAAATGAAAATATAACTTGGAAATAAGAGAGAAAAAAGAAAGAATAAGAGCCAATAGGATGAAGAGTAGCTGCCGTCTCCGCCGTGCCGAGTCTTGAAATTTCACTTCGTCATGGAAGTAGACGCCGCCGAGAAGACGAGAGGAAGATGATCCCCCTTGGGATGTGTGAAGAAGTAGGGAAGAGGGAGATAGATAGAAGAAGTGGGGAAAATACCAAGTTGAACACACTAAAATTATATTGAACACAAGGGTTGAAAAGAAGAAAAATAACTTAAAATTCAAAGAGAATTAGAAGAAATGGAAGAAGAGAAAGTTGTAGAGGGCGAAGAGAGAAAGAAGATTGGTGAAGAACTCAGAGATAGAAAATAAGAGGACGAAGGTGAAAAATGTGAAAAATCGGCATCTATGGGCGTGGGTGAATAGTGACTGGGTAGAAAAGAACTCAAAGAGAAGAGAGGATTGGAAGGGTTTCAAAACAGAGAAATGGCAGAGACTATCATCTTAGATGAATAGTGCCCGCACAGAACATCAAGTTGAAAATTGGGGAATAACTCAAAAACGGTGGACATTTAGGAAAAGTGGTAGAAATAGAAAATGGTGAACACTTAGAGATGAACAACTTTGTTGAAGAAAGAAATTCGAAGTAATAGCCACAAATGTATGTAAATGGGCTATGAAGGGGCTAAAATGGCTAATATTACAGCAACATTCATACAACACGCTAACAACAACCCAAAAACCCGCAAATAAAAGCTCACCAAAACACTTTTACGTGACTCTCCAAAGTCAAAAAAACTCTCCTCCACATCAATAACAGGACCCCTTTTTATAGGGCCACAATTACACTGTTCCTCTCTATATGAACACTCTTACAGCTTTTGTTGAAATTAAGCCCACCACCTTCTTTTGTTGAAATTAAGCCCACCAAACATTTTCTTCTTCTCACTTTTTCTTTTTTCTCTTTTTAAACGTCGGCCGGCTTTCTCTCTCTATTTTTCTCCATGTTGCCCGTCTGCTTTCCTGCGTCGGCAGCTGCATTTGATAAACTCATGCCCACTTTTCCTGTCAGCTACCTTGGCAGCTTTGGCCATCCGCCATGCACGTTACCTTGTATGTTTGAAAGCTTTGTCGACAGGTGGACCAAGTGTTGCACGCTTTTGGTGTTGTGTTTGATGCCTTAACTGTTACATGCTTTTATCTTTACATGTGGAGATGGAGCCCATGTGTTGCATACATTGCCTTTCACATTGCATATTGTGAAGACTTGTTAGCATGGCTCTTGTTGGTGTACGAAGCCAGCTACCTTGTGGAGCCCTCCATGTGTGAAGGGTGGCTTGCTACGTGATGCCTTTTTGCTTCTTCAATTCCTTTAAGACTATGCATGCAGCTATTCATTACATGGCCATTGTTGCCGACGTGTGAAGCTTCTTCAACGTGAGCCATCCTGCATACTTTTATGAAGTGAAGCCTTATCATATATCATATATATATCATATAATATATCAAATATATATATCATATATATCTATATATGTATATATCATATGTATATATCTATATATATAATATATATATATATATATTAGATATATATATGTATATATATAATATATATATTATGTATATATATCATATATATATATATCTAATATATATATAAACAATTATTTTGTTTTTCATTTTTTTTCTTTTTTTATTTGAACTCAGATTGGGCTTGGTCGGCATGGGCTTTTAGATGTATGAATGGGCTTTGATCCATTTGTCTTCTTATTTATTTTCTTTTTCTTCCTCTTGTTGTGATCTTCCTTTGTGCCTGCAAAATATAATCAAAATTTAATTAAATCAGGCAATTAAACATTTTCATCTGAAATTAAAATTAAGTGTGGTAAATGCATAGTGATGTATATTAAAGCTCATAAAAGTGTGTTATAACATTAATTAACATGTAAAATTACACACTTATCCCACCTCTCAACTTACTCATTGCTAGTCTCTTAGCAATGCAAATAATTAAAAATTCAGGATCAACAAGAGTTTACAAAGTTCATACATTCGTATCCAACTATTCTTTCTCAGAAATAACCAAAGATTAGGAATCCGGAAATATTAACATATACTAGCCTTAGATTTAGAAATTAAGGTACATGATCAATAATTCAACTCAAAATTCAATAGCACTAGTGCATATGTAACTGTTAGAGGCACAGTGTGGATAATTGCATCCCCCATTTGCTATTCTAAATAAGTGCCTTTCAACCCTGCACCTCTTAGTTAGAGCAGTAAGTGTACATGCTTTTTGTCTGCCTTATTGCTTTGTCCCTTAGGGATCTTTTTATTTTTCTACACACATGATGTTGCACTACCCTTCACTATTTAACACGAACCTTGAAGCAAGTCCGGTTTCGCAGATCAAGGTTCCCTTTTCCTTTTGACGTAAACCTCAACACATCTTAGCTGAAGTAGGCTCGGTTACTCAGATTCGGAGCATTTTTCATGGTGTTTTCTTTCTGTTTTTTTTTTCAATTGTGCTTTTGCACTAATTTGATGGATAACTTGACAGAAAGCTTATAAAAGATCTCTTTTTTAAGAAGTGCAGAATATCAGGTAATATACCCAAAATAGCAGAAGGCTTGTCCTGCATGTTTCATTAGCGTGCAACGTGATTTTCAATTTTATAAAGTGCACATGAACTTTTAAAGAGATTCTTAGATCAATTTTTCATGGCTAGATTAAATAAAATTGCCATCATCCTTCTCCCTAGTCTTTTCTATTCTAGAATCATTTTCAATTCAAGCATGAATCAAGAAACTCAAAATGGGAATTTCATCTTTCTATCAATGCAGGATATCACGCAATGACTCATATCAGATTGTATTCACATGAAACAAAAATTTTTTCTCCCCCCCCAACTTGAATGACATTGTCCTCAATGGCATATGTAATAGAAAGAGTAAAGAACAAGTAAATAGAGAATATGGTTGGGATGGAAGGATACAACCTGGTGGATGAGGCAAAGTGACGACGACTCCTTCTCTTCTTGGGCTGACAATTGAAAAACTAACACACTAAAATAAAACATCAAATCATAAAAATCTTGGGTTACCTCCCAAAGGCGCTAAGTTTACCGTCTTCAGCCAGACGCATGAAAGTTCAAAATGAATTCATTTCTGATCACACAATGTAATAGATTCTTTTGGTGATAACATCTCATTTACTAAGTATGGTTTCAACCTTTGACCGTTAACAGTAAAAATATGACCATTTTGTGGATTCAGAATTTGAACGGCTCCATGGTCAAATGCCTTAACAACAATGAACGGTCCATCCCATCTTGATTTCAACTTACCGGACAACAAGTGCAGCCATGAGTTAAAAAGCCAAACCTTTTGATTTTCATGAAAATATTTCTTGTGAATATGCCGATCATGGAAAGCCTTGATTTTAACTTTATAAATCCTGGAATTTTCATAGGCTTCGTTTCTCAGTTCCTCGAGTTCATTGAGTTGTAGGGTTCTTTGGGCTCCAGCTTGAGTTAAGTCGAAGTGGACTTGCTTAATGGCCCAATATGTTGTGCCCCTTGTGCCTTGATGATGTTGTGTAGTTTCGATGATAGCAAACATTATGAGTCATCATGTTAAGTCATCATATTCGATTCAATGTCTGATGAATGATTTGATTGAATGATGTCCGGATGAATGTCATGCTACATGTACTCTTAAGTCTGTGCAGTTTAAACCCTGCACGCTACCTAAGCTGATGCTAGTCTGTTCAGGTTCATGCATCATCTGTATAGTCGGTGCATTCCTAGTCATTGTGCATCTCAAGGTCAGTGCAAGGTCAATTGTCTAAGGCTAAGGCTGGTGCATATCTCAGTCTGGCTGCTCAACAAACTTAGTGCATGGTATTGTTTATGTGGATAGAGGTCTGAGGGTCTTGTTTCTACACGATGCCTTGCAATTGATAGTCGGTACAATGTCGTGTTTCAAAACGGTCGGTGCAATCTTTGATCCTAGTATTGAAATGAGTCGGTGCAATACTTGCATATGCATACGTGAGTCTGTGCACTTCATTTTGCATGCATGTAGCCTTGATGTGTGTTAGGTCGTTGCAAATGCCCTCGTATGTTAGGTGCATCGGTGCAACCCTTAGTACTGCATGCTGAGTAAGTCATGCATCTGTGCATATCTTCTCTGTGCTTTCTTTGCATTAGGTCAGTGCACTGCTCTTCTCACATGTTAGTTGGTGCATCTACCTTTGAAGAGATGATTGAGTCTGAGCATGTGTATGTGACCACCACAATTGAGTCCGTGCATCAAAACCTTTCCTCTGTGCAATCTCCTCTCTTTATATCGTATAATTATCTAAATATGATCCATATCTGATGCCCTGGTAGGTACCTTTTTGTAAAGACTAAGAAGGGTACGAGATCCAAGATTGAAGAAAGTGCCAGGATCGTGACACGTGGAAAGCAACGATGCTGTGATGCTGACACGTGACCTAGATATTTGGGCGGGATTCGTGATGACCACACGCCCTATCCTTTTACTGCTCTATAAATAAAAAGTTTCTTCCTCAGGAGCAGGGCGATCGTAATTGCGAACATACTTCGAAAGAGCAGAAGCAGAGAGATCTTGCACGATCCAGAGAAAAGAGAAGAGAAGGAAAGAGTCAAGAGAGAAGTGTTTGAAAGAATACTGAAAGTGTTTGTTCTTCAGTCTCTTGGTTCAGAACCGGAGCTGAAATTGCTTAGTGTTGAGCTACATTCCCCTTGTGGGTTATTTCATTTCTTCGCTTTATTTTTTCATTTTCGTTTTAGAAACTCGTTTCCAAGCTGTGTGTCATGGGAGCAAGCTGTGAAGCTCAGCTGTTTACAGAGGTGGATTCCTCTGGTCGGGTGAAGCTATAAGTCCCCAGCGGTTTGTAGAGGAGGATTCCTCTGGATGGCATAATCTGTAATGCCCAGCTGTCTGTAGGATTTTGACCCCAAAGCTGTGGATCAGCGAAGCTGTGTATCAGCAGTGGAAGCCACATTCCGATTTGGAGTGTGGGGTGGACGTAGATCTCCGGTTTGAGATCGAACCACCTTAAAAATCCCTAACTTCTGTACGATTGCCTTGCAGACTGTGTGCATCCAGGTCATTTCTTCGATCAGTAGTAGATGATTGTTTAGGACCGTCTTGAGTTAGATCTGTTGGGTCGGCGTTCATCGATAGTATTGTTCATCTGTCTGTCATCTGACATCAGCTTGTTTTAATTCCGCACTTGGAGCTATTGTTGTTGGTTTTAATTGGGTGGCTGATCTATTCACCCCCCTCTAGATCGTATACCGCATCCTATCACTTGGTATCAGAGCCTAACTCTTCTGCAGGGATCAACCTCCTGAAGAGAAACGGCCATGGATGCAAGAGGGATGACGGCTGAAGGACATTCCACCACGAAGCCCCCATACTTTGATGGGACGAACTACGCATACTGGAAAAACCACATGCAAGTTTTTCTGAGGGTGAAAGACTATGAAATTTGGAAGGTGGTCAGTAAAGGACCATTTGAGCTGCATCCTAATGAAAATATATGTACAAGAGAGGAGATCAGGAAATCTACTCTCAACTGGAGCGCCATCAATGCCATACAATGTGCTCTACATCCCACTGAATTTGTAAGAGTCTCTTCGTGTGCCACAGTGAAAGAGATGTGGGATAAGCTGGATGTCATCTATGAGGGAACCTCTCAGGTGAGGGAGACCAAGGTTAATTTACTAATTTCAGAGTATGAAGCCTTCAGGATGAAGCCCAGCGAGACCATCACCGAGATGTATGCTCGTCTTACCCTCATAACCAATGGTCTCAAAAATCTGGGGAAAAACTACTCTGACTATGAAATCGTGAGGAAGATATTGCGATCCCTGACTCCAGTATGGCATACAAAAGTGACAGTTATTGAGGAGTCAAGGGATCTTCCGAATACCAAAGTGTACGAGCTAATAGGCTCATAGATAACCTATGAAATGAATTTGCCAAAGACAGAGGAGCTTGAGAAAACGAGGCAACCTATTGCTCTGAAGGCAAGCGCGTGTCATTCCAGTCGATCCAGCCACAATGGATTGTCCAGTTATCAGAGCCTCTCTGGATCAGAAATTGAAGGAGATCAAATATCGATGCGGACCAGAGAGTTCAGAAGGTTTCTTAGAAAAGAAGGAAGAAATTTCAGCCGAAGACAATATGGCGGGAGAAGATACAACAGGTACAAATCTAACTCTGCCAAGAAGATAGACACTAATGTTTGTTACCACTGCAGGAAGGCCGGTCATATGAAGGCTGATTGTCGAGGGCTCCAGAAGCCGAAAGAAAAGGCCAAGAAAAGGGCTCCCAAAGGAAAAGCAATGGTGAGCACATGGAGCGACGAGGACGAGGGCACTTTCAGCAGCACATCAGAAAGTGAAGATGAAGAAAAGCCCATCTGTCTGATGGCCAGAAATGATGAAAAAGAAGTGGAAGAATCGGACGAGGTATCATCTCCTTTTGAGCATTATACTATTTCAGATTGGGACGATGCTTACGAAGAATTGCTAGATAAGGTAGATGGTATCAGAAAAGAGAACATACAATTGAATAAGAAAGTAAATTCTCTTATGAATGACAAAACTATGTCTGATAAACTTGCATGCTTGCAATCTAAAAATGACATGTTAAAAAATTCATGTGCTGAAGTTGATAATGTTAAGCATGCATTAATAGACTCTAGAAGAGAAAATGATAATCTGAAAAATGTGATTGACGAATTAAAATTGAAATTACAGAATTATGAAAATGAAATGAAACTTGTGAATGAGAAATATGAAGTTGTTCTAGGTGTTAACCATGAACTAAAAAATTCAATTGATCACCTAGAAAAAGAGAATGAAGATAAAAAGAAAATTATCAAAAACATGACCCAAGGATCTGATAATTTGAATGCACTCTTAGGGTCAAAAGTGAATTTCAGAAGAGAAGGCCTCGGGTATAACTCCGCAGCTAAAGGGAGCTTTGCTTTGAAAACAATTTCATTCGTTGCTGAGAAGGAAAAGGGGTCCCTCATCAAAATGAGCAATGTGAAATCTGCTGTTAAAGTTGTTGAGTCCAAATTGCCCAGTGCTAAGGACAAGGGCAGGCAGAAAATGGGTGAGTCTAGCCATGATAGTACACACTGCCTTTCCTCCCAGGGTAGAGTTCAGATGAAGGGTCAACCTTCGCGCACACCAAAACCCCAGGCTAGGGTTAACAAGTCACCACCAACAGTTCAGAGGAAGACTCAACCCACACCCATGAAGAAGTCAAGCGAGTCTAGGGTGCAAGGTAGAAACACTTATGCCAGAAGCCAATCGAGCCACTTCCACCAGCCCAGAGTCCAGACACACCATCATGTGGAGCCTCAACAATTCTATAGGTTTGAATGGAGTAGAGCTCAAGGGAGGTCTAGATATCAGTCATGTACCACACAGACATACAGACCTCAGGCTAAAAACTGGGTTGGGCCATCTAGAATATGGGCTTCTAGGAAACAAACCATTTATAGTCAGCCAAGGACCAACGTTGGCCTCTATTTCCTGAATGCTCATTGGCCTACGCACTGGCACAAAAACAATCAGAATGCAAGGAAAAATGGTGACAGGAAAAATAACAAGTCAAGAAAAATTCAGCTTGCTAATGCTGAGAAGAAGAGAAACAATAGAAGAAATGTCAAAAAACCCACCAATCAACCAGCGCTCAAACAAGCATGGATCCCAAAAATTTTACTATCATGTATGAATTATTCTTTTTCTGCTTCGGAGCCCAAACAGTTTTGGGTTCAAAAATTTTCTCCGTGACTATGATTGCAGGTATGCTTGGCAGCCAAGCACAACATGTGGTATCTGGATAGTGGCTGCTCCAGGCATATGACGGGGGACAAGGATAAATTTTGCTTGCTGACAGAGAAGAATGGAGGCCTTGTCACCTTCGGAGGAAACACTAAGGGTAAAATCATCGGATCAGGTAAAGTAGGTAAGTGCACTACCTGTTGTATTGATGAAGTCTTGCTGGTGGATGGATTAGCATATAATCTTCTAAGTATCAGCCAGCTATGTGATAAAGGGCACAAGGTAGTATTTGATGCACTTAGCTGTAAACGTTTTGAACCTGACTCTGATGTGGTTAAATTCTCTGGAAAAAGAATCAATAATATTTACATGGTAAATCTAGAAGATATTGCACACTCTAACCTATGTCTCACTGCTAATAAAGAAGACTTAGCCTTTATGTGGCATCGTAGGTTAGGCCATGCTAGTTACACTGTTCTGCACAAATTGAATAAACACAGCATGGTTAGAGGACTCCCTGAAATTTCTTTCAAGAAGGATAATAAGGTGTGTGGTGCTTGTGCACAGTCCAAGCAGACTAGAAAGTCATTTAAATCAAGAACTGAAAACATGTCCCTTAAACCTTATGAGCTGATACATATGGATTTATTTGGACCCACACGATCAGTCATCTTGTCAGGGAGGAGATATGGATATGTCCTAGTTGATGACTTCTCTAGATATACTTGGGTCTTCTTCATCACTCACAAGAATGATGCTTTTACTGAATTTCAGGAGTTCTATTTAAATATCAAACAGAAAAATGAACACTTGATCAAAAATATTCTATCTGATCATGGAGGTGAGTTTGAAAACTCACAATTTGAAAACTTATGTAGGGAAATTAGAATTACCCATCTGTTCTCCTCCCCAAGAACACCTGAGCAAAATGGAATAGTAGAGAGGAGGAACCAGACACTTGTGGAGATGGCCCGTACATTGCTTGTTGAAGGTGGCTTACCAAGAAAATTTTGGGCAGAGACAGTTAATACTGCATGCCATGTAATCAACAGAGCCATGGTAAGGTCTTTCACTTAGAAAACTCCTTATGAGATTCTGAAAGGTAAGAAGCCTTCAATTGCTTATTTCAAGGTCTTTGGCTGTAAATGTTTCATTCATGTTAATGATAAAAAAGATCTTGATAAATTTGAACCTAAAAGTGATCCAGGAATCTTTCTTGGGTATTCTGAATACACTAGAGCATATAGAGTGTACAACCTTAATTCTAAAACTGTTGACGAATCTCCACATGTTGTCTTTGATGAGTCCCTAAGTAACTTTGAAGTTGGTCAATGCAGAAAAGAAGATGACGAAGAAATTCTTAAGAAAGAAAAACTTGAAGACCAATCAGAGCAAGAAGAAGAAGCTGAAGAAGTCAATGCGGAGGAGCCTGCTGTTCAGGGGGAGGTAAATGAAGGTCAATGTAACCAAGTTATCAATGTCAGATTCTTAAGAGACCATCCTATTGAAAATATCATTGGTGACTTGCATGAACCTCCTAGGACTAGAGGCTTCCTTAGAGCTCAAAATGAATTAAATGCATATGCATTGGTTTCTAATGTTGAACCCAAAACCATTGACAGTGCTCTCAAAGATGCGCATTGGATCAATGCCATGCACGAAGAGCTTAATTAGTTTGACAGGAACAAGGTGTGGCACCTAGTTCCACCTCCTGTTCATGGAAATGTCATTGGGACAAAATGGGTCTTTAGAAATAAAACTGATGAGCTAGGTAATGTTGTCAAAAATAAGGCCAGACTTGTTGCTCAGGGGTACAACCAGGAATTCAGAATTGACTTTGAAGAATCATTTGCCCCTGTAGCCAGGTTAGAAGCTATTAGAATTTTGTTAGCTTATGCATGCTCCTTTGGAATAACTCTCCAACAGATGGATGTAAAATCTGCTTTTCTCAATGGGGAAATTAAGGAGGATGTCTATGTCCATCAACCTCCTGTCTTTGAATGCTCAGATTTCCCTTCTTATGTATATAAGTTGAATAAAGTTCTCTATGACTTGAAGCAAGCTCCTAGAGCTTGGTATGACAGACTAAGCAGATTCCTTATTGAAAAGAAGTTCACAAGAGGTGAAGTTGATCAAACGTTGTTTACCAAGGTACGTCATCCTGATATCATCATTGTCCAAATTTATGTGGATGACATTGTGTTTGGTTCAACCAACCCTGAATTATGTAAGAAATTTTTTAAACTTATGACACAAGAATTTGAGATGAGCTCAATGGGTGAACTAAAATTATTTCTTGGACTGCAGGTGACTCAAAATAAAGAAGGAACATTTATCACTCACTCCAAATATATAAGGAACCTCCTGAAGAAATACAAATTCGACAACCTCGAGGACATTACGGCTCCAATGAGTACTTTAACAAGCCTTGATGAAGATACCAAAGGTAACTCTGTGGATCAAAAGCTGTACAGAGGTATGATCGGATCTCTCTTGTATCTCACTGCATCTAGGCCTGACATTCAATTTGTAGTGTGTTTATGTGCTAGATTTTAGGCTAGTCCTAAGGAATCACACTTTAGTGCAGTGAAAAGGATCTTTAGGTATCTAATAGGCACCCAAGAACTAGGCTTATGGTATCCTGCTAAATGTGAGCTAGAGCTTCTAGCCTACACTGATGCAGACTATGCTGGGTGTCGGGTAGATAGGAAGAGCACTAGTGGTTACTGTCAATTCCTAGGTGGTTGTCTAGTATCCTGGGCTTCAAAAAAGCAACACACTGTGGCACTTTCCACTGCTGAAGCAAAATATGTTGCTGCAGGGAACTGTGCTGCCCAGATACTATGGATTAAACACCAGCTATCAGATTATCAGATAAATCTGAGATGCATTCCACTTCTTTGTGACAACACCAGTGCAATCTGTCTCACTAAAAATCATGTTCACCACTCTAGGACTAAGCATATTAAAATTAAATACCATTTTCTTAGAGATGTAGTGAGCAAGAATGAAATTGAATTGATATTTGTTGAAACTGAAAAATAAATCACTGATATCTTTACAAAACCCCTTAGAAATGAAAGATTTAAATATTTAAGACGAGAATTAGGGCTGTGTAAATTTCAGCACGAGATTGATGAATAAATTCACTCTTGAGCTGTATGAGGTAATTATGTCAGCCTATTCCTTAAGCAGTTGAATAAAGAAGATCCTTGTGTAAAGGTGGAAACTCGAGGGAGTCTCCGGCGGTGGGTCTCCAGTGAGTGTACGAGTTTGGAGGTTGCGGGCTATCCCTCCCCGCCGGTGGCGGTGGAGGGGAAGTAGTTTCGTGGTGTGCTGAGGGATCGTGGTGGACTGAGGCTGTTGAGGGGTTGCTGTGGAAGATCTGGGCTTGGGTTTGGTGTGTCTTCTTGGCGATTTCGGATTCTCTTTCTTCTAGCTGATGATAGTTGAGGGGGAGCAGCTGACTTCTGGTGTTGTCGTAGTGGGGAACTCATCTGGGGGGAGCATCGGGGATTCTCCGATCGCTTTGTTGGACGGGGAAGTAGACGGGTTCCCTGAAATCAATAAAGGGGTGAATGGAGGGACTTCTCTGAGGTTTCCTGGGACGGTATGTGTGGGTAAGTCTTCAAGGAGCTTTGCTACTCCGGGGCAGCTTCTGAGGAATAGCTCTGCGGCAAGTGGTTCCCTGGTGAAGACTTTTGCGCAAACACTTCTCGAGGGCAGATCAAAGGTTGAGTCTGGAAAACCGGTGAAACCGCCAGCATTCAGAGATGGGGAACCTGCGGCTTATTTCACAACAGAGGATATTGCTGACTCGTGTGAGCCTCTTACTCATGCTATAATTGCCAAATGTTCATATGGGCGCCCCACCATTATTGAGGTAAAATCGCACATTGTACAAACATTGCATTTAGAAGGGATTCCAATTATTAGCAGATTAGATCCGCGTCACCTTTTGATTCGTTTGAACTCTGAGGAAGATTTCCTCAAGCTCCTGTTACAGCAGAATATCATTATCAAAGGATTCTTATTTCGGTTTTTCAAATGGCAAATCGATTTTGATTTTAAAGCTGACCCTCCAGTCATCCCTGCCTGGATTTCATTTCCTGGTCTCCCTGCCAACTTCTATAGGGAAGACATGTTGAAAACAATAGCCGGAAATATAGGACCTGTGCTTCGTATACATGACAATACCCTGGCGATGGCCAATACAGCGGAAGCTACTGTCTGTGTGGAGTTAAACCTAGCAAAGGTTAGAAGAGATAGAGTCTGGATTGGCATTGGTGGAAATGGTTACTGGCAAAAAGTTGATTACAGTCGGGTGCCTACGCTCTGTTCTTTTTGTCACAAAATTGGGCATGTGGAAGTAAATTGTAGGAAGAAGATGAATAAAATAGTTCCCAGAAAGAATGATCTTGGTATTGCTGGTCAGAAACAAGGGAAGCAAGAATTTAGGCCTAAGAAAGTATATATTGATAATGTGGTGTTGAATGAGAACAAATTTGAAATTCTTAATTCACTTGGTGATGAGATGACTAATGAGTCTGACTTGTTAATGGATCCCTTGGCTGATGCTGTTATTTCTAATCCTGCTGAAGTGGATACTTCTAGTTTGTCTTCTCAGAGTAATGAGAAGTCTGTCACTCATGATAGTGGATTCCTTCCCAGTATTCAGGAAGAATCAGTTTCAGAGGGTCCAGCAGAGCAGTTGTTTTCCAATGCAGAAGGCTTGGGCAACATTTCCTCCCCTGAAGAAGCAAAGTCAGTACTCAAAAGGAGAAATGTGGGAGCTATCTCTTCTATCTCCCTTGCAGAAAATTCTAAGATGTTGTGTAATGTTGGCAACATACCTAAAAATCATCCCAAGGCTGCTCCTCCTTCCATGTTTCCTGGAGATTTGTTGAGCGATGTCAGACTCACTAGAGCTAAAGCCAAAGTGATGGCTGGTGAACATGTTATTGTTGATTCTAATGATTAGTCCCTTTCTTACCTGGAATATTAGAGGCATTGGTAACCCTGCCTCTGTAAGGCATCTTGCTCAATTGATCAGGTCTAATGGTCTTAAAATGGTGGCTATTTCTGAACCTAGTGTTAATTTCTGTTCAGCTCTGGTAATTGCTCATAAAATTGGATTGCACAGTGTTCTTGGAAATGAGGGTGAGAATTCCAAAATCTGGTTATTTCATGACTCAAGTCTGGACATTCAACAGATTCAAATGCATGGTCAGTTCATGACAGTTGGTTTGATTGAGAATAATTGTATTAGCATGCTTTTCACTTTTGTGTATGCTTCCTGCAATTACATTACCAGGAGAATCCTTTTTGATGCTCTCATTTCTTTTGGAGAAGGAGTTTCCACTCCTTGGATCATTAGTGGGGATTTTAACTGTGTATCTTCCCCGGATGAAAAATTTGGGGGAAGACCTCCATCTATGACTTCCTTGATTGATTTTCATAGCTTTCAGTCAGCTACTGGCCTTATTGATGCAGGTTACTCTGGGTCTGCCTATACCTGGTCTAATAATCAGCTAGGTTCTTCTAATGTTAGAGCTAGATTGGACAGAGTTTTTTACAACTCTTTATGGTTGGATAAAGGACTGAATATGGATGTCAAACACCTAGTGAGGGGGCCCTCTGACCATGCTCCACTGATGATCTCTATGACCAACATTCTGTCTAAACCTGGTAGGTTTATCTACCAGACCATGTGGCACTCCCATAAGGACTTCTTGGATTTTGTTAGAGCCCGGTGGGAAGAAGTTGACAGTATTTTCGCCAATCCACTTCTTTTGTTGCAGCACAAACTGAAAGTTTTGAAAGGTCATCTTAGGACTTGGAACAAAGTTATTTTTGGAGATATTCACAAAGCTAAGGAAAAGGCTGCTCTAAATCTTGAAAAGGCACAGGCCAATTTTGATCAAGACCCTTCTGAAACTCACAGATCTGATATGAATTTAGCTCATGCCATGCTGAAGCAAGCACTGGCCAGGGAAGAAATGTTTTGGTTTCAGAAATCTAGGGTCCAATGGTTGAAGCTTGGTGACAGAAATACTCAATTCTTTCATAATTATACCAAGATTAGACAGCAAAGGAATTATATTCAAAGGTTGAAAATTGGGGATGATTGGGTAGAAGACCAAGAAATTTTGGCTCAAGGGGCAGTGTCCCACTATCACAAATTATTATCAACTGAGACTCACAATTTTGACCTTAACTTGATGTCAGCTATCCCTCATCTGATCACTGAAGATTTGAACACTTCCCTTTGTCTTATTCCTTCCGGAGAAGAGATCAAGCATACTGTATTTTCTTTATCTGGCAACAGCTCACCTGGTCCCGATGGTTTTACAGGGAATTTCTACACACACTGTTGGGATATTGTCAGCAAAGATGTTACCAATGCTGTGCAGGGTTTTTTCCAAGGTTGGGGCATCCCTCAAGGCCTTTCCTCTACTATTATCTGCATGATCCCTAAAGTAAAAAATCCATCTTGCTATGCTGAGTTTAGACCTATAAGTTTGTGCAACTTCTCTTTCAAGATTATCACTAAGATAATAAGTGACAGACTCCAGCCTGTTTTGCCTAGTATTATATCTCCTGAGCAGAGTGGATTTATTAAAGGCAGATTAATATCAGACAATTTCCTTTTAGCTAGGGAGCTGTTCATGGAGCTGGATAGGCCTGTGAGAGGGCATAACTTATTGATTAAGCTAGATATGGCCAAGGCATATGATAGAATAGAGTGGGACTTCCTTTTGCTTGCTATGAAAAGATTTGGTTTTGCCTATAGGTTCACTTCTCTGATTGCTCAAACCTTGATGAACTGTTGGTTTTCTGTTTCCTTCAATGGGCAGTTAAAGGGTTATTTTCAATCCTCAAGGGGTGTGAGGCAGGGTGATCCGTTGGCTCCCACTTTATTCATTATTGCAGAAGAAGTGCTGAGTAGGGGTCTTTCTAGGCTCTTTCAGTCTAGCAAGTGTAAATACTTTCATCTTCCTCGTGGACTCCCACTGCATTCTCATATTGTATATGCTGATGACACTATTATTTTTGTGAATGGATGTAAGAAGTCTGTCCAACACTTGCTGAATTTTCTAAGATCTTATGAATGCTCTTCTGGCCAGTTAATAAATACCTCCAAAAGTTGTTTTATTACCTCTCAGAAGATGCCCCCGGGCGCTGTCAGCAGAATTAAATCCCAGACTGGCTATATGCACAAGAGATCCACAATTACTTATCTGGGGATTCCCCTCTTCAAGGGCAGAAAGAAAGTCATTCACTTTAAATATCTTATTGACAAGTTGCAAGGCAGGCTTGATGGTTGGCAATCAAAATGCTTATCTCAAGCTGGTCGATTGACTTTGATTAAATCTGTTCTCTCTTCATTGTCTATTTATTCTGCTAGTGCCATTTCCATTCCTACTTCTATTCAGAGGCAGATTGACAGGATTCTCTCTAATTTTTTCTGGCAAGGAATGGAATCCACTCACAAAAAACATTGGATCTCATGGGACAGAGTTTGCTGCCCTGTGGAGCAAGGTGGTCTTGGCGTCCGCAGTATGATTGACATTCAGACTTGTTTTCATGTCAAGCTAATATGGCTGGCTACTTACAGTGATTCATTATGGGCCAGGTTCGTTAAATCTAGATATCTGAAAGGTATGCATCTGTCCGACTGTAAAACCTTTTTTCCTGCTGGTATTAGAAGGAATGAATTTATCAGAGCTAGGGATCTTTTAATGTCTGGACTCCGAATGACTGTTAAAGATGGCAACAGCACATTGTTCTTCAAGGATAAATGGTTTTCTAATCATTTAGTGGCCACTGATATTCCTTTATCTGAATTTCATAATTGCACTGTCAGGGATGTTTTGTTGAATGAAACTCACCTAGCATGGAGTTATGTGACTGATCAGCAAACTGTCCCAGTTATTAAATCCTTTACATTGACTGAGGGAGCAGATATCCCTGTGTGGATATTCACTGATTCAGGTGTGCTCACAGTTAAGTCTCTTTATAGGCTGTTGAAACAGCAGGTTCATCCGAACTCTTCTAACTGCAGGGCTAAAACTTTACACAGTCATATTCCTCCCAGGGCAGGTTTATTCAGTTGGAAATTGATTAACAGAGCTGTTCCAATTGATTGTAGATTACAAAATATGGGTATTCATATTGCTTCACGTTGCTCTTGTTGTCAGGGCAACAGAGATCTTGAAGATTTTGATCATTTGTTTCTAACTGGGGAAGTGGCTGTGGCATTATGGTCTGCTGTGAATCCTTTATTAACAGTCTACAGGTATACTTCTGGGGGTTTCCTAAATTGGTTTAGATGGTTTCTTCTGGAAGCTAACCTCTCCACTGCTGAAAGCTTTATTTCATTAATTACCTTAGTCCTTACTCTGTGGGAAATCTGGAAGGCTCGGTGCTCTTTCAGGTATGAAGGCAGTAAACCCAAGATTGTCAAATCTGTCACAGACATCTTATACAATATCAGAATTGCTGTTCAGAACATTAAGTTCAGATTGCCACCAAATTCAGCATTTCTCACTATCTTGCAATCTTACAATATCCGGGTTAATTCTAAACATATAGTCTTCAAATTAGTTCGATGGATACCTCCTTTAACTGACTGCTCCATTAATATAGATGGATGTCTCAAACCTGATTCCGGATTATCTGGTGGAGGGGGTTGTATTAGAAACTCTTGTGGTGATATTATACTGGGGTTTTCCTTTTTCTATGGTCATGGTAACATTATTCAAGCAGAAGGCAGGGCCATGGTGGATGCATTGAGATTAGCACATTCATTGTCCATCTCCATTTCTGTTATATACTCTGACTCATCTTTACTTGTTGATATGATTGTTAGAAAGAAACCTCCCCCTTGGGTGCTTCATCATTGGTGGGCTGAAATTCAAGACCTTTTGTCTTCCTTGGGATGCTCCATCTCACATGTGTATAGAGAAGCCAACCAAGTTGCTGATACCTTGGCTGAGCATGCTGTTTTTCAAAGGCAGAATGAGGTGTTTTACACTCGGCATGAGTTACCTACACGTGCTAAAGCTTATGCGTTGGCGGATGCTGCAGCCCTTCCTAACATTCGAAGAATTTTTGTCTAGTTCATATGTCTTTGTTTTTCCCAAGAAAATTTCTGATGTATAGCCATGTGTCTACCTTTTTGCTGGCCCGTTGCCACTTTTTGTTAGGCTTTGGCCCTCTTCTTGTACTTGGTTTCATATATCAATAAAAGCAGCACTTAGTGTTCTTTAGGTGGAGTGGGTCCATTCTCTTCCTCTGGAAGGGGGTGCACTCTCCCTATTAACACTAGGTGACTCGTATTTTACAAAAAAAAAAAAAAGATCCTTGTGTAATCGATTAATTGATGTCTTGCACAGATTGTTTGATGGTTGTGTAAAAATTGCACAGAGTCTTGATACAAGTACTGCATCTAGTCTATGCCATGTATGATCTCTCTGGTCATTGCATACTACGCATGAAGCATAAGTCACACGTAGCAACATGTAGGTTGGTGCATATTGCATTCCAGCCACATGTAAGTCGGTGCATCTATTATCCAAACTGCATGATAAGATCGATGCACATTGCATTGCTCATGAAGGATAAGGTCGGTGCAAAATTTGCCTGTTGCATATCTTAGATAATGCATATTGATGTCAGGAGGAGGATTGCAACATCAGAACTAAGTTCAACCCCTTCTCTCACTGCTCCTTAATGTCCACTCCTTTTCTCAGAATGGATAACAGTCTAGTAATTGGTTCATTATCGTGAGCTGTAATTATTAAAACTCTTCCGCTATAAGAATCACATGTGCTCATTGAATGAACCGAAGGTTTAGCTTTAATAGGTTGTAAAGTTCAAAAGACTGTCTTCTGAAAATAAGGTGATAGAAAATACTTATAGCTCTTAACCTCTATCTCATGATTATAATAGAGCAGGTCTTCATAGTATCTGAACATGACAGATTTATTGATGGTTAAGGTTTGAAAACTAAAAATTTTGTATTGTTCTTAAACATGTCACTCCAAAAATTATAAGGGCAACAAAAATTAAGATCATCAAAGAAAAAGAAATGAACAAAGTGGCAGAGCAATGAATGAGTTACACTGAGAAACTGAGATCTCCATCAAAGAAATGGAGAGTACCTTAAGTCATGAAGTGACTCAGGTTAACTCTGTTCATTTGGTTGAATCTACAAGGGAGGTTTCACTGAGTAACTAGGGGTACTGGCCTCTGATCAAGGTATACCCTTAACATCAAGGGTGCAAACTATCCCTTTAGCTTTTGATCAGAAATAGATATAGTAATTTATGCTTAGTAACTGGGGGTATTAGCCTCTAATCAAGGTATACACCTAATGTCAACGGCATAAATGATACTTGTCTGTTCAATAAGTTCAATTTTCAGAAGTTAGTGAATGAAAATTGTTGTAACTCTTAGAAAACAAATGTCATTGAGTGTCAATTGTTTAACCTCAATACAAATTCAGGTGACTTTCCTTGCTCTTCACTTTCTCTGAAGTAACTAGGGTATTGTCTCGACCTAGACTTTTATGGTTATGTGACTCAGGTTCATTGCTATAAATGGAGTATATAACCGTATTTCAGAAAGTTAGTGAATTCTTGTTACCTTCTATAACTGTTAAACCTGACTGAAATCAATCAAGCCCATTGCTCGATTCATATAATTTAAGGGTTGCGCCACAATTTGCTCACATTCTGAACTGTTACATAGAACGTTGTTCCTCTCTTTCCTCCTTATTTGCTGATGGCAAAGGGGGAGAATGTGTGTTTGCATTAAGATTCCTCAGGAGGAGAGTCTATGCTCAAGGGGTAGGAGTCTCAATCAGTGCATAAGTCTGTACATACATAACCTGTGTAGTTGCATGCATGACATTTGATTATATCATCTCATGGTATTTATTCATTGTGTTGCCATCATCAAAAAGTGGGAGATTGTTGTGCCCCTTGTGCCTTGATGATGTTGTGTAATTTCGATGATAGCAAACATTATGAGTCATCATGTTAAGTCATCATATTCGATTCAATGTCTGATGAATGATTTGATTGAATGATGTCTGAATGAATGTCATTTGTACTCTTAAGTCTGTGCAGTTTAAACCCTGCACGCTACCTAAGCTGATGCTAGTATGTTCAGGTTCATGCATCATTTGTATAGTCGATGCATTCCTAGTCATTGTGCATCTCAAGGTCAGTGCAAGGTCAATTGTCTAAGGCTAAGGCTCGTGCATATCTCAGTTCGGCTATTCAACAAACTTAGTGCATGGTATTGTTTATGTGGATAGTGGTCTGAGGGTCTTATTTCTGCACGATGCCTTGCAATTGATAGTCAGTGCAATGTCATGTTTCAGCACGGTCAGTGCAATCTTTGATCCTAGTATTGAAATGAGTCGGTGCAATACTTGCATATGCATACGTGAGTTTGTGCACTTCATTTTCCATGCACATAGCCTTGAAGTGTGTTAGGTCGGTGCAAACGCCCTCGTATGTTAGGTGCATCGGTGCAACCCTTGGTACTGTACGCTGATTAAGTCATGCATATGTGCATATCTTCTCTGTGCTTTCTTTGCATTCGGTCAGTGCACTGCTCTTCTCACACGTTAGTCGGTGCATCTACCTTTGAAGAGATGATTGAGTCTGAGCATGTGTATGTGACCACCACAATTGAGTCTGTGCATCAAAACCTTTCCTATGTGCAATCTCCTCTCTTTATATCGCATAATTATCTGAATATGATCCATATCTGATGCCCTGACAGGTACCTTTTTGTAAAGACTAACAAGGGCATGAGATCCAAGATTGAAGAAAGTGCCAGGATTGTGACACGTGGAAAGCCACGATGCTGTGATGCTGACACGTGACCTAGATAATTGGGCGGGAATCGTGATGACCACACGCCCTATCCTTTTATTGCTCTATAAATAAGAAGTTTCTTCCTCAGGAGCAGGGTGATCGTAATTGCGAACATACTTCGAAAGAGCAGAAGCAGAGAGAGCTTGCATGATCCAGAGAAAAGAGAAGAGAAGGAAAGAGTCAAGAGAGAAGTGTTTGAAAGAATACTGAAAGTGTTTGTTCTTCAGTCTCCTGGTTCAGAACCGGAGCTGAAATTGCTTAGTGTTGAGCTACATTCCCCTTGTGGGTTCTTTCGTTTCTTTGCTTTATTTTTTCATTTTTGTTTTAGAAACGTGTTTCCAAGCTGTGTGTCAGCGGAGCAAGCTGTGAAGCTCAGCTATTTACAGAGGTGGATTCCTCTGGTCGGGTAAAGCTGTAAGTCCCCAGCGGTTTGCAGAGGAGGATTCCTCTGGACGGCATAAGCTGTAATGCCCAGCTGTCTGTAGGGTTTTGACCCCAAAGCTGTGGATCAGCGAAGCTGTGTATCAGCAGTGGAAGCCACATTCCGATTTGGAGTGTGGGGTGGACGTAGATCTCGGGTTTGAGATCGAACCACCTTTAAAATCTCTGACTTCTGTGCGATTGCTTTGTAGACTGTATGCATCCAGGTCATTTCTTCGATCAGTAGTAGATGAATGTTTAGGACCGTCTTGAGTCAGATCTGTTGGGTCGGCATTCATCGATAGTATTGTTCATTTGTCTATCGTCTGACAGCAGCTTGTTTTAATTCTGCACTTGGAGCTATTGTTATTAGTTTTAATTGGGTAGTTGATCTATTCACCCCCCTCTAGATCGTATACAGCATCCTATCACAATAGGCTCTATGTTCAAGCTCTACGGGCAAGTGGTAGGATTTTCCAAAAATGAGATGATATGGAGACATGCCAATGGGAGTTTTAAAGGCAGTTCTATAGGCCCAGAGTGCATCATCTAGTCTCTCGGACCAGTCTTTCCTATCTGGCCTAACTGTCTTATGCAAGATGTTCTTTATCTCTCTATTGGAAACCTCCACCTGACCATTGGTTTGGGGATGATAGGGGGTAGCGAGCTTATGAGTGATGCCATATTTGTGAAGCAAAGCTCGCAATTAGAAGTTCATGAAATGGGACCCCCCATCACTAATCATAGCCCTAGGACACCCAAATCTAGAAAAGATGTTCTTCTTCACAAATTTCATCACTACCCTGTGATCATTCGTCCTTGTGGCTACAGCTTCAATCCATTTTGAAACATAATCGACTGCCACCAAGATGTATTCATTCCCAAAGGACGGTGAAAATGGTCTCATGAAGTCTATACCCCAAACATCAAAGATTTCCACAACCAGAATGGGATTAAGCGGCATCATATCCCTTTTAGAATTATTGCCCACAGCTTGGCACCTCAAACATGTTTTGGAAAATTCATATGCATCCGTAAATAAAGCGGGCCAGTAAAATCCACTTTGCAAAACCTTAGCCGCAGTCTTCTTTCCAGAAACGTGTCCCATACAAGCTAGATTGTGGCAAAAATGTAAGACATATTATTGCTCCTCCTCGGGGACACATCTTCTTATGATTTGATCAGGACCCATATAGAACAGTTCTGGGTCCTCCCAAAAATAGTGTTTGACCTTTGCAAAGAAGCGATCCTTTTCCTGTTTAGTCCACCCTCTCGGGATCTATCCTACTACAAAATAGTTGACTATGTGAGCGTACCAGGGGGTTGAGGTGTGAGAGATAGATAACAGGTGTTCATCTGGAAAAGAATCAGACATGGGAGTACTTTCAGGTATCACTATTCTTGACAAATGATCAGCGGCAACATTCTCTAACCCCTTCTTGTCTTTGATTTCTAAATCAAATTCTTGCAATAATAGAATCCATTGAATCAGATAGGGTTTAGCATCTTTCTTGGTGAGCAGGTATTTCAGAGCAGCGTGATCAGAATACACAATAACTTTGGCCCCCAAAAGATATGATCGAAATTTCTCCGGTTAAAAACAACGGCCAGAAGTTCTTTCTCTGTGGTAGTATAATTCAATTGAGCATCTGCGAGGGTACGACTCGCATAATAGATCACCACAGGTTTCTTATCAATTCTCTGGCCTAGGACAGCTCCTATGGCATAGTCAGAGGCATCGCACATGATTTCCAATGGGAGCGACCAATCAATAGACTGCAGGATTGGGGCTTGAGTGAGGTCCACTTTAAGAGAATGGAAAGCCTCGAGACAAGACTCGTCTAGCTGGAATGGAGTGTCCTTGGCTAGGAGCTTAGTGAGCGGTCGAGTAATGGTAGAGAAGTTCTGAATGAATCTTCTATAAAAACCCGAATGGCCAAGAAAGGAGCGGATTTGCTTGACAGATGAAATGGGAGGAAGATTGAAACTCAGATCAACCTTAGCCTTGTCTACCTCTATTCCCCTCTCGGAAATAACATGGCCTAACACAATGCCTTCTCTTACCATAAAGTGCCTTTTCTCCCAGCTAAGCACCAAATTAGATTCAATGCATCGTGCCAACGCTTTCTACAAATTCTTCAAGCAGCAATCAAATGAGTCTCCGAAATTTAAGAAATCATCCATGAAAATCTCCAAAATTTTTCCCACCATTTCAGAAAAGATTGCCATCATACATCGCTGAAAGGTGGCAGGGGCATTACAAAGCCCAAACGGCATTCTTCTAAATGCAAACGTGTCATATGGACACGTGAATGTAGTCTTTTCCTGATCTTCTGGGTAGACAACAACTTGATTGTACCCGGAGTATCCATCCAAAAAGCAAAAATATCTTTGCCCAGCCAATTTCTCCAAAATCTGATCCAAAAACGGGAGAGAGAAATGATCCTTCTTTGTCATGGAGTTCAATTTTCTGTAATCAAGACAGACTCTCCACCCCGTTTATAGTCTCATGGGCACCTCTTCTCCCTCCTCATTTTGAATCACGGTCAGCCCGGATTTCTTTGGAACAATGGTGAGGACACACGGCGCTATCCTCGACGGAGCACCCGGCACACCGCTACCTCCTTGTGGCTCGGCGACGGCGGCACCTTCTAGTTATCTTTTCATCATGTTTAGGCCATGTTGGGCCTCAGTCTGGACTTGCTCAGGCCTTGTGGGCCTTGTCTTTTGGTCCCTGTGTGGACATCTTCTTGTTTGGGCACTTATTGGGCCATATAGTGGCCAGTTGGGTTGCTTTGTGGGGTAATGGATCTTGTTACTGGGTCAGGGGCTTATTGGGGCTTGAAGCCCACTTAAAAGAAGCCCATTAGGGTTTAGGGGGCGGCCCCCCCTCCCCATCTAGAGGAGGAGGAGGCAGCCGCCCACCCCTTCCTAGTTCTACTAGGGAAGGTGGGGGGCGCTCCCCTCTCCCTTCCCCTTTTCCCCTCTCCTCCTTTCCCCAACTCCATCCCTTCCTTCTCCCACATAGATTCCTTTCTTATTTTTCTAAGCTTGCTGAAATATGGGCCGCCTTTCTTTCCTTGGAGCTGGGCGCACCCCTCCCCTTCTAGTTAGATTAGGGTTTTCCCATCCCCTATAAGTAGTTCTCACCTTGTACCGATTACAGTTTACACATGAATTTGAATACAAGTGGAGTATTGTGCAAAAGCTTTTTGCGCCCCTCTCTCTCTCTCTTTCTGCTCCTGCGACGGGAGAACGGCGAGGTGTGACGCCTCAGCCCTCGGTGGACTCCGGGGTTCCCTCTTATCCTCGTCTTCTTCCTCGACGGTTCGTGTTCGTGATTCCAGATTTCTGCCCCGACTTGTAGCAGAGCTCGCGCCCCCTTCTTGGACGAGTTTTGCCACGACCTATTTTCCTGGAGATACGTCTGCGGATCAGCTTCGCGTCGGCGCCCGTTTTGCATCAATCGGAGATCGGCACCGCCCGTACCGATTTTCTCCGCCGACCTGCGCCAGCACCACTTTCTCTGCTCGCCCAGCGGGGAGGCCCTGATTGCGAATTTTCCCCAGGCCTCTACGCTGCGTCTTTTGCCCTGGTTTCTTCAGGGTTCGTAGATCTCCGAGTCAACTTTCCAACGCAGCCGACGGCGTCGCGTTTCGACATCGTCACCGTCCGTGGCGGTCGATCTCGTGGGGTTGCGCCAGCGTGTCTGCCCAGTCCGCCCAGCGAACCAGCCCCGACTTTCAGCGACTCCTGCGGCTCGCACCGGCGTCGTCTGCCAGCGCCATTTGGCCGAGGGCGATCTCTGCCAGTCAGTTTTCACCCCCAACCGGCCCGGACTTGTTCGGGCACCAGAAGGCCGATTTCCAGATTTTACCGTCGGCGTACGCAGTTCTGCGCCCACAGAACCTGATCTGACTTTCAGCAGCGGCCACGGTCACCACCGGCGGATCCAGTGCGCCCCCTTTGGCCGGAGCGTTCCTCCAACAGTCAGCGACGCGTCCTCTCTGACGGTGCCTCAAACGGGCGTCGTATCAGCCCGTGAGACCCCCCCTCCGCCCAGGCGCGCGCGACACCGGTTTCTGCAGCGTTGCACCCGAACCTCCTCGTGGCCGACCCGTCACCGAGTGCGGCCCGTCAACCCGTGTCCGGCAGCCCCGAACGTATTGGTTGTAGCCTTTTACCTCCCTGCGAGGAGTGGGCCGTTATTGGGTTGTATTTTATTGACCTCTGGTGTATCGGGGTTGTTGGTTCACGGCCGGGGTTCCTTCCCCACGCCTAGGCGTGGAGGTACGCGCTCCGACTCCCCTCCTTTTGCTTGCTCTTTTAGTATGTGATCGATTATGCCGCTTGAGAGAGGGTAGGCGCCTAGCCACTTATTGCCATCACCGCGGATCGTGAGTGAGAGCATCCATCCCTAGCACTAGTCGAGCACCGAGCTAGGACTCGACTCCCCTTGTCTTTGGAGGTCGACTATACGCCTAGACACGTGCGCTTCCCTCCTTGGGACGGCCGAGGTCGGAGTTTCTGTTGAGAGACGTCCCTCATTCTGTGGGATATCACGGTGGTCAGCCACTTGGCGACCCTTGAGCGTGCTACTGCCGGCCTCAGTTAGAGTCTTTTGTGAGTCTTAGTCCGTGTCGGTCCCCGTCCCGCGTCAAATTTGGTATCAGAGCCAAGGTTACCAACTTGTCCTTACAGGTTGGGTCTTAGGGTCGTGTCTAGGTTTTGGACGTGTCTTGTTTGAGTCTTGCATCTCATTGCATTCGTGTCCCTCTAGGTCTTAGGGTGTCAGCCTACCCTTCCCTTAGTCTCCTTTGCATGCCCACTCGGGGTGGTTCGGATTACCATCGCCCGGACGCCATGGGTGACCAACACCCACCTCAGGGACGCCCATCTCTAGAGGATCTGATTACCCAACTTATGACCCGTATGGACAGGTCCGACCAGTCCATCAAGGAGTTGACTGAGCATCTAGATGGCCGTCTGAAGATCATTGAGGATCGTGCCAGAGTGTCTGACTTAACCATCCAGGGCCTTGTTGGACGGATTGGGAGAGTTGATGAAGTGCCCCACCAGGACCCTCCTAGAGCCGATCGAGCCCCTCCAGTTGCTGCCGCTCAAGCCCCTCGGGCTCAGGAGCGACGTCCCCGAGCCCCCGACTTTGATGACTATGGGTCCGAGAATGATTTTGAGGGGAATGGGCGCCAGTACCGTGGTCGTCGACCACATCAGGATGAGGATGATAGGATCCTTAGGACCGTCCGTGCCGATCCACCCACTTTCGAGGGGTCCCTTGACCCAAAAGTCTACATAGACTGGGAGAATAGCATGGATAGGTATTTCGAATGGGTTGAGATGTCTGAGCTTCGGCAAGTCCGATTTGCCAAGATGAAGCTCGTGGGGAGAGCCCAGACCTACTGGAGGAATGTCGAGAGCCTGATGTTGTAGAGGCAGGATCCACCCATAGAAACCTGGATTGACATGCGGCGTAAGCTCCGCGAGAAGTATGTCCCTCCTTCTTACCGCCAGAGGCTCATCGACCGATGGCAGACCCTTAGTCAGGGCGATCGGTCCGTGACCGAGTACATCGCCGAGTTTGACGAGTATTATTTGCGATGTGGAGTTGATGAGGAGAAGGGCATGCCTGTTTCGCGTTTTCGCCGTGGTTTGAGGCCCGAGTATCAGTATGAGCTCTACCGTCGCCAGGTAGACACTTTAGAGCTAGCTTACCAGGTTGCCCTAGAGTTAGAGCAATTTGAGTTGGAGTTTGGCCCCACCTTTCGTCAGGGGATGCCTAGTCAGCGGGGTCTTGACCCTCGCTCCACTTCCACCCAGTATGGTCGATATCCGGCGGCTCGGCCCGCGGAGCCTCTTCGACAGGACCCCACTGGTCCCAGGCCTCGTCCACCCCTTCCTAGGGACCCGTTTCCTCCACCTCGCCAGCAGCCGCCCTACCCCCCCACACGCCCTACACTTCCACCTCCCGCGCACCCTGCGCGTTCTCAGCCTTTACTCCCCGCGCCCCGTCATGATGACAAGGGCAAGAGTCCTATGACCGCTGGAGCCTCATCCAGTGCGGGCGCTCGTACTACTTGTTACCGGTGTGGCGGATTTGGCCACTTTGCTGATAGATGCCCTACTCGAGAGAGGAAGGCCCTTGTCATGGCAGACCCCACTTCCACTGAGTCCCCCACTGAGCCTATTCCTGTTAGTTATGAGGTAGACCAGGACTTGGTTGAGGAGTTCTTCGATGATCTGCTCGAAGGAGAGCAGGATGGTGCCCAGGGTAGCCACTTTCAGGGTGACCCACAGTTAGGGGTAGTTAGGTGCATCCTAGCCCAGCCCCAGGTGAGTGACGACTGGCGTCGCACCACCATTTTTCACACCTTCTGCAGGCTTGGGGGTAAAGCTTGCAAGATTGTCATTGATAGCGGGAGTTGCATCAACGCCATATCTACTGGCACTGTTACCCGCCTTGGGTTGACCCCAGTTGACCACCCTGCCCCCTATAGGGTTTCGTGGGTCGATTCTACCTCCATTCCTGTTAGGCTCCGTTGCCTGGTGCCCCTTCAGTTCCAGACCTATCAGGATGAAATTTGGTGCGATGTTCTACCTATGGAGGTAGGTAGCATTATTTTAGGGAGGCCGTGGTTGTTTGACATGGATGCCACCCTACAGGGCCGTGCAAACACTTGCACATTTGATCACAACGGCCACAGGATCACCCTCCACCCAGCCCCACCTAGGGACCCTACTGTTAGGGGACCAGCCGGCCCTAGTGCCACGACCACCCCTCACCAGGGGAAGGTCAGCCCACCACCACCACCACCTCCGGTGTCAGTTTCCACCCCCTCTCCCACCCTCACCATAGAGGCCCCTCCGACTAGGAGGTTGATGATCATCAGTCCCCGAGAGATGGAGAGAGAGGTTGCTAGTGGTGTCCCTCTTTTAGCTGTGGTTGTCAGGGAGACGGGTGAGGTGGTCCCCAGTCTCGAGGGAGTGACAGACCCTCAGTTAGCTGAGATGTTGTGAGAGTTTGCTGATATTTTCCCGGAGGACCTTCCCGAAGGCCTTCCACCATTGCGTGACATTCAGCACGAGATTGATCTTGTCCCGGGCTCGTCCTTGCCCAATCTTCCACATTATAGGATGAGTCCCGCGGACCACGCTGAGCTACAGAGGCAGGTTGATGAGTTGATGAGTAGGGGTTCCCTTCGGGATAGCAAGAGTCCCTGTGCTGTTCCCGCCCTACTAGCGCCGAAGAAGGATGGCACATGGCGTATGTGCATCGATAGCCGTGCGATCAATAAAATCACGGTTAAGTATAGGTTTCCCATTCCCCGGCTGGATGACTTGCTTGATATGATGTCGGGAGCCACGATTTTCTCGAAGATCGATCTTAGGAGTGGCTATCACCAGGTGAGGATCAGACCAGGTGATGAGTGGAAGACTGCATTTAAGACCAAGGATGGTCTTTACGAGTGGTTGGTCATGCCCTTCGGGCTGACTAACGCCCCTAGCACCTTCATGCGGGTGATGACGCAGGTGTTGCGTCCTATGATTGGAGTGTTTGTGGTCGTCTACTTCGACGACATCTTGATTTATAGCCGCACTAGGGAGTTACACCTAGACCACCTTAGGCAGGTGTGTGTTGTTCTGAGACGGGAGAGCTTGTTTGCCAACCCTAAGAAGTGTAGCTTCATGACTGACCAGGTTTCTTTCTTAGGGTTCATTGTGTCCCGTGACGGAGTCTCCGCTGATCCGGAGAAGATCCGTGCCATAGTGGAGTGGCCCGAGCCCCGCTCACTCCACGATGTTAGGAGCTTTCATGGTCTGGCGACATTCTATCGCCGTTTCATTAGGGGGTTCAGTTCTATCACCGCCCCGATCACGGATTGCATCCGTAAGGGCGAGTTTACCTGGACGAAGGCTGCTGCCACAGCCTTCCAGACTATCAAGGATCGCATGACCCAGGCACCCGTTCTTACACTTCCTGACTTTTCTAAGGTGTTTGAGGTTACATGTGATGCCTCAGGTGTAGGCATAGGGGGAGTGCTTAGCCAGGAGTCCCACCCTATAGCCTTTTTCAGTGAGAAACTCAATGATGCCAAACTGCGTTACTCTACTTATGACAAGGAATTCTACGCAGTTGTCCAGGCTTTGCGCTATTGGAGGCACTATCTCCTCCACCAGGAGTTCGTGCTCTTTTCTGACCACGAGGCATTGAGATTTCTCCACACCCAAAAGAAGTTGAATGCCAGACATAGTAGATGGGTGGAATATTTGCAGGAGTTTACATTCGTTCTCAAGCACAAGGCAGGTGCTGAGAACAAGGTGGCCGATGCTCTTAGTCGGCGGGTGATGTTGATATCCACCATGAATGTTCAGGTGGTTGGTTTAGAGAAGTTGAAGGAGGCCTACATTGATTGCCCGGACTTCGGTCCCATCTATTCTGCCCTTCAGTCAGGACCGTCCCGTGAGTTTAGCGAGTATGTCCTTCAGGATGGTCACTTATTTCGAGGTGATAGGTTGTGCATCCCACGGACTTCAGTTCGTGATTTTCTTACGTGGGAGCTTCATGCAGGAGGTCTTGCCGGCCACTTTGGCCGAAACAAGACCATAGAGGCTGTTGAGCACCGTTTCTGCTGGCCCAGTTTGAAGAGGGATGTGGCCCGCATAGTTGCCCAGTGTCGTATTTGTGCCCTAGCGAAGCAGAGGAAACAGAACACTGGCCTTTATACCCCTCTGCCTGTCCCTGATAGTCCTTGGCAGGATATCAGCATGGACTTTGTGCTTGGTTTGCCCCGTACTGCACGGCGGCATGATTCTATTTTTGTTGTGGTTGACCGCTTCTCCAAGATGGCCTTGTTTATTCCTTGTTCCAAGACATCGGATGCCTCTAGAGTTGCCAGGTTGTTCTTCACCCACTGTGTGTCCAGGTTTGGGTTGCCGCGTACCATTGTTTCTGATAGGGATGTGCGTTTTACGAGCTATTTTTGGAAAACCCTTTGGCGGATGATGGGCACCCAGTTGAAGTTCTCCACCGCATACCACCCCCAGACTGACGGTCAGACAGAGGTAGTCAATAGAAGTCTAGGGGATCTTCTGAGGTGTTTAGTGCGTGATAGAGTTGGAGATTGGGACCTTGTCTTACCATTAGCAGAGTTTGCATATAATGATTCGGTCAATAGGTCTACAGGGTTGAGTCCATTTGAGATTGTCACTGGTCGAAGACCTAGGAAGCCGATTGATTTGATTCCCTCCCCCATTCAGTCCCGAGTCTCTGAGTCAGCTGAGTCTTTTGCGGAGCATATTAGACAGTTGCATGACCATGTCCGTCGTCATATAGAGGCCAGCAACGCACGTTACAAGGAGTTAGCTGACGCGCACAGACGCACACGTGAGTTCCGCGAGGGAGAGTACGTCATGGTCCGGGTTAGACCGGAACGGTTTCCTTCGGGAGCCGTAAAGAAGCTCCAAGACCGCGGTGCAGGACCATTCAGAGTGTTGAGGCGTATTGGGTCGAACGCGTATGAGATCGAGCTACCAGACGACTACGGGATCAGTTCGACGTTCAATGTCTCTGATCTGGTAGCTTATCGGGATCCCGCGGTGATACCCAGTGAGTTATTTGGGCCTGACCCTCCTGTTGTGAGTGATACACCTACTGAGAGTCCACCTCCTCCAGCCCCATTACAAAAACGCGAGCATATAGATTGCATACTGGATGAGCAGGTGACTACTACCAGGAGCGGAGCCTACCAACGCTTCTTAGTGCGTTGGAGAGGGCGCCCCGAGTCGGACAACACCTGGATTACACGTGGAGAGCTGGAGCGGATCGATCCGGACCTGCTGGAGCGGTACCTCAGCGACCGTGACCCTTACTCGACGGGGTCGAGTTCTTCCCACCCGGGGAGAATTGGTGAGGACACACGGCGCTATCCTCGACGGAGCACCCGGCACACCGCTACCTCCTTGTGGCTCGGCGACGGCGGCACCTTCTAGTTATCTTTTCATCATGTTTAGGCCATGTTGGGCCTCAGTCTGGACTTGCTCAGGCCTTGTGGGCCTTGTCTTTTGGTCCCTGCGTGGACATCTTCTTGTTTGGGCACTTATTGGGCCATATAGTGGCCAGTTGGGTTGCTTTGTGGGGTAATGGATCTTGTTACTGGGTCAGGGGCTTATTGGGGCTTGAAGCCCACTTAAAAGAAGCCCATTAGGGTTTAGGGGGCGGCCCCCCCTCCCCATCTAGAGGAGGAGGAGGCAGCCGCCCACCCCTTCCTAGTTCTACTAGGGAAGGTGGGGGGCGCTCCCCTCTCCCTTCCCCTTTTCCCCTCTCCTCCTTTCCCCAACTCCATCCCTTCCTTCTCCCACTTAGATTCCTTTCTTATTTTTCTAAGCTTGCTGAAATATGGGCCGCCTTTCTTTCCTTGGAGCTGGGCGCACCCCTCCCCTTCTAGTTAGATTAGGGTTTTCTCATCCCCTATAAGTAGTTCTCACCTTGTACCGATTACAGTTTACACATGAATTTGAATACAAGTGGAGTATTGTGCAAAAGCTTTTTGCGCCCCTCTCTCTCTCTCTTTCTGCTCCTGCGACGGGAGAACGGCGAGGTGTGACGCCTCAGCCCTCGGTGGACTCCGGGGTTCCCTCTTATCCTCGTCTTCTTCCTCGACGGTTCGTGTTCGTGATTCCAGATTTCTGCCCCGACTTGTAGCAGAGCTCGCGCCCCCTTCTTGGACGAGTTTTGCCACGACCTATTTTCCTGGAGATACGTCTGCGGATCAGCTTCGCGTCGGCGCCCGTTTTGCATCAATCGGAGATCGGCACCGCCCGTACCGATTTTCTCCGCCGACCTGCGCCAGCACCACTTTCTCTGCTCGCCCAGCGGGGAGGCCCTGATTGCGAATTTTCCCCAGGCCTCCACGCTGCGTCTTTTTCCCTGGTTTCTTCAGGGTTCGTAGATCTCCGAGTCAACTTTCCAACGCAGCCGACGGCGTCGCGTTTCGACATCGTCACCGTCCGTGGCGGTCGATCTCGTGGGGTTGCGCCAGCGTGTCTGCCCAGTCCGCCCAGCGAACCAGCCCCGACTTTCAGCGACTCCTGCGGCTCGCACCGGCGTCGTCTGCCAGCGCCATTTGGCCGAGGGCGATCTCTGCCAGTCAGTTTTCACCCCCAACCGGCCCGGACTTGTTCGGGCACCAGAAGGCCGATTTCCAGATTTTACCGTCGGCGTGCGCAGTTCTGCGCCCACAGAACCTGATCTGACTTTCAGCAGCGCCCACGGTCACCACCGGCGGATCCAGCGCGCCCCCTTTGGCCGGAGCGTTCCTCCAACAGTCAGCGACGCGTCCTCTCTGACGGTGCCTCAAACGGGCGTCGTATCAGCCCGTGAGACCCCCCCTCCGCCCAGGCGCGCGCGACACCGGTTTCTGCAGCGTTGCACCCGAACCTCCTCGTGGCCGACCCGTCACCGAGTGCGGCCCGTCAACCCGTGTCCGGCAGCCCCGAACGTATTGGTTGTAGCCTTTTACCTCCCTGCGAGGAGTGGGCCGTTATTGGGTTGTATTTTATTGACCTCTGGTGTATCGGGGTTGTTGGTTCACGGCCGGGGTTCCTTCCCCACGCCTAGGCGTGGAGGTACGCGCTCCGACTCCCCTCCTTTTGCTTGCTCTTTTAGTATGTGATCGATTATGCCGCTTGAGAGAGGGTAGGCGCCTAGCCACTTATTGCCATCACCGCGGATCGTGAGTGAGAGCATCCATCCCTAGCACTAGTCGAGCACCGAGCTAGGACTCGACTCCCCTTGTCTTTGGAGGTCGACTATACGCCTAGACACGTGCGCTTCCCTCCTTGGGACGGCCGAGGTCGGAGTTTCTGTTGAGAGACGTCCCTCATTCTGTGGGATATCACGGTGGTCAGCCACTTGGCGACCCTTGAGCGTGCTACTGCCGGCCTCAGTTAGAGTCTTTTGTGAGTCTTAGTCCGTGTCGGTCCCCGTCCCGCGTCAAACAACTTGTGTGGGGCTGACCCACTTACTATCAGAGATGGGATATATAATCCCGGCATTCAACCATTTCACCACCTCTTGCTTGACCACCTCTTTCATGTTAGGATTTAACCGGCGATGCATCTCCCTGCTCGGCTTGACATTGTCCTCTAAATAGATATGGTGCATACAAACATCCGGACTGATGCCCTTGAGATCTGCCACCGACCAACCTATTGCCCCCTTATACTCCTTAAGGACAGTTAAGAGTTGGGATTCTTGAGTAGAAGTGAGGTTGGAGGCAATGATGACCGGTCGAGTGTGGTTAGGTCCCAGATATGCATATTTAAGGGAGTCCGGGAGAGGCTTGAGTTCCAGAGCGGGAGGATGTTCCAGAGATGGCAAGATTGGTTCAGACTGAAGTGCAGGAAGTGGTTCTACCCTACACCAGGGTGCAGACGAGAGAGAAGAATCCTGAAGCATGCTACCCTCTTCTAGGGTTTCCTCGATGTCATCCGGACTTTCATCAATTACCTCCTTAAAGATATCAACGATATTGCATTCTTCTTCGTGGTCCGGGTATTGAGAAGTCTTAAAAACATTCAATGCAACCTTCTCTCCTCCAAAAGAAACATCCATCATTCCCGTGGCACAGTTGATGTTGGCCTTAGCAGTTGCTAGAAAAGGACGTCCCAAAATAATAGGTGTGTGCTTTAGATCCTGGGATGAGGCCATATCCAAAATGAGAAAATGCATAGGGAAATAACATTCATGCACTTTAACAATGACATCCTCCAACAGACCCCTTGGTGTTTTAACCGACCTATCCGCCAATTGAAAGATAATTGAAGTTGGTTTTAACTCCCCTAAATCAAACTACTCATAGATAAAGGTGGGTAAAAGATTCACGCTAGCACCTAAGTCTAGCAATGCTCGATCAAAAGTGACTCCACCTATATCACAAGAGATTAAAGGGGCTCTGGGGTCTTTTAAATTTTTTGGCAAATGATTCATCAAAACATCACTCACATCCTCAGATAGGCGGATCTTTTGAGTCACCGCCCTTGGCTCCCTCTTTGGGGTACAAAGCTCTTTAAATTTTTTTTGCATATGCCGGCACATGCTTGATTGCATCCAAGAGTGGAATATTGATATTCACCTGTTTAAACAATTCCACTAATTCTTTCTGTTGTATCGGTGGTTTCTTGTGAGCTTTCAGCTTTAGAGCATCGGGAAAAGGGACCTTAGGCACATATTCTTGGGGCCCTTCATCAACTTTTGCCTTCCCTTTATCCAACTTCTTCTCTCCACCCTCCGGCTTCTTCATTTCTTTAACAATTACAGGCTCCTCTTCCTCATCACTCTCCTCTTGGGCCTCTTGGCCTGAACTACTGCCAACTTCCTTAGTCCTATAAGGATTATTTAAAGCCTTCCCACTCCTAAGAGAAGAGATTGCCTTAGCATTCTCAAATTGGAGACCTGCAGGAGGAGGCGGCTAAAGTTGGTTTGGTTGAGGAAGAATAGGAACTCTTTGGGGGAACCCCGAGGTTGGTTCCTTGGGTTAGCCATAGGCTGGCTAGGAAGCTGGCCCACCTCTCTCCTTACATTACTTGCTGCTAATTGTCCTATCGGACCTTCCAACTTAGCAATGGATTGTTGCTGAGAAAGAATGAGTTGTTGGAGTTGGTCAAATTTTTCATCAAAATTGGGCTCCAGAGGTTGAGGATGGGGTTGGAAGGGAACTTGATTGAATCGGTTAGAAGGATATTGATGGTATTGGCCCTGAGAAAGTTGAGCTTGTTGATACGGGGCCTGAGAATAATGTGATGGGTGTTGAGATTATTGTGGAAATGGTGCATTGGATTGAGAAAAATTATGATGAGCTTGGTGAGTTGGGTGTTGAGTTTGGTGAAAAGGAGATTGATAATGTTGGTGAGATTGAACTGGAGCATGAAAGGGTTGTTTTTGAAAAGAGGGATTAGATTGGGTAGATGGACCTTGCTGAGATTTTTAAGAAAAAATCGAGTGATTTCTCCAGCCTGGATTGTAGGTGTTGGAATAAGGATCATAAGGAGGCTAAGAGACACCATGAGCAGCAAAGATTTATTCTTGGATGAATGGGGGAAGCTGGGCTGCACTGGGGCAATCAGTTACCACATGATCGGGGCTAGAACAAATAGCACAGATCTCTTCATGACTGGGAGCTGAGAATGGTTGAGATTGAGAGGCTGAAGAAGAAGAAGGTCCATGCCTAGATAACAACTGATGTAGCTTTTGAGCTACAAGATCAACCTTCTCTATCTTCTGCGCCAATAATTCCATTTTGTTCAATTTCTGAGTCAAGACATTGATGTCCATCCTATTCTCACACTCACCTTGGCTCTTCACTTCATAAAGCCCACCCTTCTTAGCCGGCCTAATCGTTCTCTCATAGGATGAGAGCGAGGCATGACTAATTGAATTTTCACTGAGCATTTCAAATAAATCATATGCCTCATCTTCGCTCTTACTCATAAAAGCCCCCCCACATGAAGCATCCACCATTTGACGGTAACTTTCAGTCAATCCCTCATAGAATGCTTGAACTATTTGCCATCTTGACAATCAATGATGGGGGCATTTTCTTAGCAAATCTTTCAACCTATCCCAAGCCTTATGGATTTGTTCCCCAGGATTATGTGAAAATCCAGTTATCGCTCTTCTCATGGTATTGGTTCGCCCTATGGGATAGAATTTCTTCAAAAAATCTTTTTGCATTTCTGCCCATGTGTCTATGGATCTACCCAAGGCTCCGAACCAATATTTGACTTTGTCTTTGAGAGAGAATGGGAAGAGAGTAAGCCCGAGAGCATCATCAGAAAAGTTTGGGATTTTCACAGTTGAGCAAATCTGGAGGAACTCATCCAGATGTCTGTAGGGATCCTCATTGGTATTGTCATAAAAGGATGGCAATATTTGAATGTGCTTGATTTAATTTCATATTGGGCTGCTTGATTTTGAGGTGCTTGAGTGTAAAATGAAGGTTGGTATTGATCGGGCAAGAAATATTCCTTCATTTGCTTGGGAACGACTTGCTGAACATGTTGATTTTGGTTGTGGTCTGCCATGAGGTTAGGTTGATGGTGAGTTCTAGAATGCACTAATCTCTCAATCTCTCCTATGGGTCTTAACAAAGGTGGATGTATAGATCTCCTACCTTGCATAAATTAGGACAAAAATGAGAGAGATTTTTTTATGATGATTTTTTTTGTTATTTTTTTTTATTTTGACACAACCAAGACGAAAAGAGAGAAGAGAATGGTTTTTTTCTTTTTATTTTTTTATGCAAACACAAAGAAGTTGTCATACAAATTACCCTAAAGATCTAGATGTGTCCTAGACCTACAAATGGGGTTTCACAAAATGATTAAAGTGAAACTTAAGTTCACCCTCAATATTTCCACCGACCAGATAAGGGGTGTGGAAGTGGGAGGCTCCCCCTACTTTCGTAGGGACATAATTATGTCAAACCACTAACCCGCTTAAGGCGTTTGCCATCCAACCGTCTTGCCTTAGGCACCGATTTTTATAAGAGGGTAAACCTAAATAACACCAGAACCATAGTGTGATCCTAGGGCCAACGTCTACTAAATTTTATTTATGACTTAGGTGATGCAAAGATGATGAAATTTGTGGTTTGTAGGCTAAGGAAGGGTGATGAAATCTCCACCTTATCTTATTTAGGGGTAATACCCTTAGAGTATTTTGAAGAATGAGATGCAACAAATAGGTTCAAACAAGGGGTTTAATATGCAAATACATGAATAATTATTTTCTAAAACATAAATATGGAATAAAATTAATGCAACCTACATGATGCATGACCTAGAACATGATGTGTGTGGTTTCTAATCTTAGAATGAGATTTTTTTCTTTGGTTCTAGTGAAGAGTTGTTGTTTTTATTTACTGAACCTATCTAGCCACAATATGCAAGAGTATTAAGAAAATAACAAAAATGAGAGAGGTTTATGGTACTTACCTGTAACGCAATCCCTTGTTCTTTTTATTTATTTATTGGAAGACTAAGAAAAATGAGAACTTACCTCTGCAATTTTTTTATTTTTTTTCAGAGTATTTTTTAAAATTTTCAATTGATGTAAACAAATGACGAATCAACTAAAATACATGAATAATATGCATTTACAATGAAAACATGATAGCATGAAATCAAAAAATTTCTGTGATTTTATATTTTTTATTTTTTTCAGAGATTTTTTTTATTTTTTTTAAATTTTTTTCAATAAGAGATGAATACAAGAAGTTATAAATAATAAAATAACAAAGACATACAAATATATTACAAAATGAAGCATAAAATGATGTTTTTGGGTGTTCTGATTTTTTCCTAATTTTTAGAGATTTTTCAGAAATTTTTTAAGTTTTTTTGAAGATTTTTTATAAATTGGAAAAACAGGACCTGTTCCTACGTTTCAGCCCTTTAGCGATACTTGACTGCTACAGTTCCAGGCTTTCAGCGACGCTTTATTTTCTGAGAATTTCAGGTCTGATTTTTCTCTTTCTTTGATTTTTTAATTTTTTTTTCTTTTTACTGTAAAATAAAAATAAAAAAATTAATATACAAATATACAAATCAAACACAAGAATATCCAACCTTTAAAATTATTTCCTCCCTGGCAACGGCGCCGAAAATTGATGCACTCCGACAAATATTGTTAAAAATACCGTGCCACAATTTAAAAATTTATCCAACTCGCTAACTTAAAAATATTAAAATTCAAGCAAAGTGGTGAATACGGGTCGATCCCACGGAGAAGAAATATTTTCAATTAAGCATGGAGGAGAATTCTTGTATTTGAAAAATCCAAAGTTTTGAATGAGATTAAACTAATGGAAAGGAAACTTGCATGAAAACTAATTAAAGAATATGAGAGAGTTAAGGAGAGAAATTGGAAAGACATAGAAAGAGGACATAATTTATCAAACTTTGAATTTTATTGCTATGAAAGGTGACATGTTCAACTCTAATAAAAAATTAAAATATAACTTGTAAATAAGGGAGAAAAAAGAAAGAATAAGAGCCAATAGGATGAAGAGTAGCCGCCGTCTCCGCCGTGCCGAGTCTTGGAATTTCACTCCGTCATGGAAGTAGACGCCGCCGAGAAGACGAGAGGAAGATGATCCACCTTGGGATGTGTGAAAAGTAGGGAAGAGGGAGATAGAAGAAGTGGGAAAAATACCAAGTTGAACACACTGAAATTATATTGAACACAAGGGTTGAAAAGAAGAAAAATAACTTAAAATACAAAGAAAATTAGAAGAAATGGAAGAAGAGAAAGTTGTAGAGGGCGAAGAGAGGAAGAGGTTTGGTGAAGAACTCAAAGACAGAAAATGAGAGGACGAAGGTGAAAAAGGTGACAAATCGGCATCTATGGGCGCGGATGAATATGTGACTGGGTAGAAAATAGAACTTTACAAAATTAATTATAACTTAAACATGAAGAAGAATGGGAGGAAGTGGTAAAAGAAGAAAAGTTATATCTACAACTGAAGAACAACTTTTATGATGAACTCAGAGAGTAAATAGGATTAGAAGGGTTTCAAAACGGAGAAATGGCAGAGACTATCATCTCGGATGAACAGTGACCACACAGAATAGTAAGTTAAAAATTGGGGAATAACTCAAACACAGTGGAGATTTAGGAAACGTGGTAAAAATAAAAAATAACGAACACTTAGAGATGAACAACTTTGTTGAAGAAAGTAATTCAAAATAATGACTACAAATGTATGTAAATGGGCTATGAAGGGGTTTAAATGGCTAATATTACAGCAACATTCATACAACACACTAACAACAACCCAAAAACCCACAAATAAAAGCTCTCCAAAACACTCCTACGTGACTCTCCAAAGCCTAAAAAACTCTCCTCTACATCAATAATAGGACCCCCTTTTATAGGGCCACAATTACACTGTTGCTCTCTATATGAACACTCTTACAACTTTTGTTGAAATTAAGCCCACCACCTTCTTTTGTTGAAATTAAGCCCACCAAACATTTTCTTCTTCTCACTTTTTCTTTTTTCTCTTTTTAAACGTCGGCCGACTTTCTCTCTCTATTTTTCTCCATGTTGCCCGTCTGCTTTCCTGCGTCGGCAGCCGCATTTGAAGAACTCATGCCCACTTTTCCTGTTAGCTACCTTGGCAGCTTTGGCCATCCGCCATCCACGTTGCCTTGTGTGTTTGAACGCTTTGTCGACAGGTGGACCAAGTGTTGCATGCTTTTGGTGTTGTGTTTGATGCCTTAACCGTTACATGCTTTTGTCTTTGCATGTGGAGATGGAACCCATGTGTTGCATGCGTTGCCTTTCACATTGCATATTGTGAAGACTTGTTAGCATAGCTCTTGTTGGTGTACGAATACAGCTACCTTGTGGAGCCCTCTATATGTGAATGGTGGCTTGCTACGTGATGCCCTTTTGCTTCTTCAATTCCTTTAAGACTATGCATACAACTATTCATTACAGGGCCATTGTTGCCGACGTGTAAAGCTTCTTCAGCGTGAGCCATCCTGCATACTTTTGTGAAGTGAAACCTTATCATATATCATATATATATCATATAATATATCAAATATATATATCATATATATCTATATATGTATATATCTATATATATCAAATATTTATATATATATATCATATATATCATATATATATCTAATACATATCGCTATATATATCATATATATATCTCTATATATATATCTAATATATATATAAGCAATTATTTTGTTTTTTTTTATTTGAACTCAGATTGGGCTTGGTCGGCATGGGCTTTTGGATGTGTGAATGGGCTTTGGCCCATTTGTCTTCTTATTTATTTTCTTTTTATTTCTCTTGTTGTGATCTTCCTTTGTCCCTGCAAAATAGAATCAAAATTTAATTAAATCATATAATTAAATATTTTGATCTGAAATTAAAATTAAGTGTGATAAATGCATAGTGATGTATATTAAAGCTCATAAACGTGTTATAACATTAATTAACATGTAAAATTACACACTTATCACTCCACGGCTCGCCTCCACGACGACACCGCCACTACACCCGCGCCCTAGGCTCGCCAAGGCCGCCTCCTACAATCCTTGCAAGGCCCCAGGGTGGTCACACCACCGAGAACGAGAGAGAGGGAGAGAGACGTGCGTGCGGGAGAGAAAGAGAGGATGAGGGGAGAGAGAACCCTTCGTGGGTTCATAAAAAACACATTTGATATTTATTTATTTTTGTTAAAAAAACTTAAATTGTAATAAGACCTTAAAATAAGCAAAATTCCATAAATATCATATTTCATTTCTAAAAACTTATATAGTTGAATAAACCTTTTAAACTAGGCCCATTAAGCCCATTAAAAAAACTCTAAATTCATGAATCTTTTTACACTTCAATATCGATAAGGATCCGCTAAGAATCCATTAACTACCGGGTCTTACACCGGTGATCTCCATAGGGGTTTCCACAACATGAACCCGCCAAGGTTCACGGGTTCATCTGACCCCAAGGATGCCGAAAATTGGTTAAAGGAAATGGAACGATTTTTTCATGTGATGCAATGCACGGACGAGGAGAAGGTTCTACTAGCTATATTCCAACTAGAGCGGGACGCTCGATGTTGGTGGGAATCCGTGAAAGCAACATTGCTCGATGACCACATCACATGGGATGAATTCGCTGAGCATTTCAACAACAAGTACTTCTCCAACCATATCGATGAAAAGAAGGCCGTGGAATTTGCTGCATTGAAACAACAGACCTTCAAAGTAGCCGAGTTTGAGGTCCAATTTTCAAGACTGGCTAGGTATGCACCCCACTTGGTGTGTACGTAGAAGATGAAGGCTAAAAGGTTCCTCAATGGGCTTCGGCCCCACTACATTACACAACTTGCACCGATGGACATCCAAGTCTACTCGGAAATGGTTCGGCGTGCGCAGTTGCTCGAGGACGCCACCAAATTATCAGAGAGGATCCGAGGAAGGGACAAGAAGGAACCTGTCACAGGCCCGGGAAATTTTAAAGCATCCTTCAATAAGAAGCGGTACTACAGTGGAGGGGTGTCCTCCAAAGGAAAGAAATTCCAAAAGAATGTCAATCCATTCTCCGCCGCCACACCTTCCAAGGAAGTTTGTAAGTACTGTGACAAAGCTGGCCATAGGACTGAGGAATGGTGGAGGATGCTAGGAGCCTATCTCCGATGTGGAAGCCGAGAACATCGGATCCCTAATTGCCCACTGATGAATGAGCAAGCCATTAAAGATGAGAAGCTCTCAGCAAAGAAGCAAGGCCGTTTGCAAGCTCTCCAAGAGACGAAACCAATGGAATGAGGAATCATGGAAGGTACACTAATCGTTTGCCCTAAGACTGCTAAAGTTTTATTCGATATTGGAGCAACACATTCATTTATTTCGAAGAAATTTGTTGCTGCTTTTACTAAGGAGCCTAAATGGTTAGACTTACTCATATCTACACCTATCGGGAACAAGGCCGACCTCACACATGATTACCCAAACTGTGAGATTATGGTTAAAGGAAATAATCTACCTGCCGACCTAATTTGCCTAGATATGGAAGTGTATGATGTCATACTACGTTCTGATTGGTTATCCACATACCAAGCAACTGTAGATTGCTGAATGGCAAGATAACTTTTTTGGATTACCAGGAACTGGTATACACTAGCCCTCGAGCTAGATCACCTCTTATATCAGCTCTCTGAGCCAGTAAACTTATAAGCAAAGGATGTAGGGCTTTCATTGCATTTGTAACTGCCACGGACGTCGAGGAGTCTAAGCTTGAAGACATTCGTGTAGTTTGAGATTTTTCTGGTATTTTTCTAGAAGAATTGCACGGCTTACCCCCGGAGCGGGAGGTGTCGTTCACCATCGACCTTGTCCCTGGTGCTGGACCTGTTTCCAAGGCACCTTACATAATGTCTCATGCTGAGCTGAAAGAGCTAAAGGAACAACTAATAGAGCTATTAAACAAGGGTTTCATCCGGCCAAGTACTTCCCCATGGGGAGCGCCTATACTATTCGTCAAGAAGAAGGACGGATCGATGAGACTCTACATCGACTATCGGTAGTTAAACCACCTTACAATCAAGAATAAGTACCCACTACCAAGGTTTGATGAATTGTTTGACCAAATATCTAGAGCTAAATATTTCTCCAAGATTGATCTTCGATCCGGTTATCACCAACTGAAGATCAAAGAAGAAGACATTCATAAAACTACATTCCGAAGCAGGTATGGGCATTACAAATTTACGGTTAGATCTTTTGGACTAATAAATGCCCCCGCAACTTTCATGTAGTTAATGAACAACATATTCAGGTCTCACTTGGACCAGTTCATTGTGGTCTTTATCGATGATATTTTGATTTATTCAAAGTCTGAAGAAGACCATGAAGAACACCTCAAGTAGGCATTGCAGATATTGAGGGAACATAAATTATATGCCAAATTCAGCAAGTGCAAGTTCTGGCTTGAGGAAGTATCCTTCTTGGGCCATATAATTTCGAAGAACGAAATTTCCGTGGACCCATCAAAGGTCGAAGCAGTGATGAATTGGGAGCGACCAACAAATACAACAGAGATTCAAAGTTTCTTGGGGCTAGCAAGTTATTACCGGCGTTTCATCAAGTACTTCTCAAGAATTGTTGTTCCTCCCACCTGATTGACTCGCAAGGAAATACCTTATGAGTGGAAGGAAGACTGTGAGAAGAGTTTCCAAGCTTTGAATGATCTCTTGACCACTGCTCCAGTCTTATCATTGCCAATCAAAGGAGAGAAGTACGAGGTATATACCGAGACTTCTGGTATTGGCCTCGGGTGTGTATTGATGCAAAATGGGAGAGTCATTGCATACTCTTCCCGACAACTGAAGAAGCATGAAGAGAACTACCCGATGCACGATTTAGAACTAGCCGCAGTGGTATTTGCCTTAATGATCTGGAGACACTGCCTCTACGGAGAATAATTCATCATGTACTCCAATCACAAAATCCTTAAATATATATTTTCCCAGAAGGAACTAAACATGCGACAAAGGCGTTGGCTCGAGTATCTCAAGGATTTCGACTTCACTATACAGTACCATCCCGGTAAGGGTAATTCTGTAGCTGATGCCCTCAGTCGAAAGCTAAGAGTAATATTGGCCAGTTGCCTGATTCAAGAATGGAAGCTATTAGAGGAATTCTCTAAACTCAATATTAGCACTGACGAGCAAGACGGGTGTATTACTCTAGCACATATGAGTCTACATCCGGATTTCCTACCAGAAATTCAGAAGCTACAAGAAGAAGATCCTACACTAGTGGAGATAAGGGACAAGCTGGAGGAGAGACTTGATTTCAAGCTGGCACCCTGATGGGGACATCACCTCCCATGCCCACGTTCACAGCTCGTCTCCTCGCCCCGGTTGCATCCGGCATGGTCTAGTCATTTAATTTTGAGTCCTATGTAATTTTTATTTGAGTCATTTGATGTATTTTCCCTTTTATTTGAGTCATGTTCCTAGGTCTTGTGTTCATTTCCCTAAGTTTGAGTGTCATTAGGTTGTCTAGTTAGCTATTGGGCCCAATTCAGTGGGCTTTGCCCAAGGGCTCTCCCCTACCCCCTCGGTTATTTGTCATTGAGTCAATTGTCAGGGACTTTTGTAGAAATGTGGGTTTCCTATATAGAGGACCCCATTCCCCCCCATTTCAACTTAATGAATCAATGAATGAAAAAACTTGCCATTTTGAGAGTTTACACTTCTTATCTAGTGGAGAGATTCCATTTTTTGGGTGAGAAACCCTAGGGGAGAGATTCCCCACCCTTCCCTCTCTTAATCTCTCCTTTTCACTCCACTTTCTCCCTCCTCAACACCCAAATTCGAATTTTCTTCTCTCTCCTCCCTTCCCAACCACCTCCACTCCCCACCTACCCCATTTAAGCTTCTTCCCATTCCCCACAACCCTCATCAATACTCCACCCCTTCTGAAGACCCCTCCACCAATCCTCTCCTCACCATCCAACCCCCAACTACCCCTCCCACTTTCCCAAGCACCCTTCCTACTACCCCAAGCACCCCTTCCCTTCCCCAACACAACCCCCCCATTCCCAAGATAAAAAATTTACCCCACCCTTAAACCTATTTTCGAATATCCTTTCCATCTCTCCATTCCAACCAAATTCACAGCCCCCACTACCACCATCTATTGGACCCTCTTCCAGACCTTATTCTCCACCTCCCACACCTTAGAACACCCCCTCCAAGACCCCCTTACAACCAGGGATCACTCCCACACTCATCTACCCCCTTCCCCTTCTTCTTTCTTGGTCATTGGAAGCTACTTCGAAGTTGCAGTTTGCTGTCCAGAGGTTACAGATGAACCAGCAACTTGCAGCGGCCACCACGACTTCCTCCGGATGAGTTTGAAGACCCAAGAGCCCTCGTCGGAAGCGTCTACCAGTATCCTTCGTAATAGAAGTGGTTTCATCTTCTTCGGATCTCTGAGCCGTCCAGGAGGTCCATTCTCTCACAACTGCGCCGTTCTGCCTCGGCTGAGGACCTGAGCCAGATTAGAAGCTCTGCCACGACGAACCCCAAAGGAATCAGTCCATAAGTTATTCTTCAAAGTTCTTCATCGCCCAGTCTACTTCCAGAATCAAGAAACAGAACTTCATTCGGCATTCGTGATCCAGAGTTCTCATTTTTCTCCCTCAGCTACGCAGATCTGCTACTCATAGTCTGCACTGACTAGTCACCATTGTTCTGCATCCCCTAGTCTTCTCTGACATCGGTTGGCTTCCCTGTCAGTTTTTCTGCGAAGAGGACTCGTCCACGATTCCAACGACTTTGACGGAGCTTGATTCCGAGGTCAGGAGCTGTCGGGGCATCCTCTGCAACCTGCTGTTAGAAACCAGGAGCTAGCTCTGCAGAGATCCTGATCCGGAGAGAAAGCTTCACCACGACAATCCCCGGAGGAATCAGGCCATGAGCTCTTCTGAAAAATTCTTCCTCTCCCTATTTTCTTTCATAACCAAGAAGCAGAACTCCGTTCGGCATCCGGCAGCAGAAGTTACGAATTTTCTTCATCAGGCGTGTGACTCTGCTTCCCATAGTCTGCACCGACCCCCACTCACTGTTCTGGGTCCCCTGATCTTTGCCGGCATCTTTCGGCTTCCCCGTCCATTATGTTGCAAAGAATACTTGACCACGGTTCCAGCGGCTCTAGAGGCACCTGATTCGGAGTTCGAGAGCGGCCGAGGCAACCACTTCTTCCTGCTGTTAGTAACCAGTTGCTGTCAGTCCGAGAATCAGCGTCCCTATTCTAGCTCCTGCCCAGGCCAGCAGCGACCCCAGAAGAATTCGGAAAAATTCAGAGGCACTCCAGTTCCAGTAACAAAGATTTTCCCACTGGTCTTGCCCTCGGCAAAATTTCTGATCACGTTCTGTAGCCACAGTACCGACTGTCTATCCACAATTGCCGAGAGAAGGCAGATTCAGCATATTCACTTCATCATCGTTTTAACCCTAGTTTTCCCCACCCCGCTTGGCCGGCTGAAGGCCCCTCCCTGCGTGGAGGTAGTTTTGATTGTTACTATCATCTTCCCTTTTCCACGATCCCCCCCTTGTATGGGGTGTAGTGTTGTAATAGCTTAAACATGTCAAGCTACCCCGGCGCGGCGTGTGGGGAACCCACACTTCCCCGCTCGCCCTCGTCTCCGAGCGGGACCGGTTTCTTCAAACGGTCGAGTAAGTGCTCCAAACTTTACTCTAATTTGTGCTTGTTCTTTTAATATTAGTTCATAAACTCCGTTGGCCGTGAATGAGAGCCCGATCCTTAAGCTCTTGTGCTATAAGTGATCATCGTGGGAAAAGAGAGAAATCGGTGCCTTTGGCACTTGGTTGGCCCCATTGTCTTGGGCTTCCACATCCATTGGGAATCAGGTCTTGGCCTTGCTGGCCCTCTACCAGCATGGGCCCAACCCCTCAACCTCACCTTGGCATTGCCAAGTTACCCCGGGCTTGGGTGAGCGACGAGAGAGCGGCGGCCCAAATTGGCCCATTTAGATTGCGAATGTGCTTGCTTGCTTAAGTCCAAGGTCGTGTCACATCAATTGGTATCAGAGCCAGGTTCACAACTTGTCTCTCCACAAGTTGGTCCTAGGGGATGTTTATGCATTTAGAGTCCTTGGTTGCATCTCCCATGTCCACTAGAATGGCCACTTCATACCCGTCATATCCATCCCCATCAACTTTCCCAAGAAGCCCAAATCCTCAAGGAAGCTCCATTGCCAACAAAGTGGGTAGCAACACCTCTATCATAGAAGCCCTACCTAATGTCCTTAATCGGCTTGAAGATATCATGTCTCGACTCGACCGACTTGAAGGAAATAGCCGTGCACCAAGAGTGAATGAGAGTGACCTTTGGGGAAATCTAGAAACCATATTTTTAGAGCACTTGAAAATCAAAACCCCCGCCTTTGATGGATCCAACAGCCCAAGCCTTTACCTAGATTGGGAGATTTCCCTAGACCAATTCTTTAAAAGTTGCCCCTTGAACGAAGAAATGAGAATGAGGCTAGCCAAGGCACACCTCTCCAAACAAGCTAAAACTCATTGGTTAGTTGTGGAAGGTTTAAGAAGGATCCGCAGGGAGGCCCCCATTAGCACTTGGGATGAGATGAAGGTCGAGCTTAGGAAAACCTACACTCTCCAACCCTCTCCCTCCTACTCAAATCACAAAAGCCCAAGGAGCACTTCAACTCCTTCATCCCCACCCGGTCAATCCAAGACCCCAATCACCCATTCCCTACCACTTCCCATCTCTCCCACCCCAACCACTACATTTACACCCCACCTCCAAGTCCACACCACAACCATAGGTCCCCATACCCAATTGGGCCCCATGGCCAACTCTCCACCTAGGCCCATGGTAACCCCCACCACTACCTCTCCATCACCCCCAAAAAGGGACACTCCTCCAAAAACAAATCAACCCAAACCCCTTCAACCCACCCATCTTCCTCTCCCTACCCCAATCCAACTCCCACCAAAGCCTCCACTACTACCCTCACCTATCCTAACCCAAGTTTCCCACTACCTACCACCCCGGATACACCATGCCCCAATCATCACCACACCCTCAAAAGCCCCTCTCACCTCTTTGGAAGAAGAACACATACCCCACCCCATAGTGGTGAACACTCCAAACCCACTCTCCACTTTGGAGGAAACCCAAGCCCAAATTGAAGAAGAAACAACACACGAGGGTCTTCACCTTACATCACCATCTCTAGTTGGAGTCAATCTCATCTTAGGGGAAACCCTTGTTAGTTGGCTAAAGAAGAGCCCAATAAGAGAGATCACGGCCCACGATTTCCCACCCATGAAGGAAAACCATCCCATAGTGCCCATCTCCTCTTATCACACCATAATCCAAGCATCTTATCAAGTAGAGACCTTAGAGGATTTTCTTAGAGGCTTAGCATGGCAAATTGAGTTCACTAGCATGTTGACCCCTATGGCCGAACAACCTAGGAGCCTTGGCCTCCTACACCCATGCATCGGGTCAATCACCTCGATCTATACCATTGGTTGCTACACTAGCGACCTCCTTTTTCTTCTCCCTATGGTAGAAGAACTCATCTCGATCCACTCCCCTACCATTGAGATCCCAAATACTTTGATCGGTCAACCCACTAGAAAACTTGGCCTAATTACCTTGGAGGAGGATGACTCACAATTTGGGAACCTTGAAGACATAGAGTGCCTCCCTCTAGGAAGACCTATCCATGACCCCTTTGATCCCTTCCTATGGTAGTCTAGTTCCCCATGTGACCCAACCCCCTTATCCACCACCCACCTTTCACTATCCCAACCCACCATGTTTGACCCAAGCCACCCTATCCCAAACCCGGGTTACACCTTGGGAGCCATGACCTTGGGTCACATATCCCTAGGTAATAAGGTTGTGCCCCACCCCATGATGACCACCTTCTTAGATCCATTCGATCCTTTCCAATGGGAGTTCAAAGGTTGTCCCACACCTATACACATGGAAGTCACCTTTGGGAAAAACATGCATGTGTCTAGGCTTACCAAACCCCTTGGCATGAATACTATGTTGGGTCCATTCATTCATATCACCCACATGTCAAGTAGAAAGTATGAGTGGTCCATATTCGGATGTCATGGTCCACCTTCATTCATCATGGGTCTTAAGCATGTCAAAGGCTACTACGGATGTCCGGATCCCCTAATATTTATCACCAATTTACATGATAGGGCCACCTACGGGTGCCCCGGCCCACCTAGGCTAACCAAAGTCTACACTGCATCATTACACGATAGGTCTACTTTTGGTTGCCCAGGTCCACCCATCACCCCTAGAATGTCTGCATTCACAACATTGCATAAAGAGATCTGCAAGCACATTAGCAAGAAGAATGTGACTTATAAAAGCGAGCCGACTCTCATCGACGTCACCAAGAATTCCATGAGGGTGACTTTGTGATGGTAAGGACGGAGAGGCTCTCCCCGGGAGCCATCTCCAAATTGAGGCCACGTAGGGCTGATCCCTTCTAGGTCCTGAGGCGCATTGGTGTAAATGCCTATGAGTTAGATCTCCCCGAGGAATATGGGGTAAGTCCCACATTCAGTGTCGCCGACCTAGTGCCATACAAGGGACCCACGGTGGTACCTAGTGAGGATATTGAGCCTATTCCCTCTGTTGAGAGAGCACCCACCCGTCAGGAGAGTCCACCAGCCAAGAGAGCCCAACGTGAGCGCATTGAACGAATATTGGATGAACAGGTCACTACCACTAGGAGCAAGGTATACGAGCGCTATCTCGGCAGGTGGATGGATCGGTCTCGTTCGGAAGACTTGAGGGCAGTACCACTTCTACACCCTCCAAGGAGGGAAGGACACTTACTCAACGGAGTCGAGTTCTCCGCACCCTAGGAGTATGATGGGGACATCACCTCCCATGCCCACGTTCACAGCTCGTCTCCTCGCCCCGGTTGCATCCGGCATGGTCTAGTCATTTAATTTTGAGTCCTATGTAATTTTTATTTGAGTCATTTGATGTATTTTCCCTTTTATTTGAGTCATGTTCCTAGGTCTTGTGTTCATTTCCCTAAGTTTGAGTGTCATTAGGTTGTCTAGTTAGCTATTAGGACCAATTCAGTGGGTTTTGCCCAAGGGCTCTCCCCTATCCCCTCGGTTATTTGTCATTGAGTCAATTGTCAGGGACTTTTGTAGAAATGTGGGTTTCCTATATATATGACCCCATTCCCCCCCAATTTCAACTTAATGAATCAATGAATGAAAAAACTTGCCATTTTCAGAGTTTACACTTATCTAGTGGAGAGATTCCATTTTTTGGGTGAGAAACCCTAGGGGAGAGATTCCCCACCCTTCCCTCTCTTAATCTCTCTTTTTCACTCCACTTTATCTCTCCTCAACACCCAAATTCGAATTTTCTTCTCTCTCCTCCCTTCCCAACCACCTCCACTCCCCACCTACCCCATTTAAGCCTCTTCCCATTCCCCACAACCCTCATCAATACTCCACCCCTTCCCAAGACCCCTCCACCAATCCTCTCCTCACCATCCAACCCCCAACTACCCCTCCCACTTTCACAAGCACCCTTTCCACTACCCCAAGCACCCCTTCCCTTCCCCAACACAACCCCCCCATTTCCAAGATAAAAAATTAACCCCACCCTTAAACCTATTTTTGAATATCCTTTCCCTCTCTCCATTCCAACCAAATTCGCAGCCCCCACTACCACCATCTATTGGACCCTCTTCCAGACCTTATTCTCCACCTCCCACACCTTAGAACACCCCCTCCAAGACCCCCTTACAACCAGGGATCACTCCCACACTCATCTACCCCCTTCCCCTTCTTCTTTCTTGGTCATTGGAAGCTACTTTGAAGTTGCAGTTTGCTGTCCAGAGGTTACAGATGAACCAGCAACTTGCAGTGGCCACCACGACTTCCTCCGGATGCGTTTGAAGACCCAAGAGCCATCGTCGGAAGCGTCTACCAGTCTCCTTCGCAACAGAAGTGGTTTCATCTTCTTCGGATCTCTGAGCCGTCTAGGAGGTCCATTCTCCCACAACTGCGCCGTTCTGCCTCGACTGAGGACCTGAGCCAGATTAGAGGCTCTGCCACGACGAACCCCGAAGGAATCAGTCCATGAGTTCTTCTTCAAAGTTCTTCATCGCCCAGTCTGCTTCCAGAATCAAGAAACAGAACTTCATTCGGCATTCGTGATTCAGAGTTCTCATTTTTCTCCCTCAGCTACGCAGATCTGTTACTCATAGTCTGCACCGACTAGTTGCCATTGTTCTGCATCCCCTAGTCTTCTCCGACATCGGTTGGCTTCCCCGTTAGTTTGCTGCGAAGAGGACTCATCCACGATTCCAACGACTTTGACGGCACTTGATTCCGAGGTCAGGAGCTGCCGGGGCATCCTCTGCAACCTGCTGTTGGAAACCAGGAGCTAGCTCTACAGAGATCCTGATCCGGAGAGAAAGCTTCACCACGACAATCCCCGGAAGAATCAGGCCATGAGCTCTTCTGCAAAGTTCTTTCTCTCCCTGTCTACTTTCAGAACCAAGATGCAGAACTCCGTTCGGCATCTGGCAGCAGAAGTTACGAATTTTCTTCCTCAGGCGTGCGACTCTGCTTCCCACAGTCTGCACCGACCCCCACTCACTGTTCTAGTCCCCTGATCTTTGCCGTCATCTTTCGGATTCCCCGTCCATACTGTTGCAAAGAAGACTCATCCACGGTTCCAGCGGCTCTGGCGGCACCTGATTCGGAGTTCGGGAGCGGCCGAGGCAACCTCTTCTTCCTGCTGTTAGTAACCAGTTGCTGTCAGTCCGAGAATCAGCATCCCTGTTCGAGCTCCTACCCAGGCCAGCAGCGACCCCAGAAGAATTCGGAAAAATTCAGAGGCACTCCAGTTCCAGTAACAAAGATTTTCCCACTGGTCTCGCCCTCAGTAAAATTCCTGATCACGTTCTGCAGCCACAGTACCGACTGTCTATCCACAATTGCCGAGAGAAGGCAGATTCAGCATATTCACTTCATCATCATTTTAGCCCTAGTTTTCCCCACCCCGCTTGGCCGGCTGAAGGCCCCTCCCTACGTGGAGGTAGTTTTGATTGTAACTATCATCTTCCCTTCCCCACGATCCCCCCCTTGCATGGGGTGTAGTGTTGTAATAGCTTAAACATGTCAAGCTACCCCGGCGCGGCGTGTGGGGAACCCACGCTTCCCCGCTCGCCCTCGTCTCCGAGCGGGACCGGTTTCTTCAAACCGGTTGAGTAAGTGCTCCAAACTTTGCTCTAATTTGTGCTTATTCTTTCAATATTAGTTCATAAACTCCGCTGGCTGTAAATGAGAGCCCGATCCTTAAGCTCTTGTGCTATAAGTGATCACCGTGGGAAAAGAGAGAAACCGGTGCCTTTGGCACTTGGTCGGCCCCATTGTCTTGGGCTTCCACATCCATTGGGAATCAAGTCTTGGCCTTGTTGGCCCTCTACCAGCAAGGACCCAACCCCTCAACCTCACCTTGGCATTGCCAAGTTACCCCGGGCTTGGGTGAGCGACGAGAGAGCGGCGGCCCAAATTGGCCCATTTAGATTGCGAATGTGCTTGCTTGCTTATGTCCAAGGTCGTGTCACATCACACCCGATGGAAGACTGTTATTCCATGAACGGACATGTGTACCCGATTGTCCCGAGTTGAAGAAGAAGGTTCTTGAAGAAGCTCAGCGATCGAGGTACACGATCCACCCTGGAGCCACCAAGATGTACCAAGACTTGAAAAGGACTTTCTGGGGGCCTAATATGAAAAGGGAGGTAGCAGACTTCGTATCTCGCTGCCTGATGTGTCAACAAGTGAAGGCAGAACATCAGAAACCCGCCAGAAAGCTGCATCCACTAGATATTTCCATGTGGATGTGGGAAGACATTGGCATGGATTTTATGATGGACTTACCCAAGACTAGAGGTTGACATGATGGAATTTGGGTAATTATCGACCGCCTAGAAAAATCGGCTCATTTCTTACCTATCAAAAGCCAATGGTCGGTTGATGTCCTTACTGCCTTGTATATCAAGGAGATGGTTAGATTGCATGGATTTCCCGTGTCGATCGTATCCGACCGAGACCCACGCTTCACATCTCATTTCTGGAAGGGTCTACAACACTCTCTGAGGATGAAACTCAACCTCAGCACTGCATTCTATCCCTAGACAAAAAGGATAAATCAAGTTGTTGAAGACATGTTAAGGGTCTACAATATAGATTTCGGTGGTAGCTGGCATGACCACTTACCCCTGACCGAATTTACATATAATAATAGCTATCAAGCCAGTATCCAGATGGCACCTTTCGAGGCACTCTATGGCAGAAGTTGTCGATCTCCAATATGCTGGGACGAAGTTAGTGAAAAGCAAATCCTAGTCCCAGATATGGTGAGAGACTCAACTGAAAAGATACATTTCATTCGGGAAAGGCTAAAGATAGCACAGTCTAGGCAGAAGTCATATGTTGATAATTGGATAAGAGATCTGGAATTCGAAGTTGGAGACCATGTTTTCCTCAAGGTCTCTTCTGGTCGAGGTATTAGAAGATTCGGTGTTAAGGGCAAACTTACACCGAGGTTTATTGGCCAATTTGAGGTATTGGAAATAGTAGGCGAGGTAGCTTATCGCATTGCCTTGCCTCCACAACTATCAGAGGTGCACAATGTATTCCATATTTCTATGCTGAAGAAGTATGTGCACGATCCTCTTCACGTCATCGACCACACTGACTTGGTGATACAGAAAGACCTTACCTATAAGCAGAAGCCGATGAAGATCCTTGACCGAGAAGTCCAAGTTTTGAGAAGCAAGACTGTCCCTATGGTGAAAATCCAATGGGATCGATGCTTAGAACAAAAGGCTACATGGGAAACCGAAGAGTTTATAAGAAGGAGATTTCCAGAATTATTCTAGTCTGTAACTATTTCTCACCCTCCTTGTCTTCATATATGGAATTGAATTTGGGGACCAAATTCTTTTCAGTGGGGGAGGGTGTAGCACCCCGGATAAAAATGATAAGGAAATAGACTTTTTCCCAAGTAAATAAAACCTTAAATAACTCTATGAGAAGGCCAAATGAAAAGGTAGAATACCCAATGAGGGCCATGATATAAATATGTAACAATTAAAGCCATCATTCGTATTGGGGCTTCCTGTTCCAAAAAGACTATTCACCTAAAATAGGGCATTTATACATGGACGTCAATTTCTCAAGCCACAGGGCCACAACCCACGGTATGAAAGCCCACAGTATACATATATCTCTTTACCAACCAATCACATACATATATTGGAGAGGGGAAATCTCATCGCTCGTATGGAAAGGCCAAACAAGGTCTAAATCTGACCAAACGAGACCCAACTCCTCAAAGTGGCAGCCCCCAGGCCCACTTAGTATAAAGCCCAAAAACTCACTCGGTACAAGTGCTTCCTAGGCGGCCTTCGGGTTGGGAAGTCTGAGCATCAATTCGATCGAGAAAGTTCCCCCAGAGCCCCCTATTCCCTATCCCGACCAAGCACTCATTGCTCGGGAGACCACTCCTGGGCAAGTGCCTATCGCTCGGGCTCACTGATGGAAGCTTATTAGTATGGCCGTTGCGAGTCCCTTAATGGTAGGAAGCTCAAGGGGATAGAGGAGACCAAGAGCCCGCATGCTATAAGGAGCCCGCATGAAAGACGTAACCCCCCCTGAGACTCCTCCGCTTACAGGGACCAGTCGCACAACGGGCCACTATTTAAACTGGAAAAGCCTTACTACAAGACGTAAGAAAGATAAGAGCCAAAAACCCTGAGCAGAAACAACTTCACCTTTTGGTGGAGAGGGATCTCGCACTCCCACCTCCCCCCTAACTATTTCCTTCGCACCAGAGCACTACTACTTTGTTGACTTAATCATCGAAGGGTCTTCCTCGGGGATCTATCCCTAGGCACCTCTGACTCATTTCCCTTCTTGCAGTTCACACTTAAAGGATACGTTGTCATCTAATTCCCCGCTCAGGAGTAGCGCGAGATTGCCCCTCTTCATCTGGCGCCGTCTGTGGGAAATGCACAAAGAGCCATCATGGTGCGAAGGAATTCTGGCAGGAGGATTGTCAACGACAAGGGAAAGGCCCCGGCGGCAGAAGAAGGCGCACCTTCTCTCCCCACGGAGAACTCCCCTTTGAGCAACCCCGCCAACGAGATACCTCCATCGATGGAGGGGGAATAGCTTCCTGACGGGAGCACCGACGCCCTCCAAACCCTCAACGCAAAACTGGATGTCCTCGTGGATCTCATGAGGGCCCAGGTGGCCAGGTAGGAGAAGTCGCAGCTCCCCCAGAAGAGTCCCCCACGTGGAGATGCCTCCCAGCAAACCGCTGGAGGCCGTTTCACCCTTCGGGGGCGGCAGGCTCATCCGCAACCTATCAGGAGGACCATCGCATGCCCCTCCCCCGGAGCAGGAAGCCTTTTCAACCCCGAGGAGGGAGAAGACTGGAGCACGTCGATAGTTTCCGGAGACCGAAGCCCTTGAGGGGCACCGGGATAGCATGCAAGTGCGCCCCCCCAGCCCTTCGGGCCAACGACAACTAGAACTATCCCTCTGGCTGTGAGACTTTGAGAGGCGTTTCTCAGAGCAAGAGCGCGCCCTCCGTGCCTTGCAGAAGACCTCTCCTTTGGTGGATGAGGAATGATCCCCATTATCTGACTATATTTTGATGGCAGAGATATCCCCCAGGATCTCAGTCCCGACCTTCAAGTCGTACGATGGCCAGGGAGACCCGGCCGACCACTACGACAGCTTCGACGCCCTGATGACCTTACATGGGGCGTCCGACGTAATCAAGTGCCGAGCGTTTGTGACCACTCTAGTTCAGGGCGCTCAGGCTTGGTTTAGGGCCCTCGCCCCTGCCAGCATCCACAACTTCAAGCAATTCAGGCGAGTGTTTAAAGAAAGCTTCGCCGGCAGCGGTGCACCCCAGTCAGTGGCAGGATTATTGGCCCTCAAGCAGTAATAGGGGGAGAAGTTGGGGGCTTATATCAACTAATTCAAATCAGAAGCCCTACGGATCCCCCGCCTGGATGTGGCCTCTGCCATCACCGCATTGACCGGGGGTACCCGCGACGAGAACCTATGGTGCGAGGTAGTGCTTCATCCTCACACCTCCCTTACCGAGCTAGTGACCCTGGCCCTGCGCCATGCAGACTGCGAGGAAGTCCTCAGCGCCTGCCGAGGCATGATAAGCTCAGGTCGGGAGGGGGACAAGAAGTGACCATCCGAGCAAAGGACGGGTCAGGGAAAGAGGCAGAACCAGGATGGAGACCATAAAGAGCCATCTCGAATGTACGAGCGGTATACCCCCCTTACCGCCCCCGTCTATGAAATTTATGAAGACATCAAAGGCTCGGGCCTCCTCAACCAACTCGAGCTTATGAAGGCCAAGCACCGCAATCGCCGCAAGCATTGCATGTTCAACAGCGATCACGCGTATCACACCAGCGATTGCCATCAACTTCAAGATGAGATCGAGCACCTCATCTGCCAGGGACACCTATCCCGATACGTGTCCGGGCACAGGAAGACTGAGGTGCCCTTGAAGAGATCGACAATGCCCCCCGCGGAGCCCACATCAAAGCTGAGGAAGAAAGCATCATGTTGAGTGGGCGAGCCGTGCCTCTGCTGAGCCCCCTAAGGCCCCGCAGGCGAGCGAACCGCAAGCCCTGGTATTCTCAGACCAGGACCTGAAAGGGTTACCCACCCAGCACGATGACGCTCTTGTTGTATCGACTACAATAAACCATTGTAACGTAGACAAGATTTTAGTCGACAATGGTAGTGCCCCTGATCTATTATCCTATGAATGTTTCCTCAAGATGGGAGAGAATCCATCTAAACTCCGTCCGATCCGAACCCCCCTCTGTGGGTTCAACGATAAGGCAACTTATCCCGAGGGAGCCCTGAGCCTACTAGTTACTATCGGCACCCCACCCAAAACCATTACAGTTATGGTAGACTTCATCCTGATTAAAGGAATGACGGCATATAACGCCATCTCCGGAAGAGGTATCCTCAGCCAAATGAGAGCGGTGCCCTCTACCTTTCACCAAAAAATGAAGTTCCCAACCAAGTATGGCGTGGGGGAAGTCCGAGGTAACTAGGCATTGGCTAGATGGTGCTATATAATCTCGGTCAAAGCCTCTAGGCCGGAAGGGAAAAATAAAGGAGTAAAGGGAGCCGAAGAGGGACCCGCAACATCTGAGCCTGGTGGCGAGTTGCTAACGGTCTTCCTTAATGGTGACCCGAATCTAGGAGTAATGATCAGAGCCAGTCTACCACTTGAGGAATAGGGAAAGAATAAGGATTTCCTTACCAGGTACATCCAAGTCTTTGCATGGTCTGATGAGCACCTTCCCAGGATCCCGGGAGACGTGGTGATGCACAAGCTCAACCTCGACCCAACAGTGAAGCCTATCTAGCAATGCAAGAGAAAGCACGCCCCAGAGAAGCAAGCGGTCATCAAAGATCAAGTCATCAGGGGGCAGAAGACTGGCCTTTTTCATCCGGTCCTGTACCCTACGTGGCTCGCCAACGTCATTCTAGTACGAAAGGCTTATGGGAAATGGTGAATGTGCGTGGACTTCACCGACCTCAACAAGGCTACCCCGAAGGATTGCTACCCGCTGCCGAGCATCGATCAACTGGTCGATTCAACCTCGGGCAACGAGTTTCTCAGCTTCCTGGACACCTACTCCGGCTACCATCAGATCAGGATGGACCCAGAGGACATCGAGAAGACCGCCTTCATCACCGACTTTGGCGTACACTGCTACACCCAAATGTCATTCGGACTAAAGAACGCTGGAGCGACATATCAGAGACTGATCAACCACATTTTCGAAGGATAGCTCAGTCAGAACGTCGAGGCATACATTGATGACATCCTCATTAAAATGCCGAAGGCCGAAGACCACCTTGCCGACTTAGCCGAGACCTTCGACACCCTCCTGAGGTGCAACATGAAGCTCAACCCAACTAAATGCGCCTTCAGAGTTAAATCCGGGAAGTTCCTAGGCTTCCTGGTAACTCAGCGTGGGATTGAGGCCAACCCGAACAAGGTCCAGGCCATCCTGGACATGCGGCCGCCCACCTGCATCATGGACGTCCAACGCCTTACGGGGCGCATTGCTGCGCTCAACCGTTTCCTATCCCGGGTGGCGGAACGATGCTTACCCTTCTTCAAATTATTGAGGGGACCCAAAATGGCATCTGCTACGTTCTCCTGGGATGAGGAATGTTAGAAAGCATTCACCGAACTCATGGGATTCTTGGCCTCGCCCCCGGTACTGTCCAAACCGGTCCAAGGCGAAGCTCTGTACCTTTACCTCTCGGTGACTCCTTCTACAGTGAGCTCGGTCCTAGTCAGGAATGACGTAGGGATCGAGAGACCGGTCTACTATACTAGCAAGGTGCTTAATGTGGCTGAAAGAAGGTACCCCGCAATCGAGAAACTCGTGCTAGCGTTGGTTACCTCGGCCAAGTGCCTCCGACCCTACTTTCAAGGGCACTCCATCGTCGTATTGACTGGCGAACCCCTGAAGAAGATTCTCTTTCACCCTGAAGGCTCGGGATGCCTCGTCAAATGGGCCATCATGCTTGGGGCCTACAACATCTCGTATCGCCCCCGCTTGGCCATCAAAGGATAGGCTCTCGCAGACTTCATTGCCGAAAGCATAGTCCCGATTGAAGAAGTACCTTCACCAGTGCCCGGGCCCACTTGGGATCTGTTCGTCGATGGGTCCTCCAACTCGATCGGATGCGGCGCCGGTGTTTTCCTCAAGTCTCCCGAAGGAGCGAAGCTGCGGTACGCCCTGAAGTTCAACTTCCAGGCGTCCAACAACGCCTCCGAGTACGAAGCCCTTATCTCAGGGGCCAGGATGGCTCGACGACTAGGGGCCGAGCGAGTCAGGATCCACACTGACTCCCAATTGGTCGCTAGCCAGGTCAATGATAATTATGAAACTCAGAAAGGACAAATGGTCAAGTACCTCCAAGCGGTCAAAAGGATGGCCCAACTCTTCCAGAGCTTTGAGGTATTCTGGATAGCTTGGGAGGAAAACTCCTGAGCGGACGCCCTCTCTCGACTGGCCTCCTCGCTCGACCCCGCAGGTACACAATCGATCTTTCTCAAAGAGCTCGAGCGACCGAGCATCGAGTCTGAGCTTATGACTGTTGACTCGGCACCCCCGAGCGACTAGCGGACTCCTTACATATCCTGGCTCCGGGATTCTCAAGAGCCCACCGACCCTCGGGAGGCTCGGAAGCTCAAGTACCAAGCTCGGCGTTTCGTCATGCTAGATGAGGCCTTGTACCGCAGATCTATCTCTGGCCCCCTCCTCAAATGCATCAGCACCAACAAAGCCAGTCGAGCTATTCAAGAAGTACACGAAGGCATCTGCGGCGCGCACCAGGGAGGAAGATCGCTCGCTAGGATCTTGCTTCGGCAGGGTTACTGGTGGCCCACTCTCCAGCGTGACTGCACGACCTATGTACAGAAGTATGACCGATGTCAGCACTTCGACCACCTGATCCATTAGTCCACCGCGGAGCTCATCACCCTTGCCGAGCCATACCCTTTCGCTCGGTGGGGGATTGACATCTTGGGGCCATTCCCCATGGCTCAAGCTCAGAAGAAGTTCATCATCGTCGCCATCGACTATTTCACCAAGTGGATCAAGGCCGAAGCCATCACCAGGATCACCGAATCAGTCGTATTGAGTTTTGATTGAAAGTCAATCATCTGTCGCTACAGTGTCCCCCAAGTGATCGCGACCGATAATAGTCGGCAGTTTGATTCTCATTACTTCAGAGACAGATGTGCCGACCTTAACATTCGCAATCACTTCACTTTGGTAGCCCACCCTCAGGCTAACGGACTGGTCGAGAATGGCAATAAGACTATCTTAAAAGGCATCAAAACTAGGCTCGGCAAGGCCAAGGGAAGCTGGCTCGAGGAATTACCGAGCGTACTATGGTCCCACCGAACTTCTCCGAGAACGGCCACTGGTGAAACACCTTTTCAGCTGGTATATGGCACGGAAGCCGTAATTCCGTTGGAGGTCGGCAATCCCTCACTCCGAGTCATCCACTTCAAACCCGAGGTAAACGAGCAGAAACTTCGAGAGAACCTCGACTTAGCAGACGAGATCCGAGAGATTGCAAGTATCTGAGCAACGGAATACCAATGGCGCATCACACGATACTATAACTCCACAGTCCGAGACAGACACTTTCAGCAAGGAGACTTTGTCCTAAGAAAGGCCAAAGCATCTCGACCACTAGAGGAGGTGGGGAAGCTGGCCCCTACTTGGGAAGGCCCCTACCGAGTGGTCGAGACGCTCGGGAAAGGAGCATACCGACTGTCCACCATGGAAGGAACACTCATCCCTCGGACATGGAACGCGACAAATCTTCGCATGATGTAGCACAGCCCAAAGGTGGAAATGGATGAATTGTTGAACCTAGAACTTAGAACCGCAAGCATACAAGTACTTTTAACGGACTCACGTTAACGGCTCATCACCCGGTGGTACCGGGGATGATGGTGAGGGTCCGAGGTGGGACCCAAACATTCAAAGGGCTAGGTTGTCTTAGGCTGACCCCAATGGGTCTGGGATTTCCAACTTTGTGGGCAGCCGACACGCCGGGGTGTGGGGTTGGGTGGCTCTCACTCACAATCCGTGGTGGGCGCAGTAAGGAACAAATACGGGACCGAACACTCCCTCACCGATCGATGGGCATAAGAGATAATACTAAACAAGCAAAGTATGGACCAGCAAGGTAGGGACCAGTCACTCACCTGATCGGAGTGAAGACACCGATCCCGGCCAAAAGATGAGGGCGAGCGGGGAGGCGTGGGTACACACCCGCATGCCGCAACGAAGCCGCTTGACCTGAATATATATATAGTACAACACTACTCCTCACGCAGTAGGGTAAGACAAGGAGTTGGGGTTAATGTATTACAGCCAAACACTACCTCCATGCAGGGAGGGGCTGTAAGCCGGCCAGGCGGGGTGGGGAAACCTTGATAGAAACCAAGTTGCCGAGCTTCGCCGGTTCTGCCAACTTCAGGAACAGCTTGACAAGTTCTCGATGTCGGTGCTACCACGGGCTCAGCCGAGCTCAGAATTAGTCGAAATTGGCGCCAAAACTTTCCAGACTGGCCCAGGATGTCGCCTAAATTTTCTTGGAACTTCGTGATGATGTCGCTGGACGGGGTAGAGCCTGGAACAGGGCTGGTCTGCTCTGGTTATGGATGCTCTCAGAGTGATGCTTCTGGAAGACGGGGGCGCCACGAACCGACCCGTACTCTGTTGGAGGTGGGGTAGGTACCGTTGCGATTGTGGTCTAGTCTTCTTTCCATCGGAAGAAACGGCGTTGTCGGCAGATGTCGGAGCTGATCATGAAAGTCAGAACAGTAGGGATGTGTCGGTTCTGGCTTGGGAAAGCAGACCTGTGCACTTGGAATGGAAAATTTGTAAATTTTGATGCCGATGTCCAAACTTAGCTCTGCTTCTTGGGGATGAAAGAGGACTTGAAGGGGAAGATGTCAGTGAAAGAATCGCGCCAAAACTCAAATAGTAGCAGCCGGGGTCGAGATTCCACTCAGGCTCAGGTTCCCTGCCGGAGTAGCTTTGCACAGTCGGGGGAGATTGAATCCTCTGGGCAGCAGAGATGTTGTATTGATGCAAGACCACCTCGGATGCAAAGCTGAGTTGACAAGGAATCCAGCAGTATATGGTATGCCTCCGGGAGCATTGCAATGACGACATGACTGCCTCTGCAATCTCTAGGTGATATGCTGCCTGCGAACCAGAACAAGACTGATTGTGGAGGGGTTATGGAAGGTGGAGATGGGTGATGGTTTGGAATTGGGATGATGGCTGGTGGTTGTGGGAGGTGGGGGGAACGTGGATGGACGCTCTTGGGGAGGGAAATTCTAATTTGGGGTCCTAGGGAGGAGTCATATCAATCTTGGGAAGTGGAGGGGTGCATGGGGAAGGGAAATGGGTAGTTGGGGGTTAGATGGTGGAGCAAGGAGTGGTAGAGGTTCTCTTGGGGTTGGGGTGGAGTAAAGAGGGGTTGGAGGTAGTTGGGGAGGGTATTAAATGAGGGGAGGGGAGTTAGGAAGTAGGTGGGAGGGGGAAGAGAGAGAGGGGCGCATCCCCCTTTGTTGAAAGGGAGAAAGAGAGATAATGAGTGAGGAAGAAAAGAGAATTTTAGTGGAGGAGAGAAAGATTTGGGATTTCTTCTATTCAAATTGATTCATCCAAAAGTTGAGTACATGGGGAGAGATGGGGCCTTTATATTGGCATCCACTCTTTACATGACCAAAGTACCCTTGACAATTAGACAAAAGACCAAGCATATCCTAGACTCAATTCTATGGGCCCATAACTAAGGTACCAAGGCCCAAATAAGCATAACAAGAGAAATGACTAAAACAACATGACTCAATAAAGGAAAGTACATAAGATATGACTCAAAGAAAAGGAAAATAACATGTGATCTCATAGTCGGGTTTCCTCAAAATGATGCAGGTGATCCGAGCCAAAGAGAGCGCTATGAGATGCCCTCATCAAATCCCCCGGGCTGGGGAGAACTCGACCCCGTAGAGTATGGGTCCGCCTGACTGTGGTAGTGCTCCAAAATGTCTGGGTCAAGGAGCAGCAGGTCTTCCCGGCTCACCCAAGGATCCTCGATCGAGGGACGGCCCTTCCACCTCACTAGGTAATGCTGGTATACCCTGTTCTTGGTAATGGTACTCTGCTCATCCAGTATTGCCTCCACTTGCTCACGTCGACCTCTCAAGCTAGGAGGTAGAGTCACACCGTGGGTGTCTCTCTCAAGGGAGGGTAAAGGCTCAAGCTCCTCACAATGTCCCACCGCGGGGCCCTTGTAGGGTACCAGGTCTGCCACGTTGAAGGTAGGGTGTACCCCAAAACCTCAGGTAGGTCCAGCTCATAAGCGTTACTACCTAGTCGTCTCAGAATTCGAAAGGGTCCCGACCCTCGTGCCCTCAACTTGGAGGCAGGCCCCGGAAGGAGCCGCTCCGTCCTCACCATCACCGAGTCTCCCACTTGGAACTCGCAGTGGCACCGTCGAGCATCTGCATGTCTTCTTTAAGCCTCGTTGCTCTTCCCTATATGCTTGCGGATGTCATCATGCAACTCTTTGATATGCTGTGCAAAGGACTCAACTGAGACTGACACTCTAGCATGTGGGGGAAGAGGGATAAGATCTGAGGGTTTTCTAGGCCTATATCCATGTACTACCTCAAATGGACTCTTGCATATGGACCTATTGACAGAATCATTGTAGGCAAACTCGGCCTGAGCTAAGAGGATATCCCAATTCCCAGGGTGGTCCCCTACTAGACAACAGAGTAATGTCCCAAGGCTTCGGTTGATGACCTTAGTCTGGCCATCAGTTTGAGGATGATAAGCGGTGGAGAATTTGAGGAGGGTTACCATCAGATGCCAGAGATTTTTCCAAAAGTAACTGGTGAATTTTACATCTCGGTCGGACACATTGGTTTTGGGTAGTCCGTGGAGTCAGACCACCTCATCAAAGAACAATCGGGCGACCCTAGAAGCATCCGGAGTGTTGGCACATGGGATAAAGTGGGCCATCCTAGAGAACCTGTCAACAATAACGAAGATGGAATCATGTTTGCGTAAGGTCCTAGGTAGGCCAAGGATAAAGTCCATGCTCAAATCCTCCCAATGTCGATCTGGGATGGGTAGGGGTATGTAAAGCCCAGTGCTTTGCCTCGATCACTTGCTTGGCTGAGGCACAAATGCGACATTGTGCCACAATGTGGGCCACATCCTTCTTGAGACTGGGCCAATAGAATTCCCTCTCAACTAGCTCTATGGTCTTTTGGACCCCAAAGTGACCAGCTAGGCCACCACTATGTAACTCCCAAACTAAGAAGTCCCGAAGTGAAGTCCGGGGTATGCATAGCCTAGCTCCCTTGAAAAGATACCCCTCTTGGAGTACAAATCCATCATGTTCCTTGTTGGGTTGAGTGGAGAGGGTGTTGTAATGATTCCCAAAGTCGGGACAATTTGGATATTCCCCTTTGATTCTTTCAAACCCGGTGACTTCCACCTGGATAGTGGAAAGTAAGGCTACCCGCCTACTTAGCGCATCGGCGGCGCGGTTCTCACTACCCATCTTGTACTTGAGGACAAAGGTATAGGCTTGAATGTATTCTACCCAACGGGCAAGGTGGGCATTGAGCTTTTGTTGGGTGTTGAGGTACTTTAAGGCCTCGTGGTCCGAGAAGATCACAAACTCCTTGGGTAGGAGATAGTGCCTCCAATGCCAAAGGGATTGAACCACAGCGTAAAGCTCTTTGTCATATGTGGAGTACCTAGTCCTAGCCTCACAAAGTTTCTCACTAAAATAGGCTACTGGATGACCTTCTTGGCTAAGAATGCCTCCAATCCCTACCCCGGATGCATCACAAGTGACCTCGTAGACTTTTAAGAAGTCGGGTAGGCAAAGGACCGGGACTTGGGTCATCTTTTCCTTGAGCTCTAGGAATACTTTGGAGGCTGCCCTAGTCCACACAAAGGTGCCCTTCTTGTGGCAATCCGTGATAGGAGCGGTGATAGTGCTAAACCCACGGATGAATCTCCTATAGAAGGTGGATAGCCCGTGAAAGCTTTGGGCCTCATGGAGGGTCTTGGGTTCGGACCACTCAAGAATGGCTTGGACCTTCTCGGGGTCCATGAATACCCCTTGGGATGAGACAATAAATCCTAGGAAGGCTAGTTGCTTGGTCAAGAAATGGCACTTCCCGAGGTTGGCAAAGAGACTTTCTTTCCTAAGAACGGTGCAAACTTGTTTGAGATGATCTAGGTGGGCTTCCTTGGTTTGGCTATATATGAGAATGTCATCAAAGTAGACGACAAGGAAGATGCCAATGATGGGCCGGAGGACCTCGGTCATGAGGCGCATAAATGTGCTTGGTGCATTGGAAAGGCCGAAAGGCATGACAAGCCATTCATAGAGATCGTCCTTAGTTTTAAAGGCAGCCTTCCACTCGTCCCTGGGCCTAATGCGAACTTTGTGGTCGCCACTTTTGAGATCAATCTTAGAGAAGATGGTGGCTCCAGCAGGCATGTCTAGCATGTCATCTAGCCGAGGGATGGGAAACCTATATTTGACCGTGATTTTGTTGATGGCCCGGCTATCCACACATATGCGCCAAGTTTTATCTTTTTTGGGTGTGAGGAGGGCCGGGACGGCACATGGGTTTTTGCTAATGCGGAGGAAGCCCTTCTTGATGAGCTCCTCAATTTGCCTCCTAAGTTCAGCATGCTCGGTGGGGTTGAGGTGATAGTGAGGTAGGTTGGGTAAGGTAGCTCCAGGCACAAAGTCGATGGCATGTTGCACATCGCGCATGGGTGGTAGCTTATCCGGGAGTTCATCGGGGAACACATCATGGAAGTCCTCAAGGATTTGTTGAATTTCTATTGGGTGTGAGTCGGTTGGGGTGGATTCTCCAAGGAAAATAACAATGGCACACACTTGTCCCCCTTGGTTGACTTCTTCCTCAAGTTCTTTCCTAGTGATGAGGTGTATGTTCCTAGTAGTCCCAATGGTCAAACTAGGATTAGGACTTGATGGGGTGGAGTTTGGTGGGTTTGGAATAGTGGGAGAGGTAGGGGATTCCTCAAGGGAGAGAGATGCGTTCTTGAGAAGGGAGTGGGGTGGAGAGGGGTTGAGTTGGATTCTTTTCCCCTCATGAGTGAAAATGCAAGTGTTCGTCCTTCCAAGGAAGGTGGCATCTACATCGTAGATCCAAGGCCGCCCTAGGAGTATACTCCCAACTTCCATTGGTCGAATGTCACACCAAACTTGGCCTTGGTAAGATTGGAATGTGATGGGGACAAGGCAACGATTACTAACCGGTACGGATGTGGCATCAATCCACGCTACCCGATATGGGTGTGGGTGTGAGGAGATGGTAAGGCCCAAAAGTTTGACGGTGTCGGGTGACACCACATTCACACTACTCCCATTGTCTAAGATGACTTTCCTAGCATAGCTCCCTATCCGAATGTAGGTATAGAAGATGGTGTTTCTCCTCCAATCATGTTCTTGAGCTTGAGTGAGGGTGAACCTAACCACTCCCAGGTGAGGGTCGGTTGGTGGAGGGGTTTGTTCTTGATTGGTCTCCATGTAGTAGGTTTCATACTCGTCCTCTCAATCGAGAGAGGCCTCATACACCTCAACCTCTTCTACAACTCCATTATGGGGCAAGGGGGTTGTCTCCTCAATGAGCAAGCTAGTTGCGCCCTTGGTGGGGCATTGATTGGCGAAGTGTCCATACCCAAGGCACCTAAAGCATTGCTGCCCACTTTGGTGGTTTGGGGCAGCCTGAGTGTGAGGGAGAGTGGGTGCCGGATTTGGTCTATTGGGAGTGGGGTTGGGGGTCCCACTTGTGGGGCGAGGAGGAGGGGTGCCACTAGGAGGGGTTGCCCGGGTGGGAGGAGTTCCCATGGGGGTGGGAAGGAGACCTCGTTGAGGAGGTGGGGGGTTGGTCCGAGGTACCATGGATTTTGGGTCCATCCCTCGTGGGGGAAACATTCGGGTGTATCGAGAGAATTTCTCGACATCTCGGGCTACTTGGTAGGCTTGCTGTAGAGTGGCTACTTGACGCATGAATAGCTCCTTTTTTATGTGGAATTGAAGCCCATTTCTAAAGCGGGATAGGGTGACGGTGGGGTCCTCTTGGACTCCACACTTAAGAAGGTAGTAGTCAAATTTCTCAATGTACTCCATAACGGTCTTCCCTTCTTGGGTTAAGGCTTTCCACTCATCTAGGATGTTTTGATGGTAGGAGGGAGGGACATATTTGAGTTTGAGTTGTTCCTTCATGGCCCCCATGTGGTGATGGGAGCTTCCCTCCTAACTATTTTTAATGCCTCAATGTTCATCCAATGAGTCTTAGCTAATTTGGTAAGTTGCATTTTTACAAGCCAGACTCTCATATCCTCGGTCATTGGGTACCAATCAAAATACTGGTCCATAGCCGCCTCCCAATCTAAATAGATGCTTGGGTGATGAGACCCATCAAAGGTGGGGGCATCTACTTTCACAAGTCTCATAAGGTGGTCATCTGGGTTGTCCCGAGGGGGTCTCTCATTCCTCCTTGAAGGTGGGTCTCTTTTCGGTTCGGGAGGATTGTAGCAACCCTGATAAATTAAAGGACTAGAAAGTCCAAATAAATTAAAAATATATAAATATATAATAATTAAACGAGGCCTGGACCTTGTACATAACCCTCTTACATTCTGAAAAGTCTTACGAAATGGACTCATAGACCTTACCATTGTATTATAATACATTTAAGAATAACATGTTATTTTAAGTAGCCATTTGATGCATAAAATAATTTTTAATTAAATTAAGAATCATTAAATCTTGAAGAAAATGTTAATTTATATTTTATTACTAATTTAGAAAATTTAATATTCCACATTTACTATATTATAACTTTATTAGAAGGGAGAAGGATATATATATAAGATTTAAATACATTAAAGATATATATAGGATAAAAGAATGGACAAATATACAATTTTGATCTTTTCAAGGGCAATGAGAAATGACCAAAACTAAAATGACTCCTCTTTGTATAGGCGTATATAACGTGCAAAATGACTTAATATAAGTCGTTCTTTCTAAATTAGTAAAAGTCAAATAAAGTATATAGTTAAGGATATTATAAAAGAATAGGGGTATATATATACGATATCGATCTTTTGGAGGTCAAATAGAAAAGTCAAAAATCAATTGACGCCAACATCTACGAGCGTCAATTTCATATAACATGACTTAGAATAAGTCGTCATTTCAAAAATAATGAATATTGCCATTTTTTTTCGACTAAAGAATTTTAGAAAAATAATTATATGAAAAAATAGAGAAAATGGAAAATTAATACCCTTAAAATTTCCCATCTAGATCACATCCAGAAAAAAAGATAAAAATCTCGGAAGATTCTAACACTAAAGTTAATATGTGTTTCGAACTGTTAATAAAGGGAACACTAATACCATTAGGATTGCTACTAGGAATGCTATTCCCAATCGAACTCCTACCCTATAAGGTCTCCAAAACCCGATAAATACTAACCCCTTTGCTAAATCCCTTCTAGCTTTTCTTCTCAGAAACCCGTCGCTGCTTCGTGCGTGAAGAACATAGCGAAGTTCTTCATCTTCTTCTTTCCTCCTGCTTCATCGAGAGGAGCACGTGAAGGAGCCTTCTTCTTTTGCTGAAGGACTTCATCTTGTTCTTTTCCTCTTGCAAGTCGTTTGCAACAAGAAGGGCAAGGAGCCTTCTTCTTTTGCTGAAGGAAGACCGCCTGGGTTTTCTACCGTGCGAGTACTGATGCTGCTGCTGTTTGCCTTTGATTGAAGGAAAGGCTAACATCTCCTTCTTGATATCTAGTTGTGTTCTTCCTCTTCTTCCTTACTGCACAAGGGTGAAGGCCGTTGCTGCCTTCGCTGCCACTGTTAAGAATCAAGAGCTGCTGCTCTTGTTATTATCTTTCTGCACCTTTTCTGCAACGTCGTCATCCTGTGGCCGTCACAAAGAGGGAACTTGTAGCACCTTCTTCCTATTTTCATATACTTGAGGTTCCTGTTCTTCAATCGTTCTTCACGTTCTGTCAACCAAAGCAATCCACGAGGTAGGTTTTCTCAAGATTCATGTAAAACTTAGTTAATAACCAGTAATTGCATATACATAGTTTGATCTTGATCCGTTGTTTTGATTTAACAACTTTTTAGTCAAAGACTATGATCACACATCGTCTAAAATTCAATAACTATAAACCTTCAAATCTGAATTAATGCATGAGCATCCTAGAAAATTCGTGCTATTTGTCTCTGTATATATCCATATCTCTAGATTCTTGATTGAAAATACCCCAAAATCCATGTTATTGACATATGACTATAAATAACGACCATGCTGATGCCGTCAATTGAATGGACGCCCTCACCCACAGGCGTCAATTTAGTGAATACCCCATGGCTTTTTCGTATCATGAAATCTACTTGAAATGACGACATATACCATGCCGTCAGTTTTCTATAAGACGCCTGTAACTAAGGCGTTATTCACTGAATTAAAGACTTAACCTAAGTCGTCATTTATATAATATCTAAAATTTTTGAATGTTTTAAAAATTATTATGGATATAACGACGGCGTGAATAGTCATCATATTTGGAACTGATGACCTAGCCGAAGGCGTCAATTCCTGAAATAAAGACTTAATCAGTGACGAGATCGAAAAACGGCTCACGGCTCCAGTAAAAAAAGAGTTATAAAATAGATATTTATGTTTCGTCATCTTTTGTTAATTGGGCCACCTGTTTGGGCCTAATGGGTCATATTTTATGTTTTATAGGAATTATGTTCACAAATATCACGTAAGAGTCTTTTTTGTGTCATTTAAGGTAGTTATGAGGAGTAGAGAGTAGGTGTTAGGTAAGTTGTCTTTTGGTCTCCATGTGGAGTCTATAAAAAGAGTCATGTGACCTTTATTTGAAGCAATGAAGTTAAGTTAAATTTTAGAAAATGTAGACCCTTGCCCACCCACTTTTCTCTTCCCTCTTCCCCTCCCTTCTCTCCCACGTTATCTCCTCTCCCTCCTCCCAGCCTTCCCACTTCGCAGCCCCCCCTATAGCCCTCTCTTGTCTTCTCCCTCTTCCGCATATGTTTTCCTCTTCTCTCTCTCAATCTTCCTGCTACCCCACCCCCCCGACCGTCGGCCTTCTCTTCCTCTATCCTTTCCCATAACTTCTCCATTCCACCCTCCCCCACATCAACCTGCTTGGCCAACTACCCAACCCCCCTTCCTCCGGCTCTCCCCCTCCTCTCTTGTCCCTGCAGCTGCGGTCACCCCTCTCTCTCTCTCCCCCTCTCCCTCTAAACTTCTTCTGCCATGGCCAACATCGCCGATCACCACCTTGCCTCTCTCTCCCACTACCTTCACCGTCCCCTCCCACCCCTTGCTACCTCCACTCCCCCTACAAGCATCCTCTCCAGAAAAGGCACAGCCCATCTACAGACGCATCTCCCACGTCCTTCTCTCCCCTTCACTCCCTTTCTCTCCCACAGCCCAACCACCACCCCGGCAGCCCCCCCTCTCACGTAACCACTCTTCTCTCTCTAACACCACCACGGGCCTCCTCTCTCAACTTCTCTCTTCCCTCTCACCCACTCACAACTCCGGCAGCCATCTCCCACGGAGGTGACCTCTCACTCTCCCTTCCTTCGTGGCACCTCCTCTCCCTCTTCCTCTCTCCCCATGCGACTTCTCTCTCTCCCTTTATCTCTCTAATCGTCTCACTCTCTCTGCTTCTCTCTCTACCCTCCAACTTCTCTCTTCCTTTCTCCCCACGTAACACCTCTGTTGGAGACCTCTTTCTCTTCTCGTCATCTCCCCCATGGATCTCACTCTATCTCTCTTCTACTCACACCCACGGCGGCTTCCCACCAGCTCCCTACGCAACCACCCCGCCGCGGCACTCCTCTCTTCTCCCCTCTCTCTCTAATAGCCACGAGCCAGCCCCCTCTCCTTTGCTTCTCCTCACAAGCCCCACTATGTAAACCCCCCCCAAGTCTCTTTCTCTCTCCCCCTCACTCTCTCCAATCCCGTGGCTGGTCCTCTGTTTGGGACAGGGGCACCGCCGGTGTCATCATCCCCTCCACAGCAGCATGCAACCCGCCAGAGAAGCCAGTCCCTCACCCCTGTCTGCCACAAGCCTGCCCATGCCATGCCTGTCGCGGCGCCGCCATGCCCAGCTTCCCCGCACGCGAGCATGCCAGCGACGTCCCTGGACAGTCTGGCAGGCCTTCACCCTCAAGCTTAGCCACCCTGCATGGTGGACGTTCATCATCCGCCCATGCCTGCCACCGCACCCCCGGCCCAGTACTCCCCCATGTGAAGTCAGCTTCGTCCACCGGCAGCACTAGTTGCCTTCGCCAATGCCATCTGGGTGTTCCCCAACATGCTGGCTCACCCTCGAGCCGTCCGGATCGCTGTCGCATAAGCAAACTGCCCCCTCTCCAAGCAACCAGTTGCTACCATTGCCACGCCGCCATCGTGTCCGAAGAACCCTACCCAGCCATCCGCCACTCGTCGACTCCAAGCAAGCCTCCAACGGCATGCCAACTTGGTTAATGCTGCATCAGCGACAATGCCCTTGGCACCGATGCCGTGCTGGCGCGGCCTGTTTTAGCCGCCTCAACTGCTCTCACCGCCAGCCGAGTGGTAGCAGGTGTGGCTGAGGCGCCGTATGGTTGCACCCATGGAGATGCCTTACCCAACTGGGAAGTTTAGTAACAAAAGCGCAGCAGAAAACTATAGTTATGCTTAGCTAATCTCCTATGCTCAAGAGATATTAACCCGCTTGAAAAGCTAGAAATGGAGGATGGCTTGGAGACATTGAGAAAGAAATAGAAGCATCAAAGACTCTCAAAGAAAATGACATTGCAATGCACTAGTGGTACCACAGGCAAATCTAATGGTATCGTTCACCCACTCAAAGGCATAAGTGCTCAGGTTCAAATTTTACAACGGGGACAGGAGTGCCTCATCTCAACACTTTCTGCATGGCCTATCCTTACAACACGTGCATGGCTCATTTAATGCCATGACCGTTCCTCTTTAGGTTGGTTCTGGGGTTAAGATCACGCTGAGATTTAATGCATGCGATATCTGGGAAGAGGGCGTGAAATCCCCTCTCAAGGAGGGACTAAAGCTGACAAAGTTATCATCAAGCTCCCTAGATTCCAACAGAGTACACGAGGCTGCCACAAGACCATGAAGGGGTGGACTAAATCCATAAGCTACTTCTACCTCTACCGTGTGCCAATTCCACCCCATGATGAATGGCTCATCTGCACTTATTGATGCGGGACTAGACCACGGACACGACAACAATCCTCAGACTCTAGGTGAGCTCGTGATTGTCCCTTAACGAGGGAAGCGTCGGACGTGCACGGTTGAGAAACCGGCAAGAGCTAGGGTGGTCAATTCTCTTTTGTGCCCGGATCGGGTCACGGGACGGTAACGCTCTCTCTCGCAGCAGCGGTGATATAAATATAAAGCGAGCTAATTATCCCTACACATGCTCTCAAGCAGCAGCATAAACAAGCGTATATGGAAATAAGCGAAATGCCAAGCAAGGAGCGAATACGATACCACCACGCGCTCGGCGTGGGGAAGACGGACCCTGACCGAAACTCGTACTCCCGGAATAATAATACACGGATATTACAGCAATACAAATCACTGCCCACTCCACGCAGGGAGGTAAAGGGCTACACAAGTGGGTCCGGGAGGACAGAATTCGGGTTGACGGGCGGCTTCTCGCGTCTCTTCGGCAACACTCGAACTTGTGACTATAGGGCCCACGCACTGTCCGGAGGGGCCGTGTGGGGCCCGATGGCACCACTGTGGTGGTGACACTTGGGGAAGCGTTCTCTGGGCTGGTGGTAGCTGGAACGACGACCGGAGGCCGGGCGGCTCCATTCGGCACCGGTCGGAATAATCGGCCACGGATCTGCCGGTTCTGTTTTCCGGCGCGCGCTCCGGCGAGAACGGACGCTTCGATCAGCCCCGATGTCGGATTGACACGAAACTGGCGCCGTTGGAAAGCTACTTTGAAATACTTCAATCTAGGCCTAGAGATCAGACCTGTATCTGCACATATCTGAGCTTTATTGAATTTTTGAGTTCCTATTGTACAGTAGCCGAGCTCTCAGATCTGTAGGGCTGTTCTCTGAGAACTACCATTGACCACCTAGTAGACTTCCGATTCAGCTCCTGAGCTATTCATCAAAGTTATAAGATTTTGAACAAGAAAGATGGAAATATTTTTTTTGGACTAATTGGAGGTGGCTACGAATTGATATGATTTTTACACTGGATAGAGGTCAGATCTAGAAACAGGTTGATAGCACTGTAGATTAGGTAGACCACGATTTTTGAAAAATGGATAGAGGGCTGATCAAAAATCAAGAAAATTTGGAGATGAAGGGGTTGATGGGCATAACTCCCGGTAAAATCGAAAGCCCTAAAAAAAATCAAAAAAGTGGTCGAAGATGGAAAACTCAGAGCTTCTATCACTGTAGACAGAGACAAGACAGATCTGGAAGTGAAAGAAGAACGAAAATGGGAAATTACCAAATGAAAGATTTTGGACGTGAATTGTTTTTTGGAGATGTGGATACGAGATAGGAACAACCTCTGAAAATTTCAGATTAAGAGGATGTCGTAGTTGACTGTAGAATTTTGTGGAAGTCACCTCTGTCCAGCAGGACAGAACCTTGAAGATGGCTCCGCGGCGGCTCGTAGGCGGCACGAACGGCGGTGGCGGCGGCACAGATGATCACCGGAGATAGAGGGGAGGGGATTGAAGATAGAACCACTCTAGAATTTGGGGTTGGAGGAGATGAACACTAGGGGAGAGGGGAGGGGCACAAGAATCACTCTTGATTTTCCAACAATTTCCTTTCATTAATGCTAACAAATGGAAAATACAACCTTTTATATGCTATGTATCTAATCAATTGTACACCCTTGGATCTAGGGATGGGGGATGAAAGGCTGGGATTAAGTGTGATAAACACACAAAAAATATAAACTAATCCTAGTGGAATGGGGCGCCCCCTTGACCATATGTAAGGGTTGAGTGGGTAGGTGGCCAACCATTGGAATATTGACCCATTTGTCACCCATGTGTCCATATGACTAGTCCAACCTTCTAGAAGTCCACCTAGGATGGTTGACCAGCCCCACAAGGTGACATGGACCAATGGGAAAGGGCTGAGGGCCCCCTAGCTGGGCCTACTACAAAATTGCACAAAAACCCACACAAACCAAGGGAATGACGCATTGGCTTACAAAGCAGTACATTTGTGTACATACTTTCCCAAGGATATGAACACAAACTAAAAGGACATAAATGCAAAAGAAAATGTACATGCTCGGCGTCGATTCCCATCACTTATCCTATTATGACTCATGATGAAGCATATTTCGTGAAAATAAGGAAGAAAATTCATAGGCCCGGGGGTTGTTCTACATCAAATGGTATCAGAGCTTAGGGAACCGGTTGTTCCATCATACTGGGATCCTGAGCTACGAGGTTCGAGGTCGAACCTCCTCCAAGCGGAGGGGTTTGACGAGATCGAAAAACGGCTCATGGCTCCAGTAAAAAAAGAGTTATAAAATAGATATTTATGTTTGGTCATCTTTTGTTAATTGGGCCACCTGTTTGGGCCTAATGGGTCATATTTTATGTTTCATAGGAATTATGTCCACAAATATCACGTAAGATTCTTTTTTGTGTCATTTAAGGGAGTTATGAGGAGTAGAGAGTAGGTGTTAGGTAAGTTGTCTTTTGGTCTCCTTGTGGAGTCTATAAAAAGAGTCCTGTGACCTTTATTTGAAGCAATGAAGTTAAGTTAATTTTTAGAAAATGTAGACCCTTGCCCTCCCACTTTTCTCTTCCCTCTTCCCCTCCCTTCTCTCCCACGTTATCTCCTCTCCCTCCTCCCAGCCTTCCCACTTCGCAGCCCCTCCTCTAGCCCTCTCTTGTCTTCTCCCTCTTCCCCATATGTTTTCCTCTTCTCTCTCTCAATCTTCCTGCTACCCCACCCCCCCCTGACCGTCGGCCTTCTCTTCCTCTATCCTCTCCCATTGCTTCTCCATTCCCCCCTCCCTCACATCAACCTGCTTGGCCAACTACCCAACCCCCCTTCCTCCGGCTCTCCCCCTCCTCTCTTGTCCATGCAACTGTGGTCACCCCTCTCTCTCTCTCCCCCTCTCCATCTAAACTTCTTCTGCCATGGCCAACATCGCCGATCACCACCTTGCCTCTCTCTCCCACTACCTTCACCGTCCCCTCCCACCCCTTGCTACCTCCACTCCCCCTACAAGCATCCTCTCCAGAAAAGGCACAGCCCATCTACAGACGCATCTCCCACGTCCTTCTCTCCCCTTAACTCCCTTTCTCTCCCACAGCTCAACCACCAGCCCGACAGCCCCCCCTCTCACGTAACCACTCTTCTCACTCTAACACCACCATGGGCCTCCTCTCTCCACTTTTCTCTTCCCTCTCACCCACTCACAACTCCGGCAGCCATCTCCCACGGAGGTGACCTCTCACTCTCCCTTCCTCCGCGGCACCTCCTCTCCCTCTTCCTCTCTCCCCATGCGACTTCTCTCTCTCCCTTTATCTCTCTAACCGTCTCACTCTCTCTGCTTCTCTCCCTACCTCCAACTTCTCTCTTCCTTTCTCCCCACGTAACACCTCTGCCGGAGACCTCTTCCTCTTTCTCTTCTCGCCATCTCCCCCACGGATCTCACTCTATCTCTCTTCTACTCACACCCACGGAGGCTTCCCACCAGCTCCCTACGCAACCACCCCGCCGTGGCACTCCTCTCTTCTCCCCTCTCCCTCTAATAGCCGTGAGCCAGCCCCTCTCCTTTGCTTCTCCTCACAAGCCCCACTCACGTAAACCCCCCCCAAGTCTCTTTCTCCCTCCCCCTCAGTCTCTCCAATCCCGCGGCTGGTCCTCTGTTTGGGACAGGGGCACTGCCAGTGTCATCATCCCCTCCACAGCAGGTTGCAACCCGCCAGAGAAGCCAGTCCCTCACCCCTGTCTGCCACAAGCCCGCCCATGCCATGCATGTCGCGCCTCCGCCATGCCCAGCTTCCCCGCACGCGAGCATGCCAGCGACGTCCCTAGACAGTCTGGCAGGCCTTCACCCTCAAGCTTAGCCACCCTGCATGGTGGACGTTCATCATCCGCCCATGCCTGCCACCGCACCCCCGGCCCAGTACTCCCCCATGTGAAGTCAGCTTCGTCCACCGGCAGCACTAGTTGCCTTCGCCAATGCCATCTGGGTGTTCCCCAACATGCTGGCTCACCCTCGAGCCGTCCGGATCGCTGTCGCATAAGCAAACTGCCCCCTCTCCAAGCAACCAGTTGCTACCATTGCCACGCCGCCATCGTGTCCGAAGAACCCTACCCAGCCATCCGCCACTCGTCGACTCCAAGCAAGCCTCCAACGGCATGCCAACTTGGTTAATGCTGCATCAGCGACAATGCCCTTGGCACCGATGCCCTGCTGGCGCGGCCTATTTTAGCCTCCTCAACTACTCTCACCGCCAGCCCAGTGGTAGCAGGTGTGGCTGAGGCGCCGTATGGTTGCGCCCATGGAGATGCCCTACCCAACTGGGAAGTTTAGTAACAAAAGCGCAGCAGAAAACTATAGTTATGCTTAGCTAATCTCCTATGCTCAAGAGATATTAACCCGCATGAAAAGCTGGAAATGGAGGATGGCTTGGAGACATTGAGAAAGAAATAGAAGCATCAAAGACTCTCAAAGAAAATGACATTGCAATGCACTAGTGGTACCACAGGCAAATCCAAGGGTATCATTCACCCACTCAAAGGCATAAGTGCTCAGGTTCAAATTTTACAAAGGGGACAGGAGTGCCTCATCTCAACACTTTTTGAATGGCCTATCCTTACAACATGTGCATGGCTCATTTAATGCCATGACCGTTCCTCTTTAGGTTGGTTCTGGGGTTAAGATCACCTGAGATTTAATGCATGCGATATCTGGGAAGAGGGCGTGAAATCCCCTCTCAAGAAGGGACTAAAGCTGACAAAGTTATCATCAAGCTCCCTAGATTCGAACAGAGTACACGAGGCTGCTACAAGACCATGAAGGGGTGGACTAAATCCATAAGCTACTTCTACCTCTACCACGTGCCAATTCCACCCCATGATGAATGGCTCATCTGCACTTATCCTATTATGACTCATGATGAAGCATATTTCGTGAAAATAAGGAAGAAAATTCATAGGCCCGGGGGTTGTTCTACATCAATCAAAGGCGTCAATTTATTGATTTACTGATTTCACGGATTCCTATAACCCACTGTGAGTGAGTTAATTGCTAAGGCACTATATTCCATTCCGTGAATATAGTCCCACGTTTCCTGTGATTTTTATCGATTACCCACTATCTCTCGATGATAGATGAACCCTCCGCGGGACATTCCGTTCCTTCGGACTGGTGACTTTATCATAGAGGCCTCCGTAAGACTCCGCTAGCTTTGGATTCCCTCAAAACAGCCGAGCTGGTTGTACCCTTAAAACCCATGACACTTCTTAATTGCATGTCACTCTAAAGAAACATGGTATACCGGCCCTCACGACATGCTATTTGTATGTCATGAGAATATTCTTGAAATAATGGGATGGGTAATCCATACCATTCACATCCTTTAAGAATAGTGTGCCGTACTTGTGTACACTAATTCTATCTACCTTATCATGTACAAGAACGAGCGACCATGTTCATGTGGGCACTTGTTCCTATCGTCATGGCACCCGAGTTAGGGAGCCGATTCCACCTAGTTTTATCGTTAATCGTGATTATACCGTTATTATCGTGATTATACCACCTGTTCAAATCCTTGAAATGCTATTCCACAAGATCTACCTTAAAAGTTCATACAAGTTTATTCTTTGAAATTCCATATTGGCTATAACTATAGTGGATGTCGAAAAATACACGATCAATGCCTGCGCATATAGGGCCCGATCTGGTCCTTAGAGGAGCACCCAAAAGTACTTGTGCCCATGGGAGTTGTAATGATCACGGTGTGGCATTGCACCGAAGTGCATGACTAGCTTGATTAGACATTCCACAATCTCATACTCGACTTGACATGACATGACTTGCGTGACCCGGAAAGGGTATTTATATACTTGCTTGAAACGTGATAGCCAATTCCCGACATGACATGATGAATATACTTGCTTGAATATCTTGACATTTATTGATATAAGTTCTTGAAAGACATGCTAGTTCACTCAATTATCTCTTGTTATACTCTCTCTCTCCTATCGTATTACGCAAACATGCATAGCTTTATTGCATTCATGTAACATGTAATTTACTTAAAGCAAGTTAGCTCTTGAGATATAATTCCTACTGAGCGTTCGCTCATCCAGTGTTTTCCCCTATTTTTTAGGTAAGTCCGATGATGAGACTCAATCGGGTGGGGAAGGTCAAGAGTGAAGAGATTAGAGATCTCCGTCTATCCAAGCGTTTACTAATCTTATCTTTCTAATTTCTTGAGTCAATCATTGTATTTTTTTCCTTTTATTGAGTCTTGGCATTTTCATAGAAGTACTTTGAGGTTGTGATTGAATAAAGGATTGGGTTATCTTTACTTTTGCGCACTCTATCTTTGTGTTGAATACACTAACGCTCTGATTGACATGATCGATATAAACTTGTCACGCACTCCGGGTTCCTTCCGCGCTCGGGGCATGACAGTTTTTATGGTATCAGAGCCTAGGATATTCAATTCCTCGGAAACCCAAGTCCAAGGATGGGTGTAAACCTTTAACCGGTGAGATTGGTTAGAACCAAGGGTTACGTTAACTTAGAATCAAAACCTTTGAACATCATCACATATTAATATAGTTATTGTAATTGTAGGACAATGGTTGCCGAACGTGCCCAGTGGCGCAACATGCAACGCACTCTGCAAGGCATGACCCAGGCACTTCAACAAGTGGCACAAGGAGGTGCACATCGTGGAGCAGGAAATCTCCACCAAAGCTTCAAGAACATGAACCCTCCTAAGTTCATGGGATCCACTGATCCGGATGATGCCGAGCACTGGATCTGGGAGACCGAATGTATCTTTCGGGTTATGCAATGCACGGACCAAGAGAAGGTCTTGTTAGCAACGTTTCAATTGGAAAGGGACGCCCGCTGCTGGTGGGAGTTGGTAGAAGCCACATTAGATCAAGGACAAGTTACTTGGGGGGAGTTTGTTGAACATTTCAACAATAAATATTTTTCGGATCGAGTCCAGGAGAAGAAGGCCGCCGAGTTCGTCGCACTTAAGCAGCGATCATTATCGGTGGCCGAGTATGATGCACAATTCTCGAGGTTATCCTGGTACGCTAAGCATTTAGTCAATACTGATAAAATGAAAGCTAGATGGTTTCTAAATGGGCTCGGGCCCCAGTTTATCACACAACTAGCCCCGATGGACATACAAGTCTATTCGGAGATGGTACGACAAGCCCAGCTACTGGAGGATGCCACAGAACTATCTAATAGGATCCGTGGGAGAGACAAGAAGGAGAATGTTACTAGCTCCGGCACTTTCAAACCCAATTTCAATAAGAAAAGGCCAAGTAATGGAGGAGAGTCTTCTCAGTAGAAGAAAGTCAAAAAGATTAACAAGCTGTTCTCCATCACCATCACACCTTCTAAAGTGGTGTGTAAACACTGTGACAAGGCCGGACATAAGGCCGAAGAATGTTGGAGGAAACTTGGAGCATGTCTCCGTTGTGGGAGCCGTGATCTTCGGATTCCCGATTGTCCCCTACTCAATGATGAAGCCGGTGATGGGAAGCGCCCGGTGACAAAGAATGCACGTCTCCAAGCTTTTAAGGAGACAGAACAAGATGAAGGCGGACTAGTGGAAGGTACATTGAAAGTTTTTTCCAAGTCTACATATGTGTTATTTGATATTGGTGCCTCGCATTCTTTTATTTCTAAGAAGTTTGTTAATCCATTACCCATGGAACCGGAATGGATGAAATTAGTTCTTTCAACTCCTCTCGGAAGCAAAGTTGACCTTACTCACCATTATCAAAACTGTGAAGTCTTGGTAAAGGGAAGAAATCTTCCTATCGACATCATATGTTTAGACCTAAAGGAATATGATGTCATATTGGGAGCATATTGGTTATCTAAGTATCGGGCAACTGTGGATTGCCGTAACATCAAAGTTACTTTCAAAGACTTTCCAGAACTGGTCTATACTAGCCCTAAGAGTCGGAGCAAGTCACCTCTTATTTCGGCTCTCCGAGCTAGCAAGCTAATAAGGAAAGGATGTGTATCTTTCCTTGCATTTGTCACCATTAAGGAGACCAAGGAGACTAAGCTAGAAGACATCCTAGTTGTGCAAGAATTTCCAGACGTGTTTCCAGAAGATTTGCCTAGATTACCCCCACAAAGAGAAGTGGCCTTCACCATCGACTTGATCCCTGGTGCTGGCCCAGTTTCTAGGGCACCTTATAGGATGTCCCCTGCCGAACTCAAGGAACTAAAGGAGCAATTGATGGAACTTCTCAAGAAAGGATTTATCAGACCAAGCACTTCCCCGTGGGGAGCACCTGTGCTATTTGTAAAGAAGAAAGATGGATCCATGAGGTTATGCATCGACTATCGACAATTGAATCATCTCACTATCGAAAACAAGTATCCACTGCCGAGAATCGATGAGTTATTTGATCAAATATCTGGATCCAAGTATTTTTCGAAGATTGATCTCAGGTCGGGATATCACCAACTAAGGATCAAGGATGAGGACATTTATAAGACCGCATTCAGAAGAAGGTATGGGCACTATGAATTTATTGTTATGCCTTTTGGACTAACAAATGCCCCTGCTGCCTTTATGCAGTTGATGAATAGTATATTCAGGCCTCATCTAGATCAATTCATAGTGGTTTTCATTGATGATATACTAATCTATTCAAAGACCAAGGAAGAGCACGATGAGCATTTGAGGATTACATTACATATATTAAGGATGAATCAGTTATATGCAAAGCTCAGTAAATGTGAATTCTGGTTAGAAGAAGTATCTTTCTTGGGGCATGTTATATCAAAAGATGGTTTATCCGTAGATCCATCGAAGGTTGAAGCTGTAAAGGATTAGGAAAGACCGACAAATGCTAGCGAGATCCGTAGTTTCTTGGGTCTTGCGGGCTACTACCAGCGATTCATCAAGGATTTCTCCAAGATCGCCGTACCACTCACTAGGCCAACTCAAAAGGAGATCTGTTACGAATGGAGTGAGGAATGTGAAAGAAGCTTCCAAGCTCTCAAGGATCACCTAACTACAGCCTCGGTCTTAGCTCTACCAGTCGAAGGAGAGAAGTTTGAGGTATACACTGATGCATCTGGCATTGGCCTCGGATGTGTTTTAATGCAACAAGAGAAAGTTATAGCCTACTCTTCTCGCCAATTGAAGAAGCACGAGGAGAACTACCCAGTCCATGACTTAGAATTGGCTACGGTAGTGTTTGCACTGAAGATATGGTGACATTATCTAAACAGAGTGCAGTTTATTGTATACTCTGACCATAAAAGTCTTAAGTATCTCTTCTCTCAGAAGGAATTGAATATAAGGCAAAGACGTTGGATAGAATATCTTAAGGACTTCGACTTCACAATACAATATCATCCTGGAAAAGGTAATCATGTAGCTGATGCCCTCAGTTGAAAGTTGAGAGCACTATTAGCCAATTGTATGATTCAAGAGTGGAAGTTGCTAGAACAATTCTCTAAACTTAATATAAGCATAGACAAGGACAGTAGGTGTGTCACATTATCCCATATGAGCCTACAGCCAGATTTGCTATCCGAAATACAAGGACTTCAAGATAGTGATCCCGTACTAGTGGAAATCAAGGGCAAAATGGAAGAACAACCTGATTTCAAGATAGCCTCAGATGGAAGATTGATGTTCAGGAATAGAACATGTATACCGGATTGTCCAGAGCTAAAGAAGAAAATCTTAGATGAAGCTCACAGATCAAGGTACACGATTCATCCAGGGTCTACCAAAATGTACCAAGATTTGAAAAGGACCTTCTGGTGGTCCAATATGAAAAGATAAGTAGCAGACTTTGTGTCTCGCTGTCTCACGTGTCAACAAGTCAAGGCAGAACACCAAAAGCCTGCCGATAAGCTACATCCTCTAGAAATTCCCAAATGAAAGTGGGAGGATATCGGTATGGACTTCATTATGGGTCTGTCTAAATCAAAAGGAGGACATGATGGACTATGGGTTATCATCGACCGATTGACCAAATCGGCACACTTCTTGCCAATCAAGAGTCGATGGTCAGTTGATGTTCTTGCTCCATTATACATTAAGGAGATAGTCAGGTTACATGGAGTACCTGTCTCAATCGTGTCTGACAGAGACCCCCGTTTTACTTCTCACTTTTGGAAGGGTCTACAACATTCGCTAGGGACGAGACATAACTTTTGTACAGCTTTTCATCCTCAAATGGATGGTCAGACTGAGAGAACCAATCAGGTGGTTGAAGATATGCTCAGAGCTTGCATCATTGATTTTGGTGGGAGCTGACATGATCACTTGCCTTTGGTTGAATTTGCATACAATAATAGTTACCAGGCAAGCATACAAATGGCACCTTTCGAAGCTTTATACGGAAGGAGTTGCCGATCACCCTTATGCTGGGACAAAGTTGGAGAAAAGCAACTATTAGGCCCAGACATGGTAAGGGATACCACTGAAAAGATTCAGTTGATTTGAGAAAGACTTCAAGTTGCTCAGTCTAGATAGAAGGCTTATGCTGACACAAGAAGAAGAGATCTCGAATTCTAAGTCGGAGATCACGTATTTCTCAAGATATCACCTAGACGTGGAATAAGGAGATTTAGTGTTAAGGGCAAGCTTACACCAAGGTTTATCGGACCTTTTGAGATACTAGAAAGAGTTGGCGAGGTTGTTTACCGCGTCGCTTTACCTCCTCAATTATCCGAAGTTCATAATGTATTCCACGTATCCATGTTGAAGAAGTATGTGCACGATCCGACACATATCATCGATCATGGAGACATAGTGATTCAAAGGGATCTCACCTATGAACAAAAGCCCATGAAGATCCTCGATCGCGAAGTACGAACATTAAGGAGCAAAGTTATTCCCATGGTCAAGGTACAATGGAGTAAAAGCTCAGAACACGAAGCCACATGGGAGACTGAGGAGTCTATGAGGAAACGATTCCCCGAATTATTCTAAAAAGATATGTACTCTACACTCTCCACGTTTATACGCAATTGAATTTGGGGACCAAATTCTTTTAAGTGGGGGAGGGTGTAGCAACCCTGGTAAATTAAAGGACTAGAAAGTCCAAATAAATTAAAAATATAAAAATATATAATTATTAAACGAGGCCTGGACCTTGTACATAACCCTCTTACATTCTGAAAAGTCTTACAAAATGGACTCATAGACCTTACCATTATATTATAATACATTTAAGAATAACATGTTATTTTAAGTAGCCATTTGATGCACAAAATAATTTTTAATTGAATTAAGAATCATTAAATCTTGAAGAAAATGTTAATTTATATTTTATTACTAATTTAGAAAATTTAATATTCCACATTTACTATATTATAACTTTATTAGAAGGGAGAAGGATATATATATAAGATTTAAATACATTAAAGATATATATAGGATAAAAGAATGGACATATATACAATTTTGATCTTTTCAAGGGCAATGAGAAATGACCAAAACTTAAATGACGCCTCTTTGTATAGGCGTATATAACGTGAAAAACGACTTAATATAAGTCGTTATTTCTAAATTAGTAAAAGTCAATAAAAGTATATAGTTAAGGATATTATAAAAGAATAGGGGTATATATATACGATATCGGTCTTTTGGAGGTCAAATAGAAAAGTCAAAAATCAATTGACGCTAACATCTACGAGCGTCAATTTCATAGAACATGACTTAGAATAAGTCGTCATTTTAAAAATAATGAATAGTGCCATTTTTTTTCGACTAAAGAATTTTGGAAAAATAATTATATAAAAAAATAGAGAAAAGTGGAAAATTAATACCCTTAAAATTTCCCATCTAGATCACATCCAAAAAAAAATATAAAAATCCCGGAAGATTCTAACACTTAAGTTATTATGTGTTTCGAACCGTTAATAAAGGGAACACTAATACCATTAGGATTGCTACTAGGAATGCTATTCCCAATCGAACTCCAACCCTATAGGGTCTCCAGAACCCTATAAATACCAACCCCTTTGCTAAATCCCTTCTAGCTTTTCTTCTCAGAAACCCGCTGCTGCTTCGTGCGTGAAGAACATAGCGAAGTTCTTCATCTTCTTCTTTCCTCCTGCTTCGTCGAGAGGAGCATGTGAAGGAGCCTTCTTCTTTTGCTGAAGGACTTCATCTTCTTCTTTTCCTCTTGCAAGTCGTTTGCAACAAGAAGGGCAAGGAGCCTTCTTCTTTTGCTGAAGGAAGACCGCCTGGGTTTTCTACCGTGCGAGTACTGCTGCTACTGCTGTTTGCCTTTGATTGAAGGAAAGGCTAACATCTCCTTCTTGATATCTAGTAGTGTTCTTCCTCTTATTCCTTACTGCACAAGGGTGAAGGCCGTTGCTGCCTTCGTTGCCACTGTTAAGAATCAAGAGCTGATGCTCTTGTTATTATCTTTATGCACCTTTGCTGCAACGTCGTCATCCTGTGGCCGTCACAAAGAGGGAACTTGTAGCACCTTCTTCCTATTTTCATATACTTGAGGTTCCTGTTCTTCAATCGTTCTTCACGTTCTGTCAACCAAATCAATCCACGAGGTAGGTTTTCTCAAGATTCATGCAAAACTTAGTTAATAACAAGTAATTGCATATACATAGTTTGATCTTGATCCGTTGTTTTGATTTAATGACTTTTTAGTCAAAGACTATGATCACACATCGTCTAAAATTCAATAACTATGAACCTTCAAATCTGAATTAATGCATGAGCATCCTAGAAAATTCATGCTATTTGTATCTATATATATCCATATCTCTAGATTCTTGATTGAAAATACCCCAAAATCCATGTTATTGACATATGACTATAAATAACGACCATGCTGATGCCGTCAATTGAATGGACGCCCTCACCCACATGCCTCCATTTAGTGAATACCCCATGGATTTTTCGTATCATGAAATCTACTTGAAATGACGACATATACCATGCCGTCAGTTTTCTATAAGACGACTGTAAGTAAGGCGTTATTCACTGAATTAAAGACTTAACCTAAGTCGTCATTTATATAATATCTGAACTTTTTGAATGTTTTAAAAATTATTATGGATATAACGACGGCGTGAATAGTCGTCATATTTGGAACTGACGACCTAGCCGAAGGCGTCAATTCCTGAAATAAAGACTTAATCAGAGGCCTCAATTTATTGATTTACTGATTTCACGGATTCTTATAACCCACTGTGAGTGAGTTAATTGCTTAGGCACTATATTCCATTCCGTGAATATAGTCCCACGTTTCCCGTGGTTTTTATCGATTACCCACTATCTCTCGATGATAGATGAACCCTCCGCGTGACATTCCGTTCCTTCGGACTGGTGACTTTATCATAGAGGCCTCTGTAAGACTCCGCTAGCTTTGGATTCCCTCAAAGTAGCCTAGCTGGTTGTACCCTTAAAACCCATGACACTTCTTAATTGCCATGTCACTCTAAAGAAACATGGTATACCGGCCCTCACGACATGCTGTTTGTATGTCATGAGAATATTCTTGAAATAATGGGATGGGTAATCCATACCATTCACATCCTTTAAGAATAGTGTGATGTACTTGTGTACACTAATTCTATCTACCTTATCATGTACAAGAACGAGCGACCATGTTCATGTGGGCGCTTGTTCCTATCGTCATGGCACCCGAGTTAGGGAGCCGATTCCACCTAGTTTTATCGTTAATCGTGATTATACCGTTATTATCGTCATTATACCACCTGTTCAAATCCTTGAAATGCTATTCCACAAGATCTACCTTAAAAGTTCATACAAGTTTATTCCTTGAAATTCCATATTGGCTATAACTCTAGTGGATGTCAAAAAATACATGATCAATGCCTGCGCATATAGGGCCCGATCTAGTCCTGGGAGGAGCACCCAAAAGTACTTGTGCCCATGGGAGTTACAATGATGACGGTGTGGCATTGCACCGAAGTGCATGACTAGCTTGATTAGACATTCCACAATCTCATACTCGACTTGACATGACATGACTTGCGTGACCCGGAAAGGGTATTTATATACTTGCTTGAAACGTGATAGCCAATTCCCGACATGACATGATGAATATACTTGCTTGAATATCTTGACATTTATTGATATAAGTTCTTGAAAGACATGCTAGTTCACTCAATTATCTCTTGTTATACTCTCTCTCTCTTGTCGTTTTACGCAAACATGCATAGCTTTATTGCATTCATGTAACATGTAATTTACTTAAAGTAAGCTAGGTCTTGAGATATAATTCCTACTGAGCATTCGCTCATCCAGTGTTTTCCCCTATTTTTCAGGTAAGTCCGATGATGAGACTCAATCGGGTGGGGAAGGTCAAGAGTGAAGAGATTAGAGCTCTCTGTCTATCCAAGCATTTACTAATCTTATCTTTCTAATTTCTTGAGTCAATCATTGTATTTTTTTCCTTTTATTGAGTCTTGGCATTTTCATAGAAGTACTTTGAGGTTGTGATTGAATAAAGGATTGGGTTATCCTTACTTTTGCGGACTCTGTCTTTGTGTTGAATACACTAACGCTCTGATTGACATGATCGATATAAACTTGTCACGCACTCCGGGTTCCTTCCGCGCTCGAGGCGTGACAAGGATGGTCAAGGTTGAGCTCTCCTATGGCTGGTTCCTCACGCGGGGGGGGGGGGGGGGGGGGGGGGTGCCCTCCTATCACCTACCCTTGGGGCGGGTCTATTCCCCTCAAGTTGCTCAAGCTGAGTTGTTATGTCATCAAGCCGTCCTAAGATACTAGCCATACCTCTACTAGGAATCTCATGTGATCGGGAAGCTCATGCTTGTTGTTGGCGGGATTCCCTTGGGGATTGGGATTCATGGTGAAATTGGGAGAGGATGGATTGGTTTGATAATGAGTTCCACTACGAGTGGTCATGCAAAGTTGGGTGGGCTATGCACGGGTGTGCGGATGCACCTATGAATGACCTAGTGTGAAGACGACCCAAGACTAGACTTGTAAGTACAAGCCTATAACCGCTCTGATACCACTTGATGTGGTACAGCCGAAAGGTGCAAATGGATGAATTGTTGAACCTAGGACTTAGAACTGTAAGCATACAAGTACTTTCAACGGACTCACGTTAACGGCGCACTCGTACGGCTCATACGATCACCCGGTGGTACCGGGGATGATGGCGAGGGTCCAAGGTGGGACCCAAACATTCAAAGGGCTAGGTTGGCTTAGGCTTACCCCAATGGGTCTGGGATTCCCAACTTCGTGGGCAGCCGGCACGCCGGGGCGTGGGGTTGGGTGGCTCTCACTCATAATCCGCGGTGGGCGCACTAAGGAACAAATACGGGACCGAACACTCCCTCATCGATCGATGGGCATAAGAGATAATACTAAACTAGCAAAGTATGGACCAGCAAGGTAGGGACCAGACACTCACCTAATCGGTGTGAAGACACCGATCCCGACCGAAAGACGAGGGCGAGCGGGGAGGCATGGGTACGCACCCGCACGCCGCGTCGATGCTGCTTGACCTGAAAATATATATAGTACAACACTACTCCTCACGAAGGAGAGTTGGACAAGGGGTTGGGGTTAATGTATTACACCCAAACACTACCTCCACGTAGGAAGGGGCTGTAAGCCGGCCAGGCGGGGTGGGGAAACTATGATAGAAACCAAGTTGCCGAGCTTTGCCAGTTCTGCCAACTTCAGGAACAGCTTGACAGGTTATTGATGTCGGCGCTACCACGGGCTCAGCCGAGCTCAGAATTAGTCGAAATGGGCGCCAAAACTATCCAGACTGGCCCAGGATGTCACCTGAATTTTCTTGGAACTTCATGATGATGTCGCTGGCCGGGGCAGAGCCTGGAATAGGGCTGGTCTGCTCTGGTTATGGATGCTCTCAGGGTGATGCTTCTTATAAGACGGGGGCGCCATGAACTGACCCGTACTTTGTTGGAGGTGAGGCAGGTACCGTTGTGATCATGGTCGAGTCTTCTTTCCGTCGGAAGCAACGGCGTTGTCGGTAGATGTCGGAGCTGATCATGAAAGTCAGAACAGCAGGGATGTGTCGGTTCTGGCTTGGGAAAGCAGACCTGGTGCACTTGGAATGGAAAATTTGTAACTTTTGATGCCGATGTCCAAACTTAGCTCTGCTTCTTGAGGATGAAAGAGGACTTGAAAGGGAAGATTTTAGTGAAAGAATCGCACCAAAACTCGAACAGTAGCGGCCAGGGTTGAGATTCCACTCAGGCTCAGGTTCCCTACCGGAGTAGCTTCGCATAGTCGGGGGAGATTGGATCCTCTGGGCAGCAGAGATGTCGGATCGATGCAAGACCACTCGGCTGTGAAGCTGACTTGACAAGAAATCCAGTGGTATATGGTATGCCACCGAGAGCCTTGCGATGATGACGTGACTGCCTCTGCAATCTTTGGGTGGTATGCCGCCTGTGAACCAGAACAGGACTGATTGTGGAGGGGTTATGGAAGGTGGAGATGGGTGATGGTTTGGAATTGGGATGATGGCTGGTAGTTGTGGGAGGTGGGGGGAACGTGGATGGATGCTCTTGGGGAGGGAAATTCAAATTTGGGGGCCTAGGGAGGAGTCATATCAATCATGGGAAGTGGAGGGGTGCATGGGGAAGGGAAATGGGTAGTTGGGGGTTGGATGGTGGAGCAAGGAGTGGTGGAGGTTCTCTTGGGGTTGGGGTGGAGTAAAGAGGGGTTGGAGGTAGTTGGGGAGGGTATTGAATTAAGGGAGGGGAGTTAGAAAGTAGGTGGGAGGGGGAAGAGAGAGAGAGGGGCGCAACCCCCTTTTTTGAAAGAGAGAAAGAGAGATAATGAGAGAGAGAGAAAAGAAAATTTTAGTGGAGGAGAGAAAGATTTGGGATTTCTTCTATTCAAATTGATTCATCCAAAAGTTAAGTACATGGGGAGAGATGGGGCCTTTATATAGGCATCCACTCTTTACATGACCAAAGTACCCTTGACAATTAGACAAAAGACCAAGCATATCCTAGACTCAATCCTATGGGCCCATAACTAAGGTACCAAGGCCCAAATAAGCATAACAAGAGAAATGACTAGAACAACATGACTCAATAAAGGAAAGTACATAAGATATGACTCAAAGAAAAGAAAAATAACATGTGATCTCATAGTCGGGCTTCCTCAAAATGATGCAGGTGATCCGAGCCAAAGAGAGTGCTGTGAGATGCCCTCATCATCGCAAGTTCTACTTTTGATCATTTGGCAAGCATGCACATGTAAGCAAAGTAGAATAAACGTCATTCTTTCCTTCTTATTAAACTTTCATGTACAACAAGTAGGCCGCAGCCAATACAGTATACATGTACAAAAATCATACCCCCTGGCACTATAACGCAAGCAGAACGCTCGGCCAACCCGGTAAGCGCTCCTACGGCTAGCCACTGACTCTGCCTTGTGCGGAAACTAGCTCGGACAAAGGATTGCCGGCCTCGTTGGTTTGAGAAAGCTTGGAGGAAAGATGCCAAAAGGATTGGAAGGACAATAAAAAAGAAAAAAGAGAAGAGGTCAACCCGAGCAAATTGGAGAGGAAGCTTGAGAGAGCTCCCCTTCTTAGCAATGGGGTCGACGGTGGAAAGAGGGGTCGGGTGGACAGTGAAAGAATGAAGCTTGACGAGCTTCATTCTCCCCTCAGAATAACGTCGGCGGGTCAGGGACAGGAGGGTGACATGCTCCGGCATGATGAACCCTCTCCCAAACTGACCCCCGACTGATGAACCCTCTTCCAGACTGAAATAGTAGGTGCTTCCATCATACTGCCATCTGCATCATCATCTTCTGAAGAACCTTCCATGCCCCACCAAGATCGACAACACAACGCCTCATGGAAGGGAAAGAAGGAGAAATCGCCAGGGATGGCCTTAAGCGATGAAAGGAAAAGGAGACGCCCCTCGGACCTTTTATAGGCCGAAGGGGGAGCTGATCACCTTAAATGACTCTCCCCTTACAAAACATGCTAAAAGGGCTTTCCCTGAGATGGTTACCTCATTTTTCAAACAACTCACCAGCGGGAGGCGCGAAGCGGCAAGTCATTAAGGGAGGTATGGAAAAATAGAAAGGTGCCAGCGCCATGTCAGTTATTTGACAGATCGACACGCGCGATATTTACAGAGAAAATCGGTGCCTTCACCAACGACTACGGATCCGATAGTCAAATCACACCAAAAGTGGTAAGAAATAGTCAATTCAGTATTCAATATTGCCACTATTATATTTTCCAAAAAAAGCCTTACCTGGCTACATAAGGGAAAGAAAAAAGAAAGAGAGAGCTATTACATAAGGCCTCAGGCCCATCTTCATGCTTGGCAGGCAAGGCTTCTTCAGCACCAGACGATCTGCCCCCAGTATTCTAGGCGATGGCCGACCCAGGCACTGACCCCACCTGTGTGGGAGCTATCTCGGTCATGCGCCCTCCTGAGGCTGTTGGAGTTGGCGATCGCTCGGACGAGGTCGAGGACTCCCGACCCTCCTCTTCGCTCGATGTATAATGGGAAGAGTCGGTCGAACCCCAGTCCGAGTCATAGCGTTTCCCGGAAGGGAAAATGAGCCTAGACACTTGGGCCTCTACCTTTATGACGGCCCGATCGAAGCCCTGGGAGAAGCCCTTCCGAAGCCCCCGATAGTAGCCTGACTCGTAGTAACGGAAGGCAGCCTGAAGAAGAGCAGCGTGGTAAGCCTCCGAGTGCCTATGTTGCTCGAGAGCTTCTACCCCCGCCAGCTCCGCCTTCCTCTCAAGCTCTGCTATCCTCTGTTCTGACTCAGACAGCTTCCTCTCGACCTCGGCCCGTGCACCCTCGGCCCCCCGGACTCGATCCTCGAGCCCCTCTCGCTCGGCCTTCCATTACTCACCGCGCTCGACCTGAATCTTGCGCTCCGCCTCCAGGAGCTCATTCTTCCGATCGATTATGCTACGGGCCTGGGCCAGCTACTCCGTCAGCGACCGAGCCTTCGGTTGGCTCGACTGCGCCAACGCCCGGAGCTGGGCCATCTACGGTCGAAGGTCCCCAAGATCGAGGTTCAGATGCTCGACCTTCCGATCGAGCGCACTGCGGGCCCACGAAAAAGTCTCCCGCTCCGACTCCTCCCAAGCGTATGCATCCACTGCCTCAGCTCCTAGCTGGGCCAAGATCAGGCCACCTTCCATGAGTTACTCGAAAAGCGTGGAAGGAGGACACTTCTGGACTTTCTCCCGCAAGTCTCGTGAAGCTAGGGAATGCCACGCCCGGTACAGAGAAGCTCGGACGTTGAAGGCGCTAGTCGAGGGAGGGGAAACACTCACCGGAGCAGTCGGGATTGGGGCACCTCCCCCCGACAACCCCTTCCCGGGGGCCCAACCGGTTGGCTCGAAATGAGCGGCCCCGCCGCGTACCTCCCCAGCCTCATTCGGCTAGGATTGAGTTGCTTCCTACTGCGACCCCCCAGCCTCGACCGGATCGAACTAGGCCCCCTCGTCTTGTGGCCCCTCTACTTCGCTCGGCGCCTCAACATCGGTCGTGACCCCTTCATCGCCGGCCCCCTCTTGCTCGGAAGAGGGGAGAGCCGGTAGAGAAGCCTCTTCGGCCATGCGGGCGACCTCCGCTTTCCTCGCTCGCTTCTTCTCAGCAGACAGAGCCTGCATTGAAGCCCCCAGCAGCTTCGCCACGGGATCCTTACGCTTGACCCCTCGGCGTTCGGAAGCGTCATCCCGGGCGACCCGCTTGCCCTTATCTCGGGCACGGGAAGAACCCTCTGAAACTTGGAGATCGCTCGGAGCCAACGTATCATCCACATCGATGATCTCCAACTCGACTGGTAGCGCCTCATCCTCAACCGCTCGCCTCTCGTCTGAACAAAGAAGAGTAAATTGAAAGAAGGAAGGCATTTACCCTACAAGAAAGAGGACAAGTCCCTGAGATCCTCACTTGTCGGTAGCAATGCTCGAGAAAGATACCCCTCGATGTTGGACGAGGTCACCAAATCAGCAGTTTCTCGATGACTCTGCTGAAGGATGGCAGCATCCCTCTCCACCTCCGGGGGGACCTCCATTTGCTTCGGAGGAATGTTCAGGTGAAAATTGGGCACCGTCGGGAAATTCCAGACCACACCGACCGCCGATGCACCCACCCAGAAATATTGGGTCTTCCACCCTTTATGATAAGAATCTTTCACAAAAAGGGACACACAACTCCTCCCCCGCTTCACCTGAATGAAGAAGAAGCCCTTCCCCGCAAAAGGATTCTCCTTTAACTCAAAGAAATAATGAAAGAGGTCCAGCGAGGCGAGCACCCCACACTGGCCACAAAGGAAAATGAAGGAGAAGATAAAGGTATAAGAGTTGGAGACCAGCTGGACAGGAGCCAGCCGGTAGAACCGAAGCAACTCGGCAACAAAGAGATGGAGGGGCAGAAGAAAGCCGCACTTCCAGGCCAAGAGAAAGGAACAAAAGAAGCCCGAACGGGTGGCCAGGCTAGACTCATGAGACTCAGGTGCCAGGAACTGGAATCGCCAAGGCAGCCCATACTGGTTCTCCAGCCGCTTCACATCAACCTCCCCCAGCTCGCTGCGGAGAGGCTCCGATGATACCAAGAAAGCCCTTGGGGGCTGATCTCTCTGCCACCCCTCGGCCTCATGACGATGGTCCGCCATGGAGCAAAGAGAAGAACTGGAAGAAGGAAGGGGAAAGCGATGAATTAAAGGACTCTGAAGACTGACGAATCACTGCCTCAGAATGCTCCACTTGCTCTGATGGCCGCAATGATTCTCCGCTCTTCCGAACTGCTCTTATAGCACAGGAGCCCCCCTCAAATATAAATGTGAAGCGAGGTAAAACCCTAAACCACGAAGATAAAGGGACGCAAAAATGGGCAATACTTAAATCGAAGGAGGTGCGGTAATCCGATCTCCCGAGGAGGGGCCTTCTCTTATTCATCATAACGGGCATATTTTCAAGGCAAGCCACATCATATGGCCCCTACCAGAGAAAGATCTCTACCCAACCAGAGCCACAAAAAGTCCATCCTAAACGCTACTCGTCCGAGCCTAATTTTGGCTCGGGAGTAGGAGGGGGACAAGCGGAGAGGGGAAATCTCATTGCCCATATAGAGCGGTCAAACGAGGTCTAAATCTGACCAAACGAGGCCCAACTCCTCGAAGTGGCAGCCCCCGGGCCCACTTAGTATAAAGCCCAAAAACTCACTCGGTAGAAGCGCTTCCTAGGCAGCCTTCGGGTTGGGAAGTCCGAGCATCAGTTCAATCGGGAAAGCTCCCCTGGAGGCCCCTATTCCCTGTCCCGACCAAGTACTCATTGCTCGGGAGACCACTCCTGGGCAAGTGCCTATCGCTCGGGCGCACTGATGGAAGCTTATTAGTATGGCCGTTGTGAGTCCCTTAATGGCAGTAAGCTCAAGAGGATAGGGGAGACCAAGAGCCCGCGTGCTATAAGGAGCCCGCATGAAGGACGTAACCCCCCCTGAGACTCCTCCACTTATAGGGATGAGTCGCACAACGGGCCACTATTTAAACTGGAAAAGCCCTACTAGAAGAGGTAAGCAAGGCAAGAGCCAAAAACCCTGAGTAGCAACCACTTCACCTTTTGGTGGAGAGGGATCTCACGCTCCCACCTTCCTCCTAACTATTCCCTTCGCACCAGAGCTCTACTACTTTGCTAACTTAAGCATCGAAGGGTCTTCCCCGGGGATCTATTCATGGGCACCTCAGACTCGTTTCCCTTCTTGCAGTTCACACTTCAAGGATACATGGTCATCTTCCTCCTCGCTCAAGAGTAGCGTGAGATCGCCCCTCTTCAATATACATATATAATAACACCATTTAATACCTAGCTTGGCACTAAATAGGGAACACACCCAGCATGGCTCGGAAAAGGAACAATGGGCAGGAGGAAATAGTGCCCCTGACCTAGGCGCTATTCCCAATGGGGCGCCCTAACCCCAGGTGCCATTTCCTTTTTGGCGATATATATATATATATATATATATATATATATATATGTTAGAACCAAAGGATGTAACATCCACATGCATGGATGCTAACTACTTGAACAGGGACTACATGGGAGGGCGCCATTTCCATGCCAGCAACCTGCCAAACCGAATTCCATTATGTCATCCTTCCAGAAGTAAACATGAACAACCACTTTTTGCTAGCAACGTACCCTTTTACCCGACAACTGATTGAAGCATTAATTGCTTCTTTTTCCCTGGCAATGGACCCTCATGTTTTCCTTCCCTATAATTATAACTAACCTTCTAAGGTTAGAAGGTGATTGCCGACATCTGGTTCATCTCCACCTGCAAAAGAAGGTCTTTACAGGAATGTACGTGAGGGGGAAAAACTTCATCTTACGTTCTCCTTCTTACTGCTGGAACCTTGCAGGAAGGGCTTGGTCTTTTATTATCTCTTCATCTCTTCTACGTATTCACGACAAAAAAGGTAGGTGTTCTCAAGATCGGGCTTAACTAGTAGTTAATATAGGTTAACATGCATGCTAGTTAAATGTTTCATAGTCATAATCTGGTCACCTGAGTCAGGGGTATATCAAAAGACTTAGTGGGAAGGTTAGGCTACGCCTATTTGAAACACTAACTCTTGCGTGAGTAGATTTATGATCTTACCTCCGTCAACTACCCCATGTACATACTGATTATATAGTTTGTCATTACTCATAATATGTTCCAATTTTTGGTAAATTGATCCATCTTTAAAAATTAATATCTATGAAATTAAACTCAGAAATTGTTGCATGAGCATGATCTTGCAATCTTGCCATTTTTGGATGTCTATCTATGTGTATGTTTCCTGATTCTGTGAACATCCTACGAATCAGGAACAGTGAGGTCACGTAATTAGTAGCCACCATGTTCAGAAATTTATATTTATAGAACCAAGGCATGAAACTCCTGCATGAGCATGACTTTGAAATCTTGAGATTTTTCTCTATTTAACCATGTCCTCATTTCCGAATTTCATGAAATTCCGTCCGATGAACAGTGTTTTGTGTCTCGTGGAGCACCCAAGGGAAGGGCACCCCTGACCAGGGCGCCATTCAATGGGGCGCCCCTGGCCAGGGTGCCATTTCACCATGGAGCGCCCCTGCCCAAGGTGCCATTTCCAACAGTGTTAAAACCCCCCTATCCGATTGGTTATCTAGCCCGTTAAACATGTTACCTGTTAACCTATTACCTTTTAACCTGCTAATTACATACCTCGTTAAGCCTGTTAAACCATATAGCCTGTTAAACCTGTTAATTACATAGCATGGTAATTACATATCTTGTCAAACCTTGTTAATTACATAGTCATCGTTAAGCTTTGTTAATTCTATAGCCTATTAAATCACATAGCATGTTAAACCTATTTTCAGCACGTGTAAACCTGTTATCCTGTTAGATTATTAACCTTCTAAAATAGAGACCCTCCGGGAAGTCTCTATTTTCTAAAATTGAGACCCTCTGGGAAGACTCTATTTTAACCTTATGAAATAGGGACCCTCTGGTAAGTCTCTATTTCTGAATCCTATTAAATACACAGCATGTGAACGCTTTTGAAATAGAGACCCTCCGTGAAGACTCTATTTTAACATTCTGAAATAGAGACCCTCCGAGAAGGCTCTATTTTTTGAAATAGAGACCCTCTGAGAAGACTCTATTTTAACATAGCCTTTCTAACAACCAACATGGATGCCATCTCTCGCTCCCGGAACTGAAACCCCAGAAACTCAATCCAATGACATTTATGTAGAACCTGGAAAAGACCAGTACTGAGAAACTCTGTAAATCCCATTCTGTAACTTGGAAATAGTTACTAAAAACCTGAAAGCCATTACTATAGACTCATGGAAGCCTAGTTCTGAAAGGCATTATGAAAAGTCCCAGTTTCTAGAACCCATTACAGAAGATTGAGAAAACCATTTCAATATATATATATATATATATATATATATATATATATATATATATATATAAAGAAATGAAGACCTTCTACAAGGGCGCCATTTCCCTGTAACCTGGAATTTTTGTGCTTCTGTCTGGCCCTTACCCAATGATCCCTGGCCATCTCCTTAACTCTGATTAGCCTATGTGTCATGCTTTTTAAGTATCTTAGTCAAAAATGATCATTTACATGTGATATGTCCTTGAACTCTATTCCGGAAAGATCTACCTGATGTTCCTACAATGTATACTTTTCTTGAAATTCCATATTGGCTATAAAAATGAGAGTGGATGTCTAAAGATATACATGAAACAATGCTGTGAATATAGGGCCCGGTATGGTCTTGGGAGGAGCACCCGAGGGTACATGTACCTATGGGAGTTCATTGACCATGGTGTTTGCATTGCATCGAAGTACTTGCTTGCTTGACTTGAGACATTCCCACTCACTCTCTCGTGACATGCTTGATTTGCTTGACATGAATGGTTTGGCTCGAAAAAAGGCAAATTACTTACTTGAAGAAAATGAATGAAATAGCCAATTCTATTACACTGCTTGTTATTACACGAGCTCGAGATCACTTGCTTGAGTATTGATTATTATCTTCTTGGGAAGAGTGGCTGGAATATTGACTATTACCTTCTTGGAAAGACTTGCTTGAATATTGATTTCTTGGAAAGACTTGTGCAATTACTTGGCAATTACTTGCTAGTTCCTTATTGATACATCTTATTGATGTTCATGTGATACTCTTTTGGTACAATTCTTGATATTCTTGCTCGATCCAACATGCATCATTATATCGCATGAACTTGTAATTAGCTTAAAGATTGTTAGAGCTTGAGATATAAATCTTACTGAGCGATTCGCTCATAAAGTTACAATTTTAACATTTTTTCAGGAAACTTGGATAGCGACCACCACCCGGATGGGACCGATACTGAGTGATGAGTGCTAGATTTGATGTATCGTCAGTTAGTCGTGCCTTTCATATTTGTAGGACCTACTTTGTATTTCCAGTTATTGTTAAAGGGTTGTATAATTTAATTGAGTCAGTTATGATCTAGTTAGATGGAACTTATTAAACTTGTAGCCTTATGAATGATTTTGGGATATTGTCATTTGGTTAAGTAGATAATTGTCATCTTGGGCTATGGTATTATGTTCAAATTTTGAGTTAGAAATAAAATTATCGAGTACTATGCACACTCTGTCTTTACATGAATGACACGATCGATATAGACGTGTTGCGCACCCGGGTATCTTCCGCCCTCGGGATGTGACATAATATATGATAAATATTGAACACGTCCGGCCACCCGGACACCTTTATGAAACACGTCCTAGAAACCAGACGCCTTCTTAAACGATTTCAAATATATATATATATATATTTGCTAATTGCGGTTTTCTATGGACCATTTCTTTCTTCTTAGCGGCCATGAGTAGTCGGCCTTATTTCTGTGGCGGCCGGATGCCTGGCCGCAACCTATTTTTGTTCTGTGATTTAGTCCATTCGATTTACGGCCTGTTATGCACTGTTTCCATGGTATATATAGCTTGCTTGTAGGACTAATCATGTTATATAACACACCATTAAATTAGGATATATGAAGTAAATAATCTAAGTTAAATTTTCCTCCATGATTATCTCTCCATGATCATCACCTTTTTGCTATCTTGTGATTGAAAATAAGTAGAATAAATAAATGATACCTTTGCAATTCATTCTTGTTATTCATCCATTACTAATTGCTATCTTAGTAGGATTGTATGAAGGTTGTGCCACTCCGGTGGTGTCGACTGGACCGATTATACTTATTTTCCATATGTTTTTAAGCCTTAATTCTTGAGCATTGAATGCCTCTCCGTCGAATATTCCTTCTGCCGGACAAGGTGTTCATGTTCCGAGGCCTCCGTAACTCCCCGTGAGCCTGGGATTCCCACTAGGACGCCAGGCATGTTGCACCCTAAGACCTGAACCCCCTGATCCGATAGAATTTGTGACTTTTCTGGCCAGCCCCAGCTCTGTGAGGGTTGCGGCCATCATTAGACCGCTTTATGAGCTTAGCGGCCCTCAGAAGACCGCTAGGTTGAGTTAGCGGCTAGGCCTGGACCGTTTTATTCTAGGGCCCAGCCAGTATGCTTTTGACGCGTCATACCTCTCGGACGCGTTCATGTAAATGCGTCAGGTTAACCAGACACGTTCATTTCTACATTACCCCGCGTTTGGTCCGTTCGGTTTAACCACCCGTGAACTGGTCCTAGATAGACCGTTTATTTCCCTTTGCGGTCTTTGGCTGACCGTTTCTTACTCCAGCCTTCCGAAAATTGTCGCTTTCATGGTTTTCATGTGTGTGAGCCACTCTAGCCCTCTCAGGCTATTGTATCTCGAGATTGACCTATTACTAGGTCTATTCGTGATGTTTATTCATTCTACATCCTTCTTAAAGTCATTTCCTTAAAATGACTCGTCCTCTCGATTAAAGAGCTTATTGTTGGAGGTCTCAAGTAAAATCAATACTCCTACGCATCTTACCTTGATTACATGAGCTTCACCTTGGAACTCTTGGCCATCATTAATCGTGGATGTCTAGATTTTGTGGGATCTTGGATCCTAACAAATCAATGCCAAGGCAATCATTTAAAGGGCCCAGTCTGGTCTTGAGAGGAGCACCCGAAGTGTACTTGTACCTCGGGGAGGTGTAATGACTAGGTGTGGCATTGCACCGAGTACTATCTAGCGTGTGAGTCTATGGCATTCCACACTCTCGTGAAACCTGCTATACATGCTTGAAAACGTTAAGTACTTGCTTGCATAACTTGACTTGATAAATGGCCATTCACTGGAAAGTTCTAGTTATTTGTGCATGATATCTCGGCTTGCAATATCTCCATTCCTTTTATCTGTCAATTTACTTTTGATAATGTTGGTTATTTAGTCTGCTTTATTTGAATTTTTCTCATCATTCATACACATTCGTGAAAGTGGTTAATTACTTAAATTTTGCCTGATGATAGAGAGTAATTCCTACTGAGCTTCTCGCTCACTCCTGTTGGGGTGCAAGACATTGATTCGAAGGGGGGGGGTGAATGAATCCCCTTTAAAAACATTATAGAATTAGAATTTAAACCAAACTTTGTCCTACACAAACTGGACAAGGAAGCCCAGGTGAGACTTATGGCTCTCACTGAACAAGCTTCGAACACTTAGCATATAACAACTGTGTTGAACTGAATTGAATATGATTGAAGTGCATTAAGTGTGAGAATCAACTAAGAGTCAAAACAACAAACACCTAGCAGTGCGCTGGTGCTGAACTGAGATGCATATAGATATGTAAATGTAAATCGTAGAGCAAATGATACAATAGACTCAACCAGGCATCTGATTAACACTTACTATGCTCAGAATATTGTAGGCTAATTAAATGCAAATATAACGAGCCTAAGCATACATCTACCGTGAATCAACAAAGCGAGCAAACCACTGCACAGAGGATTTTTAGATGGTTCGGTCTGCTACCCACAGACCTACGTCCATCCCCCACTCAAACCCGAGTGAGGCTTTCCGCTAACAAATATCGTGAACTGTTGAGCATCACAGCTTGCTTACACCGCTGAGCAACATAGCTTGCTTCTGCTGAGCATCACAGCTTGCTACAGCTGAGCGTCACAACTTGTTGTCCAGAGGAACCAATCCTCTACAACGCTGACACACAGCTTGATAAAATCAGAAATGGAAAAACATGGAACGAAACTGAAAAGAAAAACACACGAAGATATAGCTCACACATTAGCAAAATAGTTCTGAATCTAATCCAAGAACTGATGAAGACGCAGATTCTTAAGCTCACTCTTTCTCTATATTCTTTTTTTCTCACTCTCTTTCTCTTTCTCTACTCACTCTCTTTTTCCCTTCAAACTTCTTCTGATTTTACGATACTCTTTTTTTCTCCTTCTTCTTCTTCTTCTTTCAGCGAACTCTCTCTCTCTCACTCTAACTCCAACTCTTCTCACGAACTCTCTCTCTCACTCTAACTCCAACTCCAACTCTTCTCACGAACTCTCTGGCTCTCGTACTCTTCTGCTCTTCCCTACTCTTCTCTTGTATTCTCATCTTTTGATTTCGGTCGCAGGAGAGGCTTTTATAGAGCTTCAGGCTTGGGTCCCATGAGCTCACACTTTGGGCGTGTGGAGGGCTTGTTCCCGCCTTTTCAGAGATGCCACGCGTCAGGTGTAGATGGTACGATGATTCACATGGCAGAGTATTAGAATGGTATTCGCCTTGGATCACATGTCAATCATTGCGTTCACTTAAATCCCACGAGCTCACGCTTAGGCGTCTCTTGAGTCTTCACGTGAGAATTGATGCCGTCAGCCTTTTATGTCTTCCAGGTGTTCGAACCATCAATCTGGGTTGTTAAGTAAAGGGACACCAGTCATAATAAAATGATAAGTTCATCTTAAGTATCTCAATCAGATTTATGTGAATAGAGTAAACAAATAATCAGCAATACTTAAATAAGATGCCTTAGCCTGTATGAATAACCCATGCAATATATCTGAATAAAAACATAAGTATGCATTATAGGTAGACCTTGATGAAGGTGCACTGACCAATCCCAATGGTGAATGCAGAATGTGCATCGACCTTGATAAAGATGCACTAACTTAAAGCTATAGAGGTTAACAGACTAGCATCGACTTCCAAAACAAGCATCGACCTTAGCTATAGTTGCTAGGTCACAAACATCGACCTTGGTTCAAGATGTGTTGTCCCTATGATTTTGATGATAGCAAACACTATAAGTCATCATGTGGTTGCATGAAAATTGAATGATGATGCAATATGCATTTGCTTATTGCACTATGCATTAATGAGTTGAATTTAATGATCTCATCATAATCATTCAGATTGATGCATCTTCATGCTACATAGAACTTCATCAGGATGATGCACTTCACTGTTCATGCATATAAGATCAATGCACATCTCATGTAGATTCATTTAATCAAACAGGTAGAGGTCAATGCATATTGCATATAGGCCGATGCTAGTTTTGGTTTTCATGGAACTAAGGTCGATGTTAATTGTCTAAAGCATGCCATATAAGGTCAGTGCATATCACTGTTCACATGCATATACAAGGTCGATGCATGTTCTGGTCCACGTATATATAAGGTTGATGCTAGTTTGCATGTGCTAGAAAAGTCGGTGTACATCACTGTTCACATGCATAAACAGGTCTATGCTAGTTTGCATATGCGTTAGAAAAGTCTGTGCACCTTTGCTAGTCAGCACATAAGGTTGATGCTTCTTTTGCTCTCCAGCGTATGAGGTCTGTGCATGTTTTTTGTTTTATGCCATATCCATGTCAATTCACATTCTTCCAACAAAGAACAAGGTCGATGCACCTTTGTTCTGTCAGCGAAGAAGGTCGATGCATATCCTTCCAACCCAGAACAAGGTCGATGCATCTTTGGTTCGTCAGCGAAGGAATGTTGGTGCACATTTTTGTCTGCACAGGACAAAGGTCGAAGCATATCCTGGCAAAAAAGAAGGAAGGTCGATGCACCTGTGTGATTTCATGAAGAGAGGTCGGAGCACATTTGAGAAACTTCAAAAAGAAGGTCGAAGCACATTGAAAAACCTTGAAAAGGGTCAGTGCACATGCCACTTGCAAAGTATGAAGGTCTGAGCACCTTCACACAAGTCAATGTTCAAATGTTGCATACAGTCAGAGCACACTCAATTAAGCCGGAACACTTGTTTTGGAATGCTACACAAGGTCTGTGCATATATGATTCCAGGGTCGGTGCATGTTCTACTTTAAGATAGAAGGTCTGTGCATATATGGTTCCAGGGTCGGCGCATGTTCTGCTTCAAACGCACAAGGTCTGTGCATGTATAGTTCCAAGGTCGAAGCACTTTAGCCATTTAGCAAAGTAAAGTCGATGCATGGAATGATGCCTCTGTGGAAGTATTTCATCAAACAGATGGCGAGGCATTTTTTAAGGAACGTGACCACAGGAGTTCCTCGTGTGAGCTTAAAGGACTTATACTTTACACCTCAGATGCATCTCTGGCGCCCATCACATGTGCGGATACTTTTGGCACGAAAAGTCATGACCACGTGGCAGAAACTCCAACAATGATGGGCACGTGATCCAAGAGAGGATGGCACGCCGTTTCGGTGGTTTCCAGAAAAATGTTCAGGAGGATCAATCAGAGTTCACTAGTTCCTTCTGCTATTTAGGGGAGCCCATGTTCTATATAAGGTGGCCTTCCCCCTTTGAAGAAGAGTGATGAAAGCTGCAAGAACCTACGAGAGCCCCTGCTACGTGAGAATCCCACTAGAAGGAGATCAACTCCGGAAGAAAGAAAGAGAGAAAAGAGGATTTAAGAGTAGCTAGCTAGGATATCTGAAATTGCTTCATCGAAGCTACATTCTGTTTTGTTCTTCTGTTTTCTATTTTTCATTTAATCACATCCTTGCGTTTTGTGCTTTCTGCTTCCCTTTGATTACTCTTGGAGGAAGGGAGACATTGTCTCCGGTTACGAGTGACTTGGGGTCGCTCGTGGGTTTCCCTCTGGTGTGGAGGAAGGGAGGACATGTCCTCTGGTTCTGGTCTTGCTGGTATCAAGGCCAGGTCTCAGGTTCTATGGGGTGTAGGACCTGGATTGAGGGATTTGTCTCCCTCAGGGCAAGCTGTCAGGCAGCATTGTGTCGCAGACTGAGTTTTCTTGTTGTCCAGCATTTGCTAGTGGATCCTCGTTCGATGTGAGCGAGGGGTGGACATAGATTGCAGTTGGCAATCGAACCACCTTAAAACTCTTTTGTCTTCCTGTGTGATTATTGCTTTGATTCTTATTGTTGGGGTGAAATTTCAGTATCCAGTTGGTATATAAAAGGACCCAGTCAGAATGATAGGTCAACCCTATCTGGAAGATTGGCTTCTTACGTGAGGAGACTCCCAAGTCCAACCTTCATCAAGTGCCACCGGCTATCTGCTGAACTCATTCCTACTCCACCTTTGCTCGCCTTTGGATTGTTTGTTGCTAAAGGGTTCGGCTCACATTATATTTCTAGACCTATCTTTTGTTCGATCAATTTCCTGATCATCTAACTCAGCCTTCATTATTTATCATATCGCTTGTTGAGATTGTACCCAGTTGTGTTTTTATTTGTTCTGCATCTTATCTCTGGACTAAATGACCATGTTCCTTCGATTAGTTGTTAAATTGGGGTGATCTATTCATCCCCCCCTTCTAGATCACTCTCTAGCATTTCTATCAATTGGTATCAGAGCGGGTTACCCAACATGTGGTCCAACAACCAGGGTAGACCTGGAACTAACACTCCTCGCAGCTTCATTGCCGAGGGACATTCAATTATGTTGTGCCCCTTAGGCACAAGCATGTGCTATGTTGATTTGATGATAGCAATGCTGTTTTGTTTTGATGATTGCAACACAGTGAGTGCTTTATGAGATTGTGTTTTGATGATAGCAATGTAGTTTGATGACTAGCAAGTCTATACACTGCAGGGTAAAGCATTTCATTAGTCTATACACCCTTCATGCATGTGCATAGTCTATACATCGCTGTTGGGCATCAAAGTCTGCACATTAGCATCAGGTACATCGCTGTTGGGCATCAAAGTCTGCACATGAGCATCAGGCAGCAAGTGTGTACAACGCCCTGTGTAGGCACGATAAGTCCATAAACTGGTTGCACATTGCACAACATGCGAAGTCACCAAGTGTGTACATTGCATAGCATGCAGGCGTCAAAGTCCATACATCCACAGTGCATTGGCCAAGTCTATACACTGTCCGTCTCACTTAGAGTCTAAGGCGAAGTCAGTACATTGAGCGTCTCATGAGCGTCTCATGCCAAGTCTGTACACTCACCAACTGAACTTCAAAGTCCATACATTGGCATTCAGACTAGCAAGTCTATACAGCGTCCGTTGTCTAGAGTCTCTTGAAGTCTGTACATCGGACTGCTTGCAAAGTCTGTACAATGGACTGTGCTTCACAAAGTCTATGCATTGCTAAAGTAACTCAAGTCTATACATCATCTGTTTCATGCATTGTCTTAGGGAAGTCTATACAGTGGACCGTCTTCATCAGCGTCTCATGCATATAGCAAGTCTAGACATTGCACTGTAGCATGCAGTTCTTTAAAGTCTATACATTGGGTTCTTACCTACGGTGCTTGAAATGAAGTCTACACACTGGTTGTACTTCATAGTATGTACATCAGACGCGCATGCTCGCCTGTCCCTCCGGATGCTCTCCTGGGACTGAGTATGCCCTCCAGTGACTACTAATGCTTCCCTAACTTTGAGGATGCTCCTCTGGAGCAGCGATTGCTTCCCAGAGACAGCATGTGCTCCACATGCTCTCCTGACGCTGGTGATGCTGTCCAGATGCCATAGATGCTCCCCTGAGACTTCATATGCTCCCGTGCGAGAACGCACTAGTCTCTGGGTATTTAAAAGAATTGTATTACATGCATTCCATTTTACAGTATGAGTTATAAAGTCTATACACTGTCTTCAATTGATTTTGTTAATCGACTGAACTCCTCATTTGTCTTGCAGGTGTTTGGCACGTGATCCAAGGAGCTGAGATGCTAACACGTGGCAGAGTCGATTGGGCGGGAGCTGTGGAGACCACACGCCCTAGCTGCTACTGCTGCTGATATAAATAGAAACCTTCGTCTTCAGATGAAAGGTGATCGAAGCAGAAGCAGCAATAGCAGAAGAGTAGAGTGCAGAGAGGTCTTCGATCCAGAAAAGAAAGAGAAGAGAAGAGAAGAAGAAGAAGAGAAAGAAGAGAAAGAAGAGAAATAGAGAGCTCGAGTTGAGAGAGAGAGAGAGATTGGGTTGTCTGGCTTTTGGATCAAATCCAAGTCAGAAGTGCTCTTCGAGAGCTATATTTTGTGCTTCATTGTTCAGCTTTTAGTTGCTGTGTTTCCATCTTTTCTTGTTTCCATTTTATACTTTCTTCAAGCTGTTTGTCAGCGGAGCAAGCTGTGTTGCTCAGCGGGCAGTGGAGGATTCCACTGGACGGCTAAGCTGTATTGCCCAGCGGTTTGCAGAGGTGCTGCCTCTGGATGGGTAAGCTGTAATCCCCAGCGGTTTACAGTGGTGGATTCCACTGGACAACAAGCTGTGTTGCTCAGCGGGCGAGGAGGATTCCTCAGACGGCAAGCTGTGTTGCCCAGCGGATTGTAGGCAAGCTGTGAGGCCCAGCGGTTCAAGCTGTGAGTCAGCAGGAAGCCACACTCGGGTTGAGTGTGGGGTGGATGTAGGTCTAGAGGACCGAACCACCTAAAAACCCCTTGTGCATTGTGGTTTGTTTTGTCTATTTATACTTCCGCTAGATGAATGCATAGGGGCGCTCCATGTGTTTGGCTTCTGGTTGAGGAGAAGATTTAATTAGCCTTCAGATTATCTAATCTGTCTTGTTAGCATTCTAATTGTTAATTGAGTTAAAGGTTTTTAAAGGGCATATATTCATTCACCCCCCCTCTGAATACATTGCACCGAACCCAACACTTGGTATCAGAGCGGGTCTCTGATCTATCAGATCTAACAATCTACAGAGGATCCTGCTAGTGTTTGGTGCATTTCAGAGTGTGCTTTCTGTGCTCATTGTTTAGTTTCACTGAGTTAGTGCTTTGCCTTGCTTATCTGGTTGTGGTGTTTTATTGTCGATTGTTTTATGCTTTGAATCTGTTTGTTATCTGCTTTGATGGCTAATCCTCCGATATTCAGAGGTGATGACCTTGGCCGATGGCTGGAAAGGTTGCATCGATATGTAAGCACAACCGATCCTGATTTGTGGAAGGTAATGACTCACGGTCCATACAAACTGTCGAAGGATAAATCCAAATGGACCAAGAAGGATAAGCTGAAAGACTCTGTCAATAATAGAGCTGTTGTCTTATTAAAAGAATCAATTGACAGATCTCTAATCGAATGCATTTCTTCATGCAGGTCTGCCAAAGACATTTTGGAAAAACTAAAGCTAATCAGGAATCACAGCAAATGCTTGATGGCCAATCGGGGAAGTGATGATGAGGAAACCTCATCTCAGGTAAGCTCCGGATCAGAAGGAGTTTCTTTTGATGAATTGATAGTGATGTATGAAAATCTGTTCAAAGTGTCCAAGAAATTAAAATCTGAAAATAAAAAATTGAGAAAAGACATGAATCTTGAAGTCACTCGTTTGAAGGAAGAAAATGAAAACCTCAGAAATAAGCACATTAGAGAAGATGATTCTTGCAATGCATGTGCTATTTTAGAAGACATGATAAATGAGTTTGATCATGATGATAATTTGCAAAAGCAATCAATCGAATCCCTGAAAGAGGAAAACAAATTATTGTTAGAAAAGAAAACTGAAGCTGAAGAAATTGAAAGTAAAATGCTTGAAGAAAATGCTCATCTGAAGGAACAAAATAAAAAGTTAATGGTTCTTAACACTGTTTTCTCTGAAAGATGGATGACGATTGAAAAAGAGAAATCAGTATTGAAAGAGTGTATCAATTGCAGTGATGAAGAAATTGCTAATTTTTAATACACACTGCTGATTTGGAAAATGAAATTGTGTTATTAAAAGAAAAACTGGCTAGTTGTGAAATGGAGAAAGTTGATTAAGAAAATCTTATAATCTCCTTGAAAAGTAAAATTACTGAGATGAATGGTACTTCATCTAAGGTTGCTAAGGATAAAGGTAAAATGAAAATATCCTCGGAAGATGTAGTAAGTGATCAATGTGAGAAGATTGATAACATTTCTGAAATTAAGCAAGTTAAGAAGAACCAGCTGTACACCACTTTTATTCGTAGCTCTGGTTTAGCTAGCACTTCAGCTTCTTCTTCAAATATGCATGCTGCTAAGGAAATTCAAAAACGAAATAAAAATCAGAAAACCCCAAAAACTCAAAGGAACAATCTGCATGCTAAAAACTCATCTGATAAGTGTCATGTTTTAAATAAATCTAATGGTTCTTGTTCTTGTCATTATTGTGGTAAGCATGGACACTTTATGAGTGAGTGTTTTGTGATGAAACAAGATGACAGAAAGCATGCTAGAAAAGTTCTGTCTGATAAGAAAAAGGGTAATCTGAATGTGAAAGAATTTCATGCTAGAAATCATGTTTCTAGGAGACAGAATCTAAATTGTTTTTGTTGTGGGAATTTTGGCCACATTGCTGCTCAATGTTGGCAGAATCCGAGAAAGAGATTCAATTCTGAATTTGTTAATTTCCATGTTAACAAAGATGCTTTTGATAGAAATAATATTGGTTCCAAAGGTAAGCACACAAGGTGCTTCGAATGTGGGAGGCATGGCCACACAGTCAAGGACTGTTGGCATGCTCAAAGAAGTAGATTTAATTTTAAATCTGTAAAACATCCTGCTCCCAATGCTGCTGGTAAGAAACAAAATGTTCATGTAAACAACAGAACACTTCATGCTAAGTTTCATAGGTCTTATGCTGCTGTTGATATGCATCATAGGACCAGACAATCTGTTGTTTCATGTTATTACTGTGGAAATTTTAGACATTCTATGTCTGATTGCTCTCTAATGGAATTTGATGACAATACTGCTAAGAGACTTTTCAGAACACCTGTTAGGGATAATACAGGACCCAAGGCTGCTTGGGTTCCTGCAGGATCAACTTGATTTTATCTTGCAGGTGTGCCTTGGTAGGAGAAATAAAAGGGGTTAACCAAGGCACTCAAGAATGAAAACCCCATGATAGCACAATTCATGTCAGTTCCAAAACTCTATGTTTAAATTCCATCATCTGAATTTGTGAATATGAAAAGTGTGAATTTCATGTTGATTTGCTTGGTTGATGGTTGATGATCTCTTCATGTCTAGCTGATCAGTCTGCATTCCAGACTCAGCTATTGAATTCAATTCTGCATATATCTGATGCTATTCTCTTGCTATATGTTGAACTGAATTTGAATGCTTCTTTAGTGTATTCAATTGATGCACTATATAAACTTTGTGTCAATGCATGTGTTTTGTGTTAATGCATTGCATGCTTGTTGTTAAATGCATAACTTGCTGATTGTGAATGATTCACTTAGTGTACACAGTCAATGCATGTGTCTTATGTCTGCATACATCATTTGCATGACTGTCATTGATGCTGTTCAATGCATGTAGGACTCCTTTATGTTGCATTGTCCTTGTTAACCCTGGTATATCAAATGGTAAGTTACTAAAAGACAAGGAAATCTGCCCGGAGGTTCCTACCATGTGTGAGATGGTCTTTGAGACCAGGCTCTCCGCCTAGTACCATGGGTCCAGTCTTCATGTAGAACAGTGCATTGCATCATATTTTGAAAAATCTGAAAAAGGATAAAAATGTTCATGACTTGGATGCATAAACCTGAATTGATTGCATAGTTGGCTCATGTATCCTTGGTGCATAGTCAGCATGTAGAACAGTGTATTGTATTGCATATATTTTGCATCATGGTGTCAGGGGGTGCTGTGAGTTTAGTTCAATTCTTTGAATCCTTTTCACTCCTCAGAGTCCCCACTCAATTCATTCATATTCTTTGACATCAGATGCTCTTGGACCATAATGCTTATTGCTATCTTTTCCCCATCTTTTTCACTGAACAACAGCAATTGTTTCTGGTTTAGTATATTGAGCTGTGATTAATGCAATTGTTCACTTATAAGAATCACTCTTACAAATTGAAAAGAACTAAAGGTTTAACCTTTATAAATTGGAGAGTTAAGTGTCTGCACTTCAGAATTTGAGATAAAGGAAAACTTTTATAGCTCTTAATCTTTGTCTCATGGCTAAAATAGAAAAAGTTTTTTGTAATGCCTAAATGTGTTGAACTGGATATGTCTAGAACAGGTGAATAAGAGTATGTAATGATTTTTTAAACAATCACTCTAAAAGAAATAAGGGCAGCAGTAAATAAGATCATAAATGTAAAGAACTGAACATTGTGACAGAGCAATGGTTGATTGCACTGAGAAACTGTGAACTCCTCCAATGAAGCAGGAAAATTCACATGTCATGAAGTGCTTCAAGCTAACTCTGTTCATAGGGTCAAATCTATAGGGGGAGTCCTCACCAAGTAACTGGGGGTACTGGCCTCTGATCAAGGTGTGCCCTTAATGTCAAAAGTGAAGACTATTCCTTGTAGGTCTTGATCTGAAACATGTCTTGTAGTTTATGCCTAGTAACTAGGGGTACCTGCCTCTAATCAAGGTGTACACCTAATGTCAATAGCATAAATGCCACAGGTCTATTCACTTAGTTCAGTTTTTGAAAATTTAAAAATGAAAATCAAACTACTGTAACCCTTTGAAATCAAAAGTCATTGAGTGAAAATTGTTTTTCTCAATACATATTCAAGTTGCCTTTCTTGAACTTCCATGTTTAAATACAAAAGGGTATTATTTCAGACTTATCTATTAATACCATGTGCCCTACATTCATTCCTATAAACGGAGTCTATAAACTCTTTTTCAGGGGTCAGGTGTTTTACTCTAGATTTATCACTGTTAAACCTGAATTTTTAAAAATTGTATGCTGATGATTCTTATACTTTAACAGTTGTTTATAATCATGCTTCCTTTCTGAACCTATGATTCAGCTGTTGTCTAGTGACCCTCCTACATGTTCATATTCCTTCTCAAAGGGGGAGCAATTATTTAAGGGGAGAAATAATTCAGGGGGAGTCTTACATTCAGGGGGAGAATGTTCATAAGGGGAATTTGCATGCATAATGCACTTTGCACTCTTGTTTATACTATTTTTCTCTTTTTGATTATGTCAAAGGGGGAGAAAATTTTGTGTGTGACTCACTGTCACAGTGTGTTGTCATCATCAAAACGGAGGAGAATGTTGTGCCCCTTAGGCACAAGCATGTGCTATGTCGATTTGATGATAGCAATGCTGTTTTGTTTTGATGATTGCAACACAGTGAGTGCTTTATAAGATTGTGTTTTGATGATAGCAATGTAGTTTGATGACTAGCAAGTCTATACACTGCAGGGTAAAGCATTTCATTAGTCTATACACCCTTCATGCATGTGCATAGTCTATACATCGCTGTTGGGCATCAAAGTCTGCACATTAGCATCAGGTACATCGCTGTTGGGCATCAAAGTCTGCACATGAGCATCAGGCAGCAAGTGTGTACAACGCCCTGTGTAGGCACGATAAGTCCATACACTGGTTGCACATTGCACAACATGCGAAGTCACCAAGTGTGTACATTGCATAGCATGCAGGCGTCAAAGTCCATACATCCACAGTGCATTGGCCAAGTCTATACACTGTCCGTCTCACTTAGAGTCTAAGGCGAAGTCTGTACATTGAGCGTCTCATGAGCGTCTCATGCCAAGTCTGTACACTCACCAACTGAACTTCAAAGTCCATACATTGGCATTCAGACTAGCAAGTCTATACAGCATCCGTTGTCTAGAGTCTCTTGAAGTCTGTACATCGGACTGCTTGCAAAGTCTATACAATGGACTGTGCTTCACAAAGTCTATACATTGCTAAAGTAACTCAAGTCTATACATCATCCGTTTCATGCATTGTCTTAGGGAAGTCTATACATCATCCATCTCATACGCGCATGCTCGCCTGTCCCTCCGGATGCTCTCCTGGGACTGAGTATGCCCTCCAGTGACTGCTAATGCTTCCCTAACTTTGAGGATGCTCCCCTGGAGCAGCGATTGCTTCCCAGAGACAACATGTGCTCCACATGCTCTCCTGACGCTGGTGATGCTGTCCAGATGCCATAGATGCTCCCCTGAGACTTTATATACTCCCGTGCGAGAACGCACTAGTCTCTGGGTATTTAAAATAATTGTATTACATGCATTCCATTTTACAGTAAGAGTTATAAAGTCTATACACTGTCTTCAGTTGATTTTGTTAATCGACTGAACTCCTCATTTGTCTTGCAGGTGTCTGGCACGTGATCCAAGGAGCTGAGATGCTGACACGTGGCAGAGTCGATTGGGCGGGAGCTGTGGAGACCACACGCCCTAGCTGCTACTGCTGCTGATATAAATAGAAACCTTCGTCTTCAGATGAAAGGTGATCGAAGCAGAAGCAGCAATAGCAGAAGAGCAGAGTGCAGAGAGGTCTTCGATCCAGAAAAGAAAGAGAAGAGAAGAGAAGAAGAAGAAGAGAAAGAAGAGAAGAGAAGAAGAAGAAGAGAAAGAAGAGAAAGAAGAGAAATAGAGAGCTCGAGCTGAGAGAGAGAGAGAGATTGGATTGTCTGGCTTTTGGAACAAATCCAAGTCAGAAGTGCTCTTCGAGAGCTATATTTCGTGCTTCATTGTTCAGCTTTTAGTTGCTGTGTTTCCATCTTTTCTTATTTCCATTTTATCCTTTCTTCAAGCTGTTTGTCAGCGGAGCAAGCTGTGTTGCTCAGCGGGCAGTGGAGGATTCCACTGGACGGCCAAGCTGTATTGCCCAGCGGTTTGCAGAGGTGCTGCCTCTGGACGGGTAAGCTGTAATCCCCAGCGGTTTGCAGTGGTGGATTCCACTGGACAGCAAGCTGTGTTGCTCAGCGGGCGAGGAGGATTCCTCGGACGGCAAGCTGCCTTGCCCAGCGGATTGTAGGCAAGCTGTGAGGCCCATCGGTTCAAACTGTGAGTCAGCAGGAAGCCACACTCGGGTTGAGTGTGGGGTGGATGTAGGTCTGGAGGACCGAACCACCTAAAAACCCCTTGTGCATTGTGGTTTGTTTTGTCTATTTGTGCTTCCGCTAGATGAATGCATAGGGGCGCTCCATGTGTTTGGCTTCTGGTTGAGCAGAAGATTTAATTAGCCTTCAGATTATCTAATCTGTCTTGTTAGCATTCTAATTGTTAATTGGGCGAAAGGTTTTTAAAGGGCATATATTCATTCACCCCCCCTCTGAATACATAGCACCGAACCCAACAAATTAGCCATCCACCATTCTTTGATGGTGTGAATTATCTTTACTGGAAGAACAGGATGGAAGTATTCTTAAGAGCGAACAGTCACGAACTTTGGAGAGTGATCACCTCAGGACCGTTCGAGCTTCCAGACAATGAGGACACATGGTCAAGGGAACACATTAGGCTTTCCACTGTGAACTAGACGGCATTAAATATAATGCAGTGCGTAGTCCATCCAGAGGAGTATGCTAGGATATCTGCTTGCAAGACAGTAAAGAAAATGTGGGATGAACTAGAGCTTATGTATGAAGGTACATCCCAGGTCAAGGCTACAAAGGTAAACATCCTAACTTCTAAGTATGAGTTGTTTAAGATGAATCCTGAGGAGACTATTACTGAGATGTGAAGAGGGGCTATCTCGCACTGCTCCTGAGTGGGGAAGAGGATGACCACGTACACTTGAAGTGTGAACTGCAAGAAGGGAAACGAGTCAGAGGTTAGATCCCCGGGGAAGAGCCTCCGATGCTTAAGTCAGCAAAGTAGTAGAGCTATGATGTGAAGGGAAGAGCTAGGAGGAAGGTGGGAGTGCGAGATCCCTCTCCACCAAAAGGTGAAGTGGTTCCTGCTCAGAGTTTTTGGCTCTTGCCTGGCTTACCTCTTGTAGTGGCGCTTTTCCAGTTTAAATAGTGGCCCATTATGCGACTGATCCCTGTAAGCGGAGGAGTCTTAGGGGGGGGTTACGTCCTTCATGCGGGCTCCTTTATAGCACACGGACTCTTGGTCTCCCCTATCCTCTTGAGCTTCCTGCCATTAAGGGATTCGCAACGGCCGTACTAATAAGCTTCCATCAGTGAGCCTGAGCGATAGGCACTTGCCCAGGAGTGGTCTCCCGAGTGATGAGTGCATGGTTGGGACAGGGAATAGGGGGCTCCGAGGGAGCTTTCTCGATCGAACTGATGCTCGGACTTCTCAACCCGAAGGCCGCCTAGGAAGCGCTTGTACCGAGTGAGTTTTTGGGCTTTATACTAAGTGGGCCCGGGGGCTACCACATCAAGGAGTTGAGCCTCGTTCGGTCTGGTTGGACCTCTTTTGGCCTCTCCGTACGGGCGATGAGATTTCCCCTCTCCACTTGTCCCCCTCCTACTCCCGATCTAGAATTTAGGCTCAGACGAGTAGCATTTGGGCTAGACTTTTTGTGGCTCTGGTTGGGTAGAGATTTCTCTCTGGTAGGGGCCACATGATGCGACTTGCCTTGAAAATGTGCCCGTCATGATGAATAAGAGAAGGCCCCTCCTCGGGAGATCGGATCGCCATGCCACCTCCGGTTTAAGCATTGCACATTTTTACGTCCCTTTATCTCCGGGGTTTAGGGTTTTACCTCTCTTTCGTAGTTGTATTTTGAGGGGGGCTCCTATGCCGTGAGAGCAGTTCAGAAGAGCGGAGAATTGTTACGGCCATAGGAGCTAGGGGAGCATCCTGAGGCGGTGATTCGTCAGCTTCGGAGTCCTCTGATTCGGAGCTTTCCCTTTCTTCTCCCAGTTCTTATGTCTGTTCCATGGCGGAAAAAAATCCAGGGGCCGAGAGTCGAGAGGGAGGACAGGCTTCGAGGACTTCTTTGGTGCCACCAGAGCCTCTTCGCAGCGAGCTGGGTGAGGCGGACGTGAAGCGGCTGGAGAATCGGTATGGGCTGCCATGGCGATTCAAGTTCCTCGCACCTGAGGCTCATGAATCCAGTCTGGCCGCTCGTTATGGCCTCTTTTGTTCTTTCCTCCTGGCCTGGAAGTGCGGCTTTCGACTGCCGCTCCATCCCTTTGTTGCCGAGTTGCTTCGGTTCTACCGGCTGGCTCTTGTCCAGCTGGTCTCCAACTCTTACACCCTCATCTTCTCCTCCATCTTCCTCAGTGGCAAGAGAGGGGTGCGCACCTTGCTGGACCTCTTCCACTATTTTTTTTATTTGAAGGATAATCCTTTTGCTGGGAAGGGCTTCTTCTTCATTCAGGCGAGGCGGGGAAGGAGTTGTGTGTCCCTTTCTGTGATGGATTCTTCTCATAAGGGGTGGAAGACCCAATATTTCTGGGTGAGCCCGTCGACGGTCGGCGTGGTTTGGGATTTCCCGACGGCGCCCAACTTTCACCTAAACATCCCTCTGAAGCACACAGAGGTCTCTCCGAAGGTGGAGAGGGATGCTGCTATCCTTCAGCGGGACAGCATGGGGACTGCTGAGTTGGTGACTCCCCCTAACATCGAGGAGTATCTTTCTCGACTGCTGTTGCCAACGGGTAAGGTTCTCAGGGACTTGTCCTCTCTCAAGCAAGTGCTTTTCCTCTTCTCAATTTGCTCTTCTTCGCGCAGATCTGCGGCGAGCGGCCAAGGAAGATGATGTGACACAGACTGTGGGTGAATGCAACAAGTAGTCGTGTCCCCTTGGACCTAAATCGCAAACACAATCGCAAGAATTGAGATTGCCAGAATTTGCCAGTCCTCCGCGCACACCCGCTTCCCGTGGTGACTCGGTGATGCCGAGTTGAGGTGGTGGAGCAAGACCCATGCTGGCAGAGGGCCAGTAGGGTTATGGTTTCCCTCCCAAGAGAATGGTGCCCACAATCAAGGGGCTATCTAGGTGCCTTGGGGGCACTGGGTCACTCTCTCCCTAACGCCCATGATGATCGCACGTAAGCTGGATGCTCCGGGGTCGAGCACTCTCTCACCGACCAGCGGAATAGTTTCACGGATATTAATGGAACAAACACTGAGGGGAGCAAGGGCTGGAGCTTACCCGGTTGGTTTGAAGAAACCAACCCCGTTCGGAGACGAGGGCGAGCGGGGAAGTGTGGGTTCCCCGCACACTGCGTCGACTGAAGTTTCGACCTGTTAAAAGATTACATGTACTACGCCTCACGCAGGAGGGGGGGGATCACGGGGTGGGGGGAATTGGATTACAAAAAAACACTACCTCCACACAGGGAGGGGTGGTAAGCCAGCCAGGCGGGGAGGGACGTGAAGCTAAGGACGGAGCCGAACTGCCCCTTCGAGGTTCTGCCCGCCTATTCTGCTCGCTGACAGGTACCCGCTGTTGGATTTCCTGAGGACACTCCCGAACTCAAAAACTGACGTGACCAGTGCCAAAACGTTGCTGGCTGGTCCAGGATGTGGCCTGAATTTTTTCGGGACGTCGGGTTGTCGCTGTCGGCTGAGGTGGGGGCTGGACCGGTGCTGCTTGGTTCTGGTTCTGGCTGAGTCCAGATTGTAGAAGCAGGTTGGCGACGTTACCACGATCGCTCCCGTGCTCCGATCAAGGCGGGACCAAGACGGTTACAAGCATGGTTCAGTCTTCTTTGTTCAGCAACAAAGAATGGCCCCATACGAGGTCGGGGTCGGGAGATATGTCCAGAAGAGCGGGAGGGGGTCTGGGCGGATCCTGACTGACCTGATCTGCGGCCCTGGAGTAGAAAAATCGGAACGAGCTGCTCCGGGCTTCAATCGGTTCCCCGCAGGATGCGTTGGACAGTCGACTGGTGGAACTTCACTCCGGCCAAGTGGCGCACCAAGGGGAGTTCCGGTGTGGTCGCTGTAGCTTCTGAACTGCAGCTCTGGTCCCTGCTCAGGTCCCAATTGCGTAGTCGGACGGCAATTAGCCTCCCGGGTGCCTCCGAACTCGGATAGGGGCGAGACCGCCTCGCCTGCGAAGCTAGCTGGGAGAGCTTTCCGTCGATGTATGGCACATCAGCAGGAACACTGGGATGTGGGCGAGGCTGGCGCTGCAACAGGAGGGTGGTCCTACAGATCTGCAGCTGCTCACTGGTATATAGAAAATGGGGTGGAGGAAGTGGATTCTTGGTGGTGGGTTAGTGGTTTTGGGGGGGAGGCTATTGCAGGTGGTGTTCAGGTGCTGGGGAAGGGGAGGGGCGATGGAGGGTGGAGGGTGGCAGCAAGGGAAGGGGGAGTCGTGGCGTGGGGTCTTGGGAGGCCAGAGAGGGACTAGGTGGGAGTGGGGGTCGCCCAAGGGCCAAGGGAGGGGGTAAAGGGGTGGGGTGCACAGCTAGGTGAAGGAGGGGGAATCAAATCCCCTAGGGAATGTGAAGAGGTGTGTGGGGAAGAGGGAGGGGTGCTTGGGGTAGAGGGAAGGGTGCTAGGGAAGTGGGATGGTTGCCTTGGGATACGAAGGGTTGCTTGGATGGTGGTGATGGTGAATGGGGGTTTATGAGCCTTGGGAGGTGAAGGGTTGTATTTAATGGAGGGATGATGTAGCCAGGAGGGAAGAGAGAGAGGGGGGGCAAAATTGGGAGAGAGAGAGAGGGGAGGAGAGATAGAGGGGGTCGCCCCTTCTAGAGAGAGAGAGAGAGAGAGAGAGAGAGAGAGGGAGGGAGCTCACAAGAATTCTTATGGATTTAAACTCAAGCTTTTCATTAGTTCTCCAAAAGGGGGGTTGGGGCCCTATTTATAGGGAACCCAAAATTTACAAAAAGCCCTTGATATTAGGACTAATGACACATTACCAGGGGGAAGGGGGGCGCAGGTGGGCCAAGCCCAAGTAGTTGGGCCCAAAGACCACATGATGACCACAAGACTTAGGAAAATAACTACATAACCTAGGTACTGGACTCGAATAAAAGACAAATTACATCAAAAGGGCTCACATAGAAAGTAGGAAATACATCAAAGTGACCTGTCGAAGTGCCGTGGGGGCCTACTTGACATGGAGCTCAAGCCTATCCCTCGTCGAAAGGAAGGGAAGTCCCGAGCCAGAGGGAATCATGGGTGATGTTCCCATCATTTCTCCTTGGCCGCGAAGAGCTCGACTCTGTAGAGTAGGGGCCCTCCCTCCTGCGATACTACCCCAATAGGTCAGGATCCAGCTGCTGATGATCCTCCCGACTCACCCAGGCATCATCCGAAGGCGGCCGTCCCTTCCACCTAACCAGATATCGCTCATACGCCTTGCTCCGTGTGATAGTGATCTGTTCATCTAATATCCGCTCCACTTGATCACGCTGGTTCTTAGGGCCGGGTGGAACTTTCGTTTGGGTAGGGACTCTCTCAAGGGGGGGGGGACAGGCTGGATGTCCTTACTAGGTGTCATCGTGGGACCCTTGTACGGCACCAGGTCAGCCACATTGAAGGAGGGACTTACTCCGTACTCCTCAGGGAGGTCCAACACATAAGCATTAGTGCCAATGCGCCTCAACACCTGGAAGGGGCCTACTCCACGAGACCTCAACTTTGAGACATTTCCAGGGAATAATCTCTCAGTCCTCACCATCACAAAATCACCGACTTGGAATTCTTGGTGGCGGCGGTGGGAATCGGCTAATTTCTTATAAACCTCGTTGCTCTTGTTGATGTGTTTGCGAGTGTTGCCATGCAGAGTCATGAATGATCCTCTAGAGATGACGGTGGGGCCCGGACAACTAAAAGTGATCCTAGCATGCTGTGATTCTTTTTCATGGACTTTGGAGAGTGGGGGATCAGGGCACCTGAATGAAACTCTACAAGACATGATTCTCTTAATCAAGGTGGGATCAATAGAACCTTTAACAAAGGTTGGATGTCCTAGAGTGTTTTTAACGCATGTGGTGACCTGACTCTCTTGGAGGGATAAGGGAGGTTCTATGTACCAAAATGTTGTATCCCTTAGTGATTCTATATGTAGGAAAGCATGATACCACCCTTGGGAAACTTTAGGATGGTTGATTTGGGCAAGACCTTTGATGCTTCTAAGGGTTGGGGAGGAGGGTTGTGGATCGACGGGCCCCCATAATGATGAGTCAAAAGGATCCAGATAGGTCGAGGGGTGGGTGAGGTGGAGGTGAGCATGAATTCTAGAGGTGGCCCAGAGGTCCCTAGTATACGTGGGGTAGTGGAAATCATGAACCCGGTGGGGTCTAAAGCCATGTCCCTTGCAAAGGGGTGAGGGGTAGGGAAAGGTGTTGGAGGACAAGGGGGTGGGTTGGTAATGAGGGGCCAGTGGGAAGGGATCATGTGGATCTTGGATTGTGGGGCTTGGGGTTTCCTCTCGACCTTGAGCTCTCCTAATTATACTCCCCCTAAGGTAATCTAGGCATCCATCTCCAAGTGGGGGTAGCACCAAGGTTTACTCTCTAGCTATAGTACTCTTTCCTTGAGGTGGGTGGGGGTCAAAGGGATGGCCTTCACGAGACTCGTCGGGCTCGGGTAGAAACAATAGGAGCTTACTCATGCAAGGGCCCTTGGTGTAGATGGAAATTATGGTCCCGATAGAAGGGTGTGATACACTAAGGTACCCCATGTCATTTGCTCCTAAGGTCAGCAAGTTTGTCACCTCTATTTGCCTCAGTATTCCCTCGATCAAGTTCCTTAGGGTTTCTACAGAGCAGGTCGAATGGTAGGATGTGCGGAATGGTGGGGTGGGCACAATCGGGTTGCGGTTATTCATGGAGGGGTGCATGACGTGAAGGAGGAGGTTTTGATCCAGCCACTCAATGAGGGGTTCCCCAAGTATCACAATACCTATGGAAGGATGGGTGGGGCGATGTGGTTGGTCATCCTGTAAAACCTGGAGGAGGATGCACCTAGTTATATTCAACGGGGTCTTGTGGGGTAGGGATGAATTCTCTTGACTACTCTCCAGACATTGGGCCTCATACTCTTCTTCCCAGTCTAGAGCGGCCTCATGAACCTCAACATTATCCTCAATCTCCCCTTGTAAAGGGGTCTTTTCTTCCTCAATGAGTAAACTAGGCAACCCACGTGATGGGCATTGGCGGGCGAAGTGGCCATAGCCTTTGCATTGAAAACAAGTTGGTTGGCTACCCGGGGTCATCCCACCCGTACTAGGACCCTTTGGGCCCTCCTCTCTTCGGGGAAGTGGGTTGTTTGGGGTGACTCTAGTAGGAGTGATGGTGGGTGGGTGGCTGTAGGGTCGGGCCGGGGCACTCCCACTAGGGGTAGGAGTCTTCAAGAGGGGAGGAAAGTTAGGTCGAGGACTCATATCCTTGGGGTCAACCGGTCGGGGTGAGGTGAATTTAGGATTTCTAGAGAACCTTTCAATATCTCGGGCTATTTGATAAGCCAACTCATAGGAATCTACATCCCTCATAAAGAGCTCTCTCTTGATGTGTGGTTGGAGGCCATTCCTGAATCGGGATAGGGTAACGGCCAATTCTTCATGGACTCCACACTTTAGAAGGTAGGAGTCAAACATTTCAATGTATTCAACCACGGTTTTTCCCTCTTGGGTGAGGCTTTGCCATTCATCTAGGAGAGTTTGGGTGTAGGAGTTGGGGAGGTACTTGACTCTTAGTTGGTCTTTCATGACTTCCCAGGTGTGAATGGGCTCCTCTCGCCTAATCCTCCTTCGACTCTCAACACTTAACCAGTAGGTCTTGGCTAGTTTGGTGAGGTGCATTTTTGCCAACCTAACTCTCCTATGTTCCGTCATAGGGTACCAATCAAAGTATTGGTCCATGGCACTCTCCCATTCTAAGTAGGCATTTGGGTTATGGGACCCATCAAAGTTTGGGGCTTCGACCCTAATCATCTTTAAAAGGTAATCATCCGGGTCCTCTCGTGGTCGCCTCTCAATGTGCCAAGGTTGGCGGGGCCTCTCATACTCATGGTAATGGTCATTCTCCAAGCACTCCCTATCAAATTCAGCTCGTGGAGGGGGAGCTCTTTGGACATGGTTCCTAGGTGAGGCCCTGGCTTCTTCAAATCTACTGATTCGGGTGGAAAGGCCATCTACCCGATCGATGAGGTTGTTGATGGTAGCTTCGAGTCGGTCCATGGGAACTTGGGGTGTCTCCCTAGGGGTATCTTGGTCGCCTTGGGAATTGGAATTCATAGGGGGAGCCGAGGTTGAGGGGTCGGCCCGATACAAGGCACCACTACGGGTAGACATGCACAATGGGGAGATGACCGACACACGGATGATGACTAATCAATGGCCCTAGGACTTAGGCTTGTAGAGAAAAGTCTAAAACTTGCTCTGATACCAAATTGATGTGTCACACACTGTGGGTGAATGCAGCAAGTAGTCGTGTCCCCTTGGACATAAATCGTAAACACAATCGCAAGAATTGAGATTGCCGGAATTTGCCAGTCCTCCGCGCACACCCGCTTCCCGTGGTGACTCGTTGATGCCGATTTGAGGTGGTGGAGCAAGACCCTTGCTGGCAGAGGGCCAGTAGGGTTATGGTTTCCCTCCCAAGAGAACGGTGCCCACAATCAAGGGGCTGGCTAGGTGCCTTGGGGGTACTAGGTCACTCTCTCTCTAAAGCCCACGATGATTGCACGTAAGCTGGATGCTCCGGGGTCGAGCACTCTCTCACCGACCAGTGGAATAGTTTCACGGATATTAATGGAACAAACACTGAGGGGAGCAAGGGCTGGAGCTTACCCGGTTGGTTTGAAGAAACCAACCCCGTTCGGAGACGAGGGCGAGTGGGGAAGTGTGGGTTCCCCGCACACTGCGTCGACTGAAGCTTCGACCTGTTAAAAGATTACATGTACTATGCCTCACGTAGGAGGGGGGGATCTCGAGGTGGGGGGAATTGGATTACAAACAAACACTACCTCCACACAGGGAGGGGCGGTAAGCCGGCCAGGCGGGGAGGGACGTGAAGCTAAGGATGGAGCCGAACTGCCCCTTCGAGGTTCTGCCCGCCTATTCTGCTCATTGACAGGTACCCGCTGTTGGATTTCCTGAGGACACTCCCGAACTCGAAAACTGACGTGACCAGTGTCAAAACGTTGCTGGCTGGTCCAGGATGTGGCCTGAATTTTTTCGGGATGTCGGGTTGTCGTTGTCGGCTGAGGTGGGGGCTGGACCGGTGCTGCTTGGTTCTGGTTCGGGCTGAGTCCAGATTGTAGAAGCAGGTTGGCGACGTTACCGCGATCGCTCCCGTGCTCCGATCGAGGCGGGACCAAGACGGTTACAAGCATGGTTCAGTCTTCTTTGTTCAGCAACAAAGAATGGCCCCATACGAGGTCGGGGTCAAGAGATATGTCCAGAAGAGCAAGAGGGGGTCTGGACGGATCCCGACTGACCTGATCTGCGGCCCTGGAGTAGAAAAATCGGAACGAGCTGCTCCGGGCTTCAATCGGTTCCCCGCTAGATGCGTTGGACAGTCGACTGGTGGAACTTCACTTCGGACAAGTGGGACGCCAAGGGGAGTTCCTGTGTGGTCGCTGTAGCTTCTGAACTGCAGCTCTGGTCCCTGCTCGGGCCCCAGTTGCGTAGTCGGACGGAAATGAGCCTCCCGGGTGCCTCCGAACTCGGACAGGGGCGAGATTGCCTCTCCTGCAAAGCTGGCTGGGAGAGCTTTCCGTCGATGTATGGCACACCAGCAGGAACACCGGGATGTGGGCGAGGCTGGCGCTGCAATCGGAGGGTGGTCCTGTAGATCTGCAACTGCTCACTGGTATATAGAAAATGGGGTGGAGGAAGTGGATTCTTGGTGGTGGGTTAGTGGTTTTGGGGGGGGAGGCTGTTGCAGGTGGTGTTCAGGTGCTGGGGATGGGGAGGGGCGATGGAGGGTGGAGGGTGGCAGCAAGGGAAGGGGGAGTCATGGCGTGGGGTCTTGGGAGGCTAGAGAGGGACTAGGTGGGAGTGGGGGTCGCCCAAGGGCCAAGGGAGGGGGTAAAGGGGTGGGGTGCACAGCTAGGTGAAGGAGGGGGAATCAAATCCCCTAGGGAATGTGAAGAGGTGTGTGGGGAAGAGGGAGGGGTGCTTGGGGTAGAGGGAAGGGTGCTAGGGAAGTGGGAGGGTTGCCTTGGGATACGAAGGGTTGCTTGGATAGTGGTGATGGTGAATGGGGGTTTATGAGCCTTGGGAGGTGAAGGGTTGTATTTAATGGATGGATGATGTGGCCAGGAGGGAAGAGAGAGAGGGGGGGCGAAATTGGGATCGAGAGAGAGGGGAGGAGAGAGAGAGGGGGGTCGCCCCCTTCTAGAGAGAGAGAGATCGAGAGAGGGAGGGAGCTCACAAGAATTCTTCTGGATTTAAACTCAAGCTTTTCATTAGTTCTTCAAAAGGGGGGTTGGGGCCCTATTTATAGGGAACCCAAAATTTACAAAAAGCCCGTGATATTAGGACTAATGACACATTACCAGGGGGAAGGGGGGCGCAGGTAGGCCAAGCCCAAGTAGTTGGGCCCAAAGACCACATGATGACCACAAGACTTAGGAAAATAACTACATAACCTAGGTACTGGACTCAAATAAAAGACAAATTACATCAAAAGGACTCACATAGAAAGCAGGAAATACATCAAAGTGACCTGTCGAAGTGCCGTGGGGGCCTACTTGACATGGAGCTCAAGCCTATCCCTCGTCGAAAGGAAGGGAAGTCCCGAGCCATAGGGAATCATGGGTGATGTCCCCATCAGAGGAGGAGGAGGAGGCACCGTCAATCGAGCTGGATGTCATCAATGTGGATGATACGCCGGCTCCGAGCGATCTCCAAGCTTCAGAGGGCTCGTCCCGCGCCCGTGAAAAGGGCAAGGGGGTCACCCGGGATGATGCTTCTGAACGTCGGGGGGTCAAGCGGAAGGATCCCGTGGCGAAGTTGTTGCGATCTTCGATGCAGGCTCAGTCTGTTTAGAAGAAGCTGGTGAGGAAGGTGGAGACCGCCCACCCGGTTGATGAGGTTCCCATGTCGCCTCCTCCCTCTGCGATGCAAGAGGGGGCAAATGACGAAGGGATCATGGCCGATACTGGGGCATCGAGCGAAGCAGAGGGGGCGCCAGGCGGAGGAGCCCGGTCCGAGCCGGTCGAGGCTGGAGAGTCCCATGATGTAGCAACTCGATCGCAGCTGATCGAGGCCGGGGAGGTGCACGGCGGGGCTGCTCATCCCGAGTGAAGCGGTGGGGCCCCCGAGGCAGGATTGCTCAGGGAAGGTGCCCCAATCCCGACTGCTACGGAGAGAGTTCCCCTTCCCTCAACTAGTTCCTTCAGCGTCTGGGGCTCCCTGTACTGGAGGTGCCATTCTATTGCCTCGGGGGTTGTGCGAGAGAAACTCTAGAGGGGTCCCCCCTCCATGCTTTTTGAGCAACTTATGGAAGGCGGCCTGATCTTGGCCCAGCTCGGCGCTGAGGCAGTAGGCACGTATTCTCGGGTGGTGTGGACGCACTTTTCGACACGCTCGTTTGTTTGTTTCTTTAAGTCGGTTTATTCAGTGGGTTTATTCGTTTATTAAGTGCGTGGGCGTGCCAGTCACAAAGTGACGATCTATTGTGCGCTCGATCTGACTAATCAGACGATTGTGTGGTTCGTGTCGGGACCAAAACCCGCCACGCCAAAAAGGTCACAGCGTCATTTACATCCCCTCGGAGAGGGGAACACCCTTGATTAATCACCGGGAATCAGGGCCTCATGGCCAAGAAACTATATCGAGAGAAACAAGCCGATAGCGGTCTCGAATCAGTCAGAAAGCCCTATGTCTAGGGAAGCAAGCATTCAAAATATGTCAGTTACTCAAGGGATCATTTTGATATTCGGACGAGCGTCCGGCTTCAGAGAATCGTGATCGTCACGGGTAAAACTGGAGCATATGTATGCCGGGATACGGCAAGTTTGTTGTTCAAAGGGATAGGAGACATTCGGTTGAATCTCGGTTAGAGTGGTTGGAAATCTGTGAGTTTATTGGCCCGGTGCGAGATCGAGTCAGGACCATTCCGGGGGCGCCTCCCGCGGTCCAAACGAGGCTCGCGTGGGCATCGCCAATATTTTCGGTGTCGAAGGGCAGCGGTAAATTATCCCGGGACTAGATTCCAAAACAAAGATGTGTACAGAGATAGCTGGCTATAGGCGTAGGATGTGGGTCGGGCGATGACCATGGTTGGGGCGAACCCAAGGTCCAAACACGACTCACGAAGGTCTTATTGATATTCCCACACGTAGGGTTCGGGGAAGACGAGAGCTGTCTCGTTCCATTCGGATTTGTCGGTCATTCATGGACCATTTTATGTTCGGACAAAGGTCCGTGTTTGTAGCGTAAGAGACGGTGGCAAATCATACAAATGTCTGCCATGAGTACGGCAAGTTTAATGCAAGTACGGGATTAGATCCCGATATATATGTCGGTCACTAACGGACCATTTTATGTTCGGACAAAGGTCCGAATAGAAAATAAGACGGTGACGAGAGCGAATCCGTGCAAATGTCTGCCGTGAGTACGGCGAGTTTAATGCAAGTGCGAGATTAGATTCCAGTATATATGTCGGTCACTAACGGACCATTCATTGTTCAGACGAGAGCCCTCATTTGAAGCATCGAAGACGACGATAAAGCGGATACGAATATCTGCCGTACGTACCTCAAGTTTCATGTGGCTGCGGGATTGGATCTCGGCATATATGTCGGTCACTAACAGACCATTCATTATTCGAACGGAAGTCCGTATTAGTAGCGTCGAAGATGATGATAAAACCGTACGGATGTCTGCCGTAGGTGCGGCAAGTTTAATGTGGGTGCGGGATCGGATCCCGATAAAGACGGGTCGAGCTAACGAACTATCAGCCCGGGATAAGTTCGGATCATGGTCATGTCCGGGTGAGGGCTCCCGAGATCCAAGTCCGATCTAGTGGGACATCATTACTTTTCTCTTCAAACACAGTCCGGCGGAGAGGGTTGTTAAGTGTGAGGTCCGCACTCACCCACGTGCACCCTCGCACGCGGATCGACCTGCGCGGATCCCCCGGAACAAAAATTTGATTATAAGAGTGATTCATTATGTTGTTTTTTCTCATGAGGGTGACTCATGTTCTTTCGTTCTCATTCATTAGTTTAGGTTCCTTCTTTTGTTTTATTCATTAGTTTCAACCCTTTTCTTCTATTTAGCTAAATGATGTTTTTTTTATGGGCCACGCTGGTTTTAGGAAACAAATGGGCACGTCGGATAAGGGTATGCCAATGGGCGCGCCGGTTTAATGGGTGCAATAGGGCGCGCCGGTTAAAGATGTTAAGGGGGGGCGTCGGTTACATGGCAAGAAGGAAGAGGGGCCAGGGGCGCGCCGGAATAGGGTAATGAATAGTGAGGCACGCTGGTTAAAGGGGGGCTATGCAAGGGGGCGCGCCAGATAAAGGGATGCCAAGGGGCGCGCCGGATAGAGGGATGCCAAGGGGCGCGCCGGTTAATGGCCAAGAAGGAAGAGGGGCGCACCGGATAAGTGTCAGGAAAACGGAGGGAGTTTTGAGTGTGAAGCGAAACTGACGCGGGGGGGGGGGGGGTACCGCGCCGGATTAGCCCACGCCGGATTAGGAGCACGCCGTGATAGGTTCTATGAGGTTTTCTTTCATTCTTTTGTGCTCTATTTCTTTTTTCTTTCAACTGCAAGTTAATTTGTTGATTGGTTTGTTCACCGAATTGGTAGATTAAGTTTGTGGAGAGAAAGTTTAAGTGTTTTAGTTGTTTATTAAGGTGGATTAGCATGAAGATTCGAGTGTTTTATTAGAAGAGTTTATTGTGCAGGGAAGTTCAGTTTACTTCAGAGGCAGCTTTAGAGTTGGGTAGTTCTTGGCAGGAAGGAGTCCAACTAGTTCATTTATTCCTGGCGAAAACTGGGCAGCACCTCCCTCGGACTGAAGCTTGCCAGAGAAGAGTAGGGGAACACCAAACGGATTGCTCTGGGGTGAACCTCAAAATGCAGACCTCACGGCGGTCCGATAACCCATAAGTGAGTGTATGAAGTTCGAGGACTAGCCTTCAAGAACTCCCATAGCTCACGAGTGATTGTTTCGTAAGGGGGGACGAATGTACGCCATGAGAGGCTATGAGTGTTCATCCATTCGACGGGTTCCTTAGAAGGCCATGCCACAGAGAAGCAGGCTTCGAGGACCCTGGATGATCAAGAGACAAGAAGAGGAGAGCAGAGGCTACACGAAGAGCACCGAGCATGAGAAAGACCCTCTGTTTATTCACCCACCGAAAGGGGGAAAAACCAAAATACAAGAAAAAAGGTGGATTACATCAGAGAGAGAGGAAGAAATACATCGATGGGGGGGTGGAGAATACATTGACGGAGGAGGGGAAGAGAGCACAGGCTCTTTCCCCTCTGACTTACCTCTCACCCTCACTCTTTTCTCTTCACCTCTCCGGCGTGGATGGATGGAGCTTCCTTCTCTTCGGGTGGCCTTCTCTTCTCTCTTCAGTCGCCCTCCAGGGGGTTCGAGCTTCTCTCTTTTTTTGTAACGGGATCCCCATATATATAGGGCGGGTTTCATTTTCTTCGAAGGATGGCCAGTGGGGAGAGGGTTCCCGCCACCTCTGCCTCATTCACATCAGCGTCGGGAGTCGACTCATCGCACTGGCTGCTGCTAGCTCGAGCCGTACCCTGTCATTCATCCAAGGACGGGATGTTCGCAGGTCTGTCGGGAGATATGCTGCTACTGCCACCATCGCTACTGGCCTTTGCTGCTACCACCGTTGCACTGTCGAGTTGGGGTGTGCACAGCTCCGCGGTCTTTAAATGGCTATGGGACGGGCATTGAATGCACTGCTCTTCTCCTCTCTGGACTTCGCACGATATTCATCAGGAAACAGAGCATGGGAGTATAGATGGGATGGCCCTTTGGTTAAAACGGCGCGGAGTTGTGCGCGCCGGATTAGTAGCACACAAGGGGGCACGCTGGTTTAAAGCTTGATGGAGGGGCGCGTCGGTTTAAGGCCAAAGCAAGGGCGCGTCGGTTTAAGTCCAGGCCATGCCGGTTTAGACTTCGTCTCAGCCTCACGACTATTCGGACGGACGCTTGTCATCCCATGTTGCTTTAGTTGTAATGCACCGCCTCTGGGGTGTTTAGTTCAGGGCCTCTGCATCCCGATTCGGAACTTCGAGTGATCTCCGGCGCGTGCCGAGCACGTGTTCGAATTCTTGAGTTTCTTTTGATTCGGCATTCGGTAATGCCGATTGGAGAGCCGGGGCCATCTCTTCAGCACGAGGGGCTTCTTTGTTGGGTGGCGGAGCACTGGGTAGGTATTCTTGGAGGAAGCACAGGGTTTATTCGGCCTTCCCGTCTTTGACTCGCTCTTTAGTGCTGAGACATGCATGCCATATGATCATCATCATCATCATTTTTTTTTGACATCCACAGGTGGAGTCAGAGTGGGAGGCTCTCTCGTCGGCCCGTGGTGTGCTCGATCGGAAGGTTGAGCGTCTGACCCTTGATCTTGGGGACCTTCGTCGAGAGGTGTCCCCGCTTCGGGCTCAGGTGTAGTCGAGCCAAGCGGAGGCTCGATCGTTGGCAGAGCAGTTGGCCCAGGACCGTCGTATGGTCGACCAGAAGAATGAGCTCCTGGAGGCAGAGCGTATGATTCAGGTCGAGTGCAGTGAGTAGTGGAAGGCCGAGCGGGAGGCCCTCGAGGGCCAAGTCCGGGGGGCCGAGGATGCACTGACCGAGGCCGAGAGAAGGTTGTCCGAGTCGGAGTAGAGGAGAGCCAAGCTCGAGAGGCTGGTAGAGTTGGCCGGGGTGGAGGCATTCGAGCGACATAAGTGCTCAGAGGCCTATCACGCGGCCCTTCTCCAGGTTGCCTTCCCTTATTATGAGTCGGCCTATCGTCGAGACCTTCAGAAGGGCTTCTCCCAGGGCTTCGATCTGGCCATCATAAAAGCAGTGGCCCAAGCGTCTAGACTCATTTTTCCCTCGGGCAACGCTATGACTCGAACTGGGGTTCGACCGACTCTTCCCATTATACATCGAGCGAAGAGGAGGGTCGGGAGTCCTCGTCCTCGTCCGAGCGACCGCCAACTCCAGCAGCCTCGAGAGGGCGCACGATCGAGACAGTTCCCACACAAGTGGCGTCAGTGCCTGGGTCGGCCGTTGCCGAGAATACTGGGGGTAGATCATCTGGTGCTGAGGAAGCTTTGCCTGCTGAGCCTGAAGATGGGCCTGAGGCCTGATGTAATAGCTCTATCTTTCTTTTTTTTCCTTTCCCTTATGTAGCCGGGTAAGGCTTTTTTGGAAAATATAATAGCGGCAATATTAAATGTTAAATTGACTATTTCTTACCGCTTTTCGTGTGATTTGACTACCAGATTCGTAGTCGTTTGAGAAGGCACCGATTTTATCTATAGATATCGTGTGTGCCGATCTGTCAAATAACTGACATGGCGCTGGCACCTTTCTGTTTTTCCATACCGCCCATAATGACTTGCCGCTTCGCGCATCTCGCTGGCGGGATGTTTGGGAAATGAGGTAACCATCTCAGGGAAAGCCCTTTTAGTGTGTTTTGTAAGGAGAGGGTCATTTAAGGTGATAAGCTCCCCCTTCGGCCTATAAAAGGTCTGAGGGGCGTCTCCTTTTCCTTTCATCGCTTAAGGCCTTCCCTGGCGGTTTCTCCTTCTTTCCCTTCCGCGAGGCGTTGTGCTATCAGTTTTGGCAGGGCATGGAAAGCGCTTCAGAAGGCGATGATGCAGAAGTCGATAGGAGGGAAGCTCCTGTTATTTCAATCTGGAAGAGGGTTCGTGAGCCGGGGGTCACTCTGGGAGAGGGTTCGTCATGCCGGAGCAAAACGTCCTCGTGTCCCTGACCTGCCGACGTTATCCCGAGGGAAGGGGGGATCAAGCTCGTTGAGCTTCATTCTTTCACTGTCCACCCGGCCCCTCTTTCAACCGTCGACCCCATTGCTAAGAAGGGGAGCTCTCTCAAGCTTCCTCTTCATTTTGCTCGGGTCCACCTCTTCTCTTTTTTGTTGTTGTTGTCCTTTCAATCCCTTTGGCATCTTTCCTCCGAGCTTTCTCAAACCAACGAGGCTGGCAATCCTTTGTCCGAGCCAGTTTCCGCATGAGGCAGAGTGAGTGGTTGGACGTAAGAGCGGTTACTGGGTTGGCCGAGCATTTTGCTGGCGTAATAGTGCCAGAGGGTGTAATTTTTGTACATGTATATTGTATTGGCTACGGCCTACTTTGTTGTGCCCCTGTGTGGTTTTGATGATGGCTTACACACCATGAGTCACACTGAGGTGTGCTAGATTCTTATAGATGACTGTTTGACTGCCTGAATATCTGACTGTTTGCTTGAACAGCTAATTCATGAATATGGCTAGATTGGGTTAACGTAGTGGCTAATTGTTTGTTCATGCATTACTCTATTTGCCAAGTGTACACATCAGTCAGCATTGCATTTTGTTCACGAAGTCTATACTGCTGGATGTTCATGTTTGCACATTGGTGTTTTTCCCTACGTTCTGGCCAAGTCTATACAGCCTCATTCCTACCTTCGTTCCAAGCCAAAGTCTACACAACGCCCTTCACTGAAAGTCTATACATTCGCTGCAGAGATCACGGTCAAGTGTGTACATTGCATAGCATGTTTTGTCTAAGTCCATACATTGGACTGTTGCGTGCATTTGGCGAAGGCATCGCAAGTCTAGACAGTGGACAGCGTCTTGTACATATAGCAAGTCTAGACATTGCACTGTAGCATGCATTTCCTTAAAGTCTATACATCGGACTGGTCTGCATAGGCTAAGTGTATACATCGTCAAGTACAATCATGCACTGTTCATGAAGTCTGTACAGCCGTGTCATTCACTGCCAAGTCTGCATAATTGGTCTTCAATGACAAAGTCCATACATTGGACTGTTATTCAAGTCTGCACAAGTGGCTTCACATCTTCAAGTCTATACGTTGCACTGTTCCTCTCGTGTTCGTGTCATTCCCTTTACTGTGTCTTCATGTCACTTACTATCATACTTCGTGTTGTTTTTGTTTACTGTCCTTCAGGTCGTGTGTCCGTGTTGCTTCCACTATATTTCGTGTCGTTTCCTTTGTTTTTAGTTGTTCATCTCGTGTCGATTTCGTTTGTTTTTTGAAACCACACTTCGTGTCGGTTTCTGTGTTGATCTTCGTTCTATCTCCTTGTCGTTCTTACTTCGAGTCGTTTCTTTGTATTCATCTTCGTGTTGGTCTTTCGTTTTAGACTTCGTGTCTTTCTCGCTTTGACCACACTCCGTGTCAAATTCAGTTTTCATCTTCATACTGTTTTCAACTCGTGTCGGTTACTGTTTCGTCTTCGTGTTGTTTTCTACACCTCGTGCCGTTGTCTCCTTGTGACTTCACCTCGTGTCGTTTTCATCATCTTCGTGTCATTTTTGTTCCATTGCGTGCAGGACATCGCAGCACTCCGTGTTGTTTTTCTGTGCAACTTCGTATCATTCTCTGTGTAGTGTGTGTTCTGTCACTACTACACTTCGTGTCATTCCTGTTGCACTTCGTGTCGTTTCTGTTTCACTTAGTGTCGTTTCCGAATTATCTCTTCGTGTTGTTCTTCCTAGACATCGTGTCTTTCATGTGTTGAAACCACACTTACTATTGGTTTCTGTTTTACCTCCATGTTGTCCTCGTGCCGTTCTCATTACTGGTTATTATATCATGTCGTTTTTACTTCGTGCTACAGTCACCATGTTGTTCTTCGTGTCGTTCTTCTTTTTACCTCGTGTTGTTTTATAACCTCACTTCGTGTCGTCCTCTTTGTTGTGTCTGTTCTATCACAGTGTATCTCGTGTCATTCTTTTCTTACTTTGTGCTGTATTCACCTTGTGTATCTCGTGTCGTTCTCAGTGCATCTAGTATTGCTACTACATACTTCGTGCAGATCTAGTTATTGTGGCCCTCAGTTTTAATGGCTTTTCATCTCTTTGCAGGTCCGAGGAAGAAGTATTCCCCAGTGACTGGCAGCACGTGATCCGAGGCTGGAATGAAGCCTGCTGAGAGACTGCCACGTGGTCCGAATTCTTAGGGCTGGAAATGTGGAGGTCACACGTCGGGGCTGATGCTGCTGCTGCTGCTATATATATGAGCCTTCTTCCACAGAAGAAGACTGATCGAGTTGGTGAGAAGAAATGTCCACATAGAGAGCCACGATCCAGAGAAAAAGAAAAGAGAAAGAAGAAGAGCAGAAGGAGAAGAAGAGAGAGAGATAGTGCTCGTGTGAAGAGAAGAATAGAGAAGAAGAGAGAGCTAGAGTGATAGAAGCTTCAACAGAAGATCTGTTCCTGCTGGACCGTGGATCAAATCCAGGCCAGCCAGCTCCTGCGAGAGCCACATTTGTTTTTATCTTTTCAGCTTTCTGTTGCTGGTCTCGTTCTTCTTTTGATCTATTTACTTGCTATTTTTCCGATTCTCTGTAGAGAGGTCGGGGCTCCTCCTGTTGGTTCAGGAGAAGGGAGATTGCTATCTCCAGTTGCAAGTAGCTGGGTGCTACTTGTGGGTTCCCTCTGGTTAGAGGAAGGGAGGCTCGTCCTCCGGTTCTGGGCTTGTAGGATTCAAGTCCAGGGGTCCCTCCGGTTGGGAGGAAGAGAGGTCCGAGACCTCTAGTTTGCAGGTTACTTAGTGTCACTTGTGTTTCCCTCTGGAGTTCAGAGGAAGAGAGACTTGGGTCTCTAGGTTCCCCTTCGGTTTGGAGGAAGTGAGGATTAGTCCTCCGGTTCTAGTCTTGTGGGTTGCAAGACTAGGTGTTCCCTCCGGTCTGGAGGAAGAGAGACTTGCGTCTCTGGTTTGCTAGTGACTGGTGTCACTAGTGGTTCCCTCCGGTTGGGAGGAAGAGGGGAGGTTGTTCCCCTGGTCAAGCTGTTTGGCAGCATTTTTGTTGCAGACTGAGTCTGCTGTGCTAGTGTTACTAGTGGAAGCCTCACTCCGGTTTGGAGTGAGGGGTGGACGTAGGTCGGTTGACCGAACCACCTAAAAAATCATTGTGCAGTGGTTTGTTTGATTGCCTGCTTCCGCTAGATGCATGCTAGGACTGTGATTTAATTGATTATCTACATCCTAGAGTTTAATTGAGTTTGTATATCTTGTTTAATCAATTGTCCACTGATCTAGTTGTTATCATCTCACGCAAATTTTAAATCGGGTAGAATTCCTTGATAGATCCATTCACCCCCCCTCTGGATCAGTGTTTATCAATCGCACCTAGTCAACAATTGGTATCAGAGCAGTTCTCTGATTGATCAGATCCAACGATCTGCAGAGGATCCTGTTGTCCCTTCGTGCTTTTCTATTTTTACCCTTTGCTGCATAAATCTTCTTGCCAATCTAATCCATGGGTTCTCCTCCGGTTTACAATGGTTCTAACTTTAATTCATGGGTTAGCAGTCTACACAATTATGTGGAATTGATGGATCCGGAACTGTGGAAATTAATTTCACATGGTCCTCATAGACTGCCAAAGGAAGAGTCCAAATGGACTAAAAGTGATAGATCAAGAAATGAAGAGAATCAGAAAATTTTGAGGTTAATGAAAGAAGCTACTGACAAGGCTCTACACTCTTGTTTTTATGACTGCAGGTCCGCAAAGGACATTATGGATGAGCTGAAGCTTGCTCAGAAGGGAAATGTGGACAACTGTCTGATGGCTGACAAGAGCAACCATGGTAGTGATCAACATGAATCCGAAGAACGTGATGATGAGGAGGTAAACCCTTTCGAGAATTTTTCATTAGACGATTGGGAAGATGCCTATGATAATCTGTCAAGATCCCATAAGAAACTAGGGAAGAAATATAAAAATCTGAAAAAGAAGCTGGAAAATCTAGGAGGTGAAAATCTCGAAACTCTGAAAACTGAAAATGAAATTTTAAGAAGACAACTACAAGACTTTGACTCTATTACTACAGATCTAGATCATTTGAAATCTGAAAAACAAACTCTTATGAAACAAATTGGTCTACACAAAAGGGAGAGTCAAAAGCTTGTTTATGAAATTGTTGAACTGAAGGAAAGGCTTAGCTTCGTTGATCAGACTCATAACAATGATGTTGTTCAAAATGAAAGATTGGTGAGAGATTCAGAGTGTATCAATTCTGAATTGAAAGAATTGAAATCTGAGAATGAAAAACTCAAAAACCAATCCAAAGAATTTGAACATAAATCAATGAACCTTGAAAAAGAAAATGGTTTGATCACTGAGAAATTGAAGGCTGAAAGAACAATGAATTCAGAGATTCAGAAAAATCTTGACAAATTTCAATCTGAAAAACAACAAGAAATGTTTTATGAATGTCAGTCTTCAACAGATAAATGGGTGTTTGATGATGAACTCCTAGAGCAGAATAGTAAACTGAAAGAGGAAATCAATGAGTTGAAATACCTAAACACAGCTGACAAATAGGCTAATGACAATGGAAAAAGGCAAGTGTGTGAGTGTGGATAATTCTGATAGGTTGATGAATGCTGAACAAGAAATTGAGAGTCTAAAAACCATCAACTTAATGTTAAATGGAAATGTCAGTTGCAGTGAACAGAAAATAGCTGGATATGAGCTTACTATCACATCCCTTCAACAAGAAGTTGATGATCTTTACAAGTCCTTATCTAAAACTGACAAGGAAATAGAATTAAAACAGGAAGTTGAAAAACTCAAGAGTCTGAATGATGCCTTGCATCAACAAGTCATTTCCTGTGAAACAGATCTGTCCAAATATAAAGCTAAAATTGCTGATTTGAATTTTGAGATTAAAGACGTGAAAAATTCTCTATCAAAATTTGTCAAAGGTAAGGACAATCTGAATAAGCTTCTTGGAAAGAGTGAGAACTTTGAGAGAAAGGGACTGGGCTATAGTCCGACAAATAAAAGGAGTAATGGGAATGAAACATCTACTATTTTTGTCAAAGCCACCAATCAGAACATAACCTCTGCCCCTTCTGTCTTCAAATTCACTGCACAAAAATCAACTGTGAAACCCAATACTGTGGAACAAACTCCAAAACAGAAAAAGGGTGAAAATTCACAGAAAAAGGAAAAAGGCACTCCTGTTGCTGTAAAGAAGACTGCACACAATTCACATGATCTCTCACACACTCACATTAAAAAGGGTTCATGTTATTATTGTGGGAAAGGAGGTCACATAATGGAGGATTGTGGATTGATGTTAAAGGATGAGCATGCTAGTAGAACTTTACATTCTAGAAATTCTTTTGATAGAAACCATGTTGCTAGGAAGCCTGATGCTTCATGTTATTATTGTGGGAAGCATGGTCATCTCATGAATGAATGTTTTATCATGAAAGAAGACAATAAACTACATGCCAGGTCTTCCATGCACTTTTATGATCCATATGGATCTAAACACAATTCTAGTCAGCACATTGTGTGCTTCAACTGTAATAAGCCTGGGCACAAGGCTGCTGAGTGCTGGTTTAGATCTACTTGGGGTAAAAATGGTTTTCATAGAAGAAATTCTTTTGCATGCTCCCACTGTGGGAAAAATGGGCATACAGTCAAGGACTGTTGGTATGTTCAAAAGAACTATGTTAAATCCCATTTTGTCAAACTCCCTGGAAAACCTTTTGTGAAAATTTCATGCTATAACTGTGGGAAGCCAGGCCATAAATCTGCTGAATGTTGGATGGTTAAGAACAAGCATCAAACTGCTCATGCATATAACAGAAAATCTTATGAACATGCTTATAAACATCACCCTGCTGTTAACATGTATCATAAGAACCAAAAACCAGCCATTTCATGTAGATACTGTGGAAAAGTTGGACATTCTATGGATGACTGTTCACTGATGAAATTGGATGATAATCTTGCTATGAAAATGTTTAGAATACCTGTTAGAGCTAATGCAGGACCCAAAGCTGCTTGGGTCCCTACAGGATCAAAATGATCAACATTTTGCAAGTGTGCCTTGGAAGCTGAAGAATGAAAAGGGGTTAACCAAGGCACTCAAAAAGAAAACCCTAGGACTCAATTCAGGTCAATTCTGAAATTTGTTTCAATTTCACTATCTGAAATTGTTGTTTTGCTTGGCTAATTTTTGATGCTCTTCTCATGCTGTTGTTTGCATTAAATAAATAAGATTGCCTTGCACTGCATATGTCATTTGTATGACCATCATGGTATATGAAATGGAACAGGGCTGGAGGGTAGATGGAGTATGTCTGGATGCTACTGCCTTGTGTGAGGTGGTCCTTGGACCAAGTCCTCCACCCAGTACCATGGGTTAAGTCATATAGAGCAGTGTTATTGCAAACCATGTTGATCTGTTGGAGCTAAACCGAAGTTTTCTGGAATATGAATTGAACAATTATGCTTATAGCAATTCTCTTCTGTCTAATGTGCATGAATCATATTTGAATGCTCTGATGCTTGAATAATCATCTTGCATAAATTGCATCAATTCAGGGGGAGCAGTTGAGTCTTATGTGAGTCACTGCATGTAGACAAGGAGGAGCATTATTAAATTGTTGTCTCTTTTTGATATTCACTCTTTACACTCTTTCAAATCATCAAATCTGAAATGGTGGCTGCTAATCCTCAATCTGTTGAAGAAAGAGTGTCTCATTCTGTCTGACTGAAATGAATTTCAACCTGTATTGAGTGATTGACTCTGCTAGTGGCTTTAAACCTTATTCTCTCTTGCTGATTGACTCTTCCACCAGCCTGTACTCCTCCTTCATGTATCTCTTAGCTGGTGTGACTATTTTGGATCCATTATTGAATTGTTGGTCAGCTAAATTTATTGTTCTGATCTGAGGAACTTAAACTGCATGTCATGCAATTCAGTCTGAGATTGTGGTAGAAACTCCTATCATATGGGTTTAAGAATTATCACTGAATCAGACTGATATAAGATTAATGTATTCTCAGCTTTGTAATTAAATGAATTGAAAATATCTGTTGATAAGGCTTAATAAACTTTAACCTCTTGTGTCATGTAATCCGTAAAGTCTCTCATCTGATATCTGAAATTTTGAAATCTAGGCTACTTTGGTAGAGATACATAGAGTGAGTGTTGTGGTTATTCTTTAACTTGAAAAAGTTGACTAAATGAAAATTGTGAATTCAGAGCAATGACTCAGTCACTGAGAAACTGAGTTCTTTATCAATGAAATAAAGTAACTCATGTCATGAGGTGCCACAGTTATCTCTGATAAAAAATTTAGTGAAACAAGACCTGACAGAGCAATAGCTTATTTGTGTTGAGTAGCTAGGGAGTCTGGCCTCTGATAAAGGTGTCTTCTTATGTAAAAAGACACTCATATTGCTAACTCTGCTCCAAAGTGAGAGGCAATGCCAGTTATCACACTGAGTAACTGGGTCACTTCAACTAAGACTTGTTGTGCCTCATGTAAAAAGGTGTTGATCAACTTAAATTGCACAGGAAAAATATAATGTGCTTCAACTAAAATTATCTTGAAAAAATATGTCAACTCATGTTCTTAAAAAAAATGTTTAATTTCAGTACTAACCTGTGTATTTTTTTTTAAAGGTGCTTTTGATATCACATTTGCAAGATAAAAGATGATTGTTTTTGAGTGTTTTCTGACGATTTGGTTCACTTTTATTAAAACTTGGATTCAGATATGAGTATTGAGTTTAATTTGGCAAAGCTGGTATACATCAAAATTAAATCAGATTGATAATGTTGCTATTTCATAACTCTTTATGATAGAAGAGTCTACATTTTTTTAAGACTTATTGAAGTGATATATGCATTCAAAACCCTCATTATCAGATTCATGCATGATCAACAAAAACTGTTTAGTCAACTCCTCTCTTATCAGTTGACTGATTCCTTCTGCATTATTTTTTTACCATACAAATGTGAGGTGCCACTCCCATTATTACCTTGTTCACTTGCAGCCCTCTGAACTTCAGATTCCTTATGGTGGTGGATTTCAGATTGATTCCTGAGATGTATTTCTCTCCACACTGTTGGAATCTTTCATCTTGTTCTGCCATAAGTTCTGATTCTGTGGTATTTTCACCAGAATTCAGATTCTTTGTAATGGCTGATTTCAGATTGATTTATTGGATAACCAGAGTCCATTCCTGTGCTTCAAGTGGAGAGTAGTCAATCATGCATGTTGATAGGGGGAGAGCTGTTTCATTGTCATAAGGGTGATCTTCATTTTTAAGAACCATGACTCATTCCCATGTCAAAGGGGGGTCTTTTACCATGTCAAAGAGGGAGTATTTGTTGCATACGCATCACTGCATGAGTTGTTTGACAAAGGGGGAGAATTGATTTAATTGCTTTTGATTTTGAGATGTCCTCATCTCATATGACATCTCTGAATTATTCGTCTTGCTAAAGTAAAAGGGGCAGTTTAGTCAAAAGGGGGAGCTTTTAATTCACTCTTCAACTCATGTCTTTTTGCTGAAGGCAAAGGGGGAGAAGAATCTAATCTGAGTCAGTGTAACTCATAGTGTTGCCATCATCAAAAAGGGGGAGATTGTTGTGCCCCTGTGTGGTTTTGATGATGGCTGACACACCATGAGTCACACTGAGGTGTGCTAGATTCTTATAGATGACTGTTTGACTGCCTGAATATCTGACTGTTTGCTTGAACAGCTAATTCATGAATATGGCTAGATTGGGTTAACGTAGTGGCTAATTGTTTGTTCATGCATTACTCTATTTGCCAAGTGTACACATCAGTCAGCATTGCATTTTGTTCACGAAGTCTATACTGCTGGATGTTCATGTCTGCACATTGGTGTTTTTCCCTACGTTCTGGCCAAGTCTATACAGCCTCATTCCTACCTTCGTTCCAAGCCAAAGTCTACACAACGTCCTTCACTGAAAGTCTATACATTCGCTGCAGAGATCACGGTCAAGTGTGTACATTGCATAGCATGTTTTGTCTAAGTCCATACATTGGACTGTTGTGTGCATTTGGCGAAGGCATCGCAAGTCTAGACAGTGGACAGCGTCTTGTGCATATAGCAAGTCTAGACATTGCACTGTAGCATGCATTTCCTTAAAGTCTATACATCGGACTGGTCTGCATAGGCTAAGTGTATACATCGTCAAGTACAATCATGCACTGTTCATGAAGTCTATACAGCCGTGTCATTCACTGCCAAGTCTGCATAATTGGTCTTCAATGACAAAGTCCATACATTGGACTGTTATTCAAGTCTACACAAGTGGCTTCACATCTTCAAGTCTATACGTTGCACTGTTCCTCTCGTGTTCGTGTCATTCCCTTTACTGTGTCTTCATGTCACTTACTATCATACTTCGTGTTGTTTTTGTTTACTGTCCTTCAGGTCGTGTGTCCGTGTTGCTTCCACTATATTTTGTGTCGTTTCCTTTGTTTTTAGTTGTTCATCTCGTGTCGATTTCGTTTGTTTTTTGAAACCACACTTCGTGTCGGTTTCTGTGTTGATCTTCGTTCTGTCTCCGTGTCGTTCTTACTTCGAGTCGTTTCTTTGTATTCGTGTTGGTCTTTCGTTTTAGACTTCGTGTCTTTCTCGCTTTGACCACACTCCGTGTCGAATTCAATTTTCGTCTTCATACTGTTTTCAACTTGTGTCGGTTACTGTTTCGTCTTCGTGTTGTTTTCTACACCTCGTGTCATTTTCATCGTCTTCGTGTCGTTTTTGTTCCATTGCGTGCAGGACATCGCAGCACTCCGTGTTGTTTTTCTGTGCAACTTTGTATCATTCTCTGTGTAGTGTGTGTTCTGTCACTACTACACTTCGTGTCGTTCCTATTGCACTTCGTGTCGTTTCTGTTTCACTTAGTGTCGTTTCCGAATTATCTCTTCGTGTTGTTCTTCCTAGACATCGTGTCTTTCATGTGTTGAAACCACACTTACTATTGGTTTCTGTTTTACCTCCATGTTGTCCTCATGCCGTTCTCATTACTGGTTATTATATCATGTCGTTTTTACTTCGTGCTACAGTCACCATGTTGTTCTTCGTGTCGTTCTTCTTTTTACCTCGTGTTGTTTTATAACCTCACTTCGTGTCGTCCTCTTTGTTGTGTCTGTTCTGTCACAGTGTATCTCGTGTCATTCTTTTCTTACTTCGTGCTGTATTCACCTTGTGTATCTCGTGTCGTTCTCAGTGCATCTAGTATTGCTACTACATACTTCGTGCAGATCTAGTTATTGTGGCCCTCAGTTTTAATGGCTTTTCATCTCTTTGCAGGTCCGAGGAAGAAGTATTCCCCAGTGACTGGCAGCACGTGATCCGAGGCTGGAATGAAGCCTGCTGAGAGACTGCCACGTGGTCTGAATTCTTAGGGCTGGAAATGTGGAGGTCACACGTCGGGGCTGATGATGCTGCTGCTGCTATATATATGAGCCTTCTTCCATAGAAGAAGACTGATCGAGTTGGTGAGAAGAAATGTCCACATAGAGAGCCACGATCCAGAGAAAAAGAAAAGAGAAAGAAGAAGAGCAAAAGGAGAAGAAGAGAGAGAGATAGTGCTCGTGTGAAGAGAAGAATAGAGAAGAAGAGAGAGCTAGAGTGATAGAAGCTTCAACAGAAGATCTGTTCCTGCTGGACCGTGGATCAAATCCAGGCCAGCCAGCTCCTGCGAGAGCCACATTTGTTTTTATCTTTTCAGCTTTCTGTTGCTGGTCTCGTTCTTCTTTTGATCTATTTACTTGCTGTTTTTCCGATTCTCTGTAGAGAGGTCGGGGCTCCTCCTGTTGGTTCAGGAGAAGGGAGATTGCTATCTCCAGTTGCAAGTAGCTGGGTGCTACTTGTGGGTTCCCTCTGGTTAGAGGAAGGGAGGCTCGTCCTCCGGTTCTGGGCTTGTAGGATTCAAGTCCAGGGGTCCCTCCGGTTGGGAGGAAGAGAGGTCCGAGACCTCTAGTTTGCAGGTTACTTAGTGTCACTTGTGTTTCCCTCTGGAGTTCAGAGGAAGAGAGACTTGGGTCTCTAGGTTCCCCTCCGGTTTAGAGGAAGGGAGGATTAGTCCTCCGGTTCTAGTCTTGTGGGTTGCAAGACTAGGTGTTCCCTCCGGTCTGGAGGAAGAGAGACTTGCGTCTCTGGTTTGCTAGTGACTGGTGTCACTAGTGGTTCCCTCCGGTTGGGAGGAAGAGGGGAGGTTGTTCCCCTGGTCAAGCTGTTTGGCAGCATTTTTGTTGCAGACTGAGTCTGCTGTGCTAGTGTTACTAGTGGAAGCCTCACTCCGGTTTGGAGTGAGGGGTGGACGTAGGTCGGTTGACCGAACCACCTAAAAAATCATTGTGCAGTGGTTTGTTTGATTGCCTGTTTCCGCTAGATGCATGCTAGGACTGTGATTTAATTGATTATCTACATCCTAGAGTTTAATTGAGTTTGTATATCTTGTTTAATCAATTGTCCACTGCTCTAGTTGTTATCATCTCACGCAAATTTTAAATCGGGTAGAATTCCTTGATAGATCCATTCACCCCCCCCTCTGGATCAGTGTTTATCAATCGCACCTAGTCAACATACTTGATGTACATCAAAGTTTAATAAGAAGAGAAGAATGGTGTTTATTCTATTTTGCTTACATGTGCATGCTTACCAAATGATTAAAAGTAGAACTTGCGAAGATTTGTCGCATTCCATGTCCAAGGGACGGGTGTTCCTTCCATGGTGGACAGTCGGTATGCTCCTTTCCCGAGCGTCTCGACCACTCGGTAGGGGCCTTCCCAGGTAGGGGCCAGCTTCCCCGCCGCCTCTAGTGGTCGAGATGCTTCGGCTTTCCTCAGGATGAAGTCTCCCGACTGGAAGTGTCTGTCTCAGACTCTGGAGTTGTAGTATCGAGTGATGCACCATTGGTATTCCATTGCTCGGATCTTTGTAATCTCTCGGATCTCGTCTTCTAGGTTGAGGTTTTCTTGCAGTTTCTGCTCGTTTACCTCGTGTTTGAAGTGGACAACTCTGAGAGAGGGATTGCCGACCTCTAACAGAATTACGGCTTCCGTGCCATACACCAGCTAAAAAGGTGTTTCATCGGTGGCCGTCCTCAGAGTAGTTCGGTGTGACCATAGTACGCGCGATAATTCCTCGAGCCAGCTACCCTTGGCCTTGCCGAGCCTGGTTTTGATGCCTTTTAAAATTGTATAATTGGCATTTTTGACCAGTCCGTTAGCCTGAGGGTGGGCTAACGAAGTGAACTGGTTGCGAATGTTTAGGTCGGCACATCTGTCTCTGAAGTAATGAGAATATAACTGCCGACCGTTATCGCTCACGATCACTGGGGGGACACCGTAGCGACAGATGATCGACTTCTAAACAAAACTCCATAGGACTGACTCGGTGATCCAGGTGGTGGCTTCGGCCTCGATCCACTTGGTGAAATAGTTGATGGCAACGATGATGAACTTCTTATGTGCTTGGGCTGTGGGGAATGGCCCCAGGATGTCGATCCCCCACCGAGCGAAATGGTATGGCTCGACAAGGGTGATAAGCTCTGCGGCAGGCTGATGGATCAGGTGGTCGAAGTGCTGACATCGGTCGGACTTCTATATGTAGGTCGTGCAGTCGCGCTGGAGAGTGGGCCACCAGTAACCTTGCCGAAGCAGGATCCTGGCGAGCGATCTTCCTCCTTGGTGCGCTCCACAGGTGCCTTCGTGTACTTCCTGAATAGCTTGGCTGGCTTCATCGGTGCTGATGCACTTGAGGAGGGGACTGGAGAAAGATCTGCGGTATAAGGCATCGTCCAGCATGACGAAACACCGAGCTTGGTACTTGAGCTTCTGAGCCTCCCGAGGGTTGGTGGGCTGTTGAGAATCCCGGAGCCAGGATATGTAGGGGGTCCGCCAGTCGCTCGAGGGTGCAGAGTCAATGGTCATAAGCTCAGACTCGATGCTAGGTCACCCGAGCTCTTCGAGAAAGACCGATCGTGTACCTGCGGGGTCGAGCGAGGAGGCCAGTCGAGAGAGGGCGTCCGCTCGGGAGTTTTCCTACCGAGCTATTCGGACAACCTCAAAGCTCTCGAAGAGTTGGGCCATCCTCTTGACCGCCTAGAGGTACTTGACCAATTGTCCTTCCCGAGCTTCATAATCATCGTTGACCTGACTAGCGACCAATTGGGAGTCAGTGTGGATTCTAACCCGCTCGGCCCCCAGTCGTTGAGCCATCCTGGCCCTTGAGATAAGGGCTTCGTACTCGGAGGCATTGTTCGACGCCTGGAAGTTGAACTTTAGGCCATACCGTAGCTCCTTCAGGGGACTTGAGGAGGACAACAGCGCCGCACCCGGTCGAGTTGGAGGACCCGTCGTCGAACAGATCCCAAGTGGGCCCGAGCACTAGTGGAGGTACTTCTTCAATCGGGACCGCACTTTCGGCGATGAAGTCTGCGAGGGCCTATCCTTTAATGGCCGAGCAGGGCTGATACAAGATATCGTAGGCCCCGAACATGATGGCCCACTTGATGAGGCATCCCGAGGCTTCAAGATGAAAGAGAATTCACTTCAGGGGTTCGCCGGTCAATACGATGATGGAGTGCCCTTGAAAGTAGGGTCGGAGGCGCGTGGCCGAGGTAACCAACGCTAGCACGAGTTTCTCGGTTGCGGGGAACCTTTTCTCGGCCTCATTAAGCACCTTGCTGGCATAGTAAACTGGTCTCTTGATCCCTGCTTCATTCCTGACCAGGACCAAGCTCACTGTAGAAGGGGTCGTCGAGAGATAGAGGTATAGAGCTTTGCCTTGGTCCGGCTTGGAAAGTACGGGGCGCGAGGCCAAGAATTCCTTGAGTTCAATGAATGCCTTCTGACATTCCTCATCCTAGGCGAACGTAGCAGATGCCTTTTTGGGTTCCCTCAACAATTTGAAGAAGGGTAAGCATCGTTCGGCCACCCGGGACAGGAAACGGTTGGGCGCAGCAATGCACCCCGTGAGGCGTTGGACGTCCGTGATGCAGGTGGGCGGCCGCATGTCCAGGATGGCCTAGACCTTGTCGGGGTTGGCCTCAATCCCACGCTAAGTTACCAGGAAGACTAGGAACTTCTCGGATCTGACTCCAAAGGCACATTTGGCAGGGTTGAGCTTCATGCTGCACTTCAGGAGGGTGTCGAAGGTCTCGGCTAAGTCGGTGAGGTGGTCTTTGGCATTCGGTGTTTTGGCGAGCATGTCATCAATTTAGGCCTCGACGTTCTGACTAAGTTGTCCTTCAAAGATGTGGTTGATCAGTCTCTGATATGTCGCTCCGACATTCTTTAGCCCGAATGGCATTCGGGTTTAGCAGTGTACATCGAAGTCGGTGATAAAGGCGGTCTTCTTGATGTCCTCCGGGTGCATCTTGATCTGATGGTAGCCAGAGTAGGCGTCCAGGAAGCTGAGCAGCTCGTTGCCAGAGGTGGAGTTGACTAGTTGATTGATGCTCGACAGCGGGTAGCAATCCTTCGGGGTAGCCTGATTGAGGTCGGTGAAGTCCACGCACATTTGCCATTTCCCAGAAGCCTTTGGTACAAGGATGACGTTGGTGATCCACGTAGGGTACAGGACCAGGCGAAAAAGGCCGGTCTTCTACCCCTTGATGACTTGCTCTTTGATGATCGCTTGCTTCTCTGGGGCATGCTTTCTCTTGCGTTGCTAGACTGGCTTCACTGTTGGGTTGAGGTTGAGCTTGTGCATCACCACATCTCCCGGAATCTTGGGAAGATGCTCATCAGACCATGCAAAGACTCGGATATACCGGGTAAGGAAATCCTTATGTTTTTCTTGTTCCTCAAGTGATAGATCAGCTCCGATCTTTACTCCTAGAGTCGGGTCACCATTAAGGAAGACCGTTAGCAACTCGCTACCAGGCTCAGACGTTGTGGGTCCCTCTTCGGCTCCCTTTACTCCTTTTTTCCCTTCCGGCCTAGTGGCTTCGACCGAGATTATATAGCACCATCTAGCCAATGTCTGGTTACCTCGGACTTCCCCCATGCCATGTTTGGTTGGGAACTACATTTTTTTGGTGAAAGGTAGAGGGCACCGCTTTCATTCGGCTGAGAATGCCTCGGTCGAAGATGGCGTTATATGCCATCATCCCTTTAATCACGATGAAGTCTACCATAACTGTAACGATTTTGGGCGGGGTGCCGATAGTAACTGGTAGGCTCAGGGCTCCCTCGGGATAAGTTGCCTGGCCGTTGAACCCACAGAGGGGGGTTCGGATCGGGCAGAGTTTAGATGGATTCTCTCCCATCTTGAGGAAATAGTCATAGGATAATACATTAGGGGAACTACCATTGTCAACTAAGATTCTATCTATGTTACAATGGTTTATTGCAGCCGATACAACGATAGCGTCATCGTGCGTGGTGGTTAACCCTTCCAGGTCCTGGTCGGAGAATACCAGGGCCTGTGATTCGCTCGCCTGCGGGGCCGTAGGGTGCTCAATGGAGGCTCGGCTCGCCCACTTGGCGTGATGCTTTCTTCCTCGGCTGCTATCTCCGCCTGATGTCGTACCACCCACGATGACGTTGATGTGGACTCCGTGGGGGGCATTGTCGATATCTTCAGGGGCGCCTCGGTCTTCCCTTTGCCCGGACACATATCAGGATAGGTGTCCCTAGCAGACGAGGCACTCGATCTCATCTTGAAGTTGATGGCAATCGCTGGTGTGGTGCCCATGATCGCTGTGGAATAGGCAATGCTTGCGGTAATTGCAGTGCTTGGCTTTCATAGGCTCGGGTTGGCTGAGGAGGCCCGAGCCTTTGATGTCTTCATAAATTGTGTAGACGGGAGCGGTAAGGGGGGTATACCGCTCGTACTTCCGAGACGGCTCTTTTCGGTCTCCATCCTGGTTCCGCCTTTTTCCTTGGCCCGTCCCTTGCTCGGACAGTCACTTCTTGTCCCCCTCCCGACCCGAGCCTGACGTGCCTCGACAGGCACTGAGGACTTCCTCGCACTCTGCATGGCGCAAGGCCAGGGTCACTAGCTTGGCAAGGGAGGTGGGAGGATGAAGCACTAGCTCGCGCTGCAGGTTCTCGTCACGGGTACCCCCGGTCAATGCGGTGATGGCAGAGGCCACATCCAGGTGGGGGATGCGCAAGGCTTCCGATTTGAATCGGTTGATATAAACCCACAACTTTTTCCCCTATTCCTACTTCAGGGCCAATAATCCCGCCACTGACTGGGGTGGATCGCTGCCGTCGAAGCTTTCCTTGAACACTCGCCCGAATTGCTTGAAATTGTGGATGCTGGCAGGGGCGAGGGCCCTGAACCAAGCCCGAGCACCCTGGACCAGAGTGATCATGAATGCTCGACACTTGATTACATCGGACGCCCCATGCAACGCCATTAGGGCGTTGAAGCTGTCGTAGTGGTCGGCCGGGTCACCCTGGCCGTCGTACGACTTGAAGGTCGGGAGTGAGATCCTGGGGGATATCTCTGCCTTTAAAATATAGTTATAGAATGGGGATCACTCGTCATCCTCCACGGGAGAGGTCTTCTGCAAGACACGGAGGGCACGCTCTTGCTCTGTGAAACGCCTCTCAAAGTCTCACAGCTGGAGAGACAGCTCTGGTTGTCGCTGGCCTGAGGGGCTGGGGGGGCGCACTTGCATACTGTCCCGACGCTCCTCGGGGGCCTTGGCTTCTGGAAACAGTCGGTGTGCTCCGGTCTTCTACCTCCTTGGGGTTGAAGAGGCTTCCTGCTCCGGGGGAGGGACATGCGATAGTCCTCCTGACAGGTTGCGAATTAGCCGCCGCCCCCGGAGGGTAAAACATCCTCTAGCGGTTTGCTGGGAGGCATCTCCACGCGGGGGGCTCTTCCGGGGGAGCTGCAACTTCTCCTCCCTGGCCGCCTGGGCCCTCATGAGATCCAAGAGAACATCTTATTTTACGTCGAGGGTTTCGAGGGCGTCAGTGCTCCCGCCGGGAAGCTGTTCCCCCTCCACCGATGGAGGTATCTCATTGGCGTGATTGCCTGACGGGGAATTCTCCGTGTGGAGAGAAGGTGCACCTTCTTCCGTCACCAGGGCTTTCCCCAGGTCACCGACAGTCCTCCTGCCTGAATTTATTCGCACCATGATGGCTCTTTGTTCATTTCCCACAGACGGCGCCAGATGAAGAGGGGCTATCTCGCACTACTCCTGAGCGGGGAAGAGGATGACCACGTACACTTGAAGTGTGAACTGCAAGAAGGGAAACGAGTCTGAGGTGTCCAGGGATAGATCCCTGGGGAAGACCCTCCGATGCTTAAGTCGGTAAAGTAGTAGAAGTATGATGTGAAGGGAAGAGCTAGGAGGAAGGTGGGAGCGCGAGATCCCTCTCCACCAAAAGGTGAAGTGGTTCCTGCTCAGGGTTTTTGGCGCTTGCCTGGCTTACCTCTTGTAGTGGGGATTTTTTAGTTTAAATAGTGTCACGTTGTGCGACTGATCCCTATAGGCGGAGGAGTCTCAGGGGGGGTTACGTCCTTCATGGGGGCTCCTTTATAGCACGCGGACTCTTGGTCTCCCCTATCCTATTGAGCTTCCTGCCATTAAGGGATTCACAACGGCCGTACTAATAAGCTTCCATCAGTGAGCCCGAGCGATAAGCACTTGCCCAGGAGTGGTCTCCCGAGCGATGAGTGCATGGTCGGGATAGGGAATAGGGGACTCCGGGGGAGCTTTCCCAATCGAACTGATGCTCAGACTTCCCAACCCGAAGGCCGTCTAGGAAGCACTTGTACCGAGTGAGTTTTTGGGCTTTATACTAAGTGGGCCCGGGGGATACCACTTCAAGGAGTTGGGCCTCGTTCGGTTTGGTTGGACCTCTTTTGGCCACTCCGTACGGGCGACGAGATTTCCCCTCTCGAAGATGTATGCTAGACTATCGTTGATCACGAATAGCCTCAAGGGTCTAGGGAAACATATCCCAGAAGCAGATCTCGTTAGAAAAATTCTAAGGTCATTGTCTCCATTGTGGCACAGTAAGACCACAGTCATACAAGAGTCCAGGGATTTGTCTAAAATGACTATCACTAAATTAATTGGATCCCTGAAGACTTATGAAATCAATTTAAAAGGAAATGTTGAAGAAACAAGTAAGAAGGGCAAGAACATTGCTCTCGAGGTGACTCGAAGTGGAAGTGGCAGTAGTAGTTGCACTAGTAGTGATGAATTTGAAAATTTCTCATATCTTGATCAAGATCAGCAAGCCATGCTAACTCGTAGGTTCCAACAATTCCTGAGATCCAAGGGCAAGATGTTAAGAAAAAGAGGGTCATAATCATCTGGTAGGAATTCTAACTCCAAATCTGGCAAATTTAAGACTACTGACAAGCATACTTGTTTTCACTGTCACAGACCCGGTCATATGAAAAGTGACTACCCCGATCTTCTGAAGAAGATTAACCAAGGTGCAAAAGAAGAAGCCCAAGGCTATGATATGCACTTGGAGCGATGAGGAGGAAGATGTTGAAGAAAGCTCTTCTGAAGAGGAAGAAGAAAGACTATGTCTGATGGCCGACATAGACATTGAGGTATGCAATCTTTTTGAAACATACACTTTAGATGATAGGGAAGATGCTTATGCTGAGTTACTAGATAAGCTTAATTGTCAAACAAAAGATTACAAAATGCTTAAGAAAAATTTGAAAAATATGGTTGAGGAACAAAACAATTTGAGAAAAGAAAATGATGAACTGAAAAAGCAACTTGAAGAATTAGGCTCATTAAGAACTCAAAATAAAAATCTCCAAGTTGAATGTGAAGAAGCAAATAAGATGTTGGATGATGTTGTCCCCGGTAGATGACAATCAAGAGGGGAGGGGTGAATTGATTGGCAATAAAAATTTTAACAATGAACTTTTTGAAATGATTAAATGGAAGGACCAAAATGAAGCAGACTCTTCTCACCCGATGATGCTAACACACGAACAGCGGAAATATAGAGAAATATGAACATTTGAGATTTGAACAACACTCCGCTCGACAAGAAGCCCACTCGTGAAAGAACGTAGAAGCAAATCACAATGAACAAGAGGATTTTAGGTGGTTCAGGTTCACAACAGTGTCCCCTACGTCCACCCCTCACAGAGTGAGGATTTCTTCCACTATAGAGTGAAAACCCACACACACACACGCTGTGAAGCACACAGCCACACACACACACACGTGCGCTGCGACCGGCAAACGCATACTCACACACAATATTTTGTTCAAGAAAAATATTCAGATATACAATGATCTTTCAGAACTGAAATAGAATGAACAGAATATATGCAATAAAGATCTTAAGGTCGCTAGAAATATCCCTTTCAAATGATGACCCAGTTGAGGTTCTTCATTTCTTGGTCGGTGATGCAGGATGTAGACGGATCTTCAAGAGGAAGCCTGGATGATGATGTGCAGCACGAGATCCATGTTGCCCAGCTTCATATAAAGAGGAAAAGCTTCAATCCTTGCTTAGGATGCATCTAATCAGCAAGGGGATCGACCTATTCTCGAAGTAGACTTCTTCTATTCGCACGTGGAAAGGCTCCCCACGAACTTTCTTCTCCTGCAAGACAAAACAGGGATGAGATCGAATATTCCTTTTTCCTCTCCATTTTTGGTCGCCCTAATCATTGGTTTTATAGTCCCAAGGAGGGGGGACACGTGTGACAAGATGGGATCCTCGGATCTCCCAACATTAGTGTTAGAGCTGGTGTGATGGATTCAAAGGGGGGGGTGAATGAATTCCTCTTTAAAACTTCGCTCAATTGACACTTAAAGCAATCAGAGTTAACGAATAGAAATCAATTGAGATCTTCCAACTAAGTGATTCGCAGAAGCACTTGATCAATCAGTTGGGCTACTAAACTATGGACACCTAGCCAAGTCTCATCCGTATATAGAGTCAAGTATGAACAGCGTGTGCCTTAAAGCATTCGGATAGAATACTCAAATGAAACGGTCCTAGCCATTCATCTATCGACAATCAGATAAGAAATCAAACCACGGAGACAATAGATTGAAAGGTGGTTCGGTCCACTGACCTACGTCTACCCCACACTCCAACTATAGTGTGGATTCCGCTGATACGCAGCTTAACAGCTGGGCCTCACAGCTTGCCAACATCAGCTGAGCATCACAGCTTGCTTCTGCTGGGTAATACAGCTTAGCCATCCGCTGACTCATAGCTTGACTACTGGGCATTACAGCTTCGCCGACCAGAGGAGTCCCCCTCTGCAACTGTTGGGGCTTACAGCTTAACCCGTCCAGAGGAATCCTCCTCTGCCCGCTGAGCATCATAGCTTGCTCTGCTGACAAACAGCTTGAAATAAAGAGTGTAAAAGAAAAATAAGAAATGAGAAATCATAGCGACAGAAAGCTATATACGATGATAGCACCAATGTGGCTCTCAGGGAGCTGACTGGACTGGATTTGATCCAAGGTCCAGTGGAACTAATCTTTCAGGAAATTATTCTATCTTCTTCTCCTCGAGCTCTTTCTTCACTCTCTTTCTTTCTTCCTCTTCTTCTGCTTCTTTTCCCTCTCTGCTATTCTCTCTTTTCTTCTCTCGATCTCTGCTCTCAAAAGCTCTCTCTCTCCTTCTTCCTCTTCCTCTCTGGATTGTGCTAGCTCTAGATCTTTCTGCTTCGATCACTTTCTCATGAAGGAGAGGCTTCCATTTTATATGAGCAATAGATGTAGGGCATGTGCTTTTCACGATTCCCGCCCAAATGCCTTGGCCCACGTGGCAGCATCCTAGCTTAATGCTTTCCACGTGTCAAGATCCTGGCACCTCCTCCACTCTTAGATCACGTGCCATTCTTATTCTTCTCAAAAAAATACCTATCATACAGTCAGAAAATAATATCAGCTCGAGACAGTTATACATATAGTAAAGAGTTAAACAGGACTGCACGGAGTCAATAGGTGAAAAAGCCAGATGTGCACAGACTTAATTGCAGCACAAGACTAACGGATGCACTAGCTATGTGTATGCAATGTGCAAGCATTGCACAGACCTGCTCGGGTCGTGAGCAGCCTTGCAAGGACTCCGTGTGTGCGAGTATTAGAGGGATGCACAGACTCTAATTACTTGGTGCAAGTGTTGCACCGACTCAGTGAATGCTATGAGAAATATTGCACAGACGTACCTAATGTGCTAAAGGAATTGCATCGACGTTGATCCTTTGAAACCAAATCTTGCACCGACTTAATATTGCTAAGAGCACGGACTCAAACACGCGAACATATCAATGCACTGACGAAGATATGAACTGACTTTAATCTACACAAACTGGAATTCTGCACCGACCTTGTGTATGAGCAGCCAAGAGAATGCACCGACTTGGGTGCGTGCAAAGGATGCCTTGCACCGACCTATCCAGCATGCACCAACAAAGGTTGCACTGACCTTATGCTCAGTCACATGCGGACACTCTACTGAATGAACAAGGTTGTATTGACCTTAATGTAAGCATGAACACAATATGTACCGAGGCAAGGTTTGCACCGAGGCAAAACTTTGCACCGATCTTCTATATGCACCGACCCAAGTATGATGTGTTCACGACCAGAATTGCACCGAGTGCACATATGCACCGAAGTAAAACATGCACTGACTATGCTATATAAGTATGCAAAGCTTGCACCGAGACAGAAAATGCACTGACCTTCTTCAGTGTGATGCATGCACAAGCATACCCATGAAATGCTCATCAAACTTGTGATGTATACAGCAATTATACTCGTAATGCATACAACAATTATTCACCAGCACTGACTTAAGCAATGCATAGCAAGCAAGAGTAGATGCATAAACATTCAATCTTTCATTCAATTTTTCATGCAAACACATGGTGACTTATAGTGTTTGCTATCATCAAAATCACAGGGGCACAACAATCTCCCCCTTTTTGATGATGGCAACACTATGAGTCAACATTGACTCTCATGACAAATTATTCTCCCCCTTTGACGTCAGCAAAAAGAAAATAGTTTGAGAGAGAAATACAAGCATGCAGGAAATGATTGAAGTAAAAACTCCCCCTTTGACTAAGTCATGAAGGCATAGAAAAGCTATTCTCCCCCTTAATGACACAACCCGAATGCAACAAGAGGATCATGAATGATCAGCAACCACAGGATCAGTGAGATTGGAAGTCTGATACCTGGTACATTGATATAGCAGTTCGGATCATGATACATTGAAAAAATTAACAGAAGCACAACTTGATATGTGGACTGTAAAAGAGTGTAGAAGATAAGCACAATGAGTTTCAAGTGAGTAGAATCTGAGCAGGTGTGATCTCCAAGCCAAAGTATATAAGAAGAAAAGATTTTCAGTGGAGTACCCAATTCATATATCCATGTTTAAAGTTTCAGAATCTTCTATTATAAAAGCTTATGAAATGGCTTCGATTGACAAGCATGGTTTAAGAATGATGTACACAAGGTTTGTCAATAAAATACAATACTCATATCTAAGCAACATTTTAATAAAGATGAACCAATTTCTCATATAACATTCTAGTTCAAACTCCTTTCAGCTTACATAATTAATTCCATTGACTTCTTTAGGAAAAATAGTCAAGAGTATTGAGGTTAAACAAAGTAACACTCAGTGAATTTTGAAATGCAAGGGTTACAGCAAGTCTTTTTCACTTTTTCTTTTAACATTGAGCTTAGTGACCAGACATGTGTCATTTATACCTTTGACATTAAGGGTACACGTGGGTTCGACGCCAGTACCCCCAGTTACTAAGCATAAACTACCATATCTGTCTCTGATCAAAAACTACACAGATGATTTACACATTTGACATTAAGGGTACACATTTTTCAGATGCCAGTACCCCCAGTTACTAAGTGAAACCAGCCCTATAGATTTGACCATATGAACAGAGGTAACATGAATCACTTCATGACATAAATTCCTCTCAATTTCTTTGATTGAGGGTTCAGTTTCTCAGTGCAATTCAGTCATTACTCTGCCACAATATTCATTTCTTTTACAATGATTTTGATGTTGCTGCCCTTTTAATTTTCAAAGTGACTTGTTTAAAAACAATACAGATTACATGCATTTCAACCAAAGTAAATCAAGGTTTCAATTTTCAGATGTCGGAAGATCTTACATGAACTTACATGAGACAGTCAGTTAAGGTTTAAAAAAAAAACTGATTTAGATATTTTCAGGTCCTTCAAATTCAAACTTAGGAATACATAAGACTTAAATCAATTCAAATGAACAAACATTCTTAAACCTGTATAATAGAAGATTCTTTATTAAGGATGATTTCACATTTGTGAAAGGGTACACAAACTGATATTACTTCACTTCTCTATATGTTTAACATGGACAAAGCATTCAGCAGCAAGAGACATTTGACAAACATGCATAGAGAGTAAGACAAACGGAACTCATGCTTGCAACAGGTATGATCAATATGCATCAGATAGATTTACAAGAAACCAATAGCTGAGTCTGGAGTATAGACAGATCAACATGACAACAATAAAGTCTAGTTCAACTCGAGAAAGATTTGAGTGACTAGATATGGAAGGGTTTAGATCATGAAAGACTAATGAGTCTCAAATACTCCCCCTGTCTAGATACAACGACTCATTTCTTTTTAGATTTTTCAAATTTGATGATATGCAATACACTGCTCTACATGCATGCATATGCAATGGCACTCCTAGAGATATTTCCTACACATGAATGTCATGAACATTATGTAGGGATAACCAAACTCCCCCTGATTAAGTGCATGGTATACAAAGAAAACGTAACACATGGTTTTATGATGAAAGCTCATGAAACAGACATGCAATTCAATCAAAAGAAGATTACCATAAACATTATGTGCAATTTAAATTTTCAGATGATTTCAATTTAGCACAGACCAAATCAACATGATATTCAAACCTTTTAAACTCACGATTTCAGATGACAGCATTTGAAGTAAGTGCTCAGAACATACCTGAAGAGCAGGATCATGGGGTCTTTCAATTTTTGAGTGCCTTGGTTTATTGACCCCTCTTTATTCATTCCAAGGCACACCTGCTGCAAAGTAATCATTTTGATCCCGTAGGAACCCAAGCTGCCTTGGGTCCTGTATTAGCCCTAACGGGAGTTATGAACAGTTTCTTAGCGACATTATCATCAAATCCATCAGATAACAATTGGCCATGAAGTGACTGTATTTACCACAATATCTACATGAAACAGCATATTTTCTGGTCCTATGATGCATATCAACAGCAGCATGAGACCTATGAACCTGAGCATAAAATGTTCTGTTGTTTACATGGACATTATGTTTCTTATTCTTAATCAGCCAACATTCAGTAAATTTGTGACCTAGCTTACTACAGTTAAAGCATGAAAAGTTCACAGGTCATTTTGCGGAGAATTTGACAGAATAGGGATTAACAGAATTTTCCTGAACATACCAACAATCCTCGACTGTATGGCCATGCTTCCCACACTCGAAGCACCTGATGTGCTTACCTTTAGAACCATTTTTACCACAAGTAGATCCAAACTAGCACTTAATGGCTTTGTGACCACGTTTGTTACAGTTAAAACAAATAATGTGCTGGTTTGAAGCAAACATATTTCTTTTGGGGCCATGATGATTAGCAGAATATCTAGCATGCATCCTATCATCGAATTTCATAACATAGCACTCATTCATTAAATGACCACGCCTACCACAGTAATAGCATGAAGCATCAGATTTCCTAGTAGCATGGTTTCTAACAAATGAATTCTTAGATTGCATTGTTTCACAGAGGTGCTCATCCTCAGCCATCAAATTGCAAACATCCATTACATGGCCTACCTTGCCACAATGATGTCATGAAACACTCTTATCAGATGAATACGAATAAGTAAATGAGTCATGAGCAGTATGCATTGCCCCATCAGATGTAGCAGAGCTAGCAGATTTCAAGACACAAGTAGGGACATTTTTGACCTTATTTTTCTTACCATTCTTGTTCAATTGTTTACCCTTGTTCACAACTTTTGTTTGTTGTTCATTTTTCTGAGCCTTAAATTGAAAGACAGATAATGAAGGTGTTTTCATATTTTTATTTTGTTTTGGGGATTGACTTGAGGTACCAGCTACATCAGAGCTATGCATAAAAGTGGTGTATAGCTGGTTTCTAATGATTTCCTTAACACCAGAATTGCAACTAATTCCCTTTCTTGAATCATCATCCTCGCCTTCCATGACAACTATCATTTTTCCTTTATTTTCAGCAGACTTGGATGGTGATTTTTCCAGATCATGAATTTTATTTTCTAGGGAGGTAATGTGTAATTCATAACTGGCAATCTTCTGTTCACTACAATTAAGACACTCACTTAGCACCTTATTTACAATTTTATGTTTCTCAACTTCTTGTTCCAGATTGCATAGTCTCCCAGCTTTTTCTATACCAACAGCTTTTTCTGTTTCTAAAGCACGAAGCCTTTCAGATACAGCATTATTCAATTGTTTCAGTTTTTGTTCCTTCTCAGATTGAGTTTCTTTATTTGCAGCTTTCTCTTTCTCAAGGGTTAACCATCTTTCAGATACGACAATGTTCAAGACCATGAGTTTCTTATTTTGTTCCTTTAGTTCTTTATTTTCCTCATGCAATTTTTTAATTTCTTCATCACATTTTTCATTACTGGACATCAACTCCAGTTTCTCAATTAGTTGCACTTCTCTTTCTTCCACTTTAATTTTCTCACCAAGCAGATTTTTATGATCCTCTTTAAATGAAGCAATTTGTTTATTCAGCCATTCATTTTCACTGTAGAGTTCCTCATTACGTTCTCGCAGAATTGAGCACTTCTTGCAACTTGACTCTACAGAAGAAATATGTATGGGTTCCTTATTGACTTCATTCATTCTAGCCTTGAGATTTTCTTTATCTTTATGAACTTCTGCATTTTCAAACTTCAGTTTGTCCATTACAGAATTAATCTCGATCAATTCTTGTATGCTTTTTAGATGCTCGTCTTTTTTCTTATTCATCAGATTCTCAAGTTCTGATATCTTATTCAAACATGTTTGATTCTCAATTTTTAAAGAACCATTTTGTTCTTTAAAATTTTGAACATCTATTAAGCAAGTATCATAAGACTGTTTCAATGTAGGACAAACATCACAAATGATTTCAGATTTGCGTTGTTCAATCTTTTTCTTTTCCAATAATAATTTGTTTTCTTCTTTCAGAGATTTGACTAATTCTTTTTGCACATTGTCATCATAATCTATATCATTAATCAGATCTCTGAGAATAGCACATTCATTGCAAGAATCATTTTCTTTGATGATTCTATTTTTTAAACTCTCATTTTCAGACATTAGGTTTTCATTTTCCACCTTCATACTTGTAATTTCATGCAACATTTCTTTTATTAGTTTTTTTTTCTCAAATTTAATTTTATCGTACTTCTCAATTAGATGCTCATTCAACATAATCAAATTTTCGAGAGAAAAATTGCCAGTATCAGAATTTACCTGTGACGAAGTTTCCTCTATATAATCATCGTCTTCGTCTACTGTCATGAGACACTTTACCGCATCTTGACATTTGATAGCTGCAACCATATTAACAGCTTCTGATGCATTGCAACACTCAAGCACACATTGAAACTTGTCAGTGTTTATAGCCCTTAGAGTTAGGTCCAGGGCCTTTTGATTCCTTGCATATTTCAAGTGGTCAGAGATTTTCCATAAGGAATTGTCCTTTGGAACATCATAAGAGCTGTGTGCAATGATTATCCATAGATCTGGATTAACCTGCATCACATACTCTCTAAGTTGATTAAACCACTTGTAAAACTCTACACCTTCAAACCTCGGAAGATCGATTATGGATTTCATGCTTAGACAAGATCAAAAATCTAAATAAAGATTAGATCAATTAACGTAAGCAGACGGATCACTCAGATCGTACCAAATCTAATTACATATCGGATCTGCAGGTCACTAGACCCTCTGTGCAGACACCCGCTCTGATACCAACTGTTAGAGCTGGTGCGATGGATTCAGAGGGGGGGGTAAATGAATTCCTCTTTAAAACTTCGCTCAATTGACACTTAAAGCAATCAGAGTTAACGAATAGAAATCAATTGAGATCTCCCAACTAAGTGATTCGTAGAAGCACTTGATCAATCAGTTGGGCTACTGAACTATGGACACCTAGCCAAGTCTGATTCGTATACAGAGTCAAGTACGAACAACGTGTGCCTTAAAGCATTCGGATAGAATACTCAAATGAAACGCTCCTAGCCATTCATCTATCGATAATTAGATAAGAAATCAAACCATGGAGACAATAGATTTTAAGGTGGTTCGGTCCACTGACCTACGTCCACCCTACACTCCAACTAGAGTGTGGATTCCGCTGATACACAGCTTAACAGCTGGGCCTCACAGCTTGCCAACATCACCTGAGCATCATAGCTTGCTTCCACTGGGCAACACAGCTTAGCCATCCGCTGACTCATAGCTTGACTGTTGGGCGTTACAGCTTCGCCGACCAGAGGAGTCCCCCTCTGCAACCGCTGGGGCTTACAGCTTAACCCGTCTAGAGGAATACTCCTCTGCCCGCTGAGCATCACAGCTTGCTCTGCTGACAAACAGCTTGAAATAAAGAGTGTAAAAGAAAAATAAGAAATGAGAAATCATAGCGACAGAAAGCTATATACGATGATAGCACCAATGTGGATCTCAGGGAGCTGACTGGCCTGGATTTGATCCAAGGTCCAGTGGAACTAATCTTTCAGGAAATTCTTTTATCTTCTTCTCCTCGAGCTCTTTCTTCACTCTCTTTCTTTCTTCCTCTTCTTCTGCTTCTTTTCCCTCTCTGCTATTCTCTCTTTTCTTCTCTCGATCTCTGCTCTCAAAAGCTCTCTCTCTCCTTCTTCCTCTTCCTCTCTGGATCGTGCTAGCTCTAGATCTTTCTGCTTCGATCACTTTCTCAGGAAGGAGAGGCTTCCTTTTTATATGAGCAACAGATGTAGGGCGTGTGCTTTTCACTATTCCCGCCCAAATGCCTTGGCCCACGTGGCAGCATCCTAGCTTAATGCTTTCCACGTGTCACGATCCTGGCACCTCCTCCACTCTTGGATCACGTGCCATTCTTATTCTTCTCAAAAAAATACCTGTCATACAGTCAGAAAGAAATATCAGCTCGAGACAGTTATACATATAGTAAAGTGTTAAACAGGACTGCACGGAGTCAATAGGTGAATAAGCCAGATGTGCACAGACTTAATTGCAGCACAAGACTAACGGATGCACTAGCTATGTGTATGCAATGTGCAAGCATTGCATAGACCTGCTCGGGTCGTGAGCAGCCTTGCAAGGACTCCGTGTGTGCGAGTATTAGAGGGATGCACATACTCTAATTACTTGGTGCAAGTGTTGCACCGACTCAGCGAATGCTACGAGAAATATTGCACAGACGTACCTGATGTGCTAAAGGCATTGCATCGACGTTGATCCTTTGAAACCAAATCTTGCACCGACTTAATATTGCTAAGAGCACGGACTCAAATACGCGAACATATCAATGCACTGACAAAGATATGAACTGACTTTAATCTACACAAACTGGAATTCTGCACCGACCTTGTGTATGAGCAGCCAAGAGAATGCACCGACTTGGGTGCGTGCAAAGGATGCCTTGCACCGACCTATCCAGCATGCACCAACAAAGGTTGCACCGACCTTATGCTCGGTCACATACGGACGCTCTACTGAATGAACATGGTTGTATTGACCTTAATGTAAGCATGAACACAATATGTACCGAGGCAAGGTTTGCACCGAGGCAAAGCTTTGCACCGATCTTCTATATGCACCGACCCAATTATGCTGTGTTCACGACCAGCATTGCACCGAGTGCACATATGCACCGAAATAAAATATGCACTGACTATACTATATAAGTATGCAAAGTTTGCACCGAGACAGAAAATGCACTGACCTTCTTCAGTGTGATGCATGCACAAGCATACCCATGAAATGCTCATCAAACTCGTGATGCATACAACAATTATACTCGTGATGCATACAACAAGTATTCACCAGCACTGACTTAAGCAATGCACAGCAAGCAAGAGCAGATGCATAAACATTCAATCTTTCATTCAATCTTTCATGCAAACACATGGTGACTTATAGTGTTTGCTATCATCAAAATCGCAGAGGCACAACAATTAGGGGCAAACAGGATCAAAAATGGCGGCCGCGAATCAGATTTCGAACTGGACTGGTGGTCTGAAACTCCAGGGGTCAACCCTCGAAGACACTACAACACGGGACAAGGGTGCCCGAGAATGGAAATTTCTAGGGGTCGACCCATTGGGTCGACCCATTGCGCACAACCGGCAAAACCTGAGAAACCCGAGGGGCTCGGGTACCAAAAAGGGTCGACCCATGGGGTCGACCCACGCACCATATTGCAGAAAACTGAACACCCAAGGGCTCGGGAGCACCTAGGGGTCGACCCATGAACTACTTCTCAACACAAAGAAATTAAAAGCTGTCAACCATCAAGGGGTCGACCCTTGGGGTCCACCCCATGAAATCAAACATGTTATTCAATTCTAAGTGCTGGTTATAAACAAGGATCAACTCTTGGGGTCAACCCATGACAACTATAAAAGAAAACCACTTATCAAAGGGTAAGGTTTTGTTTGGATCTCACCAAGCATCCTTGAATCAGTTAGGAAGTGAGCTTCATTCCTGGGTACTGTAAAAACACAAAATTGGAGTTAGATTGAAACTTTGACAAACATAATTCAAAGCACTTACTCAAAGAGAGATGATCTTGATCCTGCAAAAATACCTCCTCCGACATCATTAGTAGATCATGATCTAAGAAGGAAAAGGTAATTACATAGTAAAGCAGTTCAAAATGAGTTTGATTAAATTTATTCATCCAACAATAGTTCTAGTCTAATATAGTGTTTGGTCATCATCAAAATCCAAAAAATAGAACATTCACATAGGGGGTTCAACAGTCTCCCCCTTTTTGATGATGACAAAATACTATGCTAGATTTTAGGATTGACAAGAAAACTTTTATTTACAAAATTTCTGAATCAACACCTCAACAAAAAATTTAACATGAAAACCTCCATATACATAACCATGTGAGTTCAAAAGGATTTAACAAGCTGAATGAAATCAAGGCCACAGACCAAGGTTAGAGAACCCCAACATTACATCAAACCACAACCACAATGTTGAATGCACATTCTTTCCCTGTACCAAGCTGAAACATTTAAGAAGCATCGCAACATAAAACACAAGGCCTCATCCAAGCACTGTAAGATTGACCAGCCAAAGGCATCATCCATTATTTTAGCCGATAACAGAGTTTTTAAGACTTACAAAGTCTGAGTTCATGAGTTACAAAAATGCATACATGAGCAATGCCATGAGATGCAACATTTCTAACTGATAGACTAATGAAAGCAAACATGCAAGCAAGCACACACCACACATACTATATTATAATAGTTTTAACCAAGCACCCACATATCTGAATTTCTCCCCCTTTGGCATCATCAAAAAGAAGAGGGAGAACATGTTAATAATTGTGATGTATCATTTGAGCTTCATAATCTAGTCCGAGGGTGGAGAGTGTGGAGCATGTGACCCTCTAAGTAAATTCATCATTTCTTCAAACATCCTGGTTTGGGCGTCCAGAGCAGTAGTGTTTGCATCAAGAAAGGAGGTGACCCTTTGGAAGGACTGAGTGTGGGCAACATGGGAAATCCTCAAGTCAGTTACTTCATTGATAAGGGCATCCATTCTCTCCCCATACTTGTCTAGTCGGCCATCTATTGAATCCAATCTATCAGTGATCATCTGAGAAAACCCACCAGGCAGTGCCTCATCAGGAAGTTCTTGTTGTTGTGGTTGATCTTCTTCAGCTTCTTCACTATTCTCTTCTTCCTCTGAGATGACTTGTACTTGTCCAGATTTGATCTTACGAACCAGAACACCATTTTTTAACTCATAGTTCATGTTCTTGCAAATTGTGGGGATGGAGTAAATGTCATTCTCACGCACTGTGTGATATCGTTCTTTGGACAAATCAATACCGGCTGATTCAAAGATTACTGTGAAGGCTACTGCATATGGTAGAGTGCGGTTTGTATGCTGCAAGCATGCGGATATGTGAAGTAGTATAGTGGAAGGGAAATTGATAGGGAGACCCTTCATCTGACATAAAAATAGGAACATGTGGAATTCAATTACTTTGTCTCTTCCACCACCCTTTGGTATCAAAATGGTCGTCATCATGTGGTGTAGAATGCACTACATGGAGGGAAAGTGATTTGCATTCAGACCGGTGGTAGACCTGTCTCCCATTTCCTCAGAGGTCATCATTTGATAGACCTCTTCTTCATCAAAATCAAGATCACCAAAAGTGTAACCTTCATGACATGGTAAACCAAGAGCATTACCCAGAAATTCAGGTGTCAAAGTAATCACTTCTCCATTTACAACAGTAAATTGCTTGTTAGCTTTGATTGTCATATTGCCATAGAACTGGTTCACTAACTTGTAATAAACACGACGGTGTGCAGACATGAAATGATCAAGGTTTGGTTGACTACAAATAATATCCACTAAGCCTGACAAGTATTCAACCAAATTCACAAAATCTATCGCACGAGGGCGGAGAACTTTTCTGTGTGCAGCTTTGTTACCGGAGGCCAAGGCTTGCGATTTCATTACTTCTAGCTCTTTTTCTTTGGATCGTATCTCTCTTGTGCGGCTGGAATTCTCTCGCTGATGAGCAGAGCGGCTGGATTCCTCCCCCTGACGAGAAGATCACCATTTGGGTGCCATCTGAACCACCGGACAAATCAGAATCTGTAGAGACTTCCTAGATCTTGTTGGTTCGAAAAGAGGAGCCCCTCACATAAAAATAAAGACTCTCCAAACACCATGGCCTTACCTCAGAGGATCTGGGAGGAAGAGAGATGCTTATGGACGCAGCAAGGAGAAAAACCGTGAGTATCCACCGGTGAGATCTTGCCTTTAGGGCTGGAGTGGCGTTGGGTTGCAAGAGAGGGTTTCAGGGCTACCAAGAGGTGGTGGCTGGTCGAACTAGGGAGCTTGGGCTATAATATAGCGTTAGGGTTGAAGAATAGGGCGCTCATGCCCTTTCCGAAACGGAACAGTTCACGTTTTACCACGACCGACCGTAATGGGTCGACCCGATGGGTCGACCCACGAGACAGCCCGAGCCCTGTTTTGAGCAAACTGACAGGGGTCAACCCCATGGGTCGAGCCATCCCCTGTTCAGATGGAGATTTTCTTTTATATGAAAATTTGGAGTTCCAAGAAGGATAGGCTCGATTCCCCAATGATTAAAACATATGATGGTCAAAGAAAAAAGATATCTTTGAGGTTTGAATCATTTGGAGAGGATATTTCAAGGAAATGATAGATTGCCTTAGAAGTTTATTTACCATGCTCTCCATTATTCAGATTTCAATTGATCAGTTCCATTGAGATGCACTTATTGAACTCAAAATAGTGTGGCCATAGAAGAGTGCAATGAAAGGGTTCATACATATTTAATAGAAGAAATGCAATTCATACAAAGGTGGAAATTTAGTACAATTCACTTTATTACAATTCAAGCAACATGGTGCATATGCATGAAGAAGGAGACCCATCTAATGCGAGTGTATGAATGACACAAATGCAAAATATGCATGCTAGCAACACTAAGTATGATGCAAATGTTGTGTCCCTGTGATTTTGATGATAGCAAACACTATAAGTCACTTGAATGCATACAATTCTATTTGTAGTGCATATGAATGTTTCATTAAAAATCTTATCTGAATTACTACAGCATTTAAATATGGGTGTGTGGTGTGTGCTTTGGTGCATTTCATAATTGCATTTATCTGGATTGTTTGATGTCATATGTGTTTACTTATGTTTTGATGATAACATAGTTTACGTGTGTTTTGATGATGACAAAGTGATGTCATATGTGTTTACTTCATTTAGAACTGCTCATTCAGAACTTGGTACATTGCTTAACTGTGAGCATGGCATAGACTGTACACTCGTCTGTCTGCATGAGTCACCAAGTCCACACATTGCATTGTGTGTTTGTGCATCTAAGTCTATACATTGGTTAGGCTTGTTCATGCAACGTTCACTCAAGTCTGTACATCCGACTGTTTCAGACAAAGTCTGAACATCGGACTATGTCAAGTGAAGTCTGTACATCCGATTGGTCATGCATCACTCTTCATAAGTCCATACATTGGACTGTAGCATGCACGAAGCTAAGTCCACACATTGGACTGTAGCAAGCATCGTTGAAGTCTATACATTGGCCTTAGCCTTCCAAAGTCTATACACTGCATGAGCATAGTCATGAAGTCTGTACATTACACTGTGCATCATTCTTCCAAGTCTATACATCGAGGTAAAGTCTGTACATCCATCAGTGATCTTCCAAGTCTGTACATCCAACTGTTCAACTTCGAAGTCTGTACATTGGAAGTTTACCTATGTTTCCCTTCAAGTCTATACATCGGTAGTTTTACCGTCGTTTCCCTTGAAGTCTATACAATGATAGCTTTACCGTCGTTTCCCTTGGAAGTCTATACATTCGATTGCCTTTGCATTGCTCAAAGTATGTACAACCAATGCACTCAAGTGAAGTCTATATATTGACTGATCATTCATCCTTCGAAGTCTATACATCCACAGTGGATCTTCAAAATCTGAACATCCGTTCACTTCACTCAAGTCTATACATCCACAGTGGAACACCAAGTCTGTACATTGGCCTCAAGCTTCACAAGTCTACACATTGTCTTAGGCTTCAAAGTCTGTACAGTGGGTCAACCTCCTAAGTCTATACATCGGTCCTCAAGCGTTATAAGTCTGTACATTGGTTCAGACTCTTCAAAGTCTGTACATTGGGCCTTCAAGCTTTTGAAGTCCATACACTATCTCGCTCACATCTTCAAGGGTGATTGAGCATCGTGAAGTCTGATTGAGCATCGTGAAGTCTGATTGAGCACTGTGAAGTCTATTCAGTGGATGAGCATTAAAGTCTATACATTGTGTGTCTTGTTCACCTAAGTCTATACATCAGACGAGTCTGCATAGGCCAAGTCCATACATCGGACTGTTCATGATTTCATTGGTAGAGTCTGTACATCAGACGCGCATGCTCGCCTGTCCCTCCGGATGCTCTCCTAGGACCGAGTATGCTCTCCAGTGACTGTTAATGCTCCGATTGGCCAGCGTCTCTCTTGATCAAGTCTATGCACTCATTCACTGTTCATGCATTCACAGTGAAGTCTGTACATTCGTTTGGCTATGCATCACTATCCACCAAGTCTATACATTGGTAGAGTCTGTACATCAGACGTGCATGCTCGCCTGTCCCCCCGGATGCTCTCCTGGGACCGAGTATGCCCTCCAGTGTCTGCTGATGCACCCCTGGAGCAGCGATTGCTCCCCAGAGACAGCATGTGCTCCACATGCTCCCTTGACGCTGGTGATGCTGTCCAGAGGCCATAGATGCTCCCCTGAGACTTCATATGCTATCGTGCGAGAACGCACTTTACATTACAAGTCTATACAATGCATTTCATTTTATAAAGTGTCGACACCAAGTTGATAATCCGATACTCTGTCTGACAGGTGCTCTGCTCGTGGAGGCTAATGAAGGCACGTGATCCAACGAAGGATGAGTTGTCCAGATGAGGACACGTGTACTGACAGCCTGCTGGATGCTGCCACGTGGTCCGAATTCTTAGGGCGGGAAATGTGGAAACAACACGCGCCCTAGCTGCTGCTGCTGCTGCTGCTATATCTATGAGCCATCTTCCACAGAAGAAGACTGATCGAATTGGCGAGAAGTGAAGTCCATACAGAGAGCCACGATCCAGACAGAGAAGAGCAGAAGAAGAGTGAAGAGAGCAGAAGAAGAGTAAAGAGAGCAAAAGAAGAAGAGAAAGAGACTGAGAAAGAGAAAGAAAGAGAGATTGAGTGAGAGATCGAGATAGCAGAGTGTGAAGAGAAGAAGAGGAAGAAGAACAGAGAAGAAGACAGAGCTAGAGTGATAGAAGCTTCAGCTGAAGATCTGTTCCTGCTGGGCCGTGGATCAAATCCAGGCCAGCCAGCTCCTGCGAGAGCCACAGTCTGAGTTTACTTTTTCCAGCTTTCTGTTGCTGCATTTTTGTTTTTTCTTTTCAACTATTCACTAGTTGTTCTTCCGATTCTCTTGTGTGAGGTCGGGTTCCCTCCGGTGTGGAGGAAGAGAGACTTGAGTCTCTGGTTGCCTTTGACTGGGAGTCATCGATTGTTTCCCTCCGATTTGGAGGAAGGGAGGATGGGTCCTCCGGTTCTGGGCTTATAGGTTTCGAGTCCAGGTGGTCCCTCCGGTTGGGAGGAAGAGAGGTCCGAGACCTCTAGTTTGCAGGTGACTTGGTGTCACTTGTGCTTCCCTCTGGGTTTTAGAGGAAGAGAGACTTGGGTCTCTAGGTTCCCCTCTGGTTTGGAGGAAGGGAGGATTGGTCCTCCGGTTCTAGTCTTGTGGGTTGCAAGACTAGGTGTTCCCTCTGGTCTGGAGGAAGAGAGACATGTGCGTTTCTGGTTTCCAAGTGGCTGGGAGTCACTTGGGGTGTCCCTCCGGTTGGGAGGAAGAGGGGAGGTTGTTCCCCTGGTCAAGCTGTTTGGCAACCTTTGTTGCAGACTGAGTCTGCTGTGCTAGTGTTACTAGTGGAAGCCTTACTCCGGTTTGGAGTGAGGGGTGGACGTAGGTCTTTGGACCGAACCACCTAAAAAGCCTGGTGTTCTTTTGTCGTTTGTTTGCCTTATGTGCTCATTTCTCTACTGCGCTCACTAGATGTCTGTTTAGGATCGAGTGTGAGTTTATTCAATTGGACTGCTTTGCAATAGCTTCCTAAGTTTTCTCAGTTTATATCTGCATCCGCTTTTAATTCCGCACATCTAACCGGTAGAACTTAAATTGGGTAAAATTCTTTGAAAGATCCATTCACCCCCCCTCTGGATCTATGTTTATCTATCGCACCTAGCTAACAATTGGTATCAGAGCAGTTCTCTGACTAATCAGATCCAACGATCTGCAGAGGATCCTGCTGTCCTTGGTGCATTTCTGATTCTTCTATCTGCTGCATTAATCTGTTTACCGAATTAATCAATGGGGACTCCACCGGTTTTCAATGGCTCTAACTTTAACTCATGGGTTAGCAGTCTACATAACTATGTGAAATTGATGGATCCGGATCTGTGGAAGTTAATTTCACAAGGTCCTCATAGATTGCCAAGGAAAGAGTCCAAATGGATTGACAGTCACAAATCAAAACATGGAGAGAATCAGAGAGCCTTGAATCTAATGAAAGAAGTCACTGATAAGGCTCTACATTCTTGTTTTTATGACTGCAGGTCCGCTAAGGACATTTTGGATCAGCTAAAGGTAGCTCAGAAGAGAGATGAGGACAGTTGCCTAATGGCTGACAAGAGCAACCATGGCAGTGACCAAGATGAATTTGAAGATGCTGAGGAGGTAAACCCTTTCGAGAATTTTTCTTTAGATGACTGGGGAGATGCTTATGCGAATCTGTCAAGATCCTATAAAAAATAAGGGAAGAAGTATAAAGATCTGAAAAAGGACCTAAGAATCATGAGAATGCTAAATCTCGAGGTGAAAGCCCTGAAATTCTAAAAACTGAAAATGAAATTTTTAGAAGACAACTACAAGATTTCGATTCTATTACTACAGATCTAGATCATTTGAAATCTGAAAAACAAACCCTTGTGAAACAAATTGGTTTACATAAAAAGGAGAATCAGGAGCTTGTTTGTGAAATTTCTGAACTAAAGGAGAGGCTTAGTTTAATTGATGATCAGGTTCATCACTATAATGTAGTTCAGAATGAAAAATTGGTGAGAGAATTAGAGTGTGTCAACTCTGAACTTGAAAAAATGGAATCTGAAAATGCTTGCAATGCTTGTGCAGCTTTAAGAGACTTGATAAATGAATTTGATTCTGATGATAAACTTCAAAAGGATTTAATCAAATCTCTGAAAGAAGAAAATAAATCATTGCTAGAAAAGAAAACTGAAGCTGAAGATATGAAATCTGAAAATGAAAGACTCAAAAACCAGTCCAAGGAATTTGAACACAAATTGATGAGTCTTGAAAAAGAAAACAGATTGATTTCTGAAAAAATGGAGGCTAATAGAGTAATGAATCTAGAGCTTCAGAAAAATCTCAACAAACCTCAATCTGAGAAACAACAGGAAAACTTTTATGACTGTGAGTCTTCCTTAGATGATTGGATGTTTGATGATGATCTCCTAGAGAAAAATAGGAAATTGAAAGAGGAAATCAACAAGCTAAATCATCTAAACACCCAACTGTCAGATAGGCTATTGAGAATTGAAAAAGGCAAGGGTGTGAGCATAGATAATTCTGATAGGTTGATGAATGCTGAACAAGAAATTGAGAGTCTAAAAACCATCAACCTAATGTTGAGTGGAAATGCCAAATGCTGTGAAGAGAAGGTAGCTAATTATGAGCTCACTATCACATCCCTTCAACAAGAAGTTGATGATCTTTATAAGTCCCTATCTGAAGCTGACAATGAAACAAAGCTAAAACAGGAAGTTGAAAAACTCAAAAGTTTGAATGATGCCTTGCATCAACAACTCATTTCATGTGAAACAGATTTTTCCAAATATGAAGCTAATACTTGTGGCTTAAATTCTGAAATTCAAGACTTAAAAAATTCTTTGTCAAAATTTGTCAAAGGAAAGGACAATCTGAATAAGCTTCTTGGAAATAATGTTAGCTTTCAGAGAGAGGGACTGGGTTACAGTCCGATAAACAAAAGGAGTAATGGGAATAAAACATCTACTGTTTTTGTCAAAGCTTCTAATCAGAACACAACCCCTGCTCCTTCTGTTTTTCAATTCACTGCACAAAAGTCCACTGTGAAACCCAAAACTGTGGAACAAACTCGAAAACTGAAAAAGGGTGAAAATTCACAGAAAAAGGAAAAACCCAAAACTGTGGAACAAACTCAAAAACTGAAAAAGGGTGAAAATTCACAGAAAAAGGAAAAAGACACTCCTGTTGTTATAAAGAAGACTGCACACAATTCACATGATCTCTCACACACTCACATTAAAAAGGGTTCATGTTATTATTGTGGGAAAGGAGGTCACATAATGGAGGATTGTGGATTGATGTTAAAGGATGAGCATGCTAGTGGAACTTTACATTCTAGAAATTTTTCTGATAGAAACCATGCTGCTAGGAAGCCTGATGCTTCATGTCATTATTGTGGGAAGCATGGTCATCTCATGAGTGAATGTTTTATCATGAAAGAAGACAATAAACTTCATGCCAGATCTTCCATTCATTTTCATGGTCCATATGGATCTAAACATAATTCTAGTCAGCACATTGTGTGTTTCAACTGCAATAAGCCTGGGCACAAGGCTGCTGAGTGCTGGTTTAGATCCACTTGGGGTAAAAATGGTTTTCATAGAAGAAATTCTTTTGCATGCTCCCACTGTGGGAAAAATGGGCATACAGTCAAGGACTGTTGGTATGTTCAAAAGAATTCTGTTAAACCCCATTTTGTCAAATTCCCTGCAAAACCTTTTGTGAAAATTTCATGCTATAACTGTGGGAAGCCAGGCCATAGATCTGCTGAATGTTGGCTGGTTAGGAATAAGAACTGAATTGTTCATGCATATAACAGAAAATATTATGATCATGTTTATAAACCTCATGCTGCTATTACTGTGCATCATAAGAACCAGAAACCAGTCACATCATGTAGATATTGTGGAAGGTATGGTCACTCTATGGACAATTGCTACCTGATGGATCATGATGACCATGTTGCTATGAATTTGCTTAGAACATCTGTCAGGGCCAACACAGGACCCAAAGCTGCTTGGGTCCCTGCAGGATCAAGATGATCAAATACTTTGCAGGTGTGCCTTGGACTGAGGAATAAAGAGGGGTAAATTAAACCAAGGCACCCAAGTTAATAAAGCCCCTTTCAGGTAAGTTCTCTGCACTTCTTGTTCTTAGAATAACTGAATAGCATGTTAAATCCGTCTTTGCATATTCATTCATCATCTGCATTGTCAGATTCAAATTTCTGAACTCTCCTCATACATGATTTGTTCTTTTTATGACAGTCTGAATGAGCATAAATTTTAAAATTATGTTTCAGTGCCCTAATTGCATATCGTGCACTCTGTAAGGGGGAGTTTGACTAATGCTTGCATATCATGGTAATCTCATTTGCTGTATGCATACATGTAGTTAGTAGCACTGCATTTCTTTACATTGAAAAATCTAAAAAGAAATGTCTCATTGCATCTAGACAGGGGGAGCATTCTTGTTTGTTCATTTCTTCAAATCTTGAACCCCTACTAGCAATCTAAACCATTCTCTTGGCAAATATGTGGTTCACTTGAATTCTCTGTTGTCTACACTGATATAGCTGATCTGTCTGTATTCCAGACTCAGCCATTGATTCTGTCTACTATGAATTCAATTGGTAGCTTGTTCCTATCATACACATTTCTTCATATCTTGTCAAGACTGGCCCAAGCTAATCTGACTAAATTCTAGTCTTTAAGGCTTACTTCTGAATTGCTCTATTCTCTCAACTATTGGTATCTGAATTGCTCTCTGCTAATTTCTCTTGACAATGACATTGATTCAGCCGAATGAGGAAAGATTTAATCAGTGCACCCTAGGCATAAATCAGACATTCTTAAAAGAAGAATCTTCTATTATACTGGCTTAAGAATGTTTTGATAAATCAAATTGATTTAAGCCTAATGTATTTTCTAAGTTTTGATGTAAAAGACTTGAAAATATCTGAATCATCATGTTTAATAAGTCTTAACCAATTGCCTCATGAATTTCATGCAAAACTTTCTGAAATCTAAAATTTTAAAAGACATGGCTTTCTTTGGTTAAGATACATGTAGAAAGTATTGTTCTTAATCATTTCAAGTGTACTGAGCTTTGTTTGAAGAATCTGAAAACAATTAAAATTTAAAGCTAGAGCAATGACTGTGGTCACAGAGAAACTGGGTTTTCTATCAATGAAATAGAGTAAGTCCATGTCATGAAGTGCCATAGTTACCTCTTTTCAATATGTTTGAAAGTCTGGCAGAGCAATGGCATGGATGTGTTGAGTAACTGGGGATTCAGGCCTTTGATCAAGGTGTCTCCTCATGTAAAAAGATACTCCACTGCTAACTCTGTTCTCTTTGAGAGGCAATACGGTTGTCACATTGAGTAACTGGGTCACTTCACCTAAGACGTGTTGTGCCTTATGTAAAAAGGTGTTGACTGAACTAAAATTGCTCAGGAAAAATATGTGCTGCTCAATTGGTATCAGAAGATTCTGAAAATCTAAAGACAAGCTCAATCTCATTTATTTCTGTTTAATCTCAATATGATCTTGTGTATTTTTCATATGAGTTACTGAATTTAAATGAGTAAGATGGAAGGAGGTTAAACATGAATATCAAATGAGTTGTTGGTTCACCTTTATTAAAAGGTGTTTCAGATATGAGTATTGAATTTTCTTGATGAACTTTGAATACATCTCTCTTAAATCATGATGGTCTATTTAAACTCATTCATAATATATTATGATTGAAGAATCTGAAATTCGTTTACAAAGATTTATGAATTTAGTGTGCTAATGAAAATCTATCTTCCTCATTTATTCACTGTGAATACAGTTTGTGTTTTGCTGATAGATGCTCATCACTTCACTATATCAATTGGCTTCACTCAATCATCTAATCAGGGAGAGCTTTCCTGTCCTGCTGAGTGTCTTTCTTAAAGGGGGAAATCTAGTCAGCATTCTTGAGTGTCCCTGTGTTTTTGTTGACATTCTCCCTTCATCTCAATTGGTTTCAACCTTCAAAATGGTTCTGATCATATTGCCCTCTATCAATGTGTTTTGATTGACATTGGTTCTCTTTTATGTGACGCACATGGTATCATAAGGGCAAAACACTCTGGTCTGTTTGAGACACTACATGCATAAGGGGATAATATGCTAGATTGTCTGATCAATTTGTTTGTCTGCAATAGCTCTATATCTTCTGCCATGTCAAAGGGGGAGTATTTGTTGCATATGTATGACTGCATAAGTTGTCTGACTAAGAGGGAGAATTGGTTTAAATGATTCTGATATTGTTTATCAAAGTATTTTTTTTTGAAGTCAAAGGGGGAGAAATATTTGATCAAGTCAGTATGTCTCATAGAGTATGACTCATAGTGTTGCCATCATCAAAAAGGGGGAGATTGTTGTGTCCCTGTGATTTTGATGATAGCAAACACTATAAGTCACTTGAATGCATACAATTCTGTTTGTAGTGCATATGAATGTTTCATTGAAAATCTTATCTGAATTACTACTGCATTTAAATATGGGTGTGTGGTGTGTGCTTTGGTGCATTTCATAATTGCATTTATCTGGATTGTTTGATCAAGTCAGTATGTCTCATAGAGTATGACTCATAGTGTTGCCATCATCAAAAAGGGGGAGATTGTTGTGTCCCTGTGATTTTGATGATAGCAAACACTATAAGTCACTTGAATGCATACAATACTGTTTGTAGTGCATATGAATGTTTCATTGAAAATCTTATCTGAATTACTACTGCATTTAAATATGGGTGTGTGGTGTGTGCTTTGGTGCATTTCATAATTGCATTTATCTGGATTGTTTGATGTCATATGTGTTTACTTATGTTTTGATGATAACATAGTTTACGTGTGTTTTGATGATGACAAAGTGATGTCATATGTGTTTACTTCATTTAGAACTGCTCATTCAGAACTTGGTACATTGCTTAACTGTGAGCATGGCATAGACTGTACACTCGTCTGTCTGCATGAGTCACCAAGTCCACACATTGCATTGTGTGTTTGTGCATCAAAGTCTATACATTGGTTAGGCTTGTTCATGCAACGTTCACTCAAGTTTGTACATCCGACTGTTTCAGACAAAGTCTGAACATCGGACTATTTCAAGTGAAGTCTGTACATCCGATTGGTCATGCATCACTCTTCATAAGTCCATACATTGGACTGTAGCATGCACGAAGCTAAGTCCACACATTGGACTGTAGCAAGCATCGTTGAAGTCTATACATTGGCCTTAGCCTTCCAGAGTCTATACACTGCATGAGCATAGTCATGAAGTCTGTACATTACACTGTGCATCATTCTTCCAAGTCTATACATCGAGGTAAAGTCTGTACATCCATCAGTGATCTTCCAAGTCTGTACATCCAACTGTTCAACTTCGAAGTCTGTACATTGGAAGTTTACCTACGTTTCCCTTCAAGTCTATACATCGGTAGTTTTACCGTCGTTTCCCTTGAAGTCTATACACTGATAGCTTTACCGTCGTTTCCCTTGGAAGTCTATACATTCGATTGCCTTTGCATTGCTCAAAGTATGTACAGCCAATGCACTCAAGTGAAGTCTATATATTGACTGATCATTCATCCTTCGAAGTCTATACATCCACAGTGGATCTTTAAAATCTGAACATCCGTTCACTTCACTCAAGTCTATACATCCACAGTGGAACGCCAAGTCTGTACATTGGCCTCAAGCTTCACAAGTCTACACATTGTCTTAGGCTTCAAAGTCTGTACAGTGGGTCAACCTCCTAAGTCTATACATCGGTCCTCAAGCGTTACAAGTCTGTACATTGGTTCAGACTCTTCAAAGTCTGTACATTGGGCCTTCAAGCTTTTGAAGTCCATACACTGTCTCGCTCACATCTTCAAGGGTGATTGAGCATCGTGAAGTCTGATTGAGCATCGTGAAGTCTGATTGAGCACTGTGAAGTCTATTCAGTGGATGAGCATTAAAGTCTATACATTGTGTGTCTTGTTCACCTAAGTCTATACATCAGACGAGTCTGCATAGGCCAAGTCCATACATCGGACTGTTCATGATTTCATTGGTAGAGTCTGTACATCAGACGCGCATGCTCGCCTGTCCCTCCAGATGCTCTCCTAGGACCGAGTATGCTCTCCAGTGACTGTTAATGCTCCGATTGGCCAGCGTCTCTCTTAATCAAGTCTATACACTCATTCACTGTTCATGCATTCACAGTGAAGCCTGTACATTCGTTTGGCTATGCATCACTATCCACCAAGTCTATACATTGCTAGAGTCTATACATCAGACGCACATGCTCGCCTGTCCTCCCGGATGGTCTCCTGGGACCGAGTATGCCCTCCAGTGTCTGCTGATGCTCCCCTGGAGCAGCGATTGCTCCCTAGAGACAGCATGTGCTCCACATGCTCCCCTGACGCTGGTGATGCTGTCCAGAGGCCATAGATGCTCCCCTGAGACTTCATATGCTCCCGTGCGAGAACGCACTTTACATTACAAGTCTATACAATGCATTTCATTTTATAAAGTGTCGACACCAAGTTGATAATCTGATACTCTGTCTGACAGGTGCTCTGCTCGTGGAGGCTAATGAAGGCACGTGATCCAAGGAAGGATGAGGTGCCCAGATGAGGACACGTGTACTGACAGCCTGCTGGATGCTCCCACGTGGTCCGAATTCTTAGGGCAGGAAATGTGGAAACCACACGCGCCCTAGCTGCTGCTGCTGCTATATCTATGAGCCTTCTTCCACAGAAGAAGACTGATCGAATTGGCGAGAAGTGAAGTCCATACAGAGAGCCACGATCCAGATAGAGAAGAGAAGAAGAAGAGTGAAGAGAGCTGAAGAAGAGTAAAGAGAGCAGAAGAAGAAGAGAAAGAGAGTGAGAAAGAGAAAGAAAGAGAGATTGAGTGAGAGATCGCGATAGCAGAGTGTGAAGAGAAGAAGAGGAAGAAGAACAGAGAAGAAGAGAGAGCTAGAGTGATAGAAGCTTCAACTGAAGATCTGTTCCTACTAGGCCGTGGATCAAATCCAGGCCAGCCAGCTCCTGCGAGAGCCACAGTCTGAGTTTACTTTTTCCAGCTTTCTGTTGCTACATTTTTGTTTTTTCTTTTCAACTATTCACTAGTTGTTCTTCCGATTCTCTTGTGTGAGGTCGGGTTCCCTCCAGTGTGGAGGAAGAGAGACTTGAGTCTCTGGTTGCCTTTGACTGGGAGTCATCGGTTGTTTCCCTCCGGTTTGGAGGAAGGGAAGATGGGTCCTCCGGTTCTGGGCTTGTAGGTTTCGAGTCCAGGTGGTCCCTCCGATTGGGAGGAAGAGAGGTCCGAGACCTCTAGTTTGCAGGTGACTTGGTGTCACTTGTGCTTCCCTCTGGGTTTCAGAGGAAGAGAGACTTGGGTCTCTAGGTTCCCCTCCGGTTTGGAGGAAGGGAAGATTGGTCCTCCGGTTCTAGTCTTGTGGGTTTCAAGACTAGGTGTTCCCTCTGGTCTGGAGGAAGAGAGACTGTGCGTCTCTGGTTTCCAAGTGGCTGGGAGTCACTTGGGGTGTCCCTCCGGTTGGGAGGAAGAGGGGAGGTTGTTCCCCTGGTCAAACTGTTTGGCAGCCTTTGTTGCAGACTGAGTCTGATGTGCTAGTGTTACTAGTGGAAGCCTCACTCCGGTTTGGAGTGAGGGGTGGACGTATGTCTTTGGACCGAACCACCTAAAAAGCCTGGTGTTCTTTTGTGGTTTGTTTGCCTTATGTGCTCATTTCTCTGCTGCGCTCAATAGATGTCTGTTTAGGATCGAGTGTGAGTTTATAAAATTGGACTGCTTTGCAATAGCTTCCTAAGTTTTCTCAGTTTATATCTGCATCCTCTTTTCATTCCGCACATCTAACCGGTAGAACTTAAATTGGGTAAAATTCTTTGAAAGATCCATTCACCCCCCCTCTGGATCTATGTTTATCTATCGCACCTAGCTAACAGCAAAATGCAGTGACTCATGAATCAGACTCCTTTATTCTACAAACCCCTAACTCTCTCCTAAAAGATGTAAATTTTTCTTCATTTAGTGGTTTGGTAAATATGTCGGCAAGTTGATTATTTGTTTCAATGAAATTTATTTCAACATCACCTTTACTAACATGATCTCGAATGAAATGATGTCTAATTTCGATATGTTTCGTTCTAGAGTGATGAACTAGATTTTTTGACAAGTTTATAGCAGAGGTGTTATCACACAAAATTAAGGTGTTTTTGAATGAGATGCTATTGTCAATCATTTGCTGTTGGATCCAAAGCACCTGGACAATGCAAGTACCAAGAGCCACATATTCGGCTTCGGCGGTTGACAAAGCCACTGAATTTTGTTTCTTGGAGGCCCATGAGACCATGCATCCCCCACGAAACTGGCAATACCCGCTGGTGCTTTTCCGGTCCACTTTACAACCCGCATAATCGGTGTCAAAATAAGCAATCAATTCAAAGCTCCAATTACGTGGAAACCATAAGCCCAAATGTACTGAACCTGCAATATATTTAAAAATACGTTTCACAGCCGACGTGTATTTCTTTCGGATTGGTCTGAAATCTCGCACACAAGAAAACTACAAACTGAATGTCGGGTCGGCTGGCAGTTAAATACAACAATGATCCTATCATGCTTCTAAAAAGTTTTTGGTCCACGGATTTACCTTTCTCATCTTGATCGAGTTTGATTGAGGTTGACATGGGTGTGGGTTGAGGTTTCACCTTACTGAAATTGTACTTTGTGAGCAAGTCTCGAGCATACTTCCTTTGGCATATGAAAATGCCATCCACCATTTGTTTGACCTGCAAGCCCAAGAAGAAGGTCAATTCTCTCATCATACTCATTTCAAACTCACCTTGCATAAATTTCACAAATTTTTCACTCAAGGTGATATCAATAGAGCCAAAAATTATGTCGTCGACATATACTTGAACAATTAAAACATTCTTACCATTTAGTTTGGAAAACAAGGTTTGATCAATGTTACCACGTTTGAACCCATTGTCGACAAGGAAAGAACCTCAGCCTCTCGTACCAAGCGCAGGGAGCTTGTTTCAAACCGTAAAGCGCCTTATCCAATTTGTAAACATAATCTGGATATGCGTGATCTTCAAATCCTGGAGGCTACTCCACATAAACATCCTCCATTCACATTCTCAGGAGGATGGCTTTTGTGGAAAGTCCACTGCCGAGGAAGCTGCTGTCCTTGTTGATTTTCATCATCCTTGCTTTCCGATTCTTCTCCTAGAGTTGCTTGACCTTGCGCTGCCTTTGGTGCGATCTCTTCACTGGTTTCTTCTTCTTCGTCCTGCAATTTTGAGCTTTTATCAACATTCACATTGCATGACTCATCTACAATAACATGAGGGCTCTCCTCTACTACAAGAGTTCTCAGGTTATAAACCCGATATGCTCTAGAAGCAAGAGAGTACCCAAGAAAAATTCCACGATCACTTTTTGCATCGAATTTGCCCAAATCAGATTTTCCATTATTAAGAATATAGCAAATTGATCCAAATGGTTTCAAGTGAGAGATATTGGGCTTCTTACCTTTGAAGAGTTCATATGGGGTTTTTCTCAAGATTGGTCTTACCATAGCTCGGTTTATGATGTAGCATGCCGTGCTAACGGCTTCCGCCCAAAAATACCTAGGAAGGTTGTTCTCGCTTAGCATCGTCCGAGCCATCTCAATGAGGGTTCTGTTCTTTCTCTCCACGATGCCGTTTTGTTCTGGAGTTCTTGGTGCTGAAAATGTATGCGAGTATCCGTGCTTCCTACAAAATTCATCAAAATTAGTATTCTCGAACTCCTTACCATGATCACTTTAAATTCTCTTGATGGAACATCCTTTCTCAATCTCCACTTTCCTGCAGAAACCTTCAAACTCCTTCAAAGCATCATTTTTATGTGACAAAAAGTACACCCAACAAAATCGTGAGAAGTCATCTACAATAACAAACCCATATAACTTGCCACCTAGACTGTAAGTTCTACTAGGTCCAAACAAATCAATATGAAGAACTTCAAGGGGCCTAGTGGTAGTCACATCATTCTTGCTTTTGAAAGAGGCTCTTGTTTGCTTACCTTTGCTGCATGACTCACATACTTTGTCTAGTTCAAACTTCAGCTTTGGCATCCCAACAACTAAATCATTTCTGGACAACTTTGTAAGAACATTAAAACTGGCATGCCCAAGACGGCGATGCCACAACCAAGCATTGTTAGAGTTATTTGCAACTAAGCAAAGATTATTGTGTGATGTATCATCTAAGTCTATCATATATACATTATTTTATCTAACCCCTATAAACATTATTTCCTGTGTGGTTTTATTTACAACAGTGCCGTGCGTGGAGTCAAAAATCACATTGCACCCTTTATCACAAAGTTGACTTATACTAAGTAAGTTATGATTGAGGCCTTTAACCAACAAAACATTTTCCACACTATGAGGAGATCCCTGACCAATCTTACCTTTTCCAACGATTTTTCCTTTGTCCTTGCCCCCGAAGGCAACAAGTCCACCATCCTTTTCCTTGAGGTCTGCAAAGATTTCTTTATTCCCGGACATGTGTCGCGAGCATCCACTATCGAGGTACCATTTGTTTCTTTGAGCCTTCATGCAGACCTAAAAAACATCAAAACAAGAAGACTTCTATTATTTTGGTATCCAAGCTTGCTTGGGTCCATATCGGTTTGAAGCTCTTGATCTATTCAACCACATTGATTTTCTTGCAAATTGTTCCTCATTAGCCAACATTAACCTACATGTATACATGGTGTGACCATACATTCCACGGTAGAAACATGAAACAACCTTTTTGTTAAGATTTCTTTTCTTGTAATCATTCACGTATAGTTTGTGAACCGGAATGTATTTCTCACTCTTTTTATGTGAAGAGCATGATGAAGATGAAGCATTAGCATTCACAAAGGAAGTTTGAGTTTTGTTTTCAAAAGCTTTCTGGTTGCATGGCTCATATCCTAGCCCTTCCTTTCTAAAATTCACTCTCATTCCTAGCATGGTGTCTAGATTTTGCTTTCCTTTGACAAATCAAGCTAGTGATTCTTTCAGATCTTTCACCTCAGCCATCAAAACCCCTTTTGCTTCTTCAAGTTCCATTTTATCCTTTTCCAAGGCTTGCACTTTGGCATTCACTTCTTCAATGGCTTTCATAGATCTTTCATCATTTTGTTGTTCTTCTTTTAAACATGTTAGTTCTTCTTCAAACAAAATGACTTTGGAATTGAGCATTTCATTGTCATAAGATAGTGTTTCAAGCATGGATGATAATTCAGCACATTTTAGACATGGAGATTCATTTGATATACTTTGGTCAATCTTTTCCTTTAACATTCTATTTTCAGACTTCAACTTTTTACATTTTTCATACAAAGCTTCATAAGCAATTTCCCATTGTTCACATGAGAGATCTTCAGTTTTAGAATGTACCTCATTGGAGTCTTCATCATTCACTATCATCCCCTTGTTTGCCATTTACTAGATCATACTCTTAGATCGTGAGATCAGTAAAAAATTAGAGACTGGGCTCTGATACCAATTGTTGTCCCCGGTAGATGGCAATCAAGAGGGTTGGGGTGAATTGATTGGCAATAAAAATTTTAACAATGAACTTTTTGAAAAGATTAAAAGGAAGGACCAAAATGAAGCACACTCTTCTCACCCGATGATGCTAACACACGAACAGCGGAAATATAGAGAAATCTGAACAGTTGAGATTTGAACAACACTCCACTCGACAAGAAGCCCACTCGTGAAAGAACGTAGAAGCAAACCACAATGAACAAGAGGATTTTAGGTGGTTCGGGTTCACAATAGTGTCCCCTACGTCCACCCCTCACAGAGTGAGGATTTCTTCCACTATAGAGTGAAAACCTACACACACACACGCTATGAAGCACACAACCACACACACACACACACACACACGTGCGCTGCGACCGGCAAACGCACACTCGCACACAGTATTTCGTTCAAGAAACATATTCAGATATACAATGATCCTTCAGAACTGAAATAGAATGAACAGAATATATGCAACAAAGATCTTGAGGTCGCTAGAAATCCCCCTTTCAAATGATGACCCAGCTGAGGTTCTTCATTTCTTGGTCGGTGATGCAGGATGTAGATAGATCTTCAAGAGGAAGCACGGATGATGATGTGCAGCTCGAGATCCATGTTGCCCAGCTTCATATAAGGAGGAAAAGCTTCAATCCTTGCTCAGGAAGCATCTAATTAGCAAGGGGATCGGCCTATTCTCGAAGTAGACTTCCTCTATTCGCACTTGGAAAGGCTCCCCACGAACTTTCTTCTCCTACAAGACAAAACAGGGATGAGATCAAATATTCCTTTTTCCTCTTTATATTTAGTCGCCCTAATCATTGGTTTTATGGTCCCAAAGAGGGGGGACACGTGTGACAAGATGGGAGCCTCGGATCTCCCAACATTAGGGTAAAACAGGATCAAAAACGGCGGTCGCGAATCGGATCTCGAACCGGACTGGCGGTCCAAAACTCCAGGGGTTGACCCATTGGGTCGACCCTCGAAGACACTACAACATGGGACAATGGTGCCCGAGAATGGAAATTTCCAGGGGTCGACCCATTGCGTACAACCGACAAAAACTGAGAAACCTGAGGGGCTCAGGTACCAAAAAGGGTCGACCCATGGGGTCGACCCACACATCGTATTGCAGAAAACTGAACACCTGAGGGCTCGGGAGCACCTAGGGGTCGACCCATGGGGTCGACCCATGAACTACTTCTCAACACAAAGAAAATAAAAAGCTGTCAGCCATCAAGGGGTCGACCCTTGGGGTCCACCCCATGAAATCAAACATGTTATTCAATTCTAAGTGCTGATTATAAACAAGGATCAACCCTTGGGGTCAACCCATGACAACAATAAAGGAAATCAACTTATCAAAGGGCAAGGTTTTGTTTGGATCTCACCAAGCATCCTTGAATGAGTTAGAAAGTGAGCTTCATTCCTAAGTACTGTAAAAACACAAAATTGGAGCTAGATTGAAACTTTGACAAACATAATTCAAAGCACTTACTCAAAGAGAGATGATCTTGATCCTGCAAAAATACCTCCTCCGACATCATTAGTAGATCATGATCTAAGAAGAAAAAGGTAATTACATAGTAAAGCAGTTCTGTCACGCCCCGAGCGCAGAAGATTACCCGGAGGCGTGACGCGTCTATATAGATCGTGTCAATCTTGTAAATATCAGAGTGCGCAAATAACTAAGATTTAACTCGAAGTTAATACAATTAGGATGAGCTGACAATTGATACAACTAACCCAATGACAATTACATACATATCCAAGTCCAACTACTAGGCTTCAAGCCCTTATTACAATTATTGGACTAACACAACTGACGTCTGACATAACTTGATATGACTGACATAAATGAAATTACAATAACACCATTTACACAAGTACAATTTACAAGATAACAAGATAACTCTATTTTTACACTCATCACTCCGACTCATTCCCTTCCGAGTTCTAGCTGATATCTGAATTTCCTTGAAAGGTTAGAAAACAACTAGATGAGCGAATCGCTCAGTAGGATTTACATCTCAAATTTTAACATGCTTTAAGTGAATTACACATTCATTTAATGTACGTAACCTATGCATGCAGACAGATAGATATCAAAGAATTGTAAAATCGACGGAAGTAGAAAGGGAGAGTATATAGATTTCACAATTTCAAGCAGCAGTGGCAAGTGATGGTAAATGATGTCAAGTCAGTGATAACTGAATAGTAACATGTTATTCAAGCTAGTAACTGAGTAGAAACATGTTATTCAAGCTAGCAATAGTAAGCAAAGTAGTTTCAAGTATGTATAATTGGAATTGGCTATTTATAATGCATTCAAGTAAGCACTTTTACCCTTTTGCGGGTCTCAAGTCAATCAATCAAGTAATATCATGAGAATGAGTGGAATGTCTAAAGTCTAGCAAGCAAGTACTTCGGTGCAATGCCAAACACCGTGGTCAATAAACTCCCATGGGCACAAGTACCTTCGGGTGCTCCCCCCAGGACCAGACCGGGCCCTATATGCACAGCATTCATCATGTATGTTGACATCCACTCTCATTTATAGCCAATATGGAATTTCAAGGTTTGACCAGTATGATATATAAGGTGAAATTATGGAATGGAATCCAAGGGCGCATTGATGTGTAGGGATGAACTAGGAGTGGAAACCAGTAACGTTTGATACACGGAAAAACTAGATAAGAGAGGTGCCTTATAGCCCACCTGACAATTTTGGAAATGACACCCTCACTGTGGGATGCCCTTCCTGGGAATTATACAGGGTTCAGAGGACCCTATCAGGAGTTAAAATCACCTCTCTGGCTGTCATCTGTCAGTGGAGATGGAAAAAGTGAAAGCCTAATGATCACGTTAACGTAATGAGCTAGCTGGGTCGACTCAATAGTCCATCGCGTCAACTCATTAGTTCATCGCGTCAACTCATTAGTTCATCGCGTCAACGCGATGAACTGGCAGGGCCGACTCATCAGTTCATCGCGTCAACGTGATGAACTGGCAGGGTCGACTCATCAGTTCATTTTCACAGGCAGGCTCGACTCATCAGTTCATCTCGTCAACGCGATGAACTGGCAGGGTCGACTCATCAGTTCATTTTCACAGGCAGGGTCGACTCATCAGTTCATCACGTCAACGCGATGAACTGGCAGGGTCGACTCATCAGTTTACCAGTTCACAGGGTCGACTCATCAGTTCATGTGAACAGTGCTACGTCAACCCATCAGTTCATGTGAACAGTGCTGCGTCAACCCATCAGTTCATGTGAACAGTACTGCGTCAACCCATCAGTTCACCGCGTCAACCCATCAGTTCACAGCATCAACCCATCAGTTCACACCGTCAACCCATCAGTTCACAGCGTCAACGCAGTGAATAGACAGGGTCGACCCTATCAACATGCAGGGTCGACTCTGCCATTCACTGCGTCGACGGAGTGGACAGGCAGCGTCGACCCTGTCAACAGGCAGGGTCACTGCGTCGACCCTGTCAACAGGCTGCGTCGACCCTATCAACAGGCAGGGTCGACTCATCAGTTCATCGTGTCAACGCGATGAACTGGCAGGGTCGATACTTTCTTTTGTTTCCCAGTTTTCATGCCCTTTCAATCCTCTTTTCACTCTGAGTTCTTCACAAAAGTTCTTCTTCTCTTATAGATGTAGATTTTATTCTTCTACCATGACCTCCAATTCTTCTTAATTTTTAAGTTATAATTAATTTTCTAAGGTTCTGTTTTTTTTACTCAGTAACTGTTCACATATGCCTATAGATATCGGTTTTTCACATTTTTCACCTTCTTCCTCTCATTTTCTCTCTCTGCACTCTTCATAAAACTTCTTTCTAACCTTCCAATCTATGATTTTCTCTTCTATCATGTACTCTCATTCTCTCTAGATTCTTCGTTATTCTCTTTCTTAGAACCCCCCCTTATTTTCAATATAATTTCTTGGTCTTTTTCAACTTGGTCTCTTTTCAACTTGGCCTCTTTCAACTTGGTCTCTTTTCCACATTTTTCATTCTCTTGACTACAATTTCTTCTTTCACTATTTTAGGTTTTTTTGTTTCACAGAAATTGACATAATGACAGGCCCTTTACTAAAGCATGAACTATATCAAATATAGATACTAGCTACTACATGCTAATCATCTCAGATTTAAGCCAACATATGTTAATCATTCTAGATATGATACTAATACTTGCTAATACTTGCTAATTCTTCTGGGTATAAAGTTAATACATGCTAATTATCTTAGGTATGAAGTTAATATATGCTAATCATCCTAGATTTAAGCCAATACATGTTAATCATTCTAGATATGAGACTAATGCTTGCTAATACTTGCTAATTATTTTCGGTATAAGGCTAATACATGCTAATCATTTCAGATTTAAGCCAACACATGTTAATCATTCTAGATATGACACTAATACTTGCTAATACTTGCTAATTATTCTTAGTATAAAGTTAATACATGCTAATTATCTTAGGTATGAAGTTAATATATGCTAATCATCCTAGATTTAAGCCAACACATGTTAATCATTCTAGATATGAGACTAATACTTGCTAATACTTGCTAATTATTCTGGGTATAAAGTTAATACATGCTAATTATCTTAGGTGTGAAGCTATGGCATACTAATCATCCTAGACTTAAGTCAACACATGCTTTATAAACACTAAAATCGGATGGAAATGAGCCTAATACTAAAGGCCTAGACTAATCATCCTAGATTAGCTATTAATTTAGTTAAAAGTTGAGAACACCTACCTCTGTGAAGTTCGTAGCAGCAGACCCCTTCTAGCAGAGCTTTGCCCCAACCTTTAGCTAAGCTAGAATGGGAATGGGGTAGCAAAAGGGGATGTTATAGGGTCTAGTATGAACGGATAGGGGACAAGATCTGAAATAATGAGTCTTTACAGCTTGCACAGGCTGGAGAGATAAGATATAGGCTAGAGAGATAAGAGACAATTGTTTGGATATATAACCCATGGCCCAATTCGTAAGTGCAAGATTAGCTTATAACATATAATTATTTGGCAAAAAGGGTAGATACATGGTGGACGCTAGGATTTGAACCCTGGTCATTGGGTTGGAAGGCAAGTCACTTAACCAACTACACTAGGAAGCCACTTGTTAAGTGAATAACCTTTACATAACATAACAGGGTCGACTCATCAGTTCATGTGAACAGTACTGCGTCAACCCTTCCAACAGACAGGGTCGACTCATCAGTTCATGTGAACAGTACTGCGTCAACCCTTCCAACAGGCAGGGTCGACTCATCAGTTCATGTGAACAGTACTGCGTCAACCCTTCCAACTGGCAAGGTCGACTCATCAGTTTATGTGAACAGTACTGCGTCAACCCTTCCAACAGGCAGGGTTGACTCATCAGTTCATGTGAACAGTACTGCGTCAACGCGATGAACTGGCAGGGTCGACTCATCAGTTCATTTCCAGTTCACAGGGTTGACTCATCAGTTCATCGCGTCAACGCGATGAGCAGTACTGCGTCAACGCGGTGAACTGGCAGGGTCGACTCTGCAGTTCAAATCTGCTCAAAATGGTTTAAGGTATTAATCTTTACATATGATAACTTCGTTTCCACTTCTTACATAAACTTCCTAAAGAGTTTATTTAATTTTTTTTTTGTGGCAAATATTAATAATAATAATTTTTTTTTTCATTTTTTTTAAAGGGTGCTACACCCTCCCCTACTTAAAAGAATTTGATCCCCAAATTCAATGGTATAAGGGTAAATTCAACTACATAAGGATACTGTAGAAAGTATAAGATACTTGCCGACTAAAATAGTTCTGGATATCTTCTCTTCATAGATTCCTCGGTCTCCCAAGTTGCTTCTTGCTCCGAGCATCGATTCCATTGAATTTTTACCATAGGGATCGTCTTGCTCCTTAGAACTCGAACTTCGTGGTCGAGGATCTGCATTGGCCTTTGCTCATAAGTAAGATCCCTTTGAATCACCAATTCAGCATGATTGATGATGTGAGAAGGATCATGCACATATTTCTTCAGCATAGATATATGAAATACATTGTGCACTTCCGAGAGTTGAGGAGGTAAGGCAATGCGGTAAGCCACCTCGCCTACTCTTTCCAATACTTCAAATGGACCGATAAACCTTGGTGTAAGCTTGCCCTTAACACCGAATCTTCTAATACCTCGGCCGGGAGATACCTTGAGAAATACATGGTCACCCACTTGAAATTCCAAATCTCTCCTTCTATTATCAGCATAAGATTTTTGCCTGCACTGAGCTACCTTGAGTCTCTCTCTGATAAGGTGTATCTTCTCAGTTGAATCTCTAACCATATCCGGGCCTAGAATTTGTCTTTCACCGACTTCTTCCCAGCATATTGGAGAACGACAACTCCTGCCATAAAGCGTCTCGAAAGGAGCCATTTGAATACTACCTTGATAGCTGTTATTATATGCAAATTCGGCTAGTGGTAAGTGGTCATGCCAGCTTCCGCCGAAATCTATAATACATGCCCTTAACATATCTTCAACAACTTGATTTGTCCTTTCAGTCTGACCATCTGTCTGGGGATGGAAAGCAGTGCTGAAATTAAGTTTCATCCCCAGAGAGTGTTGTAGACCCTTCCAAAAATGAGAGGTGAAGCATGGGTCTCGGTCAGATACGATCGAGACGGGAACTCCATGCAATCTAACCATCTCCTTAATATACAGGGCAGCAAGTACGTCGACTGACCATCGACTTTTGATGGGTAAGAAATGGGCCGATTTAGTTAATCGGTCGATAATTACCCAAATTCCATCATATCCACCCCTAGTCTTGGGCAAACCTATGATAAAGTCCATGCCAATATCCTCCCACTTCCACTTGGGAATATCCAGCGAATGTAGCTTTCCGGCGGGTTTTTGATGTTCCGCCTTCACTTGTTGGCATGTGAGGCAACGAGACACAAAGTCTGCTACCTCCCTTTTCATGTTAGGCCACTAGAAAGTTCTTTTCAAGTCTTGGTACATCTTAGTTGCTCCAGGGTGGATTGTGTACCTCGATCTATGAGCTTCTTCAAGAATCTTCTTCTTCAATTCGGGACAGACGGGCACACATGTCCGTTCATGAAATAGTAATCTACCATCAGGTGCCAGCTTGAAATCTAGTCTCTCATCTAGCTTGCTCTTTATCTCCACTAGCGAGGGATCCTCTTCTTGTAACTTCTTGATTTCAGGTAGCAAATCTGGATGTATGCTCATATGAGATAGAGTAATACACATGTTCTTCTCATCTGTGCTGATATCAAGCTCAGAGAATTTCTCCAGCAGTTTCCATTCTTGTATCATGCAGTTGGCCAATATTGTTCTCGGCTTTCGACTAAGGGCATCAGCTACGGAATTACCCTTACCAGGATGGTACTGTATAGTAAAGTCGAAATCCTTGAGATACTCGAGCCAACGCCTTTGCCGCATGTTCAGCTCCTTTTGGGAGAATAAGTACTTGAGGCTTTTATGATCAGAGTACACGGTGAATTGTTCTCCGTAGAGATAGTGCTTCTAGATCTTTAAAGCGAATACTACTGCGGCCAGTTCTAAGTCATGAACTGGGTAGTTCTCTTCATGTTTCTTCAATTGTCGGGAAGAATATGCAATGACCCTTCCATTCTGCAGCAATACACATCCGAAGCCAATACCCGAAGCATCGGTATATACTTCATATTTTTCTCCTTCAATAGGTAATGATAAGACTGGAGCAGTGGTCAAGAGATCCTTCAAAGTTTGGAAACTCTTTTCACAGTCTTCCTTCCACTCATAAAGCACTTCCTTGCGGGTTAACCTTGTCAGGGGAACAACAATTTTGGAGAAGTCCTTGATAAAACGCCGGTAGTAACCAGCTAGACCCAAGAAGCTCTGAATCTCAGTTGCATTTGTGGGTCGTCCCCAGTTCTTCACAGCTTCGACCTTTGATGGGTCAACAGCAATTCCATTCTTTGAAATGATATGGCCTAAGAAGGATACTTCCTCGAGCCAGAACTCGCATTTGCTGAATTTGGCATATAGCTTGTTTTCTCTTAATATCTGTAATGCCTTCTTGAGGTGTTCTTCATGATCCTCTTCGGTCTTTGAATAGATCAGAATATCATCAATAAAGATCACAATAAATTGGTCTAAATAGGGCCTAAATATGCTGTTCATTAACTACATAAAAGCTGCGGGGGCATTTGTTAGTCCGAAAGGCATAACAGTAAATTCGTAATGCCCATACCTGCTTCGGAATGCAGTTTTATGAATGTCTTCTTCTTTGATCTTCAATTGGTGGTAACCAGAACGAAGATCAATCTTGGAGAAATATAAAGCTCCAGATAGTTGATCAAACAGCTCATCAATCCTTGGTAGTGGATACTTGTTCTTGATTATAAGGTGATTTAGCTGCCGATAATCTATGCATAATCTCATCGATCCGTCCTTCTTTTTGACGAATAGCACGGGTGCTCCCCATGGGGAAGTACTCGGCCTGATGAAACCCTTTTTCAATAATTCCATTAACTGCTCTTTTAGTTCCTTCAGCTCAGTAGGGGACATTCTGTATGGTGCCCTGGAAATAGGACCAGCACTAGGGATAAGGTCGATGGTGAATGACACTTCCCTCTCCGGGGGTAAGCCAGTTAAATCTTCTGGAAAAACATCGGGAAAATCCCGAATTACACGGATGTCTTCAAGTTTAACCTTCTCGACTTCCGTGGCAGTCACGAATGCTATGAAAGCCATGCATCCCTTATTCATAAGTTTACTAGCTCGGAGTGCTGATATAAGAAGTGATTTACTCTGAGGGCTATTGTAAACTAGCTCTGGGAAATCTACGAAAGTTACCTTGCCATGCCGGCAATCTACAGTTGCTTGGTATGTGGATAGCCAGTCGGCACCTAGTATGACATCATAACCCTTCATATCTAGGCATATCAGGTCAGCAGGTAAATTGCTTCCCTTAATTATCACTTCACAATTTGGATAGTGGTAAGTGATATCAGACTCATTCCCAAGGGGTGTAGATATGACCAAATCTAATAGTTCATGCTTCTTAGAAAATGAAGCAGCAAAGTTCTTGGAAACGAATGAATGAGTTGCTCCGGTATCGAATAAAACTTGAGTAGTTTTTGAACAAATAGTGAGAGTACCTTCCACAATTCTGCCTTCAGTGGGTTCCGTCTCTCGGAGAGCTTGTAGACGGCCTTGTTTCTTTATCGGACGCTTCTCGTCTTTGATGTCCTGCTCCTTCATCAGTGGGCAGTTTGGGATTCGATGCTCTCGGCTCCCACATCGAAGACAAGCTCCTAACTTTCTCCAGCATTCCTCGGTCTTATGACCAGCTTTATCACAATACTTGCAAATCTCCTTTGATGGTGTGGTGGAGGAGAATGGCCTGTCATTCTTCTGAAATTTCTTTATCTTGGAGGACTCCCCTCCCGTGAAGAACCGCTTCTTGTTGAAGGATTGTTTGAATTTTCCCGGGCCAGTGACGGGTTCCTTCTTGTCTCTTCCTCGAATCCTCTCGGATAACTCGGTCGCGTCTTCTAGCAGTTGAGCACGCCGAACCATCTCCGAATAGACTTGGATGTCCATCGGGGCAAGTTGTGTGATATAATGGGGCCGAAGCCCGTTGAGGAATCTTCTCGCCTTCATCTTTTCCGTACACACCAAATGGGGTGCATACCTTGATAATCTGGAGAACTGGGCCTCATACTCGGCCACTTTCAAGCCTCTTTGTTTTAGAACGGCGAATTCCGCAGCCTTCTTTTCCTGGATATGGTCAGAAAAGTACTTGTTGTTGAAATGCTCCATGAATTCATCCCATGTGACATGGTATCCTGGCAGTGTTGCTTCTATAGATTCCCACCAGCATCAAGAGTCCCGCTCTAGTTGGAAAACGGCCAGTAAAACCTTCTCTTCATCCGAGCATTGCATCACACGAAAGATCCGTTCTATCTCCTTCAGCCAATTCTTGGCATCCTCGGGGTCAGATGAACCCGTGAACCTTGGTGGGTTCATGTTACGGAAACTCCGGTGGAGATCTCCCGCTCCACAGTTTGCTCCGCCTTGGGCCACTTGTTGTAGTGCCTCGGTGAGGTTTTGCACGGTGCGCTGCATCTCACGCCATTGTGCTCTTTCCGCAGCCATGATCCTACAAAAGAGTTAAGTATGATAAAGATCAGATTTACTGGTAAGGTCGAAAGTCATTGTAGAACTTAACCCATGGCTCTATCCATCTCACCGGGTAAGGTATATCTATCCTTGAACTCAAGTTTTTTTTTACTTAGATTTTAATTTCTAACAGTTTATTTATTAATTTTTTTCTAGTTCCCTAGGTTAGAAAACCTAGGCTCTGATACCACGAAGACTGTCACGCCCCGAGCGCGGAAGATTTCCCGGAGGCGTGACGTGTCTATATAGATCGTGTCAATCTTGTAAATATCAGAGTGCGCAAATAACTAAGATTTAACTCGAAGTTAATACAATTAGGATGAGCTCACAATTGATACAACTAACCCAATGACAATTACATACATATCCAAGTCCAACTACTAGGCTTCAAGCCCTTATTATAATTATTGGACTAACACAGCTGACATCTGACATAACTTGATATGACTGACATAAATGAAATTACAATAACACCATTTACACAAGTACAATTTACAAGATAACAAGATAACTCTATTTTTACACTCATCACTTCGACTCATTCCCTTCCGAGTTCTGGCTGATATCTGAATTTCCTGGAAAGGTTAGAAAACAACTAGATGAGCGAATCGCTCAGTAGGATTTACATCTCAAATTTTAACATGCTTTAAGTGAATTACACATTCATTTAATGTACGTAACCTATGCATGCAGACAGATAGATATCAAAGAATTGTAAAATCGACGGAAGTAGAAAGGGAGAGTATATAGATTTCACAATTTCAAGCAGCAGTGGCAAGTGATGGTAAATGATGTCAAGTCAGTGATAACTGAATAGCAACATGTTATTCAAGCTAGTAACTGAGTAGAAACATGTTATTCAAGCTAGCAATAGTAAGCAAAGTAGTTTCAAGTATGTATAACTGGAATTGGCTATTTATAATGCATTCAAGTAAGCACTTTTACCATTTTGCGGGTCTCAAGTCAATCAATCAAGTAATATCATGAGAATGAGTGGAATGTCTAAAGTCTAGCAAGCAAGTACTTCGGTGTAATGCCAAACACCATGGTCAATAAACTCCCATGAGCACAAGTACTTTCGGGTGCTCCCCCCAGGACCAGACCGGGCCCTATATGCACAGCATTCATCATGTATGTTGACATCCACTCTCATTTATAGTCAATATGGAATTTCAAGATTTGACCAGTATGATATATAAGGTGGAATTATGGAATGGAATCCAAGGGCGCATTGATGTGTAGGGATGAACTAGGAGTGGAAACCAGTAACGTTTGATACACGGAAAAACTAGATAAGAGAGGTGCCTTATAGGCCGCCTGACAATTTTGGAAATGACACCCTCACTGTGGGATGCCCTTCCTGGGAATTATACAGGGTTCAGAGGACCCTATCAGGAGTTAAAATCACCTCTCCGGCTGCCATCTGTCAGTGGAGATGGAAAAGGTGAAAGCCTAATGATCACGTTAACGTAATGAGCTAGCTGGGTCGACTCAATAGTCCATCGCGTCAACTCATTAGTTCATCGCGTCAACTCATCAGTTCATCGCGTCAACGTGATGAACTGGCAGGGTCGACTCATCAGTTCATCGCGTCAACGCGATGAACTCGGAGGGTCGACTCATCAGTTCATTTTCACAGGCAAGGTCGACTCATCAGTTCATCGCGTCAACGCGATGAACTGGCAGGGTCGACTCATCAGTTTACCAGTTCACAGGGTCGACTCATCAGTTCATGTGAACAGTGCTGCGTCAACCCATCAGTTCATGTGAACAGTGCTACGTCAACCCATCAGTTCACAGCGTCAACCCATCAGTTCACAGCGTCAACCCATCAGTTCACAGCGTCAACGCATTGAACAGACAGGGTCGACCCTATCAACATGTAGGGTCGACTCTGCCATTCACTGCGTCGACGCAGTGGACAGGTAGCGTCGACCCTGTCAACAGGCAGGGTCACTGCGTCGACCCTGTCAACAGGCAGGGTCGACTCATCAGTTCATCGCGTCAACGCGATGAACTGGCAGGGTCGATACTTTCTTTTGTTTCCCAGTTTTCATGCCCTTTCAATCCTCTTTTCACTCTGAGTTCTTCACAAAAGTTCTTCTTCTCTTATAGATGTAGATTTTATTCTTCTACCATGACCTCCAATTCTTCTTAATTTTTAAGTTATAATTAATTTTCTAAGGTTCTGTTTTTTTTACTCAGTAACTGTTCACATATGCCTATAGATCTCGGTTTTTCACATTTTTCACCTTCTTCCTCTCATTTTCTCTCTCTGCACTCTTCATAAAACTTCTTTCTAACCTTCCAATCTACGATTTTCTCTTCTATCATGTACTCTCATTCTCTCTGGATTCTTCGTTATTCTCCTTCTTAGAACCCCCCCTTATTTTCAATATAATTTCTTGGTCTCTTTCAACTTGGTCTCTTTTCAACTTGGCCTCTTTCAACTTGGTCTCTTTTCCGCATTTTTCATCCTCTTGACTACAATTTCTTCTTTCACTATTTTAGATTTTTTTGTTTCACAGAAATTGACATAATGACAGGCCCTTTACTAAAGTATGAACTATATCAAATATAGATACTAGCTACTACATGCTAATCATCTCAGATTTAAGCCAACATATGTTAATCATTCTAGATATGATACTAATACTTGCTAATACTTGCTAATTCTTATGTGTATAAAGTTAATACATGCTAATTATCTTAGGTATGAAGTTAATATATGCTAATCATCCTAGATTTAAGCCAATACATGTTAATCATTCTAGATATGAGACTAATGCTTGCTAATACTTGCTAATTATTTTCGGTATAAGGCTAATACATGCTAATCATTTCAGATTTAAGCCAACACATGTTAATCATTCTAGATATGACACTAATACTTGCTAATACTTGCTAAATATTCTGAGTATAAAGTTAATACATGCTAATTATCTTAGGTTTGAAGTTAATATATGCTAATCATCCTAGATTTAAGCCAACACATGTTAATCATTCTAGATATGAGACTAATACTTGCTAATACTTGCTAATTATTCTGGGTATAAAGTTAATACGTGCTAATTATCTTAGGTGTGAAGCTAAGGCATACTAATCATCCTAGACTTAAGTCAACACATGCTTTATAAACACTAAAATCGCATGAAAATGAGCCTAATACTAAAGGCCTAGACTAATCATCCTAGATTAGCTATTAATTTAGTTAAAAGTTGAGAACACCTACCTCTGTGAAGTTCGTAACAGCAGACCCCTTCTAGCAGAGCTTTGCCCCAACCTTTAGCTAAGCTAGAATGGGAATGGGGTAGCAAAAGGGGATGTTATAGGGTCTAGTATGAACGGATAGGGGACAAGATCTGAAATAATGAGTCTTTACAACTTGCACAGGCTGGAGAGATAAGAGATAGGCTGGAGAGATAAGAGACAATTGTTTGGACATATAACCCATGACCCAATTCGTAAGTGCAAGATTAACTTATAACATATAATTATTTGGCAAAAAGGGTAGATACATGGTGGATGCTAGGATTTGAACCTTGGTCATTGGGTTGGAAGGCAAGTCACTTAACCAACTACACTAGGAAGCCACTTGTTAAGTGAATAACCTTTACATAACATAACAGGGTCGACTCATCAGTTCATGTGAACAGTACTGCGTCAACCCTTCCAACAGACAGGGTCGACTCATCAGTTCATGTGAACAGTACTGCGTCAACCCTTCCAACAGGCAGGGTCGACTCATCAGTTCATGTGAACAGTACTGCGTCAACCCTTCCAACTGGCAGGGTCGACTCATCAGTTTATGTGAACAGTATTGCGTCAACCCTTCCAACAGGCAGGGTCGACTCATCAGTTCATGTGAACAGTACTGCGTCAACGCGATGAACAGTACTGCGTCAACGGGGTGAACTGGCAGGGTCGACTCATCAGTTCATTTCCAGTTCACAGGGTTGACTCATCAGTTCATCGCGTCAACGCGATGAACAGTACTGCGTCAACGCGGTGAACTGGCAGGGTCGACTCTGCAGTTCAAATCTGCTCAAAATGGTTTAAGGTATTAATCTTTACATATGATAACTTCATTTCCACTTCTTACATAAACTTCCTAAAGAGTTTATTTAATTTTTTTTGTGGCAAATATTAATAATAATAATATTTTTTTTCATTTTTTAAAGGGTGCTACAAGTTCAAAATGAGTTTGATTAAATTTATTCATCCAACAATAGTTCTAGTCTAATATAGTGTTTGGTCATCATCAAAATCCAACAAATAGAACATTCACGCAGGGGGTTCAACAGATGAGTTTAAGGTAAAACTTCAGGAAATCCAGAAAGAAAATGCACTTGTTTCTGAGAAATATGAAGCTATAAAAATTGCCAACTCTGAGATACGTAAACATAGTGAAAAACTTCATAAAGACATTGAAGATAAATAAAACACATTGGAAAATTTTGTGCAAGGCAAATCCAACCCAGATATCATTCTAGGTATGAAGGTGAACTTCAACAGAGAAGGATTGGGATATGATCCCACCAATAAAAGGCCCTTTGGATTTAAGACAGTAACCTTCTGCTCAGAGAAGGGAAAGGAGAAGCTGGACACCCCATCCAGCTCAGACAGTAAATTCCAACAGTCTGTAAAAACAAACTCCATTCCATCAAAAAACATCAATAAAAAATTTCATGCTAAGCCCACAATGCATGAACATAGCAAGACTACGGCTTCAAGGAATTCAGGTGTCTACAGAGCTAATACAACTCACTTCAATGGGATGCATCGAAGTAACTATTTTAAAAATTCAAAGCAGTTGAATCAACACAATTGGCCCAATCAAAACATAAACTGGAATCATTATAAATCAAATTGGGCACAGTCTAATGGTTCATAGTGGCAATTTAATCAACATAGAGTCTGGAAAAATTCCCAAGGAAATGCCTACAATTGGAACAACACATTCCATAATAAGAACAAACCTCATCAAAATCCAACAACTAGAGCCAATAAAACCTTTGATGCTGAAAACAAAAACTTAGTTCACAGGAAGGGAACCAGACAGATCTGGATTCCTAAGACTATTTTGGAAGGAATAGGTAACTTATTTGGACCCAATCTTTCTTGGGTTCCAAATTTTCTTTGTCTGAATTGAATACAAGTGAGCCTGGCAGCCGAGCATAACAGATGATACCTGGATAGCGGCTGCTCTAGGCACGTGACAGGTGACAAGTCCAAATTCAGTAAATTGGAAATGAAGGTAGGAGGTTTGGTCAAATTTGGAGGGAAGAATAAAGGTAAGATCATCGGTGCAGGTACAGTTGGTAAGTTCCCTTCAAGCATAATTGAAAGAGTTTTGCTTGTAGGAGGTCTTCACCATAACCTGCTTAGCATCAGTTAGCTATGTCACAAGGGTCACAAAGTAGTTTTTGACAATAATGCATGCAAAATCTTTGAAATAAATTCTGACAAAATCATGTTCATAGGGCATAGAGTGAATAATGTCTACATTGTAGACCTTAATGAAAATTCTGAATCAAACCCTTTTATATCTGCTAATTTAGATAATAATGCTTATAATTGGCATAGACGGTTAGGCCATGCTAGCTACAACACCTTAAATAAATTGGTGAAACATGATTTGGTTAGAGGGTTACCTAAAATAAATTTCAATGTAAATTCAAAAATCTGTGATGCTTGTTCTCTGGGTAAATAGACCCGGAAGTCATTTAAACTTAGATCTGAACCATTGTCCTTAAGGCCAATGAAGCTTTGGCACATGGACCTATTCAGTCCAACTAGAACTCAGAGTCTGAATGGTAAAAGATTCGGGTTTGTGATTGTAGATGATCATACTAGATTTTCTTGGATCTTTTTCTTAGCAAATAAAAGTGATGCATTTCATTTGTTTAAATAGATTTTCAATAAAGTCAAACAAGAAGGAAAACACAGAATTTGCACAATTCAATCTGACCATGGAGGAGAGTTTGAAAACTTCATGTTTTCTGAATTCTGTGACTGTGAAGGACTAACCCATAGATTTTCTTCCCCCAGGATACCTGAGCAGAATGGAATTATGGAGAGAAGAAACCGAACTATTATAGAGATGGCCCGAACTATGCTGATTGAGAGTCAACTTCCAAGGAAATTCTAGGCAGAGGCAGCCAACACAGCCTGTTATACAATCAACATGGCCATGGTAAGACTAGTGCATAAGAAATCCTCTTATGAGCTTCTGAAAGGTGAGAAACCTAACCTAGCACACTTCAGAATTTTTAGCTCAAAGTGCTTCATACACAATAATGACAAAATGGATTTAGATAAGTTTGAAGCCAAAAGTAGCCCTGGAATATTCTTAGGTTGCTCTAAAGTATCTAGAGCATATAGGGTTTTCAACATTACTGATCAAACCGTAGAAGAATCTCCACATGTTGTTTTTGATGAAACCAACAATGGCACTAACTTGAATGATGAAGATAGGAGCACAAAGCATGATGGAAAATTCTTAGAGGATGAACAAGAAGAGGAGACTCGGCCAACTGTAGCACCAAATGCTCCAAATCAAGTGATTTCAACCGAGCCAGGTGAGTACTCAACCAACTTGAGATTCTTAAAAGATCATCCTGTATAGAACATCATAGGAAATTTGAGTGATCCCCCTAGGACAAGGTCCTATCTAAGAGATGTAAATAATCAAGACCTAGTTGCCCTATTGTCTGATGTGACACGACCTAGGGGAAATGATAGTCACTAGACCGATGCCCTTGGACCTACAATCGCAAGCAAGCAACTTGAGCAGCGGACTCACTCTAGCGAACTCACTCGCGTGGCGCACACAAGTGCCCGTAGGTAATCCGGCAATGATGGGAAGGGTCCGAGGTGGGACCTCGCTATTCCGGGGGTTTGGCTAGCTTAGGATGGACCCCAAAGGGCCTAGGATGCCTACTTCAACGGGCGGCCAGCATGCTGAGGGTGTGGGATGTAATGTCTCTCTCATAACTCACCACGCGGTGGCACTCAATTTGATGAGGATTCGGGACTGGGCACTCGCATCACCGCTGACGGGCAACTTAGAAACAATACTAAGCTAAGCAAAGTTAAACCAGCCAGGAGAGGGGGCCAGAAGCTCACCTGATCGGCGTGAGGACGCCGATCCCGGCCGGAGATGAGGCGAGCGGGGAAGCGTGGGTACGCCACCTGCAAGCTGCGCGACGAAGCTTCAATCTGTACCAATCAATTACATACACTACACCTCACACATGAGGTTGAACTAGGGGTGGGGAATGAGAAGTACATGCAAACACTACCTCCCACAGGGAGGGGCTGTAAGCCAGCTAGGCGGGGGTGGGGGAGCTAAGCTAAACCCAATTCGCCGAACCGAGCCGGATCTGTCCGCTAAGGAACAACAGGACAGGGGGTCGATGATGACGCCGCCATGAACTCCACCGATTTCAGAAGAAGATGGGACCAACGCGAAAATTCCCTGGGTTGTCCCAGAAAAATGCCTAAATTATAGGGGAATTTCCTGACGTTGACGATGGCCGGGGCAGGGTTGGGACCAGGACCGACCTGTTGTGGTTCTGACTGCCCAGAACTGTTGCTGCTAGAAGACGTGGCCGCCACGAACGCTTCCGAGGTCCGGTGAGGGCGGGACCAGAATCGTTATGACCGTGGACAGATCCTCTTCGATCGGGGACCAACGGGTCATCGGCGGAGGTTGGAGTAGAACTCGAGACCTAGAAAGGTAAGGAGGGGTCGGATCTGACTCTGGGGAGACTGACCTGCGCGCCTCGGGGAGAAAAATTGGAACTCTATGGTCCGGACTTGAAATGGCTCCCTTCTTGTTCATGCTGACATGGGGCTTAAAGGAGAAGACCTCAGCCAAGAAATCACATCCAAATTCATCTTGGAGCAGCCGTGGTCACTTCTTTCCTTGGCTTCTGGTTCCCTGTCAGAGCAGTTTTGCGTAGTCGTGGGAGAATGGCTCTCCCGGGCAGCTCGGAGCTCGGACGGATGCGATACCACCTCGCCTGCGACGCAGACTTGACGAGCTTTCCAGAAATATAGGGCTTGCCACCATGAACATTGAGTTGCTATCGTGGTTGAACCTGAAACTTGTGGCTCTGCTGCTGCTTGCGAATTGGACAGTGCAGGGGGGTGATAAATGAAGATAGGGGTGGGAAGGGGTGAAGAGACAGCACGGGGAAAGGGTCTGATGGCTGTGGATGGTGGTAAGGGGTTGTTGGGAGGTTGATGGAGGTGGCTGGGAGGTGGGGAGGGCAGAGCTAGGGGTGCTGGAGCAGGTGGAATTTGGGTTGGGGTTGGCAGGGTGCGCAGCCAAGATGGAGGATGAGGGATAGGGGAGTTCAACCAAGCAAAGGGGAGGGGAAGGGTGGAGTGTGACCCAATGGGATGGGGAGGGAGAGAGCGAGTGGGAAACTTCAAATTTGGCTTGGGAAGAGGTGAAGGGGTGCTTGGGAATGGGAAAGGTTGCTTGGGGAAGAGGAGGGGTTGCTTGGGAGAATGAAGAGGTGCCTAGAAGGTGGAGATTCTACCTTGGGGTTGGAGGGGAATTGAATGGATGTATGGGGAAGGGGGAGGGGTCTTACTGAGAAGTGAATGGGGGGAAAAGAGAGAGGAATTTTGAATTTGGGGGGAGGAGACAGAACGGGTCGCCCCTTAGAGAGAGAGAGAGGATGGGTTTCTCACCCTAGGAAATAACCAAAGGGAATTCAAATTTTCTCTCAATATCTCATTGTTCTCCCATTCTTTCCTAGCTTGGCGCCAAAGCAAACTCTTGGCATAGTTGACTTGCATCGGCCCTGACAGAGTGAACCTCGCAAAATGTCGATCTATGGAGCTCTCCAATTCTAGATATATACTGGGGTGGGATCCATCAAACACAAAAGCCGCTAATGGGTCTAAGGATGGTGAATAGGCTAAGTAGGAAGTGGTCATGATGAACGGGTGATGAATGCAATGGCCCTAGGATAAGACTTAGTAGAGACAAGTCTAGAACTTGCTCTGCTACCAATTTGATGTGACACAACCCCTTGGACCTAAATTAGCAAGCAAGAACGACCCGGTGATTTCACTCAAGAGGACTCACCCGCGTAGCGCACACCCGGGTCCGTAGGTGGACCGGCGATGGGAATGAGGGTCCGGGGTTGGACCTTGGGGTTCCAGTGGTATGGCTAGCTAGGGGAGGACCCCAATGGGCCAGGGATGCCCAATTCACGGATGCCGAAAGGGGAAGCACCCATCGAGTCTTGGGTTGAAATGAGGGCCAACATTAGAAAGATCTATGCACCCCAATCCAAACCTTTTCAACCAACCCAGCTTCCACCCCCAACCCCAACTACAATCCAAGGACTTCCCCTACGAACCCCAACACAAGTCCATCCTTGTTCACCACCCCGGGAGTACCATGCGCCGACCATTACCACCCCACCCACCATAGACCTTCCTACCCTATTGTCCTTGGAAGTTATGGCCCACACACACACCCAAGTGGAGATGGATGCCAATCCGGATCCACCTCCTAACATAAAGGACATCCTGGACCCCCCACTTCCACCCACCTCTCCTAGTCCCGGTCCTCATGAGCCGCGCACCCTCACCATGAAAGAGTCCATACTCCAATGGCTCAAGCGAGGCCCCACCATTCCTAGCTTACCACCCTACCTCTCACCCTTGGGGTATCAAGCCCAAATTGTTCCCACATGATCTTGCCATGACACACTTCAAACCTCTTACCTTGTGGGAGGCTTAGGGGACCTAATGGATTGCTTACAATGGCAATTCCACCTGACCGAAATGCTAGCCATAGGACCATCAGAGTCGAGCACCATCTTCCTAGCATACCCCACCACCGGTTCCATCACCTCCATCTACACTAGTGGCCATTATACGAGTGATATTCTCCTCTTTCTCCCCAAGGATGAGAAACCCATCTTGGCCCACTCCCCACCCATTGAGGTTCCAATTGATTTGATTGGCCAACCCACTAGAGACCTTGGCCCAATTACCTTGGAGGAGGATGACTCACCATTTGGGAACCTTGAAGACATAGAGTGCCTCCCTCTAGGAAGACCTTTCCATGACCCCTTTGATCCCTTTCTATGGGAGTCTAGACCCACCTTACTCACCACCGACCTTACCCTACCCCCACACACCATGTTGGGCCAAACCCCTCCCTTCCGAGAATCGGGTTACACCATGGGAGCATTGACCTTAAGCAACATACAACTAGGGATTGAGGAATTGCCCTACTCCATGATGACCCCCTTCTTAGATCCCTTTGATCCATACAAATGGAAGCTCAAGGGCCACTCCACACCCACGTGCATGGAAGTCATCTCTGGGATAGGAATGCATGTGCCTAGGCGTACCACACCACTTGGCATGATTAGTATGTTGGGTCCATTCATTCATATCACCCACATGTCAAGTAGGAAGCATGAGTGGTCCATATTCAGGTATAAAGGTCCTCCCACGTTCATCATTGGTCATATGCATGTTAGGGGAGTTCACGGATGTCCAGGACCTCCGACATTGGCTACGTCCATGCGCACTAGGCTTACCTACGGATGCCCCAGCCCTCCCAATTCCATCAAAGTCTTCATGCCATCAAAGCATGATTGGTCTACATATGGTTCTCCTGGTCCACCCTTGCATACCATACATTTCACCCCCACACTGCATCGTAATGCATGGCATGAGTGTCTAAGCAAGCACCAAGCAACGAGCGGTGAGGTTCATGAAAGGCGGGCAAAAACTTGTGAGCGCCACTTGGATTTCCTAGTAGGCAGTCTAGTGATGATGATATTGGAGTGGCTCTACCTTTGGGTCACATCCAAAGCGAGGGCACAAGGACTTGGACCATGCCAAGTTCTAAGTGGTTTTGGCAACCCGGCTTACGGGTTAGACTTACTAATGGGTTTGGGGATTCACCCCATTTCTCACGTGGCAGATCCAGCACCCTATATGGGCACCGCGGTGGATCCTAGTGATTGCCTTGAGCCTATACCTTCCTTTGAGAGGGACACCACAGGAGAGCCACCACAAATCAGCTTGAGAGCCCGACGTGAGCATACGGAGGCAATACTGGGCAAGCAAGGTATCATCGTCAGCAAGAGGGTGTGTCCGAGCCACCTTGAGAAGCTAAGGCATCGTCCCCCAGCTAGGACGAGGGGTTGAGTCAGGAGATCGTCGTTCGCTTAGAGCTACTTGGGCGTACCACTTCCCCGGTGGACCCATACTCGACGGAGTCGAGTTCTCCACACCCCGGGGGTATGATGGGGACACATCTCCGACCACTCCACATTTTTTTGACATTCCTGGTGATCACCAGCAGTGCTACATCTTGTTCGCCACTTTATTTCGAGTCATATGATGTATTTTTCATTTTCTTATCATGTAATTTTCCTTTTATTTGAGTCCAGTACCTAGGTATAAGGATCATTTACCTAAGTCTTGAGTCATAGGGTCAATTAAGTAGGCTAATGGGCCCAATTCAATGGGCTAGGCCCATGGGCGCCCCCCCTTCCCTTAGTTTCTTGTTATTAGTCCAAAAGTCAGGGACTTATGTTTAAATGTGGGATTCCTATAAATAGGACCCCATTCCCCCACTTGAGAACTATTGAATGAAAAATTGAGTTTGAGTTTCCACAAAAGAATTTGTGTGATTTCTTCTTCTAGGGTGAGATACCCTCTCTCTCCTCTCTCTAAAGGGGGCGACCCCATTCTCTCTCCTCCCCACCCCAAATTTCGAATTCCCTCTCTCTCTCTCCATTCAATCCTCATTAACTCCCTCTCCCTTCCCCACAAATCCCCTTCCCTTCTCCTCCAACCCCAAGGGAGAATTCCCTTCTCCTAGACACCTCCCCATTTTCCCAAGCAACCCTTCCCTTTCCCCAAGCAATCCTTCATATCCCAAAGCACCTCTCCCTCTTCCCCAAGCCCAGCCATAATTCCACCACCTCTTGGTGACCTGCCCAGCCCCCTCTCCCACCCCTGGTCGCACACCCCACCTCCTAGTCATCCTCCTTGCTGCTCATCCCCACCACTACACCCATCTTCATCCACAAACTGATCCCAGTTCGCAGGCAGCAGGTGTTATATCTGGTTGCAGCATCGCCACCGACCGTACCCTGAGTCTTCTTGCGGCATATCCTATACCGGTGGAAAGCTATTCAAGTCAGCTTCATAGGCCAGGCAGTCTCGCCTCAATCCGAGTTTGATGCTGTCCTGAAGGTTCGTTCTCGTCAGATCGCGCATCTGGCATCCGAGTGGAGATCAAAACCACAGTGCAGAAGCTATTGTGACCACATACTAGCTTTCCTTGGTGCACCATTTGACCGGTACAAACCTCTACCAGTCCTCTGTCCAACGCAGCAAGCGGAGCATCGTTCGGAGTTCGGAGCTCCCCGTTCCATTTAATCTCCCTCGGGTGCGCAGGTCAGTCCAGTCAGAGCCAGCAGAGACACCCCTCCACTCTACGGGATCTTTCTCTTTGGTCCGACCTCCCCTGGTGACCTTCCTGGTTGCTGCTCAACGAGGACTTAGCCACGTTTACATCTGCTTTGGTTCCTTGTCATTTGGACTTTGGGAGTGTTCGTGGTGACTTCGTCTTCCTGCTGTAGGGCTCTGGAACCAGTCGAGCCAGAACAAAGCGGTTCAGTTCCGGAATCTGCCCCAGCCTTCGACAACGTCTAGAAATTCCACAAAAATTCAAGAGCCCTCCTAGATCAATCATTAAAGATTTGGCACTGGTTTCGGTGACTTCCAAGTCCGGTAGAGCCTATGTCGGTGTCAACAGCGACTACCTGTCAAGCAGTCACAGAAGCGGGCAGAACCGGCGAAGGGGTCAATCAGCTTCCTCTTTATATAGCTACCCTCCCTACCCCGCCTGGCCGGCTTAGTGCCCCTCCCTACGTAGATGTAGTGTTTGATTGTAACCTTAATCTCCCTACCCCTAGTTCCCCCTCCTGCGTAAGGAGTAGTTCATGTAATCTATTAAACAGGGAGAAGCTTCACCGACGCAGTATGCGGGGAACCCACACTTCCCCGCTCGCCCCGTCTCCGGCTGGGATCGACGTCTTCACGCCGATCAGGTGAGCTCTTGACCACACTTCTCTACTAGATTAACTTTGCTTGCTTAGTATTGAATCTTAGTGTCATCGGTCAGTGAGTGAGTGCTCGGACTATATTGCAAATTTCATGAGTAACCTCCATGGGCGAGTTGCGAGAGAAACCTTATATCCCACGCCCTTGGCGTGCCGACCGCCCGTGAATTGGGCTTCCCTGGCCCATTGGGGTCCTCCCCTAGCTAGCCATACCACTGGAACCCCAAGGTCCAACCCCGAACCCTCATCCCCATCGCCGGTCCACCTACGGACCCGGGTGCGCGCTACGCAGGTGAGTCCGCTTGAGTGAAATCACCGGGTCGCTCTTGCTTGCTAATTTAGGTCCAAGGGGTTGTGTCACATCATTGTCACAAATTGAACCCAAAACTATAGAAGAGGCTTTGGATGATGAATCATGGGTTAATGCAATGAATGAAGAACTAGAACAATTTGAAAGAAATGATGTCTGGGAACTAGTTCCAAAACCTGAAAATGTTAATATTATAGGAACTAAATGGGTTTTCAAAAATAAAATGAATGAAGATTGAATAATTTTAAGAAATAAAGTAAGATTAGTAGCCAAGGGCTACTGTCAGGAGTTTGGGGTTGATTTTGATGAATCCTGTGCACCCATTGCTAGGATGGAAGCAATAAGAATTCTATTGGCATTTGCATGTTCTAAAAATATAAAACTTCAACAAATGGGCATCAAAAGTGCATTTCTGAATGGTTTTATTAAAGAATAGGTTTATGTAGATCAATCACCAGGATTTCAATGGTCTTCACACCCTAACAAAGTTTTCAGGTTGAACAAAGCCCCGTATGTACTGAAACAGGCCCCTCGGGCCTAGTATGAAAGGCTGACAGAATTTCTGCTCAGCAAGGACTACAAAAGATGTAAGGTGGATTAGACCTTATTTACAAAGGTTCTAAATAAAAACCTCATCATAGTTCAAGTATATGTAGACGATATAGTTTTTGGTTCAACATATACTGAACTATGTAGAGAATTTGTTGAATTTATGTCAAATGAATTTGAGATGAGCATGGTAGGTGAACTAAAATATTTCCTTAGATTCCAAGAAACAGCACTCTGTGGCCCTCTCCACTACAGAAGCTGAATACATAGCTGCATGGAGCTGTGGTACATAGGTAATATGGATCAAACATCAACTTCAGGACTACCAAGTGGACCTGGGCTACACACCCATTTACTATGATAATACTAGTGCCATAAATCTTGCAAAGAATCATGTCTTACATTCACACACTAAACACATTGAAATAAGACATCATTTCATCAAAGATGAGGTTTCTAATGTAACTTTTGGATTTATCCATGTAAGCTTTGCACATCAGATAGCTAATATCTTCACTAAGCCACTGGACAATAAAAAATTCACCACCTTTAGGAGAGAATTTGGCATTTTTAAATCTTCTTGAATTCTGAATTCCTTGAATAAAATGCATCCATGTTTGTAACACCCGAGAATTTTAAAATAGAAATATACGAATAAAAAAAATTATATATGTATATATATTTAACTATTGAACTCATATTCTAATTCTATTTGATTAACCATTTAAAACCATTTAATTAATTATTCAAAAACCAATAGATACTTTAGAAGATGCCAAATTATATTTTAGGAAATACCAATTTATATTTCAATCACTTAGGAAATTAATAATACATTTTATTACACTATTCTAAAGAAATAGGAAATATGTTATATAGATAAACATCAATTTTACAAGATGCAAATCATATTTTCATAATTTAGAAAATTTCATATTCCAACTTTTACATTATATCATTGTTTTGAAGAAATAAAGGTATATAGATGAAGTGTTATAGGATAAACATAATTTAGGAAGTGAGAAAGGGTATATAGATAATTTTGGTTAGTGTAGAGTGAATAGAAAAGTCTCCGTTCAAAATCACGACCGTTATTAAGCTGTTACTCACAAAATTACGACATGGAAGGTGTCATTATTCAACTAAAGTAGATACATAAGGATGGAAAGGATATATATCTAATTTCGATCCTTAGAGGGTGATAGGAAAATGCTCCAAAAGAAGTAACGATCAATGCATGGTCGTTATTCACTAAACAACGACATATGTTAGGTCGTTATTTCCTAAATGTGAATAGTGACGTGAATAGTGTCACTTTTTATTTAAAAAGAATTTTTAAAAAAAAATTATATGTAAAAATAGATAAAAATGTAAGGATCTCACCCATGAAATTTCATAAACTAACTCCGTCAATTTTTAAAGATAAAAATCATTGAAGTTAAGTGGGAAGTTTAAAATAAAGAAACTCAGGATGAACGCCATTTTCCACCAGACATACTTTTCGATTTCTTATCCCCAACAGCATGTATAAGCTGGCATCCCACTGAGATCCGATTTTCACGGATCTTGTTTCCCTATCCTGTCGACTCAAACCTTATATTATACATTCCTAATGAAGCAAACCTCCGTTGGTTCGAAGGCTTGCTGTTGAGAAGGGGAGGCACTTTCTGAAGGGTTGCAGAGGAGGGAAGGAGCTGCTTCTTCCACCTGCTACAACTTCTGCCACTTCACAGAGGTAGGTCTTCTCAAGCTTTAATCAAATTAGTAACTAATCTAGGATAAATTAGCATGCACAATTAGTATTAGCCTCATCTCCATGTGATATACCATGTTTACAACATGGTTTATCATGTTTTTATTTCTTTTTTCATAGATCAACGAAATCTGTTAGTTAATCTGTTAGCCTACCTAGTTAGCCTACCTAATCTAATTACATGTTAAGTTAAATCTCCATGTGATATACCATGTTTACAACAAGTTTTATCATGTTTTTACATAAATCAACGTAATCGGTTAGTGAATCTATTAGCCTACCTAGTTAATCTGTTAGCCTACCAAAATCTAATTACATGTTAAGCTAAATCTCCTTGTTACTTGTTTTACCGACCTCTTTTACGCTGAATAAATGCATCAGATCTAATACAGATCATGTTTCAAAATCATGTAGTGTGCCATTTAAACAACCGCAGGTTACTTCCTTTTCTGTAATATTTCAATCACCATGTTAAAAGTTTTATATCAGAGAAACTAAAACTTGAAACTAATGCATGACCATGAATCTGTGATCCTGACAATTTCCCTTACCTATCCATGCTAATACTTCTAGATTATGAGAACCCTATAAATTTTGAATAGTAACATGAGTCTATGAACGCAACCTGTTAGCTTACATGATTTAAATACATTCTGCTACACATAATTAGTCATCACATATTTCACTAAAGCCTACCCTGTTTATATACATCATGATTCTCAGGTAATAAATACAGCATGTTTTAGCAAACGGGTTGAACTACATAACTTGTTAAGCTAATTTACCTTGTTACATTATTAAACTATGTTTATATACATCATGATTCTCAGGTAATATATACAGCATGTTTTAGCAAATGGGTTGAACTAAATAACATGTTAAGCTAATTTACCTTGTTACATTATTAAACACTGTTTATATACATCATGTTTCTCATAAAATATATACGCCACCGTGAGAGGACCGATTATACTAAAAATAGTCTAAGTTAAAGAGAGAAATAACTTTAAAACTAGAGAGAATTAGAAGAAGTGATAGAAGAGAAAGTTGAAGATCGGAGGGTTAGGGATAAGTTTCATGAAGAGTTTAGAGACAGAAAACGAGAGGAAGAAGGTGAAAAATATGAAATACTAGGATCTATAGGCGCGGATGAACAGTGACTGGGTAGAAAATAGAACTGTGAAAAATTAATTATAACTTTAAAACGAAGAAGAATTGGAGAATATGGTAGATGAAAAAAATCTAGATCTACAATAGAGGAAGAACTTTTATGAAGAACTCAGAGAGAAATGAGGATTGGAAGGGCATGAAAATGGGGGAACAAAAGAAGGTATCAACTCGGATGAACAGTAATATGCCAGGACAGCAAGTGAAAAAAAAAATTCAATAACTTGAAAGCGGAGAGGAATTAGAGGAAGAAGTAGAAGAAGGAAATGTAGAGCACTTAAGGATGAACAAGTTTGCAGAAGACATGAAATTGAAATGAAGATCCAAAAAGTATGTAAAGGGCTAAGAAAGACTAAAATCTCAAGAACTTACATTAATAATAACATAAACATACAAACCTAAAACCCCTCTCAATTGCATGTTTAGCAAATAGATATAATGTATATACAGTATGTTTCTCACAAAATATATAACATATTTAGCAAATAGATATAACGTATATACGACATGTTTCTCATAAACTATATAGCAGGTTTAGCAAATAGATATAACGTATATACAGCATGTTTCTCATAAAATATATAGCATGTTTAGCAAATAGATATAATATATTTTACAGAAATTAAATAATTCAGCCTTCAGGAATAGGGCGACCCCACCTGGGCGTCATTTCATGATGGGGCGCCTCAGGCAGGGGCGCCATTTAAACGAAGAATGCATACGCAGTCATTATTTCATTCTCTGTAAAATATAACCACCATGTTATAAAATTTAATATCTGATAAACTAAAATATAAAACTAATGCATGAGCACATTTTCATGATCCTGATAATTTTCTCCACTTGTCCATGTTATTCCTTCTAGATTCTGAGAAACCTTGAAATTATGAACAGTAACTTGAGTCTATGAACACACCTGCCCGGTGCATATATAACCCTGAGTGAAGGGTGCCCCTGACAAGGGCGCCATTCACTTGAAACATGACCCCCGAAATGGGCACTTTTTCCCTCAACAAACAGCTACATATAAAAAAAAGAAAGAAAGAAATAGCGACCACTGCTTGGTCTCTATTCATAAAAGTGATGATTTCTGATTTTCCCGAAACCTTAAAACCCCTGAATGGTGCGCCTTGTATCCAGGCGTCATTCACTGAAACATGGCAGCCAGGGAGGCGCCATTCACACCCTGACTGGCCTTCCTAAGCCCTGTAAAGTCCACAAAAAGAGGCACCCCTCTTTGAGGGTGCCATTTCTGAACATGTCTGGCAGCCATCAAGGCACCGATCTCACCTGTTGTGACTCCTCTGTGTTGATGGTGTTGACATGTAACTTTACTTCATATGGCAACACATTGTTTTGATTGATTGGCAACACTGTTTATCTTTTGATGAAATTCCTTTTATCAGATTGTCTGTATGTTCTATGCATTTTATCTTGTTTTCACACTGAACACACACTCAAAGTCTCAAAGTCTATACATCGCTGTTGGGCATCAAAGTCTGCACATTAGCATCAAGCAGCAAGTGTGTACAACGCCCTGTGTAGGCACGACAAGTCCATACACTGGTTGCACATTGCACAGCTGCAGGCATTTCAAAGTCTACACACTGCACTGCATGTGAAACTTCAAGCCTGCACATTGCACAACATGCGAAGTCACCAAGTGTGTACATTGCATAGCATGCAGGCGTCAAAGTCCATACATCCACAGTGCATTGGCTAAGTCTATACAATGTCCGTCTCATTTAGAGTCTAAGGTAAAGTCTGTACAATGGACTATGCTTCACAAAGTCTATACATTTGTCGGTGCTAAGTATATACAGTGAGCGTCTCATGAAGTTTGTACACCACTATATCTGCACCGTCTCACCCACCGTCTCATTCAGCGTCTTAGGCTTGCAAAGTCTACACATTGGTCGGTGGAAAGTCTATACATTCGTTACAATGCACACATCGTCTCAACTAGCGTCTCATGCAAGTCCACACATTGGCCTTCAGGCTTGAAAGTCTGTACATTGGACTGCGTCAACTCATTGCATTGGCTAAAGTCTATACACTGTCCGTCTCATTTAGAGTCTAAGGCAAAGTCTGTACACTGGATGGTGTAAGGCGAAGTCTGTACATTGACCGTCTCAATGAGCGTCTCATGTAAGTCCACACATTGGACTGTAGCATGCATTTGTCAATGGCATCTAAGTCTGTACAATGACCGTCTTCCTTAGCGTCTTGATCTTTCAAGTCTATACAGGCTTCTGTTTTACAAGGTTTGTACATTGGTCTCAGACTCCAAAGTCTATACATCGCCTGTTGATTGCAAAGTCTATGTAGAGCTCAAGAGGTGTTCGAAGTCTATACATTCATTCACTGTAGCTTGCACGAGGTAAAGTCTGTACATTGGCCTCCATGCCTCAAGTCTATACATTGGACTGTTCGGCCAAGTCTGTACATCGTTGTTTGCCAAAGTCTGTACATTGGCATCTGTTCCTTCGTTGCGATTCAAAGTCTACACATTGGGTTATTCACCTATGTTCAGCTTCGAAGTTTATACATCGATGCTTTTGCCTACGTTGCATTTCAAAGTCTATACAGTCGATGTTTTCCATTGCTTCAAGTCTATACAGACGTTCTTTTAGAAAGTCTATACATCGGTCTTCACCTCAAGTCTGTACAGTTATTTGTTGACAAGTCTTCACATCGTGAAGTCTATACACTCAACTCCTTCACATCTTGCAAAGTCTGTACATTGCATCCATCAGTCGTGAAGTCTCTACATCGTCAATCTTCAATTGAGTCTCACTGAAGTCTACACATTGCATCTTCTCACTGAAGTCTACACATTGCATCTTCATTCATGAAGTCGACACATTGCATCTTCATTCATGAAGTCTACACATTGCATCTTCATTTGCAAAGTCTGTACATTGCATTGATCTTCACTTAGTCTATACATTGACAGTCTTCATATCACCTAAGTCTATACAGCGGTTGCTTCATACAGCAAGTCGGTACATCGCTTTCACTTATATGAAGTCTATACAACGTAGTTCTTCTGATAAGTCTATACAGAGTTGTTATTTAATCTGATCATCTGATACTCTGTCTGACAGGGATTCTCTACTGAGATTACTGACATGGCTCGTGATCCCAGGAGGACGAGGTGACCAGATGCTGCCACGTGGATGGAAGCACCTCGAATCTCGAGAATTCCTTGGGCGGGAAAACGTGGAAGCCACGTGCCCTTATCCACCTGCTGCTGTTATATATATCAATCTTCATCTTCTGTAAAGGCTGATCTAAGTTGGCGAAGTCTATACATCCAGTCTGAAGCAGCAGCCACCGAGATCCACTATGAGAGGAAGAAAAGCAGAGAAGAAGAAAAGGAGAGAAGAAGAAAAAGAGAAATGAGTTGAGAGAGTTATTGTGAGAGCTTGTGAATCAGTCTCTTGGTCCAGTTACCAGAGCTGATATTGCTCAACTTTGAGCTACAGTCGTTTTGGTTTTTTTTCATTCGATTGTGTGTTTTGTTTGTTTTTAGTCTTGCTATTTTCTCTTTGAAAACTCTTGTTCCATCAAGCTGTTAGTCAGTGGTTTCAAGCAGTGAGGCAGCAGGTTGCAGAGGTGTTCCTCTAGTCGGCTAAGCTGTAGTGCCCAACAGAGCAAGCTGTGAAGCTCAGCTGTTGCAGAGGGTGTTCCTCTGGTCGGGATAAGCTGTAAGCCCCAGCCGTTGTTGGCAAGCTGTAGAGCCCAGCTGATTGAAGCTGTGTATCAGCAGTAATTGTGACGACCCAGAGTTCAGGATACCGATATACCGATAACATCGGTATACCGACACCAAGAACTGGGGAGGCCACCCAAGAGGCTGATGAGGCCCCTGAAGGGTTAGTGGGGGGGTTAGCTGAGGAATATGCATAATTAATTGCGAATTGGGGCGCGCAATACAAATAAGTATTTAAGATTTAAACACAAGTGCGGAAGCAATTTAAAATAACCAGAGTGATATATATAACTAGTCCAGAGTCACAAACACTAGTCCACAGGGCACAACTACGCGGGGCATACCCCGGCAAAAGTACAACACAAGCCTCAAAAAGGCAGCTCGTGCACAGCTGGCAGCTAAGGAACGGTCCCGAAACAGCACGCTAAACTCCGGGAGATGTCGGGCGCGGCTCACCTGAAAGGAGAAGGGTGAGTCACAGCCAGACTCAGTAGGGGTCACGCGGATCCCTACCTCGCACTAAACAAGCGAACATGCATAATTAACAGCAATTAAAGCATGCATTCAAATAAATACACAGGCAATGGCATGAATATCTAATCACAAGAAAGCTGTAAACTCTATCTAAGCAAGTATAACAGCTAACACATGCCGCTACTAATTGAATGCAAGCGATTAAAGCTAAAACTACCAATTAGAATGAGCTGCAACTAGTCCAAGCAACAAGGAAGGACAACCACTGGAGCAGAAACCAGAAGCGTCCACTGACGGCTTACACTGCGTCTCAAGCACTCGCAGTCGACAAGCGACAAGCTAAGCGCGCAAACAGTACCAGACCAAGTGACCAGTCGGAGTGACACCCGTCGGCGTCAGTCCACAGTCTCCGACCACGTGTGCACACACTGACTCTAGCCTGAGCCAGGCCCTCTAACTAGTTTTCTCCCTTGGCAGGACGCTACCATTGGCTGGGAGCCCACGGAACTAGCTTACAAACCGTGAATGGGAAATATACCCCTCCGCCATCCTCAAGCGGGTCGGCACTCAACAGACCTTAGGGCAACAACAGTGGCTCCATTGCCTGGAAAGAAAAGCTACTCTATTGGCACATAAAACACGCCACAATATAGTAAAACAATACAACTATGGCATGAATATAGAACGGAACGCATAAGCAATGGGCTGGGAATATATTACAGCCATCAGGGAAGTGGCGGTCAAGGACCCACGCGCCACATGCAAACGACGGTCGGGGGTTGGCGCGTTACTTCAAGAATGACGCTCCAGTCCCCATCCGTCACTCCCTTCAGGGTTCCAGCTCAAGAGGCACCAAAGGCATGTAACGGTGGGGGCCCTGCGCGTTACTTCGAAGCGACGCGTGGGGTCACCGCCGTCACATCCACCCGAGGCTCAAACCACCTATCAGCGTTCTAAATGGTAGCAGGCGAAGTAACGCCCCGGTCTAGGCGCGTCGGACCGAAACGACGGTCGGCCGACTGGCCGCCGGGCGCACCGCCTGACCAAAATCACGGAAAACAGTTGATGAGTAACGGATGGGAGCCCCACCGTTACTCTCCAAGTAACGCACCCCCATTGGGCCGCTATTTGGTAGTGACGCGTCCACCTTGGACCGTCGGGCAAGTGACGGTTCCTGGCAGGACCGTCACTGCACCTGGGTTATGGGCGGGTACGGTTTGTAAACCGAAGCCCTCCCGGACGGCTGAAAACGCCGGGTATCGACGAAAAACCTGATAACCTGTCAAACCACGCATGCTAGACAACAATTTAACATCTAAATCTAGCACATGCAAGGCCTAAAACGCATTAAACTCAAGATTTAGGCTAAAACCCCAAAAATGGAAATATGAACATCATGCATGCTACGGGGTGCTAATCAACAAGCGAGCTAAAGGAAACGATCCTAGCAAGATCGAGGTTCCATCCCCCTACCTTTCGCAAGCCGAAACCGTCGAACGGGCCGCATGCAAGGAGGAATAGCCACGGAGCTTCCACGCTCCACCTCGCTCCCACGATCACCGATCCACGCCGAAGTGGACACCCACGCGCTCTACTCGACGCGAGGAATCCAACGGTGCCAACCTCGTCTCAATCCGACGCCGTCTCGACCCCGATCCCTAAGAGAGGAGAGGAGGTGGCCGCACGGAGGAGAGAGAGAGGGAGAGGGTGAAATGAGAGATCGACGGGGGAGAGAGAGTGAGGGTGAGAGATATAAAAAAAATAAAAATAAATAAAAATAAATAAAATTAATATATATATAATATAATCATTATATATATAAAAATCTTATTAATATTCAATAACCCTCAAACAGCTCCGAACAAATCCGGAAAAATGCCAGACAAATTCCTAAAAATCCAGGAAAATAGCCGGAATTTCCAGAACAATTAATAGAACAAATACCACGAAGGATCCATTAAGGCACGGGCCTTACAGTCCCTCCCTCCTTACAGAAATTTCGCCCTCGAAATTTACAATAACCGAAAAGGAGGAAACTGAGAAAGGACTTATACCTCACTGGAACAAGAAAGGAAAAAGCTGACGCATCTCATCTTCATGCTCCCAAGTAGACTCGTTACCAGAGTGACGCTGCCAAGCAACCCTTACCAGAGGAATAACCTTATTTCTCAACCGCTGCTCACGACGGTCTTCAATTCGGATAGGAAACTCTGGCGTGGACAAATCAGCAGTCACCTCGGGCCACACTGAATCATCGAGAACATGAGAAGCATCAGACACATATTTCCTCAACTGAGACACGTGGAACACATTATGAATAGCTTGCATGGCCGCCGGCAGTTGCAAACGATAAGCCACTGAACCAATAGCTTCAACAATCGGAAAAGGGCCAACATACCGCGGACTAAGCTTTCCACGCTTCCCAAACCTGGAAACACCCTTCATTGGAGATATTTTAACAAACACCATATCTCCTGGCTCAAATTGTAGTGGACGTCTGCGCCGATCTGCATAACTTTTCTGTCGACTCTGAGCCGTCAACAATCTCTGTCTGATCAGACGAACCACATCAGAACACTGCTGTACCATGTCCGGTCCTGTCAACAGTCGGTCCCCAACATCAAACCAGTTCAGAGGAGTACGACAAGGACGACCATACAGCGCTTCATAAGGAGCCATGCCAATACTGGAGTGAAAACTATTATTATAAGCAAACTCAACAAGTGGCAAATGCTGACCCCACGAACCTTGCCAATCAAGGCAACACAATCTCAACATGTCTTCCAAAGTCTGAATAGTTCTCTCTGACTGTCCATCTGACTGTGGATGATACGCTGAACTGAAAGCTAACTCGGTGCCCAAAGCTTCCTGGAAACTACGCCAGAAGCCAGAGGTAAAACGCGGGTCACGATCTGACACAAGTGAAACAGGAATTCCATGCAATGGCACGATCTTCTGCACATAGAGCTCGGCCAATCTCTGCACACTCCAAGTAACGTTAATTGGCAACAATCTGGCGGTTTTCGTCAATCTGTCGACAAGCAGCCAGATTCCATCAAAACCTTGAGAAGTTCGAGGCAAACCCACCACAAAATCTGTAGTAACATGGTCCCATTTCCACATTGGAATCTCTAATGGCTGAAGCAGACCACCTGGCTTTTGATGTTCGGCTTTAACTAACTGACAAGTCAAGCACTTAGAAACAAAAATAGCCACGTCCTTCTTCATGCCGGGCCACCAGAACTGCTTCTTCAAATTCTGATACATCTTGGTGACACCAGGGTGAATAGCAAAACGGGAACCATGGGCTTCACTCAAAATCTCATTCCTCAAATCATCATCAACAGGAATATACAATCTGCCCTGGAAACTGACGACCAGCTCGTCATCAAATTCCACATCATATCTTGATATAACACGGGCCAAATCAGAATCAGCTCGTTGGGCTTCTAGAATCTGCTGATACAAAGCTGAACCCAAAACCAAGCTAGCACAAACTGCCATCCTCGGATCGGCAGGAATCTCTACACACAATGCCTCGCTCGGAAGCTGTTCCCACAATTTCCATTCATGAAGCAACAAATGACTGACTTGTACTTTCCTGCTCAGAGCATCAGCCACAACATTCATTTTACCTGGCTGATAGGAGAGTGTAAAGTCATAATCTTTCATGTATTCCATCCATCGCCTCTGCCTGAGATTCAGATCTTTCTGGGAGAAAATATACTGTAAACTCTGATGATCAGTAAGAATCTGAAATTTCTCACCATACAGATAATGTCTCCAGATCTTCAAGGCAAAAATAACTGCAGCTAGTTCTAGATCATGAGTGGGATAATTTCCTTCATGCTGTTTCAATTGCCGAGATGCATATGCGATAACTTTACCATGTTGCATCAGCACTGCACCCAAACCTACTCGAGACGCATCTGTACAAACAAGAAAACCACCCGAGTCGGAAGGCAAAGTCAACACTGGAGAAGAAGTCAACAGCCTTTTCAATTCAACAAAGCTAGCCTCACACTGATCCGACCAGACAAATGGCACACCCTTCCGTGTCAAATTAGTCATCGGTGCTGCAATCTTCGCAAAATCCTGAATGAATCTGCGGTAATACCCAGCCAATCCTAAAAAACTTCGTATCTCCGTGATGGTCCTCGGTCTCTGCCAACTCAAAACGGCATCAATCTTTGCAGGGTCTACTGCTACTCCATCACTAGAAATCACGTGGCCAAGAAAATGAATCTCCCGAAGCCAGAATTCACATTTACTGAGCTTCGCATAAAGCTCGTGATCTCTTAGAGTCTGCAGAACGATCCTCAAATGCTGCACATGATCATCAACAGAGGCAGAATATATCAAGATATCATCAACAAAGATCACCACAAAATGGTCCAGAAATGGACGAAAGATACGCTGCATTAGATCCATAAAGGCTGCTGGGGCATTAGTCAAACCAAACGGCATGACTAAAAATTCAAAGTGACCATATCGAGTACTGAAAGCAGTCTTCTCCACATCAGATTCCCGGATCCGCAACTGAAAATAGCCAGACCGGAGATCAATCCGTGAAAAGACAGCAGCAGACTGTAACTGGTCAAACAAATCATCAATCCTGGGGAGCGGATACTTATTCTTGATAGTCGCCTGATTCAGCTGCCTGTAATCAATACAAAGCCTCAGGTTTCCATCTTTCTTTTTCACAAACAGTACTGGGGCACTCCACGGAGAAAAACTGGGACGAATATAACCCTTCGCCAGTAACTCTAGTAGCTGTGCACGCAGTACTTTCAATTCAGCTGGAGCCATTCGGTACGGCGGCTTTGCTAAGGGGCCAGTACCTGGAATCAGTTCAATCACCATCTCAATCTCTCGCTCTGGGGGCAAGCCTGGTAACTCGTCAGGAAACACATCAGGGAACTCACAGACAACCGGAATATCACAAACATCCCGTCGTGGTTTTTCAACAGCCACCACTGAAGCAAGGAATCCCTGACAACCTGCGCTAAGCAACCTATAGGCTCGAATAGCAGAAATAATCATACGAGAAGAACGGGATCGAATACCTTGAAAATAAAAGGCTGATTTTCCCTGGGGCTGAAAATAGACTTTCTTCGATCTGCAGTCAACCACAGCTCCATAACGCTCCAACCAATCCATTCCCAGAATAACATCATAATCTGCCAGCTGCAACGCATACAATCTCGCCGGCAACTGGTGATCATCAATCATCACAGGAGACTCATCCAAACACAAGGGAGTAACCATGAAATCTCCAGAAGGCAATTCCACAAACAACTCACAAGACAGCTCAGAAGTTGGTTCCTCAATACAAGCCATAAAATCCTCAGAAATAAAAGAGTGAGAAGCACCAGAATCAAATAAGACATGAGCTGCATGACCATAAAGCATAATCGTACCTTCCACAAGATGGGACGCAGCAGCATCAGCTCTTGTCAAATGAGAAACTTTGCCTTTCTGCTTCTTAGAACCAACTGAAGATTGCTGAGAAGACGCCGACGCCTGAGAGAAAAATTGCTGTGGAGCTTGAGGTGCAGGAGGTCTAAACTGCGGCTGAGGTTGAGAAAACTGAGGAACTTGCAATGGATTCGGCCTCAGCGGGCAATCTCGAACCACATGACCTGGCTGGTCACACCTAAAGCATACAACAGGAAGAGAACACGGTTGGCCCTTATGATGACCACCGCATCTCCGACACGTCCACGGCTGACTAGCAGCTGAGCTCTGTCGAGTCTGAGAAGAAGGTGCTGTCGGCTGCTGGACAGAATCTGCACTGGACGGCTGCTGAAAAAACTTCTTCTTCTTCTTGAACCTTTTGAACTTGGGCTTAGAAGGAGAGGAAGCACTGGAAACCTCTGACTGGACCGAAGGAACACTAGGCACGGGCTGTCGGTAAGCCTGCTGAACCTGAGCCACCGGCTGCACTGACCCTGCCTGGGGATATCCACCCGGTCTCGCCATCTCCAGCTCTAAAGCTACAGCTGTCTGGCACGCAGTATCGAGATCCGCAACACGACTCGCTATCAACGGCATCTTCAACTCTGGCCTCAACCCCCGCAAGAATTGCTGGGTCTTCAAAGCTTCGCTGGCCAGCACATGGGGCGCATACTGACCCAATTCCAAGAACTTATTCCTGTACTGAAGCACGGTCATACTGCCCTGGGTCAATTCCATAAACCGATACATCTTATCCATCTGCAAGCAGGCAGGAGTATAGGCACGCTCAAAAGCAGCAACGAACTCTGCCCAAGTGATTTGCCGAAGAGGTCTGGATCGAAAGGAAATCTGCCACTCGGCTTTCCACCACGCAATGGACGTACCCTGGAGTTGAAAGGCAGCGAGCATGACTTTTTCATCTTCAGCACACTCCATCGAGACAAAAACACGCTCTATCGCATCCATCCATTGCCTCGCGACTTCTGGATCAGCTTGGCCATCGAAAGCAGGCGGATTGAACATCAGAAATTCCTTCAAAGCCTTGCCTCGACTGCCAGGCACTTCAGCTTGAACGATCGGCACTGGAGGAGCAACTGGAACGACAGGAACAGCGGGAACTGCAGGAGGAGGTGCAGAACCGCTATCTTCCCTGGGCGCATCTCGAGGAACACGAGGAGCTCGAGGAGGTCTTCCTCGACGAGGCGGCATAATTATGCTGCCAAAAACACAATCAACAATGAAATCCATCAATCATACGGAAAACATCCTATGCCAGCAAGAGACAACAACAGGACTAGCTCTGGACCAAGCATCAATTCCAATTCTTTACGCAAATCCTCAACTCTAGCTCTGATACCACCTGTGACGACCCAGAGTTCAGGATACCGATATACCGATAACATCGGTATACCGACACCAAGAACTGGGGAGGCCACCCAAGAGGCTGATGAGGCCCCTGAAGGGTTAGTGGGGGGGTTAGCTGAGGAATATGCATAATTAATTGCGAATTGGGGCGCGCAATACAAATAAGTATTTAAGATTTAAACACAAGTGCGGAAGCAATTTAAAATAACCAGAGTGATATATATAACTAGTCCAGAGTCACAAACACTAGTCCACAGGGCACAACTACGCGGGGCATACCCCGGCAAAAGTACAACACAAGCCTCAAAAAGGCAGCTCGTGCACAGCTGGCAGCTAAGGAACGGTCCCGAAACAGCACGCTAAACTCCGGGAGATGTCGGGCGCGGCTCACCTGAAAGGAGAAGGGTGAGTCACAGCCAGACTCAGTAGGGGTCACGCGGATCCCTACCTCGCACTAAACAAGCGAACATGCATAATTAACAGCAATTAAAGCATGCATTCAAATAAATACACAGGCAATGGCATGAATATCTAATCACAAGAAAGCTGTAAACTCTATCTAAGCAAGTATAACAGCTAACACATGCCGCTACTAATTGAATGCAAGCGATTAAAGCTAAAACTACCAATTAGAATGAGCTGCAACTAGTCCAAGCAACAAGGAAGGACAACCACTGGAGCAGAAACCAGAAGCGTCCACTGACGGCTTACACTGCGTCTCAAGCACTCGCAGTCGACAAGCGACAAGCTAAGCGCGCAAACAGTACCAGACCAAGTGACCAGTCGGAGTGACACCCGTCGGCGTCAGTCCACAGTCTCCGACCACGTGTGCACACACTGACTCTAGCCTGAGCCAGGCCCTCTAACTAGTTTTCTCCCTTGGCAGGACGCTACCATTGGCTGGGAGCCCACGGAACTAGCTTACAAACCGTGAATGGGAAATATACCCCTCCGCCATCCTCAAGCGGGTCGGCACTCAACAGACCTTAGGGCAACAACAGTGGCTCCATTGCCTGGAAAGAAAAGCTACTCTATTGGCACATAAAACACGCCACAATATAGTAAAACAATACAACTATGGCATGAATATAGAACGGAACGCATAAGCAATGGGCTGGGAATATATTACAGCCATCAGGGAAGTGGCGGTCAAGGACCCACGCGCCACATGCAAACGACGGTCGGGGGTTGGCGCGTTACTTCAAGAATGACGCTCCAGTCCCCATCCGTCACTCCCTTCAGGGTTCCAGCTCAAGAGGCACCAAAGGCATGTAACGGTGGGGGCCCTGCGCGTTACTTCGAAGCGACGCGTGGGGTCACCGCCGTCACATCCACCCGAGGCTCAAACCACCTATCAGCGTTCTAAATGGTAGCAGGCGAAGTAACGCCCCGGTCTAGGCGCGTCGGACCGAAACGACGGTCGGCCGACTGGCCGCCGGGCGCACCGCCTGACCAAAATCACGGAAAACAGTTGATGAGTAACGGATGGGAGCCCCACCGTTACTCTCCAAGTAACGCACCCCCATTGGGCCGCTATTTGGTAGTGACGCGTCCACCTTGGACCGTCGGGCAAGTGACGGTTCCTGGCAGGACCGTCACTGCACCTGGGTTACGGGCGGGTACGGTTTGTAAACCGAAGCCCTCCCGGACGGCTGAAAACGCCGGGTATCGACGAAAAACCTGATAACCTGTCAAACCACGCATGCTAGACAACAATTTAACATCTAAATCTAGCACATGCAAGGCCTAAAACGCATTAAACTCAAGATTTAGGCTAAAACCCCAAAAATGGAAATATGAACATCATGCATGCTACGGGGTGCTAATCAACAAGCGAGCTAAAGGAAACGATCCTAGCAAGATCGAGGTTCCATCCCCCTACCTTTCGCAAGCCGAAACCGTCGAACGGGCCGCATGCAAGGAGGAATAGCCACGGAGCTTCCACGCTCCACCTCGCTCCCACGATCACCGATCCACGCCGAAGTGGACACCCACGCGCTCTACTCGACGCGAGGAATCCAACGGTGCCAACCTCGTCTCAATCCGACGCCGTCTCGACCCCGATCCCTAAGAGAGGAGAGGAGGTGGCCGCACGGAGGAGAGAGAGAGGGAGAGGGTGAAATGAGAGATCGACGGGGGAGAGAGAGTGAGGGTGAGAGATATAAAAAAAATAAAAATAAATAAAAATAAATAAAATTAATATATATATAATATAATCATTATATATATAAAAATCTTATTAATATTCAATAACCCTCAAACAGCTCCGAACAAATCCGGAAAAATGCCAGACAAATTCCTAAAAATCCAGGAAAATAGCCGGAATTTCCAGAACAATTAATAGAACAAATACCACGAAGGATCCATTAAGGCACGGGCCTTACAGTAATCCACATTCGAGTTGAATGTGGGGTGGACGTAGGTCGGATTGACCGAAACACCTAAAAGCCTTATGCCTCTCGTGTGTTTGATTGCTTGTTCAGCAGATCTTGTATGTTTCATTCGGTGCATTGGCTATGTTCGTTTAGTGTTCTTCTAATTCCGCATTTGATTCTAGGCCTAATTTTTAAATAGCCAGTTGATCTATTCACCCCCCCTCTAGATCCACATCCTGTGGTGAGGAGCCTTCCATCTAACTTCAACACTTGGTATCAGAGCTAGACTCTTCTACAGGGACTTACCGCCCGAAGAGGATAAGCACAGATGGACGGAAGAGGGATGATAGCTGAAGGACACTCCACATCCAAGCCCCCGTACTTCGATGGAACCAACTACGCATACTGGAAGCACCGTATGCAGGTATTCTTGAGGGCTAAAGATTATGAAATTTGGAAGGTGGTTAGCAAGGGACCTTTCGAGCTGTCCCCAAATGAAGATGTATGGACCAAGGAAGAAATTAGAAGGTCCATGCTCAACTGGAGTGCAATCAATGCAATTCAGTGCTCTCTGCATCCCACCGAGTTCTCACGAATATCTGCCTGCTCCTCAGCGAAGGAAATGTGGGATGCACTTGAAGTCATCTATGAGGGGACTTCACAAGTCAGAGAGACTATGACTAATCTACTGGTTTCAGAATACGAAGCTTTCAAGATGAAGTCTAATGAGACGATCAAAGAAATGTATGCTCGGCTGACTATTATCACAAATGGTCTCAGAGGCTTCGGGAAAAAATATTCTGAGTATGATGTAGTCAGGAAGATCTTGCGATCCTTGACTCCAATTTGGCACACCAAGGCCACAGTTATGGAAGAGTCAAGAGATCTGCACAATACTAAGGCAGATGAGCTGATCGGATCTCTAATGGCTTATGAGATGAATATGCCGAAGATAGAGGAGGCTGACAGAAAGAGGAAGCCTATAGCTCTGAAGGCTGGTGCTAGCAGATCCAGTCGATCCATCCCCAACGGATCATCAACTGAAGAGAGCTTGTCTGAAGAAGAAGTGGCAAATGCTGATATTGCCATTATTACTAGGGAATTCCGAAGATTTCTCAAGAAGGAAGGAAGAAGATTCAGCCGAAGAAATCCCAACAGTGGCCGCCGAGACACAAGGTATAAATCAATCTCTGTAAAGAAAGCTGAAACTAATGTTTGCTATCAATGCAGGAAGGCGGGTCACTTTAAAGCTGAATGTCTGACAAATCAGAACCTCAAGGACAAGTCCAAGAAAAAGAACAAAAAAGGGAAAGCTATGGTGAGTACCTGGAGTGATGAGGATGAGGGATCCTTGAGCAACACTTCGGACAGTGAAGTTGAAGCTGAGAAGCCAATCTGTCTCATGGCAACCAGCTCAGAAGATAGAGAGGAAGAATCTGATGAGGTATCCTCTCGCTATGAAAATTTTACTATTACTGATTGGATGGTTGCTTATGATGAACTTACTGATAGAGTAGATGAGGTCAGAAAAGAAAATAGGCATCTACGAAGAAAAATTAAAATCATGCAAAATGATACTTCATTGTCTGATAAAATTGCCTGCTTAGAAACTGAGAACAGTAAGCTGAAACTCACATGTTCTGAATTTGAAGAAATCAATAAAGAACTGAAAATTTCTAAGGAAGAAAATGTGAGATTAGAAAATGAAATTGATGCATGGAAACTGAAAATTCAGAATTATGAAAATGAGATAAAAATTATTTCTAAAAAATATGAAGCTGTCCTCAATGTGAATAATGAGTTGAAAAAATCTATTGATGAAGTTCAGAAAGATAATGAGGATAAGCTAAAAACAATTGAGAAAATGACCCAAGGATCTAAAAATTTAGATGCATTATTGGGGTCAAAGGTAAATTTCAGAAGAGAGGGCCTAGGATTTAACTCTAGTGCAACTAAAAGCTTTGGAATGAAAACTATTTCCTTTGTTGCACAAAAGGAGAAAGGACCTCTGATCAACATGAATTCTAATAATGCTGTAAAGATAAATTTGAATCTGAAAAGGCTAAATGCAGAGGAGAAGGGCAAACAGAAAGTAGGTGAGCCTAGTAGAATTGGGACTTCCAAACCTAGCTCTAGTGCTCAACCCAAGGTTAGGGGTCAGCCTGCTCTGATACCACGTGTTGGATACGGACTGAATAGATCTAGAGGGGGGGTGAATAGATCTTTCCCCCTTTTTGATAATTTACTAACTATCGACCAGATGAGCTACTGGTAATTAATGAATTATAGAACTAATGCGGATAGTAAAGATGCAAGCATACGTATAGGAAATCAAACACACACAAGCACACCACAAGAGAGGATTTTTAAGGTGGTTCAGTCTCTTCCTGAGACTTACATCCACCCCTTGCTTAACTCAAGCAAGGCTTCACTATGAGAATCTCTGATCTCAATCAAAACACAGCTGACACACAGCTTGTACCTGCTGACACACAGCTTGACTCTGCTGCCTCACAGCTTGACAATAATTATAATCAGAAATGAAAAGATGATAAGAACAGGTGATGAAAGACAGGACTGAATATTGGCGTGTGTAGAAGAATAGGTGTTCAGCCTGGGACTTGATCACGCTTATGAAGAAGCCTAGACTCCCTGTTGATCTTCCAGTCAGTTGCCTTCGATTGTTCTGCTGCTGGAGATCGCACAGTCTTGAGCTAAGTCTTCCTTCTGCAGCAACGAGATTGCCTTTAACCTTTCTGCAGATTTTTTGATTGGTGGAGAGCTCCTTTTTCCTCTTCTGTGTATATCTTCCTTGGCTTCTATTTCGTGCTCTCTCACTGCTTGCTTGTTCGTGATTTGTTGCCTTATATACAGCTCTTTTTATTTTCAAGAATAAAGTTCTTCCCGCTCAATTTTCAGATCGAGCGCCAATCTGCTAGAAAACAGGGATCGGTTTAAATCCAATCGTTAGAACGAGTTTGACCACTTCTAAGCAAGATTGTTTCCTTGATTCCCGTGCGGAATCTTATCTCCTGAGCAGCCCAACAACCTGCAACAACCATCTGCAGGTTTTAAGGAACCAAAACAGAATTCGGTTAGAGTTCGGTTTTGGACGATATATAAACCCGTGGTCGACCATGACCCTGTCGCTGGTCGACAATGGGCAGTCCCCAGACGGCCGGTTCTTCTGGCTGAAACTCACGTCGCCCGTTGGTCGACCACAGCCTGGTCGCTGGTCGACAGGGGGCAGTTTCCAGATGGCCAGCAGTTCTGTCTGTTGTTTCTGTCTTTTCTGTGGTCGACCAGAGGTGGGGCTTTGGTCGACAGCCAAGGTGCTTCCAGAAGACTGATGATCTGATGCTTTTCTGGTTGAGTTCGTTGGTCGACCATAACCACTTCCCTGGTCGACAAGCGGCCTTTGACACTTCTTCTGATTTGTTGATTCCACTTGGATTTCAGTGGACCTGAAATTACTTAACTTATCAGAAGTAAATTGAACTATCATATTTATATTGAGTTGATCAGAAACATTGTTTGTCATCATCAAATAGTCATGAGTCCAATACTTTGAAGGAACAATCAAACCACTTGTATTTGTTATGAAACAAGATAGAACTTGATTAATCAAACATATCCTATTGTCATCATCAAAACCAAGGGATGCACAACATTCTCCCCCTTTTTGATGATGACAACCATGAGTCATTGTGACAAATAACAGATTATAAAATTCATTTGATATTGCATGCAAGGCTATCATAGCACAGATTTCATTCAGACAATTCGTTTGATGTGTCTTTCAAAAAACAAAAGCACTAATTACATGAGAGACTCAAAAAAGGATAAAGACACTGAGGACACGTAGACAAAGTAAACTTGACAATCTAGACTCACATCTAGACACACACCAACTAGACACACTAGACACACAACAACTAGACACACAATGACACATAAAGTCCTATCTCCCCCTTTGTCAACAGCAAAAAGAAGATCATTTGAACAATCCCTCTGAGGAGGATGAGGAGGTCTCTGGCTTCACGTTCTCTTCCATGCGATCCAGCTTGTCAACAATGTGGGCATAGGAGAGCCTGAGCTTCTGGATCTCTGAGATAGTATCCTTGTGATACTTCTCATTCTGTTGGGTTGTGATCTCGATACGGATTCCCATCTGATCGGACACTTCACCGAGGGTCCTTACTAGTCTGTTGAACCGAGAACTAGCCTGGTCAGAGTGTTCCTTCTGCTTGATGAACCTGGCCTCCATCTGTTGTTCCAGCCGTTGGACTTTCTGCTCCAAGCGTCCAGTGGCAGCATTGACATTCTCTTGAAATGATTGGAGTTGGGTGGTGAGAGAAGATAACTGAGATGCCATCTGGAGGAGCACGCCATGAGATTCAGGGTGGGAGGTAAATGCTGGTGGTGGAGCAGAAGTAGAGGGAGTGGAGGTAGGTGGTACTTGTGTGGGTTGAGCAGAATGTGATGGAGCTTGGGTAGTTCGAGCAGATGGGGATTGAGCTGGAGGGGCAGCAGTGCCTGGCTGCCAGAGCACTAGTGAAAGGGACGATGGTGGATGGGCAGCAGTGGTGGTAGTAGGTGTAGCTTGAGGCACCATTGGTGACGGTGTGACAGCAGGGCTAACCTGTATAGGTGAATGAGGTGGAGAAGATGGTGGCACTGGATCCTTTGCTTTGCCCTTGGAAGGGAGAGTGCGCTGAACGTGGTCTCCGACCTTCTTAAATCCCAAGAATGTGGTCACGAAGTGAAAATTGTAGACGTGCCATTTGGGAATGACAATGCTTGGGCTGTGAGGAGAAGGTATTTTGGCTGCTTTCAGAATGGAAGTGATATGGGTAGCAAAAGGAAGAGAATTCAGGGGATAATGTAGGATGCTTCGGAGGGAATTTAAAAGGAGTGTGGGTAGGCGAATAGGCTGGCGAGTGATGAGGCCATGGAGTATAAACAGATGGAGGCGACTCACTTGATCTCTGGCGCCTCCTCGAGGTTGTATGATGGTGGTGATGATGTGGTGAAGCAAACGATGAAGAGGAGGGAAGGTATTAGCATTGAGGTACTTGGGAAGGACCTCAGGGGCTGGCTTGCCAGTGACCACTGCATGTGCTTCTCGGAGGTCGAAGTCCTCATGGTTGAAAACAGCTCCAATTCTGGGAGTCTTCAGCGTCATGTGGAGAAGCTTGACGTCGAGTCTGATGACTTTCCCTTGAACTACGGTGTAGAGCTGACAGTCCACAACTTGCAGGTTGTGGTAGAATTCTTGCACAAGCTGGGGCGAGTACGAATTGTGCACTGAAACGAACGTAGTCCACTCTTGAGCTTCAAAAATTGGCAGTAGATCTGGGAACATCTCCATCAGCTTGTCATCGGAGAAATCGACGATCCTTGGTTGCAGAACTGTCCGTGGCTTGAGAGCTCCAGAAACGGGATGCACTGCGGGTTCCTCTGAAGCTGCTGATTGTCTGCCTGGACCAGGTGCATCAGCTGTGGTCGACCTGTGAGGGGCCGATGGCGAACCCTGCGCGGCCCGCGACTTGGATCGCTTGGACGGCATCGAAGCTGCGGCAGGGGCCTGATCTCTTCTACGCTTAGAGGAAATTAGAGCGCGCTTGGGAGACATTGTGAAGGAAAGCGAGATAGAGGCGAGAGAGAGGCGAGAAAAGAAATCTGGAGAAGATGAAGTTGGGAGAGGGCTAGAGCTGCGGATGGGAAAATTTCAGGGACCCAGCCGAGACAATTTATAGGGTAGGGCATTAGGGCTGGCCCTTAATTTTTTTAGGGCAGTGAACCATCGCGATGCAAAGAACGAGCGGTCATGATTAATCAGCATAACTCATATTTTGGGAAATTATTGAAGTGTACCCCCTTTCTTTAATAAGACAATTAAGTAACCTTTCCTCCCTTTCTCAAAGACCACCTTGTGACAAATTCGAGTGGGTCTTGTGGTTCAAAGAATTTGAAAGTATTGCCCCAATAAATTGACTCCCCATATCCACTTTCTTACTCACAGCTCCTCAAACTTATAATATGTTTCATGAGATAATTGTACTAGCTGAACAAGCTGAACAGTGTTTTATGCCTCTATTTGCATATAGTGCATTAGGTCAACCATTTTATCTGCCTTTGATAACTTTGGATTTTACTTTTTGAAATATTGAAGAGTTGTGGTCAGGTTTATCACATGCCTTTCTACACGAGAAGACACGCTTTTTACACGCCAGTCACCCCGGCTACTTAGCATGCCTAACCATTCCACTTTTAACTGGGAACTACCTTTTATCCGTGAGGATATACGTTTATCAGACGCCAATATCCCCAGTTACTCAGTATTCCCAATTGATAATTTTGAGAGTGGCAGAGGTAGAATGAGTCTTCATGACATACATGTCTCCCACTTAATTTTTCAGCCAGTTTTGCTTTGTGATAGAGAACAGTAGTTTCTCAGAACTCAGTCCATTGCTCTACCAAGAAGGCAGAATTATGGCGTATTCCATATACATTCATGCTATAGCAGCGGTTATTTTCACTGTCCAACACAGACACAGGTAGAGAAATAGTCTCATTACTAAAAACATAAGTTCTCAATAGTCTTGAGTCAGAGTCATAGATATGGTTTGAATTTATTGCAGTAGTACAGGTCAAATTCTCATTACTACACTTAACCTTTACTCTCATTGATGACTTTGGTGATTTTCTTGTAAGATATGGTTAGGTTGTTCAATGATTTATTAAGGAATGAGTTTACACTTTTTACTCCCCCTCAATTTGTGAGTCCGTGCTGAAGATAGAAAGCAATAAGTTGGCCACAAAGAGATATAGAGACACAAGGAATAGGAAGTGTGAACAAGGATGAGTGAGTAAAGCAAAACTGAGCTCAGAGTCCAAAAAGTTCAGAAGATTTCCCACTAAAGCCAGCACCCTGACTAGATCTAATTTCCCTTTTTCAGGTCCTTTGTCGACCATGGAGTGGCCTGTGGTCGACCTCTGTGCTGACACAGAACCTGCCTGTTAAGAAGACTGCGTTCTGACAAACCTGTTGTCGACCATTGGATCGCCTGTGGTCGACAGCTGCGAAGTCCCAGAGCTAACTATTTCCTGTCCTGATGCCTTGGTCGACCAGCGCCTTGTCTGTGGTCGACCACAGGAGGTAATCCGTAGAAGACCAGGGTTCTGCAGAGCTTGCTGAAGTAGCACCCGACACAAGACTTCCAAGCTCAAAAACTTGACCAATACTAGAGACCTATAACTTAGACAGAAATGACAGAATCTATGCAGTGTACACAAGAATATGATTATTTCAAGAATTTTCAGGAGAAATTCTACAAATTCCTAACTCCCTTCTTAGAGTTGAAAATCTGTCATTGTTAAGGGGTTTTGTGAAAATGTCTGCCAGTTGTTTTTCAGTTTCTACAAAATGAAGCATGAAATTTCCTTTGGAGACCTCATCTCTTAGAAAGTGATGACGGATCTCAATGTGTTTTGTCCTAGAGTGTTGAATGGGGTTTTTAGACAAATTAATAGCACTAGTGTTGTCACAGAAAATAGGTGCACATCCAAGATCTACATTGTAGTCTTGGAGTTGATGTTTTATCCACAAAACCTGTGTACCACAGCTCCCTACTGCGACATACTCTGCCTCAGCAGTGGAGAGTGCCACAGAATGCTGTTTTTTAGAAGCCCATGATATTAAACATCCACCTAATATTTGACAATAACCACTAGTACTCTTCCTATCAATTTTGCAACCAGCATAATCAGCATCTGAATATGAAATCAAGTCTAGTTTGCAGTAAGTAGGATACCATAAACCCAATTCTTGGGTACCGGCAAGGTAACGAAAGATACGCTTGACAGCCCCTAAATGTGAATCTCTAGGGCTAGATTGATATCTAGCACACATGCATACACTGAACTGAATGTCTGGCCTAGAGGCAGTTAAATATAGTAGGGATCCGATCATACCTCTGTATTTCTTGGCATCTACCATGTTACCTTTTACATCAGCCTCCAATGTTGCATTTGTCCCCATGGGTGACTCTATTGGTTTGCAGCTCTCCATGCCAAACTTTTTCAGCATCTCCTTTATGTACTTGGATTGATTTATGAAGTAGCCTTCTCTACATTGTAGAATCTGCAATCCAAGAAAGAACTGTAAATCACCCATTAAACTCATTTCAAACTCATTGGTCATTAGATTTGCAAATTCAGTACATAATGAAGCTTCAGTGGATCCAAACACAATATCATCCACATAGATTTGCACAATTAGTATATTCTTACCTTGGGTCTTGGAGAATAATGTTTGATCAATTTTACCTCTTGTGTAGCCCTTTTTGGTGAGGAATGAACTCAGTCTGTCGTACCATGCCCTAGGAGCCTGCTTTAAACCATACAAAGCCTTATGCAGTTTAAAGACATGATTAGGAAAATCATCATTTTCAAAACCAGGGGGTTGTTCCACAAAGACTTCTTCCTTTACAAAGCCATTTAGAAAGGCACTTTTTACATCCATTTGCTGCAATTTAATTCCATGGGACGCCGCAAATGCTAACAATATTCTAATGGCTTCTAACCTTGCAACTGGAGCATATGATTCTTCAAAATCAACTCCAAATTCTTGGTTATACCCCTTAGCCACCAACCGAGCCTTGTTCCTCATAACAACTCCTTCTTCATTAAGCTTATTTTTATAAACCCATTTGGTTCCAATAACAGGATGAGATGAAGGTCTGGGAACAAGTTTCCAAACCTGATTTCTTTCAAATTGATTTAATTCTTCATGCATGGCATTTATCCAAGATTCATCTCTTAAAGCTTCCTCTACATTTTTAGGCTCAACTTGAGATACAAGGGCTAGCTGATCTAATTCATCAACTGTTTTAAGCTGAGATCTAGTTTTCCTCGGTTCATTAATTCCTCCAATGATGTTATCTAGAGGATGATCTCTGAGAAATCTCAGATTTTCAGAATTGTTACCTGGGATGATCTCTCCTTCGGGTTGATCATTGGAATCACCTTGCTTTGGTTCTGCTTCAGTCTCCATTGGTTCCTCTTTGCCTTCCAGAAATTCCCCATCTTCATCTTTGCCTACCTGTCCAGTTTTGTCAAAGTCATTATTTTCATCAAATGTGATATGTGGGGATTCTTCAACTAGCTGATCTTTGGTGTTGTAGACTCTATAGGCTCTTGATCGGTCAGAGTATCCCAAGAAGATTCCTGGGTCACTCTTTGGTTCAAATTTGTCCAATGATCTCTTGTCATTGTTATGAATAAAACACCTTACACCGAAGATCCTAAAATGAGCTAGAGATGGCTTCTTACCTTTGAACACCTCATATGGAGTTTTCGCACTAGATGGTCTTACCATTGCCCTGTTTACAATATAACATGCTGTATTGACCGCCTCAGCCCAAAATCTTCTTGGAAGATTGGCTTCAACTAACAGGGTTCTGGCCATTTCAACAAGTGTGCGATTCCTTCTTTCCACCACTCCATTTTGCTCTGGCGTCCTTGGTGAGGAGAACCTGTGATTTATTCCTTTGTTCCTGCAGAATTCATCAAACTCTGAATTTTCAAATTCTCCCCCATGATCAGATATTATTGAACACACTTTGGACTTACCATCCTGCTTCATTCTTCTGTAAAAATCCTGAAATTCATGAAAGGCATCGTTTTTATGTGATAAAAACATTACCCATGTGAATCTAGAGAAATCATCAACTAGTACATAACCGTACCTCTTACCACTAAGACTAGCAGTTCTTGTTGGGCCAAAAAGGTCCATGTGCACAAGTTCTAGTGGTCTAGAAGATTGACTTTCAGTTCTACCTTTGAATGATTTTCTTGTTTGCTTACCTTGGGTACATGATTCACATACTTTGACATTTTGAGCAAACGAAATTTCAGGTAAACCAGAAACCATTTTATTCTTAACCAATTTGTGCAGCACCCTGTAGCTAACATGCCCTAGCCTTCGGTGCCACAACCAAGTCAGGTCCTCCTTCTTGGCGGTGAGGCACAAGTTGGAGTGGGCTGGATCATCCAAGTCTATCATGTAGACATTATTTACTCTCTTGCCCATAAACTTAACTTTAGCCGAATTTGGTTCAAGAATTTTACAGATCTTAGAATCAAAGACTACTTGATGGCCTTTGTCGCATAGCTGACTGAAGCTTAGAAGATTATATTCCAGGCCATCCACTAGCAGTACATCTTCAATGCAATTTGTAGATGTCTTACCTACCTTACCTTTCCCAATGATCTTGCCTTTGTTATTTCCTCCAAATGTCACATGTCCTCCATCTTTTGAGTTTAGCTCGGAGAATTTTGCCTTATCCCCTGTCATATGTCTTGAGCAGCCACTATCTAAGTACCACTTGTTGTGTATAGCTGCCAGACACACCTGCATCACAAGTTACACAGAAACTTTTGGACCACAATGGTACCCGGGTCCAAGATAGCTTGTGAAATTATGAAATTGCTGCAGTAATCCTTTGGGAACCCAGATTCTGTTAGAGCAGTGTAAATTTTTATTTCTGAACTTGTTCAGATTGGGTTGCTTTTGTTCTAAAGCTTCTTTAATCTGAGTCCACCTTTGTGTATTCAAGTTTTCATTTTGTTTTACCCGAAAAAACCTGTGATTTCTGTTTGCTTGTCTGGCCATGGTCGACTTTTGGTATGTCTGTGGTCGACCATCGCGTCTCCAGAACTCAGCGTCTGTTCTGGCAGCACCTCTGGTCGACATCTTGTGTACCTGTGGTCGACCACTGCTTCTCCAGTAACCAGCGCCTGTTCTGGCAGATCCTCTGGTCGACAGATGAAGGGTCTGTTGTCGACCAGCCTGTCTCCAGACATCTTGTTTTCCAGATTTATGTCTTTTAACTTGGTTTAGTCCTTGGTTTGTTTGGTGATTTCTGTGAATTTGGGTTTCTTGTTTATTATTTTGAATCTTATATTGATTGACTGTTTTCTCTTTAAAATTTCTCTCTTCCTTGGTGACATTGTTCCTTTTGGAGGAGCATTCAGCTACATCCTCTTGTTTATCTTGGTATAGATTAATCAGGGGCCTTTTTCCTTTTGAGTCAGCAATCCCAGTTACGGTTTTTATTTGGAATTCCTTTTTAGCCGTAGGATTGTATCCTAACCCTTCTTTTTGAAAGTTTACTTTTATTCCCAAGACAGCATTTAAGTTTTCTTGACCTTGAGTCATTTTTTCCAAGGTCTCCTGTTTGTTTTTCAGGTCACTCTTAATTCTTTCTATTTCTCTTAGGAGTTGGTTGTTTTCTTCCTTGAGTGAATTGTTTCTTTCTTGACTTAACTTAGTTTCCTGTTCATATTCTTGAGTCTTTAGTTTTAACTCATCAATGTCATTTTTTAGCATTTCATTCTCTTCGGACATTCTCTTGTGGTTTTCTTCATCTAAGTCCATTTGATTCAGTTTGTTTTTCAGTGACTTGATTTCCATTTCTAGTTCAGTTTTGTTATCCATTGAATTGCTGTCTTTATTCAGTTGACTGATCTTCTTCTTCAAATGTTTATTTTCCTTTCTTATTCTTTCATAAGTATCAAGCAATTCTGAATATACTGCTTCCCAATCCGAACTAGAGAAGTCTTGAAATGGGGAACTTACCTCAAGATCACTGTTGTCTCCCTTGGCCATCAGACAGAGCTTTCCTTCTTCTTCCTCGGAAGTTGTTTCCTCTTCACTGCTCTCTTCCTCCTCACTCCAAGTGCTAATCATCGCCTTGGGTTTCTTGCCTTTCCACTTGAAGCTTGATTTCTTAGGAGCTTCTGGACATTCAGCCTTCATATGTCCAGGCTGCCTGCAATTGTAGCAAATGAGTTTGTTAGAAGGAGCCTTATGTTTATCAGATTTAAACTGGGATGACTTCCTTACCATGCCCTTTGGATTTCTGAATCCTTTACCTTCCTTCCGCAGGAATTTTTTAAATTTTCTTGTAAGCATGGCTAGCTCACCAGATTCTTCACCTGAGCTAGATGAGTCATCATTGTCAGACACCTCAGAGGTGCTTGTCTTAGTCTTTAGGGCAAGTTGCTTCTTTTTCTTGCCCTCATCTTCCTTTCTCTTCAGATTGACCTCATAGGCCATCAGGGATCCTACTAACTCATCCACTGTCATTGTTGTGAGATCCTTTGAGTCCTCAATGACTGTGGCCTTGGTATGCCACATCGATGTGAGAGACCTTAAAATCTTCCTCACTAATTCCTGCTCTTTGTATGTCTTCCCTAAGCTCTTCAAGCCATTAGTCAATTGTACTAATCTGGCATACATCTCAGAAATACTTTCATCATTTTTCATCCTAAACATCTCATATTCTGAGACTAGCATATTTGCTTTTGTCTCTCTTACCTCGGAAGTACCTTCGTAGATTACCTTTAGACGATCCCACATTTCTTTGGCTGTTGCGCATTGGGAAACTCTTGAGAATTCTGTGGGGTGTAGTGAGCACTGCATCACGTTCATGGCTCCCCAGTTGACAGTTGATTTCCTGACCTGTTCTCTGGTCCAGGTTTCTTCATCTTCCGGTAGCTCAAAAGGTCCGCGGCTCACTACCCTCCACATCTCGTGGTCTTGCGCACGTAAGAACACCTGCATACGATTTTTCCAATAAGAATAATCAGTTCCATCAAAATATGGAGGTCTAGTTACAGAGTGCCCCTCAGCTATGAGGCTTTTAGAGTTCAGTCCGCCCGGTCTCTCCTGGTTGTTAGACCACATTTTTGGAGAACCTGCTCTGATACCACGTGTTGGATACGGACTGAATAGATCTAGAGGGGGGGTGAATAGATCTTTCCCCCTTTTTGATAATTTACTAACTATCGACCAGATGAGCTACTGGTAATTAATGAATTATAGAACTAATGCGGATAGTAAAGATGCAAGCATACGTATAGGAAATCAAACACACACAAGCACACCACAAGAGAGGATTTTTAAGGTGGTTCAGTCTCTTCCTGAGACTTACATCCACCCCTTGCTTAACTCAAGCAAGGCTTCACTATGAGAATCTCTGATCTCAATCAAAACACAGCTGACACACAGCTTGTACCTGCTGACACACAGCTTGACTCTGCTGCCTCACAGCTTGACAATAATTGTAATCAGAAATGAAAAGATGATAAGAACAGGTGATGAAAGACAGGACTGAATATTGGCGTGTGTAGAAGAATAGGTGTTCAGCCTGGGACTTGATCACGCTTATGAAGAAGCCTAGACTCCCTGTTGATCTTCCAGTCAGTTGCCTTCGATTGTTCTGCTGCTGGAGATCGCACAGTCTTGAGCTAAGTCTTCCTTCTGCAGCAACGAGATTGCCTTTAACCTTTCTGCAGATTTTTTGATTGGTGGAGAGCTCCTTTTTCCTCTTCTGTGTATATCTTCCTTGGCTTCTATTTCGTGCTCTCTCACTGCTTGCTTGTTCGTGATTTGTTGCCTTATATACAGCTCTTTTTATTTTCAAGAATAAAGTTCTTCCCGCTCAATTTTCAGATCGAGCGCCAATCTGCTAGAAAACAGGGATCGGTTTAAATCCAATCGTTAGAACGAGTTTGACCACTTCTAAGCAAGATTGTTTCCTTGATTCCCGTGCGGAATCTTATCTCCTGAGCAGCCCAACAACCTGCAACAACCATCTGCAGGTTTTAAGGAACCAAAACAGAATTCGGTTAGAGTTCGGTTTTGGACGATATATAAACCCGTGGTCGACCATGACCCTGTCGCTGGTCGACAATGGGCAGTCCCCAGACGGCCGGTTCTTCTGGCTGAAACTCACGTCGCCCGTTGGTCGACCACAGCCTGGTCGCTGGTCGACAGGGGGCAGTTTCCAGATGGCCAGCAGTTCTGTCTGTTGTTTCTGTCTTTTCTGTGGTCGACCAGAGGTGGGGCTTTGGTCGACAGCCAAGGTGCTTCCAGAAGACTGATGATCTGATGCTTTTCTGGTTGAGTTCGTTGGTCGACCATAACCACTTCCCTGGTCGACAAGCGGCCTTTGACACTTCTTCTGATTTGTTGATTCCACTTGGATTTCAGTGGACCTGAAATTACTTAACTTATCAGAAGTAAATTGAACTATCAGATTTATATTGAGTTGATCAGAAACATTGTTTGTCATCATCAAATAGTCATGAGTCCAATACTTTGAAGGAACAATCAAACCACTTGTATTTGTTATGAAACAAGATAGAACTTGATTAATCAAACATATCCTATTGTCATCATCAAAACCAAGGGATGCACAACAAACAAACCCCATGTCAATGCCAAAAAGTCTTCACCACCATCATCACAGAAAAGGACCCAACCAAAACCTATGAATAGGTCAGCAGGGTCAAGGGTGCAGGGAAGATAAAATATTTTCAGAAGTCAGCCCAACAAATTCAATCCACCTAGAGTTCAGTCCTACTACCCCACACAGCCAATCTATCCTAATGGGTGTGGGTGGACTAGAACTCAAGGGATGTATACAGGGTATGTTCATCAACCTACACACTTTTACAGACCCTATGTCAGAAATTGGGAAAATGGGTATGGTAGTCGGATGCCTAGGAATTACCAACATTTCCACAGCCAGCCCAGGAACTACTATGGCCAAAACTTTATGAATGCAACCTGGCCGAAGCATTGGCACAATAACAATAATTCTGTGAATAACTATGTTGGTGCAAATAAGAAGAAAGTCAACAAGAAAAAGTAAAACAAAAAGAAATCTGGAAAATCCACTGAACAGAACTGCTTCAAACAAATGTGGATTCCCAAAACCATGCTCTCTTTCTTTACTTGCACTTCATCTGCATTGGAGCCCAATCAGACTTGGGTTCCAAACTCTTTGCCCTAATTATGTGTGCAGGTATGCCTGGCAGGCAAGAGCAACTTGTGGTACTTGGACAGTGGCTGCTCCAGGCATATGACAGGAGATAAGGCCAAGTTTTGCATGCTAACTGAAAGCTAGGAGGCCTTGTCACCTTTGGAAGCAACACAAAGGGTAGGATCATTGGATCAGGTAAGGTAGGTAAGTGTTCTACCTGCTGCATTGATGATGTTATGCTGGTTGAAGGGTTAGCTTACAACTTACTTAGTATTAGCCAGTTGTGTGATAAGGGTCATAAAGTTTTATTTGATTCTCAATGCTGCAAGGTTTTTGAACCTGATTCAGAAATTGTAAAATTCTCTGGAAAAAGAATAAATAACACATACATGATAGATCTAGATGATATTCAGCATTCTAACCTATGTCTTACTGCCAATAGAGAAGATTTAGTATTTTTATGGCATCGTAGGTTAGGCCATGCTAGTTATACCATTTTGCATAAACTAAACAAGTATAGCATGGTTAGAGGACTTCCTGAAGTTTCCTTCAAGAAAGAAAATAAAATCTGTGATGCATGCACTCAATCAAAGATAACTAGAAAGTCATTTAAGTCTAGAACTGAAAATCTGTCTTCCAAACCTTATGAGCTGATACACATGGACCTTTTTGGGCCAACCAGATCTGTCAGCTTATCAGGGGGGAGGTATGGGTTTGTTATGGTAGATGACTTTTCTAGGTATACTTGGGTTTATTTCTTATCTAATAAGAGTGATGCATTTTTAGAATTTCAGGAGTTCTGTATAAGAATAAATCAGAAAATTAAAAATATTTTGACGGATCATGGAGGTGAGTTTGAAAACTCACACTTTGAAGAATTTTGCAGGTCAAGTGGGATTCATCATAAGTTCTCCTCACCCAGGACACCTGAGCAGAATGGTGTTGTCAAAAGGAGGAACAGAACTCTAGTAGAAATGGGCCGAACTCTCTTAGTTGAAGGTCAACTGCCAAGAAAATTTTAGGCTGAAGCAGTCAACACAGCCTGTTATCTAATTAATAGGGCAATGGTAAGATCTTACACCCAGAAAACCCCGTATGAGATTTTGAGAGGTAAGAAACCTTCAATCGCCCACTTCAAGGTCTTTGGTTGTAAATGTTTTATACATATAAATGACAAGAGGGACCTTGATAAATTTGAGCCAAAAGGTGAACCAGGAATCTTCCTCGGTTATTCTGAAAACACCCGGGCTTATAGAGTGTTCAATTTAAACTCAAAAATTGTTGAAGAATCTCCACACATTATCTTTGATGAAACCATGATGGAAACCAACCATGGTTATTGCAGGAACAAAGATGGGAACATTTTGAAAGATGAAAACTCTGCAGACCAGTCTGATGGTGAGGAAGATAAAGAAGAGCAAAATGAAGAAGAACCTGAAGTTTAGGGGGAGGTAAGTGAAATTCCTGAAACTCAGATTGTTAATATTAGATATCTTAAAGATCACCATGTGAATAATGTCATTGGCAATCTGAATGATCCCCCTAGAACTAGAGGTCACTTTAGAATTCAGGATGAATTAAATGCATATGCTCTTGTCTCTCAAATTGAACCCAAGTCCATGGACTGTGCCCTCAAGGATATGCATTGGATTAATGCCATGCATGAGAGCTTAATTAGTTTGACAGGAACAAGGTGTGGCACTTGGTCCCACCTCCTGATCATGGAACAGTCATAGGGACTAGGTGGGTTTTCAGGAATAAATCTGATGAATCAGGGAATATTATTAAAAATAAAGCCAGACTTGTTGCTCAGGGGTACAATCAGGAGTTTGGTATTGACTTTGAAGAGTCATTTGCCCCTGTAGCCAGATTAGAAGCTGTTAGAATTTTATTAGCTTATGCATGTTCCCTAGGTATAATCCTCAAGCAGATGGATGTAAAATCTGCATTCTTGAATGGGGAAATTAATGAGGATGTCTATGTTAGACAGCCCCCTGGGTTCGAATGTCTAGATTTCCCTAATCATGTTTACAAATTAAATAAAGCTCTCTATGGTCTTAAGCAAGCTCCCAGAGCTTGGTACGACAGGTTGAGCAAGTTCCTCACTGATCAAAATTTCACTAGAGGAGTAGTTGATCAGACCTTGTTTACAAAGGTGAGTCATTCTGAAATTCTTATTGTACAGATTTATGTGGATGATATCATTTTTGGGTCAACTAACCCCAAATTGTGTGAGGAATTTTCTGAAACAATGACTAATGAGTTTGAAATGAGCTCAATGGGTGAGCTCAAATTATTTCTTGGACTGCAGGTTACACAAACAAAGGATGGAATGTTTATAACTCAGTCCAAGTACACAAGGGATCTACTCAAGAAATACAAGATGGATAACCTTAAAGAGATAGCTTCTCCAATGGGTACCTCTACAAGCTTGGATGAAGACACTAAAGGTAACCCATTTGACCAGAAGTTATACAGAGGTATGATCGGATCCCTTCTCTACTTAACAGCATCTAGACTTGATATTCAATTCGTTGTAGGATTATGTGCTAGGTTTCAGGCCAGTCCGAAAGAAAATCATTTTAAAGCAGTGAATAGGATTTTTAGATATCTGCTAGGCACCCAAGAGATAGGATTATGGTGTCCTGCTAGGTGTGAGTTAGAGCTTCTAGCTTACACTGATGCTGATTATGCTGGGTGTCGAGTAGATAGAAAAAGCACTAGTGGCTATTGTCAATTCCTTGGTGGCTATCTAGTATCTTGAGCATCTAAGAAGCAACACACTGTAGCCTTGTCTACAGCTGAGGCTGAATATGTTGCAGTAGGTTATTGTGCTGCCCAAGTACTTTGGATTAAACACCAACTAGATGATTATCAGATAAAATTGGAATGTATTCCAATTCTATGTGATAATACTAGTGCCATATGCCTTGCTAAAAATCATGTTCATCACTCTAGGACTAAGCACATAGAAATAAAACATCATTTTCTAAGAGATGCTGTGAACAAAAAGGAAATTGAACTGGACTTCATTGAAACAGACAAACAAGTTGCTGATATCTTTACTAAGCCACTTGGAAATGAAAATTTTAAATTTTTTAGAAGAGAACTTGGCTTGTGTAAATTTCAGCATAATGAATGAACTCTTTGTTGACTTGAATAAAACTTTTGAGCTGCTTTGAATAAACTTCTGATTTAGACTTGCTGTTGATAGATTGAATAAAACTTTGTGAAGGTTGAATGGTGCAACAGACTTATGATAATGCATGACTCTCATATTTTTATTGCACTCAAGATCATCATTGCATATGTATGTCTAGATGCATGATATGTCTATATTTCTGCATGATTGTATTACACTGCATTTCTCTGCATAATATAGCATAATAGGTCTGAATAAGCATGAATTTCAAAATCATTTGTTTAGTCTCTATTCGCAAAACCACATGCACATAGACAGGGGGAGTATTGCATATGATTCAGAGTTGAGTCTGACATTATGGTAATCTTTTAGTCAGTTCTAATATTAAGCAATAGAAAACAGACTTCTTCTCTCATAAGAACTTTAATTACTTAAAGACTGACTTAATGGTTTAAATTTATAATCTTTAGAGTTGAAAGACTACAATCCGTAAATAAGGATGATGAAAATTGATAAACCTCTCAACCCTTATCTTATTTCATGTCAGACAAAACTAATTATATCTGAAATCTGAAAACTCATCTGAAATCATGTTAGAGAAGCTAAGGCTGTGTATTGTCCTTAAACAAGTCATTCTGAAACAAATAAAGGGTAGCTAAGAAAGATATTGAAAAAAAAACATTGAAAATTATTTGAAAAATAGCATTGACAGAGCAATGACTGGTAAATCATTGAGAAACTGAGTGATCCATCAAAGAAGTGGACACCACTCATGTCATGAGGTGTATCAGCTATCTCTGTATAAAATGATCAAAATAGTTGGTTGTTTTCACTGAGTATCTGGGGGTAACTGGCGTCTAATAAACGTGTACCCTCACACAAAAAGGTGTCAATACATTCTATTGAGTTTGATCATAAGCAAGATGGTCCATCATGTTGAGTATCTAGGGGTATTGGCGTCTGATAAACGTATACCCTTACGTAAAAAGACTTTTGGTACCTGAATATCCTAAATGAAATAATATTGAAAATGTTGTTCCTTCAAAGAAATTTCAGGGATGTCAATTGTTTAATTTTAATACATGACCTGGTTTCTCTTAACACATTTTACTGAGTCTATGACAGTAAGATATTCTGAAACTGAATCTCTCATGTCAATATGACTCTGGTTTATTGTTTTATCATGCACATCTACCTTATCTAATGAATGTAGTGCATGAACTCTCATTTTTATAACCTTTAAAACAGAATTTTAATTTCTAAGCCGTTTCTCAGTTCATATGACTGAAGGTTCTGTGCTTTAGTTGCTTAATTTCTGAACTACTTGCTAAGAATGCCAGTCAGCTGAACTTTCTTTTTCCTTCCCTTGCACTCACTTTCCCTCCTATTTGTTGATGGCAAAGGGAGAGAATATTGTCTGAATTCATTCTTTCAGTTCAGGGGGAGAATTCTGAATTGAGAATTCTGCATTTAGGGGGAGTGTATGCATCTGCATCACAGTATGGCAAAAGGGGGAAATTTTGTTAGCAGGGAGTTGCTTACATTTTGTAGCATGCAGCATGTCATTCATAGCATCTACATGCATCTGTATAACAATCTGAATAATAAATCATGTCCTTCATCAAAAAAGCATCTGTATGGCAGAATGTTGCTACTCTATATGATAGGGGGTTGCCATCATCAAAAAGGGGGAGATTATTGTGACTCCTCTGTGTTGATGGTGTTGACATGTAACTTTACTTCATATGGCAACACATTGTTTTGATTGATTGGCAACACTGTTTATCTTTTGATGAAATTCCTTTTATCAGATTGTCTGTGTGTTCTATACATTTTATCTTGTTTTCACACTGAACACACACTCAAAGTCTCAAAGTCTAAACATCGCTGTTGGGCATCAAAGTCTGCACATTAGCATCAGGCAGCAAGTGTGTACAACGCCCTGTGTAGGCACGACAAGTCCATACACTGGTTGCACATTGCACAGCTGCAGGCATTTCAAAGTCTACACACTACACTGCATGTGAAACTTCAAGCCTGCACATTGCACAACATGTGAAGTCACCAAGTGTGTACATTGCATAGCATGCAGGCGTCAAAGTCCATACATCCAAAGTGCCTTGGCTAAGTCTATACATTGTCCGTCTCATTTAGAGTCTAAGGCAAAGTCTGTACAATGGACTGTGCTTTACAAAGTCTATACATTTGTCGGTGCTAAGTATATACAGTGAGCGTCTCATGAAGTTTGTACACCACTATAGCTGCACCGTCTCACCCACCGTCTCATTCAGCGTCTTAGGCTTGCAAAGTCTACACATTGGTTGGTGGAAAGTCTATACATTCGTTACAATGCACACATCGTCTCAACTAGAGTCTCATGCAAGTCCACACATTGGCCTTCAGGCTTGAAAGTCTGTACATAAGACTGCGTCAACTCATTGCATTGGCTAAAGTCTATACACTGTCGTCTCATTTAGAGTCTAAGGCAAAGTCTGTACACTGGATGGTGTAAGGCGAAGTCTGTACATTGATCGTCTCAATGAGCATCTCATGTAAGTCCACACATTGGACTGTAGCATGCATTTGTCAATGGCATCTAAGTCTGTACAATGATCGTCTTCCTTAGCGTCTTGATCTTTCAATTCTATACAGGCTTCTGTTTTGCAAGGTCTGTACATTGGTCTCAGACTCCAAAGTCTATACATCGCCTGTTGACTGCAAAGTCTATGCAGAGCTTAAGAGGTGTTCGAAGTCTATACATTCATTCACTGTAGCTTGCACGAGGTAAAGTCTGTACATTGGCCTCCATGCCTCAAGTCTATACATTGGACTGTTCGGTCAAGTCTGTACATCACTGTTTGCCAAAGTCTGTACATTGGCATCTGTTCCTTCATTGCGATTCAAAGTCTGCACATTGGGTTATTCACCTACGTTCAGCTTCGAAGTTTATACATCGATGCTTTTGCCTACGTTGCATTTCAAAGTCTATACAGTCGATGTTTTCCATTGCTTCAAGTCTATACAGACGTTCTTTTAGAAAGTCTATACATCGGTCTTCACCTCAAGTCTGTACAGTTATTTGTTGACAAGTCTTCACATCGTGAAGTCTATACACTCAACTCCTTTACATCTTGCAAAGTCTGTACATTGCATCCATCAGTCGTGAAGTCTCTACATTGTCTGTCTTCAATTGAGTCTCACTGAAGTCTACACATTGCATCTTCTCACTGAAGTCTACACATTGCATCTTCATTCATGAAGTCGACACATTGCATCTTCATTCATGAAGTCTACACATTGCATCTTCATTTGCAAAGTCTGTACATTGCATTGATCTTCACTTAGTCTATACATTGACAGTCTTCATATCACCTAAGTCTATACAGCGGTTGCTTCATACAGCAAGTCGGTACATCGCTTTCACTTATATGAAAGTCTATACAACGTAGTTCTTCTGATAAGTCTATACAGAGTTGTTATTTAATCTGATCATCCGATACTCTGTCTGATAGGGATTCTCTACTGAGATTACTGACATGGCTCGTGATCCCAGGAGGACGAGGTGACCAGATGCTGCCACGTGGATGGAAGCACCTCGAATCTCGAGAATTCCTTGGGCGGGAAAATGTGGAAGCCACGCGCCCTTATCCACTTGCTGCTGTTATATATATCAATCTTCATCTTCTGTAAAGGCTGATCTATGTTGGCGAAGTCTATACATCCAGTCTGAAGCAGCAGCCACCGAGATCCACTGTGAGAGGAAGAAAAGCAGAGAAGAAGAAAAGGAGAGAAGAAGAAAAAGAGAAATGAGTTGAGAGAGTTATTGTGAGAGCTTGTGAATCAGTCTCTTGGTCCAGTTACCAGAGCTAATATTGCTCAACATTGAGCTATAGTCGTTTTGGTTTTCTTCCATTCGATTGTGTGTTTTGTTTGTTTTCAGTCTTGCTATTTTCTCTTTGAAAACTCTTGTTCCATCAAGCTGTTAGTCAGCGGTTTCAAGCTGTGAGGCAGCAGGTTGCAGAGGTGTTCCTCTGGTCGGCTAAGCTGTAGTGCCCAACAGAGCAAGCTGTGAAGCTCAGCTGTGGCAGAGGGTGTTCCTCTGGTCAGGATAAGCTGTAAGCCCCAGCCGTTGTTGGCAAGCTGTAGAGCCCAGCTGATTGAAGCTGTGTATCAGCAGTAATCCACATTCGAGTTGAATGTGCGGTGGACGTAGGTCGGATTGACCGAACCACCTAAAAGCCTTGTGCCTCTCGTGTGTTTGATTGCTTGTTCAACAGATCTTGTATATTTCATTCGGTGCATTGGCTGTGTTCGTTTAGTGTTCTTCTAATTCCGCATTTGATTCTAGGCCTAATTTTTAAATAGCCAGTTGATCTATTCACCCCCCACTCTAGATCCACATCCTGTGGTGATAGAGCCTTCCATCTAACTTCAACATCACCTAGTTTTCCCGTGTATCAAATGTTGCTAGTTTTACTCTTAGTTAGTCCCTCACAACAATACGTCCTTGAATTCCATTCCATAAAATCCACCTTATATATCCTACATGGTCAAACCTTGAAAATTTGATATTGGCTATAAATGAGAGTGGGTGTCGACAAACATGACCAATGCTGTGCGTATAGGGCCCGGTCTAGTCCTGGGAGGAGCACCCTGTTGATTTATTTGCTTCCTTCTTTTTGTGGGTTTGTGATGTATGATAAAGATGATAAGCAAAAATCAATGATCTCAATCAACCCAAGGACATGTGAACCATGAACCTAGGCAATCCGAACAAGCTCTAGCATGGGCAATGCTATCTCAATCAAACTAATCTAAAGAAAGTAAAGAAAAACACACGCCGGGGCGTGGAGCAAAAGCAAATAAAACACGCCGCGTGGGTGGAACAAGCAAAGGAATATGAAGTGGGAAAGAGAAAGCCAACGCCCAATACTAAGAAAGAACGTGATCGCCAACAAAGTAAACACAAGTCAAAGACTTGAAAATACCTTGGAAATAGGTGGATGAAGCACCCGCCCACGGGAGAGAGAAACCAGTGAAATCTGCAGATCAGCTGAATGTAACGGCCCAGACCCTGTGCGTCGCAGAAGTGTGACGGTCGCCCGATGCACCGTTATATGAACCTGACGCGTCTTCTCAAGACTGTCAGACAACCTACAGAAATAGCATATGAACTCTTTGAACTCCAAATCTTCCAGCCGGCCAGAAGACTTGTGCCTCGTTTAATGAACCTGTAAACCTGCTAAAGAACGTGAAACACAAGAAAACAAACCCAGATCAGCCCTTTAGACAAGCGTAGTATCAATTCTTAAAGAAATTAAGACCATTCAAAAGGAAAGGGAAGTACCGAGAAAGTTTTGGTTTTTTAACCCCTCTAGGCATTTTAAAAGATAGGGAAGATGTTTAGATAATGAGAATAGATGCAGAATGTGGAGAAAGAGAGGGACAATGCTTTGAGAAGGAGGAAGAAGAACACAAGTGTGACAACGATGGAGACTCAAACACAATGAAACGAATACTCCCTTCACCGTGAAGCAGATGGACGTGAGGAACAGTTCTCCTTGGTTGGATGTGGCTCCAGGATGCGGCAGCACTTCGACGTAAACTCCAGATCTTTCTCTTTCGGGCCATGAAGTCAAGGGTTCTATTTATAGGCCCTCAAAATCTCTGGTCGAGCAGAGGATAATCCAGCAAGAAAAGAGGATAACTCTTAGCAAACTCTCTAAGATAATATCACCAAGAGTCCATAGAAACAAACAAAAGGTTCTGAGGATCAGATTTGAAAGAGAAATCACAATATCAAACTCTTATCTCGACCACGGAGTAGAAGAGAAAAGGCCTGAACTGCCAGGACTCTGTTTGATGTAACGGCTTCTCGACAGACCGTCACAGGCAAATAACGCGCCCGGGAGAGACCATCACTATCAACCTTATCTCAAAAGAGATAAGATCAACGGAAGAAGATCAAAACAATAGGACTCTTGAATGAAAGTAACGGCCAAGGATGAACGCGTTAGAGGGAAGTAACGGCTGCACGACAGACCGTTATACTCAATGGATAGGCCAAAGGATAAGGATTGAAACAAAGCCTTAAGTCGTAGGACTCTTCAAGATGTAACGGTCCAGGGACAATGCGTTAGATGAACGTAACGCCCCAGGTGCAGACCGTTAGAAACAATGAGGATCCAAATGATAAGAAAACTTGCTAAGCTTCATCAAACGAGAAATCGTGGAACCATACTCAACCAAGGAGCTAAGACCCATGAAATAAGCTTCAGACTGATGAAGGAGACTCAACAAAGGAATGAATAACTTGGAGCATCACATAGAATGAATAAGGAGATGACCCGACATATCGGTCATAAAACATGTGTCAACAGATGCCCCTCCTTGACGTCCTCTTTGCAGGGGAGCGAGTGGAGGTGAAGCGAAAGCGAAATGGAACATGGAGATGAAGCAGAAATGGAGCGGAGTGGACCAAAAAGTGGGCGTTAAGGTAAACGACACCCGTTCTTTACCAACAAGCGGTAGGAATCTTCTGGGAAACTTCAAACTGATCACAAGGAAATAGCCAACCAAATGATGCAAGTCTGGAGAAACTAACAACTAAGGAAAGGAAACACGGCTAGCCGCCGGAGGCAACGGAAAGGAAAGAGAACTGACTAAACTCTAGATAGGGATCTTCAGCTAACCAAATCAAGCGAACAGATCGAAGGAAACCTTCCAATTCAGAGTGGAATAATTCTTCTTATTCGAGATCAAAAACACAGCTATTCACCATCATTGAGACACCTCGAACAGATGAAGGATCATGAATGCTCAAATATGCGTATGATGCATGCTGGGCTAAATGAAAAGAAATCATTAAAACAAATGCAAAGAAAGAATAAAATAACAAAATACTCGAGAATAATATTGCTAGACCGGAGAAATCAGGGTCAGGACACTATCTGCAACCACGGCGTGCAGGACAGAACCATCGTCCCCAAACTTTTCCAACCTAACGGCCTATCCAACGATTAAACATGTGAACTTAGATCATCATCATTTTTGTTTAAGGGGAACATCAGATCCCAGAACACATGAATGACCAGCCGGTTCTCGAGACAATATATCATAGATACCATATAGTAATGCATTAAAGGGACATGGAATGAGATACAATACCTGTCTTACCTTCTGGCGAATGGCAAAGCATGATGTTGTTCATAACTTCAAAGACGTTAGACAACAATAAATATGAGCATGAAATAAGGCATAACCATCCATACGTCTTACAAGCATTAATAATGAACATCATGGAAGAAAATGCAGCCATTCAATCATCAAATAGACCATTTCATTCATCAAGAAACTTGCAAGCTGCAACGGTCTATTGAGAGGGCATCACAACACGTAACGGACCAGACCTGGGCCGTTAGAGACTAGGCGGTTCACATTCTTCAATAAAGCAATTCAAATCCATGTAACAGTCAAAAGAATACGCGTCAGAGGCTGTAACGGTCGGACGACAGACCGTCACATTTTCTGAGCGTTCAAAAAAAAACAAACAGAACGGCTCAATCTTCATTCAACATTCATTCACAACTCAAAACGCCCTAAACCCCAAAAAACCCCAACCGAGGAGACCACCGGCGACCACCACCCAGATGGCCGGCGACGAGGGTTCCCAGCCACCGAAGAAGAGGGAGAAAGGCACAAAGAGGAAGGCGCTCCAACGTTTCCACTGCCGGATAGAACGGGAAGTCGTCCCGCCCGTGGAGGAAGAAACTAGGGCGAGGAGAGAGCCAAGGGTGGAGGAAGATGTTCCCACGGTCAAGGAGGATCAAGGGGAGGTTCCCCTGGACGAGGTAGAACCCAAGGAACAAAAGAAGAAGAGGAAGAGGGGCCAAGACCGAGAGGTAGGACGCCCACCCCATTTTCCAAATTTCAATTTTTTGATGGTTTTTCTGTGGATGCATGTGTGAATGGGGTGTAGAAAATGGGTCTATGAACCCATTAGGATTGATTGTAGGCCTTTTGGCCAAAGTGGGAAAGCCACGGAATGCAAGGAAAAAAATGCCCTCCAGCAGAGAATGTGACGGTCCTTCCAGGGACCGTCACAAGCCTAACGCGCCACGCTTGGTGCGTTAGAGACATGTGACGCCCCACCCCAGGGCCGTCACAACCACCAGAGGCCAGAACTAATTTTTATGTTTTTCAATTATTCAGTTTTTTGTTTTGTTTTTCATTTTAAATGCTTATGCAATGATTTTATGATGCAATTGACTAACTTATGCTCTAAATGAATGCAGGGAAAGAGACGGACGAGGATCTCTTGGCTTCAGATCCGGGTGATGTACCAGGCACTGCCCGATTACCAGAGAGAGAGATTGGCCGGTATGGGGTTCGCCGAGGTGCTAAGCATCAAGGTGATCCGGATGGACACGCCACTGCTATACGCTTTGCACGAGAGGTGGGATCCAGTCAGCAGGGCGTTCATCTTCCCGTGGGGTCACATGATCCCGATGTTGGAAGACATGGCGAGGATTGTCGGCCTGCGGGTACACGGAGCCGCAGTGACAGGATGGACTTACCGAGACTACCGAGAGATGGCCCAGGAGCTACTGGGGCTAGATTTGATCAGATCGGGGTAGACGTCATCCCAGCTCTCGAGATCAGTACTGCAGGAGAGCCTAGGACTGAGGGGAGCAGCGATAGCTGTGGGAGAGCTACCAGAGGAGCAACTGGGTAGAGTGATTGACCAGGTGCGCCCCCGAATGGCGGCAGAGGCGGGACCGGAGGGAGATCGCATCCTGAGATGATTAATGATGCTACTGTTCGGGAAGCTCCTATTCGCGACTCGGGCAGATGTCATCAGTTGCAGGCTACTACCGATGATCAGATATTTAGGCAGAGTCGGGAAGTACGCCTGGGGAGCGGCAGTCTTGGCCTTCCTGTTCGAGTCCCTCAGCACGACGGACCGACAGACGATGCTGGGCGGCTTCTCGCCTTTCCTACAGGTAAATGCAATTTAAATAATTCCTATATGATTATGATTATGCTTTATACAATGCAATGCCATGGATTGATATTGACTTTTAAATGCAGATATGGAGCTACATGTACCTCCCGGGCATCGGGAGAGGCACGCTACTCCACGCCGGCCGCATCCCGATCGCCAGACGATGGGTGGTCGCAAGGGACCCAGGGTCGATCATCAGATTAACCCGGGCGATCCAGGACGACTTGGATTCCTTCCCGCATACGGCGGTAAGCCCGAAACTTCAAAATGCTTTCTAAATGCTTTTAATGCTTCTAAATGATGATAAAATGGACTAACATGTTGATGGATGGACTAATATGCTTTCAGGTGAGATGGACCCCGTACAGAGGCGAAAGCTACGAGGGACAGCCATGGGTGGAGGCAGCTATTTCGTACCGGGGACGAGACATATGGTTGCACTGCATCCATATCATCGAGCCACTCCACTACCGACTGGTCCTGAGGACTCGGGGACTACACCAGCGCGAGGTGACCTTTCCACGCCGCAGTGACGAGCGCCCGGGCAAGTCAGCGAAAGGAATTAGCAGCGACATAGATTGGTGTGCCCGGAAGGTGAAGTACGTCCACGACTGGAACAAGCGGGGCAGAGCAGTGAAGGAGCGGGATGAGAGCGATGAGGCGTACTTGAAAGCCTTTGCTCGACTGTACGGGGACCGGGTGTACCGAGGTACCCGACAACCGGTATGCAACTTCTAAACCCTAAATTCTTCATATATGATGCAAAATGCAAAATGCTAGATGCACTGACTTATATTCTTCTAAAATGCAGCTAGACCCCGAGGGAAGGATAGCCGAGCTCGAGGGGCTACTCCATGCCATCGTCCAGCAGCGGGACGAGCACCGGACAACCTTGGAGCTTCTGGTAAAACTCCCGGACTAAAAATGATTAAAATGATTATGATGATGATTATGATGACTGACTATGATTTCTAAATGCAGCGGGCCGAGGGAGCCCAAAGAGTCAGACCGGATGCCCCATCATCTTCCTCACAGCCCGCCGGAGGCAGGGCTGAGCGGGACGCCGAGTTCACCCGAGTGGTTGCCCGGGCCGAGGAGGCGGAGGCCACCCTCGCGGAGCGGGTAGGATGCTAAATGCTTTGACTTAAATGCTTTTTAAATGCTTATGTGACTAACCATATGAAATGCAAACTACAGGCGAGAGAGCTAGCCACAGCAGCGGCCGAGGCGAAACTGGATCGGACTGAGGCAGAGGTCTTACGAGCAGAGTTGGCCCGATTGAGAGGAGAGCTTGCGCAAACGGCCACGGAGAAGGCAGACTTTGAGAGATACCGGTCCGAGGCACGAGCTGCGTGACTCGAGGCCCATGACATGAAGGTCGAGGTCCGGACCTTGGAGAGGACTATACGGATGATGGGCCGAGGACCGGAGCAGAGCGTTTCTCAGAGCGGGGCGCCGAGGAGTGCTGCTCGTGCTGGATCAGTGGCGGGCTACCTTGTCAGCTCCTCCGGCCAACGGAGGAATGAGAGGGTAGAGAGGGGCCAGCAGGAGGAGAGTGCCTCCATAGCACCACCGGCGAAGAAGCCGAAGGGTGGAGATGATGATGGCGGCCCGGCGGATAAGCCGGCCGAGTGATGTGTTTTGATTTGATTTTTTTTCTTTGGTTATCACTTTACTTGTACATGACTTATGATGAAAATGGAATGAGAATATCTTTTTGGTCTTTTGTTTGTTCTTGTGAATGAATGGATGTGTGTATGTGGTAAATGCAGCAAATGAAGGGAAAATGCCAAAAATGCATGTGAGAATGTGATTAAAAATGTAGGAAATGCATGTGGACATGTGTGTATGAAAAAAGTGTGGATGAGATGATGTGTGGATGAAATGATGGACAGGAGGAATAGAATGGAAAGTGTGTGAGACCGCCAAGTCTGAATAGAGGCAGAAAGGAATAGCACAATCTTAGCAGCAGACGATGTAACGGTCTAGGTCCAGACCGTCAGGATCAAGTAACGCATCGGATGGAGGCCGTTATAGAGGACAGAGCCCAAATTTTCAAAACTGAGCAGCAGGAAGAGTGATGGTCCATAGCCGGGGCGTCAGAGATAAGTAACGGCCAAATGCTAGACCGTTAAAGATGACAGAGCGAGATTGAACTATGAATGCACTGACTATACTCATGAGTGTACAGACCTTGCCATAGTGATGTATAGACTTGGAGTGCAGACGACCAAATGGTGTATAGACTTCGTTTTTAGCAAAGGACGCTCAGACTTGAAGAATGTATGGACTTTGAACGAGGAATGTACAGACTTGTGGTTGTGCACACTTGGGCAATGCATGGACTTGGATCTGTATGGACTTTGGATGAGGAAGATATAGACTTGGATGAAGACTAGACTCCAGGTAATGTACAGACTTGGGTATGCATGGGATGTATAGACTTTGGGTATGCGTGGGATGTATAGACCTAAAATGACGTACAGACTTGGGTATGCATGGGATGTATAGACTTCAAATGATGTACAGACTTGGGTATGCATGGGATGTACAGGAAATGTGGCGGTCCAAGCGCAGTGCGTCAGAGATAGATAACGGTCATGAGCAAGACCATTGAGAATGATTGACCAAGAAGAAGCCAAAACTGAGCGGCAGAGAATGTAACAGTTTAGAGGCCATGCGTCACAAATGATAACGGCCTGATGCTAGACCGTCAAGATTGGGAGAATGAGATTGGGTTAAATTAAACCCACTGGAAATGTGACGGCCCAGAGCTGGCGCGTCAGAGGCAAGTGACGGCCCTGCGATAGACCGTTAGAGTCTGAAACGTACTTCGAGATGGATTGTGCCGTGAGAGGCAAAATCTGAGATAAGAAACCCTTAATCCACTCTAGACTTCTCCCAGACTTAAGATAAAGCCTTCTAATCCAAATCTTATCTCTTTAAAGCCAAAATCAAGCCTTTAAGACTTGGAAACTTAGCCAAAATCGTATCTTTGCTGAATTCTCTGCTAGAAGGCTGAAAAAACTTCCCCTAAGGGCAGGAAACAAGATGAAGAGAAGCTTCGAGATGATGGCCATGGAGGAGAAGGTCGACACCGAGCCTAAGGCTGCGAGGAAAGGACACAGAGAGCTGCAAAGGCTAACCTCAATTCCCAAACATCTAAGCTCCAATGCTCAAAGAGTGGTAAGCTCTTTCTGACTTAGCCAAGTTCAGAAATTTCTGCACTTCATCTTCTCATGATCTCCTTCTTCTTCGTAGCCTCTTCCTGGTCCAAGATGCTATTCTAATCTGAAGTGGGTGGCTCCCATGGTAAGGCACTCCCTTTAGAGGTTACATCAATCCTTAAAGCGTGGCACCTTCAACCTCTCTTGGTTTTAGGCAAGAATTTCCAGAAATTGTCACTAGATTGGCCTAGTATTTCAGCCCTCATAGAGTTGTGGCATCTACAAACACATACCTTCATCTTCCCTTCCTTCGAAGCAACAGTCCTTTTAGAGGAGGTAGAAACCTACCTAGCCCTTCCTAAGACTAAAGCGGGGATGGAGATCTAGTTTGCTACACGGTGGAGCCTATCGACCCGTCCTTGATCTTGAGTGATTTCATCCATAATCCAAAGGATGTGACGACCATGATCAGCCCACACCACATTCATTTGATACCCTTGGCACAATGGATAGTGTCTCATTGCAAAAACAAGTGGGAGAGATATGAAGCCATAGCCAAGGCGGTGGCGGTGGCGGTTTGCTTATGCGGAGTCTTCCTTTTCACCACTACCGGCCACCTCTTAGATATCCAAAATCTCAGCATTATCAGTGGGTTGTGGCGGGGAATGTCCATCTCTCAAGCGATCCTCTCATATCTCTATGAAGGACTAAGCTCCGCTTGCCTAGGAGGATCTTTGTTTGGCTCCATGATACTCCTCGAGTGTTGGATGGGAGTGAGAGTTAAATTCCAACCCAAGGAAGATATTACTTCTGCTAGCCGGATCTTCGGGAGCCACTCTCTCTTCTTCATTGGAGGGGCATCTGGATTTTCTTCACAGGTTGAATGCAAGACGGCGGATAAGAAAACATGAGATGAACGGCGCCTCTTCTTCAATACTTTACCAATGGAGAAATTCATCATGCGACGAAGAATCCTTCGGAGCACTCTTCTCAGAACACCGCGGCGTCAAGGCCTGGACCTCCAGCTAGTGGGAAATGCTACGATGGCGATCTACAACCCGCACCGGTGCCATCTTCAGATCGGACTACCTCGGACTGAAGTTCTTCCACTATCACACTACCCTCCCCTTCTACCTAGGAAGATGGGGACCGAGGAAGATGAGAGAGCAATCCGGAACGCGCTGACCATGTGGGAGATCAGCAAGATGCGCCCGTGGCAAGAAGAAGTGGAAGAGAACGATGAAGAACGTCATGGCTACCTCAAAGAGTTGAGGAAGATCCGCCCTCTTACAGATAAGAAGCTGAATGTAACTTGATTTTACTTTTTAGGAAAGATATAATTGACAATCAGAGTTGGAATTTTTATTAATCTTATGTGGCTTTAAAGTTCAATTGAATGAGATGGGATTGCCTTAATCGAATGAGCACGAGTTGTGGCTTGACTTGGCTTAGAATGGCCTGGAAAATAGAGCCTCTGGAGAGTGTAACGGATCTGAGAAGGGCCGTTAGAAGGATATAACGGTGGGGAGATAGGCCGTCGGGGGTGAAAGACCTGAGGGTTCAGGTTTCTGGAGGAAGTAACGGTCCAACGATAGACCGTTAGGAAGGATAACGGTCGCACCCCAGGCCGTTAGAGAGAGAGCTGCTGAGAGAATCGAAGCGAAGGCCTGAAGAGATGTAACGGTCTAGCATGGACCGTTAGATGAGTGTGATGGCCTGTACCTGGCGCGTCACAGTCTTGAACCTGCATAGTTGTGAGATTTGAGCTTTGGTCTTGATCCTGCATTCTGCACACACTTAAACATGGAACAAGTTAGATCTGTTCTTAGACTCAACCCCTTGCCTTGAAGCAAGTTAGATAACGACCGTTTCTTGATATTTGGTCAAGGGGTGGAGCCTTATTAAATAGGCGGGAAACATAATAGAAATAATGCGATGCATGCGATGCATATGATGGTATTTTTGGATTTTGGAAAATATATTTTAATTTTTGTGAGTTTTTGGAAAATAGTTGATGTTTTTGGGTTTTGAAATATGTTATGTTTTTCTTTTTTTTTTGAAATATATGTTGTTATTTTTTTGAAATATTTGTTGTTTTTGGATTTTTGAATATTTGTTGTTTTTGGATTTTGAAATATATGATGTTTTTGGATTTTGAAATATATGTTGTTGTTTTTTGATTTTTGAAAATCAGTGCTTTCCCCTAGCAATGTGAGCCCTCCGTATCGTATTGAGAGTCCCGAGATTGGCGTGCAATGAGGTGGCAACCCCTGACCAAGGCCCAACTCGCATGACGGTGTTTCTACCAGGGTCATACCTAGGGTACTAGTGTCAATCATGAAAAAGGAAAATAGAATACGGCGGTAAGCTTAGGTCAGATTTAGAAGCTTTTAGGACTTGGGTTCCTCTCCAGACAACCCATTAGAAATTTGGTCTGTTGCGTCGGGGCTTTATGTCCGTCATCGAACCTTAGTCCACTCTAGACATACGTGTGACCGGGCTCATTCATCCCGCGGGGAACTATACTGCCACTCTTGTCATGCCTAGATTCATTTTTTTTGCCTTTCTGGAGCTTTGGAATCATAATTCAATAGACTTCTGAGATAATGCTTTTGATTTTTGTCAAAGAGATTACTCCTTTTCTTTCTTTTTCTTGCTCTTTCTTGTGGCGTCAGGTCATAACAGACTGCCCCTATTTGAGACCTCCTCTCGTTAGGGTGCCTGGATTGGTCATCGCCTCCTTATTCACCTCTTGCCCCTGGATTCAGCCGAAGGAAGAAACGAACAGGGACTTCGACTTTCCCCCAAAGCATGGCCAAGGAGAAACGGTGTCTTTTAAAGCGGAAAACCTGACCAGGGACGTCGTGTAGTGTGTGATTGCCGTACTCGGGACTCTTTATCGTAAAAGGGAGGGAACGCCTCGCTGTCGGGGTGGCACGGATTTAGACTCTAAGGAAAGAAATGCTTAAGATACAATCCATTCCATGCGTGAGAGAGCTCTTCACCTTCTGCGTTTACTAAGCGATAAGCATTCCCTGGATAAGCCTCTTTTACAACAAACGGCCCTTCCCAGTTAGGTTGTAATTTAGACCTAGGACCTGCAGACCGAATGAATTTGCGTTTCAAAACCATATCACCTTTTTGAAATTTCTGTTCAATTACATTCTTTTGAAAATAACGCGAAACTCTCTTTTGATAAACGGATACGTGATCAGCCGTGTTCATCCTCTTCTCATCTACGAGTTCCAACTGGACGAGCAACGCCTCTCGACGTTCATCGAGATTAAGTTCCTTATCGAGCTGCACTCTAAGGGAAGGGATCAAGATCTCATATGGGAGCACCGCCTCCATCCCGTAGGTAAGAGTATAAGGAGTTTGTCCCGTGGGAGTACGGACGGAGGTGCGGTAAGCCCACAGAGCTTCTACTAATCTTTCCGGCCAATCGAAAAACTTATGAGATTCACATGTTTTCTTGATGATTTTAAGAAGGGTTTTATTAGTGGCCTCGGCTTGACCGTTGCCTTGAGGATAATATGGAGATGAATGATGCAATGCAATATTGAACTTCTTACATAGGTCCTTGAGCTCTTGAGATACAAACTGGGGTCCGTTGTCGGTGATGATGCTGCTTGGCACTCCGAACCGCGAGATGATATTCTTCATGATAAAGCGACACACCGTTGAAGCTTTAATTTCCGCGTACGCCTCCGCTTCGGCCCATTTGGTGAAGTACTCAGTGGCGGTAAGGATAAAGGATTTCTGTTTGATCTGAGAATTAGGATCATCGAGCGGGCCGACAACATCGAAAGCCCACATAGAGAATGGCCAAGAAGCAGAAAGAGGATGGAGAGATGAGGCTGGAGCATGGATTTTATCAACATAGAGTTGGCATTTAAGACACCACCGGACATAAAGGGAGCAATCTTCCTCTAGAGTGGGCCAATAGTAGCCTTGCCTAAGGATTTTCTTTGCTAGAGCCTGGCCATTGACATGACCACCACACTCACTGGAATGGGCTACTTCAGCTACCTTCCAAGCCTCGTCATCATCTAAGCATCTCATGAGCATTCCATTGGTAGCGCGCCTGTATAATTCTCCTGCAACAATGGTATACCTTGAGGTGGCTCTCCTTATTGACTTATGCTGCTAGGCGTTTGCCCCTTCTGGGAACGATCCTTCTTTGCAAAACAACTCAATTTCGTGATACCAATGCAATTCTTCTTCTTCCAGAATCTCTTCTAGCTCCATTAGAGATACTTCCTTGAGATCTTCCTTCTCAGCCCTCGCCTCTACAGTTTTCCTAAGGTTGATGAACCAAGGATCTTGAAGAGAGGGTGCATCCAATCTCTGAACGACGATAGTCTCAGTGCTCCGACTGAGAGGGAAAGATAGAGAGGAAGCGAGCGATGCTAAGGCATCGGCTAGAATGTTCTGAGACCTAGGAGTATGGATATAGATTAGCTTACGGAATTGCCTCGCCAGGAGCGTGACCAAATCTTGATAAGGCTTGAGTTTGGGGTCACAAGTGCGGTAAGTGGATAGAACTTGCCGCAGGATGAGTTGAGAGTCTCCTATGATATTCAAATAACGTGCACCTAAGAGATAGGCGTGCTTCAATCCGGCCAGGAGAGCTTCATACTCAGCGATGTTGTTGGTAGCAGGGAATCGGAGTTGATAAGCAAAGGGAATAGTCACTCCCTCTGGAGTGAGCTGGACAGCGCCGATCCCTTGGCCTTGAGAATTGAGTGCACCATCGAAGTGTAGAGACCAAAAGGGATGATGAGAGATAGCAGAGAGATGCTCATCAGGGAAATCGTCCTGAATAGAATCGGTGTGAGGAATAGGAAGATGGGCAAGATGCTCAGCGATGGCGTACCCTTTGACCGCCTTCTGAACGAAAAAAGTGATATCGAATTGAGAGAGGAAGCTCTGCCAGCGAGCTAACCTACTAGAAAGGACAGGCTTTTCTAAGAGATAGTGAATCGGGTCCATTCTAGAGATCAACCTAACTGGGTGGGCAAGGAAGTAATGTTTAAGCTTCTGAGCTACCCACACTAAGGCGGCACAAGTCTTTTTCATAGCGGTGTATCTAGACTCAGCTGGATTAAACAACCGAGAGAGGTAATAGGCAGCCCGCTCTTTCCCTTCATCGTCTACTTGTGCTAAGACCGCCCCTAGGGAGTCCTCAATAACCGAGATGTATAGGATTAGGGGTTTCCCAGGGATAGGAGGTTGCAAAACCGGGGGATTGGATAGATATTCCTTTAGGTCCTCATAAGCCTTCTGATAGTCTTGATTCCATTCAAACTTGACCCCTGCCTTAAGCAATTCATAAAACGGACGGCACCTTTGAGAATGCTGGGATATGAATCTTCTGATGAATTGCAATCGACCAATCAATCCTCAAAGTTCCGTAATGTTCTTTGGCGGCGGCATGTCTATGATGGCCTGTGCTTTGTTAGGATCAATCTGAATCCCCCGTTTGCTCACTATGAAACCTAACAGCTTCCCTGAAAAGACTCCGAATATGCACTTCTTCAGATTCATTTTAAGCCTGTACTCCCTGGCTCTTTGCAGCACCTTAGCCAGAATAGAGGGGTGTTCTTCTTTAGTTTTCAACATTACCAGAATATCATCCACGTAAGCTTCCATATAGATATGCATCATGTCGTGGAAGATGGCCATCATCGCCCTTTGATAGGTGGCACCCGCGTTCTTCAAACCGAACGGCATAACCACATAACACTACGTACCCCAGGGCGTGGTGAAGGAGGTTTTCTCTTGATCTTCCGGAGTGAGGCGGATTTGATTGTATCCTGAGTAACCATCCATGAATGACAACGATTCGTACCCGGCGGTGCTATTGACCAGGACGTCTATGTGAGGCAGCGGGAAGTCATCTTTGGGACATGCTTTGTTGAGATCCCTGAAATCAATGCAGATACGCACCTTTCCATCCTTCTTGATGACAGGGACTATGTTTGCCACCCACTGAGGATATAGAACAACTCTAATGAATCTGGCCTTGTATAACTTGTCGACTTCTTCCTTAATCCTTAAGGCCATGTGGGGGTGAAATCTTCTTGATCGTTGTTTTACAGGTGTTGCCCCTGGTTTAAGCACGAGTCGATGTTCCACTAAAGAGGGGTCAAGACCTGGCATGTCCTTATAAGACCAGGCGAAAGAATCGCTATACTCCCTTAGAACCTTAATCAAATCTTCTTCCACCTGCGAAGGGAGATTAGCGGCAATAATGATGGGCCTTGGGTCTTCTTCAGTTCCCAAATTAATTTCCTTCGTAGGTTCATCCACTACCGACGACTGCTCGTCGAATCACTTTAGTCCTTGCGCGTACTGATCGGCAGTGTCATCTACGTCGCTGTCCTCATTGATCGGATCTTTTCCATCCAAGATCTCAAAGACGCCGAGTCCGTCATCGCTCCACACCTCCTCTATTTCCTCTTCATCTTCAATCACAATTGCCGTAGTAATAAATTCTGGACACTTCAAAAGAGCATGACAATGCTGAGCTAGATCTCGCAGGAACCTATCAGGAACGGATTTGTGAGGACCCGCCAGCGGGCGCGGCTCAGAGGAGGAAGGGCTGGACGAACTAGAACAAGACCCTACTTCTCTAGACCTAACTGACTCCACTTCCCTAGACTCGATGGACCCTAATCCTAACCTAGGAGAAAGAAGACCTAGTGGAAGGGAAGGAGCAGGGGACTCGTGCCCCTGGGAGAAGGATGGAGACATGGTAGCGTAATCTTCCACTAAAATCTCTATTTCAAATTTGACGTTTTTTTTGGGATCAGTGGAGACCACACAACAAGATGGAGGAGGCGGGAGCTGCATGGGGAACAGCTCGGGGAAGATGCAATCGAAGAATGGATCAGAGGAAGAGAACCACATCTCGTGGAGTTGGGCGTTGGGAGGAGGAGTGAATAGAGTGGATAGATCAATGGGCGGGCAATGCCCGCAAGCACAAGGAACAAATAAAATTTCAGGTGGATCAATGAAGGATGGATTTACCATGATAGAAGGAAGACGGGGTAAGAATTCCCATTGTTGGAGGAGAGATTGAAAGCGGGAGGGAGACCAAGATAAGACAATCGGCGAGCTCCCCTTTTCCCGTGGATCATCAACTGGCCGCTTCTTCTGCCTCCACTGAACAAGCCGAACCTCTTGCTGTCTCTTGTAGTCTTCTTCATGAAATAGCCCCTGAAGTGTTTGGCCATAGTCGATCACATCATCAACTGGCCCCCTTAGCACTGGGGGTGGACTGGCAATCAGACAGACTGCATTCTTTGATGGCAGAGCTGGCTGTGGGGTTATGGTGCCGGGTTGGAGTGGCCCTCTAACGAACTATTGACGGTAGTCCCAGGTGAGTGGCCCGGAATCACCCATCATAGATAATGCGGTCTCTCGGTAGCCGAGACCTCTCCTGCTCATTTTCCTGCCTTTGGGGATGGGCTTAGTTCGCCCTTGCAATTGAGCACCGAGGCCTCTCCCCGGTTGGTAGCCTAGCTTCAGTATGATGTCCCAGCCCTTGGAATCTCGGATCTGGGGCTTCACCTTGATGTCAACTGCTGCAGTGACGGGCTTGCGGGGTGCGTAAGCCCACGGAAAGTCAAGATCTAGCATTGACATAACGGGCCGACTGCTTGGCCATAATGTGGGAAGAACCTTCTCTAAAATAGCCTTCACTGATTGGACCGTGGATAAGCTTTTAACTTTGATGACCCTCCCTTGGAAAGGGAATTTAATGCATTGATGTGCAGTGGAGGGTACGACGCTGAGGGTATCGATCCACGGATGACCCAAGATAGCCTTGAACATAGGGTCAATATCCAGCACGTAAAACTCAACGGGCATAGTAAGAGCCCCAAGCTCAGCTTGAATGGTGACAATCTCGTGGCATGCCCGTCGAGAGTTGTCATAAGCAGCTATAGTAGTGGGAGTTGGGCGTAGAAGTTCTTCTGAAAGATTACAAGCCCTTAGAGTGCTGAGCGGGCATACGTTGATAGATGCCCCTGTGTCAACTAATGCCGCATCGATGCTGACTTTGTTCAGAATGATAGTAATGCATAGCGGCATTTGCCGAGCTTCTGGTGGTGCTAGCTCGGTTTCAGAGAAAGTAATGGCTGGCCCCATGGAGATTGTTGCCAGTGCGGTAGGTAAGCTATCAACTGCCATGTCTTCACTAACCATCACCTTTTGAAGAAAGTCTCTTAATGCATCTTGGTGAAGGGTAGATCTCTTAATCAGTTCCAGCACAGATATCTTGACGGGCACCCTATCCAAATGATGTAACAAATCATATTGGGTCCCGGGTAGTGGCTCGGCCTCTTCTTGCTCGGCAGCCGGTTGGGAAGACTGGGGATTGGAAGTGGAAGGATAGTTTCGGTGGAACATGCGCCCGCTCCGTAAGGCGAAATTATAAGTTGCCGCGGCCTCAGGTGGGCTCAGGATAAGTGATTTAGTAGGCCCAGTGGGATGGATGAGCGGTGCAGAAGAGGGTGTGGCGGAAAGGATGATAGGCGAGGGGTTAGTGGCAGTGGGCGCGAGCGGAAGTGGGGATATAAAAGTGGACGGAGGCGTGATGAGTGGAGGGCTAGATGGAGGTGTGGCGATAGTGGATGTAAGCGCGAGCGGGGAGGAGGTGATGGTAGCGGATGTGAGCAATGGCGAGTGCGACGGAGGTGCGGGTGATGGTGCGTATGATAGAATAGGGGTGAATGGGAGGACGAGTGGAGGAGGGGTTTGGTGTGTAGGTATGAGGATGAGGGAAGCGGGAGGATTATGGTAGTTGTGGTGAAGGGCCATCACCTGTGGCGTGGAGTTAACGTCGTCGAAGGACCACTCGGGGTTGGGAGCCGGAGGTTGGACGACATTGACCTGAGCCAGTGCTGGCGGCGGAGGCTGTGGAGCAGGAAGATGGTTTGGCATTGGGTTTTGATGAATCCTGAAGTCTTGAACCAATTGCTGTTGCTGCTGTGGCTGCGGTACCTGTTGCTGCTGCACTTGCTGCCTCGGCGGCTACCTTCCCTTCTCTTTGATTTCTATGATGGCCTTGTGCATCTCGGCCCAATCAATTCTTTGCCCATCATGGAGGTCATAGACCAAGTCCCGAAATTGGAAACACCCTTCAATGGTATGCCCCGGCTGCCTGTGGAACATACAATATTTCATCTGATTAACGACCGGATTCCAGTTGGGCCGTTCCGGAGGGAGCTGTATGGCATTCACTGACATGAGAGCTGAGAAGATGTCGGTGAGTGTTTCTGGCAAGGGTGGGTACTGAGCTCTTTTAGGAGCCGGGCGCTTGTTGTTAGGGTTGTTGTTGTAGCCATTGGGTGGAGGGACGTTGTGGTATTGTGGAGGTGGTGGTGGTTGTTGAGGAGCGGTGAAGGTGTTTTGTGGAATGGCGAAGGTGGGCGGAGGGTTTTGCGGAGTGGCCTGGTAGTTTTGGGGAGCGAGATTCTGTGGAGTGTGGGGATTTTGAGGGAAGCGGAAGGGTGCGGCTTGGAATGGGAAAGCAACGGCTTGAACTTGCTCGTTTGTTTGGACCCCCTCGGTGACCGGCCCTTGAGGTTTCTTGTGGTACTTGGGCTTTTGGTTTTCAAATAGCGAGTGAATGGGGGAGTCCTTGAACTATGTTCGGATGAACCGCGCCCGGCTGTAGAGTTGGTGCATGTTGGCTATGTCATTCATGGCCAGAATGTTTCGGAAGGTTGGAGTAGCATTGGAAATAAGTAACTTAACCTTCTCTTCCTCCGGGATATGGCCGGGCACTCTAGCGGCCATTTGCCTCCACCTATCTGCATAAGTAGCAAACTCCTCATCTGGTTTCATCTTTTCGGCCACCAAATCTGTAAATGAGTACTCCGGGCCGGCCCTGTCTTGAAACCGCTGGATAAACTTATCTTTCACTACCTTGAAGCTTTCGGCGTCTTCCAATGGCAGAGAGTAGAACCATTCCAATGCAACGCCGTCCAATGATCGGCGGAACAAATACGCCATAAGGCGATCATCATATTGGAATTGGGCTGATTCATACAAGAAGTCCCTTACGTGAATAAAGGGATTGCCGTTCCCATCGTACTTTCTATAATTGGGGAGCTCAGACTGCGGAGGGAACCGGATGTTCTGAAAGCTAGGAACTAGAACATCTGCCAAGGACTGTGGGCCAACCCACTTCTGGAGGAAATCGAGTTGTTGTTGCATGGTGGCCCATTTATCAAGTAATTCCTGCTCTCTAGACGGAGCAGGGGTAGGGAGAGATGATGACTGAAGTTGAGGAGCGGAAGGGTGGAATGTGGCAGGAGGTGGGAGCCCATAAGAAGGAGCAGGAGGATAAACGGCCAAGGCAGGGGGCCCATAAGAAGGATATTGGGCCGGAGATTGACCCAGATTAGAGTGGGCTTGGACAACCCCTGGCTGAGGGCGCAAGAAATCTGAAGGGCCCATAAGGACTCGTGGAACTGTTGGGCTAGACATATGATGATCCGACTGAATGAAAGAAGGGATGGAAAACTTCCCCTTGTCGAAAGATTGCTGGGCCGAAGTAGAAGATTGGCCCGTCTCCATGCCAGCAAAGGTGATGGTCCGGGGTTGGACCGGAGTAAGATCAATCACAGTGGGCTGGATGGAAGGATTGGATTGACCCTACGTTATCATGGGAGGGGAGATATTGGATCCTTGCATTGCCTGATAGACAGCTTGGAGTTGGGCCGGATCCAATTGGGCCATCATTTGGAGAATGGAGCCCGCAGAAGGAGAAGAGAAAGAAGGGGTGGCTTGACCACCCTCCATGAAGGTGGAGGACGGAAGAGGGGCTGTCCCCTCTCCAGAAGAGAATGAGGTAACCCTAGCAGGGTTTTCCAGAAGTCCTTGAGGAAGGGAATCCTCTTGGGAATGGAGAGGGTTGAAAGAAGCCATGGTGGATTCGAAAAGCGGATTTGAGTAGAATTTGGAGAAGGAATTGACTCTAGGAGGTGCTTCCAACGGACGAAAATAACTCCACATGCAACGGACAACCTTGACAAGATGCAAACAACACAAACAACCATACAATGAGCAACCAAACTTAGATGATTTCTAACAAAGATGTAAGTGACAAGAGATGAAGACACTCAAAGTCAACCAAGTTGTTTAAGATGATGTGACAAGATTCTTATGATTTCTCCTTTGGAACTTTAGTAGATTGATTAGGATGTGCTCTCAACAATAGGTTCCTGATAGGAGAGGGTGTAAGGCTTGGTTTGACTCTAAATGTGATCACTCCTTCACTTATGCAACCCTAGACACGAGGTGGGAAAGGTACAATCGGCCCGACGTCCGTGTGGGAATCCACGGCTCGCGGGGACTTATGGAGGTCCCTGGTGTGATTTCCTAGTCGGCCCCAAGGAATATGGAGACGAGAGGTCCGCACACCAAGGTAGAAAAATGCAATCTAATGTATGATAATATGCATGAACCTATGTGCATCGGGGTGCATGCAAATTCTAATCTAGAATCTAGCAAATAATTATGCACACAATGATGTAGATATGTAAACCAACCAAGGAGGAAGTCAGATAACACCCAAGCAAGAATATCACAGTAGAAACTGCGGAAAGAAAATGCACCTCGAGATGCGTACATATATGGAGTGTAACGGTCGAAGGCCAGACCGCCAGAATCAATGTAACGCAGGGAACCAGGACCGTCAGAGGAGCCAGGGAACCAGAAACAGCAGGGAAATAGAAGGGAAATCTGGGGAAAACCACACAAGGAAATGATGGCAGGTATAAAACAGAGTTTAAAATATGATTGGCACAAGTTGTCCCACCGTGATCGCCAAAAAATTATCTGTTGATTTATTTGCTTCCTTCTTTTTGTGGGTTTGTGATGTATGATAAAGATGATAAGCAAAAATCAATGATCTCAATCAACCCAAGGACATGTGAACCATGAACCTAGGCAATCCGAACAAGCTCTAGCATGGGCAATGCTATCTCAATCAAACTAATCTAAAGAAAGTAAAGAAAAACACACGCCGGGGCGTGGAGCAAAATCAAATAAAACACACTGCGTGGGTGGAACAAGCAAAGGAATATGAAGTGGGAAAGAGAAAGCTAACGCCCAATACTAAGAAAGAACGTGATCGCCACCAAAGTAAACACAAGTCAAAGACTTGAAAATACCTTAGAAATAGGTGGATGAAGCGCCCGCCCACGGGAGAGAGAAACCAGTGAAATCTACAGATCAGCTGAATGTAACGGCCCAGATCCTGTGCGTCGCAGAAGTGTGACGGTCTCCCGATGCACCGTTATATGAACCTGATGCGTCTTCTCAAGACCGTCAGACAACCTGCAGAAATAGCTTATGAACTCTTTGAACTCCAAATCTTCCATCCGGCCAGAAGACTTGGGCCTCGTTTAATGAACCTGTAAACCTGCCAAAGAACGTGAAACACAAGAAAACAAACCCAGATCAGCCCTTTAGACAAGCGTAGTATCAATTCTTAAAGAAATTAAGACCATTCAAAAGGAAAGGGAAGTACCGGGAAAGTTTTGATTTTTTAACCCCTCTGGGCATTTTAAAAGATAGGGAAGATGTTTAGATGATGAGAATAGATGCAGAATGTCGAAGAAGAAAAAAAGGGACAATGCTTTGAGAAGGAGGAAGAAAGAACACAAGTGTGACAATGATGGAAACTCAAACACAATGAAACGAATACTCCCTTCACCGTGAAGCAGATGGACGTGAGGAACAGTTCTCCTTGGTTGGATGTGGCTCCAGGATGCGGCAGCACTTCGACGTAAACTCCAGATCTTCCTCTTTCGGGCCATGAAGTCAAGGGTTCTATTTATAGGCGCTCAAAATCTGTGGTCGAGCAGAGGATAATCCAGCAAGAAAAGAGGATAACTCTTAGCAAACTCTCAAAGATAATATCCCCAAGAGTCCATAGAAACAAACAGAAGGTTCTGAGGATCAGATTTGGAATAGAAATCACAAGATCAAACTCTTATCTCGACCACGGAGTAGCAGAGAAAAGGCCTGAACTGTCAGGACTCTCTGTTTGATGTAAAGGCTTCTCGACAGACCGTCACAGGCAAATAACGCGCCCGGGAGAGACCGTCACTATCAACCTTATCTCAAAAGAGATAAGATCAACGGAAGAAGATTAAAATAATAGAACTCTTGAATGAAAGTAACGGCCAAGAATGAACGCGTTAGAGGGAAGTAACGGCTGCACGATAGACCATTATACTCAATGGATAGGCCAAAGGATAAGGATTGAAACAAAGCCTTAAGTCGTAGGACTCTTCAAGATGTAACGGTCCAGGGACAATGCGTTAGATGAACGTAACGCCCCAGGTGCAGACCGTTAGAAACAATGAGGATCCAAATGATAAGAAAACTTGCTAAGCTTCATCAAACGAGAAATCGTGGAACCATACTCAACCAAGGAGCTAAGACCCATGAAATAAGCTTCAGACTGATGAAGGAGACTCAACAAAGGAATGAATAACTTGGAGCATCACATAGAATGAACAAGGAGATGACCCGACTTATCGGTCATAAAATGGGTGTCAACACACCCGAAGGTACTTGTGCCCATGGGAGTTTATTGACCACGGTGTTTGGCATTGCACCGGAGTACTTGCTTGCTAGACTTTAGACATTCAACTCATTCCCGTAATATTACTTGGTTGATTGACTTGAGACCCGCAGAAGGGTAAATGTATTTGCTTGAACGAAATTGATAAATAGCCAATTCCAATTCTACATGCTTGAAATTACGTTGCTTACTATTACTTGCTTGATATGAGTTCTTGATGTGACACCACCTTGGGGTGATAATCACATGATCAAATGACCCTTGGACCTAGCAAGCAACCAATGCACGAACCGGTGACTTTACTCGGGCGGACTCACCCGCTAAGCGCACTCTTGTGCCCGTAGGCAAACCGGTGATAGTGGTGAGGGTCCGGGACGGGCCCTTGCTGCTCCGGGGGTTGGCTAGCTTTGGATTAGACCTCTTAAGGGTCCTAGGATGCCCACTCTCGTAGGCAGCCAGCACACCGAGGGCGTGGGTGTTAATGGCTCTCTCGCAACTCACCCGCGGTAGTCACTCAATCATAAGCAAATTCGGGTTCGGGCGCTCCACTTACCACCGATGGCACTAAGATGCGATACTAATTAAGCAAAGGAATTTAAGCAAAGAGGAGTGTGCGGTGGCTCACCTGATCGGTGTGAAGACACCGATCCCGGCCGGAGACGAGGGCGAGCGAGGAAGCGTGGGCTTACCCGCACGCCGCGTCGGAGAAGCTTCGACTTGAAATTTTAAATGACATGCACTACACCCCATGCAAGGGGGGGATCTTGGGGAAGGGAAACCAAAGAATACATCCAATTACTACCTCCACACAGGGAGGGGCCTTCAGCCGGCCAAGCGGGGAGGGGAGAAAGTGATGAAAACACAAGAGAAGAAGCCGATGCCGAATCTGCCCGCTCTCTGCGATAGGGGACAGACAGCCAGAGTTAAGGACGCAGATCTTGATCTAGAATTTTTCTAATGACAGGACCAGTGGGAAACTCTTCGTATCTGGAACGAAATGCCTCAGAATTTTTTTAATTTCTTCTGGTGCCGAGGCTGGTCCGGGTAGAGGCTCGAACAGGGTGGCAGCTTCCCGGACTGACAGCCTCTGGTTTCCAACAGCAGGAAGAAGAGGATGCCCCGACCGCTCCCGAACTCAGAATCAAGTGCCGTCAAATCTGTTGGAACCGTGGACAAGCCCTCTTCGCACCAGAACTGGCGGGGAAGCCAAACGATGCCAGAGAAGACCAGTGGACTCTGAACAGTGGTGATAGGTCGGTGTAGACTGTGGGGAAGCAGAACAATGTACCCAGGGAAGAAAATTGGTAACTCTAGCATACTCATTCATGCAAGCATCTAGCAATGGGCGGTGAGGATCGTAATGAGCAGGCAAAAACTCATGAGTGGCACTTTGAATTCCAAGAAGGCAACCTCACGATGGTGGCTTTGGAATGGCTATACCTTTGGGCCACCTCCAAATCGAGGGCACGAGGACTTGGACCTTCCATGTTCCATGTGGCTTTGGCAACCTGGCTTACAGGTTGGATTTACTCATGGGATTTTGGGATATACCTTACTTTTCATGTAACGGATCTAGCACCCTCTAAGGGCACCGCGGTAGATCCTAGTGAGCACCTTGAGCCTACCCCCATCTTTTTGAGCGACACCCTCGGAGAGCTTCCTCATAACAGCTTGAGAGTCCGACGTACGCACACGGAGGTAATACTGGGCAAGCAAGGTACTATCATCGGCAAGAGGGTGTGTCCAAGCCACCTTGAGAAGTTGAAGCACTGTCCCCTGGTTGTGAACGTGAGGTTGAGTTTGGAGGTTGTAGCTTGCCCGGAGTTGCGTTGGAGGACCTCTTCCCCGACATACTTATACTCGACGGAGTCGAGTTCTACGCACCCCGGGGGTATGATGGGGGCATCTCTCGCCCTTCATATTTTTTACAACTTCGATTGCTTGCTAGCATAGCTCCATTGTGTCCGTCATATTTCTCTAAGTCGAGTCATGTAATTTTCATATTTTCTTTGAGTCATAATCATGTAATTTTCCTTTTATTTGAGACTCGTACCTAGGTTAATAAGTCATTTCCCTAAGTTTGAGTCTCATTAGGCTAATGAGTTTGCTATTGGGCCTATTTCTTTGGGCTAGGCCCATGGGCGCCCCCCCTTCCTTCGGTTATTTGTTAGTATATTAAATGTCAAGGTCTTTTGTGAAAATGTGGGTTGCCTATATATAGGACCCCATTTCCCCCATTTGTAATCAATCAATGAATCAATTAATGAAAAAATTGCCATTTGAGAGTTCAAAGACTTAGTTTAGTGGAGTGAATCCAATTGGGTGAGAAGCCCCTATCCCCCCTCTCTCTCTCTCGACCTCTCTCTCTCTAATAAGTCATTTTCTCTCTCCTCCACTTACGCTCTCTAAAACCTGTGCCCCTTTCTCTCTCCTCCCCTCCCAACCACCTTTCTCTCTCTTCCCCCCCTCCAATAACTCATCCCCAACTCCCCACCAACCCACCTTAACCCCACCCCATCCCCAAGGGAGATTCCACCACTCCCCACTCCACCCTCCAACCACCAACCACCCACTCCCCTTCCCCAAGCACCCTCTCATCTCCCAAGGGAGAATTCCCACTCCCCAAGCCCCTTTTTACCTTCCCCACACACCTCTTCCCATCCCCCAAGACCAAAATTTAATCCCACCCTTAAACCCATTTTCAAATTCCCTTTCCCTCTCACCCACCTTCCCAAATTCGTAGCTCCTCCTCCCACCACCTGTTAGACCCCCTTCCAGACCCTATTCTTCCCTTCCCCCACCTTGGAACACCCCCTCCTAGACCCCCTCACAGCCCGGGCTTTCCCCACACTCATCCACCCCCATTTCCCCTCCCATATACCCCATTCCCCCCGTCATCTTCAACCTACAGCTCTCAACTGAAGATCTGCAGAATAGTAGCATCTTGCAGAGGTGACTTCGTCTTCTTCCGGACGAGTTTGAAGACCCAAGAGCTATCCGGAGAGATGCCCCCATCAGTTCTTACCATTCTTGGAAAATTATTGTTAATTCCAGTTATTACTTGCTTGATATCTCTTGCTACTGCTGTATCGATGAAGTTGGAATCTATATACTCTCACTTGACTGCTCTTGTCAATTTTACAATCCTTGATATCTACTTGTCTACATGCATAGATTTACCTACATTAATTGAACTTGTAAACCACTTAAAGTATGTTAAATCTTGAGATGTAAATCCTACTGAGCGATTCGCTCATCCAGTTGTTTCTAACATTTTCAGGTGATTTGGATGACAACCAACACTCGGAGGGGAATGAGACTGAGTGATGAGTGTTAGCACTGAGTTATCATATTATCATGTTAATTATGTTATTGTAATCCCACTTATGTTAGTTGTATCCAGTTATGTCAGATGTCAGTTGTATTAGTTCACTATGTCAGTTGTATTAGTCCAATTGATTAGAACTGTAATAAGGGCTTGAAGCCTAGTAGTCAGACCCGAGAAATGTATGTAATTGTCATTTGGTTAGTTGAAATAATGATCAGCTTGAAATCTCAAATTTAATCTTAAAAGAATTGTGCACTCTATTAATTGTCAAAGGAAGAATTCCATCAAATAGCTAGCTCGCTTTGGTTCGTTATAAAGGACTGTCGCGCCACGGGTAATCTTCCGCGCTCGGGACATGACAATGTTTGTCTGCCAACATTGATCTGCATGTTGTTATCTTTTGTCTACATCTATAGTTAGCAGTTGTCATATTTTAGTGAATTGCATTGACATGCATAACCTGTTGATATATCAAATGGCAAGTTGGGAGAAGGTCAGATCCCTTCTGGCTGGAAACCCACATCATGTGTGAGGTGGTCTTATCACCTACGTCCTCCACCTGGTACCACAGGTTCATTTTCATATAAAATTAGGTCTAATGTCCATCAACATTTTTTATCTTGCATATCAGTTCATTCTGCATACAAAAGGGCTGCATTCTTGACTCCTTTTGTGAGGGGGAGAAGTCATCATTAAGTCTTGTGTAGGAGGCATTTGCATGTGGTAAGCCGTTTGTTTTGAGTTCTTCAATTAGTATTGGAGAGGGGAAATCTCACCGCCTGTACGGAGAGGCCAAACGAGGTCTAAACTGGACCGAACAAGGCTCAACTCCTCAAAGTGGCAGCCCCCGGGCCCACTTATTATGAAGCCCAAAAATTCACTCGGGACAAGCGCTTCCTAGGTGGCCTTCGGGTTGGGAAGTCCGAGCATCAGTCGATCGAAAAAGCTCTCCTGGAGCCCTCTATTCTTTGTCCTGACCCAGCACTTATCACTCGGGAGACCACTCCTGAACAAGTGACATTCGCTCGGGCTCGCTGATGGAAGCTTATCGATTCGGCCGTTGCGAATCCCTTAATGGCAGGAAGCTCAATGGGACAAGAGAGACCAAGAGTCTGCGTGCCATAAGGAGCCCGCATGAAGGACGTAACCCCCCTAGAACTCCTCCGCTCATAGGAATCAATTCGCACAACAGGCCATTATTTAAACAGGACATGCCCTACTACGAGAAGGTAAGGCTAAGCAAGGCAAGTGCCAGTAACCCTGAGCAGGAACCACTTCACCTTTCGGTGGAGAGGGATCTCATGCTCCCATTTTCCTCCTAACTCTTCCCTTCGCACCAGTGCTCTACTACCTGTGCTGACTTAAGCATCGGAGGGTCTCCCCCGGGGATCTATCCTTGGGCACCTCTGACTTGTTTCCCTTCTTGTAGTTCTTACTTCAAGGATACGTGGTCATCTTCCTCCCCGCTCAGGAGCAGCGCGAGATCGCCCCTCTTCATCTGGCGCCGTCTGTGGGAAATGCACAAAAGCCATCATGGTGCGAAGAAGTTCTGGCAGGAAGACTACCGGTGACACGGGAAAGGCTCTGGTAACGGAGGAAGGTGCACCTTCCCTCCCCACGGAGCATTCCCCGTCTGACAAGCAAGCCAGAGAGCTACCTCCATTGGTGGCGGGGGAACAGCTTCTCGGCGGGAGCACCGACGCCCTCCTAACCCTCAACGCAAAACTTGATGTCCTCGTGGATCTCACGAGGGCCCAGGTGGCCAGGGAGGAGAAGACACAGCTCCCCAGGAAAAGCCCCCCACGTGGAGATGCCTCCCAGCAAACTGTTGGAGGCCGTTTCATCCACAGGGGGCAGCAGCTCATTCACAACCAGTCAGGAGGACCGTCGCAAGCCCCTCCCCCGGAGCAAGAAGCCTCCTCAACCCCGAGGAGGGAGAAGACCGGAGCACGCAGACTGTTCCCGGACGTCGAGGCCCCTGCGGAGCGTCAGGGCAGCATGCAAGTGCGCCTCCCCAGCCCCTCGAGATAGCGACAACCGGAACTCTCTCTCCGGCTGCGAGACTTCGAGAGGCGCTTCGCAGAGCAAGAGGGCACTCTCCGCGCCTTGGAGAAGACCTCTCCTATGGAGGACGAGGAGCGATCCCCATTCTTCGACCACATCCTAAAGGTAGAGATATCTCCCACAATCTCACTTCTGACCTTCAAGTCATACGACGGCCAGGGAGACCCGGCCGACCATTACGACAGCTTTGACGCCCTGATGGCCTTGCATGGGGCGTCTAATGTGATCAAGTGCCGAGCGTTCATGACCACTCTGGTTCAGGGTGCTCAAGCTTGGTTCAAAGCCCTCGCCCCTGGCAGCATCCACAACTTCAAGCAATATGGGCGAGTATTCAAAGAAAGCTTCGCCGACAACGGTCCGCCCCAGTCAGTGGCGGGATTACTGGCCCTCAAACAGGAACAGGGGGAGAAGTTACGGGCTTATATCAGCCGATTCAAATCAGAAGCCCTGCGCATCCCCCGCCTGGATGTGGCCTCTACCATCACCGCCTTGACCGGGGGTACCCACGACGAGAACCTACGGCGCGAGCTAGTGCTTCACCCTCCTACCTCCCTCGCCAAGCTAGTGACCTTGGCCCTGCTCCACGCCGAGTGCGAGGAGATCCTCAGCGCCTGCTGAGGCACAACCTGCTCGGGTCGGGAGGGGGACAAGAAGAGACCGTCCGAGCAAGGGACAGGACAAGGAAAGAGGCGGAACCAGGACGGAGATCGAAAAGAGCCATCCCGGAAGTACGAGCGGTATATCCCACTTACCGCCCCCGTCTACGAAATCTGCGAAGACATCAAAGGCTCGGGTCTCCTCAACCAACCGAAGCCCATGAGGACCAAGCATGGCAATCACCGTAAGCATTGCCTATTCCATAGCGACCACGGGCATCACACCAGCGATTGCCTTCAACTTCAAGATGAGATCGAGCACCTCATCCGCCAGGGACACCTATCTCGATACGTGTCCCGGGAAAAGGAAGACCGAGGCACTGCTGAAGAGATTGATAATGCCATCCGCGGAGTCCACATCAACGTCATCGCGGGCGGGATGGCATCAGGAGGAGATAGCAGTCGAGGAAGAAAGCGTCACGCCAAGGGGCCGAGCCGAGCCTCTACTGAGGCACCTGCGGCCCCACAGGCTAGCGAATCGCAGGCCCTGGTATTCTCTGACCAGGACCAGGAAGGGCTAACCACCCCGCATGATGACACTCTCATTGTATCGGCTACAATAAACCATTGTAACGTGGACATAATCTTAGTCGACAATAGTAGTGCCCCTGATGTATTGTCCTATTAGTGTTTCTTCAAAATGGGAGAGAATCCATCTAAACTCAGCCCGATCCGAACCCCCCTCTGTGGGTTCAACGGCCTGGCTACTTATCTCGAGGGAGCACTGAGCCTGTCGGTTACTGTCGGCACCCCGCCCAAAACCGTTACGGTTATGGTAGACTTCATCTTGATTAAGGGGATGACGGCATACAACACCATCTTCGGTCGAGGCATTCTCAGCCGAATGAGAGCGGTGCCCTATACCTTTCAGCAAAAGATGAAGTTCCCAACCAAATATGGCGTGGGGGAAGTTCGTGGTAACTAGGCATTGGCTAGATGGTGCTATATAGTCTCGGTTGACGCCACTAGGCCGGAAGGGAAGAATAAAGGGGTAAAGGGAGCCGAGGAGGGACCCACAACATCTGAGCCTGGCGGCGAGTTGCTAACGGTCTTCCTTAACGGTGACCCGACCCTAGGAGTAAAAATTACAGCCGAGCTCCCACTTGAGGAATGATAGGTGCTATATTTTACATCATAATTTACATCACATCCATCATCTTTGAGCATTATTTGAGTATATTTGTGCAACATGAGTATTAATTACATTCTCACACATTATTTGAGTCGTCATGCATTTTATCATCTTTTTGAGCTTAAAAGACCATGTGAGAAATATTTAAATATTTACACAATTATTTTGGAATTAAATAGATTGATATTTTAATTTTCAGGAAAAAGCGACCTAGATCAAGGTGCTATTTAAATAACGACAGATGCAAGAGCGTGTCTTCAGCAAGAAGCGACAGCTCTAAGCGCGTCAATTCAGTTGATAAAAGAAAGTGGAAAAAGAAAAAAAAGAGAGAAAAGAATTAGCGCCCGAGAGGAGGTCGCTACTCATTGAAAGGACGCCCATGGTGGAGGTCGTCAAATTCCTATTTTACGAAAAATGTGGATATAGCAAAATATGGAAATAAGAAATTGACGCCTAAGAAAGAGGCGTTACTTTAGAAAGAGACGCCCTGGATCAAGGCGTCATTTAAAAAGAAGCCCCTGAGGAAGTCGCTATTTCAAGTTCATCCAGAAACGGCAATTGCAGTTCCCGATTGAGCTAATCTTCCTTATTTTGATTTATCTACGAAGACACAGTGGAAAGGAGGACTCTATTATGAGTAAGGACTCTATTGGGGTAATGATCCATTGCTGGAAATAAGGATTTGAGTGAATATTGGAGTCCACGGTCGAAGGAAACTGCCGAATGCCATTAAAAGGATGCCATGGTCGCAGGGTTACGGGGAGGACAGTTTGGAGATCAGCCTTAGGGATTAATTTCGAAGCCTTTCCTTTCGTCTTTTACAGTTGAGTTCTGCATAAAAGTTCTTCGTTTTCCAGTCTTCTACAAATTCTTCTTCTTTCTCAGCTTCTAATTCTTTCACGTTTTTATGCTATAATTAGTTTTTCAAAGCTATATCTACGGTTTTTACTGTTCACCCGATTTTCATACTTTCTGTTCTTCATCATTTTTCTCCATCTTCTGATCCTCATCTCTCTCTGCTGTCTTCATGAAAGTTGTAGATTTTTAAAAGTTCTTCAACTTCTTCTTCTTCATCTTCCAATTCTTCACTGTTTTAAAGTTATAGTCAATTTTCTAAAGTTCAGATTTTTAGAGTTCTGCACTGTTCATCCGCGACCACCTCCTGTTCATCCTCAGTTTTCTCCACCTTCCTCTTATTTTTAAACTCTAAAGTCTTCACCAATCTTCTTCCCCTTCTCATCTTATACAACTTTCATGTTTATCATTTTTCCTAATTCCGTCTTATTTTGAAGTTATTCTTCCTCCAATCTCCCTCTATTTTTACCAAAAGTTTGTTTACTGCATGTTTCCATCTTTTCCCACGAACCTCCTTTCTTCTCTCTGTTTACAGCACACTCTCACACACAACATACGTGGTTTTTAAACTTTTTCTTCCACCTTCCTCTCTTCATCTCCTATATTTCATCCATATATCCCTTTGGCGGATTTTCATCTCTTGATCCTCTCACGACGTCGGCATCCTAGGCGGGGCAGGATCCAAGGCTTGGCAAGGAGGCGGCGTTGCTCTTCATCCATTAGCTCTCAAGCTCTTTTCTTTTTTCATGTTCTAAGTTGTGCTTTTAATTTTCATTTACATTGTACTTGCCACCTCCTAAGGTAATAAAACTCATTTTTCGTATATTATGGTTGGCTTAATTTTCTCTCTCTATCTCCTCCAATTTCTCTTCTTAAACCCTCTCAACTTCTTTAATTAAGTTTTCCTTGTAGTTTATTTTCTTTAGTCTTAATCACACTCAAAACTCAGTTTTCAAAAGCACAAAGTGATTTTTCCAACTTGTTCAATAAGGATTATTTCTCCTCGTGGGATCGACTCCGCTTACCACTATATTCTTAATTTTCTACCTACAAATCTATCTCCTCCTTGCCCAACTCTCAAAAAGGAGGAGAGCTTTGATCAATTTTATCAATTCATCATGGCTCAAAATCAATCCATGCAGGCCCGACTAGATCAACTTACTGAGACCAGCAAGGGCATGGAATTGGATCAATTGCCTAGCTACTCCAATACCAATTCTGATTACCAACTTTCACAATTTGACAATACTGAAAGCTTTTATGAACCCATGATTCCCCATGAACACCATACTCAAATCACACTTGATTTAGATCATGTGGAGAATATGGATGAGTCATATCAGGAAGTTTTAAAGGGAGCTAACTATAGTTATGATGATAACCAAAAGGGTGAGTTTGAGGAGCTTGAGTTTAGTTGTCCTTATGAGGAGAGTTCTAGAGAAGTTGATGATCGCAAGTTGGGGGGTGAAGAAGAAGAAAGTAGTATGCAAGTCCATGATCAAAGTCCATTCACTTCCTTTCTTGAATTTGAGGAGACCTTGTTCCAGGGGAAAGATGAAGAGGATGTGCGAGTGGAGAATGAATTGAGTAAGGCCATTAATGATTTCTCTTGGGTAAAGGAGGAGGCGGGTGCCGTTCATAACTCTCATCTCGATTGGGCAACTCTAAATCAAGGGGAGGATATTGATTTGCTACCTATTCCTGACATCGACAACTCTCAATTTGTGTTGGACACTTTCATGTTGGCCGATTTGTCTGATTCCATTAAACCTTCCAAGCTTCATGATGTTGAGGAGTATGCATCTTTCACTGTTGATTCTCCTAAGCTCCTTGACACTGATCCGTTGCTTGAAACTCCTCTCCCTTTGATCCCTCCTCACCTCACTCATGATCATGAAATCTCTAAAAGTGAGGAAGAGCATGACATTTTGATTAATAATAAGGTCTTCATTAATATTTTCAATACATATAAAGACCACAAGTTTGAAGAAAAATTTCTAATTAGTAATCAAGGGGATCCTTTTGGCCTAACTAATTCATCATGGTTTCTACCTCAGGCCACCCCATTAAGAGTTAGGTTGTTAATTCATACATTGCATGATCAACAGAATTGTGATAACAACCACTCTAGCCCCTATACAATTATGCTCAATCTCGTCTTCTTGTGGTACAATGTTTGGTTTTTCAATGACGATGAGATAACGTGGTGGCTCATTCTTAAATCCACATGTTGGTTATAGAGCTTGCACTTTTGAGCTTTCATACGTCTGGCTGAAGATGAAAAATTTAGCGCTTTTGGGAGGCAGCCCAAGGTTTTTGTTATTTGATGCTTTTTGTTTCAGTGTGTTTTAGTTGTTAGATTTAAGCCAAGGAGAAAAAGCTGTTGCCGTCTATTGATGGAGTTCTGCCCGCACACCAGGTTGTCTCTTTCCTACTCAGCAAACTTCATTGTTACATTGTTCTTTCAGTTCAACTATACATGCCATTGGGGATAATGTCATTCAAGTTGGGGGGAGAGGGCAGAAAATTTGCATTACATATAGTACAATCTGGTAGGGATTTGGCATGAATTCTTGCAGAACATTTTTTATAAATTTGCATGAAAGAGAAAAGATGAAATTCCCGACTGAGTTTTATTGTTTCATGCTTGAATTGAAAGTAATTCTGGATTAGAAAAGGCTAGGGAGAAGGTTAAAGGATAATTAAGTTCGATCTAGCCATGGAAAACTGATATAAGAATCTCTTTAAAGTTCATGCGCACTATTAGAAAAAATCTTCACTATGCACTCTGATAAAGCAAAATAAGACAAGCCCTCTGTTATTTTGGGTATTGTATCTGATACTCTGCATTTCTTAAGGAGGAGATCTATTTCAAGAAAAAGCTTTCTGTCAAGTTCTATAAAGAAAAAAGAAGGAAATGCAAAGGCATATTGTTGAAGAAGAAAGAAATGATGAAATAGAAAGATCACGCCATGAAAAATGCCCCTGATCTGAGTAACCGGGCATGCTTCACCTAAGACGTGTTGAGGTTCACGCAAAAAGGTGAAGGGTAGTGCAGCATTATGGTTGTGCAAATGAAAAAAAAAAAGAAAAAGTTCCAAAGGAACAAAAGAAAAAAGGCAGACAAAAGCTAGTATGTTTAAATGCTCTGATCTGAGAGGTGCAGGGTTGAAAGGTACTTACTCAGAATAACAACTGGGGGATGCAATTGTCTTAACTGCAGATTTGGAATTACACATGCACAAGTGCTATTGAACTTTGATTTGTATTCTTAAGTCATGTGCTTTAATTTCCAATCTAAGGCTAGTATGAGCATTAATGATTCTGGATTCCTAATCTTCGGTTAATTCTATGAAGAGAGAGCTGGATATAGGAGTATGATCTTTGTGAACTCTTGTTGGTCCTTAATTTTGATTTAATTGCATTGCTAAGGGTCTAGCAATGAGTAAGTTGGGGGGTGTGATAAGTGCTATATTTTACATCATAATTTACATCACATCCATCATCTTTGAGCATTATTTGAGTATATTTGTGCAACATGAGTATTAATTACATTCTCACACATTATTTGAGTCGTCATGCATTTTATCATCTTTTTGAGCTTAAAAGACCATGTGAGAAATATTTAAATATTTACACAATTATTTTGGAATTAAATAGATTGATATTTTAATTTTCAGGAAAAAGCGACCTAGATCAAGGCGCTATTTAAATAACAACAGATGCAAGAGCATGTCTTCAGTAAGAAGCGATAGCTCTAAGGGCGTCAATTCAGTTGATAAAAGAAAGTGGAAAAAGAAAAAAAAGAGAGAAAAGAATTAGCGCCCGAGAGGAGGTCGCTACTCATTGAAAGGACGCCCATGGTGGAGGTCGTCAAATTCCTATTTTACGAAAAATGTGGAAATAGCAAAATATGGAAATAAGAAATTGACGCCTAAGAAAGAGGCGTTACTTTAGAAAGAGACGCCCTGGATCAAGGCATCATTTAAAAAGATGCCCCAGAGGAAGTCGTTATTTCAAGTTCATCCAGAAACGGCAATTGCAGTTCCCGATCGAGCTAATCTTCCGTATTTTGATTTATCTACGAAGACACAGTGGAAAGGAGGACTCTATTATGAGTAAGGACTCTATTGGGGTAATGATCCATTGTTGGAAATAAGGATTTGAGTGAAGATTGGAGTCCACGGTCGAAGGAAACTGCCGAATGCCATTAAAAGGATGCCATGGTCGCAGGGTTACGGGGAGGACAGTTTAGATATCTACCTTAGGGATTAATTTCGAAGCCTTTCCTTTCGTCTTTTGCAGTTGAGTTCTTCATCAAAGTTCTTCATTTTCCAGTCTTCTACAAATTCTTCTTCTTGCTCAGCTTCTAATTCTTTCACGTTTTTATGTTATAAGTAGTTTTTCAAAGCTCTATCTATGGTTTTTACTGTTCACCCGATTTTCATACTTTCTGTTCTTCATCATTTTTCTCCATCATCTGATCCTCATCTCTCTCTGCTGTCTTCATGAAAGTTGTAGGTTTTTAAAAGTTCTTCAACTTCTTCTTCTTGCTCATCTACCAATTTCTCACCGTTTTAAAGTTATAGTCAATTTTCTAAAGTTCAGATTTTTAGAGTTCTGCACTGTTCATCCGCGACCACCTCCTGTTCATCCTCAATTTTCTCCACCTTCCTCTCGTTTTTAAACTCTAAAGTCTTCACCAATCTTCTTCCCCTTCTCATCTTCTACTACTTTCATGTATATCATTTTTCCTAATTCTTTCTTATTTTAAAGTTATTCTTCCTCCAATCTCCCTCTATTTTTACCAAAAGTTTGTTTACTGCATGTTTCCATCTTTTCCCATGAACCTCCTTTCTTCTCTCTGTTTACAGCACACTCTCACACACATCATACGTGATTTTTAAACTTTTTCTTCCACCTTCCTCTCTTCATCTCCCATATTTCATCCATATATCCCTTTGGCGGATTTTCATCTCTTAATCCTCTCACGACGTCGGCATCCTAGGCGGGGCGGCATCCAAGGCTTGGCAAGGAGGCGTCGTTGCTCTTCATCCATTAGCTCTCAAGCTCTTTTCTTTTTTCATGTTCTAAGTTGTGCTTTTAATTTTCATTTACATTGTACTTGCCACCTCCTAAGGTAATAAAACTCATTTTTCACATATTATGGTTGGCTTAATTTTCTCTCTCTATCTCCTCCAATTTCTCTTCTTAAACCCTCTCAACTTCTTTAATTAAGTTTTCCTTGTAGTTTATTTTCTTTAGTCTTAATCACACTCAAAACTCGGTTTTCAATAGCACAAAGTGATGTGACACCGAACCTTGGACCTATTTTCAAGCATTCAAGTTGAGCAGCGGACTCACACTAGCGAACTCACCCGTTTGGTGCACACTTGTGCCCGTTGGCAACTAAGCGATGTGGGAGAGGGTCCGAGGCGGGACCATGAAGCTCCAATGGTTGGCTAGCTTGTGGAGAACCCCAAGTGGGCCTAGGATGCCCAAACCATGGGCGGCCAGCACACCAAGGGTGTGGGTTTAGTGGGTTCACTCTCAACTCGCCCGCGGTGGTCACTCACGGAACTAGCAAGTTGGGCCGAGCTCTCACTCTCCATCCGACGCAGTACTAGCAATAATACTAAGCTAAGCAAGTGATTAAACCAAGCAAGAGAGGGACTGAGGCTCACCTAGCCGGCGTGAAGACGCCGACTCCGGCCGGAGACGAGGGCGAGCCGGGAGGCGAGGGTATACACCCGATCGCCGCGGCGATGTAGCTTGAACCTGAAATTGAAAGAATTACACCACTACACCTCACGCAGGAGGGATGAACTTGGGGTGGGGATTATTCTTATTACATTCAAAACTACCTCCACGCAGGGAGGGGCCTTCAGCCGGCCAAGCGGGGTGGGGTTTTATGCAAAGGAAAAGCCGATCTTCCGAGTCCGCCGGTTCTGCCAATCTGCAGGTCTGCAGGATAGGGTGTCGCTGTTGACACTGCCACGGGCTCCACGGGGCTCCAAACTTGACGAAACCACTGCCAAAAGTTCCTCAGCTGACAGGGGATGAAGCTTGAATTTTTGGGGAAGCTTTGAGTCTCGGGGCTGACTGCACCGGCGACTGGAACAGGACACCACCGTCTGGTCTCTGGCTGGTATCGGGCTGAAGCAGTAGGTTGCAGAAGTCACTGTGGGCTCTCCCGGACTCCGATTGGAATGAAACTAGCGGTGACGCGAACTTGGTCGGAGTAGCTTCGAGCAGGAGTTGACGGGGATGCAATCCGATGTCAGTGGAGAGAGGAGTGACCGGAGAAATGAAGACTGATCTAACCTGGGACCACAGGGGCAGTCTGCCCTCTCCGACGAAGAAAATTGGAACAGAGGGTTCAGAGGTCGATTGAGTCCCTTCTTCTTGGAGGTGGCAGCTAGCGGGAAGTAGTTTCTCCCCTCCAAAAATGGCGCTCAGAGCCTTCACGAGCTGGCTGTGGCAGAGTCTGGAACCGGGATGGTTGGTTCTGCCTCTGTCTGGTGCAGAACCATGTGACTGGATGCAGGGGGTGCCACGATTGCTACCGAGCTCTGATTGAGGCGAGACTTGAACCGTTGGAACCGTGGTCAAGTCTTCTTTCTTTCGGACTTGACGGCGATGTCGGACGATGTTGGAGTATACCGGGACGAACAGATGAGCAGAGGGATGTCGGTTCTGGCTCCTGAAAACTGACCTGATGCCTTGGAGTAGAAAATTCGTAACTTCTGATGCCGATATCCAAATGCAGCTCTGCTTCTTGAGGATTAAAGAGGACTTGAGAGGGAAGATTTCTTCTGAAGAACACTTGATCTGAATCCCAAAGGGTTTGCCGTGGTTGAGCTTCCAATCACGTTCTGGTTCCTTGCCTGGGGTCTCCTGCGCAGTCGAGGGAGAATGGATGCTGCGGACTGCTCGGAGCTCGGATGCTGACGAAACCGCCTCGCCTGGAAAGCTCTCTGGAAGACCTTTCCAGAGATGTAGGCCTTGCTACTTGAATCTTCAAGTAACGGTCGTGGCTGCGTCTGCAACTTGTTGTAGTTCTGCTGCCTGAAACAGAGATAGAATGAGGAGATGTGCAAGGGGAGAGCAAGGGAGAGGGGGGGTGAACTTGGTTTGACCAAGGGGAGGTGGGGGACGAATTTGGGAGCTTGGGGGTGGGGGAGATGGAGGGGCACAGCCCTAGGGAGAGGGAAATTCGAATTTGGGCTTTGGGAGGGGTTAATTCAGCCTTGGGAAGGTGGTGGGGTGCTTTGGAAAGTGGAAAGGTGCCTAGGAGAAGGGGTTTCCACCTAGGGGTTGGAGGGGGAGTTGAATGAGTGCATGGGGAAGGGGAAGGGGCCTTAATGAGGGGTGAATGGGGAGGAGAGAGAGTGAATTTCGAAATTGGGGTGGGGAGGAGAGAGAGAGAGGGGGTACAACCCACTTAGAGAGAGTGATAGTAAGAGAGAGAGAGAGAGAGGGAGATATTGAGAGGGAGATGGCAAATGCTTTTCAATATTCATCAAAAGTTGTTACAAATGAGAGAGGGGTGGGGTATTTATAGACTCCATAATTTTCCTAAGACCAAACTGACCCTGACAAACTAACTAAAGACCACACAGTCCAAGGGAGGGGCGCCCCTGGGCCTAGCCCAATGGATTGGGCCCATTAACCTATCTAACCAACATAATGACTCAATACTTAGGAAAATGACTCAACTACCTAGGTACATGACTCAAAATAAAGGGAAAATTACATGATAATGACTCAAAGAAAATGTGAAGATTACATGACTAGTCTCAAAAATACATGACAAATATAATGGTGCTTGCCGTCGAACAATCCGAGTCTGGAAAAAGAGTGGAGGGGCAAGGGATGCCCTCATCATACCCCCGGGGTGGGGAAAACTCGACTCCGTCGAGTATGGGTCCACCAGGGAAGTAGTGCATCGAACTGCAGCTCGGGGCGATCCACGATCTCCATACTCAACCCGCGACTCTAGTCGGGGAACGGTGCTTCAGTCGACAAAGTGACTCGGTCATACCCTCATGCTGGTGATGGGATCTTGCTTGCCTAGTATTGCCGCTGTGTGCTCACGTCGGGCTCTCAGGCTATTTGTGGTGGCACTCCGAGGGTGTCTCTCACAAGGGTAGGTGTAAGCTGGAGGCACTCACTAGGATCCACCGCGGTGCCCTTATAGGGTGCTAGATCCGCCACATGAGAAATGGGGAGAATCCCAAAACTCTTTTGAAAGTTCAACCCATAAGCCGGGTTGCCAAAAGTCACTCAGAACTTGGCAAGGTCCAAGTCCTCGTGCCCTCAATTTGGAGGTGACCCTAGGGTAGAGCCACTCCAAAGTCATCATCGTCAAGTTACCAACTTGGAATTCCAAGTGGCGCTCACGAGTTTTTGCTCGCTTGTTGTGAATCTCACCGCTTGTTGCTTGATACTTGCTTGAATGCATATGCCATGTACTATGACGCGGTGTGAGTTGACAATGTATGGTATGCAAAGGGGGTCCAGGACAACCACATATAGACCTATCATGCATTGATGGTATGAAGACTTTGAAGGATTTGGGAGGACCAGGGCATCCATAGGTGTCCCTCTTGTGAGTGAGTGTGATGAATGTTGGAGGATCCGAACATCCATGAATGCTCCTAACATGCTTGAGATTTATGATGAATGATGGTGGACCATGACAACCAAATATTGACCACTCATATTTTCTTCTTGACATGTGGGTGATATGGATGAATGTACCCGACGGACTAATCATGCCAAGCGGTGTGATGTGCCAAGACATATGAACTCCTTTCCCAAAGATGACTTCCTTATGTGGGATGGTGGGGTGGTCTTTGAGCTTCCACTCAAAAGGGTCGAAGGGATCTAGGTAGGTGGATATAGGGTGGGTCATTTCCTCAATCCCGAGGTGTTTGTTGTCTAAGGTCAATGCTCTCATGGTGTAACCCGATTCCAGGAAGGGAGGAGTTTGGGTCAACATGGGTGGTATGGGTAGGGTGAGGTGAGTGGTGAATAGGGGGAGAGGGTCACATGGAGATTTAGGCTCCCATAGAAAAGGGTCAAAGGGATCATGGTAAGGGTCACCTAGGTAGGGGTACTCCGTGTTCTTAAGGACCTCAAATGGTGAGTCATCCTCCTCCAAGATAATTGGGCCAAGGTTGCTAATGGGTTGGCCAATCAAAGCACTTGGGATCTCAATGGTTGGGGAGTAGACTATGATAGGTTCTTCCTCCATGGGAAGAAGGAGGATGATCTCACTAGTAACTTGGCCATTAGTATAGATGGAAGTGATGGAGCCAATTGTGGGATATGCTAGGCTAATGGTGTTAGTTTCGGGCGGCCTCATGGCTAGCATATTGGTCAAGTGAATTTGCCCATGTAGGTAGTTCACTAAGTCTCCCAAATCTTCCACACAATAGGAAGTTTGATAAGTGACATGTGGCTGAATGGGAATGATTTGAGATTGATATCCCATAGGTAGGTGGCATGGTTGTGAACTAGGAATGGTGAGACTTTTCTTGAGCCATTGGAGTATGGACTTATCTATGGTGAGGTTGGGTGTCTCTAGAGGATCTAGGCTAGGGGTGTGTGAGTTGTTTGGCCTTTGGATTTCCTCTATGTAGGGAGGTGGATCCGGAGGGGCATCTTTTTCCACTTGGGTGGGTGTGGGGGTTGCAACTTCTATTGCTAATGGAGTAGGGGGATCTATGGTGGGTGGTTTGGTGATAGCTAGCGTATGACACTCCCGGGGTGGTGAATAAGCATGGGCTTGGGTTGGGCTAGGAAGGGGAAGTAGAGGAGGCCTAGGTTGGGGAAAGATTGGTGTAGGAAGTGGGAGGTGGGTTGGGTGAGGGGTTTTGGGTTTTGGGGTGGTGGCCATTATGGGCCTTAGTGGAGGGGTGGACATGGTGTCCACATGGTTTTTAATGGTGAGGGTTGGATGAGTGGTGGTCACCATGGAGGGAATTGGGTCGGTTAGGGGTCTCTTGCCCTTGGGATCATTTGGGGTGGAAGTGGGGGCTAAAGGGGCTTGACTAGTGTAGGTTAGGGAAGGGGGTTTTGGTTGGGGTGTGGGGGACCTCATGGGGTTAGGTGGGGAGGTGGAGGTCTTAGGTACTTGGGTTTTAGTGATAAGGGTTTGGATGGGTGGGGTGGGAGGAGTGGGAGTGCTCCTTGGGTTTTGGTGATCCGAGTGAGAAGGGGACACATATCTAGCCCTTAGTTGATCCTTCATGTCCTCCCATGTGGTGAGGGGAGCTTCCCGTCTAATTATCCTTAAGCCCTCAATTTTACACCAATGAGTTTGAGCCCTTTTGGTTAGTTGCATTTTGGCAACCCATGCTTTTTCATCCTTGGAAATATGATACCAATTGAAGTATTGGTCCATTGTAGCTTCCCAATCTAAATATTTGCTAGGAGAGGTCCCATCAAAGGTGGGAAGTGGGAAAGGGGCCATCCTATCGTCCGTCCTTGGGGCGGGCCTATTTTTTCCAAGTTGGTCGAGTCGGCCCGATATGTTATCAAGCCGCTCATTGGCATAGGTCAAGGCTTTCATGAAGTAGTTGATATGGCCCGGGAAGTTATGGGTGTTAGTGGTAGGCATCTTTTGGTGACTTGGACTTATGGAGTGGGCCGATTGGTAAGGTCGATATGAGGTGGCCATATTAGGGGACAAGAGTGATGCATTTGAAGACTCTAAATGCTTAGACATGCCCTAGGACCAACTTGATAGAGACAAGTTGTGAACTTGCTCTGATACCACTTGATGTGACACCGAACCTTGGACCTATTTTCAAGCATTCAAGTTGAGCAGCGGACTCACACTAGCGAACTCACCCGTTTGGTGCACACTTGTGCCCGTTGGCAACTAAGCGATGTGGGAGAGGGTCCGAGGCGGGACCATGAAGCTCCAATGGTTGGCTAGCTTGTGGAGAACCCCAAGTGGGCCTAGGATGCCCAAACCATGGGCGGCCAGCACACCAAGGGTGTGGGTTTAGTGGGTTCACTCTCAACTCGCCCGCGGTGGTCACTCACGGAACTAGCAAGTTGGGCCGAGCTCTCACTCTCCATCCGACGCAGTACTAGCAATAATACTAAGCTAAGCAAGTGATTAAACCAAGCAAGAGAGGGACTGAGGCTCACCTAGCCGGCGTGAAGACGCCGACTCCGGCCGGAGACGAGGGCGAGCCGGGAGGCGAGGGTATACACCCGATCGCCGCGGCGATGTAGCTTGAACCTGAAATTGAAAGAATTACACCACTACACCTCACGCAGGAGGGATGAACTTGGGGTGGGGATTATTCTTATTACATTCAAAACTACCTCCACGCAGGGAGGGGCCTTCAGCCGGCCAAGCGGGGTGGGGTTTTATGCAAAGGAAAAGCCGATCTTCCGAGTCCGCCGGTTCTGCCAATCTGCAGGTCTGCAGGATAGGGTGTCGCTGTTGACACTGCCACGGGCTCCACGGGGCTCCAAACTTGACGAAACCACTGCCAAAAGTTCCTCAGCTGACAGGGGATGAAGCTTGAATTTTTGGGGAAGCTTTGAGTCTCGGGGCTGACTGCACCGGCGACTGGAACAGGACACCACCGTCTGGTCTCTGGCTGGTATCGGGCTGAAGCAGTAGGTTGCAGAAGTCACTGTGGGCTCTCCCGGACTCCGATTGGAATGAAACTAGCGGTGACGCGAACTTGGTCGGAGTAGCTTCGAGCAGGAGTTGACGGGGATGCAATCCGATGTCAGTGGAGAGAGGAGTGACCGGAGAAATGAAGACTGATCTAACCTGGGACCACAGGGGCAGTCTGCCCTCTCCGACGAAGAAAATTGGAACAGAGGGTTTCAGAGGTCGATTGAGTCCCTTCTTCTTGGAGGTGGCAGCTAGCGGGAAGTAGTTTCTCCCCTCCAAAAATGGCGCTCAGAGCCTTCACGAGCTGGCTGTGGCAGAGTCTGGAACCGGGATGGTTGGTTCTGCCTCTGTCTGGTGCAGAACCATGTGACTGGATGCAGGGGGTGCCACGATTGCTACCGAGCTCTGATTGAGGCGAGACTTGAACCGTTGGAACCGTGGTCAAGTCTTCTTTCTTTCGGACTTGACGGCGATGTCGGACGATGTTGGAGTATACCGGGACGAACAGATGAGCAGAGGGATGTCGGTTCTGGCTCCTGAAAACTGACCTGATGCCTTGGAGTAGAAAATTCGTAACTTCTGATGCCGATATCCAAATGCAGCTCTGCTTCTTGAGGATTAAAGAGGACTTGAGAGGGAAGATTTCTTCTGAAGAACACTTGATCTGAATCCCAAAGGGTTTGCCGTGGTTGAGCTTCCAATCACGTTCTGGTTCCTTGCCTGGGGTCTCCTGCGCAGTCGAGGGAGAATGGATGCTGCGGACTGCTCGGAGCTCGGATGCTGACGAAACCGCCTCGCCTGGAAAGCTCTCTGGAAGACCTTTCCAGAGATGTAGGCCTTGCTACTTGAATCTTCAAGTAACGGTCGTGGCTGCGTCTGCAACTTGTTGTAGTTCTGCTGCCTGAAACAGAGATAGAATGAGGAGATGTGCAAGGGGAGAGCAAGGGAGAGGGGGGGTGAACTTGGTTTGACCAAGGGGAGGTGGGGGACGAATTTGGGAGCTTGGGGGTGGGGGAGATGGAGGGGCACAGCCCTAGGGAGAGGGAAATTCGAATTTGGGCTTTGGGAGGGGTTAATTCAGCCTTGGGAAGGTGGTGGGGTGCTTTGGAAAGTGGAAAGGTGCCTAGGAGAAGGGGTTTCCACCTAGGGGTTGGAGGGGGAGTTGAATGAGTGCATGGGGAAGGGGAAGGGGCCTTAATGAGGGGTGAATGGGGAGGAGAGAGAGTGAATTTCGAAATTGGGGTGGGGAGGAGAGAGAGAGAGGGGGTACAACCCACTTAGAGAGAGTGATAGTAAGAGAGAGAGAGAGAGAGGGAGATATTGAGAGGGAGATGGCAAATGCTTTTCAATATTCATCAAAAGTTGTTACAAATGAGAGAGGGGTGGGGTATTTATAGACTCCATAATTTTCCTAAGACCAAACTGACCCTGACAAACTAACTAAAGACCACACAGTCCAAGGGAGGGGCGCCCCTGGGCCTAGCCCAATGGATTGGGCCCATTAACCTATCTAACCAACATAATGACTCAATACTTTAGGAAAATGACTCAACTACCTAGGTACATGACTCAAAATAAAGGGAAAATTACATGATAATGACTCAAAGAAAATGTGAAGATTACATGACTAGTCTCAAAAATACATGACAAATATAATGGTGCTTGCCGTCGAACAATCCGAGTCTGGAAAAAGAGTGGAGGGGCAAGGGATGCCCTCATCACAAAGTGATTTTTCCAACTTGTTCAATAAGGATTATTTCTCCTCGTGGGATCGACTCCGCTTACCACTATATTCTTAATTTTCTACCTTTTAAAGTGAGTGAGTGTGAATTATTTAAATTGTGGCACGGCTTTCTTAACGACGCTAGTCGGTGCGCAATAAGGAACAAGAAAAATATAAAGATTTCCTTGCGCACTACATCCGAGTCTTTGCATGGTCTGATGAGCACCTTCCCAGGATCCCGGGGGACGTGGTGATGCACAAGCTCAACCTCGACCCGACAGCAAAGCCAGTACAACAGCACAGGAGAAAACATGCCCCAGAGAAGCAAGTGGTCATCAAAGAGCAAGTCATCTAAGAGCAGAAGACTGGCCTCTTTCATCCTGTTCTGTACCCTACATGGCTCGCCAACGTCATCCTGGTACCAAAAGCTTCTGGGAAATGACGGATGTGCATGGATTTCACCGACCTCAACCAGGCTACCCCAAAGGATTGTTGGCCGTTGTCGAGCATCGATCAACTGGTCGATTCAACCTCTGGCAACGAGATGCTCAACTTCCTGGACCCCTACCCCGACTACCATCAGATCAGGATGGACCCGGAGGACATCGAGAAGACCGCCTTCATCACCGATTTTGGCATACACTGCTATACCCGGATGCCGTTCGGGTTAAAGAACACTGGAGCAACATATCAGAGACTGATCAATCACATTTTCGAAGGGTAGCTCGATCGGAACGTCGAGGCCTATATTGATGATATGCTCGTCAAAACACCGATGGCCAAAGACCACCTCGCCGACTTAGCCTAGACCTTCGACACCCTCCTGAAGTGCAACATGAAGCTCAACCCCGCCAAGTGCACCTTTGGAGTCAGATCCGGGAAGTTCTTAGGCTTCCTGGTCACTCAACGTGGAATTGAGGCTAACCCCGACAAGGTCCAGGCCATACTGGACATGAGGCCACCTACCCGCATCAAGGATGTCCAACGCTTAACGGGGCGCATTGCTGCACTCAATCGTTTCCTATCTCAGGCGGCCGAACGATGCTTACCCTTCTTCAAACTGTTGAGGGGACCCAAAATGGCATCAGCTACGTTCGCCTGGGATGAGGAATGTCAGAAGGCGTTCGCTGAACTCAAGGAATTCTTGGCCTCGCCCCCGATGCTGTCCAAACCAGTCCGAGGTGAAGCTCTACACCTCTACCTCTCGGCGACCCCTTCTACTGTAAGCTCGGTCCTGGTCAGGAACGACGCAGGAGTCGAGAGACTAGTTTACTATGCTAGCAAGGTGCTTAATGAGGCTGAAAGAAGGTACCTTGCAACCGAGAAACTCATGCTAGCATTGGTTACCTCGGCCAAGCGCCTCCGACCTTACTTCCAAGGGCACTCCATCGTCGTATTGACCGGCGAACCCCTGAAGAAGATTCTCTTTCACCCTGAAGTATCAGAACGCCACATCAAATAGGCCATCATGCTCGGGGCATATGATATTTCGTATCGCCCCCGCTCGGGTATTAAAGGACATGCTCTCGTGGACTTCATCGCTGAAAGCACGGTCCCGATTGAAGAAGCACTTCCACTAGTGTCCGGGCCTACCTGGGATCTATTCATCAACGGGTCCACCAATTGAACAGGAAGCGGCGCTGGCTCAAGTCCCCCGAAGAAGCGGAGCTGCGGTACGCCCTGAAGTTCAACTTCCAAGTGTCTAACAACGCCTCCGAGTATGAAGCCGTTATCTCGGGAGCCAAGATGGCTCGACAACTGGGGGTCGAACGAGTCAGGATCCACACTGACTCCCAATTGGTCGCTAGCCAGGTCAACGGTGAATACGAAGCTCGGGAAGGACAAATGGTCAAGTACCTCCAAGCGGTCAAGACGATGGCCGAACTCTTCGAGAGCTTTGAGGTAGTCCGAATAGCCCGGGAGGAAAACTCCCGAGCGAACGCCCTCTCTCGACTGGCCTCCTGGCCCGACCCCGCTAGTACATGATCGGTCTTCCTCGAGGAGCTCGAGCAACCGAGCGTCGAATCCGAGCTTATGACTATTGACCCGGCACCCTCAAGCGAGTGGAGGACCCCCTACATATCCTGGCTCTGGGATTCTCAAGAGCCCACCGACCCTCGAGAGGCTCGAAAGCTCAAGTACCAAGCTCAGTGTTTCGTCATGCTGTATGATGCCTTGTACCGCAGATCATTCTCTGGTCCTCTCCTCAAGTGCATCAGCACCGACGAAGCCAGCCGAGCGATTCATAAAGTACACGAAGGCATCTACGGAGCGCACCAAGAAGGAAGATCACTCCCCAGGATCTTGCTACGGCAGGGTTACTGGTGGCCCACTCTCCAGCATGACTGCTCGACCTACGTACAGAAGTGCGATCGATGTCAGCGCTTCGACCACCTAATTCATCAGCCCGTTGTGGAGCTCATCACCCTTGCCGAGCCATACCCTTTCACTTGGTGGGGGATCTACATCTTGCGGCCATTCCCCATGGCTCAAGCTCAGAAGAAGTTCATCATCGTCGCCATCGATTATTTCACCAAGTGGATCGAGGTCGAGGCCACCACCAGGATCACCGAATCAGTCGTATGGAGTTTTGTTTGGAAATCGATCATCTGTCGCTATGGTGTCCCTCGAGTGATCATGAGCGATAACGGTCGGCAATTTGATTCTCATTACTTCAGAGACAGATGTGTTGACCTTAACATTCATAATCACTTCACTTCGGTAGCCCACCCTCAGGCTAACGGACTGGTTAAGAATGCCAATAAGACTATCTTAAAAGGCATCAAAACCAGGCTCGGAAGGGCCAAGGGAAGCTGGCTCGATGAATTACCGAGCGTACTATGGTCGCACCGAACTACTCCGAGGACGGCCACCGGTGAAACGCCTTTTCAACTGGTGTATGGCACGGAAGCCGTGACTCCGTTGGAGGTCAGCAATCCCTCTCTACGCGTCGTCCACTTCAAACCCAAGGTAAATGAGTAGAAAATTGTGAGAGAACCTCGACTTAGCGGATGAGATCTGAGAGATTGCAAGTATCCGAGCAACGGAATACCAACGGCGCATCACTCGATACTACAACTCCAGACTCAGAGATAGACACTTCCATCTGGGAGACTTCATCCTCAGAAAGGCCGAAGCATCTCGACCACGAGAGGTGGCGGGGAAGCTAGCCCCTACCTGGGAAGCCCCCTACCGAGTGGTCGAGAGGCTCGGGAAAGAGCATACCGATTGTCCACCAGGGAAGGAATATCTGTCCCTCGTACATGGAACGCGACAAATCTTCGCAAGTTCTACTTTTGATCATTTGGCAAGCATACACATGTAAGCAAAATATAATAAACACCATTCTTCTCTTCTTATTAAACTTTGATGTACATCAAGTAGGCCGCAGCCAATAAAGTATACATGTACAAAAATTACACCCTCTGGCACTATAACGCGAGAAGAACGCTCGGCCGACCCTGTAGGCGCTCCCACGTCCAGCCACTGACTCTGCCTCGTGTAGAAACTGGCTCGGATAAGGGATCACCGGCTTCGTTGGTTTGAGAAGGCTCGGAGGAAAGGTGCCAAAGGGATTGGAAGGACAACAGAAAAGAAAAAGAGGTCGACCTGAAAGGCGAGGAATCTTGAGAGAGCTCCCTCCCTAGGCAACGGGATCGACGGTGGAAGGAGGGGCGGGGGCGACAGTGAAAGAATGAAGCTAGACGAGCTTCATTCTACCTAAAAAGATCATCGGCAGGACAGGGATAGGAAGGTGACATGCTCTGGCATGAACCTTCACCCGGATTGACCTCCGACTGACGAACCCTCTTCCAGACTGAAACAACAGGAGCTTCCCTCCTACCGCCATCTGCATCATCATCTTCTGAAACGCCTTCCATGCCCCGCCAAGTCTAACAGCACAATGCTTCGCGGAAGGGAAAAACCGCCAGGAACAGCCTTAAGCGATGAAAGGAAAAGGAGACGCCCCTCGGACCTTTTATAGGCCGAAGGGGGAACTGATCGCCTTAAATGACTCTCCCCTTACAAAACAGGCTAAAAGGGCTTTCCCTGAGATGGTTACCGCATTTCCCAGCACCCCCCCAGCGGGACGCGCAAAGCGGCAAGTCATTAAGGGCGGTATAGAAAAGTGGAAAGGTGCCAGCGCCATGTCAACTATTTGATAGATCGGTACGCACGATATCTGCAGAAAAAATCGGCGCCTTCTCCAACGACTACGAATCCGGTAGTCAAATCACACCAAAAGCGGTAAGAAACCGTCAATTGAGCATTTAATATTGTCGCTATTATATTTTCCAAAAAAGCCTTACCCGGCTACATAAGGGAAAGAAAAAAGAAAGAGAGAGCTATTACATCAGCCCTCAGGCCCATCTTTAGGCTCGACAGACAAGGCTTCCTCAGCACCAGACGATCTGCCCCCAGTATTCTCGGCGACGGCCGACCCAGACAGTGACTCCACCTGTGTGGGAACTGTCTCGGTCGTGCGCCCTCCCGAGGCTGCTGGAGTTGGTGGTTGCTCGACGAGACCGAAGCCTCCTGACTCTCCTCTTCGCTCGACGAGTAGTGGGAAGAGTCAGTGGAACCCCAGTCTGAGTCATAGCACTGCCCGGAACAAAATACGAGCCTAGAGGCTTGGGCCTCTGCCTCTATGACGGCCCGATCAAAGCCCTGGGAGAAGCCCTTCCGAAGCCCCCGACGGTAGCCCGACTCGTAGTAAGGAAAGGCCGCCTATTGAAGAGCTGCCTAATAAGCCTCTGAGCACCTATGTTGCTCGAGCGCTTCTATCCCAGCCAGCTCTGCCTTCCTCTCGAGCTTAGCTATCTGCTACTCAGACTCGGATAGCCTTCTCTCGCCTCGGACCGCGCCACCTCGGCCGCCGGGACTCGGTCCTTGAACTCCTTCCGCTCGGCCTTCCATTGATCATTGCACTCGACCTGGATTCTACGCTCCGCCTCCAGGAGCTCATTCTTCCGATCGACCATACGACGGGCCTGGGCCAACTGTTCCACCAACGATCGAGCCTCCGCTTGGCTCGACTATGCCAACACCCGGAGCGGAGCCATCTCCCGTCGAAGGTCCCCAAGATCGAGGGTCAAACGCTCGACCTTCCGATCAAGGGCACCGCGGGCCCACGGAAGGGTCTCTCGCTCCGACTCTACCCGAGCATACGCATCCACTACTTCAGCTCCCAGCTGGGCCAAGACCAGCCCACCCTCCATAAGTTGCTCAAAAAGTGAGTAGGGGGGACCCTTCCGGACTTTTTCCCGCAAGTCTCGCGAAGCTAGAGAATGGCACGCCCGGTATAGAGAAGCCTGAACGCTAAAGGCGCTAGTCGAGGGAGGGGAAATCCTCACCGAAGCGGCCGGGATTGGGGTACCTCCCCTGGGTAACCCCGTCTTAGGGGCCCCACCGGTTGGCTCGGAATGAGTGGCCCCGCCGCGTACCTCCCTGGCCACGGTCGGCTGGGATTGAGTCGCCTCCCCCTGTGACCCTCCAGCCTCGACCAGCTCAAATTGGACCCCCTCGTCTGGCGGCCCCTCCGCTACGCTCGGCGCCTCAGCATCGGCGGTGATCCCTCCTTCATCGGCCCCCTCTTGTTCAGTAGAGGGGAGAGCCGACAGGGAATCTCCTCCGGATGGACAGAGGACCTCCTCCTTCCTCGCCCGTTTCTTCTCAGCAGACTACGCCTGCATTGAAGACCGCAACAACTTGGCCACGGGATCCTTGCGCTTGACCCCCTGGCGCTCGGAAACGTTATTCTGGGCCACCCGCTTGCCCTTGTCCTGGGCGCGAGACGAGCCCTCTGAAGCTTGAAGATCGTCAGAAGCCGGCGCCTCGTCCAAGTCGATGATCTCCAATTCGGTCGACGGTGCCTCCTCCTCAACCGCTCGCCTCGTGTCTGAACCACAGAAAAGCAGATTAAGAGAAGGAAGGTTCTTAATCCACAAGAAGGAAGAGCAAGTTCCTGAACTCCTTACCTGTCGGCGACAGCACTCGAGCGAGGTAGCCCTCAATGTTGGAAGAAGTCACCAAATCAGTAGTCTCTTGGCGATTCTGCTGCAGGATGGTGTTGACACCCGTTTTATGATCAATAAGTCGGGTCATCTCTTTATTCATTATATATGATGCTCCGAGTTGTTCATTCTTCATCGAGTCTCTTTGATTTAGTTGAAGATCATTTCTTGGGTCTTGGTTCCTTGATCGGATGTGGCTCTTTGTGGCATTTCATTTTGACTAAAGCTTAGCAAAACCTTCATTCCTTCTTTTGAACTCCATTGATAATAACGGTCTGTCCCAGGCGCGTTGCTTCCTTCTAACGGATGGGTCTTGGGCCGTTACTCCTTGAAGAGTCCTGAAGCTTGAGGTCTTGTTCCAAAGCTTATCCTTTGGCCTATATGTTGAATATAACGGTCTGTCATGCAGTCGTTGTTTCATTGTGACGCCCCATGCCTTGGCCATTGCTTTCTTTACAGAGTCCTATTGTTTTGATCTTCTTCCTGTTGATCTTATCTCTTTGGGATAAGGTTGAAAGTAACGGATGTTCCTTGATGCGTTATTTCACTGTGGCGGTCTGTCGTGCAGCCGTTACTTCCTTCAGAGAGTCCTGGCAGTTCAGGCCTTTTCTCTGCAACTCCGTAGTCGAGATAAGAACTTGGATTGACGATATCTCTTTCAAATCTGATCCTCATGACCTTCTGTTTGATTCTATGGACTCTTGGTGATATTATCTTCAAGGATTTGTTAAGAGTTATCCCTTTATCTTGCTGGATTTTCCTCTGCTCGACCTGAGGGTTTGAGGGTCTATAAATAGAACCCTTGACTTCATGCTCAAAGGGAGGAAATTCTGGAGTTGCGTCGAAGTGCTGCCGCATTTTAGAGTCACGTTTGATCAAGGAGAAGTGCTTCTCACGTTCGTTTGCTGCCTGGTGAAGGGAGTATCTGTTCCTCTTGGTTCCAAAGTTCATATTTGCATATTGAATTCCTTTTCCATCTCCCTTTCATCATAAGCATTATTTCTCTCCTTTCTCCACGTTTTTCACTGGTTTTCATCATCTAAACATCCTCCCAATCTTTTAAAACGCCCAGAGGGGTTAAAAAACCAAAACTTCCCGGTATTTCCCTTTCCTTTTGATGATATTGTGTTTATTGAAGAATTGATGCTATATTGTCTAAAGGGCTAATTTGGGTTGTTTTCTCTTGCTTTCCACGTCTTTGGCAGGTTTACAGGTCCACCAGTACGAGGCCCAAGTCTTCTAGCCGGCTGGAAGAGTTGGAGTTAAAAGGATTCACGCTTTGCTACTGCAGGTTATTTGACGGTCTTGTGCAGGCGCGTCAGATTCTTCCAGCGGTCTATCGAGCGACCGTCACTTCAAGTGACGCACAGGGTTCTGACCGTTACTTTCAGCTGACCTGCAGGTTTCTTTGATCTTTCCTCTCCCGTGGGCGGGTGCTTCATCCACCTATTTCCAAGGTATTTTCAGGTCTTTGGCTTGTTTTTACTTTGGTGGCGATCACATCTTTCTTAAGTATTGGGCATTAGCTTTCTCTTTCGCATCTCACATCTTTTATTTCCTTGCTTGTTCCACCCCTTGCGGTGTGTTTCTATTTACTCCTTGCTCCACGCCCCGGCGTGTGTTTTTCCTTTATTCCTTAGCTTAGTTTGATTGAGATAGCATGCCCATGCTACAGCTTGCTTTGGTTGCCTAGGTTCATGATCACATGTTCATAGGTTGAGTGCAGATCTTTGATTATTTGCTTGTCATCTTGCTACATATCATCATTAAGACCCCAAGAAAAAGAAGATAGAGAAGCAAAATAAAATCAACAGATAATTTTTTGGCGATCACGGTGGGACAGCTTGTGCCAATCGTGCTTTTGATTCCTGTTAAACCTGCCATCATCTCTTGTGTTGTTCCCCTCCCGTTTTCCTCTTATTTCCTGTTGATCCTGGTTTTCTGAGCGTTCTGACGGCCCTGTGTCCCTGCGTTGGAGTCCTCTGACGCAGGGTCATTAGACCGCCACATATGTTCTGCTGCGAGAGTTTTCACGGTCTTTTCCTGTTACTTCTGGTTGATTTTGGCTCTCTGGCTCATTTGACGGTCCTACCTCCCCGCGTTACATTACTTCTGGCGGTCTGGTCTTCGACCGTTATTTTATTCTGACGTAGGGTTCCTCGACCATTATACTCTAGACAGGTACGCATCCGAGGTGCATTTATTTCCGCAGTTTCTGCTGTGACTCTTTGCTTGGGTGATACTTGACTTCCTCCTTGCTTTGTTTCATATCTCTATATCATTGCGTGCATCATTGTTTGTTAGATCATAGGCTAGACTTTGCATGCACTCCGGTGCACATAGGGGCATTCATACATTCATATCTTAGATTGCATTTTCCTACCTTGTTGTGAGGACCTCTCGTCTCCATATTCCTTGGGGCCGACTAGGAAATCACACCAGGGACCTCCATAAGTCCCCGCGAGCCGTGGATTCCCACACGGACGCCGGGCTGGTTGTACCTTTCCCACCCCGTGTCTAGGGTTGCATAAGTGAAGGAGTGATTACACTTAGAGTCAAGCCGAGTCCCATACCCATCTCCTGTTAGGAACCCATTGTTGAGAGCACATTTCAATCAATTCACTAAAGTTCCGAAGGAGAAATCACAAGAATCTTGCTGCATCATATTAAACAACTTGGTTGACTTGGGGTGTCTTCATCTTTTATCACTTACATCTTTTGTTAAAACATCCGAGTTTGGTTGCTCATTGTGTGATTGTTTGTGTTGATTGTTTGCATCGTCAAGGTTGTTCGTTGCATGTGGAGTTGTTTTCGTCCATCCGAATCATCTCCTAGGTCAATTCCTTCTTCACGTTCTATTCCAATCCTCTCTTCGAGTCCGCCATGGCATCATTCAATCCTCCCCGTTCCCAAGAGGACTCTCTTCCTCAAGGGCTCCTTGAAAACCCTCCTAGGGTTATCACCTTTTCTTCTGGAGAGGGGACTACCCCTCTTCTATCCTCCACTCCTATAGAAGGTGGTCAAGCTACCCCTTCTCTCTCCACTCCTTCCGCGGGCTCCATTCTTCAGATGATGGCCCAATTGGATCCGACCCAACTTCAAGTTCTTTATCAGGCCATGCAAGGGTCCAACGCATCTCCTTCTAAATCCAACCCTCCTATCGATCCATCTAGAATTAGTGGGCCCTCTGTCCAGCCCACTCCGATTGATCTCACCCCGGTCCAACCTCGGACCATCACTTTCACAGGCATGGAGACGGGCCAATCTTCCAACTCAGCCTATCAATCTTTTGATAAAGGGAAGTCACCAGTCCCTTCCTTTGCTCAGGTGGATCATCATACATCGGGCCCGATAGCTCCGCAAGTTCTCATGGGCCCTTCAGATTTCTTGCGCCCTCAGCAAGGGGTGGCTCAAGCCCATTCTAATCTGGGCCAGTCTCAGGCCCAATATCCTTCTTATGGGCCCCCCATCTCTACTGTTTATCCCTCCACTCCTGCCTATGGGCTTCCACCTTCTGCCACAATCGTTCCATCTGCTCCTCAAATTCAATCAGCGTCCTTCACTACCCCTGCTCCCTCCCGAGAGCAGGACTTGCTTGATAAATGGGCCACCATGCAGCAACAACTCGATTTCCTCCAGAAGCGGGTTGGCCCACAATCTTTGGCAGATGTTCCTATCCCGAGCTTTCAGAACATTCGGTTCCCTCCGCAATCAGAGCTCCCCAGCTATCGCAAGTACGACGGGAACGGCAATCCCTTCATTCATGTGAGGGATTTTCTATATGAGTCGGCGCAGTTCCAATATGATGATCGCCTTATGGCGTACTTATTCCGCCGATCTTTGGATGGTGTTGCTCTGGAGTGGTTCTACTCTTTGCCGCTAGAAGAAGCTGAAAGTTTCAAGGTAGTAAAGGACAAATTTATCCAGCGGTTCCAAGACAGGGTCGGCCCGGAATACTCATTTACAGATCTAGTAGCCGAGAAGATGAAGCCAGATGAGGAGTTCGCCACTTATGCAGACAGGTGGAGACAGATGGCTGCTAGAGTGCCTGGCCACATTCCGGAGGAAGAGAAGGTCAAGCTGCTCATTTCAAATGCTACCCCGACCTTCAGGAACATCCTGGCAATGAATGATATAGCTAACATGCATCAACTCTACAGCCGGGCGCGCTTCATACAAACCCAGTTCAAGGATTCTCCCATACACGCCCTATTTGAAAACCAAAAGCCCAAATATCACAAGAAACCACAAGGGCCGGTTACCGAGGGGGTCCAGACAAACGAACAGGTACAAGTCGTTGCCTTTCCATTCCAAGCCGCACCATTCCGCTTCCCCCCAAAACCCCGCACTCCACAAAATCCCGCTTCACAGAACTTTCAAGCCGCTCCACAAAACCCTCCGCCTGCCTTCACCGTTCCACAAAATGCCTTCATCGCTCCACAACAACAACCACCACCTCCACAATACCACAATGTCCCTCCACCCAACGGCTATAACAACAATCCGAACAACAAGTGCCCGGCTCCCAAGAGGGCACAATATCCTCCACTACCAGAGACCCTCACAGATATCTTCTCGGCTCTCATGTCAGTGAATGCAATTCCACTTCCTCCGAAACGGCCAAACTGGAACCCAGCCGTTGATCAAACGAAATATTGCATGTTCCATAGGCAGCCAGGCCACACTATCGAAGGATGTTATCAGTTCCGGGATCTGGTATACGATCTCCATGAAGGGCAGAGAATCGATTGGGCCGAGATGCATCGGGCCATTGTTGAAATCAAAGAAAAAAGAAGGCAGCCGCCAAGGCAGCAAGTGCAGCAGCATCCAGCATCGCAGCCACAGCAGCTACCACCACAACAGCAACTACAACAGGCTCAGGATCTGGGGATCCATCAAAATCCGATGCCAAGTCATCTGCCTGCTCCACAGCAACCCCAGCCACCGACCCCAGCTCAAGTGAACGTAGTTCAACCTCCGGCCCCTAGTGCCTAGTGGTCTTTTGATGATGATGGCGCCACACCGCAAGTCATGGCCCTCCACCACAACCACCGCAATCCTCTTACCCCCTCCTTCGTCCTTCCCTCACACCCAATACCCTCTCCACTTGTCCTCCCATTTACACCCGCTCCAACAAATTCACTACCACCCACCACTCCGTCATACCCCTCGCCACTTGCCTCTGCTACCATCATCACGCCATCGCCTAACCTATCACCTATTTTGACACCTCCACCAACACTCCCTCCATCCGTACCACCCACCATCACCATCCCGCCTTCCATCAATCCTTCACCCATCATCCGCTCACCACCACTCACCACCATCACTAACCTCACACCCCACCAAATTATCTCCCCTACACAGCCTACTCCGCTTATTCACCCCGCAGGGCCCATCATACTATCCACCGACGCCGCGGCCGCTACAAGTCACGCCTTAAGGAGCGGGAAGTTATTTCATCAGAATTATCCTACTAATTCCAATCCCCAGTCCTCTCAGCCAACAGCCGAGCAAGAAGAAGCCGAACCTCTGCCCGGCACTCAGTATGACTTATTGCATCATCTGGACCGAGTACCCGCCAAGATATCTGTTCTGGAGCTCATTAAAAGGTCTACCCTTCATCAGGATGCACTGAGAGATTTCTTACAAAAGGTAATGGTCAGCGAAGATATGGCAGTCGACAGCTTACCAACGGCACTGGCAACTATCTCCAAAGGGCCGGCAATCACATTTTCAGAATCCGAGCTAGCGCTCCCGGAAGCTCGGCAAATGCCGCTTTGCATTACAATCACTCTGAACAAAGTCAGCATTGAAGCAGCACTGGTTGACACAGGGGCTTCAATCAATGTGTGCCCACTCAGCACTCTATGAGGTTGAAACATATCCGAAGGGTTATTACGACCTACCCCGACCACTATAGCAGCATATGACAACTCAAGGCGAGCATGTCACGGGGTGATCACCATCCAGGCAGAGCCCGGACCCCTTACAATGGCCGTGGAATTCTATGTACTAGACATCGACCCTATGTTCAAGGCTATCTTGGGTCGTCCATGGCTGGATACGCTCGGTGCCGTGCCCTCCACCGCACATCAGTGCGTCAAATTCCCTTTCCAAGGGAGGGTCGTCAAGGTCAAAAGCCTATCTACAGTGCAATCGGTTAAGGCCATTTCAGAACAGATTCTTCCTACACTTTGGCCAAGCAGCCGACCCGTCATATCAGTGCTGGATTTAAACTTCCCTTGGGCTTATACACCTCCTAGGTCCATCACTACTCCAGTTAACATCAAGGTAAAGCCCCAGATCCGAGACTCAAAAGGCTGGAACATTATATTGAAACTGGGCTACCAACCGGGGAGAGGCCTCGGTGCACAATTACAAGGAATGACCAAGCCCATACCCAAGGGAAGAAAGATGGGCAGGAGAGGTCTTGGCTACAAAGAAACCGCATTATCTGTGATGGGTGATTCTAGGCCACTCACCTGGGACTACCGCCAGCACTTTGTCCGAGGGCCTCTCCAGCCCGGCACATTAGATCTGCAGCCAGCTCCGTTAGAGAGAAATACAGTATGTCCGATTGTCAGTCCTCCGCCAGCACTAAAAAGGCCAGAACATGATATGCTTGATTATGGCCAAGCCCTACAGGGGTTGTTTCATGAAGAAGACTGCCAAAAGAAGCAAGAGGTTCGGCTCATGCAATGGAGACCGAAGAAGCGGCCAGACGATGATCCGCGGAAGGAGGGGAGCTCGCCGATTGTCTTTTCTTGGTCTCCCTCCCGCTTTCAATCTCTCCTCCAGCAATGGGAGTTCTTACCCCGTCTTCCTCCTATCATGGTAAATCCATCCTTTGTTGATCCGCCCGAGATTCTATTTGTTCCTTGCGCTTGCGGGCACTGCCCGCCCATTGATCTATCCACTCTATTCACTCCTCCTCCTCCCAACGCCCAACTCCACGAGATGTGGTTCTCATCTTTCGATCCCTTCTTCGACTGCATCTTCCCCGAGCTATTCCCTATGCAGCTCCCGCCTCCTCCATCTTGCTGTATAGTCTCTGCTGATCTCCAAAAAAAAAACGTCAAATTCAAAATGGAGATTTCAGTGGAAGATTATGCTACCCTGTCTCCATCCTCATCCCAGGGGCACGAGTCCCCTGCTCCTTCCCTTCCACTAGGTCTCCTTTCTCCTAGGTTAGGATTAGGGTCTATCGAGTCTAGGGAAGTAGAATTAGTTAGGTTTAAAGAAGTAGGGTCTTGTTCTAGGTCATCCAACCCTTCCTCCTCTGAGCCGTGCCCGCTTGCGCGTCCTCCCAAATCTGTTCCTGATAGGTTCTTGCAAGACCTAGCTCAGCGCTGTCGTGCCCTTTTAATATGTCGGGAATTTGTTGCTACGGCAATTACGATTGAGGATGAAGAAGAAATAGGAGGGGCGTGGGGCGATGACGGACTCGGCGTCTATGAAATCCTAGGTGAAAAAGATCCGGTTAATGAGGACAGCGACGTAGATGACACTGCTGATCTATACGCGCAAGGACTTAAGAAACTCGACGAGCGGTCCTCAGCAATGGATGAACCTACGAAAGAAATCAATCTGGGAACCGAAGAAGACCCCAGGCCTATCATTATTGCTGCTAACCTCCCTCCACAAGTAGAAGAGGATTTAATCAAAGTTCTAAGGGAGTATAGCGATTCCTTCGCTTGGTCTTATGAGGACATGCCAGGTCTTGACCCCTCTTTAGTGGAACATCGACTTGTGCTTAAACCAGGGGTAACACCTGTCAAACAACGGTCAAGAAGATTTCACCCCCACATGGCCTTGAGGATCAAGGAAGAAGTCGACAAGTTATATAAGGCCAGATTCATCAGAGTTGTTCTATATCCTCAGTGGGTGGCAAACATAGTCCCTGTTATCAAGAAGGATGGAAAGGTGCGTATTTGCATCGATTTCAGGGATCTCAATAAAGCATGTCCCAAGGATGATTTCCCGCTGCCTCACATTGATGTCTTGGTCGACAGTACCGCCGGGTATGAAGCTCTATCATTCATGGATGGATATTCGGGCTACAATCAAATCCGTCTCGCTCCCGAAGATCAAGAGAAAACTTCCTTCACCACGCCCTGGGGTACATACTGTTATGTGGTTATGCCATTTGGTCTGAAGAACGCGGGCGCCACCTATCAAAGGGCGATGATGGCCATCTTCCACGACATGATGCATATTTACATGGAAGCTTACGTGGATGACATTTTGGTGAAGTCAAGGACTAAGGAAGAGCACCCCTCTATTATGGCTAAGGTACTGCAAAGAGCCAGGGAGTACAAGCTTAAGATGAATCCGAAGAAGTATGTATTCGGAGTCACCTCAGGGAAGCTGCTAGGCTTTATACTGAGCAAACGGGGGATCCAGATTGATCCTAACAAAGCACAGGCCGTCATGGATATGCCTCCGCCTAAGAACATTACGGAACTTCGAGGATTGATTGGTAGATTGTAATTCATTAGAAGATTCATATCCCAACATTCTCAAAGGTGCCGTCCTTTTTATGGATTGCTTAAGGCGGGGGTTAAATTTGAATGGAATGAAGATTGTCAAAAGGCCTACAAGGACTTGAAGGAATATCTATCCAATCCCCCGATTTTGCAACCTCCTGTCCCTGGGAAACCCCTAATCCTATATATCTTGGTCATTGAGGACTCCCTAGGGGCAGTCTTAGCACAAGTGGATGATGAAGGAAAAGAGCGGGCTGCGTATTACCTCTCTCGGTTGTTCAATCCAGCTGAATCCAGATACACCGCTATGGAGAAGACTTGTGCCGCCTTAGTGTGGGTAGCTCAGAAGTTGAAACACTATTTTCTTGCCCACCCAGTTAGGTTGATCTCTAGAATGGACCCGATTCGCTATCTCTTAGAAAAGCCCGTCCTTTCTAGTAGGTTAGCTCGCTGGCAGAGCTTCCTCTCTCAGTTCGACATCACCTTTGTTGTTCAGAAGGCGGTCAAAGGATATGCCATTGCTAAGCATCTCGCTCATCTCCCCATTCCTCACACCGATTCCATCCAGGACGATTTTCCTGATGAGCATCTTTCTGTTATCTCTCATCACCCCTTCTGGTCTCTTACTCTGCACTTCGACGGTGCACTCAATTCTCAAGGCCGAGGGATCGGTGCTGTTCTGCTTACTCCAGAAGGGGTGACCATTCCCTTTGCTTATCAACTTCAGTTTCCCGCTACCAACAACATCGCTGAGTATGAGGCTCTCCTGGCCGGATTGAAGCATGCCCATCTCTTAGGCACGCGTTATTTAAACATTATAGGAGATTCTCAGCTCGTCCTACGGCAAGTTCTGACCACTTACCATACTCGTGACCCCAAGCTCAAGCCTTATCAAGATCTGGTCACGCTCCTTGCCAGGCAATTCCGTAAGCTGGTCTATATCCATACTCCCCGTTCTCAGAACATTCTAGCTGATGCTCTGGCATCCCTTGCTTCTTCCCTATCTTTCCCTCTCAGTCGGAGCACTGAGACTATCGTCGTTCAGAGATTGGACGCACCCTCTCTTTAGAACCCTTGGTTCATCAATCTTAGGAAATCTGTAGAGGCAAGAGCTGAGAAGGAAGATCTTAAGGAAGTATCCTTAACAGAGCTAGAAGAGATCCTGGACGAAGAAGAGTTGCCTTGGTATCATGAAATCAAGTTGTTTTGTAAGGAGGGATTGTTCCCAGAAGGGGCAACTACTGAGCAACGCAAGTCAATCAGAAGAGCCGCCGCAAGGTATACTATTGTCGCAGGAGAACTGTACAGGCGCGCTACTAATGGGATGCTCATGAGATGCTTAGATGATGTTGAAGCTTGGAAGGTGGCTGAAGCAGCCCATTCTAGTGAGTGTGGGGGTCATGTCAATGGCCAGGCTCTAGCGAAGAAGATCCTAAGGCAGGGCTACTATTGGCCCACTCTAGAGGAAGATTGCTCCCTCTATGTCCGGAGGTGTCTTAAGTGCCAACTCCACGCTGATAAAATTCATTCTCCAGCTTCGTCTCTCCATCCTATGACCGCTCCTTGGCCATTCTCTATGTGGGCCTTTGACGTTGTCGGCCCGCTCGGTGATCCTAATTCCCAGATCAAGCAGAAATCCTTTATCCTTACCGCCACTGAGTACTTCACCAAGTGGGCTGAAGCCGAGGCGTACGCAGAGATCAAAGCTACAACGGTGTGCCGCTTTATTATGAAGAATATCATCTCACGGTTCGGAGTGCCAAGCAGCATCATCACCGACAACGGACCCCAGTTCGTTTCCCAAGAGCTCAAGGACCTATGTAAGAAGTTCAATATTGCATTGCATCATTCATCTCCATATTATCCTCAAGGCAACGGCCAAGCCGAGGCCACTAATAAAACCCTTCTTAAAATCATCAAGAAAACATGTGAAGCTCATAAGTTTTCTGATTGGCCAGAAAGATTAGTGGAAGCTCTGTGGGCTTACCGCACCTCCGTCCGTACCCCTACGGGACAAACTCCCTATTCTCTTACCTACGGGATGGAGGCGGTGCTCCCATATGAGATCCTGATCCCTTCCCTTAGAGTGCAGCTTGATAAGGAACTTAATCTCGATGAACGTCGAGAGGCGTTGCTGGTTCAGTTGGAACTCTTAGATGAGAAGAGGATGAATGCGGCCGATCATGTATCCGTTTATCAAAAGAGGGTTTCACGTTATTTTCAAAAGAAGGTAATCGAACGTAAGTTTCAAAAAGGTGATATGGTTTTGAAGCGAAAATTCATTCGGTCTGCAGGTCCTAGGTCTAAATTACAACCTAATTGGGAAGGGCCGTTTGTCGTTAAAGAAGCTTATCCGGGAAACACTTATCGTTTAGTAAACGTGGAAGGTGAGGAGCTCTCTCACCCGTGGAATGGGTTGTATCTTAAGCGTTTCTTTCCTTAGAGTCTAACCGTGTGCTACCCCGGCAGCAAGATGTTCCTCCTGTCACTAAAGGAGTCCCGAGTGAGGCAATCACACACTACACGACGTCCCTGGTCAGGTTTTCCACGTTGAGAAAGGACAACGTTTCTCCTTGGCCATGCTTTGGGAGAAAGTCGAGGTCCCTGTCCGTTTCTTCCTTCAGCTAAAACCAGGGACAAGAGGTGAATAAAGAAGCGATAACCGATCCAAACACCCTCACGAGGGGAGGTCTCAAATAGGGGCAGTCCGTTATGACCTGACGTCACAAGAAACAAAAGAGACAGCGAAGGGGCAATCTCTATGACAAAATCAAAAGCATCACCTCAAAGTCAATATAGTATGAATTCCAAAGCTCCAGAAAGGCAAAGCAAGAAAAGCTAGGCATGACAAGAGTGGCAGTACAGTTCCCCGCGGGACATTATAAGCCTGGTCGCATGCATGCCTAGGGTGGATTAAGGTTCGATGACGGACTCAAAGCCCCAGCACAACAGACCAAATCTCTAATGGGTTATACGGAAAGAAAATCAAGTCTTAAAAACTTCTATATCTGGCCTAAAGCTTACCCCCCGTATTCTGTTTTTCTTTTATGACTAAGATTAGTACCCTGGGTATGGCCCTGGCAGAAACACCGTCATGACAATTGGACCGTGTCCAGGGGTCGTCAACTTCTCTCGCACCCACCCCCGTACTCGATATCAACAAGGAAGGGCTCACGCTGTTGGGGAAGCACTGGTTTTCCAAAATCTAAAAAAAATAAATATTTTTCAAAATCCAAACAAATTTAATATTTTTCAAAATCCCAAAAAAATCAAATATTTCCAAAATCCAAAAACATCAAATATTTTCAAAACCCAAACAAATCAAATATTTTCAATGTCTCACAAAAATCAAATATTCTCCAAAAAAACCCCAAAAAACACCATCATATGCATTGCATGCATTGCATTTATTATGTTTTCCGCCTATTTAACAAGGCTCCACCCCTTGACCAAATATTGAGAAACGGTCATTATCTAACTTGCTTCAAGGCAAGGGGTTGAGTCTAAGAACAGATCTAACTTGTTTCATGTTTAAAGTGTGCGCAGAACACAGGATCAAGATCAAAGTGAGAAGCTCACAATTATGCAGAATCAAGGGCTGTAACGCGTCATCACCAGACCGCTACAGCCATCTAACGGTCATATCCTTACCGTCACTCCTCTTCTTGCATAAGCTTTCTTTCTTTCAGCAGCCATCATTCTAACGGCCAGGGTTATGACCGTTACTTACTCTAACGGCCTGGGTCTTGACCGTTACATCCCTCAGAGAACAGGGTTCTTCGTGCTTCCATTCTGACGGCCTATCATCAGACCGTCATTTCTTTATAGCGGCCCAGGGCACATCCGTTACATACTCCAGAGGCTCTGCCTGCTCACATCATTCCAGACAATCAAGCCACAAAACTCTTGCTCATTCAACTGAGACAATCTCATCTCATTCAATCAGGCTTAATGAAAAATGAATTCACAAAATTCCAACTTTTTATCATACAACCAACATCTCTCTAAATAAAAAATAATTTAAGCTACATTAAGTTTTTCAACTGCAAGAGGGCGGATCTTCCTCAACTCTTTCACGTAGCCTCGGCGTGCTTCGTCGTTCTCTTCAACTTCTTCTTGCCACAGGCACACTTTGCTGATCTCCCACATGGTCAGCGCGTTCCGGATCGCTCTTTCATCCTCCTCGATCCCCATCTTCCTAGATAGAAGGGGAAGGTAGTGTGATAGTGCAGGTGCTTGGGTTCTTGGAAGTCCGATCTGAAGATGGCACCAGTGCGGGTTGTAGATCGCCATTGTAGTGTTCCCCACTAGCTGGAGGTCCAGGCCTTGACGCCGCAGTATTTTAAGAGGAGTGCTTCGAAGGATTCTTGGTCGCATATTAAACTTGTCTATTGGCAAAGTGTTGAAGAAGAGGCACCATTCATCCTAAGTTTTCTTATCTGCCGTCTTGCATTCAACCTGTGAAGAGTATCCAAATGCCCCTCTAATGAAGAAAAGAGGGTGGCTCCCGAAGATTTGGCTGGCTGAAGTTATGTCTTCCTTTGGTTGGAATTTAACTCTTACTCCCATCCAACACTCAAGGAGTATCATAGAGCCGAACAAAGGTCCTCCTAGGCAAGCTGAACTTAGTCCTTCATAGAGGTATGAGAGGATCGCTTGAGAGGTGGACGTTCCCCGCCACAACCCACTAATAATGCTGAGATTTTTTGTGTCTAAAAGGTGGTCGGTTGTGGTGAAAAGGAAGACTCCGCATAAGCACACCGCCACCGCCTTGGCTATTGCTTCGTGTCTCTCCCACTTGTTCTTGCAATGAGACACTATCCATTGGGCCAAGGGTATCAAATGAATGTGGTGTGGGCTGATCATGGTCCTCACGTCCTTCAGATTATGGATAAAATCACTCAAGATCAAGGACGGGTCAATAGGCTCAACCGTGTAGCAAACCCGGTCTTCATTCCCCACCTTAGTCTTAGGAAGGGCTAGGTAGGTCTCTACCTCTCCTAATAGGACTGTCGCTTCAAAGGAAGGGAAGATGAAGGTATGAGTTTGTGGATGCCATAGTTCTACAAGAGCTGAAATACTTGGCCAATCTAAAGATAATTTCTGGAAGTTTTTGCCTAAGACCAAGAGAGGTTGAAGGTGCCATGCTTTAAGGATTGATGTGACTTCTCTAGGGAGTGCCTTTACCATGGGAGCCACCCACTTCAAATTTTAATAGCATCTTGGGCCAGGAAGGGGCTTAAGAAGGAGAAGAAGAGGGAGTCATGAAAGGAATTGAAGTGCAGAAAATTCTGGACTTGGTTGGGTTATTGGGACTTACCACCCTTTGAGCATTAGAGCTTAGGTGCTTGGGAATTGAGGTTAGCCGTTGAAGCTCTCTGTATTCCTTTCTTGCAGCCTTAGGTCCGCTGTAGACCTTCTCCTCCATAGCCATCACCTCAAGGCTTCTCTTCATCTTGATTTCTGCCTTTCGGAGTGGTCTTTCAGCCCTAAAGCAGAGGTTTCAGCAAAGCTACGATTTTTTGGTTGAGTTTCCAAGTTTTAACGGCTTGATTTTGGTTTTAAAAGGATAAGACTTGAGTTAGGAGGCCTTATCTTCAATCTAGATAAGTTCTAGTGGGAGATTAAGTGGATAAATCTCGGGTTTAGACTCTCACGGCTCAATCCGTCTCGGAACACGACTCAGACTCAAACGATCCATCGTGGGACCGTCATTTGTCTCTGACGCGCCAGAATGGGGCCGTCGCATTTCCTGTAGGTTCAAGTTCGCCCGATCCTGTTCTGTGAAGTCTGACGGTCCAGCGCTTGACCGTCGTTCTTTCGTAACGCGTGAACCCTGAGCCGTTACACCCTCAGCCGTTCAGCTCCTTGGCTTCTGGGCTAAACATTTCCCGACGGTCTTGGTCAGGACCGTTGCTTCACCCCGACACGTCTCCTTTGGGCTATCGCATTTCCTGCTAGTTGCCCTACAAACCATCGCTCTGCCATGATCAACGGTCTAGCATTAGACCGTTATTTATCTTTGACGCGCCTTCCGTTGACCGTCACTTTTCCTGTAGCCCCAGCTACAATTTGACCACTATCATGGTTAACGGCCCTTATCCAGCGCGTTATTTGATTATGACGGTCTGAGCCTGGACCGTTACATTCTCTGCTGCTGAATTGAGGCTATTTCTTCCTGCCCTTGCCTAGACCTGGCGGTCTTTCACATTTTTACACCTCCTTCTCCACACATTCTCATGCACAACTGTTTTCATTCTTCACATACATGCATTCCTACACATGCATTCATACACACATCTCACGCATTCATCATCACATACAATCCTTCAATTGTTTTTGGCATTTCACAAACACACATTCCTGCACAAAATAACAAAAGACCAAAAAGAAATTTCTTTTTTCACTCCATTTTTCTATATAAGTCATGTACAAGTGATAACAAAAAGGCAAAGGAAAAATATAAATATCACTCAGCCGGCTTATCTCCAGGGCCGCCATCACTATCTCTGGTACCCTCGGGCTGCCTGGCTATTGGTCCCATGGCGCTGTGTTCACCCTCTGGCTGTCGTCTCTGGTCTGCCTCCTCGTTCCTCCGATGGCCGGAAGAACTGGTAAAATACCCGCGAACTCCGCTGATAGGGGCCACACTCTGGCTCCGACTGCTCGTCCCCGACCTCTTCCCTAGAAGCCGGAGTGCATCCTTCAAGGCCCTGATCGCGCCCTTCATCTCGAAGGTCTGCACTCGGAACTGATCTCGCTCGCCTCTTACACGTGCGATGTTAGCCCTGAGTCGCTCCATCTCTCCGTCGTCCGGGCGTCGCGGGATCTCCGCTCGCAATCTAGCCATCTCCGCCCGCACAAGCTCTATTTCTGCTCGGGCTCTCTCCGTCTCGGCCCGGCTCCTCTCTATCTCCGCCTGGAGACGCTTTGCCTCCGACCGAGCCTGCCTCGCCTCAGCCACTGCTGCGGCTACCTCTCTCACCTATAGATTGCATTTCATATAGTTAATCATAAGGCATTTAATTAGCATCATCATAAGCATAAGCATTTTTAAGCATCTTACCCGCTCTGCGAGGGTGGCCTCCGCCTCCTCGGCCCGGGCAACCGCCCGAGCAAACTCGGCATCCTGCTCTGCCCTGCCTCCCGCAGGCTGAGAGGAAGACGATGGGGCATCCGGTCCAGCTCGTTGGGCTCCCTCGGCCCGCTGCATTTTCATGATTAATTTCATTAAGCATTTCATAAGCATAATCATTTAAGTTTAAGTTTAGGGCCTCACCAGTAGCTCCAGGGCGGTCCGGTACTCGTCCCGCTGCTGGATGGTGGAGTGAAGTAATCCCTCCAGCTCGGCTATCTGTCCCTCAGGGTCTAGCTGCATTTGTAAAACATGTGAGTCATTTACATATAGCATTGCATTCTTTTTTGCATATAAAGAAGTTTAAGGTTTAGGGTTGCATACCGGTCGTCGGGTACCTCGGTACACCCGGTCGCCATAGAGTCGAGCGAAGGCCTTCAGATATGTCTCGTCGCTCTCATCTGGCTCCTTCACCGCTCGGCCCCGCCTGTTCCAGTCGTGGACGTACTTCACCTTCCGGGCGCACCAATCCACGTTGCCACTGATGCCCCTTGCCGACTTGCCTGGGTGGTCATCATTGTGGCGTGGAAAGGTCACCTCGGGTTGGTGTAGTCCTCGAGTCCGCAGGATCAGCCTGTAGTGTAGAGGCTCGATGATGTGGATGCAATGCAGCCATATGGCTCGCCCTCTATACGACAAGGCCGCCTCTACCCACGGTTGTCCCGTGTAACCCTTGCCGCGGTACGGGGTCCATCTCACTTAGAAATATTAAGTCCATTCATCAGCATATAAGTTCATCATGTAGAAGCATTTAAAGGCATGTAGAAGCATTTAAAAGCATGTAGAAATCTTTTCGAGTTCTGGACTTACCGACGTGTGTGGGTAGGAGTCCAGGTCGTCCTAGATCGTCCGGGTCAGTCTGATGACCGACCCTGTGTCCCTCGCTACCGTCCATCGCCTCGCGATCGGGATGCGGCCGGGGTGGAGTAGTGTGCCTCTCCCGATGCCCGGGAGATACATGTAGCTCCAGATCTGCATTTTAGAAATCAAGTCAGTCAAAATTGCATAATCATGGCATAAACATTTTTTTTTGCATAATTTAGAAATCATTTAAAATGCACTCACCTGCAGAAGAGGCGAGAAGCCGCCCAGCATTGTATGTCGATCCGTCGTGCTGAGGGACTCGAACAGGAATGCGAGCACTGCTGCTCCCCATGCATATCTCCCGACTCTGTGCAAGTTTTCTATCATCGGAAGCAGTCTGCAGCTGATGACGTCCACTCGAGTCGCGGAGAGGAGCTTCCCGAATAGTAGCATCAGGAAGCGTCGCAGTACTTTATCTCCCTCAAGTCCTGCCTCTGCCACCATGTAAGGGCGCACCTGGTCTATCACTCTGCCCAGATGCTCCTCGGGTAGCTCTCCTACGGCGATCGCTGCTCCTCTCAACCCCAAGCTCTCCTACAGTACTGATCTCGAGATTTGAGATGAGGACTATCCCGGCCTGATCAGATCCAGTCCGAGCAGCTACTGTGCCATCTCCCGGTAGTCGCCATATATCCATCCTGTCACTGCAGCTCCATGTACTCTCAATCCCGTAATCCTCGCTATGTCTTCTAGTGTGGGGATCATATGGCCCCACGGGAAGATGAAGGCTCTGCTCATTGGGTCCCACCTCTCGTGCAACGCGTACAACAAGGGCGTGTCCATCCGGATCACCTCGATGCTGAGCACCTCGGCGAATCCCATCCCGACCAGTCTCTCCCTCTGGTAATCGGGCAATGCCTGGTACACTGCCCGGATCTGCAGCCAGGAGATCCGTGTTCTTCTCTTTCCCTGCATTCACGTAGATCATTGGTTAGTTGATTGCATCATAAAATCATTGCATAAACATTTATAAAATGAAACAAAACAAAAAATTCAGAAATTAGAAAACCCTAAAAATAGTTTGGATCTCTGGTAGATGTAACGGCCCTGGGGTGGGGCGTTACTTGGCTCTGACGCACTCAGGGTGGGGCGTCAGGCGTGTGACGATCGCTGGTAGGACGGTCACATCGTCTGCCTTTGTTTTTTTTCCCTTTGTATCCCCGTGATCTCTCACCTTGGCCAAATGGCCTACAATCATTCCTAATGGGTTCGTGGACCCATTTCTACCCTTCAACCCCGCATGCATACATAATAAGAATTCAAAAAAATCAAAAATTGAAATTAGGGCGAGGGGACCTACCTCATGGTCCATGCCCCTTCTCCTCTTCTTGGCTGGTTCCTTGGGTTCCTCTTCACCCAAGGGGGCTTCCTCTCGGTCCTCTGCAGCCGTAGGAGCTTCCTCTTCCTCCCTTGGGCTTCTTTTCACCGGTCGTTCTTCTTCCACCGGCGGGATTGCTTCCCGTTCGAGCCGGCGGTGGAATCGCAGTATTGCCTTCCTCTTTCCACTCTCCCTCTTCTGTGGAGGCGGCTGGGATGGCTCGTCGCCAGCCATTAGAGCGGTGGGGTTGGTGATCGTCGGAGGTTTCTCGGTTGAGGTTTTTTGGGGTGTTGAATGATGAATGAATGGGCCGTGACCGTTCAGGTTTTATTTTTTTGAACGCTCAGGAAATGTGACGGTCTATCGACCGACCGTCACATCCTTCTGACGCGTCTGTCTTCGACCGTTACATGTGTTGGCCCTGTTTTATTGAAGAATGTGAACCGCCTGGTTTATGACGGCCCAGGGCTGGTCCGTTATTTTGTGTGACGCTCTTACACTAGACCGTTACAAACTTGCATGTTTCTTGATGAATTAAATGGTCTAATTGATGTTAAAATGGGTCCATTTTCTTTCATGTTGTTCATTATTGATGCCTCTCGCACGTACAAATGGTTATGCCTTCATTCATATTCAAATTTGTTATTGGCTAACCTCTTTCCATGAAGGAATTTATGAACAAAGTCACGCTATGCCGTTTGTCAGGCAGGTAAGTCAGGTATTGTATCTCATTCTATTATCCCTTTAATGCATTATTATATGTTATTTATGATATACTATCTCGAGAACCGGCTGGTCATTCATGTGTTCCAGGATCTGATGTTCCCCTTAAACAAAAATGATGATGATCTAAGTTCACATGTTTAATCGTTGGACAGGCCGTTAGGTTGGAAAAATTTGGGGACGATGGTTCTGTCTTGCACGCCGTGGTTGCAGATGGTGTCCTGACCCTGGTTTCTCCTGCTTAGCAATATTATTCTCGAGTATCTTGATATTTTATCTTTCTTTGCATTTGTTTTAAAGATTTTTTCTTTTTCTTTAGCCCAGCATGTATCATACGCATCTTTTGAGCATTCATATGCTTCATCTGTTCAAGGTAGATCGATGGTGGTGAATAGCTGTGTTCTTGATCTCGAATGAGGAGAATTATTCCACTCTGAGTTAGAAGGTTTCCTTTGATCTCGTCGCTCGATTTGGTTGGTTGAAGATTCCTGTCTGGAGTTTTGTCAGTTCTCTTTCCTTTCCGTTGCCTCCGGCGGCTAGCCGTGTTTCCTTTCCTTAGTTGTTAGTTCCTCCAGACATGCGTCCTTTGGTTGGCTATTTCCTTGTGATCAGTTCGAAGCTTTCCAGAAAATTCCTATCGCTTGTTGGTAAAGAACGGGTGTCGTTTACCTTAACGCCCTCTTTTTGATCCACTCCACTTCACTTCCGCTTCATCTCCATGTTCCATTTCATTTCCGCTTCACCTCCGCTCGCTCCCCTGTAAAGAGGACGTTAAGGAGGGGCATCTGTTGACACCCGTTTTATGATCAATAAGTCGGGTCATCTCTTTATTCATTATATATGATGCTTCGAGTTGTTCATTCTTCATCGAGTCTCTTTGATTTAGTTGAAGATCATTTCTTGGGTCTTGGTTCCTTGATCGGATGTGGCTCTTTGTGGCATTTCATTTTGACTAAAGCTTAGCAAAACCTTCATTCCTTCTTTTGAACTCCATTGATAATAACGGTCTGTCCCAGGCGCGTTCCTTTCTTCTAACGGATGGGTCCTGGGCCGTTACTCCTTGAAGAGTCCTGAAGCTTGAGGTCTTGTTCCAAAGCTTATCCTTTGGCCTATATGTTGAATATAACGGGCTGTCGTGCAGCCGTTGTTTCATTGTGACGCCCCATGCCTTGGCCGTTGCTTTCTTTACAGAGTCCTATTATTTTGATCTTCTTCCTGTTGATCTTATCTCTTTGGGATAAGGTTGAAAGTAACGGATGTTCCTTGATGTATTATTTCACTGTGGCGGTCTGTCGTGCAGCCGTTACTTCCTTCAGAGAGTCCTGGCAGTTCAGGCCTTTTCTCTGCTACTCTGTGGTCGAGATAAGAACATGGATTGACGATATCTCTTCCAAATCTTATCCTCATGACCTTCTGTTTGATTCTATGGACTCTTGGTGATATTATCTTCAAGGATTTGTTAAGAGTTATCCCTTTATCTTGCTGGATTTTCCTCTACTCGACCTGAGGCTTTGAGGGTCTATAAATAGAACCCTTTTCTTTATGCTAAGGGGGAGGAAAATTCTGGAGTTGCGTCGAAGTGCTGCCGCATTTTAGAGTCACGTTTGATCAAGGAGAAGTGCTTCTCACGTTCGTTTGCTATCTGGTGAAGGGAGTATCTGTTCCTCTTGGTTCCAAAGTTCATATTTGCATATTGAATTCCTTTTCCATCTCCCTTTCATCATAAGCATTATTTCTCTCCTTTCTCTACGTTTTTCACTGATTTTCATCATCTAAACTTCCTCCCAATCTTTTAAAATGCCCAGAGGGGTTAAAAAACCAAAACTTCCCGGTACTTCCCTTTCCTTTTGATGATATTGTGTTTATTGAAGAATTGATGCTATATTGTCTAAAGGGCTAATTTGGGTGATTCTCCCTTGCTTTCCACGTCTTTGGCAGGTTTACAGGTCCACCAGTACGAGGCCCAAGTCTTCTAGCCGGCTAGAAGAGTTGGAGTTAAAAGGATTCACACTTTGCTACTGTAGGTTATTTGACAGTCTTGTGCAGGCGCGTCAGATTCTTCCAGCGGTTTATCGAGCGACTGTCACTTTCAAGTGACGCACAGGGTTCTGACCGTTACTTTCAGCTGACCTGCAGGTTTCTTTGATCTTTCCTCTCCCGTGGGCGGGTGCTTCATCCACCTATTTCCAAGGTATTTTCAGGTCTTTGACTTGTTTTTACTTTGGTGGCGATCACATCTTTCTTAAGTATTGGGCATTTGCTTTCTCTTTCGCATCTCACATCTTTTATTTCCTTGCTTGTTCCACCCCTTGTGGTGTGTTTCTATTTACTCCTTGCTCCACGCCTCGGCGTGTGTTTTTCCTTTATTCCTTAGCTTAGTTTGGTTGAGATAGCATGCCCATGCTACAACTTGCTTTGGTTGCCTAGGTTCGTGATCACATGTTCATAGGTTGAGTGCAGATCTTTGATTATTTGCTTGTCATCTTGCTACGTATCATCATTAAGACCCCAAGGAAAAGAAGATAGAGAAGCAAAATAAAATCAACAAATGGCAGCCTCCTCTTCCACCTCCAGAGAAAACACGGTCTACTTCGGAGGAATGTTCGGGTGGAAATTGGGAGCCGTCGAAAAATTCCAGACTACACCAACTGTCGATGGGCCCACCCAGAAATATTGGGTCTTCCACCCTTTATGAGAGGAGTCCTTCACAGAGAGGGACACACAGCTCCTCCCCCGCTTCGCCTGAATATAGAAGAAGCCTCTCCCGGCATGAGAATGCTCCTTCAACTCAAAGAAGTAATGGAAAAGATCCAGCGAGGCGCGGACCCCACACTGGTCGCAGAGAAACATAAAGGACAAAATGAAGGTATAAGAGTTGGAGACCTACTAGACAGGAGCTAGCCGGTAGAACCGAAGCAACTCGGTGACAAAGGGATGAAGGGGAAAACGAAAGCCACATTTCCAGGCCAGGAGAAAGGAGCAAAAGAGGCCAGAATGAGTGGACGGGCTAGACTCATGAGGCTCATGCGCTAGGAACTGGAACCGCCAAGGCATCCCGTATCGACTCTCCAGCCACCTCACCTCAGCCTCCCCCAGCTCACTGCAGAGCGGCTCCGGCGGCGTCAAGAAAACCCTTGGGGCCCGTTCTCTCTGCCGCCCCTCGGCCCCAGGATGATGGTCCACCATGAGATAGAGAAAAGAAGAAGGGGAAAGCTCCAAGCCAGAGAACTTCGGAGGAGAAAGGGAGATGATGAATCACCGCCCAAGGAAGCCCCTCTTGCTCCGGTGGCCGTAACGATTCTCCGCTCTTCCGAAACTGCTCTCACCGCACAGAAGCCCACCCTCCTCAAATATAACTACAAAGAGAGGAAAAACCCTAAAAGCCCGGAGATAAAGGGACGTAAAAAGCACAATGCCTAAAAACCCTGACGGGAGGCGGCGCGGCGACCGACCTCCCGAGGAGGGGCCTTCTCTTATTCATCATAACGGGCGCATTTTCAGGGTGAGCCACATCATGTGGCCCCTACCAGAGAGATATCTTTACCCAACCAGTGCCACAAATAGTCCAGCCCAATTGCTACTCGTCCGAGCCTAATCTTGGCTCGGAAGTAGGAGGGGGACAAGTGGAGAGGAGAAATCTCACCAACTGTACAGAGAGGCCAAACGAGGTCTAAACCAGACCGAACAAGGCTCAACTCCTCAAAGTGGCAGCCGCCAGGCCCACTTATTATGAAGCCCAAAAATTCACTCGGGACAAGGACTTCCTAGGTGGCCTTCGGGTTGGGAAGTTCGAGCATCAATCGATCGAAAAAGCTCCCCTGGAGCCCCCTATTCTTTGTCCTCACCCAGCACTTATCACTCAGGAGACCACTCCTGAGCAAGTGCCATTCGCTCGGGCTCGCTGATAGAAGCTTATCGATTCGACCGTTGCGAATCCCTTAATGGCAGGAAGCTCAAGGGGACAAGGGAGACCAAGAGTCCGTGCACCATAAGGAGCCCGCATGAAGGACGTAACCCCCCTGGAACTCCTCCGCTCACAGGAATCAATTCGCACAACAGGCCATTATTTAAACAGGACATGCCCTACTACGAGAAGGTAAGCCTAAGCAAGGCAAGAGCCAGCAACCCTGAGCAGGAACCACTTCACCTTTTGGTGGAGAGGGATCTCGTGCTACCATTTTCCTCCTAATTCTTCCCTTCGCACCAGTGCTCAACTACCTGTGCTGACTTAAGCATCGGAGGGTCTCCCCTGGGGATCTATCTCTGGGCACCTCTGACTTGTTTCCCTTCTTGTAGTTCTTACTCCAAGGATACGTTGTCATCTTCCTCCCCGCTCAGGAGCAGTGCGAGATCGCCCCTCTTCAAGTCTTGTTGTTAGGGGGAGGTTCTTGTCAGTTAGTTTATCTTCTTTTTCTTGACTGATTCAAAGGATTTTGAGAGATCTAGCTATTGCAAAAGGATATTTGAAAATCTCATACAGTATATTCACAACAGATAGAAACTCATGACTCTCTTAATCTTTTAAGTGTGAATAACTGAATCATAGCTAAGAAGCTTCTACCTAATAATCCTGCATAGATCTGAAAAAAGAATTTGAAGAATGTCTTCATACATTCATAATGCGCATGAATCATAGTTAAAAACTCTTAGATATATCCTAAAAGCTAGAAACTTAGATTTCTGGAAGCATATTCTCTGAGAATCAGTACATGCTGTATTGTTTGCAAACATCTCATATCAAATAAAATAAATTTCTTTTGGGGGTTTCAAAAAATTTTAGAGCAATGATCTGGTTACCGAGAAACTAGATGACTCATCAAAGAAATGAAAAATATTCTATGTCATGAAGTGCCAGATTATCTATGTTTAAAAAAAGGGGGGGTCTGTGGAAAATTAAAATTCATGGTAGAGCAATAGCATTAAAGTGTTGAGTAACTGAGGATTCTGGTCTCTGATAAACGTGTCTCCTCATGTAAAAAGACACTACAATTGCAAACTCTATTCTCTAAATAGAAGTAATACGGTTCTCACACTGAGTAAATGGGGATTCCGGCCTCTGATCAAGGTGTCTCCTCATGTAACAATGTGTGACTTACCACAATTACTCACTGGCAATTACGCTACTCAGAAAAGAAAAATCTTCAACCCTTTTATTTCAAAAATATAATTTAGACTGTTTGTCCTCAATACTTTTGTATCAACCTTCAGTAGATGCATTTCTAGACATTTGATCAGTACAGCTTTTAGAAAGACCTCTCTTGGCATAACTGTTACATCTTGGTCTTCCTCATTATTTTCTTTACGATGATAATCTTCACTCTTACTCCTTGTCTATCTTGATTATTAGACCTGAAACACTTGAGCTTACTTCAGTTCTCCTACTTATTTCTTTAAGAGATGGATCTGAAACTTTCTATATTGTGAATTTAATGTATTTCAATTCAGATTCTCGCTTCACTACTTTTGATGATGTCAAAGGGGGAGAGCATTTCTTTGTGTTGAGAGCTGAGTGTTGAGAGTGTTGAGAGAGCTTTGCATGAGTTGGCTTGGTCAGGAAGGTTTGGTCAGGGAGTCTGCATGAGTTTGGCAAGTGAGAAGAGTCAGTCTGGCATGTGTTGTTGATTTGTGCTATCTTTAGTCTATGAAGCATACTGCATGCTGTAGCATCCTTGCTTTCTCTAAAAGGGAGTCTGATAGCCTTCCCATCACCTTCATTATGTAAATTGATGACTCACAGTGTTGCCATCATCAAAAAGGGGAAGATTGTTGTGTCCCTGTGATTTTCATGATAGCAAACACTATAAGTCATCATGTGGTTGCATGAAAATTGAATGATGATGCAATATGCATTTAGTTATGCATTTGGTTATTGCACTATGCATTAATGAGTTGAATTTAATGATCTCATCATAATCATTCAGACTGATGCATCTTCATGCTGCATAGAACCTCATCAGGATGATGCACTTCACTGTTCATGCATATAAGATCAATGCACATCTCATGTAGATTCATTTAATCAAACAGGTAGAGGTCAATGCATATTGCATACAGGCAAGGCATTTTATGATGCATTTTAGAAAAGTAAAGTCGATGCATTTTATGATGCCTCAGTGGAAGTATTTCATCAAACAGCTGGTGAGGCATTTTTTAAGGCATGTTACCACATGAGTTTCTCGTGTGAGCTTAAAGGACTTTTACTTAACACCTCAGATGCATCTCTGGCGCCCATCACACGTGCGGATACTTTTGGCGCAAAAAGTCATGACCACGTGGAAGAAACTCCAATAATGATGGGCACGTGATCCAAGAGAGGATGGCACACTGTTTCGGTGGTTTCCAGAAGAATGTTCAGGAGGACCAATAAGAGTTCACTAATTCCTTCTGCTATTTATGGAGCCCATGTTCTATATAAGGCGGCCTTCCCCCTTCGAAGAAGAGTGCTGAAAGCTGCAAGAACCTGCGAGAGCCCCTGCTACGTGAGAATCCCACTAGAAGGAGAGCAACGCCAGAAGAAAGAAAGAGAGAAAAGAGGATTTAAGAGTAGCCAGTCAGGATATCAGAATTTGCTTCATCGAAGCTACATTCTATTTTTTTCTTCTATTTTCTATTTTTCCTTTAATCCCATCCTTGCGTTTTGTGGTTTTTGCTTCCCTCCGATTACTCTTGGAGGAAGGGAGACATTGTCTCTGGTTGCGAGTGACTTGGGGTTGCTCGTGGGTTTCCCTTTGGTGTGGAGGAAGGGAGGACCTGTCCTCCGGTTCTGGTCTTCCTGGTAGCAAGGCCAGGTCTCAAGTTCTGTGGGGTGCAGGACCTGGATTCGGGGATTTGTCTCCCTCAGGGTAAGTTGTCAGGCAGGATTGTGTTGCAGACTGAGTCTGCTTCTTGTCCAGCATTTGCTAGTGGATCCTCGTTCGGTGTGAGCGAGGGGTGGACATAGATTGTGGTTAGCAATCGAACCACCTTAAAACTCCTTTGTCTTCCTGTGTGATTGGTGTTTTGATTTGTAATGTTGGGGTGAAATTTTAGTATCCAATTGGTATATAAAAAGGACCCAGTCAGAATGATAGGTCAACCCTATCTAGAAGATTGGCTTCTTGCGTGAGGAGACTCCCAAGTCCAACCTTCGCCGAGTGCCACTGGCTATCTGCTGAACTCATTCTTGCTCCACCTTTGCTCGCCTTTGGATCGTTTGTTGCTAAAGGGTTCAGTTCACATTATGTTTCTAGACCTATCTTTTGTTCGATCAATTGCCTGATCATCTAACTCAGCCTTCATTATTTATCATATCGCTTGTTGAGATTGTACTAAGTTATGTTTTTATTTTGTCTGCATCTTATCTCTGGACTAAACGACCGTGTTCCTTCGATTAGTTGTTAAATTGGGGTGATCTATTCATCTCCCCTTCTAGATCACTCTCCAGTATTTCTATCAAGATGCACCGACCTTATAGCTCAAGGTATATGAGGTGCACCGACCTGAATGAAGTAAACCAAGTCCAATGCACATCGACCTTATAGATGACTAACGCAAACATGCATCGACCTCATAGATGACAAATGCAAATGTGCATCGACCTCATAGATGAGTAATGCAAATGTGCATCGACCTTATATTCAACCAATGCAGATGTGCATCGATGTTCTAAATGAACAAGGCATTTATGCATCGACCATATATATGTACAAGACAAATGAGCATTGACCTTATATACGTACAAGGCAAATGTGCATTGACGTTATATATGAACAAGGAAAATGTGCATTGACCTTATATATGAAGGAACATAAATGTGCACCGACCTTACCTATTCACAGAGAAGGTATATTCACCAACCTTTATGCTTAAAACTTGGATGTGCATTGACCTTACCTATCAAAGAGCTAACTCACAATTTGATCAGTTGACCTGTTGTCAGTTCTTGAACAGCGGCGTTGACCTGTGTTGACTTTCTTTTCATGACTTTTTGAGTCATCTTCAGAACCTATTCTGACATATTTCATACTTATATATATGTGATGAGATCATTAATTCATGCATCAAGGTTTTATCATCAAGATTAAATATAATGACATAATAGTTGACATCATCAAAACCACAGAGACACAATAATCTCCCCCTTTCTGATGATGGCAATATTATCAGTCATTACAATAAATTCATCATGATGATCAATGTAACTCAGCAGGGCATGTAACACACATAATATCTAATAGAATTAAGAGATTTTTGCATATATACCCCCATAAATATGGGTATTTACATATATACCCTTAATCTAAGCATATTATCATATATACCCTCAATTTAGCTATATGTTTAACACTTATATCCTCATGGTTCCCTGTCGTCGTCATCGGGTGCACGGAAACCATTTATCCCTTGAAATACCAAAAATGGCCTCCTAACGTAGATTCTTTCCCCCCTCACGTGCCCTTTTTCTTTTGTTTAATAAACACAACTCCATTTCAAAATCCACATTGATGTCACTGCCGACGCCAATGACCATCCCGTAGATGACTCCTCAGCTTTCCCCTTCCATCAGAACACGATAGGCCGAACACCTTAGGGACCCCCCCGGACGGCGCCACCGCCCTTCACTCTGGCCTCCTCCACCGACCCCTCGCCTTGCAACAGCTCCTCTTGGCCGACGTCGTACGTCGCGTGGAGACCCACGAGTAGGTAGTAGGCGAGCATCAACGCCGTGCAGATGGCGAACCTCACAAACGCCTCGTACCCCAGCGACCCCATCAAGAACATGTTGGCGGCTATGGAGAGGGACGGCAGCCACGGCACCAGCGGCACCCCCCACACCCTGGGCGCCCGCTACTGCGGCACGAGCAACGCCAACCCCGCTGTCGCCAGGAACCACACCGGCACGGTGATGGCATACCCGATCCACACGCCCGGGTTCGAGGAGCCCCAGCAGGTGGAGACTCCGATGGAGGAGAGGACGATGAGGGTGAGGGACGTGGTGAGCTTGACCAGCCCGGACTTGCGGGTGACGTTGTAGACGTAGTAGCGTCGGACGAGCAGGGCCACCGCCATGAGCATGAAGATGAAGAGGGTGCTGATGGAAGAGACGGTGGCGAGCACGTCGAGGCCAAAGAAGAGGGTGATGCAGGCGGAGGCGCAGGTGACGAGGATGGTGGCATGCACCGGCGTCCCCATCCTGGGGTGGACGCGCGCGAAGTAGGGTGGGATCATGTGCGCCCGTGCGATCTGCGTGGTGTACCTCCCCTGCCCCAGTGCCCCCACCAGCATCCCCATCGTCATCCCCTTGAGCTCCCCCAGCGCCACCAGGTCCTTGGCCCAGCGCAATCCCATGGCCGTGAACGTCGCCGAGTAGGCCGCGTCGGGGTCCAGCGACGAGTACCTCTACATCGAGCAGAGCACGAATGCCATGACGCAGTAAATGACCGTGATGGTGGTCATCGAGCCGACAAGGCCGAGGGGGATGTCGCGGGATGGGTTCTTAGTCTCCTCCGCCATGGTGGCCACCATGTCGAAGCCCCTGTACGCCCAGCAGACGACCCCGGCCGCTCGGAACACTCCCTGTGCCCCGAAGAGGAAGAAGGGGGCCAGGTTGGAGAGGTCGGCGTGGGCGGAGCCGGCCACAATGATGAAGGTGATGACGGCGACGCTGACGATAGAGGTCATCCAGTTGAGGCTGGATGTGAGGTGGCTGCCGGTGGCGGTGATTGCAGAGCAAGTGACGAGGACGACGACATCGATGGGGTCGAGGAGGTTGTAGCCGTCGGCGAATGCCGCCACCCGGATGCGGAGCGAGTCGGGGTGCCGATCGTGAGGGTGGCGAAGTAGGAGGTCCAGGAGCGCGCCACACCGGCCGCTCCCATGAGCGCCTCGAGGAGGATGTTGGTGGCGGCTATGTAGGCGACGAAGTCACCCAGCTCAACGCGGAGGTACGAGAAGGAGCCTCCCGCGAATGGGATCTCCACGGCGAACTCGGCGTAGCAAAAGATTGAGAGAAGGGCGGAGAAACCCGCGGCGGCGTAGACGAGGATGACGGCGTGGCCGGCGTCGTTGCGAGCCTCGAGGCCAGTGAGGACGAAGACCCCGAAGCCGACGACGGTGCTGAAACCGAGCCCGGCAAGGTCCCACCAAGTGAGGCAACAACGGAGGATATAAGTGTTAAACATACGAGGGTAGGTTAGTCATTCAGCTATTTAACCAAACCTTAACCCAAGTAAAATCAACGAGAGTTACGACGAGGATATAAGTGTTAAACATATAGTTAAATTGAGGGTATATATGATAATATGCTTAGATTAGGGTATATATGTAAATACTTATATTTATGAGGGTATATATACAAAAATCCCTAGAATTAATGACTCACATATACTCACATGACACATGACTCACATATTCTTCCCCTTTGACAACATCAACAAGGAAGGAATAGTAAGCGGAACATGCAGACTATATTCTCTTATCATGAATGTAAAATGCAGACAAGTATGAACTATAATAGTGCATGCATCATCTGAAAGAAATATGACTCACATATTCTCCCCCTTTGAAAAGAGAAGAGATATTGAAGTGAAAGAAATGTCTGCACTCTCCCTTGCTACAAAAATATACTCCCCCTGAGCAGATAATGTCTCTCTTTGAACACAATAGAAGGAGTTGAATGAAATCAAAGCACATGGACAGTCATGTTTAAGGTGATCAAGTTCATTACAAAGATGCTGATGAAACAAGCTCCCCCTTTGAGTGTACAGAGAGATTGGAGTGGAAGTAAATCATCAGACATACATATTTAAACTTACACATGGTCAATGAAGGTAACAGCAAAAACACAGGAACAATTATATATCAGTTCAGGTCAAGACAGATTGAAGCAAGAGCAATGAGCACAATCTGATTTTTGGATTTCAATAGTAAATGGAAACTGAGCACAGGAATTCCAAATGATCTTCAAACACATGAATAATTTAACAAGATTTTCAAAGAGATACCAATTTCATAAATCCAAAAACAAGAATTTTTCAGAGTCTCCCATTATAAGGGCTTATGAATGAACTTTATTGAACTACATGGTTTAAATATGATGTATACACAGTTTGCCAATAAAGTTCTGTACTCATATCTGAAATCAGTTTTAATAATAGTGAACCAAGCCCTCATATTAACATCTTGATTAACCTCCCTTCATCTTACCCAGTCAATTTCAATGACTTCTTCAGGAATTACAATCATTAGTATTGAGGTTAAACATCATGAAGGAATTCAGATATGGTTCCTGAGGATTAACAAAATCTTTTCAATCAATTTGAGATTTTTCTTTTGTTTAACAATACTTTTCAAATCAAAATTTCTAGGTGCAATTAAGTTCAGTACACACCTTGCAACTAGAGGATACACGTTGTTTAGACGCCATTATCCCTAAGTACTTAGTATGACTGACTGTCATGCTTCATAAGAACAAAGATAGCATTGACAACTCATGACATACCTTAACTCATTTCATTGATGAGTGAGGTATATTTCTCAATATGCAAGCCATTGCTCTGCCTGGATTTTCAATGAAATTTCAGCAGAGTTAATTATGGCACTTCATGACACAGTCCTTTACACTTCATGGTCAATGGACATGGTTTCTTAGTAACCAAAATCATTGCTCTGATAATATTTACCCTTAAGAACATTTCATATCAAACAAATGTTTAAAAATAATACTGATTTCATATATTTCAACCAAATAAAGTGATGCGGGACGGACCACGGGCTCGACTCCAATTGGAATGCGATCCTTGGACTCTATGCAAACTCGCGATCGTCCCTTAGCGAGGGAAGCGTCGGACGTGCACGGTTGAGAAACCGACAGTGAACTAGGGTGGTCGGCTCTCTCTTGTGCCCGGATCGGGTCACGGGACGGTCACGCTCTCTCTCGCAGCAGCGGTAATGCAATAATATGAAGCGAGCTAATTACCCTATCATGCTCTCTAGCAGCGGCATAGGAAATATATACGAATAAAGTAAGTTACCGAGCAAGGGAGAGAACACGATACCTCCACGCTCCCGGCGTGGGGAAGACGATCCCGGCCGAATTTAGTAACTCCCGGTAATAGTAATGAATTAAATTACAGCAATGAAATATCACCCACTCCATGCAGGGAGGTAAAGGGCTACACAAGTGGGCCCGGGAGGACCGATCTCGGGTTGACGGGCTGCACTTGGTCACCCCGTCGGCGTGGTTCGGAAGGCGTATGCTGCTGGTTGTGGGGTCCACGGGCTGGTCGGTGGGCCTGTGTGGGACCGGGGTGGCACCACTGTGGTGGGGATGCCTGGAGAAGCGCTTCCTGGGATGGCCGCGAGCTGGTTCGCCGGTCGGAGGCCGGGCGGCTCCGATCGGCACCGGTCGGGAAGAGTGCCCACGGATCTGCTGCTTCTATTTTTAGGCGCACGCTCCGGCGAGATCGGCGGCTGCTATCAATCCTGATGTCGGATCGAAGCACAGGAGATACCGTTGGAAAGCTCTTTCGAAGTCCTTAAATCGAGGACCATAGAGATGAACTGGATCTGCACGGATCTGGCCTTTGTTGATTTTTGAATTTGCTGTTAGACAGTTCCCGAAATCTCAGAATAGTAGAGCAGTTTCATGAGAACTGCCTTTGACCGTGGGGTAGACCTCAGATTCAGGCTTTGAGCTCTTCATGAAAGTTATAGAGGGGAGGGAGAGGAAAATGGCAATATTTTTTAGGAAAGGTTTTGTTGAGATTTGGGTGGGGAAAAGTATTTTAGAGTAGCAGGTGTTCAGATCTGGACAGTAGGGGACTGAACAGATCTTGGGAAGAAGATAGAATTTCTAAAAATAAATGGAGGCCTTACAATTTTTCACGAAAATTTGGGGATGGAGGGAATGGTGGAAAAACCTCCAGTAAAAGTGGGGGCTCCAAAAAAAATCAAAAAAGGGACCAAGAAGGCGAAACTCAGGGCGGCTGTGACTGGATCTGAACAAAAGGCAGAACTGGTGGGTGGAGATGCACGAAAATGTAAAATTATGAGACGGGACTATAACTTTTTTTAATTTTTTTTGGAGGGTTATGATGAACCCTAGAACGTACTCTGAAAATATCAGCTCCAGAAGATAAGAGAATGTGGAGCTAAAATTCTCGGAGTGGCCTTCTATCCAGCAAGACAGAACATAGACAGAACTTTCGACGGTGGCTCGTGGCGGCTCGATAGCGGCACGAACGGCGGCGGCAGCACCAGAGATGAATTCCAAAATTAGACGAAAGGAGATAGAAGGGATGAACACTCTAGAAATGCAGAGGAAGGAAGGGGAACCAGAGGAGAGAGAGGAGGGGGCGCACCAAGCTTCAAGACAATACACAATTTCTTCTTTTCATTAATTGTTACAAATGGAAATATACAAGCATATATACTAAATGACAAATGGCCCAAAATGACCTCAGATCTAGGGTTTAAAGAATATTAAATCTTTCAAACAAAATAAAAAATCCTAATTAGATCTAATGGGGGGCGCCCCCTTGACCATGGGCATGGGTAGGTGGAGGTGGGTGGAGAATATTGACATTTTTCACCCTTTGTCCCCCATGTGTCAATTTGACATTCAAACCTTCTAGATGGCCACCTAGGATGGTTGACCAGCCCCACATGACCTAGGTGGACCAATGGGGAAGGGGTGAGGGCCCCCTAGCTGGACCTACTACACATTTGCACAAAAACCTAGAGAATCCAAGGGAATGACACATGGGCTTATAAAGTCTTACAATTGTACATATACTTTCCCAAAGATATAAAAGTAAATGAAAGGACTCAAATGTAAAATAAAAAGTTAATGCTCGGCGTCGATTCCCATCAACTCTCCCCGGGTGGGAGGAACTCCACCCCGTCGAGTAGGGGTGCGGCTGCTCGTGATGCCGATGGATCCGTCATCGTACCTGGAAGCGCGGAGTACGCTCCACTCCAAGTAATCGACACCTGCTCATCCCGTATAGATTCGATATGTGCACGCTGCCATGGGAAGAGGCTAGAGGTGGACACTCCGGGGTGGGGTCACTCTCAAATGATGGAGGCGGCTCGAAGACTCACTAGGAATCACCGCTTGTCCCGTATGTGACTAGATCCGACATGAAGTAGAACCGATCCCAATAGTCCGACAAGTCGCACTCGAAAGGGACTAATAACGCGAGCATACAAACCGACTCGACTCGATGTATGCACAGACACACAAGACCCTAGACACACCTAATGTTAGTCCGACCCGTACATGGGTGACGGCGGACCAGGACACCTGAATGTGTGCCAAGCATGCATTTGACGTAACTGGTGGTTGGCGGAATGTGGATTTCCTAGACCTCCTAAAGTGGGCCATGCATGCATATTGGACTTAGATGTGGGAGGGCCAGGGGTTCCAAATGCATCTTCTTCCTTTCCCCTAGAGGTAGATGACCCGGCCCATGGGGAAGGAGTGTGGTAGTGGATTCCCTTGAAGAAGGGAAGTATATGAGGTGGGTCAAGAGGCCCACTAGGGAATGGGTCAAAGGGATCAAAGAAGGTATGACCCCTTGTGGTAGGTTCCCACAAGTCACGATCCCATGTGTAAATGTCTTGAAGGTGTAGGTAGTCACCTTCATCCTTTATGGGAACTGGGACGGTGAGCTCGTAGAGAAGGTATGGTTCCTCCCTCGGGATGAAAGAATTGAAATCTGGCTCGGCCGGCATAGGGAGGAATAGAAGAACCTCCGTGGTGACTTGACCCATGGTGTACACGGAGGTAATGGACCCTAGGGCGGGGTGGGTGAAGCTACGACTCGAGGGTTGATCAAAGCCTCGGGCCAACATATGTGTCAACTTCATTTGTGAGTCTAATTCCATAATAAGGTCATCCAATGTATCGACACGGTGACTAGATCGAAATGTTGTGTGGTAGGGGCTGACGAGCACTATAGGTAAAGTGGGGTCCATAGAAGGGTAAGGATGTGGCACCAAGCCATCCTTGAGCCAACTAAGAAGCGGCTCGGCTATGTATAGCGTTCCCGTAAGAAACACGGGTGGCTCGGGCTTTGGTGGCTCCAAATGAGAGGGCTCCGAAATAAGATCGGAAGGTGAGGTTGATAACGGAGCACTCACGGGTGGTGAAGGTAATGGCGTAGGTAGTTCGATAGGCTCGGGACTTGGTTGGGAGGTAGATGCCTACCGAAGGGCAGCCAAGGTAGCCTCATACGGATACTCAAATGGCTCAACCTCTAGAGCGACCAGATAAGACTGCGGTAGAGAGATCACGTTACGGAGCACACATTTCGACTGGAAGTGAAGGCGCAAACATCTCAGGAAATGAAATGCGGTCGTGGTACTCTCCTCTCTAAAGCCATATTCCAATCGGTACTGATGATAGTCCCGAATGTACTCAAGCATGGACCTATCGCCTTGGACGGGTCGACATGGATTGGCCATAGTAGCCAAGATGTGGGAATGGATCCCTAGGAATGGATATGCAAGGCCTTTTTTTTGTTTTTATAAGCCAAATTTTATGCAAACTAATGCAAACTCCTAGACACGACTTAGAATGCGATGCAAATGCAAAGTCGAAATGAGACTCGACTACACACCTAAACACGACCAAAATTCGGTACGCGGTGGAGTTAATCCACCCGAAGATCACTCGTGTAAGTGAATCACCTCTCCGATAGGCGTAACCTAACGGTCGGGTGACACCTTTTTATATACCGAACAATGGTATGCGGATGCAACCTTAGACCGACTTGGACGATGACTAGAAGTAAATGACACTTTTTTTGTTTTTGACCAAATACTACCCTAGACTCAACCTGGCTCTGATACCAAACTGATGCGGGACGGACCACGGACTCGACTCCAATTGGAATGCGATCATTGGACTCTATGCAAACTCGCGATCGTCCCTTAGCGAGGGAAGCATCGGACGTGCACGGTTGAGAAACCGGCAGTGAGCTAGGGTGTTCGGCTCTCTCTTGTGCCCGGATCGGGTCACGGGATGATCACGCTCTCTCTTGCAGTAGCGGTAATGCAATAATATGAAGTGAGCTAATTACCCTATCATGCTCTCTAGCAGCGGCATATGAAATATCTACGAATAAAGCAAGTTGCCGAGCAAGGGAGAGAATACGATACCTCCACGCTCCCGGCATGGGGAAGACGATCCCGGCCGAATTCGGTAACTCCCGGTAACAGTAATGAATTAAATTACAGCAATGAAATATCGCCCACTCCACGCAGGGAGGTAAAGGGCTACACAAGTGGGCCCGGGAGGACCGATCTCGGGTTGACGGGCTGCACTTGGTCACCCCGTCGGCGCGGTTCGGAAGGCGTATGCTGCTGGTTGTGGGGTCCACGGGCTGGTCGGTGGGGCTGTGTGGGACCGGGGTGGCACCACTGTGGTGGGGATGCCTGGGGAAGCGCTTCCTGGGATGGCCGCGTGCTGGTTCGCCGGTCGGAGGCCGGGCGGCTCCGATCGGCACCGGTCGAGAAGAGTGCCCACGGATCTGCTGCTTCTATTTTTAGGCTCACGCTCCGGCGAGATCAGCGGCTGCGATCAATCCTGATGTCGTATTGAAGCACAGAAGATACCGTTAAAAAGATCTTTCGAAGTCCTTCAATCTAAGACCAGAGAGATGAACGGGATCTGCACAGATCTGTCCTTTGTTGATTTTTGAAGTTGCTGTTGGACAGTTCCTAAAATGTTAGAACAGTAGAGAAGTTTTCTAAGAACTGCCTTTGACCGTGGGGTAGACCACATATTCAGGCTTAGAGCTCTTCATGAAAGTTTTAGAATGGAGGGAAAGGAAAACGGAAATATTTTTTGTGAAAGGTTTTGCTGATATTTGTGTTGGGAAAAGTATTTTAGACTGGCCGTTCGGATCTGGACAGCAGGGGACTAAACAGATCTTGGGAAGAAGATGGAATTTCTAAAAATAGATGGAGGCCTTAAAATTTTTCACGAAAATTTTGAGATGGAGGGAAAGGTAGAAAAAACCTCCAGTAAAATTGGGCGATCCAAAAAAAATCAAAAAAGGGACCAAGGAGGCGAAACTCAGGGTGGCTGTGACTGGATCTGAACAAAAGGTAGAACTGGTGGGTGGAGATGCACGAAAATGGAAAATTATAAGATGGGGCTATAACTTTTTTTCAATTTTTATGGAGGGTTATGATGAACCCTAGAACGTACTATGAAAATATCAGCTCCAGAAGATGATATAATTTGGAGCTAAAATTCTCAGAGTGGCCTTCTGTCTAGCAAGATAGAACATAGACAGAACTTCCGACGGTGGCTCGTGGCGGCTCGATGGCGGCACGAACGGCGGCGGCGGCACTAGATATGAATTCAAGAAGTAGAGGGAAGGAGATAGAAGGGATGAACACTCTAGAAATGCAGATGAAGGAAGAGGAACCATAGGGGAGAGAGGAGGGGGCGCACCAAGCTTCAAGATAATACACAATTTCTTCTTTTCATTAATTGTTACAAATGGAAATATACAAGCATATATACTAAATGACAAATGACCAAAAATTACCTCAGATCTAGGGTTTAAAGAATATTAAATCTTTCAAACAAAATAAAAAATCCTAATTAGATCTAATGGGGGGGCGCCCCCTTGACCATGGGCATGGGTAGGCGGAGGTGGGTGGAGAATATTGACATTTTTCACCCTTTGTCCCCCATGTGTCAATTTGACATTGAAAACTTCTAGATGGCCACCTAGGATGGTTGACCAGCCCCACATGACCTAGGTGGACCAATGGGGAAGGGGTGAGGGCCCCCTAGCTGGACCTACTACACATTTTCCCAAAAACCCAAAGAATCCAAGGGAATGACACATGGGCTTATAAAGCCTTACAATTGTACATATACTTTCCCAAGGATATAAAAGTAAATAAAAGGACTCAAATGCAAAATAAAAAGTTAATGCTCGGCGTCGATTCCCATCAACTCTCCCCGGGTGGGAGGAACTCGACCCCGTCGAGTAGGGGTTCGGCCGCTCGTGATGCCGATGGATCCGCCATCGTACCTCGAAGTGCGGAGTACGCTCCACTCCAAGTAATCGACACCTGCTCATCCTGTATAGATTCGATATGCGCACGCTGCCATGGGAAGAGGCTAGAGGAGGACACTCCAGGGTGGGGTCACTCTCAAACGAAGGAGGCGGCTCGAAGACTCACTAGGAATCACCACTTGTCCCGTATGTGACTAGATCCGATATGAAGTAGAACCGATCCCAATAGTCCGACAAGTCGCACTCGAAAGGGACTAATAACACGAGCATACAAACCGACTTGACTCGATGTATGCACAGACACACAAGACCCTAGACACACCTAATGTTAGTCCGACCCGTACATGGGTGACGGCGGACCAGGACACCCGAATGTGTGCCATGCATGCATTTGACGTAACTGGTGGTTGGCGGAATGTAGATTTCCTAGACCTCCTAAAGTGGGCCATGCATGCATATTGGACTTAGATGTGGGAGGGCCAGGGGTTCCAAATGCATCTTCTTCCTTTCCCCTAGAGGATGGTGTATCTCGCACGTGGACGGGCTTGGTGGGTGTAGACGACCCGGCCCATGGGGAAGGAGTGTGGTAGTGGATTCCCTTGAAGAAGGGAAGTATATGAGGTGGGTCAAGGGGCCCACTAGGGAATGGGTCAAAGGGATCAAAGAAGATATGACCCCTTGTGGTAGGTTCTCACAAGTCACGATCCCATGTTTAAAAGTCTTGAAGTTGTAGGTAGTCACCTTCATCCTTTATGGGAACTGGGACAGTGAGCTCATAGAGAAGGTACGGTTCCTCCCTCGGGATAAAAGAATTGAAATCGGGCTCGGCCGGCATAGGGATGAATAGAAGAACCTCCGTGGTGACTTGACCCACGGTGTACACGGAGGTAATGGACCCTAGGGCGGGGTGGGTGAAGCTACGACTCGTGGGTTGATCGAAGCCTTGGGCCAACATATGCGTCAACTTCATTTGTGAGTCTAATCCCATAATAAGGTCATCCAATGTATCGACATGGTGACTAGATCGAAATCTTGTATGGTAGGGGTTGACGGGCACTAAAGGTAAGGTGGGGTCCATAGAAGGGTAAGGATGTGGCACCAAGCCATCTTTGAGCCAACTAAGAAGTGGCTCGGCTATGTATAGCGTTCCCGTAAGAAACACGGGTGGCTCGGGCTTTGGTGGATCCAAATGAGAGGGCTCCGAAATAAGATCGGAAGGTGAGGTTGATAACGGAGCACTCACAGGTGGTGAAGGCAATGGCGTAGGTAGTCCGATCGGCTCGGGACTTGGTTGGGAGGTAGATGCCTGCTGAAGGGCAGCCAAGGTAGCCTCATACGGATACTCAAATGGCTCGACCTCTAGAGCGACCAGATAAGACTGCGACAGAGAGATCACGTTACGGAGCACACATTCCGACTGGAAGTGAAGGCGCAAACCTCTCCGGAAATGAAATGCGGCCGTGGTACTCTCTTCTCTAAAGCCATATTCCAACCGGTACTGATGATAGTCCCGAATGTACTCAAGCACGGACCTATCGCCTTGGACGGCTCGACATGGGTTGGCCATAGTAGCCAAGATGTGGGAATGGATCCCTAGGAATGGATATGCAAGGCCTTTTTTTTTGTTTTTATAAGCCAAATTTTATGCAAACTAATGCAAACTCCTAGACATGACTTAGAATGCGATGCAAATGCAAAGTCGAAATGAGACTCGACTACACACCTAGACACGACCAAGATTCGGTACGCGGCGGAGTTAATCGACCCGAAGATCACTCGCGCAAGTGAATCACCTCTCCGATAGGGGTAACCTAACGGTCGGGAGACACATTTTTATATACTGAACAATGGTATGCGGATGCAACCTTAGACCGACTTGGACGATGACTAGACGTAAATGACACTTTTTTTTTGTTTTTGACCAAATACTACCCTAGACTTAACATGGCTCTGATACCAAACTGATGCGGGACGGACCATGGACTCGACTCCAATTGGAATGCGATCCTTGGACTCTATGCAAACTCACGATCGTCCCTTAGCGAGGGAAGCGTCGGACGTGCACAGTTGAGAAACTGGCAGTGAGCTAGGGTGGTCGGCTCTCTCTTGTGCCCGGATCGGGTCACGGGACGGTCACGCTCTCTCTCGCAACAGCGGTAATGCAATAATATGAAGCGAGCTAATTACCTTATCATGCTCTCTAGCAGCGGCATATGAAATATATACGAATAAAGCAAGTTGCCGAGCAAGGGAGAGAATACGATACCTCCACGCTCCCAGCGTGGGGAAGACGATCCCGGCCGAATTCGGTAACTCTCGGTAACAGTAATGAATTAAATTACATCAATGAAAGATCACCCACTCCACGCAGGGAGGTAAAGGGCTACACAAGTGGGCCCGCGAGGACCGATCTTGAGTTGACGGGTTGCACTTGGTCACCCCGTCGGCGCGGTTCGGATGGGGTATGCTGTTGGTTGTGGGGCCCACGCGCTGGTCGGTTGGGCTGTGTGGGACAGAGGTGGTACCACTGTGGTGGGGACGCCTGGGGAAGCACTTCCTTGGATGGCGGCGTGCTGGTTCACCGGCCGGAGGCCGAGCGGCTCCGATCGGCACCGGTCGGGAAGAGTGCCCACGGATCTGCCGCTTCTGTTTTCAGGCGCGTACTCCGACGAGATCGGGGGCTGCGATCAATCCTGATGTCGGATCGAAGCACAGAAGATACCGTTGGAAAGCTCTTTCGAAGTCCTTCAATCTAAGACCAGAGAGATGAACTGGATCTACACAGATCTGGCCTTTTTTGATTTTTGAAGTTGCTATTGGATAGTTCCCGAAATCTCAGAACAGCAGAAAAGTTTTCTGAGAACTACCTTTGACCGCGTGGTACACCTCATATTCAGGCTTTGAGCTCTTCATGAAAGTTATAGAGGGGAGTGAGAGGAAAATGGAAATATTTTTTGTTAAAGGTTTTGTTGATATTTGGGTGGGAAAAAGTATTTTAGACTGGCGGGTGGTTGAATCTGGATAGCAGGGGACTGAACAGATCTTGGGAAGAAGATGGAATTTATAAAAATAGATGGAGGCCTTAAAATTTTTCACATAACTTTGAGGCTGGAGGGAATGGTGGACAGAACCTCTAGTAAAATTGGGGGCTCCAAAAAAAATCAAAAAATGGACCAAGAAGGTAAAACTCAGGGTGGCTATGACTGGATCTAAACAAAAGGCAGAACTGGTGGGTAGAGATGCACAAAAATGGAAAATTATAAGACGGGGCTATAGATTTTTTTCAATTTTTATGGAAGGTTATGATGAACCCTAAAACGTACTCTAAAAATATCAGCTTCAGAAGAGGAGAGCATTTGGAGCTAAAATTCTCGGAGTGGCCTTCTATCTAGCAAGACAGAACATAGACAGAACTTTCGACGGTGGCTTGTGGCAGCTCGATGGCGGCACGAACGGCGGCGGCGGCACCAGAGATGAATTCCAGAAGTAGAGGGGAGGAGATAGAAGGGATGAACACTCTAGAAATGTATAGGAGGGAAGAGGAACCAGAGGGGAGAGAGGAGGGGGCGCACCAAGCTTCAAGACAATACACAATTTCTTCTTTTCATTAATTTTTACAAATGGAAATATACAAGCATATATACTAAATGACAAATGACCAAAAATGACCTCAGATCTAGGGTTTAAATAATATTAAATGTTTCAAACAAAATAATAAATCCTAATTAGATCTAATGGGGGGCGCCCCCTTGACCATGGGCATGGGTAGGTGGAGGTGGGTGGAGAATATTGACATTTTTCACCCTTTGTCCCCCATGTGTCAATTTGATATTAAAACCTTCTAGATGGCCACCTAGGATGGTTGACCAGCCCCACATGACCTAGGTGGACCAATGGGGAAGGGGTGAGGGCCCCCTAGCTGGACCTTCTACACATTGGCACAAAAACCCAAAGAATCCAAGGGAATGACACATTAGCTTATAAAGCCTTACAATTGTACATATACTTTCCCAAGGATATAAAAGTAAATAAAAGGACTCAAATGCAAAATAAAAAGTTAATGCTTGGCATCGATTTCCATCATAAAGCCATGATTTCGACAATTTTAGATTTCAGAAGATTTTATAAGATTCAACATGATACAGTTGGTTAAAGTTTATTAAAGTTGACTCAGATATTTTCAAGATATTCATAGCCAAACTCAATGAATACATTAGACTTAAACCAATCTGATCTTTTAGACATTCATAAACCTGTATAATAGAAGATTCCTAAGAAGGATATCTTTTAGATTTATGATCGAGGTACATGGATTGAAATCTTCCCAAATTACAGGTACATCAAGAAAATTTCAGAAGCAGCCAGATTATCAATGGAAACCAGCAACAGGAACAATTACCATGTGTGAAAAATTTTCAGATATGTGACAGAGATAGCCAAAAGTGCATCACACAGATAGAAATTCAAAGAATACACATTCTCAGCAAGTGAAGCTCCCCCTTAACAAGAGCAGGAGCAACAAGAAACATACAGAATGTGTGAAAGAATCTTGTAGACATTTAGTCTGAACTAAGACAAAGATGATCAAGGATTAGCAGATGAGCAAGATTTCTAGAGATATGTTAAGCTCGGAGATATGACAAGAATAGTCAAGAGAGCAAGGGCAGACAGTTTCAAAGAGATAGTCACAAGACTAATCAGAGGTGGCTTCATGATATATTTGAGCTCAAAAATAGATTTAGGACAGCAACCTCCTCTAAATCACATGCAGGAGTAACACACCAAAAATTCTAGAGCCATGATAGTGATGAACACAAGTAATTTTAGAATAGATAGGAGTTAAAATCAGATGGATCTTGAATGGAGAGTCGATTTAGAAAAATTGCACACAACATCAAAAGATGGAAAGATCGGTTGACTGAAATACACAGTGAATGATTTTGAGATAGATAAGCAAATATGTTCAACCAACTAGCGAAAATATGACATGAGCTCCCACTATCTTAATGCATTGATATGACAATTATGATATGAAGACCATGCATGGGATTTTGCTAACCAAATAAGCATGAAACATAAGAATTGCTATGACTGACTCCCCCTGACTTTATGCACTGAATGACTGAATTCTGAGTGCAATACATGTAATGAAGTCAATGCTGGAAACAACTATGCAATGGACATAGAATGACTTTCATTTACTCCCCCTATGTCACGCCCCGAGAGCGAAAGATACCTGGATGAGTGACGCGTCTATATAGATCGTGTCATTCACGAAAAATCAGAGTGCGCATAGTACTCGATAATTTATTGCTAACTCAAAGTTTAACATAATACCATAGTCCAAGATGACAATTTCTCTACTAAACCGAATGGCAATATCCCAGAATCATTCATAAGGCTACAAGTTTAACAAGTACCATCTAACTAGATCATAACTGACTCAATTAGATTACACCAGCCTTTAATAATAACTAGAAATACGAAGTAGGATACAAGACTAGCTGATGGTACACCACTCTAGGACTCATCACTGGTATCAGTCCCATCTGGGTGGTGGTCGCTATCCAAGTTTCCTGAAAAATGTTAGGGAGTAACTAGATGAGCGAATCGCTCAGTAGGATTTATATCTCAAGTTCTAGTAATTTTTAAGTTAATTACAAGTTCATGCGGTATAATGATGCATGTTGGATCAAGCAAGAATATCAAGAATTATATCAAGAGAGTATCACGTGAATATCAATAAGATGTATCAATATGGAACTAGCAAGTAATTGCCAAGTAATTGCACAAATCCTTCCAAGAAGATAATGATCAATATTCATGCAAGTGATTTCAAGCTCGTGTAATAACAAGTAGTGTAATGGAATTGGCTATTTCATCCATTTCATTCAAGCAAGTACTTGCCCTTTCTCGGGCCAAGCAATTCATTTCAATCATGTCACGAGAGAGTGAGTGGGAATGTCTCAAGTCAAGCAAGCAAGTACTTCGGTGCAATGCCAAACACCGTGCTCAATAAACTCCCATGGGCACAAGTACCTCCGGGTGCTCCTCCCAAGACCAGACCGGGCCCTTATCTGTATGCGTAGCATTTCAAGTATACTTTTTGACATCCACTCTCATTTATAGCCAATATAGAATTTCAGGAAAATATTCATTGTAGGAACATAAGGTAGCTCCTTCATGAACCAAGTTCGAGGATGAAACACATGTACAAGATGAATTAATTATATATATATATATATATATATATAATCTTGATGGTAAAAGCTTGATGCCTTTATTGTTGATCATCTATATATCAGTATGAAATCTGTTAGAACAGGTTCAAAAAGTTGTGTATAGAAAGTCAACACTACTGCTCGAAGGTGTCAACTGGTCAATGCACATTTTACTTTTCATGTAGGAATGCATAACTAAGGTCGACGCTAGTTACTATAGTTAAGCTATTATGCACAGCTAAGGTCGATGCTAGTTGCATTGCTCATCTACTGAGGTCGACGCTAGTAGTGATGTCATGCAGAGGTCGATGCTAGATTGCATCCCTCATTTACTGAGGTCGACGCTAGTGGCGAGGTCATACAGAGGTCGGTGCAAGTGGTGCGCGCATGAACATGGGTCGGTGCAGGTTTAGGTATCAAATGCAAATAGGTCGGTGCACATTTTGCGTGTGCATAATTGAGGGTCGGTGCATGTTCTTATTTGCCTAGAGTCGATGCATGTTTTCCTCTCTCACGTAAAGTGTGTGCACACTCCAGGTCGGTGCAAGCCCGTGCGCAGATCAAGGTCTATGCATAAAAGGTCGGTGCAAGCTTTCTTAGCATAGGTGTAGGTCTCAAAGCAAGGTCGGTGCATATTGCCCCTTGCGCAGGTCAAGGTCGGTGCACATAAGGTCGGTGCATCTTTTCTGCCTTACGCATATGCAGGTCTGTGCACAAGTGCCATGTACCATACAAGGTTAGTGCACATAAGGTCGGTGCATCTTTTCTGCCTTATGCATATGCAGGTCTGTGCACAAGTGCCATGTGCCATACAAGGTCGGTGCACATTCTGATATGCGCACGCAATAAGGTCGGTGCACCTTTTGGCCCTTGCAATGCTGTAGGGTCAGTGCAGGTTTTGTGTGCATGAGTCCAAGTCGGTGCATGTTTGCCCCGTGCATGAACTAGGGTCGATGCTACCTCAATGTGCCTGCACAGAAGGAAGGTCGGTGCAAGCTTTCTCCAGCACAAGACCAAGGTCGGTGCATATTTTTGCCTTCAACACTGCCAAGGTTGGTGCATGTTTTGTCTTATGCCATATAAGGTCGATGCACATCACTGTAGCATACATACCAAGGTCCAAGTACATTGTGGCTAGAACCCAAATAAGGTCTGTGCACATTTCACCTTCAGCACACAAGTCCATGCACATTACTGTTCACGCATACATATTAGGTCTGTGCACATTTATATGCTAGATGTTGTGAGGTCGGTGCATGTTTTCCTTATGCGTAGGTGTAGGTCTCAACACAAGGTCGGTGCATGTTCTGTTGTAATGCATGCCACTAGGGTCGGTGAAAGTCACTATTTGATGCAAAGCCAAGGTCGGTGCATGTTTTGCTACATGCACGGGTCGGTGCAGCTTTTGCTGTGTGCACGGGTCGGTGCAGCTTTTGCTGCGTACGTGGGTCGGTGCAGCTCTTGTTGCGTGCACGGGTCGGTGCAGCTTTTGCTGCATGCATGATAGGGTCGATGCTGCTTTTACTGCATGCACGAAGTCAGTGCAAGTCACTATTTGATGCAGGGCTCAAGGTCGGTGCAACTTTTACTGCGAGCTCAAAGTCGGGGCAAGTCACTGTTGATGCAGGGCTCAAGGTCTGTGCAGCTTTTGCTGCGTGCACGGGTCGGTGCAGCTTTTGCTACATTCCTGATAGGGTCAGTGCAGCTTATGCTGCATGCACGACAGGGTCGGTGCTGGTTGTATCATGCGTCGGTGCTAGTCGTGTTCTTACGCAGCTGAGGTCGACGCTAATTGCGTCTTTGACCTAGTAAGGTTGGTGCTAGTAGCATGGGTTTGATGTGACACGACCCCTCGGACTTAAATTTGCAAGCAATCGAACCGAACGGCGGACCCACTCAAGCGGATTCACCCGCATCGCGCACACCCGGGTCCGTAGGTGGACCGACGATCGTGGTGAGGGTCCGAGGATGGAACTCACCTTTCCGGGAATTTGAATAGCTTGGGATGAACCCCTAAGGGCCTAGGATGCCCAATTCTGTGGGCGGCCAGCACGCCAAGGGCGTGGGATGTAGTGGCTCTCTCACAACTCACCCCACGGTGGACACTCGATTTGATTGATTTTGGATCGGGCACTCCCTCGCCACCGACGGAACTAAAAAGTAATACTAGTTGAGCAAGAAGTGCTAACCAAGAGGAGCGCAACCAGGAGCTCACCTGATCGGTGTGAAGACGTCGATCCTAGCTGGAGACGAGGGCGAGCGGGGAAGCGTGGGTTACCCGCACGCCGCGCCGATGAAGCTTCGGCCGATGACCTGCTAATACATGCACTACTCCTCACGCAGGAGGGGGAACTTGGGGTGGGGAGAGTAGGGTACAAGCAAACACTACCTCCACGTAGGGAGGGGCGCTAAGCTGGCCAGGCGGGGAGGGGAGATTAGCGTGGATCGCGCCGATGTAGCACATTGCCGATTCTGTCCCGGTCTGGAACAGCAGAATAGGGGGTCGGAGTGGTCACCGCTGTGCACTCCTCCGAACTCAGATTTCAAAGAGACTGGTGCCAAAACATCACTGACAGACCCAGGTACGTTTGTGAATTTTTGTTGGCGCTTTCATAGTCGACAGCGGCCGGGACGGGCTCTGGAACAGGGTCCCTGCGATCAGACTCGGACTGCTCCCTGGGTGTAGCAGCAGATGGATGAAGTCACCACGGCAGCTCCCGAAGTCCAAACGTGGCAGGACCAAGTCGAGGATGACCGTGGATGAGTCTTCTCCGAGCAGCAACTAAGATGGGCACCAGAAGACGTCGGGGTGGCGAGGAGAGGTCCGTTGAGTGAGGGGGGATCAGGACAAGACCTTGATGGCCTGTTCTGCGCACCTGGGAGAGAAAAATTGGAAACAGCTCTTCCTGATGCCGAACGGGATACCTCTTGTTGGTGATGGTACATGCCTTGTAGTAGCAGCTCTCGGCCAAGTGGCGCCTTCAGAAGTTGAGGGGTGTGGCCGTGGTAGCTTCTGCACTGCAGCTCTGGTCCAGGTTCTGGTCCCGGTTGCGCAATCTGACGACAATGGGCACCACGATCTGTAGGGAAGTCGGAATGAGATGATTCCACCTCGCTTGCGAAGAAGACTGGAAGACCATTCCGCCGATGTATGGTGCACGTCCAGATGATGTCGGACAGCACCGGGGAAATCTCTTCAAGTGGAGCTTCTTCTGCTGCCTGCGAACTGGATAGAGTAGGTTGGTGAATGAAGTTGATAGTGGTGGGAGGGGTGTAGGGGCTGCAATGGGGAGTGGGATAATGGCTGTGGGACTTGGATGGAGGTGGATAGAGGTGGTGGAGAGGCTGGAGAAGAGGGATGGGTCGCAGCTAGCAGGTGGAGGGGGAGGGGGTTGCGGCCAAGGGTGGAGGGTGAGAGAGAGAGAGGGGGGCGCAAGTGGCTTGGAGAGAGAGGGAAATTTGAACTGAGTTTAATGTGGGGTTGGTTAATATGGCCTTGGGAAGGGGAGGAGTTGCCTTGGGGAGGGGAAAGGTTACTTGGGAGAGGGGATTCTCTCTTGGGAAAATGAAGGGTTGTGTGGGGAAGGGGAAAGGTTGCTTGGGAGGAGGGATAGGTGCCTAGGAGAAGGGGCTTCCACCTAGGGGTTGGAGAAGGATTAAATGGGAGGTATGGGGAAGGGGGAGGGGTCTTAATTAGAGGTGAATAGGGAGGAGAGAGAGTGAATTTTGAAATTTGGAGAGAGAGGGGGAGAGAGAGAGTGGTTTGCCCCCTTTAGAGAGAGAGATAGAGAGAGAGAGAGCTAGAGAGAGAGGGCTAGAGAGAGAGAGGGGAGACAATTCTTGTGGATAAACTTTTCTCAATAATTCATTACCTTACAAATGAGGGATTGGGGTCCTATTTATAGGAATCCCACAATTTAACTTAGGTCCCTAACTTTTGGACTTCTAACACTAAACCAAGGGGAAGGGGGCGCCCCTAGGCCTATCCCATATAATTGGGCCCAACTGACTCATTAACCACTCTAATGCCAATTAACCTAGGTAGATGACACCTTAACCTAGGGACTTGACTCAAATAAAAGGAAAGTTACATAATAAGAAAATGAAAAATACATCATATGACTCGGAATAAAGTGGCGAACAAGATGTAGCATAGGTGGCGAGCATTGGGGTCCTCGATCATATGAAAGTGTTGGTGATGTCCTCATCAGGTTTGCTTAGTAAGGTCGGTGCTAGTGCTAAGGTCGACGCTAGTGGAGGCCATGAGACAACTAAGGTCGACGCTAGCGAAGACCAGATGCAACTAAGGTCGACGCTAGCTAGCCCGTCAGCAAGGTAAGGTCGGTGCAACCTTCTAAACCAGGGTCGGTGCGTGCATGTTTTTGGGTCTATGCATAATGAAGTCTGTGCATGTTTTGAAATTTGCAAGGCATGAAGTCTGAGGACCTTCACATGAGGTCGGTGCACATTTTTACAAGTCTAAGCATATGTGAATTTTTAAGTGTAAGCCTATACATGGGTCTGAGCATGTTTTCATATCCAAACATGCATTAGATCTGGGCATCTTTTCTAAAGTGGCACGCTATAGTCGGTGCGTGTTTTAATTGTTGATACTAATTATGTAACTTACTGTTCATGATATATATATATATTTTTTAGGGGAGGGGAAAGCGGGGGCCGCACCTCCCGGTGGGAGGGGCGGCTCGAACCTGCACCCTTCTGCCACCTGCGCAGGAGGGGGGAGGGGGGTGTCCACCCTGCCACTGGCGGGGGGACGTTCATGATTTATATAATACTCATAGAATCAGGAAGTAGAGATATGGCTGGACATGGACAAATAGCGAGATTTGCAAGATCATGCTCATACAATATTTTTAAGATTTAATTTCATAGATATGAATTTTTAAACATGGGGTAATTTACAGGAATTAAAATGGAATAACGTAGAGAATTGTGGACGCACTTTTATTCGCTCGTTTAAGTGATTCGTCTATTAAGTGCGTGGGCGTGCCAGTCACGAAGTGACAATTTGTTCGGGCTCCGAAGAGCCCATGGTGCGCTCAATCTGACTCGGTCAGACGATTATGTGGTTCGTGTCGGGACCAAAACCCGCCGCGCCATAAAGGTTACGACGTCATTTACATCCCCCATATGAGGGAACACCCTTGATTAATCACCGAAAATCAGGGCCTCAAGGCCAAGAAATTATATCGAGAGAAACAAGCCGATGACGGTCTCGGATCGGTCAGGAAGCCCTATGTCTAGGGAAGCAAGCATTCGAAATATGTCGGTCACTCAAGAGACCATTTTGATATTCGGACAAGCGTCCGGCTTCAAGAAATCGCAATCGTCACGGAGAGAATCGGAGCAGATGTATGCCGGGGTACGGCGGATTTATTATTCGAAGGGATGGGAGCCATTCGGTTAAATCCCGGTTAGAGCGGTCAAAAACCAATAACTTTGTCAGTCCGGTGCAAGATCGAGTCGAGACCATTCCGGGGGCACCTCCCGCGGTCCAAACGAGGCTTGCGTGGGCGTTGTTAATATTTTCGATGCCGAAAGGCAGCGGGAAAGTGTCCCGGGACTAGATTCCAAAACAGAGACGCATACCGAGATGGCTGGCTATAGGCCTAAGATGTGGGTCAGGTAATGACCATGACTAGGGCGAACCCGTGGTCTAAGCATGAATCACGAAGGTCTTATTGATATTCCCACGCGTAGGGTTCGGGGATGACGAGAGCCATCTCATTCCATCCAGATTGTGTTGGTCGTTCATGGACCACTCTATGTTCGGATAAAGATCCGTATTGAAGGCGCGACGTAAACGGAAAATAAACCCGTACAAATGTATGCCGAGTTTACAGCAATCTCAATGAAAGGGCGGGAACGAATCCCAACGGAAAAGCATCAGGTTTGATAGACTATCGGTCCAAAGCAATGTCGGATTACGACCGTATTGGGATGGCTCCCAAGGTCCGAATCCGACTTGGAGGGGCGGCGTCAATGTTCCCTTTATACCGGGTCTTAAGGAGAATGAGGCTGTGGAGTGGAGCTCATCATTTTATTATTATTTAAATTTTTATCATTACTAATTGTTATTTCTTTATATTTTTTTTGGTGAGTTTGTTATTATTGTTCATTTATTATTATTTTTATTATTATTATCTACCTATTTATTTATTATATTTTTTTTATTGAATCGGTAATTATTATTACTTATTTCCCCCTTTTATTATTATAATTTTATCATTATTATTATTATTTATCTTTTTTTATTGTTATCATTTATTTATTTATTGGGTTTGTCATCATTATTATTTACCCCTTTTTTGTTATTATAATTTTATTATTATTGTTATTATTTATCCTCCCCTTTTTTATGAGTCCGTTATTATTATTATTGCCTGTTACATTCGGCATGTGTGTGGAGAGGGCAGAGGAGAGTGTACCGTTGAAAGGTTATGAAGAGTGCGCTGTTGAAGGTCAAGGGAGTGTGCCGCTGAGGGCCAAGGGAGTGTGCTGTTGGAGGCTGGTGGAGAGTGTGTTGTTAAAGGCCAAGGGTGTGTGCCACTGAGGGCCAAGGGAGTGTACTGCTGAGAGTGAAGAGTGTGCTGCTGGAGGGGCTAAGGAGTGTACCGCTGAGGGTGAAGAGTGTGCCGTTGGGGGGCTGAGGAGTGTACCGCTGAGGGTGAAGAGTGTGCTACTGGAGGGGCTAAGGAGTGTACCGCTGGGGGTGAAGATTGTGCCGCTGGAGGGGCTAAGGAGTGTATGCTGAGAGTGAAGAGTGTGCTGCTGGAGGGGCTGAGGAGTGTACCGCTGAGGGTGAAGAGTGTGCCGCTGGAGGGGCTAAGGAGTGTATTGCTGGACAGTTTGAAGGGTGTACCGCTGGATGGTTGAAGGGTGTACCGCTGGAGAGTTTGAGGGGTGTTCCTTTAGTTGATTAGAATGTTTTATTATTGTTGGTTCCATTTGTTTATTGCTTTTAATTCATTATTGCCCCGTTTGTTTGTTACTTCCTTTTGTCTTTTTAATATGTTATTGTCTCTAACAAAAATTTGGCAGCATCTCCCCTTGACCCGAGCGTAGGGGAGATACAGGGAACGCGCCCACATAGAGTGGCGGAACCCGACAATTGGAGGTGGGTGCCCGAGAGTGGCGACACCTTAGTAAAACCTCGAGAATCTCAGAGAAAGCGTCGAGAAACCAGTAGGCTGATACAAGCCACGAATGCACCCGAGGAATGCCAATCAAGGTGTGCCGCTGAGGCAGCCTAAGGGTGTGCCGCTAAGCAAACCAATAGTGGAGGTGTGCCGCTGAAGGCCCGTAGGGGGGGGAGTGTAAGACCCCAGATAATTAATAAGGAATAAAATATTCCAAACGAATAAAAATAATTGATATATATGATTAGAGGTACTTAATAAACGTAAAACCATCCAAGAGAAATACATAAAATTGGGCCAAAAAGAAATAACGCCCTTCCTTAAGGCGCTAATTAAATAACGCCCTCTCTTAAGGCGTTAGTTGTATAAATAACGCCCTGATCATGGGCGCTAATTCATACCAAGAAAAAATAGAAATTTAGCGCCAAAATATGGAAAATGTAAAAGACGACCCTAGTTAAGGCGTCATTTTATAAAAACACGCCCTCTGGTGAGGGCGCTACTTAATGAAAAGACGCTCTTGTGTCAGACGTCTCTTTCCCCGAGAGTTAAATTAAGGCATGCTCGTTCGCTGCATGGCCTGTGTTAGGGTTCTCCGATGCAAATGGGAGCAGGCGGTTGCTTTCTTGGAAGGGGTGAGGTCCATGCATAGTAGGTTTAAAACCTTACCAATCTTGATCAAAAATCACTTCCGTATCTGAGCATTTGAATCCCCCAGAACCCACACAACCCTATAAAACAACGTCTCCGTCGATCGTAGCAACGTTACTGCTGCATCAACGCCATCCTGCTACTGCGAATGCAAGTGAGGAAGGCTTCTTCCTCTTCTTCCTGTTGACTGCAACGTGAAGGGGATCTCCCTCTTCTTCATTCTTCTTCCTGCTGACGAACGTGTGAAGGTGTTCCTCTGCTTCGCCCGTCATCCTGCTGAGGCCTGCACTAGACCACGGGCATTCATCGTCATCATTTTCTTCCTCCTGTGAACCACGAAGTGCATTCTTCATCCTGCTGTTGTTTGAGACAGACCATCGTAAAAGCTTCAGACCTTTATCCTGTTCACCAGATCATCCACAGAGGTAGGTTATCTCAAGTCTCGTAGCCCAAACAAGCATAAATCATGATCATATTGTAGGTTATCTCAAGTCTCGTAGCCCAAACAAGCATAAATCATGATCATATTGTAGGTTTTCTCAAGAAACGTAGCCCAAACTAGCATAGATTATGTAATAATATCATCCATGATCTCATGCATATAGTCTTATTGCGTTTTCAAAGGTTCTGTATGATTTTAAAATAAGCGACCCTGCCAAGGGCGCTAATTTAAAAGAAGTGACCCAACCCAGGGCGCTAATTCAAGATCTGACGCCCTACCAAGGAGTCGTCAATTCTTTGAAATTATTAAATACTCATGTTTAAAAATTTTATATCTATGGAACCATGAATCCAATCTAATGCATGATTATACCCCTTGAATCCTGCAATTTTTCTTGTCCTGACCATGTAACTTGTTGTCCCAAAATTGTATTATCTGGAAATTTTCACTGTTCATGTTAAATCTTGGATGAACTTGAATTAACGACCTGATACAGGCCGTCTCTTATAGAACTGACGCCCCACCAAAGGGCGCTAATTTAAAATTAACGCCCCTCTCCAAGGCGCGTTTTTGTTAAAATTCCAGAATATAGAAATTCCTGCAAAATAGAATTATATAATGGACGACCTCTGTATAAGTCGTCAAATTATAAATAAACGCCCCTGTAAAAGGCGTTAATTTGATAAGTAATGACTTAGATTAAGTCGTTAATTTCCTATGTAATTATTTCATACTGCTTTCTGTGAACCGAGGGTTTTCTATATATACACACACACACACACACACACACACACACACACACACACACACACATATATATATATATATATATATATATATATATCGGCACTATGTTCCATTCCGTGAATATAGTCCCATGTTTCACGATGGTTATCGCATTACCCCTCAATTCTCGGTGACCTACAAGCTCTCCATTGGACATTCCGTTCCTTTGGACTAGCAAGTTAGTCATTGAGACCTCCGTAAGACTCCTCGAGCCTTGGATTCCCTCAAGGCCGACTGAGCATGTTGTACCATAAAAACCCTTTACACTATTTTGCCATGTCACTCTTTAGAAACATGGTATACCGGCCCTCATGATATGCTATGTGGATATCATGAGTATATTCTTAATAGAATGTGGACATCATATCATTGATATGCTATTCTTGTGGACCTCAATTCTATATCAAATGGGTGACCATCCATGTATATGGATACCTATTTGTTATGGTACCCAATCGGGGAACTAAATCTCCCCAGTTTTATCGACACTCATGACTATACCGTCATTATCGATTTTTGAACTCTAAAAGCTATTTCCTTGAATTCCGTGGAACCTATCCACAAATCTATCTTGATATCTTACATGAGTTTGTTCTTGGAATTCCATGGCTATACATAAAGTGGTTGTCTAGATATTACATGTAACAATGTCAGCGCATATAGGGCCCGATCTGGTCCTAGGAGGAGCACCCGAAAGTACTTGTGCCCATGGGAGTTATATTGATCACGGTGTGACATTGCACCGAAGTACTTGCTTGAATCTACGACATCTCCACTATCTCTCTCTCTCTCTCTCTCGCGTGCTTGACTTGATTGACTTGACATGACTTGCGTGGCCCGGAATGGGCAAAGTACTTGCTTGTTAATAGCCATTATTTCACGACATGAAAGACTTTGTTGATATACTTGGTACTCATTCAAATACTTGAATACTTGAAATTTCCTATCTTGGATCAACAGCATATGTTATTTCCTCTCGTTATCCTATTCAATTCCATAACATTTTATTTTACATGTTTTACATATAGACTTGCATTTTCATTTGAAAAGGTTAAATACTTAAACCAATTGCTAGTTCTTGAGATATAATTCCTACTTAGGGTTCGCTCATCAAGTTCTTGTCCCCAAACTTTTCAGTTAATACGGACCATGACTCGGACTCGGATGGGTAGGAGCAAGAGTGATGAGCGTAGAATCTGCAAGCGTCGTGCTACTACCACTTATCGTGTCTTGTCGTCCTTAGTTTATTCTTAGGAGTCTTGTCGTTGGATATGGTGTTATGTCAATGTGTTGTAATAGTTAAGGCTCATGGGCCTGGTTCGTATTGTTAAGTCTTGGAGTATGTGACTTTATTTATGGGTTTGTTATTATCACTGGTATCAGTGTTTGATTATGTTTCAAAAGCTCATCTTATTGCGCACTCTATTTTGATGTCGAAATTCTACTTGCTCTGATTGACATGATTGATATAAACTCGTCGTGTTCTCCCGGGTCCCTTCCGCGCTCGGGGCGTGACAGGGAGTGTACTCCTGAAGCAGCCAAGGAGGGTGTGCCGCTGGGCGGCCAAGGAAGGTGTGCCACTGGGAAAATACAGGGAAGGCGTGCCGCTGAAGGGGTGGTGGACTGAGGGTGCAGCCCTCAAGATCAGTGGGTGGAAAACCACACATGGGGAGTAAAACCCGGAGGGATGCAAACATGAAAAAAAAAGCACCTTAGAAAGACACAAAAAAAAGAAACATTCGCAAGCCTCCTGTTTTTATTCTCATAAGAGGGGTGCCCCAAGGGGGCTAATACATTACAACACAAAAAAAAAGAATGGAGGAAAGGGAAGAACTAGACAAAATGGAGAGGGGGGGGAATGGAGCACTAGCTCTTGCCCGCCCACAGCTCACTCTCTTTCTTCTCTCCCTCTCTTCTATCTTCTTCTCTTCTCTCTTCGCATAGAGGCCGGGGTGGCGGAACAGCAAGGTCTCCTCTCTTCTTCTTTTCTTCTCCTTGCTCTCTTCGCACAGGGGCGATGGACGGAGCGACAGGGGGGAGCCCGAGCCTCCCCTCCTCTTCTTCTTCTCTTCTCTTCTCTTCTTCTTCCTCTTCTTCTCTTTACTATCTGCCTATGTGTGTGTCTCCTCTCTTTTTCTCTCGTCCATTCTTCTTCTTGTTCTTTTGGAGCAGCGGAGGCTTTTTATACCTCCCACGGCGAGAGCTTGCAAAGGCGGTAAGCGTCCGAAGTTGACGGGCATTAACTAGGAGTTGACTCCTCCGTCCTTGGTGGCAGAGGAGTAGCTTGCGTGGCCCAGCATCCGGTCGACACCTCGGACAGCTCACTGCGCGCCAAGGATCTATAGGGCATGGGCACAAGATCTTGTCTACTGGAACGTGCCGTTGAAGAGGGCAAAGGGTGTGCCGCTGAAGGCTATCGGGGCTTGCCGCTGAAGGCTGCAGGGGGGCGTGCCGCTGAAGGCTGCCAGGGCGTGCCGCTGAAGGCTGCCAGGGGCGTGCCGCTGAAGGCTACCGGGGCGTGCGGCTGAAGGCTGCCAGGGGCGTGCCGCTGAAGGCTACCAGGGGTGTGCCGCTGAAGGCTGCCAGGGCGTGCCGCTGAAGGCTGCCAGGGGCTTGCTGCTGAAGGCTGCCAGGGCGTGCCACTGAAGGCTGCCAGGGGCATGCCGCTGAAGGCTGCCAGGGCGTGCTGCTGAGGGCTGCCAGGGGCGTGCCGCTGAAGGCTGTCAGGGCGTGCCGCTGAAGGCTGCCAGGGCGTGTCTCTGAAGGGCCTTGAGGGCATGCCGCTGAAGGCTCCAGGGCGTGCTGCTAAAGGCTGCCAGGGGTGTGCCACTAAAGGCTGCCAGGGCGTGCCGCTGAAGGGCTAAATGGGCAGTTCTTAGCCCATTGTGAGCGCGAGTTGTGGCCCATTTGATTTTCTTCGAGGCCCATGGATTGTGGGGCTCTTGGTGGTTGATTTCTCTTCACTGTCGTGACTCCGGAGACGGCTTCACGGAAATGTGTGCATTCGGAGAGTCCGAATGGCCCCTCTTCCACACAGTTTCTTCAGTTTAGGGTTGCTGTTGATGCTAGACTAGTTGGGACGTATGGGCATGCAATTTTGCATGTCCACAAATGCCCCCCACCCACGGGTAGCGCAGGCGAAGGATGAGCCGGGCGGTGCCCGTGGGTGTACTGGTCTCTTTTTCTCTTCGTCGGTGCCGACGGGGTGTCGGAAGCTGACATGGTCTATTTGTCTCTTCCTCTCTTCATCAATGCCGACGGGGTGCGGGGGACAGACGTAGAATGTTGGTCTCTTTGCCTCTTCATCAGTGCCGATGGGGTGCCAGGAACTGAAGCAGTACATTGGTCTCTTTGTCTCTTCATCAGTGCCGACGGGGTGTCGGGAGCTGAAGCAGTATGTTGGTCTCTTTGTCTCTTCATCAGTGCCGACGGGGTGTCGGGAGCTGACCTGGTTTATTGGTTTCTTCCTTTCTTCGTCAGTGCCGACAGGGTGTCGGGAATTGACGTGGTATATTGGTCTCTTCTTATCTTAATCAGTGTCGACAAGGTGTCGGGAACTGACGTTGGAGCGGCAAAAGGGCGTGCCGCTGGAGGCTTCACAATGAGTGTGCCGCTGAGGGCACTTAGTAGTGTGCCGCTAGAGGGCTTGCAGGCTACTGCGCCGTTGGAGCACATCAAGAGTGTTTCCTTTTCTTGTTTCCTTATTTTCACCTTCTCTTCTCTTTTCTCCTCTTCTATATTCCCATGCACGTAAACATGCGGTGAGAAATTATTTAGTGTCCCCAAATCAGGAAAGTGGGCTGCGAAAGCCGAAATTTGGGGAGCAGGCTGTCAGTGCCAAAATTGGGAAAGTGGGCTGCGAGAGCCGAAGGGAAGCAGGCCAGAAGAGCCAAAGTCGGGAAGCAGGCCGCAGAGGCCGAATTGGGGGAGCAGCTTATGAAAGTCAAGGATATTGGGAAGCGGGCTGTAAGAGCCGAAATTATGGGAAGTGGGCCGTGAAGGCCAAATTTTGGGAAGTAGGCTATGAGAGTCGAATTCTGGGAAGCAGGCTACAAGAGCCAAAGATATTGGGAAGCGGGCCGTGAAGGCCGAATTCTGGGAAGCAGGCTACGAGAGCCAGAATTGGGAAAGCGGGCCATGGGGGCCGAGGTAAGCAGGCTACAAGAGCCAAAGTTGGGAAGCGGGCCGTGAAGGTCGAAATTATGGGCAGCGAGCCGTGAAGGCCGAATTCTGGGAAGCAGGCCGTGAAGGCCAGAATTGGGAAAGCGGGCCATGGGGGCCGAGGTAAGCAGGCTACAAGAGCCAAAGTTATTGGAAGCGGGCTGCAACAGCCGAAATTAAGGCGTAAGATGTGAAAGCCCAAATTAGGGAAGCAGACTACAGAAGCCGGAGTTGGGAGATTAACGAGCCGCGAGGGCAAGAGGTAGGCCATGGGGGGCCAAGATTGGGCTCTACGAGCCAGAGCTGGGAAAGTAGGCTGTGATAGTCGAAATTGATTTTACTGTATACACACATTATTATTATTTTTATTTATTATTTTTTTATTCAAGCATGCAGGCATTCATTAGCAGGCATAACGTAAATATACGTATGTGATAGCTCCCTCTATAGGGGATGGGATATGGACATCGCCCATAATTCACAGACACGGTGCGGGTCATGAGACACAATGGAGGGGTGGTGCACCCGTCAAGAGGATATCGCACGTCTTGCATGCATAGACTTAATTCATGCATTTCACCCGAGGCAATTCTCTGTGGCGTGGCGGTGTGTGAACAAAGAGCCCTAACCATAGGGATATGCAGGTTTTCCTGGTGACACTCGAGGATCACTCTAGCGCCTACACATTAGTTCCAAGCTTTTGACTTTCGGTAGCTTCACACAGCCCCCACTTGTTTATTTTGGTAGCGAATTTCACCGTTCGACGCGAGTCTACTCATGTGTCTCAATGGGGATTACCGGCTACTAAGATTCATCCTTATTGTGATTCTATTGCGGATTCTACCGTTTGACGCGAGTTTCCTCATATGTCTCAATGGGGATTCCCGGCTAATAGGTTTCATCCTTATTATAATTCACTTCACCATTTCGCGCGAGTCTCCTCATGTGTCTCAATGGGGATTCCCGGCTACTCGGATTCACGTTTCTCTCTTTTTTTTGCATCATTTTTTTCTTTCGCTCTCTTTTTTTATATTTTTTTTATTTTATAGTGAGGGTAGGCAGCTTTTTCCTCACGATTACCTTTCACGCGAGTGCAGGAATTCAAGTCTCCGTACAGTGCTAAGAAGGAATTCGGGCAATCCCTATGGTTGAAAGCTATTGAACACATTAAGTGCTAAGTGTGGGAGCGTTGCCTTAGGTTTATTTTGTGAGTTGAGCTTTGCGATTCAGCCATGACTCCTCCCCTTGACGTGTGCACCTGCCATAATTGGGTTCCCTTCGAGTGCGTGCCGTGACGCCCGTGCATCCGGAATCGGGGCAACATTATTTAGCAAGGAAATGCGGTCCTAGAAAATTCCAAGGAGGTGTATTATTCTATATTAAGCAAACATGCAAGCAGGGCAATCATGCATTCTCTTTTTTTTGTTTTTCCCCTCTTTTGTGTGTCTGTTTTGTTATTTTGTTTTGTTTTGTTTTGTTTTGTTTTGTGTTTATTTTTTGCATAAGAAAATATTGTTGTTACGTATAAGTGTAGTGGTAGTAAAGGTATTAGGGAAGCAGACCACGAACGGCTGAAAGGGTATTAGGGAAGCAGGCTATAGAACCCAGGGGACATTAGGGGAGCGGGCCATAAGGGTCGAAATTGGGAAGCGGACTGCAAGAGCCGAAGTTATGGGAAGCGGGCCGCGAAGGCCGAATCCTGGGAAGCAGGCTACGAGAGCCGGACTTGGGAAGCAGGCCACGAAGGCCAAAGGGAAGCATGTTGCAAGAGCCGAAATTGGGAAGCATGCCATGAAGGCTAAAGGTTAGCAGGCTGCAAGAGCCAAAGTATGGGAAGCGGGCCGTGAAGGCCTAATTCTGGGAAGTAGGCTACAAAAGCCAAGGGGATTGGGAGCAGGCTGACAAGCCGAGAGATGTTAGAAGTAGGCTATAGAGCCGAAAAATATCGGAGAGCGCGGTGGGATGGATGGATTAATTCTGATAGTGGGCCTTGGCCGGAATAACTGGGCCGAAGGGCGTCGAGTAGCAGGGTACGAGAACCGAAGGGAAGGGTCCCCTTTTGTTCTCTGGTCGGGGGAAGGGTCCGAACCAAAGTGAAAGGGTTTGTTCTTTTAATTCTCTGGCCGGGGAAGGACCCGAACCAAAGTGAAAGGTTCATTCTTTGATTCTCTAGTCGAGAAAGGGTCCGAACCAAAGTGAAAGGTTTATTCTTTTATTCTCTGGCCGGGAAAGGATCCGAACCAAAGTGGGAGGTTGATTCTTTTATTCTCTGGTCGGGAGAGGATACGAACCAAAGTGAAAGGGTTCGTTCTTTTATTCTCTGGTCGGGGAAGGATCCGAACCAAAGTGAGAGGTTGATTCTTTTATTCTCTGGCCGGGGAAGAATCCGAACCAAAGTGAAGGGGTTTGTTCGTTCATTCCTCTGGCCGAAGAAGGCTCCAAACCAAAGTGAAAGGGTTTGTTCTTTTAATTCTCTGGCCGGGGAAGGACCCGAACCAAAGTGAAAGGTTCATTCTTAGATTCTCTGGTCGGGAAAGGGTTCGAACCAAAGTGAAAGGTTTATTCTTTTATTCTCTGGCCGGGGAAGGATCCGAACCAAAGTGAGAGGTTGATTCTTTTATTCTCTGGGCGGGGAAGAATCTGAACCAAAGTGAAGGGGTTTGTTCTTTCATTCCTCTAGCCGGAGAAGGCTCCGAACCAAAGTGAAAGGGTTTGTTCTTTTAATTCTCTGGCCGGGGAAGGTCCCAAACCAAAGTGAAAGGTTCATTCTTTGATTCTCTGGTCGGTAAAGGGTCCGAACCAAAGTGAAAGGTATATTCTTTTATTCTCTAGTCAGGAAATGGTCCGAACCAAAGTGAAAGGTTTATTCTTTTATTCTCTGGTCGGGAAAGGATCTGAACCAAAGTTAAGGGGTTTGTTCTTTCATTCCTCTGGCCGGAGAAGGCTCCGAACCAAAGTGAAGGGTTGATTATTTAATTCTCTATTGGGAAGCTGTTGGCTGGGAGCCGATGGAGGGGTAGCTGTCAGCTAGGAGCTGGTAATTAGGAAGCTATCGGCCAGGAGGCCGATGGCTGAGTATTTGGTCGATTTAACGCCCCGTTGGCGGAAGGTTTAGTCGGTTTAACGCCTCGTCGGCGGAAGTTTTAGTCAGTTTAACGCCTCATCGGTGGAAGGTTTAGTCAGTTTAGTCGGTTTAACGCCCCGTTGGCAAAAGGTTTAGTCGGTTTAGCGCCCCGTCGGCGGAAGATTTAGTCGGTTTAACGCCTCGTCGGTGGAAGGTTTAATCGGTTTAACGCCCCGTCGGTGGAAGGTTTAGTCGGTTTAACGCCCCGTCGGCGGAAGGTTTACTCGGTTTAACGCCCCGTCGGCAGAATATCTATCGGCTTGAAGCCCCGATGGCTGAACATCTATCGGATTGAAGCCCCGATGGCTGAACATCTATCGGCTTGAAGCCCCGATGGCTGAATATATGTCGGCTTGAAGCCCTGATGGCTGAATATATGTCGGCTTGAAGCCCCGATGGCTGAAGGTAAAGGGTGAAAGACCATGTCTATCTGACTGCTCACTTTATTTTCTTCTCTTCTTCTTTTGTGTGGAGAGGCGAGTGGAAAGGCCACGTCTGCCTGACGATTGTTCTTTCTCTTCTGCTCTTCTTCTTCTTTTGTTTGTTGTGAAGAGGCGGGTGTAAAGACCACGTCCACCTCATGACTATTTTTTCTTATTTTTTTCTTTCTTTTCTTCTTCTCTTATGTAAAGAGGCGGGTTCGAAGACCACGTCTGCCTCTTGTGTCTTTTCTTTCTTTTCTTCTCTTCTTCTTTTTTGTTTGGAGAGGCGGGTTCGAAAACCACGTCTGTCTCATGCCTCTTTTTTTTCCTTCCCTTCTTCTTTTGTGTTGAGAGACGGGTTCGAAGACTACGTCTGCCTCATGTCTCTTTTTTTTTCTCTTTTTTTTGTGTGAAGAGGCGGGTTCGAAGACCACGTCTGCCTCATGTCTCTTTTTTTTCCCATTGATGCCCCCAGACTGGGGCATGATTCTCTTAACGTGCCCCCATATCGGGGTGTGGTCTCTCTGGCTTCAATGCCCCCGGGCGGGGTGTATGTTCTTTCAAATCCCCCTAAGCCGGGGTGTATTCCTTTCGGCTTCAATGCCCCCAGGCGGGGGTGGATTTTTTCTTCTTGCTTCTGTGTCCCGCGCGGGGCGTATTCTACTTCTAATGCCCCCAGGAGCGGGGTGTATTCTGCTTCTAGTGCCCCCAGGCCGGGGTGTATTCTACTTCTTGTGCCCCAGACGGGGTGTAACTTCATGCTTCTCATGCCCCCATGGCTGGGTATGTTCTACTCCTTCACTTCTGCGCCTTCCCCCATGTGGGGTGTATTCTTTTATGGCCTCTATGCCCCCGTACGGGGTGTATGTTTCTTCTTCAGATCCCCCTAAGTCGGGGTGTATTCTTGATGGCTTCTGTGCCCCTGAGCAGGGTCTATGTTTCTTATTCAAATACCCCTGAGTCGGGGTGTATTTTTCCTTCTTGTGGCCCTGAGGGGGGGTGCAGCTTTATTTCACGTGCCATCATGAGGGATGTGTTGCTTCTTCAAATGCCCCTTAGGCGGGGTATACCTCTGTTGCTTGTTATGCCCCCCAGGTCGAGGTAGATTCTTCTGCTTCTTTCGCCCCAAAGTGGGGTATAATTTTCCTTCGTGTTCCCCTAAGCCGGGGTGCAACTTTTGCTCTATGTGCCCCCCGGGTCGAGGTGGATTCTCTTCATGCGCCTCTAAGCCGGGGTGTATTCTTTATGGCTTCTGTGCCCCCAAGTGGGATATGTTCTTTACAGCTTCAATGCCCCTAGGCGGGGTGTGTTCCTTTTTTCTTAAATGCCCCTAAAATGGGGTAGATTTTTGAATACCCCTAAGTTGGGGCAAACTCTTCATGGCTTCCATGCCCCCGCGACGGAGTAGGTTGCTTCTTCAAATGCCCCTTAGGCGGGGTATACCTTTCTTCATATGCTCCCAGGTTGGGATGCATGTCTCTTTGCGTCTGTGCCCCCAGGCTGGGGTGCATTCTTCATGTTTCTTATACCCCAGGCTTGAGGGATATTTCTCTTCATATGCCCCTAAGCTGGGGTGTAGCTTTCTTCGTATGCCCCTAGGTCAGGATGTATTCTTTTTGTTTCTGTGCCCCCGGGCCGGGGTGCACTCTTTTACGGCTTCAATGCCCCCAGGCGGGGTGTATGTTCCGTCTTCAGATTCCCCTAAGCCGGGGTGTATTCTTGATGTCTTCTGTGCCCCCAGGAGGGGTGTATCTTCTGCTTCTTATACCCCATGCAGGGTAGATTTGCACGGGGTAGAGTCTTTGCCTCTTACGCCCCCACGGTGGGGTGGAGTCTTGGCTCCTTATGCCTCCATGGTGGAGGTGGGTTCTGCTGCTTCTTATGCCCCGTAGCGGGGTAAAATTCTCTTCATATGCTCCCGGCACGGGGTGGATTCTTTGCCTCTTATGCCCCTAGATCGGGGTGTAGCTTACTTCAAGCACCCCCACGAGGGGTGTGTTCCGCCTCTTGTGCACTCAAGGCAGGATGTGTCTTTTCTTCACGTGCCCTTAGATCAGGGTATAACTCTATTGCTTGTCGTGTCCCCAGGCTGGGTGAGTTATTTATGGCTTCTATGTCCCCGTGGTGGGGTAGCGTCTTTGCTTCTGATGCCTCCCGAGCGGGGGTGAATTCTTATGCTTCTTATGCCCTCACGGCGGGGGTGTGTGTCTCTGTGGCTTCTGTGCCCCCGAAGTAGGGTATGTTATTTCTTCAAATGTCGCTTGGGCAGAGTATATCTTTCTTCATATGCTCTTAGATCGGGATGTATGCCTCTTCGCTTCTGTGCCCCGGGTCGGGATAGATGCTTCTGCTTCTTATGCGCTAAGGGCGGAGTGTGTCTTCTTTTTTTTTGCGCCCCCAGAGCGGGGTAGATGCTTCTGCTTCTTATGCGCCAAGGGCGGAGTGTATTTCCTTTTTTGTGCCCCCAGGCTGGGGTACATTCTTCATGTTTCTTACACCCCTTCGCAGGGCATATTCTTTTGCTTCTCATGTCCCTGGATCGGGGTGGATTATGCTTCTTCTACCTCTCTCGGGGTAGGGCGTATTTCTCTTCTTATGTCCCCTGGAGCGGGGTGTAGTTTTTTCATTGTATTCCCCCTAGCTCGGGGTGTATTCTTGCTTCTTATGCCCCTATATTAGGGTACACTTTTCTCCTTCTTATGCGCCCAGGGTGGAGGGTGTTTCTTTCTTCGTGTGCCCCCATGGCGGCGTATACTTCTTTCTTTGATTGTCCCCAGGCCGAGGTGAATTCTTTTCTTCTTATGCCCCCATGGCGGAGTATGTCTTTCGCTTCATGTGCCCCCATATCGAGGTACATTTCTTCTTCAAATGTCCCTATACCGGAGCGTATTCTTCATAGCTTCTATGTCCCCAGGTGAGGTATGTTTCTTCTTCAAATGTCCCTAAGACATGGTGTATTCTTCTCTTTCTTATGCTCCCGAGGCAGGACGTAACTTCTTCAAATGTCCCTAAGCCGGGGCGTATTCTTCATAGCTTCTATGTCCCCAGGCGGGGTATGTTTCTTCTTCATGTGCCCCAAGCCGGGGTGTGTGTCTTTTCATATATCCCCGGAGCGGGTGTAGTTTCTTCTTCAAATGCCCCAAGGTCGGGGTGTAACTTTTGCATTATGTGCCCCACGAGTCGGGGTGGATTCTCTTCACGTACCCCTTAAGCTGGGTGTATCTTTTACTTTTTATGCCCCAGAGCGGGGTGGATTCTTCTTCTTCTACCCCGACACACCGGGGGATGTTTGCTTCTTGTGCACCCAGGGTGGGGTGTATTGCTGCTTCTGATGCCCTCAAGGTGGGGTGTAATTCTTCACGTACTCTATGCCCCCAGGGTGGGGTGTGTTTTGCTTATTCATGCCCCTCCCCGGGAGAGGGTTTGATTCTTGGCTTCATATGCCCCTCAGCCGGGGGTATGTTTTGCTACCTGTGCCCCCAGGGTGGTGTGTGTGTCTTTCTTTATATGCCCCTAAGCCGGGGTGAGTTTCTTCCTTTGTGTGCCCCTAAGCAGGGTATAGTCTTTGCTTCCCATGCCCCCAGGTGGGGGTGTAGCTCTTCTTCAAGTGGCCCTAAACTGGGGTAAAATTTTTCCTTTATGTGCCCCTGAGTCGGGGTGGGTTCTCTTTGTGCCCCCGTGGCGGGGGTATATCCTTCATGGCTTTTATGCCCCCGGGCGGGGGGTAAATTTTTTTTTCATGCCCCCCATGCGGGGTGTGTTTCTTTCTTGCCTCTTATCCCCCATGGCGGGATACATTTCTTCTTCTTATCCCCCATGGTGGGGTATATGCATGCTGTCTTCGGGAGTGGTGGCCGTAGTTGGCCTCATTGCTATAAAGCATTCCCCACAGTGGGCAGTAATTCATCAAGCTACAGTTGCGGCTTGTTGGATCTTCGAGCCGTCACTCGAGGGGCCGTCTTATGCCGGATAGGGGCAGCAAGGAGGAGGGATGGGCCGGGGCATTGCACCACGGACTTGGATCTTCCTAGAGTCGGGCGGGATGCCGGGTTTCTTCTTGCTCTTTTGGTCGACGATGCTGGCCAACTTTTCTTCTTTCTTTCATTTTTTTTATTTTTTATTTTTTCTTTGTCCCTACTTCCCTTCTCTTCTTTTGTATGATTGACCAGGGTTGAGGTGCAGGAGAGCGCTCACCCCCTCAGGAAGGGGATGAGTGGTTCGCTCCACCGCATTAACCCCACAATGATAATCTTTATTCAGCAGGGGTCTCGGCGGACGTGGCCGTACAACCCTCTCTCGTTGACTCTTTCTCTTCTTTTTTTTTTGCTTCTTTCTTTTCTACTTTTCTTCTTTTATCCTTTCCTTCTTTCCTTCTTTTCTACTTTTCTTCTCTTTCTTCTTGAGGAAAGGGGGCTTTGATTTCCCCTCCCTTCTCTTCTCTTTCTCTTCTCCTTTTCTTATAACAGCCACCATGATTCCCGGAAGCTGCATATGCTTCGAAGCAGCGTCCTCGAGACCACGAAGGCAGCTGCACCGAGTCTGGATTTTCTCCCCATAGGGCTAGCAAAGACAGCACCTGCCATTCATCAAAGTAGGCAAACATCGTTAATTTGGAGGCCATGAGGCCCTAAATCCTGGTGAAGAGATGAAGGGTAGTTTAAGTCCCACCGGGCGTGCCAGACTTGTGGACGCACTTTTATTCGCTCGTTTAAGTGATTCGTCTATTAAGTGCGTGGGCGTGCCAGTCACGAAGTGACAATTTGTTCGGGCTCCGAAGAGCCCATGGTGCGCTCAATCTGACTCGGTCAGATGATTGTGTAGTTCGTGTCGGGACCAAAACCCGCAGCGCCATAAAGGTTACGACATCATTTACATCCCACATACGAGGGAACACCCTTGATTAATCACCCGAAATTAGGGCCTCAAGGCCAAGAAATTATATCGAGAGAAACAAGCCGATGGCGGTCTCGGATCGGCCGGGAAGCCCTATGTCTAGGGAAGCAAGCATTCGAAATATGTCGGTCACTCAAGAGACCATTTTGATATTCGGACAAGCGTCCCGCTTCAGGAAATCGCAATCGTCACGGAGAGAATCGGAGCAGATGTATGCCGGGGCACGGCGGATTTATTATTCAAAGGGATGGGAGCCATTCGGTTAAATCCCAGTTAGAGCGGTCGAAAACCAATAACTTTGTCAGTCCGGTGCAAGATCGAGTCAAGACCATTCCGGGGGCGCCTCCCGTGGTCCAAACGAGGCTTGCGTGGGCGTTGTTAATATTTTCGATGTCGAAAGGCAGCGGGAAAGTGTCCCGGGACTAGATTCCAAAATAGAGATGCAAACCGAGATGGCTGACTATAGGCCTAAGATGTGGGTCAGGCAATGACCATGACTAGGGCAAACCCGTGGTCTAAGCATGACTCACGAAGGTCTTATTGATATTCCCACGCGTAGGGTTCGGGGATGACGAGAGCCGTCTCGTTCGGATAAAGATCCGTATTGAAGGCGCGACGTAAACGGAAAATAAACCCGTATAAATGTATGCCGAGTTTACGGCAATCTCAATGAAAGGGCGGGAACGAATCCCAACGGGAAAGCATCAGGTTTGATAGACTATCGGCCCAAAGCAATGTCGGATTACGACCGTATTGGGATGGCTCCCAAGGTCCGAATCTGACTTGGAGGGGCGGCGTCAATGTTCCCTTTATACCTGGTCTTGAGGAGAATGAGGCTGTGGAGTGGAGCTCATCATTTTATTATTATTTAAATTCTTATCATTACTATTTGTTATTTCTTTATATTTTTTTGGTGAGTTTGTTATTATTGTTCATTTATTATTATTTTTATTATTATTATCTACCTATTTATTTATTATATTCTTTTTATTGAATCGGTAATTATTATTACTTATTTCCCCCTTTTATTATTATAATTTTATCATTATTATTATTTATCTCCCTTTTTATTGTTATCATTTATTTATTTATTGGGTTTGTCATCATTATTATTTACCCCCTTTTTGTTAATATAATTTTATTATTATTGTTATTATTTATCCCCCCCCCCTTTTTTATGAGTCCGTTATTATTATTATTGCCTTTTACATTCGGCATGTCTGTGGAGAGGGCAGAGGAGAGTGTACCGTTGAAAGGTTATGAAGAGTGTGCTGTTGAAGGTCAAGGGAGTGTGTCGCTGAGGGCTGATAACGCGAAAGTTCGTCGTTTAAAACACGCGTATCAATCTTAAAAATTCCAACTCGCACTAGATGAAAGAGAGACGTAATATGGTGGCGAGAAGGGTCGAATCCACAGGGAAGAAGAGATTTTTAAAGTTAAAAACCTTGTAACCTTTTAGAAAAACACTTGTGATTTTTGCTTTGCTTGAAGAAAATAGTGAAATGAAAAACAAAGTAAACACTTAATTTAAAACACCTATGATTATGCACCTATGCTATAGAAATTAATTGCATGAAGTGAAAAGAAGAGATAGAAGAAGGGAGTAGAGATGGAAGAAGATCAAGAACTAGATCAAAAGAACAACTCTCTTCATTAACTTCAAAGAAAAGGTACATGAAGTGCAAGGCAAGCTTACAACAAAGAGGTGACAAGATTACAATGAAGTAACATAACATAAAAGCAATGACAAAAAGAGGGGCCTGAGATGTGAAGATAGTAGTAGCAATGGTGATGACACCATCGTCTCCTCCTTGCCGAGCCTTGGAGAGGATCGCTCCACCTTGAAAGAGATCGCCGTGTACACCGGGAGGAAGTCGCCTTTATCGTTGAAGCTGCCTTTGGAGGGTGAATAACTTTAAACCCAAGAGGAATTAGGGGATGCCCAAGAAGAAGAAGTTGAAGAGGGGGACGAGAGGAAAAACTTTAATGAAGAACTCAGAGAGAAAAGAAGAGAAGAAGGGCTTCAAAATGGAGACATAACCGAAGCTAGCACCTCGGATGAACAGTAAAAACACAGGACAGTAAGTTGAAAAATGAGAAATATCTTTAAAACAAGAAAGAATTAGAAGATGGTGTGAACTGAGAAGTTGTAGAACATGTAAAAACCAAGAACTTTCATGAAGACAGTAAGATCATAAAATGAATAGAAGAGGGAGAAATAAGGGGAAGAACAGAGAAAAATATTCGGTCACAGATGAACATGATAGCACAGTGAAAAACATAAACTATCTTGAAAACCAGAAGGAATTAGAAGATGAGTAAGAAGAAGAAATTGTAGAGAACTTAAACATAAAGAACTTTTATGAAGAACACAAAAGGAGAAAATGAACTTACATGGGAGAAACCGGGGGCCTAAGGTTGGGAGAGAAAGAGGGAGAGTGAAAGATTGCTCAAAGAAAAGATCCCCTTTCTCCTCCTTGCCATGGGCTATTTATAGGGAAAGTTAAGTAGATGGAGGGTGGATATTGTATCAGAAGGAGATGAATGGCTAAGATTTAAGTGAAATATGATGCATGGGGAAGAGAAAAAGTAGGTGGTCACCCCCTTTCTTGGATTTTAGGCATCCCATTTCCCAAGGCTCATCATGTCTCTCCTTTATTTCAAACTTTGAATGTCCTTTTCCTCCTTTCCAAACTTAAAGTTTGGATTCTTCCTTTTCAAATTTTAAATTCAAAATTTTGAACTTTCCTTTCCCTCCAACTTGAATAATTTGAATTCTTTATTTGACTTGGTCAAAATGGTGATGACCCTTTTGCCCCCGGCTTCTTTTGTAATTACCTTCGGTGTCCTACACACACATAATTGCACTTTAGTCCATAAAAATTACCACAATATGCACATAAATCTCAAATGCTCATGATTATGCAATGGAGAATTAATGCTCATGGCCCTCAACTTTAATTCATTATTAAATAAGACAATCGAATTAATCAATTTACGTGAAAGCTCCAATTTAAATGCGGAGTTGAGGTTAATTATGAAATATACATAATTACCTAATTATATGCACATAAAATGGTGTACATGCAATGAATTGTCATAAGAAATGGACACTTATCACATCCCCCAACTTACTCATTGCTAGTGCCTTAACAATACCAATAAATTGAATTTTAGGACTAACAAGAGTTGACAAAATTCATGCTCTCATATCCAGTTATCCCTTCATAGAATCAACCAAAGATTAGGAATCCGGAATCATTAATGCACACTAGCCTTATGTAGGAACTTACTTGTACATGATTAAAAATTCAAATTAAAGCTCAATAGCACTTGTGCATGTGTAACTACCAAATCCACAGCTTAGACAATTGCATCCCCCATTCGTTATTCCAAGCAAATATCTTTCAACTCTGCACCTCTTAGATCAGAGCATTAAGTATATTCACTTTTGTCTGCCTTATTATTTTATCCCTTTGAGATCTTTTATACCACACATGATGCTGCACTACCCTTCACTGCTCAACGTGAACCTCGACTCTTGCCTTAGGAGAAGCAGGCCCAGTTTCACAGATCAGGGTTACCTTTTCCGTTTTACGCAAACCTCAACACGTCTTAGGTGAAGTAGGCCCGGTTACAAAGATTAGGTGTTGAGTACGGACTGAATAGATCTAGAGGGGGGGTGAATAGATCTTTCCCCCTTTTTTCGATTTAATATCTATTGACTAAATGAGTTGCAGGTGATTGACGAATTACAGAACTAATGTTGATATCAATGAAGAAAACAAACACATAGAGAAGCACGCACACACATAAGCAAACCACAAGATAGGATTTTTAAGGTGGTTCAGTCTCTTCCCGAGACTTACATCCACCCCTTGCTTAACTCAAGCAAGGCTTCACTTATGAGAACCTCTGATCTCAATCCAAAACACAAGACACCGCTGTCACACAGCTTGTTCCTGCTGACACACAGCTTGTACCAGCTGACACACAACTTGAATCCGCTGCCTCACAGCTTGACACTTGGTGTAAGGATGAATAGAAATGATGAGAAGGTGGGATGATGCAACAGGACTGAATATAGACTTTTGTAACAAAGTAAAGAATTCAGCCTGGGACTTAATCACATAAATAACAAGAGTAAACTCCCTGTAGAACTTCCAATCGGATGCCTTCAGCTGCTTTGCTACTGGAGGTCGCACAGCTTCAAGCCCAGTCTTCCTTCTGCAGCAATGAGAATGCCTTTTGTCTTCTGCAGATTTCTGGTTGATGGAGAGCCACTTCGTCCTGTGATGTAGGTGTGTTTCTTAGCTTCTGTTCTATGCTCTCTCTGTGTGCCTGCCTCCGCGATCAGTTTCCTTCTACTTTTTATGCAGATACTTTTTCAAGCCTGAAGCTCTTCCCGCTCAAATTCCAGATCGAGCGTCAATCTGCTAGAAAGGAGGGAGAAGGTTAAATCCGATCACTACAATAAGTTTGACCGCTTCTAAGCAAGATTATCTCCTTGATTCCTGTGCGGAATCTCATCATTTGAACTACCCAACAACCTGCAACAACAATCTGCAGGTTTTAAGGAACCAAAACAGAATTCGGTTAGAGTTCGGTTCTGGACGCTATAACACCCGTGGTCGACCATGACACTGTCCCTGGTCGACAACGAGCAGTGTCCTGATGGCGGTTTCATTCTGGCTGACACTCGCGTCCCGTGGTCGACCACAGCCTTGTCGCTGGTCGACAAGGGGCAAATTCTAGATGGCCGTCAGTTCTGTCTGATGCTCTGTCTGTTCTGTGGTCGACCAGAAGTGGGGCTTTGGTCGACAGCCAAGGCACATGCAGAAGACGGATGACTTGAAGTATTTCTGGCTGGGTTCGTTGGTCGACCATAACCACTTCCCTGGTCGACAAGCGGCCTTTGACACTTCTTCTGATTTGTTGATTCCACTTGGATTTCAGTGGACCTGAAATTACTTAACTTATCAGAAGTAACTTGAACTATCAGATTTATATTGAGTTAATCAAAAACATTGTTTGTCATCATCAAATAGTCATGAGTCCATTACTTTGAAGGAACAATCAAACCACTTGTATTTGTTATGAAACAAGATAGAACTTGATTAATCAAACATATCCTATTGTCATCATCAAAACCAAGGGATGCACAACATTCTCCCCCTTTTTGATGATGACAACCATGAGTCATTGTGACAAACAACAGATTATAGTATTCATTTGATATTGCATTCAAGGCTATCATAGCACAGATTTCATTCAGACAATTCGTTTGATGTGCCTTTCAAAAACTATAGCACTAATTACATGAGTGACTCAAAAAGGATAAAGACACTAAGGACACGTAGACAAAGTAAACTTGACATCTAGACACACATCTAGACACACAACTAGACACACAATGACACATAAAGTCCTATCTCCCCCTTTGTCAACAGCAAAAAGAAGATCATAAAAAAAAGGATAGTGAACCATCACGATGCAGAAAACGAGCGGTCAGGATTTAATCAGCATAACTCAAATTTTTGGAAGATATTAAAGTGTACTCCCTTTCTTTAATAGAACACTTATGGAACCTTTCCACCCTTATGCAAAGACCACCTTGTGACCAAATAGAGTGGGTATTGTGGTTCAATGAATTTGAAAGTATTGCACCAATAAATTGACTCCCCATATCCAATTTCTTTCACATGGCTCCTTGAACTTATAATATATTTCAAGAGATAATTTGACTAACTATGCTAGCTGAACAGTGTTTTGTACTTTTATTTGCATGCTATGCTTTAGGTCAACCATTTTCTCTGCCTTTGTGATAACTTTTTGAATCATTTGAGAGCTGTGGTCATGTTTATCACATGCTTTTCTACACGAGGAGACACGCTTTTTACACGCCAGAAACCCCGGCTACTTAGCATGCCTAACCATTCCACTAATGACTGGGACACACCTTTTATCCGTGAGGATATACGTTTATCAGACGCCAATATCCCCAGTTACTCAGTATGCCCAATCAATATTTTTGAAAGCAGCAGAGTTAGATTGGATCTTCATGACACACTTGTCTCCCATCTATTGTTCAGCCAATTTTTTTTGCTTTGAGATGGAGAACAGTAGTTTCTCAGAACTCAATCCATTGCTCTACCAAGAAGGCAGAATTATGGCGTATTCCATGGACATACATGTTATATTTGAGTTTATTTTTACTGTCCAACACAGACACAGGTAGAGAAATAGTCTCATTACTAAAAATCATAAGTCCTCAAAATCTTGTGACAGAGTCATAGTTATGGTTTGAATTTATTGCAGTAGTACAGTTCAAATTCTCATTACTACACTCAACCTCTACTCTTAATGATTACCTTGGTGATTTTATTGAAAGATATGGTTAGGTTTTTCAATGTTTTATCAAGGAATGAGTTTACACTTTTTCTCCCCCTCAATTTGTGAGTCCTTGCTGAAGATAAAAAATGTTGGCCATGAAGAGATATAGAGACACAAGGGATGGGAAGTATGGATAAGGATGAATGAGTGAAGAATCTGAGCACAAAAGTTCACTTAGTTCAGAGGATTTCCTAGCAGAGCCAGCAGCCTTTTTAGATCCATTTTCCCTTGTTCAGATCCTCTGTCGACCATAGAGTTGCCTTTGGTCGACCTCTGTGCTGTCACAGAAGCTGCCTGATGAGTAGTCACCTGTGGTCTGCTTTCTGACAATTCTGTTGTCGACCATGGGACCATCTGTGGTCGACAGCTGCGCAGTCACAGAACCAACTATTTCCTGTCCTGATGCCTTGGTCGACCAGCGCCTTGCCTGTGGTCGACCACAAGAGATAATCCGTAGTAGAACCAGGATTCTGCAGAACTTGCTGAAGTAGCAACCGACACTAGACCTCCAAACTTAAAACTTGACCAGTACTAGAGACCTAGTTGACATAACTTAGTACAGAAATGACAGAATCTATACAATGAACACATGAATATGATTATTTCAAGAATTTTTAGGAGAAATTCTACAAATTCCTAACTCCCTTCTTAGAGTTGAAAATCTGTCATTGTTAAGGGGTTTTGTGAAAATGTCTGCCAGTTGTTTTTCAGTTTCTACAAAATGAAGCATGAAATTTCCTTTGGAGACCTCATCTCTTAGAAAGTGATGACGGATCTCAATGTGTTTTGTCCTAGAGTGTTGAATTGGGTTTTTAGACAGATTAATAGCACTAGTGTTGTCACAGAAAATAGGTGCACATCCAAGATCTACATTGTAGTCTTGGAGTTGATGTTTTATCCACATAACCTGTGTACCACAGCTCCCTACTGCGACATACTCAGCCTCAGCAGTGGAGAGTGCCACAGAATGCTGCTTTTTAGAAGCTCATGATATTAAACATCCACCTAATATTTGACAATAACCACTAGTACTCTTCCTATCAATTTTGCAACCAGCATAATCAGCATCTGAATATGAAATCAAATCTAGTTTGCAGTATGTAGGATACCATAAACCCAATTCTTGGGTGCCGGCAAGGTATCGAAGGATACGCTTGACAGCCCCTAAATGTGATTCTCTAGGGCTAGACTGATATCTAGCACACATGCATACACTAAACTGAATATCTGGCCTTGAAGCAGTTAAATATAGCAGGGACCCGATCATACCTCTGTATTTCTTGGCATCTACCATGTTACCTTTTACATCAGCTTCCAATGTTGCATTTGTACCCATGGGTGACTCGATTGGTTTGCAGCTTTCCATGCCAAACTTCTTCAACATCTCCTTTATGTACTTGGATTGATTTATGAAGTATCCTTCTCTACATTGTACGATCTGCAATCCAAGAAAAAACTGTAAATCACCCATTAAACTCATTTCAAACTCATTGGTCATTAAGTTTGCAAATTCAGTACATAAAGAAGCTTCGGTAGACCCAAACACAATATCATCCACATAGATTTGTACAACTAGTATATGCTTACCTTGGGTCTTGGAAAACAATGTTTGATCAATTTTACCTCTTATGTATCCCTTCTTGGTGAGGAAGGAGCTCAACCTTTCATACCAGGCCCGAGGAGCCTGCTTTAATCCATACAAAGCTTTATGCAATTTGAAAACATGATTAGCAAGTTCATCATTTTCAAATCCAGGGGGTTGTTCCACATAGACTTCTTCTTTTATTATTCCATTTAGAAATGCACTTTTTACATCCATTTGTTGTAGTTTGATTCCATGAGATGCTGCAAAGGCTAACAATATCCTGATGGCTTCTAATCTAGCAACTGGAGCATATGATTCTTCAAAATCAACCGCAAATTCCTGGTTGTACCCTTTAGCCACCAGCCGAGCCTTGTTTCTCATTACAACCCCTTCTTCACTTAGCTTGTTTTTATAGACCCACTTGGTTCCAATAACGGGGTGAGATGAAGGTCTAGGGACAAGACTCCACACCTGATTTCTTTCAAATTGATTTAGTTCTTCATGCATAGCATTTATCCATGAGTCATCTTTTAATGCTTCCTCTACTGATTTGGGCTCTATTTGGGACACAAGTGCAAGCTGATCTAGTTCATTGATTTCTTTTAACTGAGATCTAGTCTTCCTAGGATCATGAATTCCACCAATGATGTTTTCTATGGGATGATCTCTAAGAAGTCTTAAGTTCTCAAGATTGTTACCTGAGATGCCTTCTCCTTCGGGTGGAGCATTAGTAATACCTTGATCTCTTTCCTGAGATTGTTCTTCTTCATTTGGTTCTTCGTTGTCTTCTAGAAATTCCCTATCTTCTTCTTCCTTGCTGACCTGCTCATTTTTGCCAAGATCATTAATTTCATCAAATGTAATATGAGGGGATTCTTCAACAATTTGATCTTTGGTGTTAAAAACTCTATAGGCTCTTGATCGGTCGGAATAACCCAAGAATATTCCTGGATCACTCTTCGGTTCAAATTTGTCCAAGACCCTTTTATCATTGTTATGAATAAAGCATTTTGACCCGAAAATTCTAAAATGAGCTAGGGATGGTTTCTTACCTTTGAACATTTCATATGGTGTATTTTCACTAGCCGGTCTTACCATTGCTCAGTTTACAATGTAGCATGCTGTGTTGACTGCCTCTGCCCAAAATCTCCTTGGAAGTTTAGCTTCAACCAGCATGGTTCTAGCCATCTCGACAAGAGTGCGGTTCCTTCTCTCCACAACTCCATTTTGTTCTGGAGTCCTTGGTGAGGAAAATCTGTGGGTTATGCCCTTGTTTCTGCAGAATAAGTCAAAGTCAGAATTTTCAAACTCTCCCCCATGGTCAGATATGATTGTACACACTTTGGACTTGCCATCCTGCTTCATTCTTTTGTAGAATTCCTGAAACTCAGAAAAAGCATCACTTTTATGAGATAGAAATATTACCCATGTGAATCTAGAGAAATCATCAACTAGTACATAACCGTATCTCTTACCACTAAGACTAGCAGTTCTTGTTGGGCCAAAAAGGTCCATGTGCACAAGTTCTAGTGGTCTAGAAGATTGACTTTCAGTTCTACCTTTGAATGCTTTTCTTGTTTGCTTACCTTGGGTACATGATTCACATACTTTGACATTTTGAGCAAACGAAATTTCAGGCATACCAAGAACCATTTTATTCTTCACAAGTTTATGCAACACCCTATAGCTAACATGCCCTAGCCTTCGGTGCCACAGCCAGGTCAGGTCCTCTTTCTTGGCGGTTAGGCACAGGTTGGAGTGGGCTGGATCATCCAAGTCTATTATGTAGACATTGTTTACTCTCTGGCCCATAAACTTGACTGTATCTGAATTTGGTTCAATAATCTTGCAGATCTTGGAGTCAAATATTACTTTATGTCCTTTGTCGCAAAGCTGACTGATGCTCAGCAAGTTATATTCCAGTCCATCTACCAGCAGTACATTTTCAATACTGTTTGAGGAGTTCTTACCTATTTTACCTGTCCCGATGATCTTACCTTTGTTATTTCCTCCAAAGGTCACATAACCTCCATCTTTTGAGCTTAGTTGGGAGAACTTGGTCTTGTCTCCCATCATGTGTCTTGAGCAACCACTATCTAAGTACCACTTATTGTGCATGGCTGCCAGACATTCCTGCATCATGAATTACACAGAAATGTTTGGACCCCAATGGTACCCGGGTCCAAGATAACTTGTAAAATTGTGAAATTGCTGTAACAATCCTTTGGGAACCCAGATTTTGTTAGAGCAGTTTAATTTTTCATCTCTGAACTTGTTCAGATTGGGTGGCTTTTGTTCTAATGTTTCTTTAATCTGAATCCACCTTTTTGATTTCCAATTTTCATTTTGTTTCACCTGAGAAAATCTGTGGTTTCTGTTTGCGTGTCTGGTCATGGTCGACATCTGGTGTGTCTGTGGTCGACCATTGCTTTTCCAGAAGCCAGCGCTTGTTCTGGCAGTTCCTCTGGTCGACATCTGGTATGTCTGTGGTCGACCACTGCTTCTCCAGACGCCAGCGCCAGTTCTGGCAGATCCTCTGGTCGACAGAGGAGGGGTCGGTTGTCGACCAGCCTGTCTCCAGACACCTTGTTTTCCAGATTTATGTCCTTTAACTTGATTTAGTACTTGGTTTGTTTGGTTATTTCTGTGAATTTGAGTTTCTTGTCTATTATTTTTAAGCTTATGTTGATTGACTGTTTTCTCTTTAATGTTTCTTTCTTCCTTGGTGACATTTTTCCTTTTGGAAGAGCATTCAGCTACATCCTCTTGTTTGTCTTGATATAGATTGATTAGGGGCCCTTTTCCTTTTGAGTCAGCAATCCCAGTTACGGTTTTTATTTGGAATTCCTTTTTAGCCGTAGGATTGTATCCTAACCCTTCTTTTTGAAAGTTTACTTTTATTCCCAAGACAGCATTTAAGTTTTCTTGACCTTTAGTCATTTTTTCCAAGGTTTCCTGTTTGTTTTTCAGTTCACTCTGGATTCTTTCTATTTCTTCCAGAAGTTGACAGTTTTCCTCCTTGAGTGAGTTGTTTCTTTCTTGAGTTACCTTAGTTTGCTGTTCACTTTCTTGAGTCTTTAATTTTACCTCATCAATTGTGTTTTTCAGTGACTCATTTTCTTCTAACAGCCCTTTGACATTTTCTTCATCTGTCTCGTATTGTTTCAGCTTATTTTTCAAGGTGGTGATTTCTAATTCTAGTTCAGTTCTGTTGGCAAATGGGTTGCTGTCATTATTGACCTGATTAAGCTTTTTCTTCAAACTCTTATTTTCCTTTCTAATTCTTTCATATGCATCAAGTAAGTCTGAGTAGACTTCTTCCCAATCTGAGCTAGAAAAATCTTGAAACGGAGGGATTACCTCAAGATCATCGCTATCTCCTTTGGCCATCAAACAGATGTTTCCTTCTTCTTCCTCGGAAGTTGTTTCCTCCTTACTGCTTTCCTCCTCCTCGCTCCATGTGCTTATCATTGCTTTTAGTTGCTTGCCTTTCCACTTGAAGCTTGATTTCTTAGGAGTCTCTGGACATTCAGCCTATATGTGTCCTAGTTTCCTGCAGTTGTAGCAGACAAGTTTGTTAGATGAAGTTTTATTTTTATCAAACTTAAACTGAGATGACTTTCTTACCATGCCCTTAGGATTCCTGAATCCCTTACCTTCCTTCCGCAGAAACCTTTTGAATTTTCTTGTTAACATGGCTAGCTCACCAGTTTCCTCACCTGTGCTAGATGAGTTATCAGTGTCAGATAGTTCAGAGGTGCCTATTTTAGTTTTTAGGGCGAGCTGGTTCTTTTTCTTGCCCTCATCTTCTTTTCTTTTCAGATTGACCTCATAGGCCATTAGGGATCCCACTAGTTCATCCACAGTCATAGTGGTGAGGTTCTTTGAGTCCTCAATTACTGTGGCCTTGGTATGCCACATAGGAGTGAGGGATCTTAGGATCTTCCTCACTAATTCCTGTTCCTTGTAGGTTTTCCCTAGACTCTTTAAACTATTCGTTAATTGCACTAGTCTAGCATACATTTCAGAAATATTTTCGTCAGTTTTCATTCTAAACATTTCATATTCTGAAACTAGCATATTTGCTTTTGACTCCCTTACCTCTGAAGTACCTTCATAGATTACTACTAGTCGATCCCACATTTCCTTGGCCGTTGCACATTGTGAAACTCGTGAGAACTCCGTGGGGTGTAGTGCGCATTGCATTACGTTCATGGCTCCCCAGTTGATGGTTGATTTTCTGACCTGTTCTCTGGTCCAGGTATCCTCATCTTCGGGCAGCTCGTAGGGTCCTCGGCTTACTACTCTCCACATCTCATGATCTTGTGCTCTCAAGAACACCTGCATACGATTTTTCCAGTATGAGAAATCATTTCCATCGAAATATGGTGGTCTAGTTACTGAGTGTCCCTCAGCCATTAGACTTCTAGAGTTCAGTCCGGCAGGCCTCTCCTGGTTGTTAGACCACATTTTTGGAGAGTCTGGCTCTGATACCACGTGTTGAGTACGGACTGAATAGATCTAGAGGGGGGGTGAATAGATCTTTCCCCCTTTTTTCGATTTAATATCTATTGAGTAAATGAGTTGCAGGTGATTGACGAATTACAGAACTAATGTTGATATCAATGAAGAAAACAAACACATAGAGAAGCACGCACACACATAAGCAAACCACAAGATAGGATTTTTAAGGTGGTTCAGTCTCTTCCCGAGACTTACATCCACCCCTTGCTTAACTCAAGCAAGGCTTCACTTATGAGAACCTCTGATCTCAATCCAAAACACAAGACACCGCTGTCACACAGCTTGTTCCTGCTGACACACAGCTTGTACCAGCTGACACACAACTTGAATCCGCTGCCTCACAGCTTGACACTTGGTGTAAGGATGAATAGAAATGATGAGAAGGTGGGATGATGCAACAGGACTGAATATAGACTTTTGTAACAAAGTAAAGAATTCAGCCTGGGACTTAATCACATAAATAACAAGAGTAAACTCCCTGTAGAACTTCCAATCGGATGCCTTCAGCTGCTTTGCTGCTGGAGGTCGCACAGCTTCAAACCCAGTCTTCCTTCTGCAGCAATGAGAATGCCTTTTGTCTTCTGCAGATTTCTGGTTGATGGAGAGCCACTTCGTCCTGTGATGTAGGTGTGTTTCTTAGCTTCTGCTCTATGCTCTCTCTGTGTGCCTGCCTCCGCGATCAGTTTCCTTCTACTTTTTATGCAGATACTTTTTCAAGCCTGAAGCTCTTCCCGCTCAAATTCCAGATCGAGCGTCAATCTGCTAGAAAGCAGGGAGAAGGTTAAATCCGATCACTACAATAAGTTTGACCGCTTCTAAGCAAGATTCTCTCCTTGATTCCCGTGCGGAATCTCATCATTTGAACTACCCAACAACCTGCAACAACAATCTGCAGGTTTTAAGGAACCAAAACAGAATTCGGTTAGAGTTCGGTTCTGGACGCTATAACACCCGTGGTCGACCATGACACTATCCCTGGTCGACAACGAGCAGTGTCCTGATGGCGGTTTCATTCTGGCTGACACTCGCGTCCCGTGGTCGACCACAGCCTTGTCGCTGGTCGACAAGGGGCAAATTCCAGATGGCCGTCAGTTCTATCTGATGCTCTGTCTGTTCTGTGGTCGACCAGAAGTGGGGCTTTGGTCGACAGCCAAGGCACATGCAGAAGATGGATGACTTGAAGTGTTTCTGGCTGGGTTCGTTGGTCGACCATAACCACTTCCCTGGTCGACAAGCGGCCTTTGACACTTCTTCTGATTTGTTGATTCCACTTGGATTTCAGTGGACCTGAAATTACTTAACTTATCAGAAGTAACTTGAACTATCAGATTTATATTGAGTTAATCAAAAACATTGTTTGTCATCATCAAATAGTCATGAGTCCATTACTTTGAAGGAACAATCAAACCACTTGTATTTGTTATGAAACAAGATAGAACTTGATTAATCAAACATATCCTATTGTCATCATCAAAACCAAGGGATGCACAACATTAGGGGCATTTTTCATGGTGTTTTTTTTCTTTTTGCTTCTTTTCTTTTCTTTTTTTTCATAGTGCCATTGCACTTATTTGATAGATAATTTGGCAGAAAGCTTTGTATAAAGATCTCTTTTCTTAAGAAGTGCAGAATATCAGACAATATACCTAAAATAGTAGAGGGCTTGTCTTGCTTGTTTCATTAGTGTGTAATGTAAAAAAAAAAAATTTTTGTGCAAATTTTTTTTTTTGTGCACATGAACTTTAAAGGGATTCTTATATCAGTTTTCCATGGCTAGATTGACTAAATTTTCCATCATCCTTCTCCCTAGCCTTTTCTATTCAAAAATTACTTTTAATTTAAGCATGAATCATGAAACTCAAAATGATGTTTGCATCTTTATGCAAGACATAACTCCTATCAGGTTGTACTATACGCATCATGAAAATTTCTCTCCCCCCCAACTTGAATGACATTGTCCTCAATGGCATGTAGAATTGAAAGCAAAAGAACAATGTATCAATAAATACTTCTGAGTGGGAAAGAGACAACCGGATATGCGGGACGAAACCTCCATCAATGTTATAGACGGCGATGACTTCCTCTCCTTGGCCTTTACCTGACTACACTCAAACAAAAACGTCAAAATAATAAAAACTATGGGTTGCCTCCCAGAAGCGCTAAGTTTTCCGTCTTCAGCCAGACGCATGAGAGCTCATAAAGATTTTATTCTAGACCACTTAGAACAATGGATTCTGTTTGCAACGATCGTTTTCCACATAAGATTTCAATCTTTGACCGTTGACAGTGAAAATTTGACCATTTTTAGGATTCAAAATTTTGATGGCACCGTGGTCAAAAGCTTTGACCACTACAAACGGTCCGTCCCATCTGGACTTGAGCTTTCCAGGGAACAAGCGTAGCCTAGAGTTAAAAAGCCATACTTTCTGATTTGGTTGAAAAATTTTCCTTTGAATATGCTTATCATGGAAGGCTTTCATTGTGGCTTTATAGATTTTTGAATTCTCATAGGCTTCATTTCTTAGTTCCTCCAATTCATTGAGTTGTAGAGCTCTTTGGGCCCCGGCTTGAATGAGATCAAAGTTGACATGTTTGATGGCCCAATATGCTCTATGTTCAAGTTCTACCGGCAAGTGGTAGGCTTTTCTAAAAATAAGGCGATAAGGTGACATGCCAATGGGAGTCTTAAATGCAGTTCTGTAGGCCCAGAGTGCATCATCTAGTCTCTCGGACCAGTCTTTTCTATCTGGCCGAACTGTCTTATGCAAAATGGTTTTTATCTCCCTATTTGACACTTCTACCTGGCCACTGGTTTGGGGATGGTAGGGTGTAGCGAGCTTGTGAGTGATGCCATATTTACGAAGTAGAGCTCGAAATTGAAAATGAATAAAGTGAGAGCCCCCATCACTAATGATAGCTCTAGGACAACCAAATCTAGAAAAGATGTGTTTCTTCACAAACTTCATCATAACTTTATGATCATTTGTCCTAGTAGCAACAGCTTCAATCCATTTTGAAACATAGTCTACTGCCACCAAAATGTATTCGTTGCCAAATGAAGGTGGAAATGGTCCCATAAAGTCTATTCCCCAAACATCAAAAATTTCTACTACCAGAATGGGACTGAGCGGCATCATATATCTTTTTGAATTGTTTCCCACGGCTTGGCACCTTAAACATATTTTGGAAAATTCATAAGCGTCTTTGAATAATGTGGGCCAATAGAATCCGCTCTGCAACACTTTCGCCGATGTTTTCTTTCCTGAAAAGTGTCCCCCACAAGCAAGATTATGACAGAAGTTCAAAACAGATTGTTGCTCCTCCTCGGAGACACATCTTCTTATTATTTGATCTGGACCCATATGAAATAGCTCCGGGTCATCCCAAAAATAGTGCCTTACCTTGTAAAAGAATCGATCCTTCTCCTGTCTAGACCACCCTTCGAGAATCTGGCCTACTGCCAGGTAGTTGACTATATGAGCGAACCAAGGGGTTATTGTGTGAGAGATGGAAAGAATTTGCTCATCAGGGAAGGAATCAGACATAGGGGCACTTTCGAGAATTACAATCCTTGACAATTGATCAGCTACAATATTTTCCAACCCCTTCTTATCTCTTATTTCCAAATCAAACTCTGGTAGTAATAAAATCCACCGTATGAGACGGGGTTTGGCTTCCTTCTTAGACATCAAAAATATTAATACTGAGTGATCAGAATAAACAATGACTTTCGCCCCTAATAGATATGATCAAAACTTTTCAAGGGCAAACACAACAGCTAGCAATTCCTTTTCCGTGGTGGTGTAGTTCATTTGGGCATCAGCGAGGGTGCAGCTCGCATAATATATCACCACAGGCTTCTTCTCAACTCTTTGACCTAGGACAGCTCCTACAGCATAGTCTGAGGCGTCACACATGATCTCAAAAGGGAGCGACCAATCAGGAGATTGGAGAATAGGAGCTTGTGTGAGGGCTGCTTTCAAAGAATTGAACGCCTGTAGACAGGACTCATCAAAGTGAAAGGGAGTGTCCTTGGCAAGCAATTGTGTAAGTGGTCGAGCAATGGTGGAGAAGTTTTGAATGAATCTGCGGTAGAATCCTGCATGGACAAGAAAGGAACGGATCTGTTTGACCGAAGAAGGGGGAGGAAGATTAGAAATCAGATCTACCTTGGCCTTGTCAACTTCTATTCCCCTCTCTGAAATCACATGGCCTAAAATGATCCCTTCTTTTACCATGAAGTGGCTCTTCTCCCAGCTCAACACTAGATTCGACTCAATGCACCTTTTCAATACCCGAGTTAAGTTTCCCAAACAATCTTCAAACGAATCACCAAACACTGAAAAGTCATCCATAAAAACTTCCAAGCATTCTCCCACCATTTCAGAGAAAATGGATATCATACACCGTTGGAATGTGGCAGGGGCATTGCAGAGCCCAAAAGGCATTCTTCTAAAAGAAAATGTGCCATAAGGGCATGTGAACGTTCTCTTCTCTTGATCTTTCGGGTAAATAGCAACTTGGTTATACCCGGAATAGCCATCCAGAAAGCAATAATACTTCTGCCCTGCTAGTCTCTCCAAAATTTGATCTATGAATGGTAGTGGAAAATGATCTTTCCTTGTAACTGAATTTAACTTTCTATAATCAATGCAAATTCTCCACCCGGTTGGTAATCGTGTAGGAACTTCTTCTCCTTTCTCATTTGTTACAACTGTCAGCCCTGACTTCTTGGGAACAACTTGAGTTGGGCTGACCCACTTGCTATCAAAAATTGGATATATGATCCCGGCATCCAACCATTTGACCACTTCTTTCTTCACCACCTCTTTCATACTTGGATTCAGCCGACGCTGCATCTCTTTGATCGGCTTGGCATTATCCTCCAAGTAAATGTAATGCATACACACATCCGGACTGATACCCTTCAAATCGGCCACATACCAACCTATCGCCCTCTTGTGCTCCTGAAGGATATCTAGGAGTTGGGATTCCTGAGTAGCAGTGAGGTTGGAAGCAATGATTATGGGTAGAGTTTGGTTAGGACCTAGATAAGCATACTTCAAAGGATCTGGTAGAGCCTTCAATTCTAGACTGGGCGGCTGATCTAAAGATGGAAGAATAGGTTCAACTTGAAGTGGAGGGAGTGGCTCTACTCTAGAGTGGGGTGTACTAGAGAGTGGAGAATCCTGGAGCATGCTACCCTCTTCTAGACATTCCTCATTAACCTCTAGACTTTCTTCAATTAGTTCTTCAAAAATATCAATGACATTACATTCCTCCTCATGGTCTGGATATTGAGATGCTTTGAACACATTCAGAGAAACCTTCTCTCCTCCAAAGGAAATATCCATCATCCCCGTGGCACAATTTATATTGGCCTTGGCCGTAGCAAGAAACGGACGTCCCAAAATGATAGGTGTGTGCTTTAATTCCTGGGATGAGGCCATATCCAGAATAAGAAAGTCCACCGGGAAATAACATTCATGCACTTTCACAATCACATCTTCCAATAGTCCCCTCGGAGTCTTTACAGATCGATCTGCCAGTTGAAGGATTATAGATGTAGGTTTCAACTCCCCTAGATCAAACTGCTCATATATAAAGGTGGGTAACAAGTTCACACTGGCTCCAAGGTCCAGCGATGCTCTATCAAATGTAATTCCACCTATATCACAAGAAATCAGTGGAGCTCCGGGGGCCTTCAACTTTTTAGGTAAATGATTCATAACAACTGCGCTGACATCTTCAGACAAGCGGACCTTTTATGTTACTGCCTTTGGTTCCCTTTTTAGTGTACATAGCTCTTTTAAAAATTTTGCATACGCCGGTACATGTTTGATCGCATCCAATAGTGGAATATTGATGTTCACCTGTTTAAACAATTTCACTAGTTCTTCTTGTTGGACCGGCTTTCTCTTTTGAGCTTTAGGCTTCAATGCATCAGGGAATGGGACCTTAGGAACATATTCTTGGGGTCCTTCATCAACCTTTGCTTTCCCTTTGTCCAGCTTATTTTCTCCCCCCTCTTGCCTCTTCTTTTCTTGCAAAATTGTTGGCTCCTCATCTTCACTATCACTCTCCTCGTGGGCATCTTGGCCCGAACTACTACCTACATCCCTAGCCTGATAAGGGTCATTAGGAATTTTCTTGCTCCTAAGGCTGGAGATGGCTTTGGCATTCTCGAACTGAGGACCTATAGGAGGGGGCAGCTGAGGTTGGTTTGGCTGATTGTGTTGAGGAAGAATAGGAGCTCTTGGAGGGAAGCCTGAAGGTTGTTGATTGCGAGGGTTGGCCACCGGTTGGCTAGGGAGCTGACCTACCTCTCTTCTCATATTATTGGCAGCAAGTTGTCCTATCTGGTTCTCCAACTTGAAAATGGATTGTGCTTGGGTAAGGATGAGTTGTTGGAGTTGTTCAAACTTGTCATCAAAAGTAGGCTGAGTAGGAGGTGGTTGATAATGTGGTTGATGTGAACGATGTGCAGGAAATTGTTGAAATTGGCCCTGAGTAAATTGAGCTTGAGGATATGGGGCCTGAGCTTGATGGAAAGGTGATTGTTGATGGAAAGGAGGCTGATAAGAGAGATTTTAGTTTAACTGGCTTGGCATGGAAAATGATTGTTTTGAATTTGGATGGTGTGAGGGATGAGATTGGGTGGATGGACCTTGATTGGATTTCCAAGAAAAATTTGGGAGATTTCTCCAGCCTGGATTGTAGGTGTTTGAGTAAGGGTCATATGCGGGCTTGGAGACACCTTGAGCAGCAAAGATTTGTTCTTGGATAAACGGGGGAAGTTGGGATGCTGTGGGACACTCACTCATAGAATGGTTAGGACTAGAACACAAAGCACAGATTTCTTCTTAACTTGGGGTTGAAAATTGTTGAGGTTGAGGGGCAGAAGGGAAAGAGGGTTCCTGTCTAGACATGGACAACAACTGATCTAGCTTTTGGGCAACCATATCGACCTTCTCTATCTTTTGCGCCAACAAATCCATTTTATTCAACTTTTGGTTTATGGCATTAATATCCATCTTGTTCTCACACTCACCTTGGCTCTTAACTTCATAAAGTCCACCCCTCTTAGAAGGCCCAATCATTCTTTCATGTGATGAAAGCGAGGTATGGCTTATGGAATTTTTACTAAGCATTTCGAATAAATCATAAGCCTCATCCTCGCTCTTACTCATGAATGCTCCCCCACATGATGCATCCACCATCTATCTATAATTCTCCACCAAACCCTCATAGAATACCTGTATAATTTGCCATCTTGATAACCCATGGTGGGGGCATTTCCTCAATAAATATTTTAGTCTATCCCATGCTTCATGGATGTGTTCCCCTGGGTTTTGTGTGAATCCAGTAATTGCTCTTCTCATGGTATTGGTTCGTCTTATAGGATAGAACTTTTTCAAAAATTCTTTTTGCATTTCTGCCCATGTATCAATGATTCTACCCAAGGCTCCTAACCAATATTTGGCTTTATCCTTGAGAGAGAATGGGAAGAGAGTTAGTTGAAGAGCATCATCAGAGAAATTCTGGATTTTAACTGTGGAGCAGATTTGAAGGAACTCATCAAGATGTTTGTAAGGGTCTTCATTAGGATTTTCATAGAAAGATGACAACATTTGGATTGTACTAGACTTGATTTCATAATGAACCGTCTGGTTCTGAGGTGCTTGGACATAGAAGGACGGTTGGTATTGATTCGGCAAGAAATAGTCCTTCATTTGCTTTGGAGGATCGGGATTTTCGGCCATTAGATTTTGTTGGTGAGGTCCTTGATTTTCGGCCATGAGATCTTGTTGGAGATCGTTCCCTGGATACAAGACTCTCTCAATTTCTTGAATGGGTCCTAGTAGGTTTGGATATTGAGATCGTCTACCTTGCATGAACTAGGACGAAGAGAGAGATGATTTTAATTTTTTTATTTTATCTTTTTTTTTTGATTTTGATACAAACTAGGACGAAGAGAGAGAAGATGAGATTTTTTATTTTTATTTTTGTTTTTATTTTTGTTTTTATTATGTAAACACAAACAAGTTATCACACAAATTACTTACTGCCCTAGATGTGACCTAGACCTACAAATTGGGTTTCACAAAATGACTAAAGTGAAACTTAAGTTCACCCTCAATATTTCCACCGGCTAGGTAAGGGGTGGGGCAGTGGGAGGTTCCCCCTACTTTTGTAGGGACCTAATTATGCCAAACCACTAGCCCGCTTAAGGCGTTTGCCGTCCGACCGTCTTGCCTTAGGCACTGGTTTTCACAAGAGGGTAAGCCCTGTTGAACCCCCTCCTCATGTATATGACCTATGATTTTTGATGATGATCAAATGGTTTTGTATGAACTGAAAATGAGCATACTTACGTTTTGGAAATGCACACATCAATTGAAGACATGATACTTGAGACGGCTCAAGCATAACAACTCATTGTAAGTATTTTGGTTTCAATGTGCAACATGTGGAACTAATTCCAATTTTGTTCTTGACAGGCCAAAGCTCTTAAACGACTGAAGGATGATTGGTGAGATCGATCCTAATCTCCTCTATTAGCACTGTTAGGACTTATGTCTATATGTGGAGCATTCTTGTTGTAAAACCCCAACTTGAACCCCTTGCACTTGGCCTTGTTTTCTCTTCATTTTTAGAAAGTGCAGGAAAAAGGGTCGACCCTAAGGGTCAACCCATTGCTGCCAGGCAGAATCCCACATTATTGGGTCGACCCCAAGGGTCGACCCCTGCTTGAGGAATTAAATTCCAGAACCGGTTTCTTCATGGGTCGACCCCAAGGGTCGACCCTTTTCCCTCAAACTGTTTAGGCTCCAGAAAGGGTCGACCCTAAGGGTCGACCCCTGTAAAACTCCAGAAGCCTATTTTTTGAAGACAACAACCGTTCTTGGGAGGGTCGACCCCAAGGGTCGACCCATGCTGCCAGGCCCATCTGGCCCCTCACGAGGGTCGACCCCAAGGGTCGACCCTTTCTGGTCTGGGCGGCGCCGTGATTGTGGACTCTTGTCCATGCGAGCTGGTTGACAAACCACACTTGTGTGGCTGTCCTTAAACTACTCCTTGATGTGCGGATCTTATCTCCTAGACATCCCTTGACCGCCCTTAGCATATATATAATCCTATTGGGATGAAAACAAAAAGGAGAATTCGTATCTTCCTGAAATTGGGTTTTTGCTCTAACCTTGTGAGTGCAGGTCGCAACCAGAAGCTACAGCCCTTCTTCTACCTTGTAGTGTGCGTGAAAGGGAAGAAAAGAAGAGGGATTCAAGCCTCCAAATCAACATCCTGCTGGTTGGCTGCGTGGAGATCAAGATCGCACCTCTTCCGAGCATAATCGTCAAGAACGTTCAACGGGCTGCACCAAGTGCTCAACGAAATTCGCTGAAGTGATAGGGGGAGCTTCGATCAGGATAAATCAACTTCTAAACTTCTAATTTTGAATCATTAGGATTGATCTTGAATATTTGTGTAATCATAAACTCCAGATTCTTGTGTGTGGTGTTCATGTTCGGAAACACGAACGTGTGTGTGTGTTTGTGCGCTTGTGGGCTTGTGGCTACCAGATCGGAAGCCGTGTGTGTGTGTGTGTGTGTGTGTGTGTGTGTGTGTGTGTGTGTGTGTGTGTGTGTGTGTGTGTGTGTGTTTTCTGTTCTAAACAGCGTGTGTGTGTGATTCACTCGATAGTGAAGCTTTAATCCTCAAGTGTGAGGGGTGGACGTAGGGGACACGGCTGTGTAACCGAACCACCTAAAAATTCGTGTGTCTCATGTGTTGTGAATTTTCCGATTCTTGTCGAGTGGGCTTCACGGTGAGTTGAGAGATCACTACACCAGCTTTTCAAACACTTTCCGCACGCATTCACGAGTGTGATCCTGTTCGTGCGAGTATTAGTAGTTGTTTGTTTAATCAGCATCGTTTTCTTAAGGGTAGCAAAATTTTTATTAGCCAATCAATTCACCCCTCCCCTCTTGATTGCCACATTTGGGACTCAACAATTGGTATCAGAGCTCTGGTCTCTGTTTAGTCTCGACCACACGGTCACAGATTTTGATCCCGTTCATATGGCAAACAAAGGGATGATGCCCGAAGGGCATTCCATTCAAAGACCTCCGTTCTTTGATGGATCGAACTACCCCTATTGGAAAAATAGAATGTATGTTTTCCTACGTGCCCAGGACTACGATGTATGACGTGTCATAAGTAAGGGTCCATATGTTTTATCTGAAAAAGAAGATGAATGGGATGAAGAAGATATAGAGAAGTGTTCAACGAAATTTAAGGCTATGAATATAATTCAATGTGCGGTTCATCCTAACGAATACTCATGAATATCTATGTGTTCCTCTGCGCAAGAGATGTGGGATAAGCTGCGGCTTATATATGAAGGAACATCGGAAGTCAAGGAAACAAAAGCCAATCTCTTAGTTTGGGACTATGAGCTGTTCGCAATGAAGCCAGAAGAATCAATTTCTGATATGTTTGCAAGGCTAACAGAAATTACCAATGGACTAAAGGGACTTGGCAAGGAGTATTCTAACAAGGAACTCGTCAGAAAAGTCCTAAGATCCCTTACTCCACAGTGGCATACAAAGGCCACTGTAATTGAAGACTCCAAGGATCTAAGTACTTTAACTCTGGACGAGTTAATTGGCTCGCTGATGACTTATGAGATAAACATCAAAAGGAGTGAGGAGGATCACAAGAAAAAGAAAGTTGTTACCACAATGGCTCTAAAGGTGAATCCACACGATTCAGAGGGCAGTGAAAATGATTCAATAGGCAACACTAAAGATGAAGAATTAGTTGCCATGATCACACAAAGAGCAAGACGGTTTGTAAAACGAACCAGAAATTTTGGTAGTCAGTTCAGAAAAGGACCGAGAAGGCAAGGTCCAAACAGAGGAGAAAATAGCAAGAGAGAAGAAGTGATTTGCTATGAATGCAAGAAACCCGGCCATATGCAGGGTGAGTGCCCTGATCTCATCAAGAAGGTGAAGAAAGGCAAGTTCAGAAAGCCCAAAGCCATGATGGCCACATGGAGTGATGAAGATCAGGAGGAATCCGGAAATGAAGATGGATTAGATGAGCTAGTTCAGAATCTATGCCTCATGGCAAATGACGATGAAGGAAATGAGGTAGATTCTGAAACTGAAACTCTTACTTGTGAACAATGGCAAATTGCATATGAGTCTTTATATGAAAAATGTAAAAGATTCAAATCTGAAAACAAAAATTTGAAAAAGAAAATTGATCATTTTGTGCATACTAAAAGATCATGTGAAGAGTGCCTTGCCTCAAAAACAGTCAATGAAAACTTGAAAAATGAAAATGAAATTCTTGCATCTAAAATTGAACTGTTTGAAGAGGAAATATCATGCATGAGAGAGGAACAATCCACATATCTGAAAATGCATGAAGAATTGGATAATGAAATGGAACAAGAAAAGCTTCAAAGCTCAGCTTGTAATGAAGCCAAAGAAAAGGCTGAAAAACAAAGCCAATCTCAATTGGCTGAAATAAATATGTTGAAGGATGCCCTTGCCATCCTTGAAAAATCAAAAGTTCAAACTACCCATTGGGCCTCCATAGGTTCAGCATCATCCAAACCAAAGAAACACATGCACAACTCCTCTTCAAATGTTAGAAGAAAGGGAAAAAGAGATAGAGCCATCACTTGTTTCTATTGTGGTAAAATGGGTCATGACATGTATTGATTGTAGAATTCTGAAATATGATGAAGAAAATTCTGTTGGATTCAGAAATAGATCATATATGCATCATGCCTCTAACCATCATGGACCCAAGCTAGCTTGGGTACCAAAATCTCCATAAGAACTTTGGTTGAATTGCAGGTCTACTCGAGAGCTCAAAGAAACAAATGGTATTTGGACAGTGGCTGCTCTCGGCATATGACAGGAAACAAAGAATGGTTTGTGGACCTGCATGAAAAGGATGGTGGGACGGTAGCATTCTGTGGTAAGGACAAAGGTAAAATCATCGGAGAAGGTAAGATAGGTAAGAATCAAAATCATACCATTGATAATGTATTGCTTGTGAAGGGTTTGCAACATAATCTCTTAAGCATAAGCCAACTTTGTGATAAGGGATGCAATGTGATTTTTTATTCTAACCACTGTACTGTTTTGAATAGGAATAATCATGAGATAAAGTTCATTGGTTTCAGGTATAACAATGTTTATATGATAGACTTGAATGATTCATCTCATGAGAATTTATGTTTAATTGCAAGGAACAATGATGATGCTTGGCTCTGGCATCGCCGGCTTGGGCATGCTAGTTTCAATGTATTGCTGAAACTATCAAGAAATGATTTGGTAATTGGATTGCCCAAGTTGAAGGCCGTCGATGATGGAGTTTGTGGAGCTTGTAGCATGAGCAAATAAACAAGGACATCATTCAAGTCCAAACAAGATGTGACCACATCAAGGCCTCTTGAACTCATCCACATTGATCTCTTCGGACCAAGTAGAACTCACAGCTTGGGTGGTAAACTATATGGATTTGTGATTGTGGATGATTATTCAAGATTCTGTTGGGTGTATTTCCTTTCTCATAAAAATGATGCTCTGACAGAATTTGAAGCATTTTGTAGATTTGTTCAAAATGATAAAGGGTATTGCATCAAAGCTGTGCGGAGTGATCACGACCGAGAATTTGATAACCATGAGTTCAGCAATTTTTGCAGGGCTCAAGGGTATATGCATGACTTTTTCGCACCAAGAACTCCAGAACAAAATGGAGTTGTGGAAAGGAAAAATAGAACACTAGTTGAGATGGCAAGAACCATGCTGAACGAGAATAAAATACCGAGGTACTTTTGGGCTGAAGCAGTGAACACGGCCTGCTACATCATAAATCGAGCCATGGTAAGACCATTGTTGAAGAAAACTCCGTATGAGCTATACCGAGGTAAGAAGCCAAACATTTCATACTTGAGACCTTTTGGCTCAATATGCTACATTCATAACAATGGTAAGAAGGACTTGGCTAAATTTGATCCCAAAAGTGATAAAGGCATATTGCTTGGGTACTCTCTCAATTCGAGAGCATATCGAGTGTATAACTTGAGAACTCTCGTAGTTGAAGAAAGCCCACATGTTATTATTGATGAATCATCTCCATCTAGAACTGATGAAAAATCTATCTTGCAGGATGATGAGTTGATAGATGACAATATCAAGAAGAAGGAAGAAAATTCAGAAAAACAAGAAGAGGAAGAACCAAAAGAAGAGGATGAAAATCAGGAAACTCAACTTGAACAGGAGCTACCAATACAATGGACATTTGCAAAGGACCATCCGCCGGAAAATGTATTGGGCAATGTACAAGAAGGGATAAGGACACGAGCCTCCTTCAGGGAAGTTGAAACTCATGACTTATTAGCCTTGCTCTCTCAATCTGAACCTCACTCCATTGAAGAGGCCTTGAAAGATGAGTCATGGATCATGGCCATGCAAGAAGAACTACACCAGTTCCAAAGGAACAAAGTGTGGTTTCTCGTACCATTTCCTAAGAATCACTCCGTGATCGGAACCAAATGGGTGTTTCGAAATAAAACAAATGATCAAGGAGTGGTAATTAGGAACAAGGCCAGGCTAGTAGCCAAGGGCTATAGCCAAGAATTAGGAGTTGACTTTGATGAGTCTTTTGCTCCAGTAGCAAGACTTGAGGCAGTGAGGGTTCGCTTAGCATTTGCATGTTGTCATAATATCAAATTATTTCAAATGGATGTTAAGAGTGCATTTTTGAATGGCTATATCCAGGAGGACGTGTATGTGGAGCAACCACCGGGGTTTGAAGACACAAAGCACATAGACCATGTGTACAAGCTGGACAAGGCTCTTTACGGTCTGAAACAAGCACCCCGTGCATGGTATGAAAGGTTAAGTGAATTCCTCATTCAACATGAATTCAAACGAGGTAATGTTGATCAAACTCTCTTTACAAAGTTGAATGGTAAGGATATCTTAATTGTTCAAGTTTACGTTGATGACATTATTTTTGGCTCTACTAAAGATGCTCTCAGCAAAGACTTCGCCAATTTGATGCAAAGTGAGTTTGAAATGAGTCTTATGGGAGAGCTGACTTTCTTCTTGGGATTACAGGTGAACCAGACGATTGATGGGATGTTCATACATCAAAAGAAGTATGCAATGGAGTTGCTGAAAAAGTTCAATTTGACATCAACAAAACCACAACCAACTCCTATGTCTACCTCAATAAAAATTGATCAAGATGAGACAGGTAAATCAGTGGACCAAAAACTCTTTAGAAGCATGATAGGTTCACTATTGTATTTAACTGCCAGCCGGCCCGACATACAGTTTGCTGTTTGCATGTGTGCTAGATTTCAATCAAACCCAAAAGAATCTCACATGTCGGCCGTTAAACGAATTTTCAGATATGTTGCTGGTTTAGTTAACTTTGGACTATGGTTTCCGCGTAATTCGAATCTTGATTTAATTGCTTATTCTGACGCCGATTATGCGGGTTGCAAAGTGGATCGGAAAAGCACTAGTGGGTATTGCCAATTTCTTGGGGGCTGCGTGGTCTCATGGGCCTCCAAGAAACAAAATTTAGTGGCATTGTCTACTGCCGAAGCCGAATATGTGGCTGTCGGTAGTTGTGTAGCCCAGGTGTTATGGATCCAACAACAATTGATTGATTATGGCATATCTTTTAAAAACACCTCAATTCTTTGTGACAACACCTCTGCCATAAACTTGTCCAAAAACCCTGTTCATCACTCTAGAACCAAGCATATTGAAATTCGACATCATTTCATTAGAGATCATGTAAGTAAGGGTCATGTAGAAATCAGTTTCATTGAGACCGATCGTCAAATTGCCGACATTTTCACCAAACCTCTAAGTGAAGACAAGTTCACTACTTTTAGAAGAGAACTAGGGGTTTGTATGATAGAAGAGTGATTCATACCCATGTGCATCATGTATATATAGGTCACCTCATTACATGTAATTGCATTAGTTTCATGCATATAGTATTTCTCTTGTCATGCATATGCATCATGTTTTGTGAAAAACAAAAGAAAAATCAAATTGTGTGAAAAATCACCTTGGTGTGCTTCTGCGTTTCTACTATGTATATTGTACTCACCCATGTTCATTGTTACTTCTATGGCCAAAATCACCTTGGATAAAATTTTCTGCCCACAAAGGAGCTCATTTGTTCAAAGTCAGAAATCTGGATAAAATGGGACATTACACGTCTCATATATTCCCAAAATTCAACTAACAATACCCCAACTGCATACATCCCAATTTTTATCCAAAATTCTTTGATTTCATACATTTTTACAATTGGGGACTCGAGCCGAACATTCCTTGATTTTTTCTTCGGGTTAATTCTTCTTTCCGCTGAAAACCAGTAAAAGGGTCGACCCATAGGGTCGACCCCTTGCAAACCCAGAAAATGGGTCGACTCTAAGGGTCGACCCTCGGGAATCTGGTTTGGCCCAGGGGTAAGAGACCCAACGGGTCGACCCATTGGGTCGACCCAAACCGGCGGGGCGGCTAACCCGCGCCCAAGCCGATCCAACAAGGGTTCCAACCCTAAGTTGGAACCCTCCCATGGCTATAAAACATCTCTTGCCCCCCTCCTAGCCTTGCTACCACCCCTTGCAAGCCCTAAACAATCCTCCCTTGGCATCCAAGACATCAAGCCCTAGTCGCGGTCATCCGGGTGGCATCCGCGCGAACTCTTCTTCTTGTGGCTTCAAGCATCATTCTTTGATCTTCATTCCCTTGAGGTAAGCTTCTGATGTCTGTGGAGGATCATAGATTCAAACTTCCCGCATTTCTCTTTGGTTGAACCATCAAGTTCTATACCACATCGGTGGGTTCTTTCGGTTTGTGTTTTAGATGGCCCCGAAAAGGCGTATTTCTCGCAGAGGTGAGGCATCGAGCTCCAGGCAAGGGCGTCGATCTCATACCGCCGCATCACAGCCCGCAAGCAAAATCTTGGATCGGACCGTTCTACGTCCACGGGCGGTAAACTTTGAAAATCTTAGTCGCCATTTACGTGGATTAGTTGATCTAATATGCAGCCAGCCAAACTTGCATATTTTCATGTCTGTACATCGCCGCATTTACCCCAATCTGGTACATCAATTCTATAGCAATTTGGGTGTTTCGGGTGACGTTCCAGTTACCACGGTTAATGGAAAGGAAATTGTTTTATCACCACACTTGTTGGGAATTGCCTTTGACTTACCGAATGAAGGATATGCATTTGGTGATGTAGAAGTCTCGATGCCACTGTTTACTGCTATATGACTTCTGAAGAAATGGGTGACCGGTCGGTTGCCGGATTAAATGCAGACCAATTCCCTCCTTTGCAACGTATACTACACCGCATGATTACAACTATTATTTTGCCACGTGGAGGAGGACATGACAAGGTTACGGAGAAACACATGTTCTTGTTTTCATGCTTATTCAGTGGAATTCCCATTAAATTTCCATAGCTTATTCATGATCACATCTGTTCAAGCATGACGCACAAGCACCGTACTTTGCCATATGCTGCGGCTTTAATAGCCATCTTTACCTATATGGATATAAATTTGTCAAGAGAAGCATCTCAAACTATCCGTGACGCCGATATCTACACCTATCAATCTATTTGTCACCACATGGGGTTTGAAGAGCAAGATGGCGTGTTAGTTCGTCAAATAAAAAGGGCAGTACTACCAGACAGTTCAGATGATAATGAGATTGACAATGAAGAGCAGGCTGCAGATGCTCATGTTCCTGTCGCAGGAATGCCTTCTGAAGAGGCACAGCTAATCATGGACCGTTTGGATTCTATTGATGATTGGTTAGACGAGTATGGGGAGACCATGGCAGCTATGCAACTTGAACTATCCGATCTGAAACTTTCTCACCAGGAGCACTCTCGCTACGTCACTGATGCTTTGGCCAACCAAACCCACTTGTTGGAAGAACTTTCGGCGTATATTAGGCGTCCTCCACGTCCCTCCACTCCGGATGATAATGATGATTAGCCTATGATGCTCCTTTGACTTGGCATCCCTCTTTCACCCCCTCTTTTTGATGATGTCAAAGGGGGAGAAACTCTTGGCCTATATGTGCCCCGGCTATTATATGTTAGTGTATGATGTGTGCTTGCATGCATGTGTGCTTTTATCATGTTTCCAGTTCATTCGTTCTGTTGCATTTCCTTTGCGTTTTCATGTATTGCATCTTTTGTATTCCAAACCTTGCTCCTTTTCCACTCTTTGTCAGCAAGAAAACTTTGGGAATATGCCACATGAGGATCAATCTTATATTTGGATTTCTGTTAGACCACGTCCTTGAACTGATGGTTTGATTTATGTAATTGGAATGGTGGATGCTTTACATTGTGGTTTCTATTATTTTGTCATCATCAAAAAGGGGGAGATTGTTGAACCCCCTCCTCATGTATATGACTTATGATTTTTGATGATGATCAAATGGTTTTGTATGAACTGAAAATGAGCATACTTACGTTTTGGAAATGCACACATCAATTGAAGACATGATACTTGAGACGACTCAAGCACAACAACTCATTGTAAGTATTTTGGTTTCAATGTGCAACATGTGGAACTAATTCCAATTTTGTTCTTGATAGGCCAAAGCTCTTAAACGACTGAAGGATGATTGGTGAGATCGATCCTAATCTCCTCTATTAACACTGTTAGGACTTATGTCTATATGTGGAGCATTCTTGTTCTAAAACCCCAACTTGAACCCCCTGCACTTGGCCTTGTTTTCTCTTCATTTTTAGAAAGTGCAGGAAAAAGGGTCGACCCTAAGGGTCGACCCATTGCTGCCAGGTAGAATCCCATTTTATTGGGTCGACCCCTGCCTGAGGAATTAAATTCCAGAACCGGTTTCTTCATGGGTCGACCCCAAGGGTCGACCCTTTTCCCTCAAACTGTTTAGGCTCCAGAAAGGGTCGACCCTAAGGGTCGACCCCTGTAAAACTCCAGAAGCCTATTTTTTGAAGACAGCAACCGTTCTTGGGAGGGTCGACCCCAAGGGTCGACCCATGCTGCCAGGCCCATCTGGCCCCTCACGAGGGTCGACCCCAAGGGTCGACCCTTTCTGGTCTGGGCGGCGCCGTGATTGTGGACTCTTGTCCATGCGAGCTGGTTGACAAACCACACTTGTGTGGCTGTCCTTAAACTACTCCTTGATGTGCGGATCTTGTCTCCTAGACATCCCTTGACCGCCCTTAGCATATATATAATCCTACTGGGATGAAAACAAAAAGGAGAATTCGTATCTTCCTGAAATTGGGTTTTTGCTCTAACCTTGTGAGTGCAGGTCGCAACCAGAAGCTACAGCCCTTCTTCTACCTTGTAGTGTGCGTGAAAGGGAAGAAAAGAAGAGGCATTCAAGCCTCCAAATCAACATCCTGCTGGTTGGCTGCGTGGAGATCAAGATCGCACCTCTTCCGAGCATAATCGTCAAGAACGTTCAACGGGCTGCACCAAGTGCTCAACGAAATTCGCTGAAGTGATAGGGGGAGCTTCGATCAGGATAAATCAACTTCTAAACATCTAATTTTGAATCATTTGGATTGATCTTGAATATTTGTGTAATCATAAACTCCAGATTCTTGTGTGTGGTGTTCGTGTTCGGAAACACGAACGTGTGTGTGTGTTTGTGCGCTTGTGGGCTTGTGGCTACCAGATCGGAAGCCGTGTGTGTGCGTGTGTGTGTGTTTGCTGTTCTAAACAGCGTGTGTGTGTGATTCACTCGATAGTGAAGCTTTAATCCTCAAGTGTGACGGGTGGACGTAGGGGACACGGCTGTGTAACCGAACCACCTAAAAATTCGTGTGTCTCATGTGTTGTGAATTTTCCGATTCTTGTCGAGTGGGCTTCATGGTGAGTTGAGAGATCACTACACCAGCTTTTCAAACACTTTCCGCACGTATTCACGAGTGTGATCCTGTTCGTGCGACTATTAGTAGTTGTTTGTTTAATCAGCATCGTTTTCTTAAGGGTAGCAAAAATTTTATTAGCCAATCAATTCACCCCTCCCCTCTTGATTGTCACATTTGGGACTCAACAAGCCCAAATAACACAAGAACCACAGTGTGAACCTAGGGCCAATGTCTACTGAATTTCATTTAAGGTCTAGGTGATGCAAAGATGCAAGGGAATTATGGTTTGTGGGCTAAGGAAGGGTGATGAAATCCCCACCTTATCTTGTTTATGGGTGTTGCCCTTAGAATATTTTAGAAATTATATGCAACAAACCAAGTTCAAACAAGGGATTCTATGCAAGCATCGAAATGCATGAGCATGCTTTTGAAAAAATTAGAGTACTCACCTTGCCTCCCGCAATCTTCAATAATGCAATTAACAATAATTAAACAACAAGGAAAAACAAATTCTATCCTAAATAATGTATGACCTAAAACATGGAAGTGTGGGTTCTACTCTTGCAATGAACATTTTTATTGAAGTTCAAGTGATGCTTTTTTTTTATTTTTATTTAATGAACCTATCTAACCACAAGATATGAAATGTAGAGAAATGAAATTGAAATGAAAGAGAAAAAGTTTGGATACTTACTTGAAAAGTGTTCCCTCGTTCCTTTTTTTTTTGAAATGGATGACTAAATCACAAAGATGAAAGAAAGAAAGGCAAACTTACCTCTAATTTTTTTGAGTTTTCAAGTTGCTTTTTCTCCTTTTTTTTTTCACCTGTAAAAAAAAGAAAAAAAGAACTTTATTAGTACACTATAAACACAAGGAAAACAAAGTTCTTAAGTCAAAAATCATCATTCCTCCCCGGCAACGGCGCCAAAAATTGATAACGTGAAAGTTCGTCGTTTAAAACACGCGTATCAATCTTAAAAATTCCAACTCGCACTAGATGAAAGAGAGACGTAATATGGTGGCGAGAAGGGTCGAATCCACAGGGAAGAAGATATTTTTAAAGTTAAAAACCTTGTAACCTATTAGAAAAACACTTGTGATTTTTGCTTTGCTTGAAGAAAATAGTGAAATGAAAAACAAAGTAAACACTTAATTAAAAACACCTATGATTATGCACATATGCTATAGAAATTAATTGCATGAAGTAAAAAGAAGAGATAGAAGAAGGGAGTAGAGATGGAATAAGATCAAGAACTAGATCAAAAGAACAACTCTCTTCATTAACTTAAAAGAAAAGGTACATGAAGTGCAAGGTAAGCTTACAACAAAGAGGTGACAAGATTACAATGAAGTAACATAACATAAAAGCAATGACAAAAAGAGGGGCCTGAGATGTGAAGATAGTAATAGCAATGGTGATGATACCATCGTCTCCTCCTTGCCGAGCCTTGGAGAGGATCGCTCCGCCTTGAAATAGATCGCCGTGTACACCGGGAGGAAGTCGCCTTTATCGTTGAAGCTGTCTTTGGAGGGTGAATAACTTTGAACCCAAGAGGAATTAGGGGATGCCTGAGAAGAAGAAGTTGAAGAGGGGGACGAGAGGAAAAACTTTAATGAAGAACTCAGAGAGAAAAGAAGAGAAGAAGGGCTTCAAAATGGAGACATAACCGAAGCTAGCACCTCGGATGAACAGTAAAAACACAGGACAGCAAGTTGAAAAATGAGAAATATCTTCAAAATAAGAAAGATTTAGAAGATGGTGTGAACTGAGAAGTTGTAGAACACGTAAAAATCAAGAACTTTCATGAAGACAGTAAGAGCAGAAAATGAATAGAAGAGGGATAAATAAGGGGAAGAACAGAGAAAAATATTGGGTCGCAGATGAACAGGACAGCACAGTGAAAAACATAAACTATCTTGAAAACCAGAAGGAATTAGAAGATGAGCAAGAAGAAGAAATTGTAGAGAACTTAAACATGAAGAACTTTTATGAAGAACACAAAAGGAGAAAACGAACTTACATGGGAGAAACCGGAGGCCTAAGGTTGGGAGAGAAAGAGGGAGAGTAAAAGATTGCTCAAAGAAAAGACCCCTTTTCTCCTCCTTGCCATGGGCTATTTATAGGGAAAGTTAGGTAGATGGAGGGTGGAGATTATATCAAAAGGAGATGAATGGCTGAGATTTAAGTGGAATATGATGCATGGGGAAGAGAAAAAGTAGGTGGGCACCCCCTTTCTTGGACTTTAGGCACCCCATTTCCCAAGGCTCATCATGTCTCTCCTTTATTTCAAACTTTGAATGTCCTTTTCCTCCTTTCCAAACTTAAAGTTTGGATTCTTCCTTTTCAAATTTTAAATTCAAAATTTTGAACTTTCCTTTCCCTCCAACTTGGATAATTTGAATTCTTTATTTGACTTGGTCAAAATGGTGATGACCCTTTTACCCCCGGCTTCTTTTGTAATTACCTTCGGTGTCCTACACACACATAATTGCACTTTAGTCCATAAAAATTACCACAATATGCACATAAATCTCAAATGCTCATGATTGTGTAATGGAGAATTAATGCTCATGGCCCTCAACTTTAATTCATTATTAAATAAGACAATCGAATTAATCAATTTACGTGAAAGCTCCAATTTAAATGCGGAGTTGAGGTTAATTATGAAATATGCATAATTACCTAATTATATGCACATAAAATGGTGTACATGCAATGAATTGTCATAAGAAATGGACACTTATCAAGGGCCAAGGGAGTGTGCTGTTGGAGGCTGGTGGAGAGTGTGCTGTTGAAGGCCAAGGGAGTGTGCCGCTGAGGGCCAAGGGAGTGTACTGCTGAGAGTGAAGAGTGTGCTGCTGGAGGGGCTAAGGAGTGTACCGCTGAGGGTGAAGAGTGTGCCGCTGGGGGGCTGAGGAGTGTACCGCTGAGGGTGAAGAGTGTGCTGCTGGAGGGGCTAAGGAGTGTACCGCTGGGGGTGAAGAGTGTGCCGTTGGAGGGGCTAAGGAGTGTATGCTGAGTGTGAAGAGTGTGCTGCTGGAGGGGCTGAGGAGTATACCGCTGAGGGTGAAGAGTGTGCCGCTGGAGGGGCTAAGAGGTGTACTGCTGGACAGTTTGAAGGGTGTACCGCTGGAGGGTTGAAGGGTGTACCGCTGGAGAGTTTGAAGGGTGTACCGCTGGAGAGTTTGAGGGGTGTTCCTTTAGTTGATTAGAATATTTTATTGTTGTTGGTTCCATTTGTTTATTGCTTTCTCTTTGTCTTTTAATTCGTTATTGCCCCCATTTGTTTGTTACTTCCTTTTGTCTTTTTAATATGTTATTGTCTCTAACAAAAATTCGGCAGCATCTCCCCTTGACCCGAGCGAAGGGGAGATACAGGGAACGCGCCCACATGGAGTGGCGGAACCCGACAATTGGAGGTGGGCGCCCGAGAGCGGCGACACCTTAGTAAAACCTCGGGAAATTTGGAGAAAGCGTCAAGAAACTAGTAGGCTGATACAAGCCACGAATGCACCGGAGGAATGCCAATCAAGGTGTGCCGCTGAGGCAGCCTAAGGGTGTGCCGCTAAGCAAACCAATAGTGGAGGTGTGCCGCTGAAGGCCCGTAGGGGGGGGGGAGTGTACTGCTGAAGCAGCCAAGGAGGGTGTGCAGCTGGGCGGCCAAGGAAGGTGTGCCGCTGGGCAAATACAGGGAAGGCGTGCTGCTGAAGGGGAGGTGGACTGAGGGTGCAGCCCTCAAGATCAGTGGGTGGAAAACCACACAGGGGGAGTAAAACCCGGAGGGATGCAAACACGAAAAAAAAGTGCCTTAGAAAGACACACAAAAAAAAGAAACATTCGCAAGCGTCCTATTTTTATTCTCATAAGAGGGGTGCCCCAAGGGGGCTAATACATTACAACACAAAAAAAAAAGAACGAAGGAAAGGGAAGAACTAGACAAAATGGAGAGGGGGGGGGGGAATGGAGCACTGGCTCCTGCCCGCCCATAGCTCACTCTCTTTCTTCTGTCCCTCTCTTCTATCTTCTTCTCTTCTCTCTTCGCACAGAGGCCGGGGTGGCGGAACAGCAAGGTCTCTTCTCTTCTTCTCTTCTTCTCCTTGCTCTCTTCGCACAGGGGTGGTGGACGGAGCGACAGGGGGGAGCCCGAGCCTCCCCTCCTCTTCTTCTTCCTCTTCTTCTCTTTACTATCTGCCTATGTGTGTGTCTCCTCTCTTTTTCTCTCGTCCGTCCTTCTTCTTGTTCTTTTGGAGCAGTGGAGGCTTTTTATACCTCTGTTGGCACCCAAAATATGACCGTCGGTGACCAAGCCACAAAGACGAAGGACCCAGCCTGCTGAAGCACGAAGCCGATAAAGATCAACATATTGAAGACTTCTCAAGCTGCCAGAGCCTCGAGTCACCCTGTACGAACATGCGGACTTCACCTCAGGAGAGTCGAGACAAACTCACAACCAACCGGTAGTGCGACCAAGCCTGCCCAATGAACCGGCATCGACTCTGTCGTGCCGCATACACTACACCCATTGTCCGATCAAGGACGACGGTCTACCCAGTGGCTTCCCACCTCATGAAAGGCTCTCCTGAAGATGAAAGAGTCCCCCTGGCTCTCCGAGACGGAGGACCGAAAGCTCTGTCGACAGAAGATCCCCATCACCCGGCACGGGTACGGCTTCCCGCCAAGATGGGCCCATTAGTGGCCGAATGATCGCCCATCTCAGACGGAACTATCCCTGGTGTCATCCCGCCCCCGAAGGAGCTTTGGACACAAGCCAGACCGAGCCGGCAGCACGAATCATAGAGCCAAAGGCCGTGTCAGCAGGAAACCCGCATGACCAAACCAAAGTTGTCGGAAGTTCCGAGAATGGCCGTACGTCAACCTGGGAGCTTCGACAAGACATCTCTTCGAGGTTTCGAGGAGCATTGGCAAGATAAGTGTTCACGGTGACCCATGGAATCATCCCCAGACTCATCGATTGGCTCGAAGCGCGCGAGGAGCGTTAGCATGGCGCGCCATAAATCGGCGCGCCCCCCCACCTGATGCCCTTATCCCGGCGCGCAAGAACCCCACTATCCAGCACCTTCTTAGCCCGGCGCGCAAAAGAGTGGAGCCCTTACCCGGCGCGCCAATCTCCACGCCGGATCAAGGTCTCACACCTATTCCTATATATATATGGTTGTTCGATTGAAAGAAGAGGGAGGAGAAAAGATAAGAGAGGCAGATAGAAGCGGAGAGGAACAGAAGAAAACATAGGGAGAGAGTCTTTCGAGAGAGGATTTTCGAGGGGAAGAGAGCTTTCTTGGAAAAGAGGGTTCTGTCCGAGCGTCCTTCGACGGCCGTCTTCCTCTGTTCTGATTGATGTCCTCTGGAGCCGGAGAAAGAGGAGTCGTCCGATACTCTGTTTTGAGAACAGGTGGGCGCTGGTGCCTGTCTTCCTATGCTTTCATGGATTCTTCTCTTTTGGGGTTTCCGTTTATCAGATGTAAGCGAGAGGGGGAGGGATGGCAATGATATGAGCCGACCCCTCCCCTCCTCCTCTGCGATTTCTTCTCTGTTGCTCCTTTGTATATTCCTCTATAAATGATGAACGACGACCGAGCAATGATGCCGGCGCCGGATTCTTAATGTGTAAATGTTAGCCTATTCCCGTTTCTGGGATGGTAATATCTATATGAATGCTTGGACCAGCAGGTCGAATGAATGCTCGAAGCTTATGTCCCCTTCTCTGTCTATATCAATGTGTATGTTTGAGTTCTTCCGCGCGTGGTCCCCGATTCCGATTTCCCCGAAGTCCCGATCATGCCCCGAAGCATCGTGGGCTACAGACACGACCCCTCCCTGGGTCTTTCCGATCGACTGCTTTCATCTTTGATTTAAGGATCTCTGTATCCCCTCTGTGGATAGAGCTGTGCTCATGCGCATGCTTCTTCCCGTTGTGGTATCGAGGGTCTAAATCCCATTAACTCCTCCCTTCGTACTGCTCTGATTGTTCGCAAGGTGGGAGTTGCCTTTGGGACGGCCGGATCCATCCCCCTGAGTGCTGCGTCTTACCTGTTCGAGCATATGCTTCTACGATTGGCCCGTCTCATCTGTGCATCTACTACCCCTCTGCATCATGGTCATTTGAACCGTTCCGAGATTCTTCCATCCCGTCTTAATCACCCGGGGAGGGGGACATTCCCCCGTTGTTTTATGGAACTGCTGGGCGATCGAGGGCTCTACCTCTCGATGGTAGATGCTTCCTCAAAACCATAGCAGACAGTAACAAGGGGTCTTAGCCCAACAAGCTCAGCCCCGACAATCTGAGACCCAATCGAGGCCAAGGGATGTATGCTCCTCGTAGGCTAGCCCTCGGAGCTTCACTCTCTTAATGGTCGATTCCTCCACAGGATGTGTCGTCAGCTGTGGGTTGCCCACCCCTCGTAGGATAGCCCTCGGGGTGCTGCTCCCATTATCAGAGGCCTCACCCTTCTATCTTCACCCACGGAGTCTTGGTGCCCCTCGCAGGCTAGTCCTTGGGGTATCCTGTCCGATGGGAATTTGCTGGATGCCACTATGCAGACCGGCGGTTTAGGGGCGTACTCCATGAGTGAGTATGACCCCGTTTCTCCCCTGCAACTCTTCATGTTCAGGGGAGATGCTGCCAAATTTTTGACAGACTAAGAATGATTAAGCCATAATGAGATGCTTATCCTGAGCCCAACCAACTCAGTGCTCGAGTATGAACCTCGCACTAACTCACTGCATCATTTCCAAAGGGTCCTGGATTTCGATCAAACGATCAGTTGGCCCAAATAACTTCATAACTCTCAATAAAAGCTTAATAAACTCAAATGGTCTCAAAAATGCATGAAAATAAGCTAAAACGACGCGGCCCTAAACCGGCACGCCTTAATACGGCGCGGCCCCCCACCGCGCCGTATTAACTTGTGACTCATGTTTCCTTTTTTTTTTCTTGGGTACGTTCCCGGCGCGCCCCGTGCCCTGCGCGCCGTCTTAATTGGTTATCAAGGCCACGTCAGATTAGCTCTTCACCTACGCTTTACCGCACCGGATTAACCTCTTTACTTACGCTTTACCGCGCCGGGGAAGCTATCTCTCACGCGATCACGCCGTTTCAAGTTGTTGTGCTGTTCTAACCCTTTGCTCGCTCTCAGGGCAATCCTGGCCTCCCATGGTCGATATTGGCTACCCTAATTAGCGGTAGATTAAGTAAGGCAAGGGCTGTTCATGCTCCGAATAACCTCTCTATCATGTTGGCTATCATGTGTATTACCACTTTGCCTTCGTTATTACCCTTGTGTTACCGTTTCCTTCCCTTCTGACGGGGATTAATGAATGTGATCAAGCACTGCTTACTGTCATAATTCTGTTACCATGCTTAGTACAGTTCTCAGCGTCATGCATGCATACTTGCATAGACCCTCGGGTATATCAAACGGCGTTGACAGAAAGTCAGGTTACGCCCGATCGGAAGTCTCCGCTATGCGCGATGGTGGTCTTCGGACCTACGTCCTCCGCCACGTACCATGGGTGATGTGACACAACCTCGGACTTAGTCAAACAAGCACATCTAAGCATCCAAATGGGCCTTAATGGGCCACCGCTCTCTTCGTTGCACTCTATTCCCGGGGTGACTATGTGATACCAAGGGTGACTTATGGGAATGGACCCTTCCTGGTAGAGGGCCAGCAAGGCCAAGAATTGATTCCCCAAGGTTGGTTGCCCAATTCGATTGGGGCCGACAAAGTGCACTCGGGCACCGGGTCACACTAACCCACGGCGATCACTCTAAGTCATGGACTTGAGGATCGGGCGCTCCTCACGAATTCAGCGGTGCATGAATCAAATATTGAGAGAGCTACACTAGGTGAGCAAGGAAGAGACACTTACTCGACCGATTTGAAGAAACCGGTCCCGGTCGGAGACGAGGGCGAGCGGGGAGGCGGTGGTTCCCCACACGCCGCGGCGGTGTCGCTTGACCTGCCAAACCACTTACAAAACTACTCCTCTCGCAGGAGGGGGGATCTTGGGGTAGGGGTTAATATGATACATTCAAACACTACCGCCACGCAGGGTGGGGCCTTCAGCCGGCCAAGCGGGGAGGGGTTGGTGGACCGAAACGAAGAGAAATGAGAACTAGGGAAGTTGCAGCTTCAATCTGGAATTCTGGACAGGGGGTCGCTGTGATGGCTATGCCGGGCTTGTCCGGACTCCAAATTGATTGAAACCAGCTCCTGAAGCTTCCTGACTGGAAGAGGTGGACTCCAGAATTTTTGGGGAAGCTCAGACGGTTGGAGGTGGCTGCACCAGCAACAGGAAGTAGCCTCCTCTGTCTGGCCGCAGGTACTGTCTGGACTGTAACAGCAAGTTGCAGAAGTGACTGAGCGCCCTCCCGAGCTCCGATCAGCACGAAACCAGTGGCATCATCTTCGTGGTCGAGGTAGCTTTCAGCAGGAGGTGACGGAGATGCATTCAGAGGTCGAGGATGGCCGGGGCACCCAGAAGAGTGGGTACTGTTCGGAGTAGACAGCAGAAAACAGAACTAGATAGATCGGGGGAGAAAATTCATAACTTCTTACTCCGGTGGCCGAACGGGGTTCTGTTTCTTGATATTGAAAGATGACCGGTAGAGGAAGAACGTTGATGAAGGGGTTTCAGCCTGAATCCGCTGGGGTTTGTCGTGACAGAAGGATCTTCCACGCTCTGGTCCAGGATGAAGACCTCTCTGCGCACTGTTGGGAGAATGGCTCTATCTGGCAGCTCCGAGCTCCGATCGTGTTGATTCCACCTCGCCTGCGAAATAGACTGGAAGGCCTTTCCAGAAAGGTAGGCTACGCCTTCTGAAGAACTAGGATGAATCCATGGTTGACGCTGCAACAAGGGCTGTTCTGCAGATCTGCACAGCTCCAACCTACTAGAAGAAATGAGAGGGAGATATGGCTTCTTTGGTGGAGGGAAATGGTAGGAATGACCTAAGGGAGAGTGGGGGCTCTTGTGGGGTAGAGAAGGGAGCTAATGGTGATGGGGAATGAGGTGGAGAATGGCTGAAAGCAAGTGCTAGCAGGTGGAGGAGGAAGTGCTACGAATTTGGGGAAGGTGGGTGAGAGGAGAAGGTGAGGGGGGCACAAGTGAGTGGAGGGAAGGGTGGATTTTAAATTCAAAAGGTCTTGGAAGGTGGGTGATTATGTTGGGAAGTGGAGTGCTTGCATTGGAATGGGGTAGATTTGGTTGGAAGGTGGAGGAAGGTGTTGGAATGGGGAGACTTCTACCTAGGAACTAGGGAGCGGAGTAATGGAGGCCATGGGGAAGTGGAGGGCATTAAAGGAGGTGGTTGGAGGTTGGAAGTGGATGGGAGGAGGGAGGAGAGAGAAGGAAATTCGGATTTGGGGTTGGAGGAGAGAGAAAGAGGGGTGAAATAGAGAGATTAAGAGGGGAATGGGTGGGGAATCTCTCCCCTAGGGTCTCTCACCCAAAAACTAGAGGAATCACTCCAATTTGAACTCAAATGGCAAGTTTAACTGAAAGGGATGTAATCATTCATTAACTTCAAATGAGGGGAGTGGGGTCCTATATATAGGCAACCTACTCTTTACAATAAGTCCCTGACAAAATAAACAACTACAAATAACCAAGGGGGTTGGGAGTGCTAATGGGCCTAGTCCAACGAATGGGGCCCAATAGCTTACATTAGACATCATGATGATACCAAACATAGGAAAATAAGTGCTAGACTTAGGGAAATGACTCAAATAAAATAGAAATACATCAAAATGACTCAAAGGAAAACTACAAAATGGATAAGGGGCCTTAATAGAGTGAGGCCCAAACTCAACTAGCTCCCGAATGTGAAGAAGTGGACCCGAGCCAAAGGGAGTCGTGGGTGATGCCTCCATCAAATCCCCTGGGCCGCAAAGAGCTCGACTCCGTCGAGTAAGGGTCCACCCGGCTAAGGTACCGCTCGAGGAGATCTGGATCCAATCGCTGTAGGTCCTCCCGACTTACCCATGAGTCTTCCAAGGGAGGCCGATCCTTCCACCTGACGAGATAGCGCTCATAGACCTTGCTCCGGGTGGTAGTGACCTGCTCATCCAATATTTGTTCAATGCGATCACGCTGAGCTCTTTTGGCTAGTGGACTCTCCTCTCGGGTGGGTGCTCTCTCAAAGGAGGGAGTGGGCTCGATCTCCTCATTAGGTCTCACCGTGGGGCCCTTGTAAGACACTAAGTCGGCGACATTGAATGTAGGACTTACCCCATAATCCTCGGGGAGATCTAATTCATAAGCATTCACACCAATACGCCTCAAGACCTGAAAGGGCCCAGTCCCACGTGGTCTCAACTTGGAGTTGGCTCCTGGGGAGAGCCTCTCCGTCCTCACCATCACAAAGTCACCCACTTGGAACTCTAAGTGACGCCGGTGAGAGTCGGCCAACCTTTTATACGCCTCATTTTTCATGCCAATGTGCTTGCGGATTTCCTCATGCAACTCTCTAATATGTTGTGCAAAAGACTCGGCAGAAATGGACACTCTAGCATGCTGGGGAAGGGGAATGAGATCGGATGGCTTTCTTGGTTTGTACCCATGCACTGCTTCAAATGGACTCATCCCTATTGACTTATTGACGGCATTATTGTATGCAAACTCAGCCTGTGGTAAGATGAGATCCCAATTTCCGGGCCGATCCTCAACAAGACACCTAAGGAGGTTCCCTAGACTCCGGTTGACCACTTCAGTTTGGCCATCCGTTTGGGGGTGGTAGGCAGTGGAGAATTTGAGGAGGGTACCCATCATGTGCCAAAGAGTCTTCCAAAAATAGCTAGTGAATTTGACATCCCTATCGGAGACTATGGTCTTGGGTAGCCCATGGAGGTGGACTACCTCATCAAAGAATAACCGGGCTATATGGGAGGCATCGGAGGTTTTGTAGCATGGGATGAAGTGGGCCATTTTGGAAAATCTATCAACCACCACATAGATGGAGTCATGCTTCCTAGAGGTCTTGGGTAAACCTAGCACAAAGTCCATGCTCAAATCTTGCCATGGGCGGTCGGGAATGGGAAGTGGGGTGTATAGGCCGGTGTTTTGTTTTACTTGTTTGGCCGAAGCACATGTGCGACATTGACCCACTATTTTGCCTACATCCCTCTTGAGGCTTGGCCAATAAATTGACCCTCAACTAAGGCAATGGTCTTGTGGACCCCAAAATGACCGGCTAACCCACCGGCATGTAATTCCCAAACCAAGAAGTCTCGAAGAGATGTCCGAGGAATGCAAAGCCTTGGTCCCTTGAAGAGGAACCCATCCTCTAAAATGAATCCTTCATGCTCCTTGCTAGAATGAGTGGTCAAGTTGGCATAGATTTGTCCAAAGTCAGGGCAACTAGGATAATCATCATTGACCTTGTTAAAGCCAATCACTTCCACTTGGATAGTGGATAACAAGGACATCTTCCTACTAAGGGCATCCGCGGCCTTATTCTCACTCCCGGCCTTGTGTTTGATGACAAAGGTGTAGGATTGTATGAACTCAACCCATCGGGCATGTCGGGCATTCAACTTTTGTTGGGAATTAAGGTATTTGAGTGCCTCATGGTCGGAAAAGATGACAAACTCTTTGGGAAGCAAATAATGTCTCCAATGTCGGAGGGATTGGACCACGGCATAGAACTCCTTGTCATAGGTGGAGTATCTAGTCCTAGCATCACATAGCTTCTCACTAAAGTAGGCGACCAGGTGTCCCTCTTGACTAAGAATCCCTCCTATCCCAATCCCGGATGCATCACAAGTGACCTCAAAAACTTTAGAGAAATCGGGAAGACATAGGACCGGGGCTTGGGTCAACTTTTCCTTAAGCTCAAGGAAGGCTTTAGAGGCGGCTTTGGTCCAAACAAAGGTTCCCTTTTTGAGACAATCAGTTATTGGGCCGGTGATAGTGCTAAACCCCCGAATGAATCTCCTATAGAATGTGGCCAACCCATGGAAACTTCTAACCTCATGAAGGGTGTGGGGTTCAGGCCAATCAATGATAGCTTGGACCTTGCCGGGGTCCATGGAGACTCCTTTGGTTGACACCACATATCCTAGGAAGGTGATGGTAGTGGTCATGAAATGACACTTTCTTAGGTTGGCAAATAAGCTCTCTTGCCGTAGGACGGTGCAAACTTTCCTAAGGTGTTCGAGGTGGGCTTCATGGGTGTGGCTATAGATGAGAATATCATCAAAGTATACCACTAGAAAGTTCCCAATGAAAGGCCTAAGTGCTTCCGTCATAAGACGCATGAAAGTACTTGGGGCATTAGAAAGCCCAAATAGCATGACTAACCACTCAAAGAGACCATCCTTGGTCTTGAAGGCCGTTTTCCACTCATCCCCGGGCCTTATCCTAACTTGGTGGTAACCACTCTTGAGATCTATCTTAGAGAAGATGGTGGCTCCAGCTAGCATGTCCAACATGTCATCAAGCCTAGGGATAGGGAACCTATACTTGACGGTAATCTTGTTAATGGCCCGGCTATCCACACACATCCGCCACGATCCATCTTTCTTGGGGGTAAGGAGGGTCGGGACGGCACATGGACTCTTACTAATGCGGATGAAGCCCTTCCTAATGAGTTCCTCTATTTACCTCCTAAGTTCGGCATGTTCCGTAGGATTGAGGCGATAATGAGGAAGGTTTGGAAGGGTGGCTCCCGGCACTAGGTCGATTGCGTGTTGCACATCACGCATGGGAGGGAGTTGGTCCGGGAGCTCTTCCGGGAACACATCATGAAATTCTTCCAATAGTTGTTGGATCTCTATGGGATGGGGATTAGAAGGGGTAGGTTCCCCTAAGCATATGACAACCGCACACAAAGGCACCCCTTGAGCAATTTCCTCTTCAAGCTCTCTCCTAGTGATGAGATGAATACCCTTGGTCAACCCCGTGGTTCTACTTTGTTTTGGGGTTTGGATAAGGGCTTGAGTTGGAGGGGTGGAGTTCCCCGAGACTTGTGGAGTGGTGGGGTGTGATCCTTGAGGGAGAGTGTCCCTCTTGGGCATGGGACGAGGTGGGGAAGGGTTAAGACGGATAGTCTTACCCTCATGCTCAAAGGTGCATATGTTGCTTCTTCCTAGAATGGTGGCATCTACATCATAGAGCCAAGGTCTTCCTAAAAGGATGCTACCCACTTCCATAGGTATGACGTCACACCATATTTGGCCATGGTAGGAAGAGAAAGTGAGAGGCACTAGGCATTGGGTGTTGACCGGGATGGAGTTGTTGTTGATCCATGAGACCCGATATGGACTTGGGTGGGGAGTGAGAGTAAGCCCAAGGAGCTTGACGGTGTCGGGTGATACGGCATTAACACAACTACCACTATCCAAGATCACTTTCCTCACATGGTTTTCTATCTTGACAAAGGTGTGGAAAATTGAAGTCCGTCGCCAATCCTCTTCTTGAGGTTGGGTGAGAGTGCACCTAATGACTCCTAGATGGGAGTTGTTTGAAGGAGTGGAATGATCTAGACCCGACTCTAGACATTGGGCTTCATACTCCTCTTCCCAATCTATTAAGGCTTCATGTTCCTCAATGACATTTTCTTGTTCCTTTTGGGGTTGGACTTCTTCCTCAATAAGCAAGCTAGATAGCCCCTTAGATGGACATTGCCCCGCAAAATGACCATACCCATGACACTTATAGCATTGTTGGCGCCCACTTCCCGGGGTGGCTCCTACACTTGGGCCTTTGGGGTTGTCATCCTTCCGTGGAAGAGGGTGACTAGGAGCGGGTTTGTTTGGAGTGATGGGTGGGGGAGGGTTGTAGGACTTTAAAGGGGCATTCCCACTTGGGCTAGGAGCTCTCATGGGGGTGGGTGGAATGGGACGTGGTCCCATGTTTTTGGGGTCGGTGGGTCGGGGAGGGATAAATCGGGAACTCCTAGAAAACCTTTCCACATCTCTAGCAATTTGGTAAGCTATCTCAAGGTTATCAACATCTCTCATGAATAGTTCCCTCTTGATGTGGCTTTGAAGCCCATTCCTAAAGCGGGATAAGGTGGCATCCGCATCCTCATGGACTCCACACTTTAGAAGATAAGAGTCAAATTTTTCAATGTACTCTACCACGGTCTTTCCTTCTTGGGTGAGGCTTTGCCATTCATCTAAGAGTATTTGGTGGTAGGTTCGGGGAAGGTATTTGTTCCTAAGTAGATTCTTCATATGCGCCCAAGTGTTAATAGGCTCATCCCTCCTAATCCGCCTTAGACCCTCTTGATTTAGCCAATAAGTTTTGGCCAACTTAGTGAGATGCATCTTAGCCAATCTAACTCTTCTTTGGTCGGACATGGGGTACCATTCAAAGTATTGGTCCATGGCGGTCTCCCATTCTAGGTAAACACTAGGTTCATGTGAACCGTCAAAGTTTGGGGTCTCTACCTTGATCATCCTTAAAAGGGGGTCATCCGGATCATCCCGTGGACGCCGGTCATGGTTTTGATGGGGGCGAGGTATCTCATACTCATAATAATGGTCATAGTCCATTTCATCCCTATAAAATTCAGCATGTGGGTGATGGGCTCTTGGGCCATTGTTCCTTGGGTGGAACTCATCCCTATGAGGCTCTATATGTGGAGGGTGGACTCTTGGGCCTTGGTTCCTTTGGGGAAAACCATTCCTATGATAATCACCATGTGGTGGAGGGATTCTTGGCTCATTGATTCTTGGGTGAGGATCTTCCCTATGAGGTTCATCTTGTGGAGGGGGAATTCTAGGCTCATTGTTCCTTGGGTGGTACCCTTGGTCTTCTAACCGAGCAATTCGGTTGGTAAGGGACTCTAGTTGGGCAAGGATGGTTGTGAGGGCAGCCTCTACCCTTTCTTGGGGTTCCTCCCTAGGAACATCTTGGTTGAGTTGGTGAGGATTGGGATCCATGGTTGGAACCGAAGATGAAGAATCGGGTTGGTAGCTAGTACCACTACGGGTGGACATGCAAGACAAAGGGCCAAAGTGGTTGGACACACAATGCAAAGGTCCTAGGACTTAGACTTGATAGAGACAAGTCAAGGACTTGCTCTGATACCACTTGATGTGACACAACCTCGGACTTAGTCAAACAAGCACATCTAAGCATCCAAATGGGCCTTAATGGGCCACCGCTCTCTTCGTTGCACTCTATTCCCGGGGTGACTATGTGATACCAAGGGTGACTTATGGGAATGGACCCTTGCTGGTAGAGGGCCAGCAAGGCCAAGAATTGATTCCCCATGGTTGGTTGCCCAATTCGATTGGGGCCGACAAAGTGCACTCGGGCACCGGGTCACACTAACCCACGGCGATCACTCTAAGTCATGGACTTGAGGATCGGGCGCTCCTCACGAATTCAGCGGTGCATGAATCAAATATTGAGAGAGCTACACTAGGTGAGCAAGGAAGAGACACTTACTCGATCGGTTTGAAGAAACCGGTCCCGGTCGGAGACGAGGGCGAGCGGGGAGGCGGTGGTTCCCCACACGCCGCGGCGGTGTCGCTTGACCTGCCAAACCACTTACAAAACTACTCCTCTCGCAGGAGGGGGGATCTTGGGGTAGGGGTTAATATGATACATTCAAACACTACCACCACGCAGGGTGGGGCCTTCAGCCGGCCAAGCGGGGAGGGGTTGGTGGACCGAAACGAAGAGAAATGAGAACTAGGGAAGTTGCAGCTTCAATCTGGAATTCTGGACAGGGGGTCGCTGTGATGGCTATGCCGGGCTTGTCCGGACTCCAAATTGATTGAAACCAGCTCCTGAAGCTTCCTGACTGGAAGAGGTGGACTCCAGAATTTTTGGGAAATCTCAGACGGTCGGAGGTGGCTGCACCAGCAACAGGAAGTAGCTTCCTCTGTCTGGCCGCAGGTACTGTCTGGACTGTAACAGCATGTTGCAGAAGTGACTGAGCGCCCTCCCGAGCTCCGATCAGCACGAAACCAGTGGCATCATCTTCGTGGTCGAGGTAGCTTTCAGCAGGAGGTGACGGAGATGCATTCAGAGGTCGAGGATGGCCGGGGCACCCAGAAGAGTGGGTACTGTTCGGAGTAGACAGCAGAAAACAGAACTAGATAGATCGGGGGAGAAAATTCATAACTTCTTACTCCGATGGCCGAACGGGGTTCTGTTTCTTGATATTGAAAGATGACCGGTAGAGGAAGAACGTTGATGAAGGGGCTTCAGCCTGAATCCACTGGGGTTTGTCGTGGCAGAAGGATCTTCCATGCTCTGGTCCAGGATGAAGACCTCTCTGCGCACTGTTGGGAGAATGGCTCTATCTGGCAGCTCCGAGCTCCGATCGTGTTGATTCCACCTCGCCTGCGAAGTAGACTGGAAGGCCTTTCCAGAAAAGTAGGCCACGCCTTCTGAAGAACTAGGATGAATCCGTGGTTGACGCTGCAACAAGGGCTGTTCTGCAGATCTGCACAGCTCCAACCTACTAGAAGAAATGAGAGGGAGATATGGCTTCTTTGGTGGAGGGAAATGGTAGGAATGACCTAAGGGAGAGTGGGGGCTCTTGTGGGGTGGAGAAGGGAGCTAATGGTGATGGGGAATGAGGTGGAGAATGGCTGGAAGCAAGTGCTAGCAGGTGGAGGAGGAAGAGCTACGAATTTGGGGAAGGTGGGTGAGAGGAGAAGGTGAGGGGGGCACAAGTGAGTGGAGGGAAGGGTGGATTTCAAATTCAAAAGGTCTTGGAAGGTGGGTGATTATGTTGGGAAGTGGAGTGCTTGCATTGGAATGGGGTAGATTTGGTTGGAAGGTGGAGGAAGGTGTTGGAATGGGGAGACTTCTACCTAGGAACTAGAGAGCGGAGTAATGGAGGCCATGGGGAAGTGGAGGGCATTAAAGGAGGTGGTTGGAGGTTGGAAGTGGATGGGAGGAGGGAGGAGAGAGAAGGAAATTCGGATTTGGGGTTGGAGGAGAGAGAAAGAGGGGTGAAATAGAGAGATTAAGAGGGGAATGGGTGGGGAATCTCTCCCCTAGGGTCTCTCACCCAAAAACTAGAGGAATCACTCCAATTTGAACTCAAATGGCAAGTTTAACTCAAAGGGATGTAATCATTCATTAACTTCAAATGAGGGGAGTGGGCTCCTATATATAGGTAACCCACTCTTTACAATAAGTCCCTGACAAAATAAACAACTACAAATAACCAAGGGGGTTGGGAGTGCTAATGGGCCTAGTCCAACGAATGGGGCCCAATAGCTTACATTAGACATCATGATGATACCAAACATAGGAAAATAAGTGCTAGACTTAGGGAAATGACTCAAATAAAATGAAAATACATCAAAATGACTCAAAGGAAAACTACAAAATGGATAAGGGGCCTTAATAGAGTGAGGCCCAAACTCAACTAGCTCCCGAATGTGAAGAAGTGGACCCGAGCCAAAGGGAGTCGTGGGTGATGCCTCCATCAATGGGTCTCCAATTAAATGAACCATGCCTCTCCTGCATGATAGATAGACGCATCTCGCATGATTCCGTCATGTTTGTAACGTTGCATCCTTTATTCCGGCCTCGACAGCCCACTATCTCGGCAATTAATCAAAGGTGTTCCCTCCTCGTGGGGGATGTAATTAACGCCATAGCCTTTATGGTATGGCGGACTGTTGGTCCCGACCGAACCTCACTTTCGCCCGACACGGGTCAGAATGAGCGCATAATAAACTTGTCACTCATGTGACTGGCACGCCCGCGTCGTCAATCAGTCAGTTAATTACTAGTTAGTTAATTGGTTGATCGACACGTAATAAGATGTATATATATGCATACACACACACAAACACATATATATATATATAAGAATAAAAATAATAATAATAATAAGATAAAAAAGATCGCAAACAAGTCTGGCACGCCCGGTGGGACCAGTGTCACCTTTCAACTCTTTGCCGAGATGCTTGGGCTTCGAGGCCCTCTCAAAGGCTACTGATCGTTGGCTTGTTTGTCTTTACAGGTGAACAATGTCAACAAATGGATTAACTGGCGTCGGCTTCGGTCCGTCGATCGTTGCTGGACATGCGCAAGGGTACCTGGCGGTGCCCATGGAGTTCGGCAGCTTCCCTGCTGTCGTCGGCTTCCCCAACTTCTTTGGGTTGGCCTTCGTGGACATGCTGGAGATTGAAGCCCCAGAACCTGTCGAGGAAGCTGTGGGGAAAGTGGAATCTCTGAAGACTCCCTGCTGCAATGACTCATCCAAGAGTCCGGCCCCGACCGCTAGCTGTCTGGTGCACCACGTCATACGTGGGACCCGCCCCAATATCATCAACAAACACCCTGGAGGACGTCAACGTCACCAAACCCAGAGGAGTGCTGCTGTGATTACCGGGACTCTATCTCAGTCCGGGAAGTCTATGATGGTTGGCGGCATGCGCGACTTCCTCAACGGACGCAACGCACGTGTGGCCCCAGACCGAGTCATCCCCACCATCCCTGTCCACAACACATACTAGGCCCTCGCTGGAAGAAGAGCAAAAAGAGAAGAAACCGTCCACTATGGCCAAGGAAGGACGGCCCCCAGGCCAAGGAAGTTCAAACAGGTGTGGGTTCCCAAGCGGGCCCAACCTGTCCATCAGCTGACACCCATCCGTCGCCATCATCTGTATGACGGGGCGGAAGAGAAAAGAGAAAGGGGTTTGCCCCCGAAGGAAGACGAAAGAGTGGTTGGGGATCCTCCGCGCCGCAAAAGTTTGTGGGCTGCTGCCTATCAAGCCAACGTCCCAGCCACGGGATGAAGATTCCAACAACCTGCCAACAGAGCTCGGCTGGCTTATATCCCTCCCGCGGGAGGTCGAAAACTATCCCCCGTGTTACATCAAGAGCGGGGTCAAGAAGAGATGACATGTCTGGTCAGAAACTATTTTCGAGGGTTAGGCAACCCCTCGCTTGGGCAACATCGACTGATGCAAGCAGCCACCGCCGATGAAGACTACTACCCGTCAGTGGCAGATGAAGAAGATGTGGCAGAAAGAATGATGGTGTCATCTGTCGACGACAATGGATATGATAACGGCTTCAAGATCGAAGCCGATAAAGCCATCCCCGAGTGGGAAGAAAGAAGAAGAGTTTTCGTGTTCGAGAGGCTGACCTTCCCGCAGCAAGCTAAAAGGAGGGTCCATCGACAAAGGAAAAGGATGCAGGTCTTCAATTGCAACATGGCTGGTGTATCCAACCGATATGGGGAGCTTCCCGAAGACCCCCGAGAATTGGCTCAGTTGGCCGCACGGCCGGGGCCGAATACTCGCAGAACAGAAGCAGCGAGGGAGCTCCTGATGATGGCTAAAGGAAAACAACCCCAAGTCTACCACCACTGGGATGACAAGGCCCCCGTCCTGACAGCTAATGTAGTGACGGTAGAGGAAGAAGATGACGTCCCCCTCAACATCCTGCCCGAGGGTACGTCCGGGGATACAGCAGAAGTTATCCCCACTACAGCCACTATAGACCCATCGGTCTTGATATTACTTCAACAATATCGGCAAGAGATAGACTTGCTAAAGAACCAGCTGATGGAGAAAACTGAACAGTCCTCAGCTTCCAAACCACCCGAAGTCCAGAGTGAATCATCTCGGGGAGCAGTCCGTCGTGACGGCCCTCCATCACTCTACACACTGCCTCAGTCGTCAGAGCCAAGCATGGCGACAATGCAACAGCGGCCGCCACAGCTACAGCAGCTGCTACCTCCGGTGCTCCCTCAAGCGCACCAGACACCCCCGCTGCTGCGTCCTCCACAAGCGACCACCCTAGTCACCCCGTACCTGCAGCCGGCGCACTTCTATCCGGAGCTAGTTGACCCCATGGTCATGAACCGGATGATGGTGGAGAAGATGATTGAGCTGAAGCTCGCCGAGAAAAGTGAAGGTGACTATGTCACATTTGATGCCTATCGGGTGCCCTACCCGCAACACCATGCGGCTAAACGACTTCCCCAGGGGGTCAACAAGCCGCCTAAGTTCGACAAATTCAACGGGAAGGGATCCCCGAGAGAACACATAGCCTATTATATGACTGTCATGGGCGACTTCGCCACTGACGAGTCATATCTGCTGAAGTTTTTCGGGTCCTCGCTGACGGGGCTCGCATTGGAATGGTATTCTAGCCTCTCGGTTGGGTCGATCAGCGACTGGTCAGATATGCAGAAGAAGTTCAGAGAAAGATTCCATGTCACAGAGAGGGAGGTCACAGTGACCGAACTCTACTCAACAAAATAAAGGGCCGATGAGACAGCCCTCGATTATATTAAGAGGTGAAGAAACCTCGGAATGAGGTGCAAGCGGCCCCCGCATCAGGAGGACGCTGTGCAGATATGCAAACAGAATCTCAGAAGGGAGGTTCTAGAAAAGATGATCGGAATGGAAATACTATCGTTCGACCGATTGAATAATATCGTGGCCGAGGTGGAAGCTTTCCTGGCCAGACCTGCCCCTACATCTGCTGCGGGCACGACCCAAAAGGGCAAGGCGGTAGAGCGGCGCTCCTCACCCAGAGAAGCGAACGCTCTTGACATAAAGGCGTTCGAACAACAGAAAGGTGAAGGCAAGAAGGGAGTCACCCCACAGCCTGCAGAAGCCCCAGACTGCAAAGAAGGTCCTTCGCTGAGGGACAAGATGAAGAAGGCCTATTCCTTTCCAAAAGACAAGACCCGAGTCCTATTCGACTGGGTAACAGAATATAGCATGGTCACCCTGCCAGAGCCAAGAAGGCCGGAGGACCTAAAAAGAAAAGACAGTCCAAGATTTTGCCCCTACCACTAGATGTTGGGACATCTAATCGAAGACTGCTACGTTTTCAAGGACATCATAGAAGGGATGGTGAACAAGAATGAAATTGAGCTGGGAGAGTACAAAGTGGACCCTCCTCAGCCACATGAAGCCCCTCGGAGGAGGGCAGCAGTTAACATGATCTCCCTATACCTGGCATTGCCCGAGGAGATCTCCGAAACAAGCACGCGGAGCACCTATGAAACCCATTTCTTGGAGCCCGCGAAAGAACAGCAGGGATGGCAGCAGGCCCCTGTAAAGCACAAGAAGAAGAGGGCACCCCGCCCGAAAGAGGGGGCACAGATCCGTGGTGTTACACCCCGGCCTGCTCCACCAGTGGTAGCACCCGCATGGGCCACTCCACCTATAGCTATCAGGATACATACACATAATCGGAGAAGACAAACTCCGCTACCAGTGATTAAGGAAACTAATCCTGGGGTCCTTCGACTGTAAAACCTCATTGAGGGGCTGGACGAGTATGTGCAGCCCGAATTGAAGCATTTGCTGGTGCGGGACCACGTCCCGTGGCAAGAATTAGAGCAGCTCTCACTTGGACAAAAGGAGGAAGCTGAAGAGGTACCCGACAGAGAGGGCAGCCTATTCTGGGGGCACCCGCCCGCCGAAGCAAAAAAGAAGAAGAAGCAAAAGAAGAAGAAAAGAAAGGCCGCTGGGGCCAATAAAATGCAGGTTGTCTCCTGTAATACCCTATTAGCACTCTTCAACCTATCCGGAGAGGAGGAAGAAGAGGAAATTTGTTTCACACCCCATGCTGGGGGAGGCAAGGCCGAGGCCGCAACTGCTTCACATGCCACCCGGTCAGGCCGAAAATGGGGGCGCCAGCCGCCACCCAACCACAACATCATGTTCAGAGGGGAGCAACCCTACAAGACACCTCCGCCGGAGGTCAAGGGAGTCCGAATCCCCCCTCCGTCAGGCCTATATAACAAGAGTGGGGGCAAGGGGGTCCCTTCATTTCTTGAATTTATGAAGATGTCCAAGGGGAAACAGCCCTGCCAGGAGGCTAACCCTACACCCGGGACCGTTCACCCGCAGCTCGCACAATCTGCTGAAGAGCCAAATACAGATGGAGCTTGCTCCGCAGTAACTAACAAAGAAGACCCAGAAGTCGGTACCAGCCAGAAAGGTGCCAAATCTGAGGAAGATGAAGCAGGTCCGTCAAGGCCCGCAAATCAAAACCTCCCCAAGCCCAGATGGGCTAAAGAGATGAAGCTCTCCAATGTCCGAGCTGGGAGCCGAATAATGAAGCTACTCAAGAAGCTCCCTGTTCGATTTACAATCTGGGAGATTTTCTCTTTGAGTAAAGAGGCCCGACAGGCGATCATCACGGCTCTGCAAATGCCTGCTCATTTCGAGACTTGCATAGCTGAAGCCGTACCGGAAGCCAGTATGACCTTCACTCCAGAAGACATGCTACTGCCCACCATCAGCCACAACAGCCGCTGTATATGAAGGGGCACCTGAATGGAAGGGAGCTGAACAGGATTCTGGTTGACCCCGGTGCAGCGGTCAACATCCTGCCATATAGAATATATGAGAGGCACCACTTTAACGTGCATCTCGAGAAAATCAAGGATATGCGTATCGCCGGCTTCAATCAAAAATGTGAAGTGTCAATAGGAGTGGCAGAGTTCACCCTCACCTTAGCAGATTTCACTACAACGGTGCAGTTCCATGTCATTGACTCTCGCACCTCTTACAAGGCGCTGCTCGGCCGCCCATGGCTGCATGAAAATATGGTGGTGCCCTCCACGCTCCACCAATGCATCAAATACAGTCTCCAAGGGAAGGAGGAGAGGATATTTGCAGACCCCCACCCGTTCGAGATGTTTGAATGTCATTTGGCGGATGCCAACCTATATACAGGGGCTTCCCAGAAGACCTCTGAAGCTAAGACCCCTGCGGGGGCATCGAGAAGCACATCCGGCAGCAGTTGGTATCCGCCACCGCCGCGCGGATATGTCAAGCCCAAGGTGGTCTTCCATATCACAGCATCCGGGCAAGTGGGCAGAACAGCACCCCCAACATTATACCCTGAAGCTAATGAAGTGCGGGTCGCTCGGCGGCACAATCATATTGAAATCCCAGATGGCCTTACCAAGCCGACTCCCGGCCTTGACAACCCTACTGTCGAACCTTTCAAGACTTGGGAGGTGACACAGAAAGATGGACCCAGCAGCCTGTTCTATACAGCTGAGAAGCATCCTACTTGGGAAGACACAGACTGCAGCCTCCCCGAAGATATAAGCAACCCACCGGTTCCCGTCCAGGGTCTGGCATTTACAACTGATCGGATGGTCAGGATGTTTCACAAGCAACACATTACCCCGGATCAGTCTCAAAAATGCAAGGAAGCTTTCCAGAAAATGTGGTATCCCGCAAATCTGGATAAAGAAATGAGACGTGTCTCTCGACATCCGGGGTTGGGTTTCACCTTGGAGGAATATTATTACAGTGGGCGATACGAGGTGGACACCATCTCCGCCTTCTGTCCTGCTGAAGATAGCCCTCTGGGGGCAGCTTTTGATGAATACCCGGCGGAAGCTGAGCATGTGAAACTGGCTCGACCCGGAAATCAAGAAATAGAGACCTCGGTCCCCTGCCGATGCTGGGAGTAGGTCTACCCTGAAGAGGCGGCCCTTCAAGCCAAATTTGATACGACTAGCAGCAGTGAAGCCGAAGACATTGAAGAAGCATGAATTTCTCCCTCCAGCGGAGTCCTACTAATGACAACTTCAACACCCTTTCTGCCAATCAGGGAAGCCTCGGTCGACTCCGATCACGGGAAACAAGCCATCAGGAAAGAAAAAGCCGCTTCTACGGAAGATGCAACTGCCCCAGAAGGCGAGACCTCCTCAACTTCTGCTACAAAATCAGGGTGCTGTCCAAGCCCGGTAATAAATAATTACCAGCCTGTCACGGTTGCAACCTCATCTACAAGGACTGAAGCTGCTATTTCACCCTTGGGAGCTGCAATGGTAGTGGATTTGCTAACAGAACAATCCGCGCAGCCGCTAGCACAAGGAACAGAGAATCCTCAAGAAGCTCTGGTGGTGTCTGACGAGGAAGTTGAAGTACTCGACCCTCAAGATGGTATTCCAGACTTCGTTGACCTCCAGCCGGCACCTCCGGAGATAGAAGACGGAGGCCAAGCCACAGTCGATGAACTGATAGAAGTCAACTTGGGAAATAAGGAGGACCCTAGGCCTACCTTCTTCAGTGCCCAACTATCCCCAGAAGAACGGGAGCTGTACATCCAGCTGCTACTAGAGTACCGGGATTGCTTCGCCTCGACTTACAAAGAAATGTCGGGTCTAAGCCCCGCTGTCTCACAACATGAGCTGGCAATCAGCCCTGAGGCCGAGCCGGTGAAGCAACCACCACGGCGCATGAGGCCAGAACTCATTACCCAAATCTGTATTGAAGTTGACAAGCTCATTGACGTGGGATTTGTTGAAGAAAACCAGTACACCACATGGCTGGCGAATATCGTCCCCGTGAAGAAGAAGAATGGACAGATTCGGATATGTGTCGACTTCCGAGATCTAAATAAAGCCTGCCCCAAAGATGACTTTTCGGTGCCAATAACAGAAGTCATATAGATGCTACGACCGGCCATGAGGCCCTGTCATTCATGGATGGGTCATCCGGGTACAATCAGATTTGGATTGCGGAGCATGACCGGGTCCATACTGCTTTCCGAACCCCTTAAGGCATTTATCATTATAAGAGGATGCCGTTCGGACTAAAGAATGCTGGCGCAACCTATCAGCGCCCAATGACCAAAATCTTTGATGAGTTGCTCTACCACAAGGTCGAGTGCTACATAGATGATCTAGTGGTCAAAACCAGAAGAAAAGAAGATCATCTGCAAGACCTCTGTATTGTTTTTCAGAGGCTGAGGTAGCATGAGCTGAAGATGAACCCCATGAAATGTGCGTTCGGAGTGTCGAGCGGAAAATTCTTGGGCTTCGTTGTCCGGTATCGGGGAATCGAGATAGACCCTGTAAAAATCAAAGCAATTCAGGAGCTACCTCCACCAAGGAATATCTCCGAGTTGAGATCACTATAGGGCCACTTGGCTTATATCCGGCGGTTCATCTCCAATTTGTCAGGGCGATGCCAGCCTTTCCACAAGTTGATGATGAAAGATGTTCCCTTTTATTGGGATGAAGATTGCCAGACAGCCTTCGACAAGCTGAAAGACTATCTGAAGACTCCTCCAGTGCTGGGCGCACCAGTGAAAGGATGACCACTGATACTACATATAGCAGCTACACATAACTCCCTGGGGGCAATGTTGGCCTAGAATAATGAAGAAGGGAAAGAGAAAGCTCTCTATTACCTCAGTCGGAGACTGGTCAGGACTGAGGAAAAATATACTTATATCGAGAAGGTCTGTCTGGCAATGGTCTTCGCGGTTAAGAAGCTCCAACACTATATGTTGCCACATGAAATCAGCCTGGTATCCAAAGAGGATCCCCTGAAATATATTATGTCCCAGCCGGCACTCAAAGGTCGCCTGGGCAAATAGGCTGTAATCCTTATGGAGTTCGACATCTCCTATGTACCGCGCAAGGCCGTCAAGGGCCAAGCTATTGCAGACTTCTTCGCTGAGCACCCGTACCCGGGGACTGCCCGTTGGAGCCGGAGCTTCCTGAAGATGAAACCCTGGAAGCCGTTCAAGTGCAGCCCTCCTTGTGGCAGCTATATTTTGATGGCACTTCCAGAATCGACACCTCTGCCACTGGATCGGCCAGAGTTAGGGCAGGAGTAAGCATAGTCCTGAAATCCCCAGAAGGAGAAGTGGTGCACACATCCTACTCCATAAACAAGCATTACACAAATAATGAAGCGGAATATGAAGCCCTGATAATCAGGATGCAGATCGCTCTGTCCATGGGAATTCAGATGCTGGAAACATTCGGAGACTCCCTGCTAGTTATAAAACAGCTAGAAGGAGAGTTCGATGTGCGAAAGCAAGAGCTTCTCCCCTATCACCAGCTGGCAACCCGCCTGATGTCAAGATTCTACTTCATCAGCATCAAGCACATCAACCGAGGCTGGAATGCTCTGGCAGATGCCCTCGCTAAGCTGGCCAGTTCATTGGCGGTCCCGCCAGACACAAGCCTGAATATAACAATGATCAACCGCCGGCAAGTCCCCAGTGTAATAGAGGTCTTGGTCGACGAACAAGAGATTGAGGTGGTAACCGTCGAGGAGATTCAACTGCCCGATTGGCGAGAACATCTCCTGTGGTGGTTCCAACACCAACATCTCCCGAAAGAAAAAGAACAAAGAATGAAGCTCCTGAGGGTCAAGGACTCTTACGAGATGAGAAGTGGAACCCTGTTCCGAATAATGGCAGATGCCCGAAGGAAAGTCCTACTTCACTGCTTGTCTTCAATAGAGACGGGATAGGTGATGCAAGAAGTCCATGTGGGATCAGCTGGAGCACACCAGGCTGGCCCAAAGATGAAAATTGAGATAAAGAAATTGGGCTACTATTGGCCCACTATATTTGACGATTGCTGCAAGTTCGCCAAAGCTTGTCAGAAGTGTCAAGAACACGCTAATGTGGCAAGGAGACCTCCAGTGCCACTGCATCCGACCCTACCAAGCTGGCCGTTTGCTCAGTGGGGCACGAACGTGGTAGGGCCGCTACCATCATCTTCATCAGGGTGCAAATATATCTTAGCAGCTACAGACTACTTCTCTAGATGGGCGGAGGCGGTAGCACTAAGAGATGTAATGGGAGAACTAGTTGCAAGATTCTTCCGCCAGAACATAATATTTCGGTTCAGGATCCCCAACCGAATCATCTCTGATAATGGCAGCCATTTCAGAAACCATAAGGTTTATCGGTTAGCCGACAAGTACAAAATTGACTGGAGGACATCGTCCCCCTACAACCCTCAAGCCAATGGGCTCACAGAAGCCTTCAACAAGACACTATGCACGTTGCTGGCAAAGACCGTCAACTCTAATAAAAGATATTATGAAGAAAGGATTTACGGAGCGCTCTGGGCCTATCGTACTGTCTACAAAACCCCAATCGGCTGTTCAACTTTCTCCCTCGTCTATAGGTCAGAGGCTGTGGTGTCGATTGAACTGGAAGTTCCTTCGCTGTGAGTCACCATCCAACATGGACTAGCCAGCGGTGAACAAACCAATGTAGAAAGAAGATTGGAAGAGCTCACTGAGCTTGAAGGAAAACGCCTCCGGGCACAACAAAACATCCAACTCTACCAAGCTCGCATGGCACGTGCTTTTGACAAGCCGGTCAAAGGACGAGAATTCAAGAAAGGAGACATGGTGATGGTCAAAAGAAGAGAAGTGATGGCCTCCAACCCCAAAGGGAAGTTGGTCAAAACTGGGTCGGACCATATATCATCCACCGAGTATATGAAGGGGGTGCCTACGTCCTAGTAGACCACAAAGGAGTCATCCAGTTCTCTCCCCTCAACGGAAAGTATATAAAGTTGTATCATGCAGCACAACCAACATTCCCGAGTGATCGGTCGAATACCCTTTCCTTGGTCCAGTGGCATTCCGCCCTGATCGAGCTACCTTTCCTTGGTTCAGTGGCACTCCGCCCTAGCCAAGCTACCCTTTCCTTGGTCCGGTGGCATTCTGCCATGATCGAGCTACCTTTCCTTGGTTCAGTGGCACTCCGCCCTAGCCGAGCTACCCTTTCCTTGGTCTAGTGGCATTCCGCCCTGATCGAGCTACCCTTATCTCAGTCTAGTGGCATTCCGCCCTGATCGAGTTGCCCTCACCTTGGCTTAGTGGCATTCCGCCCCTAGCCAAGCTACCCTTATCTCGGTCTAGTGGCATTCCACCCTGATCGAGCTACCCGTACCCTGGCCTAGTGGCACTCCGCCCTAGCCGAGCTACCCTTTCCTTGGTCCGGTGGCATTCCGCCCTGATCGAGCTACCTTTCCTTGGTCCAGTGGCACTCCGCCCTGATCGAGCTACATTTCCTTGGTTTAGTGGCACTCCGCCCTGATCGAGCTACCTTCCTTGGTCCAGTGGCACTCCGCCCTGATCAAGCTACATTTCCTTGGCCTAGTGGCACTCCGCCCTAGCCGAGCTACCCTTTCCTTGGTCTAGTGGCATTCCGCCCTGATCGAGCTACCCTTATCTCGATCTAGTGGCATTCCGCCCTGATCGAGCTACTCTCACCTTGGTCTAGTGGTGCTCCACCCTGATTGAGCTATCTTTCCTTGGTTTAGTGGCACTCCGCCCTAGCCGAGCTACCCTTATCTTGGTCTAGGGGCATTCCGCCCTAGCCAAGCTGCCCTTATCTTGGTCTAGTTACATTCTGCCCTGATCGAGCTACCCGCACCCTGGCCTAGTGGCACTCCGCCCTAGCCGAGCTACCCTTACCTTGGCGTAGTGGCATTCCGCCCTAGCCAAGCTACCCTTATCTTGGTCTAGTGGCATTCTGCCCTGATCGAGCTACCCGTACCCTGGCCTAGTGGCACTCCGCCCTAGCCAAGCTACCCTTATCTTGGTCTAGTGGCATTCCGCCCTGATCGAGCTACCTTCCCTTGGTCTAGTGGCACTCCGCCCTGGCCGAACTCTCAAAAGAATACACCGTATTGCCGTTACGGGCCTTACGCTCGAATCGGCGAAAGATCATTCCTTTGCGCTAGCATTCAGCCCTTGCTAACGAATGAACCATTCTGCTCGGCACAAGGCCTGGTGCTCCGGTCAACAGCCGTCTACTGGCAACCGAGGGTCGAACATCACACTTCGACCTGCCACCCCTTATATCAAAAAAAAAAGAAGAAAAGAAAAGAAAATTGGGGTTAAAAATAGAGATACCCCGCCAGACTTGCTTCTATATTAGGACAAGTGTAAAAATGGCTATAACCCGGCTGTGGCGAAAACCCGAAAGGGCGTCGCAGGTAAAATCGGGTACCTCGTCACGTGAAAACCCAAGAGGGCACGTGGGCAAAAGCAAGAAGGGGCTGGCTTTGGCGAAAACCCGAAAGGGCGCTTAAGTCAGTAAAGTGGTAATTTCTAAATTGCTCTTTTGTTCTCTCCCCGATGAAACCCCAGAAAGGGACAATCATCAAAAATCCCACCGAAAATCCTTTAACAAACCCATGTTCGATCCTCGTCATCATCGGCGAGATTGGTCGATCTCTACCCTTAACTCGGACCTTCCGTCCTTGTTAATAATCCTACCTTTGCTTTGGCATGTCACCCATGCTGATGAATAAACCCATGTTCGACCCTCGTCATCATCGGCGAGATTGGTCGATCTCTACCCCTAACTTGGACCTTCCGTCCCTGTTAATAATCCTACCTTTGTTTCGGCATATAACTTATGTTGATTAATAAACCCGTGTTCGACCCTCGTTATCATCGGCAAGATTGGTCGACCTCTACCCTTAACTCGGATCTTACATCCTTGTTAATAAACCGTGTCCTTTGCTTCGACATTTAACCAGGGTCGATGAAATAAACCCAGGACCAATCCTTGTCATCATCGACAAGGACGGTCAGCATTCTAGCGGTCCAATTCTTCTGTACTCTGAATTCGAAATCAAAAAAAAGAGAAAGAAAAGAAAAATGGGGTTAAAAATAGAGATACCCCGCCGGACTTGCTCCTGTATTAGGACAAGTGCAAAAATGGCTGCAACCCAGCTGTGGCGAAAACCCGAAAGGGTGTCGCAGGCAAAATCGGGTACCCCGCCACATGAAAACCCGAGAGGGCGCGTGGGCAAAAGTAAGAGGGGGCTGGCTTCGGCGAAAACCCGAAAGGGCGCTTAGGTCAGTAATGTGAATAAAAAAAAAGTACATGAATGATGAATAGTGATGATCCATCCTCCATCCTGAAGACCCTTCACAGGGTCAAGGCGGAGTCTTTGTCCGATATCCCACCTATATGCATCCATTGTCTACCCTTTTCGACCCTTGCCACCATCGGCAAGATCGGTCGCTACCCTTTCCGGTCCTTGTCGCCATCGGCAAGACCGTCTACCCTTTTTTTGACCCTTGCCACCATCGGCAAGATCGGTCGCTACCCTTTCCAATTTTTGTCGTCATCGGCAATACCGTCTACCCTTTTCGACCCTTGTCACCATCGGCAAGATCGGTCGCTACCCTTTCCGGTTTTTGTCATCATCGGCAATACCGTCTACCCTTTTTGACCCTTGTCACCATCGGCAAGATCGGTCGCTACCCTTTCTGGCTTTTGTCATCATCGACAAGACCGTCTACCCTTTTCGACCCTTGCCACCATCGGCAAGATTGGTAGCTACCCTTTCCGGTCCTTGTCACCATCGGCAAGACCGTCTACCCTTTTTGACCCTTGTCACCATCGGCAATATCGGTCGCTACCTTTTTCCAATTTTTGTCATCATCGGTAATACCGTCTACCCTTTTCGACCCTTGTCACCATCGGCAAGATCGGCAGCTACCCTTTCCAGTTTTTGTCATCATCGGCAATACCGTCTACCCTTTACGACCCTTGTCACCATCGGCAAGATCAGTCGCTACCCTTTCCGGTCCTTGTCACCATCGGCAAGACCGTCTACCCTTTTTGACCCTTGTCACCATCGGCAAGATTGGTCGCTATCTTTTTCTGGTTTTTGTCATCATCGACAATACCGTCTACCCTTTTCGACCCTTGTCACCATCGGCAAGATCGGTCGCTACCCTTTCCAGTTTTTGTCATCATCGGCAATACCGTCTACCCTTTTCGACCCTTGTCACCATCGGCAAGATCGGTCGCTACCCTTTTCGGTTTTTGTCATCATCGGCAATACCGTCTACCCTTTTCGACCCTTGTCACCATCGGCAAGATCGGTCGCTACCCTTTCCGGTTTTTATCATCATCGGCAAGACCGTCTACCCTTTTTGACCCTTGTCACCATCGGCAAGATCGGTTGCTCCCTTTTCGACCCTTGTCATCATCGGCAAGACCGTCTACCCTTTTCGACCCTTGTCATTATCGGCAAGATCGGTCGCTACCCCTTCTCGGTTCTTGTCAGCATCGGCAAGACCGTCCACCCTTATCGACCCTTGCCACCATCGGCAGGGTCGCTCGCTATCTGTTTTGGTGTTCGTCTCTCATATAACCTTTTGAGTCCTCCGGGTTCTCGACTCGTATAGGCCATTGTTTAGTCTTGAGAATAGTCGCGGCGCGGTGGAGCGAACACCTCACCCCTTTGCTGAAGGCGTGAGCGCTCTCCTACCCTCGTGACCCACACACTCAGGCTAGAATCAACTGGCGAATGGAAAGAAAAACAACAAGAATGATGACAGGATGGAGTCGTCATTTGACAGCAAAATGAAGATTTTCATTCTACGGAATAAGGAGTACATGTTACGCGGGGCATTCCCCGGAATACATTAAGTCCATCAAGAAGAGGCTAATAGAAAAGAACTATGGCAGGGGGCATCGGAAGATGTCCTCCAGCGTCGGAATGCCCAGGGAAGGATGGCGGGCCAGCTCCTGCAGCCTGAACTCAGTAGCCTCCAGCTCAGATAGTCTCTCCCCGAGGGAAGCAACTTGCCCTTCGGCCATTTCTGCCTCCTCCACCCTCTGGACTTCCAGGCGTTCTACCTCTTGAAGTCCAGCCTCTGCCCTCGAAAGTTCGGCATGTAATTCCGCTATGCGGGCCGTGAGAAAGCTTCGACGCTGCAAAGAGGCATTGGCATCATCCTCGCCGCAGTCCCTTTCAGAGAAATGAGAGCGGTTCGACATTCGGGCCGCTCCAGTGTTACGGCCGCAAGCTGGTCAGCTGCCTCCCGGCCTAGAAATTTCCTCCTGTTTACATACTTCAAGAGCAAGATCACCCGTGGAGTCCATTCGTCCATGGGGCAACCAAAGGCCAACAGCGAGCGGGATAAATGCTCTATCAAGCCCCTCAGCTGAATATAAGTTAAATCTCTGTTGGCCGTTATGGTCTGCTGAAGGGTCCCTAGGAACTGCCACACGAGGTCACTTGAAGACTGGAGACCAAGCGGCGTTGTCTCGGGTAGTTCAAATTCCACTGTGCTATCCACAGTGGCCCAGATATCGTCGCCCGTCCCAGAAGATGACGATGGCATGAGCTGCAGTCCACTGCTATGGGGAATAACCGCACTGGCCGATACGGTTGCTAGATCCTCAATGACAATAATTTTCTTGCCTGCCCCCTAGGATGGAGGTGCGACAGTAATAACAAGAGCCAAGGACGTCTGTTCTTCGACGATCTCTCTGGCTTCTATTTCGGAGGGGCCACCCTTCTCCGGAGCTGACCGTTGTGTGACTTCTAATGGCTGAAAGTCCGCAACTACTGCCAAACTATCAACCCTCACAAGTGCTCCGGGTCCAGCTGGAGCCATTGCTACTGCATAGTCCTTGGGGTATCGCAGCGCGATAGGCCGCAGGATGGATGGGACAGTTGCATGGCCCGTGCCTAGAGCCGGGAGGGGTATCTGCACCGTCATGGTTGGCAGCACCACCTCAGCCTGCACCAAAAATATGCACATTAAAAGCTAAACAGAAGAGGAAGAGAGGGTAGCAGGCACCAACCATGGATGGGTCCTTACCTCAGCCGGTACTAAGCTCAAATCTCTGAGGGCAACTTCTCCGGCGCTAGCCTCTCCACTCACGAGAGAGCCTGACGGCCCAAGGCCACTCCACGACAACCGGGGTGGGCTGAAAGTTAGATGATCACTTTCATAAGCCGAGGACGCCCCGGCATCCTCCGTCTTTGTGTCAACAGGTGGGAACTCCTCATCACTGGAGCCACCACCATAATCAACCTGTTCAGAGGAGGAGGATCCCTCTGCTCTTTTGGGACGCTCCACCATCGGAGCAGGAACCTCGCCAGCGGAAGTATCATCCGCAGCAGGAACTTCCCCTGTGCTCTCTACACCAGAAGCAACGGCGGGTGGGATCTCGAGGACAGGTTCACCCTGCCCCTGGATAATCGCTTCTTTGGCACTCTCCGAGCCCGAAGTAATGACGGTTGTATGTTAACTGAAATTTACGGCAAGAAAGGGTCAAGCCGGCTAAATACATGAAGATTCGTTAGGGCATCACAACTAAACTATAAATTACCTCCCATTTCATGTTGGGGCGTTGGAGAAGGCAAATCTCTCTCTACGGGAGCAGCAGGAATTTCCTCGGCCCCTTCCCTAGTCGCGGCATCTACCGGTGCCTCCAGCCCGACGACCGCAGCAACTGTGTCGGCAATCGTCAGCATGAGCTAGCCGAGGCAGTCAAAGTGGACTAAGGAACTATGAAGAAAAGAAGAGCCTACCTTCAGCTTCTGGCCTTTGTGTCCGAGAGGCCTCAAACTCTTCAAAAGATACAACCGAAGGAAGAACGGTTGCTGATTCCCTTTCTGCGGCCTTCTTTCGGCACGCCCGTGTCACCCGAGTCACCGCTGCTTTCGCCTTCCCGACGGCATCTCTCAACTAGGATCGAGTCCTCTTTCTCGAATTGCCAGGAGGCAGTGGCGTCGTGGTCGGGGCCGGCTCGAGAACCTCAAAATACGCTGGCTTCAGGGCCTTTACTATCAGCTCCCTAAAGTGCTTGGTCTCCTCCGAAGTCGGTCGGACTGCACATGCACACAGGTGAGAATAATGCACCACAATGAAAGAAAGAAGCTGGCCGAAGGGCCTGAATGAAGAAATGGAACATACTTGCCGGCCCCGTATAGAAGGGGAAGAGAGGCCAATAATATAGCGATGGCATTTTGTCTCTTGAAGCTGCCTCGCGAATAAGCCAGCATAAATCTCCAATCTTTTCGATCGGCTCGGCCAGCAGCGCCAGGTCCTCATGACCACAAGAAGATAGGAGATAATATAGGCTCAGGTGGTCCAGCCCCCATCTGTCAGCATATTTGAAAGAGATATGAAGAGGTCGGTCCAAGATGGCTTCGCTGGGACCACCCACTTAAAGACCGTGTGAGCGAAGAAGCGCGAATAGCCACGGGGTGTTGTCATATAAGGCGGCTCGCCTGTCTTCCTTGCGAATGAAGGTCCGATAGGGGTACAACCTATCCACCTTGGGATGCCAGTCGGCCACAGCCGAGATAGGCTCCTCTACCGGCAGAGGGAGTTGCTGAAGGACCACCCTCTCGCTACTAACCCGGCATAAACCCCGAAGGGTTTTCACATAGTCGTCCTTGTTGATCGGGGGCAGCTTCGGGTCAACCTTCGTCTTGTGACCTTTTACGTCCTTGCGGGCCTCTAGATAGGCCTTCACTTCCGTATTGGTCCAGGACTTCAACTTCTTCAAATAAGAAGACTCAATGTCAAGGATTGGCTCTAGCTGGGAATCCAGAAACCTGTGCTCTGCCACGGCCCAGCACCCTCGCCGGGAGCTCCTGTAAAACCCAATCCGCGCGTTCCACCACTTGATATTTTCAGGCGTGACGTGGGGGAAATGGGCAGGGGTTGGCACCCTGAAACAAACATCCTCCCGGTGATGGAAGAAGTCCCACCATATGCGGGCATCATCATTTGAGACTTGCCCGGCCATGTGCCTGTTGAGCAATGCAAACTGTGAAGAAGAGTGTGGAATGTGCTGGTCATAGCCGAAGTTCCGGCTGAAGCGGAATGGATAGTACGGCTCCAACCACAAAATGCCGCGCTTGCGGAATACAAGGACACTCGGCCTGATAGCCAGCTCCCAATCAACCAACTCCAATTCGAGAATAGGCCTTGTACATTTGGCCTTGGAAAGCGGATGAATATACTCCTTAGTCTCAAAAAGCTTGCACGGTCTCGTCCTATTCACCAGCGGGCTGGAGTGGGTAGCTAAGCTCCAAAAGTGAAGAACCCCAGGCAAATCTATGGGAATACGGGCCAATTTGCCCCGAATGGCGTAGAGTTGCTCCGCCAATAAGGATGGCTCGGCACTCGCAAATTCTATCATCCGCGGAACAAGAGGAACCGCCTGTAATGCCCGAGGAGCCGCCTCCGGGAATTGGGTACAAACCCAAGCATTTAAAAAATGTAACGGACCGACCGTCCGAAGACTTCTAGGGAGACACGTCTTGTGCAAGTCTCCCAACATCTTATTTTTTTTTAATCAACACCGGCCCTCAGAATCATCAACTAGTCGAGTGCATATCCCCCCAGCAGGGGAACATGTTCTCACTCCCCCAGGATGAAACTGTGGCCTAAGATTTTATTAGATTTTATGAATAAAGGAGGTACATGATCTTGGGGGTTTCCCCTATCTGTACAAGTTTCCAAAGCTGGAAAAGATATCAAAAAATTCTATTTACAAAAACGAAAGGAAGGCAAGCCTCCTTTATCCAGTTCATCTGCCCTAGCATTTGTCTGGGACTGAGTGCGTCGACGCCATCATCTGGATGCGTTGACGCTGTGTGATGTCTGGGACTGGGTGCGTCGACGCCAGCTTGTAAATAAGGCATAAAGCGACCGGACAAAGAGATAGCTTGGTACCCCAAGCCATGAGACAGGCCGGATAAATGGCCTCCGCCTTAATCACGCTCTCGTCACCTTGAGGAAGAGCGAAAGAACAAAGCCAGTAAACCAGATACGCAGCACAGTGAGTGATTGCATCAACGCCAATAGGGTTTGGGTTCTCCCCCTGCCCTCCTCTCGAAGAAGACGATGAAGCGCCTTGGCGTCACACCCTCTTCTTTCGCTTCTGAGCCACTGGCGCTATCGGGGGAAAGTCTTCGTACTTATTCTTCCCATTGAAGAAATATTGAAGCCATGTGCCCATCCACACCCTTCGCTTCTCGCCCGGCTTCCGAGCTTCCCTCGTGTCGTGCGACGAATGAAAGAGGGTGCGGTACACCTTCATCAGATATCAATAGGCGTAACCCGCCAGATACTGACCGTCACCGTCAGTCTGATCTTTCAGCCAGTCAGGCCAACAAACCTCTTCATACGGTTCCCCATCAATGGGTAGGCCGCTAAGCTGCGAGAGGCTCCACAAGTCTAGAGAGGTCTCTCCTTCCGAAGTATAGAAAGTGTTATATTTGGGGCAGAACACCTCAATCATACCGCAGCACAAGCCTCGGGAGATGGGGTAGTGGTACCTTGAGGCATACACGCTGTGATATACGCCAGCCCTGGTCAGAATTGGAGCATAATGATGTAGAACATAGTCTGTGAACTCCACTGCTCCGGGTCTGAATGCGTGGGCGTCAGTGGCTCTCAGCTCAGCGAACCACCCCACTGATATCTGGTGCTTGAAGCGGACCGCCAAGCAATCCAGCAAGAATGATTCTTCTCTGTACCCCCACTTCAGCGGGGCAAGGAACAAGCCAAAGATCAGCTTCCCCCGATCCACTCTGCCCGCGGAATCATTCCACCGAGCGGGTACAAATTCAGGGGCCCTGGTCAGCAGCCCGTCTTCTGGAGCCAGATCTTGCAGTCCCAGCACCACGCTCCATTTCCTGACCTCTCCGGGGAGGTAAATGGGTCTTCCCCGCACCACACAATCTGTCAGACTGTCTGATGCGGGACGGGACTGAAAAGGGCTAGCACCTACGAATGCAACAAAGTGCGGCCAGCACTCACACGCCAAAGGCAAGCCGGGCGGCTGACCTCCGTAGCGTTCCTCCGGGTGGAGGCGTCTCTCAACAAGAAACTCAAGCCCAACGACCGTCCCTATGAGGGAAGCGTGGGGATCTCAGCGGCTAAGGAACCGCCGAACGACTAGGGGAGTCTAGTTCGAGCTCGGTGCTCATTAAGGGCACGGGACGGGTGCTCTCAACTCACATTCGCGTGGTGAGTTACAAACTAGCTAGGATCCTACACGCTCACACGACATATAGAATAGCATACTAGTAAAGCAAGGCAACAGAGTAGGAGCATCGCGCGTACCTCCACGCCTAGGCGTGAGGAAGAAACCCCGGCCGAGATCGACAACCCCGATACACAAGATGAACAATAATACATTTCCAGCCAAAATACCCACTCCTCGCAGGGAGATAACAGGCTACAACATAGGGATTCGGGGCTGCCGATGTACGGGCTGACGGGCGGCACTCGGTGAAGGGTTGGCCGCGAGGAGGACCCGAGCGGCGGTCAGCAGGTTCGCAGCAATGAACGACTCGGCGGCGGAAGCTTCCACGGCCTGGTCCGGTGTCCGATTGAGGCGCCGTCAGTGAGGTTGCATAGCTAGGTCATGGGAGGAAGCCTCGGCCAAAGGGGGCATGCAGATTCTGTCCGTGGAAGCCGGGGGTGAACCTGCAAGTCGTGACAGGGATTCTGCTCACAGAACAGCGCGCTCAAGCGGGAAAAATGAGAACTCATTGCTCCGGTGGGCGAACGATGTGCCGCTTGAGGGAGGACGTCGGGAACGCAGAGCAGCAGGTCCCGATCGAAGGGCTCGATCAGATGTGACCGGGGTTGGCTGGAAGAACCTCTGCAAATCGTTGCTGATCCTGGGGTCGGACTGCACAGGTTGATCTGCGTGGTCCCACGAGAATTGACACCACGCTCAGCACCGACATCGAAACGAGGCGTGGTCAGCGGCGTTGGAAAAAGGACGAAGAGAGGTACGATCCCTGAAGAGACCCGATCCAAACTCGGAGTTTTCTGTCCTGTGGAATTTTCGCAAGAGGACAGACAGAACTTGGCTCGCAGAGAGAGAGGGTCCTGCATGAGCTCACGAAGAAAATCGCCACTGGCGATGTAGACCTCGGATCGGGACGAAACCAAAGCCCACGCGTCGCCGACTCGTAGAGGTATCTCCGGAAAAAGGGAGCGGCTCAGATTCGATCAGAACCAGATGGGGGCGCCGCTGAAACTCGGGGTAGAAATCTGGTGAGCAGATCTGTGCACCTGTGAGGAGATAAGCGGGGAGAGAACCTCGGTGTCGCACCGAGGGATGGGGAGTCACACCCCGGGGTTGATCCTGTCGCAGGATCAAAGAGGGAGAAAGAAGGGGGCGCAGCCACCAAGGAGTCTTGCTCACAAAATATTCTTCATTATTTTCTCCAAAGAAAAATACATGAGGTTTTATATGTGGGGAGGGGAAGTAGGGTTCAAAACCCTAGCAAGGGGGGGGGGAAATTCAAACAAAAAGGGGCGCACTTCTTTCTTTGGGAAGGTGGGGTGCGCTCCTTTCCTTGAATCAAGGAGGGGGCGCACTCCACTCCTAGAAAGTAGGAGTGGGGGCGGCTGCCACCTCCTCCTCTTGGAGGAGATGAAGGGGGCGCCCAAAACCCTAGCCCACAAGGGGGGGCGCAAATCCCAATGGGCCAACTCATGTGGGAAGGTGGTCAGCCCAAATGGGCCAAGAAGGGTGGATCACAAGGTGGCCCACTCTCCCCTTTGCCTAACTAATAAGCCTAACATCACCCAATGGAAGCCTAATTGGCCCCAATTGGCCTACAAAGGTCCATAATAATAATAAAAGTGTCCACGCAGGGACTAAACCAAGGCCCAGCATGGCCTTAAGTATAAAATAAATGAAGATAACTCCGCTAGTCCGCCAAGTGATCGCCGAGCCAAAGGGATGCTGGCGTGCTCTGTGTGCTCCGTCGAGTAATGCGGCGCGTGTCCTCACCAATTCTCCCCGGGTGGGAAGAACTCGACCATGTCGAGTAAGGGTCACGGTCGCTCAAGTGGCGCTCCAGCAAGTCTGGGTCGATCCTCTCTAGCTCTCCTCGTGTGATCCAAGTGTCGTCTGTCGCAGGGCGCCCTCTCCAACGCACTAGGAAGCGTTGGTAGGCTCCGCTCCTGGTAGTGGTCACCTGCTCATCTAGTATGCCATCTATATGCTCGCGTTTCTGTAATGGGGCTGGAGGGGGTGGACGCTCAGAAGGTGTAACACTCTCAACAGGAGGGGAGGGCTCAAAAGGCTCACTGGGAATCACCGCGGGGTCCCGATATGTCACTAAATCTGAGACATAGAACGTCGAACAGATCCCATAGCCTTCTGGCAGCTCAATCTCATACGCATTCGACCCAATTCTCTTCAAGACTCGGAAGGGTCCAGCACCGCGGGCCTGGAGTTTCTTCACGACCCCCGAAGGAAACCGTTCAGGTCTGACCCTGATCATGACGTACTGTCCCTTACGGAACTCACGGGCGTGTCGATGCGCGTCAGCTAACTTCTTATAACGTGCGTTGCTGGCCTCAAGGTGGTGATGATGCAGACTCCTAATAAGATGGGTAGACTCGTACCTACGTGAATGCAGGGGTGGTCCTGGACATCCAAATATGGATCTAATATGCCTATGACATCTACCAGACTTGACAACACGGGGAGGACTTGGACAACCAAAGTATGATCTATCATGCACATAGGTCCTACTAAATATGGTAGACTCAGGAGGACGAATAATCCCAAACTCACTCATGACATTACCCCTATATGATGAGGGACATGGAGAAACATGAGAGAGAGACATGTGTCCCTGGCCTCCTAAACTATGGCGTCTGGGTGTATGCGAGGTGAGATGTTGACTAGCAGGTCTGGATGGGGTGTGATAATAGACCTCCCCGACAAGGTAGGGAAATGAATACGAGTCGAGAGGGTCACTAGGGAGGGGATCGAATGGGTCAAAGAAATGATGACCCCTCCCGATAGGTCCCTTTACTATACTTGCCCATGTCTGACATTCGCCCAGGTGCAGATGATCACCTTCAGGCGCTCTAATATATGAGGCAAGGGGCTCATGAGGGAGGCAAGGAAAGCTAGGTTCCTCCTTCGGGACCGTGATACCATAAGAGGGGACAAAATCCACCTCCACGGGTATGGGAAAGAATAAAAGGACCTCGGAGGTGATATGTCCTATGGTGTAGACCGAGGTAATAGACCCCAAAGCAGGGAGCGTGAAGCTATGACTATAGGGTTGGTCACACCCTAAGGTCAACATATATGTCAACTCCCATTGACTATCTAAACTCCTAAGGAAGCCCTTCACATTTTCGAGAAAGCAGAAGGACTGAAAAGTGGTGTGAAAGGAGTTAAGGGGTACTATTGGGAGGGCTGGCTCCATTGATGGGTAGGAAGGGCTCGGAGCATCTAGAATTAGGCCCTTCCTTAACCAGCTAGCTAAAGGCCCTTCAATGACAAGTTCACCTTGGGGAGGCAAGAATGGCTCCAGATGAGGGTCGAAGGGAGTCTCTCCCTCAGGTGGGGTAAAGGGGTCCTCTATGATGTGGGTGGCACCTTGGCTCTCCATCGAGTGTCTCGGGATGAGAGTGCCGGTCCCAACCTCCATAGGTTTAGGCACGACTGGGTGCTCCATGGGATCACTCCCTAACTCCTCAACCTTAGTTAGGTACTCCTTGGCCAACTCCTGTTCAGCCTCGTAAGTCACCGGAACAAGCCCAGGTGGGACATCCTCCGAATGTGTGTCCTTCAAGATAGGGGAACGTGAAGGACACTTGTCAGAGAAATGGCCCATCCCACTACAGGGGGCCATAGGGGTGGGCCCCGGGAGTGGTGGGGGACATGAGCCCGGAGGCAGAGTGGATCGCTGGGGGTGGGTGGCTAGCGACACGGAGGTGGTTGGCGCAGCGCAGTCGTGGAAGATGAACTCGCCGGGAAGGTGAGATGGGTGTAAGGTGCAGGTCCTCCTGTCCAGGTCGATGGTCGCTCTTCTCTCCTGCAACCAAGTTCGCCTTAAAATGAATCATGGACCAACAAGTGTGCCGATCTTGCACCATGCGCCATCGTGATATAGAACGGGGCTGAACCACCGTTGAAACTCGATAAAAGCTAAGCCACCGTGGAGAACAATCTCCCCAGTCTTAGAGAGAGACTCAACAATGTCCTGTGAGACCCAATTAGATGGAACCCTACTGATGAAGTCGATCTCCGTATGCAACCCATTAGGTAGGACCGCCACGGACATGACAGGGCGCTGGAATGACTCGGTCATCGGTATAGGGATCGGGTCTCCCGACGACTGAGTGGTAGGGGTGACACCTAGGGGTCGTGCCATAAGAGCCTCGAATCGGGCCACCAGGGATGACCAATCTGACACGTGGGCTCGAGGAACTGCCATGGGGCTGGCGGGAAGCTGGACATGCAAGACTCAACGAGACAAGGGTAAAACTCTAACTAGACACAAACCTAAAATGACAATGCAATGGTAGGTTACCAAGATGAACTAGGAGACTCAATGCACCCTAGACAACCTAAAGACTCAAATGACCTAAGACCCCAATTTGTTAGAACAAACTGGTTCCCTAAGCTCTGATACCAATTTGATGCGGGACGAGACTGAAAAGGGCTAGGACCTACGAATGCAACAAAGTGCGGCCAGCACTCGCACGCCAAAGGTAAGCCGGGCGGCTGACCTCCATAGCGTTCCTCCGGGTGGAGGCGTCTCTCAACAAGAAACTCAAGCCCAACGACCGTCCCTATGAGAGAAGCGTGGGGATCTCAGTGGCTAAGGAACCGCCGAACGACTAGGGGAGTCTAGTTCGAGCTCGGTGCTCATTAAGGGCACGGGACGGGTGCTCTCAACTCACATTCGCGCGGTGAGTTACAAACTAGCTAGGATCCTACACACTCACGCGACATATAGAATAGCATACTAGTAAAGTAAGGCAACAGAGTAGGAGCGTCGCGCCTACCTCCACGCCTAGGCGTGGGGAAGAAACCCCGGCCGAGATCGACAACCCCGATACACAAGATGAACAATAATACATTTCCAGCCAAAATGCCCACTCCTCGCAGGGAGATAACAGGCTACAACATAGGTATTCGGGGCTGCCGATGTACAGGCTGACGGGCGGCACTCGGTGAAGGGTTGGCCGCGAGGAGGACCCGAGCGGCGGTCAGCAGGTTCGCAGCAATGCGCGACTCGGCGGCGGAAGCTTCCACGGCCTGGTCCGGTGTCCGATTGAGGCGTCGTCAGTGAGGTTGCATAGCTAGGTCATGGGAGGAAGCCTTGGCCAAAGGGGGCATGCAGATTCTGTCCGTGGAAGCCGGGGGTGAACCTGCAAGTCGTGACAGGGATTCTGCTCACAGAACAGCGCGCTCGAGCGGGAAAAATAAGAACTCATTGCTCCGGTGGGGGAACGAGGCGCCGCTTGAGGGAGGACGTCGGGGATGCAGAGCAGCAGGTCCCGATCGAAGGGCTCGATCAGATGTGACCGGGGTTGGCTGGAAGAACCTCTGCAAGTCGTTGCTGATCCTGGGGTCGGACTGCACAAGTTGATCTGCGTGGTCCCACGAGAATTGACACCAGGCTCAGCACTGACATCGAAACGAGGCGTGGTTGGCGGCGTTGGAAAAAGGACGAAGAGAGGTACGATCCCTGAAGAGACCCGATCGAAACTCGGAGTTGTCCGTCCTGTGGAATTTTCCCAAGTGGACGGACAGAACTTGGCTCGCAGAGAGAGAGGGTCCTGCGCGAGCTCACGAAGAAAATCGCCACCGGCGATGTAGACCTCGGATCGGGACGAAACCAAAGTCCACGCGTCGCCGACTCGTAGAAGTATCTCCAGAAAAAGGGAACGGCTCAGATTCGACCAGAACCGTATGGGGGCACCGCTGCAACTCGGGGTAGAAATCTGGCGAGCAGATCCGTGCACCTGTGAAGGAGATAACGGGGGAGAGAACCTCGGCGTCGCACCGAGGGATGGGGAGTCACACCCCGGGGTTGATCCCGTCGCAGGATCAAAGAGGGAGAAAGAAGGGGGCGCAGCCACCAAGGAGTCTTGCTCACAAAATATTCTTCATTATTTTCTCCAAAGAAAAATACATGAGGTTTTATATGTGGGGAGGGGAAGTAGGGTTCAAAACCCTAGCAAGGGGGGGGGGAATTCAAACAAAAAGGGGCGCACTTCTTTCTTTGGGAAGGTGGGGTGTGCTCCTTTCCTTGAATCAAGGAGGGGGCGCACTCCACTCCTAGAAAGTAGGAGTGGGGGCGGCTGCCACCTCCTCCTCTTGGAGGAGATGAAGGGGGCGCCCAAAACCCTAGCCCACAAGGGGGGGGCGCAAATCCCAATGGGCCAACTCATGTGGGAAGGTGGTCAGCCCAAATGGGCCAAGAAGGGTGGATCACAAGGTGGCCCACTCTCCCCTTTGCCTAACTAATAAGCCTAACATCACCAAATGGAAGCCTAATTGGCCCCAATTGGCCTACAAAGGTCCATAATAATAATAAAAGTGTCCACGCAGGGACTAAACCAAGGCCCAGCATGGTCTAAAGTATAAAATAAATGAAGATAACTTCGCTAGTCCGCCAAGTGATCGCCGAGCCAAAGGGATGCTGGCGTGCTCTGTGTGCTCCGTCGAGTAATGCCGCACGTGTCCTCACCACTGTCCCTCTCCACCAACAGGGCCTGCTCAACTTTTCGGACAACGAACACGTCCCTCTTCCCTTGAAGGTTGAAGCATTGGAGAAGGGACATCAGGTGTTTATCTTTGGGGTAGTCCCTCCTGGCGACACCTTCCCTTTCATAATGAAATGAGTCACCCCCAAGAATGAGGAGATGGCTGGTATCCACAGTATCTGTCTCCGAACCTGAGGATTCCGCAACCACGGCCACTTGACCGTGCCCCCGATCAAATGAATTGACGTTCGCCCACGTCACCACGGCACGAGAAGAAGAGCCGGATGCCATAATAGCTACAAAGAAGCACATCAAACAATAATCAAAAGTCAGGAAATAGCTGATCAAAGGCAGATTTCTGACAAAATTTCGGCAGAGTCTCCCCAGCACGGGAGATTGCCCAAGAAAAGCGGGAACGCGTCCACTAAGGGAACGGCCCCTAAAAGCAGCCATCGGCATCACACCGAGGCCAAAAGGAACACCCAGGGAAATAGCTCCGAGGGCAAGCCCTACTAGAAGCCTCCCGGGGCCCAAAGGAAGGGTTTGAAACCCAAAAGGACAGCATCTCGCTCACCCCGAAGGAAAGAACCGCCGCCGCTCTCGCCCTCAGTTCACTCGGCACCGCATGGAGAGAAGAAAGAGAGGAGAGAGAAAGAAGTTGCGCAAATGAAAGGTGATGAAGAAGAAAAAATGAAGGAAAGAATATATATGGGGAAGCCTCCCCTATGGTTAATCCGACGCGCGATTTTACGCGCCGAATTAACATCCCCCCAACAAAAGGAGCGCCGAAATCGGTCGCACCGGTTTAACGAGCAAACAACAAGGCCGCGCCGTATTAAAAACCCAAAAGGCCGGAAGCGCGCCGGATTAACGTCTAAGGCCAAGGGGCGCGTCGGATTACCTGCGCCGTATTAATATCTAAACGGCGCCGGGTTAACGTCCATGCCGAATTAAGGGCCATCCGAAGCTCCTGTCAACCGAAGAGGAGATCATTCCTGGTGAAATTCATCCGTCGGCCTTGCTGCACTCGTGCCTTGCTCGCAACACCCACGTCTGGGGGGCATTTGTTGGCACCCAAAATATTACCGTCGGTGACCAAGCCACAAAGACGAAGGACCAGGCCCGCTGAAGCACGGAAGCCGATAAAGATCAACATATTGAAGACTTCTCAAGCTGCCAGAGCCTCGATGTAGATCGTGATAAATCCACACACGAAGAAGAAATTTAAATATGAGAACGCATAATAAAAATAAGTGGGAGATGATATAATAAGGAAAAGAAGCACGTGGTGCTACTAAGGAGGCTGATCGCCAGAGGGGTTACCTCAAGAAGAAACAAAGAAGATCGCGAATACCTGGTGGAAAATAGAACGCGGGATGGATTGTGAATTCCTCCTCCTCCTTCAACCGGCCGGCCGATGAAGGGGGTTTTCCTTTATTGATTACCTTGCAAAAAAAGACAATAAAATAAGCCAAGAGAAGTGGATCAGCCAAAAGTGTGTAGTATCAACTCTCAAATAGAAAATATGATGAAGAGGATAAAAACATGCGCACCTTATTTTGTTTTAAAACCCCTAAAGAAAATAGGGAAGGAGGAGATATGATGCAGCTAATGCAAACGTAAAAGAAGAACACAGTGATGATGATCGATTGATGAAGACAAAACAACACAACATAATAAAAAGAACCCTGCTGTCCCTGACGACAGTAAAGGGAAACAAGGTGGACGCGGTTGATCGGAAGCAGAGGAAGCAGAGGAAGCAGAGCCCTTTCTAAACGATCGCACAGGAGGAAGATGAAGCTCTGTAACTCCCAAACTCGTAATCCTCTGATCGTAACCTGTGAACTCTCTGACCCGTCAACCTCTGTCTAGATCGACCAGAGCATCCTTTTATAGGATTTCAATCGAAGATAAGCTCAAAGTTGGGAAGATAAGGATAGGCAATGATCAACGGAGGCAGGACTCTAACTCCTAATTCAAGCAAGGAGACCAACGGAGGCAGGGAACTCTCCAGGAAAGTTGAGTTTAAGCAGAACACGAAAAGGTGAAACACGACCTTCGGAAGGGCGTCAAATCACAAATTGACGACCTACATCAAGACGTTACTCAAAAACACGACCATGATCAAGGGCGTCACTTCTTGGATTAAATTTTGGCAATAAAACTTACTTTATTTGAAAATTATGAGAACACACCTGAGATGAAGGCGTTAATTGAAACCACGCCCTGAGGAAGGACGTTAATCAATAATTTGAATTTATTTTAAATTTATTTTGAAATCGGATAATACCAGGAATTGACCCCCTGATATTTGGTCGTCCTTTCTTTTGAACACGCCCTAGATAAGGTCACTTTTAAAAACACGCCCCTCTTCAGGTCGCGAATCACAAAAATGCAAGAACAAATCAAAACCACACAAAAGAAATAGAAAAACTTCATATTATGAATATATCGAAGTTCACTTTCGGGCGTCAACATAGTGACATGAGATTTGATCAACATAGCGTCAATTTTGGCGTGTCTACAGCTACCCCGCCTTGACGTCTGCTTTGCAAGGGAGTGAGACGAAATGGAAGTGAAAGTGCAAAAAATGGAATGAAGTGGAGCGAACTGATAAGTAGATGCCAAGGTGTGATGTGACACGCCTCAGACACTAAGCATTGGAAATCTTTCTAAGATTCTGAGCGAAACAACTCCGGGTGATTCCAAGGAAGTATCAATTTGCTGGATAAAGGAGATTAAACTAAACAAGTAAAAATGTGCGCATGGCACGATAAGGAGACACCATTGGAGAGCGGTTATCAGCCAAAGTGGACGTGCTACAACCAAGGTGGATTTGCAAAAAAATAAAGGGAATTGAGATGGAGACCCAGCAAAGGACATTTTCCAGTAATCAGCCTGAGCGGCTTCAAAGAGAATAAAGTACTCAATTTGGAATGGAATATCTAATGTCAACTCAATCAAGAGCGAGTGACCTTCATTACAACTATAATATGAAGATTTTTCAGCATGAAATTCAAAGTCCTACATGATGCATCCTGGGCTAAAAGAAAAGATAAAACAAACTAAAAGATAAAAAATAATCAAGGATAATATTGTTAAGCCATCTAGATTTGGTCAAGAATCCAGATCTCTAAGCTGACACTAGGCCGAAGCCCGTTTGTCCACGCATCAACTCAGAAAAGTGGAACCATCGTGCCAGACCTTTAACGACTCAATGGCCTATCCGTGTGATCAAGACTTTCCTGGAACTATCACTGTTTTTGATGAAGGGGAACTCAAATTCCAGGTTCATCAGAATCACAAGGTCCTTGATATGCTATAATAGCGTAGATACCATATAGTAATAATGCTTACAAGAACAACATGATGTTACCTCCACATTAATTTGGACATCTCAAAACCTGCAATCTTCTGCACTCAAAAGTTCATTAGTTCTCTCAAAATTTCAATATAAATAATCCTCAATTCAAAGCATGACATGATCATAAGTGCTTAATAAGATAAAATCCTAACGAAATAATAGCACTTAAGTTCATCAGAGCATGTAAGGAAGGAAATTCATAAGTTCACAAATTCACGCCTGCATCAAACGTCGTCAAAACATGGAAGGCGACATATAAAGAGGGCGTCAAAACGATAAACACGCCTTTCACTGAGGCGTTAAATGCACCAAGGGTTCAAGAAGAAAACGACCCTGGAAAGGGCGTTACATAAAACACGACCTCAGTCAGGTCGTCAATTCAACAATTGACGCCCTAACAGAAGGCGTTAATTAAGCACGAACTTCCATTTTCGATTCGTAAACTAAACCCAGTCCTAATGGTAATCAACTTGCTAACTCCGAACAGCCTTAAGACTCCCCGGACTCCTATAAAGGGAAGGCAATTCCTCAAATCAATCAAAGCAACCTTCGGAGCTCTGTTCTGCTGCTACTTCTTCTGTCTGTTCTTCTGCAGGCATCGCAATCGTCAGAACTTCTTCTGCAAATCGAAGATGGAGAGGGCGATTAAGAGGTCCAAGTCCTCCACTCCCAGGTTGACCGATATTAACGGGCATATTAGCAGTAGAATTTCCATGAACCAGGTAGAGAGAAAATCCTTCTGTTCTTGTCTTCTCTTGTCTTTACTGAAACATTGTACTCTCTTCTGTATGCATATTCATTCTTCTTTCTGAATTGTTCTTCCCTTCTTTCTTCCACAGGACTTCCCAAATGTCCCAGGAGCAAGGAGATTCACAAAAATCAAATGGCTCCCTCTCATACTCTCCAAATTTTCTTCAGATATGAGAGTCTATTTAACAAGATGGCACCTTCTGGGTCTAGTCACCCATGCCAAACATTATGATCAGATTCATCTTGACTGGGCAGCTATAGGGGCTCTTGTAGAGATATGGCATCCTTCCACCCATACCTTTCTCTTCTCTACTTTTGAAGCCACGATCCTATTAGAAGAATTGGAGATAATCTTAGGCTTAAAGAGAACGAAACAAGGAGATGAGGAAAAGGTGGCCATCATGCCAAAACCAATTGCCTCTCATGAGCTATTAACAAGCTTGATATCTAGCCCCAACCTAGTGAATCAAATCAAAGCCACTAAAGGAATCAATCTTCTAAAGCTCGCCTCATGGGTGTATAAGAGAGCGGATCAAACTAAAGAAGATGAAGAGATAGAGCGGGTAGCAAAAGCTTTCGTGGTGTGCTTAGCAGGAGAAATCTTATTCCCATCCACGGAGGACTTTCTAGAAGAGGCACAATTGAGTGCTATAGTGAGCCTATGGGAAGGAGATAGAATTGGATCGGCGATTCTAGCCTATCTCTATAGCGGGCTTACCTCGGTGGCGATGGGAAGGCCCATCTACGGATGCATGCTAGCACTCTCTAGTTGGGTAGATCTCCACTTCAACTTCGATCCATGTGATGAAGCCCAACAATCCTCAAGAATCTTCTCAAAAAGCCCACTCTCTTATATGACCGGTTCACTTGGGATAAGCAATAGAGTGACGAACCGGATTCCTCAAATCAAGAAGAGAGCGGAATGGAGAGAGCACCTCAAAGTAATGCCAAAGAATCTCTTCACTTGCGCCCTAGGAATACTCAAGACTCAAGAGCTCCGTGCAAGATTTTCTCCCGGGACGGACCTTCGTCTCATAGGCGCTTCAGAATTCGTCTTGTACAATTCATATCGGTGCCTCCTTCAACTCGGGCGTCCACGGCGAGTATTCGAGGACCCATCACACCTCCCTCCTATCAGGAGACGGGACCTTGGCAGCCATGAAGATGGAGAAGAATGCACAACTATCCAAGCTTTGTGGAAAATCAACAAGGCTCATCAACCTGTAGAGAGCTTGGAAGAAGACAGAGATGACTGGAAATCTTATGTAATAGCTCTTAGAAAATTGAGGCCCAAAATGACTCATTAAGCATTGTAATCTTTTCCTTCCAATAACTCAATGATATTTCCTTTATTGAGCCATCTTACTGCGTTTCTGATCAACTCTTCCAACGTTCTGATTCTGTTGCAAATAACGCCTCAAGCAACGCCGTGAATTCATAAAAGGACGCCTTCACTACAGGTCGTCTTCAACATTCCAGTACACAAATTTGACGCCTTCACCAATGGGCGTTAACTGAAAAATGTCCTAAGGCAAGGCGTTAATACGATTCATATTCCAAAATATATTCATTGAGATTCCAAAAGTAACGCCTTCAGGACAGCCACGTTTCATTTAAATAACGCCTCAATCCTCGTCGTTACTCAAAAACAGTAATGATTATTCCCATCAAATCAATCAATTGCCATTAAATGCGTCTGACGACGGTTATCATTCCCCATGCAAACAAAAATAACGCCTTAAGAAATGTCGTCAATTATTAAGAAACGCCTTTATGTCAGTCGTTGATTCCACAAGATGCGGCCTTCCTTAAGTCGTTAATTCTTTTTGACCGTTCAACTTAACTTTCCCTCCTTTCTTCTTCTTCCTCCGTCCATTTTCCCTCTTTCTCTCTGCAAGCCCTAACCGAAAACCCCCTCCCCCAATCTCTCTCATTCTCTCTCTCTATCTCTCTCTCCCTTCCTAACCTAACGATGGCTGGCGGTGGCTTGAAGCGGCAGAGGGTGGCTGCCCCAGAAGTTGTAGACTTGGGCGATGACGCCCACGGCGAGGAGGACGACGCAGTGGCGGCGGTTGAAGACGCACCGGCGGTGGCGGCCGGCGACGAAGCTGAAGAAGGCCAAGAGGGCAACGAAGGAGGTGAAGAAAATGAAGATAGTGGAGACGAACAGAGAGGAAATGAAGAGGGTGAGGGGGGAGAAGAAGGAGAAGATGAGGACGGCGATGAGTCGCCGCCCACGGCGGCGACCGGTCCTCGCCCCGGCCAACTCCGACGACCACGCCAACCATGGCCTCAGCCACAGGAACCCAAGCACAAGAAGGTAGGCCCCTTACCCTAATTCCATTTTTTTTATTTTAATTCCATTTTTATGCAATTTCCATAACCCTCGGGTATAAACCCTGCAACCTAGAAAGAAGGCGCCCTCAGGGGCGTCATGTTTCAAACATGACACGCCCAACCCAAGGGCGTTAATTAAATTATTTCCCTGAAAAATAATTAACCCCATGAGAACACGCCCTAAAGCATGTCGCACATTTAAATTCATATCATGCTGTTAATTTATATCAATTCCATGCTTTAATTATTTCAAATATTTTTCCATGAATTTGTTTCGCATGCCATTATTTTTATTTTATTTTCTGAAAAACTTGAAAACAACGCCTCCCATCGGGGCGTTAATTCAACAACAGACGACCAAACCAGAGGTCGTCCATTCATTAATTCCTGATTAATTAACGGACCCATTTTGGAAAACGCCCCACCCAAGGGCGTGACTTGAAATATTTTTAGGAATTTCAGATATTAACCATAGAACCACGCCCAACCTAGAGGCGTTTCTTAGATAACAACGACCTTGGGGTAGGTCGTGAATTCAAAGCACACTTAGAACCACACCCTCCTCAAGGGCGCTAATTCAACGAAACACGACCTGAGGATGGTCGTTAATTAAAATCAAACACCAATATAATCCAAGGCAATCAAAATGAGATTCAGCATGAATAATCAAAATAATTAAGTGAAAATTCTTTTCTTTACATGCAGGGATTGATGAGGACGCGCATCTCCTGGGTCATGGTCCGGGCAGCATATTACGGCCTCCTCGAGTTTCAGAGAGCGAGGGTAGATGCTATGGGGTTCGGGGCCTTCCTTAGCATAGAGCCAGTTAGGCCAGACCTACCACTTATCCAGGTTCTACGGGAGAGATGGGACAGGACTAGCCGGGCATTCTTGATGCCATGGGGGCACATGATTTCCACCCTAGAGGATGTGGCTAGGATCACCGGGTTGAGGGTAGACGGTGAGGCTGTGAGCGGGATCACCTACCCTGACAACACTGAGTTCGCCCAGAGGCTGCTAGGGCTAGAGATGGTCTACGAGACACCCAGCGAGTGTAGGACTATCTTCCGCACCGACCTTACTACAGTGATGGGCTTAGGGAATGCTAGGCACAGGTCCGGGGAGACCTTAGAGTAGTTCTCTCAGAGGTTGATAGGCGGGGCTAGGGCGGTCTACTGCCAGGACCCGGCCGACAGAGAGAGAGCAGACCGAGACCTGAGGAGGTTCCTGCTGCTGCTACTGGGGAGGCTATTGCTCGGGACAAAGGGCGACATCATCAACTGCCGATTCCTTGGGATACTCGAGGACCTAGAGGCAGTTGGCAGCTACGCCTGGGGAGCGGCACTGCTGGCGCACATGATGGCCGACCTGTCCACGGGGACAGGTCGAGAGACGACCGTCAGTGTCTTCTCACCTTTTCTTTAGGTATGCATTTTTCATTTTTCTTTTCTTTTATTTTTATCATGCTGGTGAATGCTTCACTAATATGATGCATGGATGCAGGTTTGGAGCCATCTATACATGCCGATGGGGCGCGCTGACCCACGGCCTGGAGGTGAGGGAGCTTTCCTGCTAGCACGGCGTTGGCTGCCGATAGTGTTTGGAGCCCCACTCGGCTACGAGTTGTGGGTGCTGTAGAGAGAGTTCCGTGACTTCCCTCCCTCGCTGGTATGAATAAATGTTATGCATCTTTCTTTTACATTTATTTTGAATTTATTATGATGATGATGAAATGATGACATGTATGTTTATGAATGCAGGTTCAGTGGAGACCCTATGAGGGGATGACGGACGAGGGCCAGCCGTGGGTCATAGCGGGTCGTCCTCGTTTTGAGCGTGAGCTTTGGGTTCACTGTCTGAGCGAGATCGAGCCGTTATGGCTTAGGTTGGTGATGAGGTAGGCGAGCCGCGGGGCATCGGGAAGAAGACGCGCGGTCTTACGAAGGCGACCGACTGGAGGGTGCGATTCGAGGAGCAGTACGCCGACTGGCAGCGAGGCGGGACCAGAGTCACCTCCCGGGCGACTGACAGCTCCAAGTACCTCCGGTGCTACTGGGAGGTTTACGCCGGCCGACCCCAGATGAGGGTCTTAGGGGTATGTATGAATGCAATTATTTCTAAATTAAATGCAAATGCTTTCTATCATGTGACTAATATGTAATGAATGCAGGATGCGCGGGACATAGCGGCGATGGATGCCCAGGCCCACCTACACAGCCTGGAGGACCAGCTGGCCGCCACACGGGCTGACCTAGAGACCCTGGTGAGTGTTTAAATTATTTCTATATGCACGTGTATATCTTTTTTGTTGAGTTATTGATGATTAGCCACTGACGATCTCAATGAATGCAGCGTGCCTAGCAGGGAGCAGTGAGGAGAGACCCGGGAGAGGCCTCCAGCTCAAGAGGGCCCAGTGCAGAGGTGACTGCACTGGCAGGGTAGCTAGCCGGAGCGATCGCACGAGCCGAGGCAGCAGAGCGCGATCTCGCTTCACGGGTAAATTCCAAAACACAAATTCAGTCAAATATTGATTATATAATCGTGCACTGATGAAAATCCATTTTACAGACTGAGGAGCTTCGAGCCGCTCTTACCTGCGTTGATGAGGGCTTCCGCGCGACGAGCACATAGGTGAGTGGTTTAAATCATGTATTGCTTGTATTGCTAGATTACTGAATCATTTGCATTTAATTGTGGAATTGATGATTTGTTTACCTATTTGCAGACGACTCAGCTTCAGGCGGTACGTATCGAGTTGGCGATCAGTGATCAGCGGATCTCAGAGCTAGAGAGGTCCCTGAGGCGACGAGAGGAGCTGCCTCAGGACGTGGCCGAGCTGCGGGTGGCTCTTGAGCTAGAGAGACGGGAGCGTGCCCGGGAGCGCGAGGAGCATGCTCGTGAGCGAGAGGAGTACCAGACGGAGCGTGCTCGATACCAGGAGCAGGTAGCAGCACGCGAGCGAGAGCTGGCAGACTCGAGGACCCAGTTGATCCTTTCTCAGGAGCGGCTACGAGTGTCTGAGGAGCGTCTCCAGTGAGGGCGCGAGCGAGCACGAGCTGCGGGATACTCCTTCACCAGCTCCACTTTTGTGGCGGGCTCTTCCCTCCGAGAGAGGAGCGAGGCAGGGGGTCAGGTTCGGGTTCCAACTTCTTCACGGGGGCCCATGCCTCCTCCGCCAGCGCCAGCTCGGGACGGTGAGGAGGAGGTTGAGAGTAGGAGAGAGGAGGGTGGAGGCGAGAGCTGAGCGACTTACTTGTACTCCTCCACCCTCACACTTGTACATGATAGACATTCATGATGTATATATATATATATAAGATTGAGATTTCGAGTTACCCGAGCACTTTGTATAGTTGTGGCCTTATGTTTGTGTACTTTCCTCTTTCCACGTTCTTCGTGTTTGCTTTACTGTGCCCTGTTTCTGCGACTGTAATCCATACCTTGAATAAACAGGTTAATTCATCTGTTCGACTTGGCCCCTTGCCCAATAAGCAAGGGATAGCAATATTCTGACCTTAATGAGGGGTCAAGGGGCCAAGCCTTTGATCAAATAAGGCAAAAATAAAATAGCTGATAGCGGGGAGATGCCTCATGCAAAGCACGCATATGCCAACCATAAATAAAAGATGCCCATGCAAGCATACATCGTGAAGAAATACATTTTTTTCTTTTTTCACTCATTTATATTTCTTTTGTTATTTTTTCTGAAAAACGCGCCTTAGAGTAGGTCGTGGTTCGGATAAAAGACGCCCTAGAATACGGCGTGAATTTGAAAAGGAAATCTAATTTTTTGAAAAAGTAACGACCAGATCAGAGACGTTATTCAGAAAGAGACGACCTATTCTAGGACGTTAATTCTATAAAAAGCGCCTTAGCCGAAGGCGTTAATTGAATTATTCTACAAAAAAGGGTTGACAAGGCTATCAAGACCACGGGTCCTACACGGTCACCATCTAAAATCCATTAACCTTTCTTGAGTAATTAAAAGGGAGTGGACGTGGTCATAGTTGACTTGTATTCGAGATTTCGCACAGTGCAATTTCTTTAGTCCGTCTTGACCATCCTGCCAGTTCGTGACTTACCACATAGAAAGGATGGAAGAAAATATAAGGGAAGCCCATAAGAGATTCTGAGATGCTCAAGGTAAAGTTACCTCCCCTACCCTATGTCTGTTGGGGTTCGGTCTTTGGCGTAGGAAAATTTTGTTACCTTTTTGCCTCTTTTATATTGCACGCATACGCCCAAGGTTTTCCTTGCGGGGACTTTGCCCTCTTGACATGCTTTTCTTTTCACAACTGGACTTTCACTTCGGAATTGATTTGCATTGATGAATAAAAACCTAATTGTACTTGGGCTTTTATGGCATTTGCTCCCTTTTGGGCCCTGACTTCCAACTACTAGGGCGGCGGATAGGCTTGGCGTGTCTACCTCGAGGTCTCCCTTCCTCCCTTATGGGCCGAAGAAGAAAAGAACGGGTATTGTCTTTCACTTTTAGTCAGGTTTTTGACTTTCCATCGGATTTTACACTGCTTGAGTTCAAGAATAAAGCGTGTAGTGTGTGCGGGAGTCAACCCCCTTTTAAGTTAGCAAGACTGATGAATGAATTCTGAACTTTGACCTTTCGGACCTTGATCCTTCGTGTGCCATGGCACCAATTTTGATCTCTTCTATTTTTTTTGTTTGCTTTTTGGAATTTCTATTTTTTTTGGTTTTTGGAAATATTCCACTTTGTTTTGGATTTTTGAAACAATTTTCATTTTGTTTAGATTTTGAATCAAGGGTAGTATTTCTTAAGATACAAACCATTCCAAGGGTGAGTTAACTCTTCTCCTTCAGCATTAATCAATTTATAAGCATTGCCTGGAAAAACGTCTTTTATAACAAACGGTCCTTCCCAATTGGGTTGGAGTTTTGAGCGAGGGCCACCCGGCTTTACAAAAATCCTCTTAATTACCATCTCACCGATTTTGAATTTTCTCTCAATTACCTTCTTTTGATAAAAACGCGAGAGCCTGTTTTGATAAACGCGCGCATCCTCAACGGCGACCAGACGCTTCTCATCTAGGAGTTCCAATTGGGCGAGGAGTGAATCACGACGTTCATCAATAGAAAATTCTTTATCCAATTGTACTCGTAGAGAGGGAATGAGAATCTCATAAGGGACTACCGCCTCCATCCCATAAGTAAGGGCGAAAGGGGTTTACCCAGTGGGGGTTCGAATGGAAGTTCGGTAGGCCCAGAGAGCTTCAACTAGCTTGTCTGGCCAATCTGAAAATTTATTAGCCTCACACGTCTTTTTGAAAATTTTTATCAAAGTTTTGTTAGTTGCCTCTGCTTGGCCATTGCCCTGTGGATAATAGGGAGAAGAATGATGCAATGCAATGTTATACCTGTTGCAGAGATCATTGATTTCTTGAGAGATAAATTGAGGTCCATTGTCGGTGACGATGGTGCTTGGGATGCCGAACCTCGTGATGATGTTCTTCATTATAAACTTACAGACGGTTGACGCTTTGATCTCCACGTAAGCTTCTGCTTCCGCCCACTTGGTGAAGTACTCCGTTGTCGTGAGGATGAATGATTTTTGCTTGGTCAGGAGGTTCGAATCACCAAGAGGTCCAATGATATCAAAAGTCCACATGGAGAAAGGCCATGGGGAGGATGTAGGATGGAGTGAAGAAGCAGGAGAATGAATCTTGTCGGCGTGCAGTTGACACTTAACACACCTTCGAACATAGATGGAATAATCCTCTTCTAGAGTTGGCCAATAGAAACCTAGCCTAAGGATCTTCTTAGCTAGCATCTGGCTATTCACATGACCACCACACACTCCAGAATGCGTCTCTTCCACAACTTCCTATGATTCATCATCGTCGAGGCATCTTAATAAAACACCGGTGAGCCCTCTCCTATAGAGCACACCTCCAATCAAAACATAACGCTGAGCCACTCTTCTAATTGCTTTCTTTTCTTCTGTGGTGGCTTCCTCGGGATAGGACTGATCATTGCAATATCTGGCAATCTTATAATACCAAGGCTTCTCTTCGTCAGCCAATTCTTCTTCCCAGTCTAAAAGCATGACCTCTTTGCCTTTAAGGGATTCCTTTTGCTTAATCTTTTCAAGCACCTTATCCCTAATATCGAGGAATGCATGATCCTTAATAGCTGGCGTGTCACGCTGATGAATTAGAGGAACACGAAAATCACGCTCAGGAGGGAAGACTAAAGCAGAGGCCAAAGAAGCAAGGGCGTCGGCCAAGATATTTTGTTTACGAGGAACATGGACGAAGATCAATTTGGTGAAGAGTTTGGCATAAGCTGAAGCAAGTTCCTGGTAGGGTTTGAGCTTAGGATTGATAGTGCGGCATTTGACCAACACCTGGCGCAAAATGAGCTGACTGTCACCCAAAATCCTCAAATGGGTGACACCATATCGATGGGCGGTTTGAAGACCGGCCAAAAGAGCTTCATACTCAGCTATATTATTGGTGGCGGGAAAAGTGAGCCGAGCAGCAAATGGGATGGTGACCCCTTCTGGTGTTAAAAGAACCATGCCGATCCCTCTTCCCTGGGAATTTAGAGCTCCATCAAAATGTAATGTCCACATAGGATCGTGGGGTTGATTAATGGACATTAGTTCTTCATCTGGAAACTCTGAATTGACAGGATCAAAACGCGGTAGAGGGTGGTGAGCAAGATGTTCGGCAATGGCGTAACCTTTGATAGCTTTCTGTTGAATGTAAGTGATATCAAACTGAGAGAGGAAGCTTTGCCAGCGTGCTAATCGATCAGTGAGGATAGATTTTTCAAGGAGGAATTTAATCAGATTCATGCGAGCAATGAGGTGAACCTCGTGAGCTAGGAAATAGTGCTTTAACTTCTGAACTACCCAGACTAAAGCAGCGCAAGTTTTCTCCATGGCTGAATACTTCTGTTCACAGGGGTTAAGAAGTTTAGACAAATAGTATGCTGCCCTCTCCTTACCTTCTTCGTCTACCTGAGCTAAGACAGCACCTACGGAGTCATCCAGGACTGAGACATAGAGAACGAGTGGTTTGCCTGGAATCGACGGCCTCAGGACAGGAGGATTGGCCAAATAATCCTTCAATCCGTCAAAGGCTGCCTGACACTTGTCATCCCAATTAAACTTGACTCCCGGCTTAGTAAGCTCGTAAAACGGCCTACATCTTTGTGAATGCTGGGAGACGAAGCGGCGAATGAATTGCAACCTCCCGATTAATCCTCGAACTTCCTTCAAATTCATGGGAGGAGGCATATCTCTAATGGCCCTTGCCTTGTTGGGATCAACATCAATTCCCCTCTTGCTAACAATGAAACCAAGCAACTTCCCTGAAGAAACGCCAAACACGCACTTCTTGGGGTTCATCTTCAATTGATACTCTCGTGATCTTTGCAAGACCTTAGCTAGAACCCCAGGATGTTCAATCCTTGTCCTTGATTTCACAACTAGGTCATCCACATACACCTCTATATAGATATGAATCATGTCGTGAAAAATCACCATCATAACCCTCTGATAGGTGGCTCCAGCATTCTTAAGTCCAAAAAGTATGACCACATAACAATAAGTATCCCATGGTGTAGTGAATGATGTCTTCTCTTGATCTTCTTCAGCCAGACGAATTTGATTGTAACCTGAGAAGCCATCCATAATAGAGAGAGTCTCAAATCCTGCCGTGTTATCAATCAGAACATCAATATGAGGGAGGGGGAACTCATCTTTGGGACACGCACGGTTGAGATCCCGGAAGTCTATACAAATCCGAACTTTTCCATCTTTCTTCATAACCGGGATGAAGTTAGCCACCCAATTGGGATAGAGGACAACTCTAACAAATCTAGCCTTATGGAGCTTGTCGACCTCTTCTTTCATCTTTAAAGCCATATTAGGGTGAAAACGCCTCAGCCGTTGTTTGACCGGCACAGACCCTGGCTTAAGTGTAAGGCGATGTTCAACGAGCGCAGGGTCTAAACCAGGCATATCTTCATAACTCCATGTGAACGTGTCCTTGTATTCTTGCAGGACCAAAACGAGCGCCTCCTCTTCGGAGGGCGGTAAATTCTTGCTTATGAGGACAATCCTAGGGTCTTCCTCGGTACCCAAATTAATTTCTTTGGTAGGCTCTTCTACGGAGGCTGACGGTTCGTCAAATCGTCTTATGCCACTAGCAAAAGCATCAGCCTCATCCTCATCCTCATATTCTTCATAACTTTCATCCCCCTCTTCAATAGGGTCTTCGTCATTCATAATTTCATAGACACCCAAACCCTCATAAGAAACAACAGCATTCTCATATTCTAACTCTGGCAGGATGATTGGATTCTCTATAAATTCAAGAAGGGCTAAACAAGCCTGGCATCTGATAGCTAACTCCAATAGAAACCTACGAGGAATATGCTTACCCTTGGACTTCTTATGTGAATCTACCCCTTGAATTTTAGTGTTAGCGGAAGATGAGGAGGAGCAACTAGCTTGATCAAAAAAGGGAAGGGAAGGAGGTGAAAAAGTGGATACATGAGGTAATACAGAGGAAGTCCTCTCACCAGAGGGGGAGAAAAGATTTAGCAATGAATCTTGAAGGAGCGGCCCCTGGGTCGGGACGCACTCAGAAGAAATATAGGAGGTCTCCTCAACAGAAATAGAGGATTGGAAATTTGGGAATTTGGCGTTTTTTTTTTCATTTTTGTTTTTTTCTTCATTTTTATTTTCTGTTTCAAGAAGAAAGCAGTGTGAAGGGAGGATAGCAGGCGAAGTGGAAATTGCCAGATCAGAGAAAGATTGAATCAGTGATGGCCCGCGAGGGGGCGTGATGGAGAGTTTAGAAAATCGCTCGAGGAGCGAAGAAGGAATTGTGAGAGAAACTTGGATTGAATCTAGAGATAAATTGATTATAATCGGAGGTGGTCTTGGCACACGACCAAACCGATGAGAAGATAGAGAAACAAGCACCGATGGATGCCTGGAAGTGAGAGAAAAGAGGTCGGCCCACAGCCTGTCCACAGTGAATCCTTCTTCAAACGGAACGTCTGGCTCTCCAGTATCAGTGTAGTCACTCAGCAGCTGCCTCTTATCTGTAATTGCAGCTGGCATCTCAATCAATTCATGAATAAGTGGCGGCCATTCCGGGTCAGTCGGCATGAAGAGGCGGCTCAAAGAAATAGTAATATCCTGCATATCGAACCACCTGTACCAGTCACATTCTGGTTCATCCATTTTTCTTCTTTTGTCAGGCCATAAGGACTCCAGGGCTTTGTATGTGGCCAACGGGGCAATATGACGAGCAAACTGTCTAGCATGAACATCCTGACAGTCTAATATGGAAGTGATTATTGTAGTTTGCTCACTATTCTGAAAGCCACCTGCGACAAAATGTGTCTTCAATGTCCAAGTGAGCGGTTGGCGATCTGTTTTTAATGTGGATGTCATAAATGCCCATGGTTCATCTTTGTTTTTGCCTGGCCCTTTGTAACCTAGGCCACCTCGTGTAATCAGTTTCTGAGGTTTAACAGGCCTAATTCTGCCTTGACAATTGGCACCCAGACCTTTGCCATTTTGATACCCCATTTTCATTAAGATGTTCCAGCCAGAGGTGTTCATCATTGTTTTCTTCTTTTTCCCCTTGGGAGGCAGGGGTGTCATAGCAACTGTTGTGACTTTTTCTGGCATTGGTCGTGGACAAGGGACGTCCAGCACAGATAATAGTGGCTTGTTGGCCGGCCACATGGATGGAACTGATGAAGCCACATGAATATCTTCCTCTGGCAGAATCGACATACTGGTAACTTTAATAATGCGACCCTTGTGTGGGAATTTAAGGCATTGGTGATTTGTGGAGGGCACCGCATCGAGTTGCTGAATGTAGGGGCATCCCAGAATGCCATTAAATGTCGGATCCATATCCAGAATATGGAAATCTGTTGTGATGGCGGCAGGACCCAAACTTACTTTTAACGTAATCATGCCTAGAGGAGGTTTCTTCGTGTTATCATATGCAGTGACTGTGATAGTGGATGGCCGTATTTGGCTTTCCGGAATGCCACACAACTTCAAGGTGCTAGGTGGCAAGACATTGATGGATGCCCCAGTGTCCACCAGACATTACTTTATAGCCACCTTATTAATGTCAACTGTGATGCATAGAGCGTACTTTCTTGCTGGGAGTGGCGCCAGTTCATGTTCATGGAAAGTAATTGCCGGCTGACTGCTAGCGGGCGTTAAAACCGTGATTATCTGCTCAACTGGGATGTCCTCATTGACCATCACCTTTTGTAGATATTCTTTCAAAGCTAGCTGATGAGTGGTGGACCTTTTAATTAGTTCCAGGATTGAAATCCTTGCTGGTGTTCGGTCCAAGTGCTTTAGCAAATCATACTGAGTCCCTGGCACTGACTCTTGTTCTTGTTCTTGCTCTTGCAGCCCCTGCGCGGGCTCTAGCTCTCTCTGTGGAAAAATACGGTGGAACATCCGTCCACTGCGGAGCGGCGCCACGCCTTGACGTGCCTCTGTCGGGACAAGTGTGGGAGGGGGATTAGAAGAAGAAGAAGGTGTGTTGGTGTTAAGAAGTGGTGGAGTGGAAGTTCCCGTAGAGGGAATCCCCGTAGAGGGTGCTGGTGCCCTGGTAGGAGGCGTAGAGGTAGAAAGGGATACCTGAATGCGGGGGGAATTGGTGGGGGGTGGAATGAGAAGGGTTCTGGGTACAAAAGGTGGCGGTACCGATGGTGGGGGGATCCTTGCCGGTGAAGGAGTAGTGGTGGCGGGTGTAGTGGGCGTTGGCGATGGGCGGATGAGGAGTGGCCTACATGGCAATGGCGAAGGGTTGGTGGTGGATGGGTTTTGTTGTGGCGTAGGCTGTAGAGGTGGTAAGCGTGTAAGAAGGGGGCGAACCGGCGAGGTTGGAGAATTGGCGGTAGGAGGTGAATTAACGGGGCACCGAAGAGATCGGCCCACTTGAGGGGTAGTAGAAGAAGAAGGGGTGCGCAAGAGGTGCGGGGGTTGATTTTGATTATGATAAAGTGCCCCGACAGAGGCATTTTCTTCATGCCATCCCTGCCCTCTCTCCACCTCATAGAGAGACGTGACAGGGTTTACGTGCTGGTTTGGCGGGTGCTCCGGCAGTGGATTGTGGACAATCCCCATATCGTGCTAAGGCGCTGGAGTTTGTTGTTGCTGCTGTGGAGCTGGTTGCTGTGGCTGCTGAGCTTGTTGCTGCCGAGGAGACCTTCTTTCTTTCATAGTGGCGATGAATTGTCTCATCTCATCCCAATTGATGTCACCTTGGTCATTTAGGTCATAAATGTAATCTCTGAAGTGGAAGCAACGATCAAGGTTATGACCATGTGCACGATGGAAAGCGCAGTAACGGGATGTGTCAACATTAGCGGGCCACGCTGTTCTTTCCCTTGGTAATATGAGCAAATTGGCGGCCATTAAGGCATTGAAAATATCCGGGAGACTTTCTGGTAATGGACGGTAGTGGTCCCTTTTGGGGCCAAGTGGTGGTCTCCGTTGTTGTTGTTGGCCATAGTTGGTAGGTGGTGGTACCTGGTGGTACTGTTGCGGAGCTGCAGGGTTAGCGCGGGGCACTTGGTTTGGTGGTGAAGCAAAGGAATGTTGGGGTGCGAGTTGGCGTTGTGGGGTGGAGTTGAAATGGGGGCTTTGTGGTGGAGGAAGGTTAGGACGTGGGTTAGCTTGATGGGGGTGGCCAACTATGCCAACCTACTCATTTGCAATAGTGCCCTCCGTCATGGGCCCATTGTTGTTGATAGTTGTGGTTTTCTTGAATAGCCGTGACTTCGGCTCAAACATGCCCATAATGGGCGAATCCTTCATCTGCGTCTGGATATAACGAGCTCTCTCATAGAGCTCCTCCATGGTGGTTAACCGGTTCATGGCGAGTATGTGCCGGAACTGAGGAGTGGCATTGGAAATTATCATCTTAACTTGTTCCGGTTCAAACAGTGTATATTTCAACTTTTCGGCCATAGACCGCCATCTATCAGCAAACATTATGAAGTCCTCCTCGAGCTTCATCTTTTCCGCGACCAGATCTGTGAGCGAAAGGGATGGTCAGACCCGGTCTCTGTATTTTTGCAAGAACTTCCTTTGAACAATATCGAAGTCGCCGGCATCAGCGGAATCCAGTGAATAAAACCATTCAAGGGCTGGCCCCTCCAGAGATCTCCTGAATAAATAGGCCAAAGAGGCCTTATTGTCTTGCCAGAAGGAGGTCTCGTACCTGAAGTCCTTCAAATGAATAAAAGGATTACCAGTCCCATTATATCACCGGAAGTTCGGCATTTCAGATGGTGGTAAGTGGAAGATGGGCAATGTAGGGAGCAAAATTTCCGCGGCATTCTTAGCCGTGGTGACCTTCTTTAGTTGCTCCTCCATGCTGGCCAATTTCTGGAGTAATAGCATATTAGTGTCGGACTCGACTGGGGCCGGATTTTGAATAAAAGAATGTGGTATAGGTGTCCGCAGAATTTGGGGAGGTTGGAATTGAGGCCTAACCGCTGAATAGCTCACCTGTTGGGCCGGCATGGCCGCACCGGGCGTTGGTGGACGAGAGGGGGGTTTGTGCAAGACCGCCTGGTCATTAGTGAGGTGATGGCCACTCTCGGCCGGAGGGGGATTGGAGGATGAAGAGGGAACAGACTTCCCTTTCAAAGCGGCCTGAATAGCCTGCCGCTGGGAATCGTCTAACTGAGATAAAGCATTAATTAAATCCGTGACATTGAGGGATGGAGAAGAATTCTCCAAAGTGTTGGAGGGTAAAGTTTGGGAAGAGGGCACAACCTCTTGAGGAGTGGTATCAACCACATGGATTTGAGGATGATGGGACTGAGGAGGAGGGTAATTTCTCTCATAATAGATGGAATCCTGGGGGGGGTCTCATATTGACCAAAAACATTCTCATCCTCATCATCATAAGAATACCCGTAGTCTGCCATGTTGATGATTTTTCCTGAACGGAGTTTCATGTTTAAGAGGAGAGACGGCTTTATAAAGGCAGTATCAAACAAACAACTACTCAATCTAAACAAGTCTAAACAAATCAATCCAAGCAAGTGTATGCAACCAAGTTGAGATGAACGCAAGATTTTAGTGTTATGCTTGAGATTAGAGTGGATTAAATTGTTGAATAGTTCACTTCTGTTTGCAATGTGAAACCTAGTGGATCCAAGTGTAACCTCCGGGTCAACTAGATTCTTTCTCTCTCCTGACTAACGATAGGTTCTCTATACTCCGGGTACTTCAAGGGTACAACCAGCCCGGCGTCCGTGAGGGAATCCACGGGTGCGGGGACTTACGGAGGTCTTGGAAAAGGGATTCCGGTTCAAAGAGACGAAATACTCAATGGAGGGTCGTCCCGATTCCAAGAGAGGTGTGTGGAATCCTAGTGTAGAGAGAGGAGGTCTCTCAACCAAATGCCGCAAGATGCAAAATAATATGCTCAGATCACAGCAATATAGGCAAGCAATGCAATAATCAATCCAACAATCACAGACAGCAACAGGAAGCAGGTTTCTGTAAAAACGCAGGAAAGAGACGACCTGGGGCAGGTCGCTATCAACCAAAGCAACGACAGGGTCGCTGTCATGAATCACTGTGGTGGCCCATAGGTAGTGCAGAACACGCGCCTTGGTGTGAGGCGCGTAATATGAAAGGACGCCTCTAGGAAAGGGCGTCAAATATCAATGGTGCACACGGTCGAGGAAACACGCGCCTTGGTGTGAGGCGCTGGCAAATAAAAAGACGCCCAACGTTAGGGCGTGAATTATCAAACAGAACAAGAAGACAGCAGATATGATAAAAGACGCCTTATGGGAATACGTAACACAGAAAATAGACGCCCTGGACTAAGGCGTGAAAAGAAAAGTGCCTCTGGGTGAGGCGTTAATTTAGGAAAATAATCAAACAATCACAAACTGGCTGATCCCGGGAGTGTGCAGCGTGCACGATGGAGGATGCCCGTGGGGCACAAAAGGAGGGGTATCGAGGGTACCAAGGGGAAAGGGCACACGTGGGTGCCGAAGGGGAAAGGGCACACGTGGGTGCCAATAGAAAAGGGCACACGTGGGTGCCAATAGGAGATGGTAATCAAAAGAAAAACAGTGGATGTCCCACAGTGATCGCCAATTTGTAGATCGTGATAAATCCACACACGAAGAAGAAATTTAAATATGAGAACGCATAATAAAAATAAGGGGGAGATGATATAATAAGGAAAAGAAGCATGTGGTGCTACTAAGGAGGGTGATCGCCAGAGGGGTTACCTCAAGAAGAAACAAAGAAGATCGCGAATACCTGGTGGAAAATAGAACGCGGGATGGATTGTGAATTCCTCCTCCTCCTTCAACCGGCCGGCCGATGAAGGGGGTTTTCCTTTATTGATTACCTTGCAAAAAAAGACAATAAAACAAGCCAAGAGAAGTGGATCAGCCAAAAGTGTGTAGTATCAACTCTCAAATAGAAAATATGATGAAGAGGATAAAAACATGCGCACCTTATTTTGTTTTAAAACCCCTAAAGAAAATAGGGAAGGAGGAGATATGATGCAGCTAATGCAATCGTAAAAGAAGAACACAGTGATGATGATCGGTTGATGAAGACAAAACAACACAACAGAATAAAAAGAACCTTGCTGTCCCTGACGACAGTAAAGGGAAACAAGGTGGACGCGGTTGATTGGAAGCAGAGGAAGCAGAGCCCTTTCTAAACGATCGCATAGGAGGAAGATGAAGCTCCGTAACTCCCGAACTCGTAATCCTCTGATCGTAACCTGTGAACTCTCTGACCCCTCAACCTCTCTCTAGATCGACCAGAGCATCCTTTTATAGGATTTCAATCGAAGATAAGCTCAAATTTGGGAAGATAAGGATAGGCAATGATCAACGGAGGCAGGACTCTAACTCCTAATTCAAGCAAGGAGACCAACGGAGGCAGGGAACTCTCCAGGAAAGTTGAGTTTAAGCAAAACACGGAAAGGTGAAACACGACCTTCGGAAGGGCGTCAAATCACAAATTGACGACCTACATCAAGACGTTACTCAAAAACACGACCATGATCAAGGGCGTCACTTCTTGGATTAAATTTTGGCAATAAAACTTACTTTGTTTGAAAATTATGAGAACACGCCTGGAATGAAGGCGTTAATTGAAACCACGCCCTGAGGAAGGACGTTAATCAATAATTTGAATTTATTTTGAATTTATTTTGAAACCGGATAATACCAGGAATTGACGCCCTGATATTTGGTCGTCCTTTCTTTTGAACACGCCCTAGATAAGGTCGCTTTTAAAAACACGCCCCTCTTCAGGTCACGAATCACAAAAATGCAAGAACAAATCAAAACCACACAAAAGAAATTGAAAAACTTCATATTATGAATATATCGAAGTTCACTTTGGGGCGTCAACATAGTGACATGAGATTTGATCAACATAGCGTCAATTTTCGCGTGTCTACACTCGAGTCACCCCGTACGAACACGGGGACTTCACCTCAGGAGAGCCGAGACAAACTCACAACCAACCGGCAGTGCGAGCAAGCCTACCCAATGAACCGGCATCGACTCTGTCGTGCTGCATACACTACACCCGTTGTCCGATCAAGGACGACGGTCTACCCAGTGGCTTCCCACCTCATGAAAGGCTCTCCTGAAGATGAAAGAGTCCCCCTGGCTCTCTGAGACAGAGGACCGAAAGCTCTGTCGGCAGAAGATCCCGATCACCCGGCACTGGTACGGCTTCCCGCCAAGATGGGCCCGTTAGTGGCCGAATGATCGCCCAGCTCAGACGGAACTATCCCTGGTGTCATCCCGCCCCCTAAGGAGCTTTGGACACAAGCCAGACCGAGCCGGCAGCACGAATCATAGAGCCGAAGGCCGTGTCAGCAGGAAACCAGCATGACCAAACCAAAGTTGTCGGAAGTTCCGAGAATGGCCGTATGTCAACCTGGGAGCTTCGACAAGACATCTCGTCGAGGTTTCGAGGAGCATTGGCAAAATAAGTGTTCACGGTGACCCCCGGAATCATCCCCGGACTCATCGATTGGCTCGAAGCTCGCGAGGAGCGTTAGCACGGCGCGCCCTAAACTGGCACCCCCCCCACCTGATGCCCTTATCCCGGCGCGCAAGAACCCCACTATCCAGCGCCTTCTTAGCCCGACGCGCAAAAGAGTGGAGCCCTTACCCGGCGCGTCAATCTCCACGCCGGATCAAGGTCTCACACCTATTCCTATATATATATGGCTGTTCGATTGAAAGAAGAGGGAGGAGAAAAGATAAGAGAGGCAAATAGAAGCGGAGAGGAACAGAAGAAAACACAGGGAGAGAGTCTTTTGAGAGAGGCTTTTCGAGCGGAGAGAGAGCTTTCTTGGAAAAGAGGGTTCTGCCCGAGCGTCCTTCGACGGCCGTCTTCCTCTGTTCTGAATGAAGTCCTCCGGAGCCGAAGAAAGAGGAGTCGTCCGATACTCTGTTTTGAGAACAGGTGGGCGCCGGTGCCTGTCTTCGTCTGCTTTCGTGGATTCTTCTCTTTTGGGGTTTCCGTTTATCAGATGTAAGCGAGAGGGGGAGGGATGGCAATGATATGAGCCGACCCCTCCCCTCCTCCTCTGCGATTTCTTCTCTGTTGCTCCTCTGTATATTCCTCTGCAAATGATGAACGGCGACTGAGCAATGATGCCGGCGCCGGATTCTTAATGTGTAAATGTTAGCCTATTCCCGTTTCTGGGATGGTAATATCTATATGAATGCTTGGACCAGCAGGTCAAATGAATGCTCGAAGCTTATGTCCCCTTCTCTGTCTATATCAATGTGTATGTTTGAGTTCTTCTGCGCGTGGTCCCCGATTCTGATTTCCCCGAAATCCCGATCATGCCCCGAAGCATCGTGGGCTACAGACACGACCCCTCCTCGGGTCTTTCTGATCGACTGCTTTCATCTTTGATTTAAGGATCTCTGTATCCTCTCCGTGGACAGAGCTGTGCTCATGCGCATGCTTCTTCCCGTCGTGGTATCGAGGGTCTAAATCCCATTAACTCCTCCCTTCGTACTGCTCTGATTGTTCGCAAGGTGGGAGTTGCCTTTGGGACGGCCGGATCCATCCCCCTGAGTGCTGCGTCTTACCTGTTCGAGCATATGCTTCTACAATTGGCCCGTCTCATCTGTGCATCTACTACCCCTCTGCATCATGGTCATTTGAACTGTTCCGAGATTCTTCCATCCCGTCTTAATCACCCGGGGAGGGGGACATTCCCCCGTTGCTTCATGGAACTGTTGGGCGATTGAGGGCTCTACCTCTCGATGGTAGATGCTTCCTCAAAACCATAGCAGACAGTAACAAGGGGTCTTAGCCCAACAAGCTCAGCCCCGACAATCTGAGACCCAATCGAGGCCAAGGGATGTATGCTCCTCGTAGGCTAGCCCTCGGAGCTTCACTCTCTTAATGGTCGATTCCTCCACACGATGTGTCATCAGCTGTGGGTTGCCCACCCCTCGTAGGCTAGCCCTCGGGGTGCTGCTCCCATTATCAGAGGCCTCACCCTTCTATCTTCACCCACGGAGTCTTGGTGCCCCTCGCAAGCTAGTCCTCGGGGTATCCTGTCCGATGGGAATTTGCTAGATGCCACTGTGCAGACCGGCGGTTTAGGTGCGTACTCCATGAGTGAGTATGACCCCGTTTCTCCCCTGCAACTCTTCATGTTCAGGGGAGATGCTGCCAAATTTTTGACAGACTAAGAATGATTAAGCCATAATGAGATGCTTATCCTGAGCCCAACCAACTCATCGCTCGAGTATGAACCTCGCACTGACTCACTGCATCATTTCCAGAGGGTCCTGGATTTCGATCAAACGATCAGTTGGCCCAAATAACTTCATAACTCTCAATAAAAGCTTAATAAACTCAAATGGTCTCAAAAATGCATGAAAATAAGCTAAAACGGCGCGGCCCTAAATCGGTGCACCTTAATGCGGCGCGGCCCCCCACCGCGCCGTATTAACCTGTGACTCATGTTTCCTTTTTTTTTCTTGGGACGTTCCCGGCGCGCCCTAAACCGGCGCGCCCCGTGCCCTGCGCGCCGTCTTAATTGGTTATCAAGGCCGCGCCGGATTAGCTCTTCACCTATGCTTTACTGCGCCGGATTAACCTCTTTACTTACGCTTTACCGCGTCGGGGAAGCTATCTCTCGCGCGATCACGCCGTTTCAAGTTGTTGTGCTGTTCTAACCCTTTGCTCGCTCTCAGGGCAATCCTGGCCTCCCATGGTCGATATTGGCTACCCTAATTAGCGGTAGATTAAGTAAGGCAAGGGTTGTTCTTGCTCCGAATAACCTCTCTATCATGTTGGCTATCATGTGTATTACCACTTTGCCTTCGTTATTACCCTTGTGTTACCGTTTCCTTTCCTTCTGACGGGGATTAATGAATGTGATCAAGCACTGCTTACTGTCATAATTATGTTGCCATGCTTAGTACAGTTCTCAGCGTCATGCATGCATACTTGCATAGACCCTCGGGTATATCAAACGGCGTTGATAGAAAGTCGGGTTACGCCCGATCGGAAGTCTCCGCTATGCACGATGGTGGTCTTCGGACCTACGTCCTCCGCCACGCACCACGGGTCTCCAATTAAATGAACCATGCCTCTCCTACATGATAGATAGATGCATCTCGCATGATTCCGTCATGTTTGTAACGTCGCATCCTTTATTCCGGCCTCGACAGCCCACTATCTCGGTAATTAATCAAAGGTGTTCCCTCCTCGTGGGGGATGTAATTAACGCCATAGCCTTTATGGTATGGCGGACTGCTGGTCCCGACCGAACCTCACTTTCGCCCGACACGGGTCAGAATGAGCGCATAATAAACTCGTCACTCATGTGACTGGCACGCCCGTGTCGTCAATCAATCAGTTAATTACTAGTTAGTTAACTGGTTGATCTACACGTGAAATAAGATGTATATATATATATATGCATACACACACATTTATATATATATAAAAGAATAAAAAAATAATAATAAGATAAAAAAGATCGCAAACAACCTCCCACGGCGAGAGCTTCCAAAGGCGGGAAGCGTCCGAAGTTGACGGGCATTAACTAGGAGTTGACTCCTTCGTCCTTGGTGGCAGAGGAGTAGCTTGCGTGGCCCAGCCTCCGGTCGACACCTCGGACAGCTCACTGCGCGCCAAGGATCTATAGGGCATGGGCGCAAGATCTTGTTGTTAGGTTCGGTGCAGTATTCAGAGGGGGGGTGAATGAATATAACCTATTTAAAAGCCTTCACCCAATTAAAAATATGATGCTCACTAACTATCTAGAATGCTAACTAGACAGATATATCAAATCTGAAAGACTAATTAGCAGTAGCGGAATTCAACAAATAGACAGTGAGGAACCAAAGCAAAACGCACCTAAGTATTCATTCAAACCATTCTTTCACTCAAATAAACTTTCGCTCACTCAACGGATTAAACACTCAGAACAAGATCTGATCAACCACTTGGAGCGCCCCTTATGCAAACATCTAGCGGAAGCAAAACATATAGAGAAATCAGACCACTGCACAGAGGATTTTTAGGTGGTTCGGTCCTCCAGACCTACATCCACCCCACACTCAAACCGAGTGTGGCTTCCACTAGCTCACGCTAGAAACAGCAGACTCAGTCTGCAACAAATGCTGCCAAACAGCTTGACCAGGGGAACAGCCTCCCCTCTTCCTCCCAACCGGAGGGAACCACTAGTGACACCAGTCACTAGCAAACCAGAGACACACGGTCTCTCTTCCTCCAGACCTGGAGGGAACCCCTGGACTTGAATCCACAAGCCCAGAACCGGAGACAAGTCTCCCTTCCTCCAAACCGGAGGGAACCCACAAGTAGCTCCCAACTACTTGCAACTGGAGATGTCAATCTCCCTTCTCCTGAACTAACAGGAGGAACCCCGACCACTCTAAAGAGTATCGGAAACCACAGTAAACCAGAAAACAAAGGAAAAACAATAAACGAGAATGACTTCAGCAAAACAGAAGGCTGAAAAACGAAATGCACAATGTGGCTCTCAACGGAGCTGACTGGCCTGGATTTGATCCACGGTCCAGTAGACGGATCTTCAGGTAAGATCTTCCTTCTTCTCCACGAGCTCTCTCGCTCACTCTCTATCTTTCTTTCTCTTTCTTCTGCTCTTCTCTCACTCTCTGCTTCTTCTTCTCTTCACACTCTTCTCGAGCTCTCTACCTCTCTTCTTCTCCTTCTGCTCTTCTTCTTTTTCTTTTCTTCTTCTATCTGGATCGTGGCTCTCTGTATGAGCGTTTCTTCACGCCAACTCGATCACCTTCATCTGTGGACGAAGGTCTCATATATATAGCAGCAGCAGCAGCATCAGCCACGACGTGTGACCTCCACATTTCCAGCCCTAAGAATTCGGTCTACGTGGCAGTCTCTCAGCAGGCTTCATTCCAGCCTCGGATCACGTGCTGCCCAGGTGTGTGGAATGTTCTTCCTCGGATCTGCAAGGAGATGAAAATCATTAAAGCTGAGGGCCATAGGAACTAAAGCTGCACGAAGTATGTAATAGAAATACTAGATGCACTGAGAACGACACGAAGAAGATGAAAACAACACGAGGTAATAAGAAGAACGACACGAGATACATTGTGACAGAACAGACACAACGAAGAGACCGACACGAAGTGAAACAAGAATGACACGAAATGGCAACAAGGAGAACATTACGAGATACATACGATGACAAAGGCACGAAGTAAAGAAAACGACACGACGTAATACACATCAAAGAGAACGGCTCGAGAACAACATGGACTGGCAACAGAAACCGACACGAAGTGTTTGCAAATAAGCAAGACACGAGGTCTACGTAAAGCAACACGAAGTGTGGTCAAAGTAAAAACGACATGAGGTGGTGACACAGAAAGCAACACGAAGTGCTGCAATGTTCTGCACGCAGTGGAACAAAAAACAACACGGAGTGAAAAGCCACACGAAGACGTGAGAAGGAAAAAGAACGACACGAAGTGAAAAACGACACGAGGTGAAAACAATACGAAGACATGAAACAACACTTAAAACGAAGTTGACACGGAGTAAAAAAGTAGACATAAAAAATGACACGAGATTCAACTAGAGGACAGAGAGAAGTGACACGAGGTTTACACAGAAATGACACGAGGTTCACTGTGAAACATGACACGAAGTCACAAGAAGAACAGTAACCAACACGAAGTGTGGTTACAGAACAAAAACGACACGTGGTCACAAGACAAACGACACGAAGTGTTACTGTAACAACAAACACTACGAAGTTACGAATACAAAAAGCAACACGGAGACATAGAGAAGTAAAACCTGACACGAAGTGTGTTTACAAAAATAAAAGGACACGAGGTATAGGAAGAACAACACGACCACGGAAAAGAGTTGACACGGGGTGTGGTCAAGGCGAGAAGGATACGAAGTCTAAAGAGAAAACAGCACGAAGACAAGAACATAAAAACCAACACGAAGTCATAATTGTGAAAACTAGACGAAAACCCACAAGCACGACATGAACTAAGGATGACATGGGGACAACACAGTCACATAGGCTGCACGAAGTGAAAGACAACACGGCTATCTCGACACGTGATGAAATGGTGGAAGTAGAAGAACAACTCGAAGACGAAAATGACACGAGCTGAATTTAATACGAAGGTGATGTATAGACACTGACACGAGGTGTAGACACGAAGCAAGAATGACATGAGGTTCAGGGAAACCAACACGAAGACAGAAACAGTACGGACACACGAAGTATTACCTCTTAGCAGCTTTTTCTTGTAAAGCATGGAAATCAACACGAAGTGTTGTAAGCTCAGACGACACGAGATCTTTTCGTGTTAGTGAGGGGAAACAACACGAAGACTCAAGTACAGAAACAGCACGAAGACGATGTACATTCTGATGTACAGACTTTGAAGAACAGTCTAATGTATAGACTTGTAGATTGAAGGTGATGTATAGATCATGCACATACCAGAAGTCTAACACACACAATATATCAGTCATACACGTGCATTCTCCGGATGATATACAAATCACAATCATGAAGCTATCATCAAAGCACAAGGTCAGCAGATAAACTGAATGAGCATATGAAGTCCTGAATGAACATCTCATCAGGATGACTCACAATGATTACCATCAAACACCAATCATCAAAACCAGATAAATCATTAAAACCACAGCAATGAATGCTTTATGCATCAGTTTAATATGTAGCATGACTGATCATTAAGAATGACTCTAAATTGAGCAGCAGGATGACTGAACATTTGATTAACTCACACCAACAATCAATCAACAAAACCATCATTAAAACCATCATCAAAACCAAAACCACATGCATGGGCACAACAATCTCCCCCTTTTTGATGATGGCAACACTTTCAATACATTGAGTCATTCTGATGATGTGAGGCATTCTGAGGGCATTCTGAGGCATTCTGAAGACTCAAATTATTCTCCCCCTTTGACTTCATCAAAAAGAAAAATAATTTGAGAAATTATAGCATGTATAAGAGTTCAGTCAATTTCTCCCCCTTTCAAGAACATGATTCTCCCTTTTTGGCAAACAATCTCCCCCTTTGATATAAACAAAATAAACCATGGGAAGGGTTAAATGCAAAAATACAGATGCAACAAGGAATGCAATACTCCCCCTAAGTATGTGAATGCAAGGTCACAAATGATATGAACATGATTCAGTGTGACAAGGAATGCTCCCCCTGACTAGATGCCAATTGATATGAAATTGATGCAAGACTTGGAATCTCCCCTTCAATAAGTGGAATCTTATGAGATGAATGAGAAGGAGACCTCATGGGCAAACAAGGAGAAGTTCAGGTCATTGAGCCAATGATATGAGCAGAAGAAGTTCAGATGAGCTTCAACCAGAAGGAGTTCAATCAGATTTTCAAGGAAACTCCAAACATAAGAAATTCTGCCAGATTTTCAAAGAGATATCAATCTCATAATTCTAAAGCATAAGATTTCAAAGTCTTCTATCATAAGGGCTTATGAATGACATTTATTGAATAGCATGGTTTAAACATGATGTATGCAGAGTTTATCAATAAAATTCTGTATAGATATCTAAAACCATGGTTTAATAAATATGAACCAAGCCCTCATATTTATCTTGATAAATCTCCCTTTCTCTTACACAATCAAACTTATTGACTTCTTTCGCAATTACATGCATCTGTATTGAAATCAAGCAATTATGAAGTCATATGATTTAGTCTAGGGTTGTAGCAATTTGATTTTGGCATCAATATTCAGATAATTCAATTTATTCAATAATTTTCCTTGCTACAAATTTTACGTGCACTCTAGTTCAGTACACACCTTGTAACTAGAGGATATACCTTGATCAGAGGCCAATATCCCTAAGCCCTTAGTGTGACTAACTGTCATGCCTTATGTAAACAGAGTTAGCATTTACACATCATGACACACTACAGCTCAATTTTAATGAGTGAATTGTATTTCTCAGTGTGCATGCCATTGCTCTGCCTGATTTTCAATGAATTTTCATCTTACAGAGTTAACTAAGGCACCTCATGACACAATCCTTTGGACATGTGTTTCTCAGTGACCAAGGTCATTGCTCCGACAATTACTTTACCCTTTAGACAATTCAGACACATTCATTTGCTTCAAAACATCATTAATCTCATGTACTTAACCAATTAAAGTCATGTGTTCAAAAGTGCAGATTTCAGAAGTTTTTGCAAGACATAGCATGAAACAGTTGGTTAAGATTTATTAAACATGATTCAGATATGTTAAGAGATTTTGAAGTTAAACTCCATGAATACATTAAGCTTAAACCACATGAGTTATTTCAGTCATTCTTAAGAATGTATAATAGAAGATTTCTAGTTCAAGAGTTTTTCAGATTTATGATCGAGATAGCCCATTGAAATCTTCATGGAAGACTGATAGAATTCTGAAGTCAAATGATATCAATTGATAGTAGAAGTACCAATTGTTAAGAGAGATTGTGAAGCTCAAAGTTTTTCAGAATATGATTAAGGTTTGTCAACAAAATCAGTAAGAAAGGATATGCTATGAAATCTGACAAATGTATGCATTTGACAACTTATATGCAATGCATTGACTCCCCCTTACAATATGCATTTAAACATACATGCAAATCACATATATGCACTTCAGATGAGTAGAGTTCAGAGGTATCAATTCAGACAATGCTGATGAGGAATGATTTTGCAAACACAGAATTAACTTGCTATGCAACATACTGTCCTACATGCAGACTATGCACCAAGGATACATTAAACAAGTATGCAATCAATTCAGGTTTATGCATCCAATTCATGAGCATTTTTATCCTTTTTCAGATTTTTCAACATATGATGCAGTTCACTGTTTTACATGAAAACTAGACCCATGGTACTAGGCGGAGGACTTGGTCCAAGGACCACCTCACACATGTCAGTAGCATCCAGACATACTCCATATGCCCTTCAACTTGTTCCATTTAATATACCATGATGATCATGTATGACAATGCAACATAAAGCAGTCCTTCATGCATTGAACAGCATCATTGTCACATGTAATGACAATCAGTCTATACACAATCAGTCCAAGTGTGCATTCAATGACAAGCATGCAATGCATTAACACAAAAACACATGCATGGACGCAGAGTCTGTATAGTGCATCAACTGTATATACTAAAGAAGCATTCAAATTCAGTTCAACATATAGTACGAGAAGAGCATCAGATATGCAGAGTTGAATTCAATAGCTGAGTCTTGAATGCAGACTGATCAACTAGACAAGAGAAGATCATACAACAATCAGTCAAGCAGATCAACAATTTCAGATGATGAATTTAAAACAGACCAATCAGCATTTTCAGATTATGAGATTTAGGCAAAGTTCAGAACTAACCTGAAGGATTGAATCCTGGGGTTTTCATTCTTGAGTGCCTTGGTTAACCCCTTTCATTTCTCTTTCCAAGGGACACCTGCATCAAATCAATCAAGTTGATCCTGCAGAGACCCAAGCAGTCTTGGGTCTTGCACTACCCCTATCAGGTGTTCTAAAAGGTTTCTTACCAGAATAATCATCAAATTCCATTAGATAGCAATTATTCATGGAATGACCAACCCTTCCACAACATCTACATGACACCACCGAATTAACTGAAGTATGATGCCTATGTAGATGAGCATGAGTATTTCTTTGATTATCATGAAAATTTTTCTTTCCATAATCAACTAGCCAACGGTTGGCAGCTTTGTCGCCTAGCTTACCACATTCAGAACATGTAGAAATCTTTCTTTTATATGCAACTTTATTTCTTCCAAAGTCATTTTTCTTTGTAGGAAATTTAGCATATTTGAAATTCATATTCCTACCTTGGATATGCCAACAATCTTTGACTGTGTGGCCATGCTTTCTACAATGAGAACATTGAAGGGGGTTTCTTTTAAACGACCCTAACCAGCATTGTGCAGCAACATGTCCTATTTTTTCACAGTTATAACAATCAATTTTCTTATCCCATGGGACATGCTTTCTAGCCTGATTGTTTTGAGCAGCTGCTAGGTCATCCTTTTCCATCAAGTTACAATCATGCATCAAATGTCCATATTTGTGACAATAGTGACAGATCATTTTCTTTCTAGATGCATGCGAGTGTGGGTGAGGACTGTGATCAATATGCATAAAAGAGTTCTTTCTATATGTTTTCTATTTTTCATTCTCTTTCTGATTTTTGTACTGAGGTGAGAATGAGATAGAGGGCTTTTCTTGTTCTGAACTTTTAACGAAAACAGTCTTCAGTTTTTCTCCAAAAGGCTTCTCAGCCTTCTTCATGTCTGGACTGTAACCCAGTCCCTCCTTCTGAAAATTTACATTCGCACCAAGGAGCTTATTCAAATTGTCTCTTCCCTTAACAAATTTTGACAGGGAGTTTTTTGGATCTTCAATTTCTCTTTCCAAAGACACAATGTGGTCCTCACACAACATAAGTTGATTTTGCAATTCATCATTCAGACTTTTCAGAGTCTCATTTTCCAGTGTCAATGTGAATTCATTACTCACTTCATTTTCTTTCAGAATAGATTTCCCTTTTTCAACTGTCAGGAGTCTCTCAGACATGGCGGAATTTAGCAACCTCAATTCTTCATTTTTATTTTCCAATGAGGAGATTTGTTCCTTATTCGTATTCAGATCAACTAAGCACATATCATGAGATGTTTTTAGTCTCTGACAGTTTTCACATGAAACATTAGAATTTATCTGTTCACATCTCTTTTTTAACTTTCTATTTTCAGATTTTAATTTCTTGGATACTTTGAACAAGTCTTCATACATCACTATTAATTCTTCAAAGGAGTATCCATTTGATTCGGATTCAGAATTTACCTTGGATGAGGATTCCTCATCATCCCGGTTGGCCATTAAGCATATTGACTTTCTTCCTTCTCTATCAATGTCCGAGGTGTTGACTTTGAGTTTCAATAACTCTGGACAATCATCCTTTGTGTGTCCAGCCTTCCTGCATTTGTAGCAAACATTAGAGTCAATAATCTTGGCAGGATTAGAAGTATACCTTCTTTGCTGTTTGCTACCGTCAAGCTTTCCTTCTCTTTTTCTCAGAAATTTCCTGAAGTTACTAATCATCATTCCAATGTGGTCTTCATCAATTTCAGACCGCGAGAGGCTACTTTTCTTGCTTGATGATCCAATGTGGCTGGATCTGTTTGCTTTGCTGGAGCTAGCCTTCAGCACGATTGGCTCCATTGCAAACAATCTGAAAGCTCAGAACAAACTGAAGCACCTAAACCAAATAAGCAAGACAAAGCACTAAGACGGAGAATCAAAGCTACGAACACAGAAGGCACACTCTGAAAAACACCAAACAAACCAGCAGGATCCTCTGCAGATTGTTAGATCAGATAGATCAGAGACCTGCTCTGATACCAATTGTTAGGTTCGGTGCAGTATTCAGAGGGGGGGTGAATGAATATAACCTATTTAAAAGCCTTCACCCAATTAAAAATATGATGCTCACTAACTATCTAGAATGCTAACTAGACAGATATATCAAATCTGAAAGACTAATTAGCAGTAGCGGAATTCAACAAATAGACAGTGAGGAACCAAAGCAAAACGCACCTAAGTATTCATTCAAACCATTCTTTCACTCAAATAAACTTTCGCTCACTCAACGGATTAAACACTCAGAACAAGATCTGATCAACCACTTGGAGCGCCCCTTATGCAAACATCTAGCGGAAGCAAAACATATAGAGAAATCAGACCACTGCACAGAGGATTTTTAGGTGGTTCGGTCCTCCAGACCTACATCCACCCCACACTCAAACCGAGTGTGGCTTCCACTAGCTCACGCTAGAAACAGCAGACTCAGTCTGCAACAAATGCTGCCAAACAGCTTGACCAGGGGAACAGCCTCCCCTCTTCCTCCCAACCGGAGGGAACCACTAGTGACACCAGTCACTAGCAAACCAGAGACACACGGTCTCTCTTCCTCCAGACCTGGAGGGAACCCCTGGACTTGAATCCACAAGCCCAGAACCGGAGACAAGTCTCCTTCCTCCAAACCGGAGGGAACCCACAAGTAGCTCCCAACTACTTGCAACTGGAGATGTCAATCTCCCTTCTCCTGAACTAACAGGAGGAACCCCGACCACTCTAAAGAGTATCGGAAACCACAGTAAACCAGAAAACAAAGGAAAAACAATAAACGAGAATGACTTCAGCAAAACAGAAGGCTGAAAAACGAAATGCACAATGTGGCTCTCAACGGAGCTGACTGGCCTGGATTTGATCCACGGTCCAGTAGACGGATCTTCAGGTAAGATCTTCCTTCTTCTCCACGAGCTCTCTCGCTCACTCTCTATCTTTCTTTCTCTTTCTTCTGCTCTTCTCTCACTCTCTGCTTCTTCTTCTCTTCACACTCTTCTCGAGCTCTCTACCTCTCTTCTTCTCCTTCTGCTCTTCTTCTTTTTCTTTTCTTCTTCTATCTGGATCGTGGCTCTCTGTATGAGCGTTTCTTCACGCCAACTCGATCACCTTCATCTGTGGACGAAGGTCTCATATATATAGCAGCAGCAGCAGCATCAGCCACGACGTGTGACCTCCACATTTCCAGCCCTAAGAATTCGGTCTACGTGGCAGTCTCTCAGCAGGCTTCATTCCAGCCTCGGATCACGTGCTGCCCAGGTGTGTGGAATGTTCTTCCTCGGATCTGCAAGGAGATGAAAATCATTAAAGCTGAGGGCCATAGGAACTAAAGCTGCACGAAGTATGTAATAGAAATACTAGATGCACTGAGAACGACACGAAGAAGATGAAAACAACACGAGGTAATAAGAAGAACGACACGAGATACATTGTGACAGAACAGACACAACGAAGAGACCGACACGAAGTGAAACAAGAATGACACGAAATGGCAACAAGGAGAACATTACGAGATACATACGATGACAAAGGCACGAAGTAAAGAAAACGACACGACGTAATACACATCAAAGAGAACAGCTCGAGAACAACATGGACTGGCAACAGAAACCGACACGAAGTGTTTGCAAATAAGCAAGACACGAGGTCTACGTAAAGCAACACGAAGTGTGGTCAAAGTAAAAACGACATGAGGTGGTGACACAGAAAGCAACACGAAGTGCTGCAATGTTCTGCACGCAGTGGAACAAAAAACAACACGGAGTGAAAAGCCACACGAAGACGTGAGAAGGAAAAAGAACGACACGAAGTGAAAAACGACACGAGGTGAAAACAATACGAAGACATGAAACAACACTTAAAACGAAGTTGACACGGAGTAAAAACGTAGACATAAAAAATGACACGAGATTCAACTAGAGGACAGAGAGAAGTGACACGAGGTTTACACAGAAATGACACGAGGTTCACTGTGAAACATGACACGAAGTCACAAGAAGAACAGTAACCAACACGAAGTGTGGTTACAGAACAAAAACGACACGTGGTCACAAGACAAACGACACGAAGTGTTACTGTAACAACAAACACTACGAAGTTACGAATACAAAAAGCAACACGGAGACATAGAGAAGTAAAACCTGACACGAAGTGTGTTTACAAAAATAAAAGGACACGAGGTATAGGAAGAACAACACGACCACGGAAAAGAGTTGACACGGGGTGTGGTCAAGGCAAGAAGGATACGAAGTCTAAAGAGAAAACAGCACGAAGACAAGAACATAAAAACCAACACGAAGTCATAATTGTGAAAACTAGACGAAAACCCACAAGCACGACATGAACTAAGGATGACATGGGGACAACACAGTCACATAGGCTGCACGAAGTGAAAGACAACACGGCTATCTCGACACGTGATGAAATGGTGGAAGTAGAAGAACAACTCGAAGACGAAAATGACACGAGCTGAATTTAATACGAAGGTGATGTATAGACACTGACACGAGGTGTAGACACGAAGCAAGAATGACATGAGGTTCAGGGAAACCAACACGAAGACAGAAACAGTACGGACACACGAAGTATTACCTCTTAGCAGCTTTTTCTTGTAAAGCATGGAAATCAACACGAAGTGTTGTAAGCTCAGACGACACGAGATCTTTTCGTGTTAGTGAGGGGAAACAACACGAAGACTCAAGTACAGAAACAACACGAAGACGATGTACATTCTGATGTACAGACTTTGAAGAACAGTCTAATGTATAGACTTGTAGATTGAAGGTGATGTATAGATCATGCACATACCAGAAGTCTAACACACACAATATATCAGTCATACACGTGCATTCTCCGGATGATATACAAATCACAATCATGAAGCTATCATCAAAGCACAAGGTCAGCAGATAAACTGAATGAGCATATGAAGTCCTGAATGAACATCTCATCAGGATGACTCACAATGATTACCATCAAACACCAATCATCAAAACCAGATAAATCATTAAAACCACAGCAATGAATGCTTTATGCATCAGTTTAATATGTAGCATGACTGATCATTAAGAATGACTCTAAATTGAGCAGCAGGATGACTGAACATTTGATTAACTCACACCAACAATCAATCAACAAAACCATCATTAAAACCATCATCAAAACCAAAACCACATGCATGGGCACAACACTTGTCTGTCGGAACGTGCCGGTGTGCTGCTGAAGGCTGCAGGGGGGCATGCTGCTGAAGGCTGCTAGGGCGTGCCGCTGAAGGCTACCAAGGGCGTGCCGCTGAAGGCTACCGGGGCGTGCTGCTGAAGGCTGCCAGGGGCGTGCCGCTGAAGGCCGCCAGGGGCGTGCCGCTGAAGGCCGCCAGGGGCGTGCCGCTGAAGGCTGCTAGGGGCGTGCCGCTGAAGGCTGCCAGGGTGTGCTGCTGAGGGTTGCCAGGGGCGTGCCTCTGAAGGCTGCCAGGGCGTGTCGCTGAAGGCTGCCAGGGCGTGCCGCTGAAGGCTGCCAGGGCGTGCCGCTGAGGGCTGCCAGGGGCGTGCCGCTGAAGGCTGCCAGGGCGTGTCGCTGAAGGGCCTTGAGGGCGTGCCGCTGAAGGCTCCAGGGCGTGCTGCTGAAGGCTGCCAGGGGCGTGCCGCTGAAGGCTGCCAGGGCGTGCCGCTGAAGGGCTAAATGGGCAGTTCTGAGCCCATTGTGAGCGCGAGTTGTGGCACATTTGATTTTCTTCGAGGCCCATGGATTGTGGGGCGCTTGGTGGTTGATTTCTCTTCACTATCGTGACTCCGGAGACGGCTTCGCAGAAATGTATGCGTTCGGAGAGTCCGAATGGCCCCTCTTCCACACAGTTTCTTCAATTTGGGGTTGCTATTGATGCTAGACTAGTTGGGACGTCTGGGCGTGCAATTTTGCATGTCCACAAGAATCCAGGTGATACGTAACTACCCTATTCATGCATGTCACCCTATTTAACTACTAATTATGCCAGATCTTGAGAACACCTACCTCTTAGGAGTGGTACACGTGGTACAACTGGTAGGAATAAAAAAATCCAAGCAAGCCCTTCCTCGTCTCTACAGCGGAGTTTCAGAGAATAACTAATAAGAGAAGCACACGTTCTCCGCCGCAAAGCTCCTACAGCCGGACATAGAGTGACGGAAGAAGACGCTCCTTCACGTCTTCAGAAGAAGAAGAGGATCACGGCAGTAGCTCCTACCTATGCAAAGGGGAGTATAATTATAGTGAAATTCGGTTGCCAACACAAAGCAAATGTTTATTGCCTTATGGGTCTAGGTGGGGAGCAAGACCCTACAGCCTTGCTGTCCTATCCCGAAGATAGTGCCTTGCCAGCAATAAGTTGTCAGGCAAGGACATGTTACCACAATAGATCTGCTGCCATGTCAAAAGTGGTTATAGTGCTCACTCATTTGTTGGGCATATTGCCAGCAAACGCAGGTTGGCTTGTCAGCTGTGGGGTCTGAGGGAGATATATTTTAGCATATCTATAGGTTTATAGTGGGGTGGCCCATATATATATATTCATGTGTAGGTGGGCGTTAATCCTTGGGCCCTTCATACATATTTATCTCGCCCAAAAAGAAAATGGCGGATGCAAGAATCGTACCATGGTTACTAATTTGGGGTAACACATCACTTAACCCACTACTCTAAGAAGTCACCTTGTCAAGTGAATAATCTTTGCGTATGATGAGTTCAACGGTGCTAAATTTATATAATGACCCTCATTAGGTGTTCTAACTTCTTATTTAACCTTCCTATAGAAGTTTTTATTTATTTGGAGAAAAAGTCTATATATTATTTTATACGGGGTGCTACACCCTCCCCCACTTAAAAGAATTTGGTCCCCAAATTCCATTGCATATATGGAGACAATGTGGGTGAGAAATACTTACATACTATAATAATTCTGGAAATCTCCTTCTCATATACTCATCGGTTTCCCATGTAGCCTCTTGTTCTAAGCATCAATTCTATTGGATTGAACTCGGACTTCTCAGTCGAGGATCTTCAATGGCTTCTACTCATATGTAAGGTCCTTCTATATCACCAGGTCAGTATGGTCGATGACGTGGAGAGTATCGTGCACATACTTCTTCAGCATAGAAATATGGAATACATTGTGCACTTCCAATAATTGTGGAGGCAAGGCAATGCGGTAAGCTACCTCACCCACTTTTCCCAATACCTCAAATGGACCAATAAACCTCGGTGTAAGTTTACCCTTAACACCGAATCTTCTAATACCTCGACCAGAAGATACCTTGAAAAAAACATGGTCTCTGACTTGAAATTCCAGATCTCTTCTTCTATTGTCGGCGTATGACTTCTGCCTAGACTATGCTATCTTTAGTCTTTCCCGAATGAGGTGTATCTTTTCAGTAGAGTCTCTCACCATATCTGGGCCTAGAATTTGCTTTTCACCGACTTCGTCCCAGCATATGGGAGATCGACAACTTCTGTGATAGAGTGCCTCGAAAGGTGCTATTTGGATACTTGCTTGATAGCTATTATTATATGCGAACTTGGCTAGGGGTAAGTAGTCATGCCAACAACCGCTGAAATCTATAATGCAGGCCCTTAACATGTCTTCAACGACTTGATTTGTCCTTTCTGTCTGTCCATCTGTCTGGGGATGGAAAGTAGTGCTGAAGTTGAGCTTCATCCCCAGAGAGTGCTGCAGACTCTTCCAGAAATGAGAGGTGAAACGTGGGTCTCAGTCGGATACGATCAACCCGAGAACTCCATGCAATCTAACCGTCTCCTTAATATACAAGGCAGTAAGGACATCAACCGACCATTGGCTTTTGATAGGCAAGAAATGAGCTGATTTAGTTAGGCGGACGATAATTACCCAAATTCCATCATCTCCACCTCTAGACTTGGGCAAGCCCATAATAAAATCCATGCCATTGTCTTCCCACTTCCACTTGGGAATATCTAGTGGATGTAGCTTTTCGGCGGGTTTCTGATGTTCCGCCTTCACTTGTTGACAGGTCAGACCGCGAGATACAAAATCTGCTATCTCCCTTTTCATATTAGGCCACAAGAAAGTCCTTTTCAAGTCTTAGTACATCTTGGTGGCTCCAGGGTGGATTGTGTACCTCGATCAAAGGGCTTCTTTGAGGACCTTCTTCTTCAACTCGGGACAGTCGGGTACACATGTCCTTTCATGAAATAATAGTCATCCATCGGGTGCCAGCTTGAAGTCCGGTCTCTCGTCCAGCTTGTCCCTTGTCTCCACTAGTGCAGGATCTTCCTCTTGTAGCTTCTGAATTTCTGATAGCAAATCTGGATGTAGCCTCATATGGGCTAGAGTAATGCACCCGTCTTGTTCATCAGTGCTAATATTAAGTTTAGAGAATTCCTCTAATAACTTTAATTCTTGAATCATGCAACTGGCCAATATTACTCTCGGCTTTCGCCTGAGTGCATCGGCTACAGAATTTCCCTTACCGGGATGGTACTGTATGGTGAAGTTGAAATCCTTGAGATACTCGAGCCAACGCCTTTGCCGCATGTTTAGTTCCTTCTGGGAAAATAGAAATTTGAGGCTCTTATGATCGGAGTACACCATGAATTATTCTCCGTAGAGGTAGTGTCTCCAAATCTTTAAGGCAAATACCACTGCGGCTAGTTCTAAATCATGGACAGGGTAGTTCTCTTCATACTTCTTCAGTTGTCGGGAAGAGTATGCAATGACTCTTCCGTTCTGCATCAATACAGACCCGAGGCCAATACTAGAAGCATCGATATATACTTCGTATTTCTCTCCTTCAATTGGTAATGATAAGACTCGAGCAGTGGTCAAGAGACCCTTCAAAGCTTGGAAACTATTCTCACAGTCTTCCTTCCACTCATAAGGTATTTCCTTACGAGTCAATCGGGTGAGAGGAATAGCAATTCGTGAGAAGTCCTTGATAAAATGCCGGTAATAACCAGATAGCCCCAAGAAACTCCGAATTTTCGTTGCATTTGTTAGTCGCTCCCAATTCTTCACAGCTTCGACCTTTGATGCGTCAACGGAAATTTCTTCCTTTGAAATTATATAGCCTAAGAAGGATACTTCCTCGAGCCAAAATTTGCACTTACTGAATTTGGCATATAGTTTGTTTTCCCTCAATATCTGCAATGCCTTCTTAAGATGTTCTTCTAGACTTTGAATAAATAAGAATATCATTGATAAAGACCACAATGAACTGATCTAAGTGAGGCCAGAATATGATGTTCATTAACTGCATGAAAGCTGCGGGGGCATTTGTTAGTCCGAAAGGCATAACAGTGAACTCGTAATGCCCATACCTGCTTCAGAATGCAGTCTTATGAATATCTTCTTCTTTGATCTTCAGCTGGTGATAACCAGAACGAAGATCGATCTTGCATAAATATTTAGCTCTAGATATTTGATTGAACAATTCATCAATCCTTGGCAGTGGGTACTTGTTCTTGATCGTAAGGTGATTTAACTGCCGATAGTCGATGTAGAGTCTCATCAATCCGTCCTTCTTTTTGACGAATAGCACAGGCGCTCCCCATGGGGAGGTACTTGGCCGAATGAAACCCTTGTTCAATCGCTCCATTAATTGTTCCTTTAGCTCCTTTAGCTCAGCCGGGGACATTCGGTCAGGTGCCTTGGAAACAGGTCCCGCACCAGGGACAAGGTCGATGGTGAATGACACCTCCCACTCCGGGGGTAAGTCGGGCAGTTCTTCTGGAAAAATGTCAGAAAAATCCCGAACTACATGGATGTCTTCAAGCTTAGACTCCTCGACGTCCATGGTAGTTACAAATGCAATGAAAGCCATACATCCTTTGCCTATAAGTTTACTAGCTCGGAGAGCCGATATAAGAGGTGATCTAGCCCGAGGGCTAATGTATACTAGTTCCGAGTAATTCACAAAAGTTACCTTGCTATTTCGGCAATCTACCATAGCTTGGTGGGTGGATAGCCATTTGGCACCTAGTATAACATCATACTCTTTCATATCTAGGCAAATTAGGTTAGTAGCTAGATTATTTCATTTAACCATAATCTCACAGTTTGGGTAATGATGTGTGAGGTCGTCCTTGTTCCTGATAGGTGTAGATATGACTAAGTCTAACCAGTCAAGCTCCTTAGTAAATGCAGTAGCAAATTTCTTAGAAATAAATGAATATGTTGCTCCAGTATCGAATAAAACTTTAGCATTCTTAGAGCAGACAATTATTGTACCTTCCACGATTCCTCCTTCCGTTGGTTTCGTCTCTTGGAGAGCTTGCAGACGGCCTTGCTTCTTAACCGTGAACTTCTCATCCTTGATAGCTTGCTCCTTCATTAGTGGGCAATTAGGGATCCGATGCTCTCGGCTCCCACATCGAAGACATGCTCCTAACATCCTCCAGCATTCCTTGGTCTGATGGCCGGCTTTGTCACAGTACTTACAAACTTCCTTGGAAGGTGTGGTGGTGGGGAATGGCTTGACATTCTTTTGGAATCTTTTTTCTTTGGAGGACTCCCCTCCACTGTAGTATTGCTTCTTTTTGAATGATGCTTTAAAATTTCCCGGGCTTGTGACAGGTTCCTTCTTGTCCCTTCCTAGGATCATCTCTAATAATTCGGTGGCGTCCTCAAGCAACTGTGCACGCGGAACCATTTTCGACTAGACTTGGATGTCCATCGGTGCAAGCTGTGTAATATAATGGAGCCGAAGCCCGTTGAGGAACCTTTTAGCCTTCATCTTCTCCGTACACACCAAGTGGGGTGCATACTTGGATAGTCTTGAGAGTTGGGCCTCATACTCAACCACTTTCAAGGCCCATTGTTTCAAGGCAGCAAATTATGCGGCCTTCTTCTCCTGGATATGGTCGGAGAAGTACTTGTTGTTGAAATGCTCAGTGAATTCATCCCATGTGACGTGGTCATCGAGCAATGTTACTTCCACGGATTCCCACCAACATCGAGCGTCCTGCTCCAGTTGGAATATGGCCAGTAGAACCTTCTCCTCGTCCGTGCATTGCATCACATGGAAAATTCGTTCCATTTCCTTTAACCAATTTTTGACATCCTCGGGGTCAGATGAACCCGTGAACCTTGGTGGGTTCATGTTACGGAAACCCATGTAGAGATCACCAGCTCCACGGTTAGCACCACCTTCTGCCACTTGTTGTAGCGCCTGTGTAAGGCCTTGCACAGTGCGCTGCATCTCGCGCTATTGTGCTCTTTCAGCGGCCATGATCCTACAAAAGAGTTTAAGTGTAATAAATATCGAGTTTTACTATGAGGTTAAATGTCATTATAGATCTTAACCCATGGCTCTTCCCATCTCACCGGGTAAGGTATAAATCTATCCTCGGACTTGGGTTTTTCCTAGATTTTAATCATGACTTCAATTTTTTCCTAACCATTTATTTCCTAGGAAATTGAAATCCTAGACTCTGATACCACGAAGACTGTCACGTCCCGAGTGCGGAAGATACCCGGATGCATGACGCGTCTATATAGATAGTGTCATTCATGAAAAATCAGAGTGCGCATAGTACTCGGTAATTAATTGCTAACTCAAAGTTTAACATAATACCATAGTCCAAGATGACAATTTCTCTACTAAACTAAATGGCAATATCCCAGAATCATTCATAAGGCTACAAGTTTAATAAGTTCCATCTAACTAGATCATAACTAACTCAATTAGATTATACAATCCTTTAATAATAACTAGAAATACAAAGTAGGACACAAGACTAGCTGACAGTACACCACTTTAGCACTCATCACTCGGTATTAGTCCCATCCGAGTGGTGGTCGCTATCCAAGTTTCCTGAAAAATGTTAGGGAGCAACTGGATGAGCGAATCGCTCAGTAGGATTTATATCTCAAGTTCTAGCAATCTTTAAGTTAATTACAAGTTCATGCGGTATAATGATGCATGTTCGACCAAGCAAGAATATCAAGAATTGTATCAAGAGAGTATCACGTGAATATCAATAAGATGTATCAATATGGAACTAGCAAGTAATTGCCAAGTAATTGCACAAATCTTTACAAGAAGATAATGATCAATATTCATTCAAGTGATTTCAAGCTTATGTAATAACAAGTAGTGTAATGGAATTGGCTATTTTATCCATTTCATTCAAGAAAGTAATTGTCCTTTCTCGGGCCAAGCAATTCATTTCAAGCATGTCACGAGAGAGAAAGTGAGAATATCTCAAGTCAAGCAAGCAAGTACTTCGGTACAATGCCAAACACCGTGGTCAATAAACTCCCATGGGCACAAGTACCTTCGGGTGCTCCTCCCAGGATCAGACCAGGCCCTTATTTATATGCGCAGTATTTCAAGTATACTTTTTGACATCCACTCTCATTTATAGCCAATATAGAATTTCAAAAAAATATTAATTGTAGGAACATAAGGTAGTCCTTTCAGGAATCGAGCTCAAGGATGAAACACATGTAGATGATGAATTAATTATATATATATAGATATATAATCTTGATGGAAAAAACTTGATGCCTTTATTGTTGATCATCTATATAGCAATTCAAATCTGTCAGAACAGGTTCAAAAAGTTGTGTATAGAAAGTAAACACTACTGCTCGAAGCTGTCAACTAGTCAATGCACATTTTACTTTTCATGTAGGAATGCATAACTAAGGTCGACGCTAGTTATTGTAGTTAAGCTATTATGCACAGCTAAGGTCGATGCTAGTTGCATTGCTCATCTACTGAGGTCGACGCTAGTAGTGATGTCATGCATAGGTCGATGCTAGATTGCATCACTCATTTACTGAGGTCGACGCTAGTGGCGAGCTCATACAGAGGTCGGTGCAAGTGGTGCGCGCATAAGCATGGGTCAGTGCAGGTTTAGGTATCAAATGCATATAGGTCGGTGCACATTTTGCGTGTGCATAATTGAGGGTCGGTGCATGTTCTGGTTTGCCTAGGGTCGGTGCATGTTATCCTCTTCTCAAGTAAAGTGTGTACACACTCTAGGTCAGTGCAAGCCCGTGCGCAGATCAAGGTCGGTGCATATAAGGTCGGTGCAAGCTTTCCTAGCGTAGGTGTTGGTCTCAAAGCAAGTTCGATGCACATTGCCCCTTGCATAGGTCAAGGTCGGTGCACATAAGGTCGGTGCATCTTTTCTGCCTTACGCATATGCAGGTTTGTGCACAAGTGCCATGTACTATACAAGGTCAGTGCACATAAGGTCGGTGCATCTTTTCTGCCTTACGCATATGCAGATCTGTGCACAAGTGCCTTCTGCCCTACAAGGTCGGTGCACATTCTGATATGCGCACGCATGAATGTCGGTGCACCTTTTGGCCCTTGCAACGCTACAGGGTCGGTGCAGGTTTTGTGCGCAAGAGTCCAGGTCGGTGCATGGTTGCCCCGTGCATGAACTAGGGTTGATGCTAGCCTTTCATTGCATGCATATTGAGGTTGATGCTACCTCAATGTGCCTGTGCAAAAGGAAGGTCGGTGGAAGCTTTCTCCAGCACAAGACCAAGGTCGGTGCATATTTTTGCCTTCAACTCTGCCAAGGTCGGTGCATGTTTTGTCTTATGCCATATAAGGTCGATGCAAATCACTGTAGCATACATACTAAGGTCCAAGCACATTGTGGCTAGAACCCAAATAAGGTCTGTGCACATTTCACCTTTAGCACACAAGTCCATGCACATTACTATTCATGCATACATATTAGGTATGTGCACATTTATATGCTAGATGTTGTGAGGTCGGTGCATCTTTTGCTTATGCGTAGGTGTAGGTCTCAACACAAGGTCGGTGCATGTTCTGTTGTAATGCACGCTACTAGGGTCGGTGCAAGTCACTGTTTGATGCAAAGCCAAGGTCGGTGCATGTTTTGCTGCGTGCACGGTCGGTGCAGCTTTGCTGCGTGCACAGGTCGGTGCAGCTTTACTGCGTGCACGGGTCGGTGCAACTTTTGCTGCATGCATGACATTGTCGGTGCAGCTTTTGCTGCATGCTCTAAGTCGGTGCAAGTCACTATTTGATGCAGGGCTCAAGGTCGGTGCAGCTTTTGCTACGTGCACGGGTCGGTGCAGCTTTGTTGCGTGCATGGGTCGGTGCAGGTTTTGCTACATGCATGACAGGGTCGGTGCAGCTTTTGTTGCATGCACGACAGGGTCGGTGTAGGTTGTATCATGCGTCGGTGCTAGTTGTGTTCTTACGCAGCTGAGGTTGACGCTAGTTGCGTCTTTCGCCTAGTAAGGTCGGAGCAAGTAGCATGGTTTACTTAGTAAGGTCGGTGCTAGTGCTAATGTCGATGCTAGTGGAGGCCATGAGACAACTAAGGTCGACGCTAGCTAAGACCAGATGCAACTAAGGTTGACGCTAGTTAGCCCGTCAGTAATGTAAGGTCGGTGCAACCTTTGCTTAGCACAAAACCAGTGTCGGTGCGTGCATGTTTTTGGGTCTATGCATAATGAAGTCTGTGCATATTTTCAAATTTGCAAGGCATGAAGTCTTAGCACCTTCACATGAGGTCGGTGCACATTTTTACAAGTCTAAGCATATGTGGATTTTTAAGTCTTAGCCTATACATGGGTCTGAGCATGTTTTCATATCCAAGAATTCATTAGATCTGGGCATCTTTTCTAAAGTGGCACGCTATAGTCGGTGCGTGTTTTAATTGTTGATACTAATTACGTAACTTACTATTCATGATTTATATAATATTCACATAATCAGGAAGTAGAGATATGGCTGGACATGGACAAATAGCACGATTTGCAAGATCATGCTCATACAATATTTTTAGGATTTAATTTCATAGATATGAATTTTTAAACATAGGATAATTTATAGGAATTAAAATGGAATAACACAGAGAATCCAGGTGATACGTAACTACCCTATTCATGCATGTCACCCTTTTTAACTACTAATTTGGCTAGATCTTGGGAACACCTACCTCTTAGGAGTGATACACGTAGTACAGGTGGTAGGAATAAACAAATCCAAGCAAGCCCTTCCTCGTCTCTGCAGCAGAGCTTCAGAGAATAACTAATAAGAGAAGCACACGTTCTCCACCGCAAAGCTCCTACAGCCGGATGTAGAGTGACGGAAGAAGATGCGCCTTCACGTCTTCAGAAGAAGAAGAGGATCACGGCAGTAGCTCCTACCTATGCAAAGGGGAGTATAATTATAGTGAAATTCGGTTGCCCACACAAAGCAAATGTTTATTGCCTTGTGGGTCTAGGTGGGGATCAAGACCCTACAGCCTTGATGTCCTATCCCGAAGATAGTGCCTTGCCAGCAATAAGTTGTCAGGCAAGGACATGTTGCCACATCAGATCTGCTGCCCGGTCAAAAGAGGTTATAGTGCTCACTCATTTGTTGGGCATGTTGCCAGCAAACACAGGTTGGCTTGTCAGCTGTGGGGTCTGAGAGAGATATATTTTAGTATATCTATAGGTTTATAGTGGGGTGGCCCATATATATATATTCATGTGTAGGTGGGCGTTAATCCTTGGGCCCTTCATACATATTTATCTCGCCCAAAAAGAAAATGGCGGATGCAAGAATCGAACCATGGTTACTCATTTGGGGTAACACATCACTTAACCCACTACTCTAAGAAGTCACCTTGTCAAGTGAATAATCTTTACGTATGATGACTTCAATGGTGGTAAATTTATATAATGGCCCTCATTGGGTGTTCTAACTTCTTATTTAACCTTCCTATAGAAGTTTTTATTTATTTGGGGAAAAGGTCTATATATTATTTTATACGAGGTGCTACACCCTGTTTGAATGCTATGTATGACAACACTGAATGCAACATATGCAATGACAATTTATGTAGGGAGTTAAATGAATTATTCACATGAATATCTAGACTATTTCTAATATGCAGCTTTGACCCATGGTACTGGGCGGAGGTCTAGCCTCTATGCATAGTGTGGGTTTCCAGACAGAAAAGATATGCCCTTCTCCCAACTTACCATTTGATATACCATGTGAGGTCATGCAAGAAATTATAGTGCAAATGCAGTCCTATGTGCATCTCCACTTTAATGACAGTCTATCAAAAGATGTATGCATATGAAAAGTGTACGCATATGTGAAAATGTAAGCATGATGTATGCAAACATAAGAATCCATGCATTTGAATTTATTTCATCTCCCTCTCAACATGCAACCAGTTGAAACCAATTAAATGTCAAGACATAAATGCATGCAGATTAAGATATATGCAACAATACAAAATCCTAGACACACAATTAACCTATGGTACTTGGGGGAGTACTTAGGTCCAAAGGACCACCTCACACATGGTCAAAGCTTCCAGACATACCTCATCTGCCCTTTAGAACTGTTCCATTTAATATACCACTGAGGCATACACGTGCAGTCCTATGTGCATCTTAAATTGACAATATGCTAAGCATATGCAAATGTGAATATGTGTGCATGTCATGTATGCAGATGAACATCTTATACATGAGACAACATGCACGCATCAAATTCCAGCTATTCAGATTCTCAGAAGTGTAATTCATTTTAAGGGACTAAGTATTATGACAAATATCAAACAAATGCAATTAGCATATGTATGCATCAAATACAGACAATTCTGATTTTCAGTGAATGATATCCAATTCTTTTTCAATCTCATATATGCACAGATAACTCAATCATATGCATTGAGAGACTTATGAAATACAATGCAAATATCAGATGCAAGCACAAGCATGTATCCATGAGATTCTGACTAACAAATCAAGCATGACATTTTATTGAAAGATTCAAATGTCCAAACCTGTAAAGCACGGAAATGGGGTTTTACCATACTCAGGTGTCTTGGCTTATTAACCCCTTTTTATTCTTCATCCCCAAGGCACTCTTGCAAAAACAGAATCTCATTTTGCATATTGAGGTACTGTGGAACGATCTTTTTTATAATAATAATTTATTTATTTTATTGGTCTATTGATTTATTGGTTGGTTTATTAGGCGTGCCAGTCATTGACGTGACAGTCTATTGTGCGCTCGATCTGACTCAATCAGTCGATTGTGAAGTTCGAGTCGGGACCCGGAGTCCGTCATACCATAAAGGCTATGACGTTAATTACGTCCTTCCAAAGAAGGACAACCCTTGATTAGTTGCCAAGAAAGGATGCCTCGGGGACAAAACAACATAAGACTGTGACGCTAACTTTGTCAGTAGGATGTGAAATATGCATAGAAAACCATGCTACGCGAGACACGATAACAATGTTATGGCGCAAATCCGGCAGCATATCGCCTCATTTTGGACTATGCCAAAGGGGAATATAAGTCATCCACCCACGGAATGCCGGGATGGAAGCCAAAAGAGAAGCGGGTGTAGCCCTAGATCCAAAAAGGATTTGAGTGTGACGGGACAGTGTCCATTACCACGGTGTTTGTTGATATTCCCTTCAGAGACCGTTGGGGGACTTGCAATGGCAGGACTCCCAAGGTCAGTAGGGTTGGAAGAGAAACCCGACGGTTAATGGCATAGAATATCAGGGTAAGACCCTGTTAATATAGCTCCGTTTAGACGTGGATGAACGACCATGCAACCCCCATGCTATGGTGGGAACTGATATGATGGTCTATGGAGGCTAGGGTACCAAGTCTAGATTGGTTCCAGGCTCAGTGAAGTTGCTGAGAAGTTATATGTTCGAGTGATGGCTGATATCAGAGTGAACCGACGTGGCTGGGGTTTCGGCACGAAAGCGAACCGGCGCGGCTGGGAATGAAGGGGGGCTTCGACGTGACAAGCTCCCCGGCGCGCCCATCACCCGACGTGAGATTGGCGCCGAGAGGAGGCTAAACCGGGAGTTGTGTGGCGCCGACAAAAGGGTGTTTCTGAGTTTTCAAGTATTATGAGGGGTTTATGAATTCAAAGGGGTCCTTTATGTTCAATAGGGGTTTCATGAGTTTTTTCATGGTAATATTTGAGTGGGATAGAGAGTGAGGGTAGGCTCATCCATAGAAGTTCCAAGGAGACCACGTGACTATGATGGTTATATTCCCCTCTGACGGTGGTGAGCAGAGGATCATGAGATGGTGTAGCTCAGATCTCTGCCACACAGCTGGGGTTAGACTCATAATCTCAGTTAAAGCGTCGCACTACACGATAAAGTAAAGCTCGCTGATGAATTTTGGCATCATCTCCCCTTATTTTAGACTATGCCATAAGGGGAGTATAGGTCATCCACCCACGGAATGCTAGGGTGGAAGCCAAAAGAGAGGCGGGCGTAGCCCTAGATCCAAAAAGGATCTCAATCTTATGAGACGTTATCCACTTATTGGGATTTATTGATATCCCATGTATAGCCAATGGAGAACATACAGTGGCAGAACTCCATGACTTGATGGGGAGGCGGAATGTGGGGGGGTTAACCCCGTTGATATAGCTCCCATGGGTGTTGAGAGAAGGATAATGTTTCTCCCCAGAAGGACAGGGTATTATGACCAAGGATGGCATGGCTCAGAAGGGTGTCGGCACGAAGCTATTGGCATGGCCGGCTTTGGCACAAAGGGGGATGGAGGCCTCGGCGCGACCAATAGCCCAAGAGGTCTCGGCGCGATGGGACGAGAGCAACCGGCGCGGGTAGCACTCGGCGCGAGACTCTCGCCGAGGGAGGGTCGCGTAGGGAGGTTGGGAGGATTTCTGAAACAAGGGTTTTAGTAAGGTTTGAAGAGGTTTCTGAGATGAGGACTTCGGAGGGCTTTTGGGGGGTTCTAATGGGGGTTTATTCAAGGATTTATGGCGAACACTGGAGATGGCTCTGGAGAAAGTAATCCAAGGAGAAGACGGCCTTCCCTCAGGGACCTCATTAATTGGGAGCCTGATCACAGACTGATCCTCGTGAATTCCAGTTTGAGTCTATTCCTCCTAGTTTCACAATCGAGAAGCCAGGAGATAGACTATCTCTGGCTCTCGATGTGGAGGTGAGGTTGGGAAGGACTATGGCAAAACATGCTCGTGCAGATGGGATACGGTGGTAGCAGCTATTGAATACATTGAACCTCGGATGCAGAGGAAGAAAGAAAAAGGAAAGGGGGAGCTTCAGCCCTCTTTTATTAACTATTTATCCAAACAGCATACACGCATCTAGCTCAGAAGAAAAGGCAACTGAGAAAAATCATACATATACTCTATCCCTGATAACGGGGCTACATTAGCATTCGATGCTACTGGAGCGAGGATGCTCGAAAACAGACACAAAGGAAGAAAGGGATATTCAAATAAAAGACATGGGGAAAGGGAAACTATAGCCCCTCAGGGCATCTTGAAACCGATCCCACCTTGACTCTTCCTTCGAATCTCTGCAACTCTCTCTTCTCCTCAGCTTCCTTAGAGGGCTCTCGAGCTCCCTTTCCTTTCGGTGGCTACTACTCCTTGTTCCCTCTATTGCCTCTTCTTTTTCTTCTATCTTCTGTTCTCTCTTTCTGTCCTCTCTCTTCTGTTGTTGTTGTTGTCTCCCTCTTTTTGTTCGAAGGGCAGCAGGTAGTCTTTATAGAGGGATGGCCCTCAGCCTCTCGGCACGAGCTCCCCGGCGCGCCAGCAAGAAGCTTCTCGGCGCGCCTCAACTCGTTTTGGGCTTGGCCCATTTCTTCATCATACGACGCCAAGTGAGGGTTCGCCTAAAGGGCCTTCCTCACCGGTTTAGTGGGCTTTCAGAGTAGATATCTATTCCATTCGAGGCTTGCTCAACATCTCGCATTTACGACCAGCTGTGAGGCTATGTGAATCCCTTTCTACGAGCATCAGAACTGTCTGAAGATCCTCTTTAGCAGGCAGATGGTTGCCTGAATGTTGTTATAATTTTATCAGCCCGACTATCTGAATGACAGCAGTGCTGGACAGCGGCCTAGCCAGAGATGGCTTTAGCCCGACAGAGTGTTAGGGGTAGTGGATCTCTTCTATTCTGATTCTCAGAACTTCCAGGGATGGTACAGGAGCCGCACCTTTGATCGACCTTCAGAGCCTGAGTCTGATGTGGTCTCTTCTGGCATATTTTAGGTGTCAACAAATGCCCCCCACCCGCAGGTGGCGTAAGCGAAGGATGAGTGACACGGGACATGCAGGTGTACATTGCACTGCACCTTGTAATTTCTTCAGGTCTGCTACTATTCATTACTCATTATTGTGACTCTGAGTCTTTGTTCTGCTTGTATAATCCCAGTACTTTGTAAGTATACTCGGACGGATACCAGCATTTTTTGATTTTATCTTCTGATTGCAGCACCCTTGGGTGAGTCAAACGGCGCCATTGACGATCTCGACATGCCCCTCGGTGCGAAAATAGTCTTGGCGTGCCTTTTCCACTTTGGGCTCTCGGAGCGATGGCATCGGCGCGCCTTTTCTTGGCCTAGCGCTCTCAGCGTCGGAGGATTCTCAGCGCGCCTTAGGGTTTTACCCTATTTAGCATCGAGAGGGTGAGGAGAAGGCTCATTTTACCCTGAGCCTTCTCTCTCTTCTCATCTCCATCTTCACCGCGGCAGCGATCGACGTGAGGGATTTTTTGCTCCCCACTTCTTCCATCGTCACCGCGAGGTTTTCCTCTGTTTCTTCTCATTCGGGACTATGTCCCTCTTCATTACGGAGTCACCCCCTCTTGGTGGGTGCTCTCCTATTTGACTTCTGGGCATACCCCGGATAAGGGGAGATGCTGTCAAAATTTTTCTTGAAATTTTCTTTTCCATTTTGTCTTATTTTCCCTTGATTTTGCCTACAGCTGCTGAAATGGCCTCCTCTTCCAGCCGCGTTACTTCCGGCGCTGCTGATGTCGACGCTTCTTCCCAGGGCGGGGCATTTGGCCCTGTTGTAACATGGAGGAATGTCGGACAACTGGACCGGGGTCTTGGGAGGATCGCCATAGTCGATGAATCTTCCGACTCCGAAATGGATACAGTATCCTCATCTCGCGTTGTGACCGTCGAGGGAGGGCTGAACTTCAATCGCGATGATGGGTATCACCCGGACTTCCCGAAGGACCGTCATCTTGCACTTTCAGTGTCTCGGGGAAGAGAGACGTCATGCTGGCTCGGATGGTGGAACGGGCCATGTTGGTGGACCGGGACAGCTTGAAAGGCTCTGTGTATCGCGGAGACACCATCTATCTTCTGGGAGAGCGGCGCAAGTGGAACGCCGTCTTGGGGGTAACAGAGCTGGAGGCAGAGCAGAAAATGCTGACATGGGCTCCAGAATTCACACCAGCTAGGTGGGACATGATGAGGACATCAAGAGCTTATGAGTTGTATTTTGTGTATTGGCTTGGATTGGTGTGTATTATGGGTTGTGTTGGCTTGAAGTGTATGTAATTTTTGATTCTTTCATTTGGGCCATCCTTGTAAGGCTTATATCAAGCCAATGGGCCATTTGTTATGTCAAGTCCAAGGCTAGGTTGCCATTAGTAGAGTCCATTAAGAGTGTTACTTCATAGTGGGTCATTAAGGCACTTAAGGCCCAAATTGGGTTCCACTCTCTCATGGGCCATCTAAGTGGGAGTGGCCCAAGTCTAGCATGATCTAATGGGAGGCTCTTGGCCCATGAATGGCCTTGGCCCATGGAAGGGGGCGCAAGGTTCCTTGTCTTATTAGGCATGGTAGTTGTGGTTTAGGTGGTGTTTGAATAGATCTAGTCCAAGGTTGAATAAGTATGGTCAAATTAGATTAAACTAATGTATTAAATGTGTGATTCACATTGTATCCCAGCCCTTCAATCCAAACCCCTAGATCCAAGGGTTGAGGTTGAGTTTGGTTGGCATCCTATATAAGGTTGTATTTTTCATATTGAAGCAATTAATGAAGAGAAAATAGGCATTTGCCCCCAAGTGAGATTTGCGCCCCTCCCCTCTCTCTCCCTGGTTCCTCCACCACCTCTCCCCTTTCTAGAGTGTAATCCCTTCCCCCTTGATCCCCTCCAGCATCTGAAGCAACTCCGGTGATCGCCGCCGCCATCGTCTCGCCGCCGACGCGTCGTTGCCAACGGTTTCGGTGGTTCTGTCCACTCAGGACAGGTTCCTCTTCTCCGAATTTCTGCTATCACTTCCTTCATCTTCTGAAGCTCAAAATTTTAGGGTTGGTTCCCCTCTAGAACCCTTATCCCCACAAAAAAAAATTACGTCAAAATTCATCCTTTAGCTATTTTTTGATTTTTGTCCAAGTCCAAGTTTCAGATCTGTCCGGGTTCTGTTTACTGTTCATCAACTCTGAGTTTACCCCATTCGAACCACCTTTTGATTTTTTTTGGGTCGCCCAAATTTATTGGGAGTTCTGTCCACATATATCTACCACCAGGAATTTTATTAATTTTTGATAAGGTCTCTAAGTATTTTTCAAATTTCGTCCAAGTTCCCAAGAACAGTCTGCCCACAGTTTCCCAGATCCGACCCAGGTCTAGTAAAAACATCCCAGAAAATCCATTTCTTATCCAATCAAAAAACCAAAAATAGTTCCGGATTCCTCTCTCATAGACCTTCAACTTTGCTGAAGAAATCATTTCCAGATTCGGAGGTCTTCTCCCCGGTCAACATCGATCTTCAGAGAAGTCAGAACCTGCCCCTGTAGTTATGGCCAGATTCCAGCAAGCTTGTAAAATACATGATCAGAAATACAGATCTGATTTTTTTTTTGAAGATGCCTACGTCGAAGTATTCTGAGTCAGCTTTCCAACGGAGCTAATCTCGTCGCATTCCGATAACGGGGCTGATCGTAGCAGCAGTTTTCTCCGAGTCGCGCGCCTGCAAACAGAACTTTCAGGTTTGTGGCCGAGTTCCCAGCGAGCGTCGTCCGAGGGCCGCCCGGCGTCCGGTGGTCGTTCCAGCAGCTCGCCATCCCAGGGGAACGCTTTCCAGGTGTCTCCACAACAGAGGAGTCATCAGGCCCCACACGACCCCTCCGGTCAATACGTGGGCCCCCACTAGCACGAGTACGCGTGAAGCCGAAGCATTGCCCGAAACCGCCCGTCAACCCGAACTTGGTCCTCCCGGGCCCACTTGTGTCGCCCTTTACCTCCCTGCGTGGAGTGGGCTTATTTATACTACTGTAAACATAATGTACTAAGTTCCGGGAGTACGAGCTTTGGCCGGGTGCCGTCTTCGCCACGCCGAGAGCGTGGAGGTATCGCCTTCACCCTTACACTTGGCAATAGCTCAATTCTTTATATGCTTTATATGCCGCTGCTAGAGAGCATGTGTAGGGATACCTAGCCCGCTTTCAATTTATAATATCACTGCTGCGAGAGAGAGCGAAGCCGTCCCGTGACCCGATCCGGGCACAAGTGAGAGCCGACCACCCTAGCTCACAGCCGGTTCCTCAACCGCGCACATCTGACGCTTCCCTCGTTAAGGGACGATCGCGAGCTTGTCGTGTCCGTGGTCCCGTCCCGCATCAATGTGGTATCAGAGCGAGTTGAGTCTAGGGTGTCAAAAAGAAAAAAAAAGAGTGTCTTTTACATCGAGTCATTAGTCGGTTTAAGTCGAGTCTAGGATCATCATATTTTCAAAACAACAAAAAGAGTCGTTTTTGGGTCGCATACATCCCTTTACTCGGTATATCAAAAGGTGTTGTCCGAACGTTAGGGTACGCCTATCGGGAAGGCCGCACATTTACGCGAGTGATCTTCGGATCGATTGCCTCCGCCACGTATCGAGTTTTGGTTAAGTCTAGGCGCATCATTTGCATTAGTGTGTTTTGCTTTAGTCGGCGTCTTCTAGTCGGTGTGTTTGCATGCCCACTCGTCGGGGTACTCAGTACTCACCCCCACCACCCCCACCTATGGCCAACCCACGGGATACCTCGGGAGACTTCCACTCCCTACAAGAGGCGATGATGGCCATTATGGCTAGGTTGGACCAATCCGATGCTAACTTTCGGACCTTCTCCGAGAATATGGATGGTCGCCTTAGGGCCATGGAGGGACGCATGGAGACCTCCGATAGGTCGGTCCAAGACCTCGTTGGGCGGTTAGATAGGATGTCACACGGGGACCCTCTTGGGACAGCCCAAGGTCCACCCGCACCTCCTCCCGCGGTGGCCCAAGTCCAACCCGCTCCCATGGCCCAAGTCCAGGCCGCTCCCGCGGCCCAAAACCAGCCACCACTGGTTCCTCCACCCGCCCCTCCTCGGGTTCCCCAACTACCGCACCGTGACCTTGGTCTCGAGGACTATGGGTCCGACAATGCCTACGAGGGGTATGGTCAACGCCGTCGTGGTTTTCAGCCACAACGAGATGAGGATGATGATAGGGTCCTTAAGACCGTGCGAGCGGACCCTCCCGCTTTTTACGGGTCTTTGGATCCGAAAGTCTACCTAGATTGGGAGTTTGGCATGGACCGTTATTTTGAATGGTATGATATGTCAGAGCGTCGAAGGGTCCGATTTGCCACCATGAAACTTATGGGGCAGGCACAAACTTATTGGAAGAATGTGGAGAGCCCGCTACTTCAGCGGCTAGAACCCCCGATCGACACATGGGCCGAGATGAAGAATAAACTTCGGCAAAAGTACCTTCCTCCCACATACCGCCAGCGACTCATCGATAGATGGCAAAGTCTTAGCCAGGGAGACCGGTCCGTCTCCGAATACATCGCGGAGTTTGATGAGTACTTTCTACGATGTGGTGTCACGGAGGAGAGTACCATGCCCGTGTCCCGCTTTCGACGTGGTTTGCGGCCACACTACCAGTATGAGCTTTTCCGCCGCAATGCCAAGACGTTGGAAGAGGCATACCAGGTTGCTCTCGAGATGGAGCAATTTGAGGGAGAGTTCGAGTCTAGCCATCGGTTGGGCCCCACCCCTCTCCATAGTACCGAGCCCCGTCACTCTATAGGCCCACATCAGCGGCCTCCCATGGCTCGACCTCAGGAGCCCACCCGTCAGGAGCACTTCGCTCCACGGCCTCGCCCTCCTCCACCCCGGGATCTATTTCCATCCCAACCACCGGCACCCTTTGCCCGTCCCCCAGCTCCTATAGCCCGTCCTCTGGCACCGGCACCCCCTCCACTCTTGTCCAAGGCACCTACACCTCCCCCATTGTTGCCTACACCCCCTACCCGGCGGGATGATAAGGGTAAGGCCCCTCTTATCGGGGAGAGTAGTCGATCGCGAATACAGTGTTTCCACTGTCACGGGTATGGCCACATTGCTAGTGAGTGTCCCGCTCGCACCACCCTAGCCTTAGGTGTTGGCGGATCCGCACCTCCCGAGCTTGAGCATGTCGATTACGAGGCCGATGAGGCACTGGCTGATGAATACTATGCCATGGGGGAAGAGCTGGGCGACCCTTCGGCCGCCCAGGATGTCGCCACCTAGTGGGTTTGATGCTACCACCTTAGTCTAGAGTCGTGCATGAGTCAGTGTGCTTTCTTTGTGTGGTGATTTTGAGTCGATTGTTTGCGTGGTTTGCATTCGTGTGTCTGTGCATGGTGAGTCTGCATGTGTCTTGTGCAAGCTCGTTGTCGGTCGCTTACGAGTAAGAGGCGAGTGGACTCCCTTGATGAGTATGGGATCGATTTTACTTCTATATCCGGATCAGTCACCTATAGGGACTCAGCGGTGATTCCTAGTGAGTCTTCGAGCTGTCTCCTTCCTTTTGAGAGTGCCCCTTCGGAGTGACCACCTTTAGCCATAGCAGTTCGCATATCGAGTATATATGGAATGAGCAGGTGCCGATCACTTGGAGTGAAGCATACCCGCGCTACTTAGCACGGTGACGGATCCGCCGGAGTACTCGCGCAGCCATACCCCTTCTCGACGGGGTCGAGTTCCTCCCACCTAGGGAGAATTGATGAGGACATCAAGAGCTTATGAGTTGTATTTTGTGTATTGGCTTGGATTGGTGTGTATTATGGGTTGTATTGGCTTGAAGTGTATGTAATTTTTGATTTCTTTCATTTGGGCCATCCTTGTAAGGCTTATATCAAGCCAATGGGCCATTTGTTATGTCAAGTCCAAGGCTAGGTTGCCATTAGTAGAGTCCATTAAGAGTGTTACTTCATAGTGGGTCATTAAGGCACTTAAGGCCCAAATTGGGTTCCACTCTCTCATGGGCCATCTAAGTGGGAGTGGCCCAAGTCTAGCATGATCTAATGGGAGGCTCTTGGCCCATGAATGGCCTTGGCCCATGGAAGGGGGCGCAAGGTTCCTTGTCTTCTTAGGCATGGTAGTTGTGGTTTAGGTGGTGTTTGAATAGATCTAGTCCAAGGTTGAATAAGTATGGTCAAATTAGATTAAACTAATGTATTAAATGTGTGATTCACATTGTATCCCAGCCCTTCAATCCAAACCCCTAGATCCAAGGGTTGAGGTTGAGTTTGGTTGGCATCCTATATAAGGTTGTATTTTTCATATTGAAGCAATTAATGAAGAGAAAATAGGCATTTGCCCCCAAGTGAGATTTGCACCCCTCCCCTCTCTCTCCCTGGTTCCTCCACCCCCTCTCCCCTTTCTAGAGTGTAATCCCTTCCCCCTTGATCCCCTCCAGCATCTGAAGCAACTCCGGTGATCGCCGCCGCCATCGTCCCGCCGCCGACGCGTCGTTGCCAACGGTTTCGGTGGTTCTGTCCACTCAGGATAGGTTCCTCTTCTCCAAATTTCTGCTATCACTCCCTTCATCTTCTGAAGCTCCAAATTTCAGGGTTGGTTCCCCTCTAGAACCCTTATCCCCACAAAAAAAATCACGTCAAAATTCATCCTTTAGCTATTTTTTGATTTTCGTCCAAGTCCAAGTTCCAGATCTGTCCTGGTTATGTTTACTGTTCATCAGCTCTGAGTTTACCCCATTCGAACTACCTTTTGATTTTTTTTGGGTCACCCAAATTTATTGGGAGTTCTGTCCACATATATCTACAACCAGGAATTTTCTTAATTTTTGATAAGGTCTCTAGGTATTTTTCAAATTTCGTCCACGTTCCAAAGAACAGTCTGCCCACAGTTTCCCAGATCCGACCCAGGTCTAGTAAAAACATCCCAGAAAATCCATTTCTTATACAATCAAAAAACCAAAAATAGTCCCGGATTCCTCTCTCAGAGACCTTCAACTTTGCTGAAGAAATCATTTCCAGATTCGGAGGTCTTCTCCCCGGTCAACATCGATCTTCAGAGAAGTCAGAACCTGCCCCTGTAGTTCTGGCCAGATTCCAGCAAGCTTGTAAAATAGATGATCAGAAATACAGATCTGAGTATTTTTTTTAAAGACCCCGACGTCGAAGTATTCTGAGTCAGCTTTCCAACGGCGCTAATCTCGTCGCATTCCGATGAAGGGGCTGATCGTAGCAGCAGTTTTCTCCGAGTCGCGCGCCTGCAAATAGAACTTTCAGGTTCGTGGCCGAGTTCCCAGCGAGCGTCGTCCGAGGGCCGCCCGGCGTCCGGCGGTCGTTCCAGCAGCTCGCCATCCCAGGGGAACGCTTTCCAGGTCTCTCCACAACAGAGGAGTCATCAGGCCCCACACGACCCCTCCGGTCAATACGTGGGCCCCCACTAGCACGAGTACGCGTGAAGCCGAAGCATTGCCCGAAACCACCCGTCAACCCGAACATGGTCCTCCCGGGCCCACTTGTGTCGCCCTTTACCTCCCTGCATGGAGTGGGCTTATTTATACTGCTGTAAACATAATGAGTTCCCGGGAGTACGAGCTTTGGCCGGGTGCCGTCTTCGCCACGCCGAGAGCGTGGAGGTATCGCCTTCACCCTTACACTTGGCATTAGCTCAATTCTTTATATGCTTTATATGCCGCTGCTAGAGAGCATGTGTAGGGATACCTAGCCCGCTTTCAATTTATAATATCACTGCTGCGAGAGAGAGCGAAGCCGTCCCGTGACCCGATCCGGGCACAAGTGAGAGCCGACCACCCTAGCTCACAGCCGGTTCCTCAACCGCGCACATCCGACGCTTCCCTCGTTAAGGGACGATCGCGAGCTTGTCGTGTCCGTGGTCCCGTCCCGCATCAGGACACCACTGCAGGTCGAGTCAATAGAGAGAAACCCGACTACGGTTTATTCTTGGCGCCCATCAAGTGGGGCTATAGAGACGAGCCATTCGTCCTGAACTGCTTGGCTGTCCAATTCAAATTCCAGTTGGCTGCTGGGTGGTTTGCTGACACGAAAGTGACCGACGCCCATCTCTTCCGCGTTGGAGCGGTAGAATTCATAGAATATGTTCTGAAGGAGTATGCGCCGTTACTGGTCAGGGCCGGGGTGTATCACAGTGTGTATGCGTCCCGTTTCAGGTACCCCATCTCGAAAGGGTTGTGATGCGGCATGTTCGAAGTGTTTTGCCCACAGTTCAATACTTTCTATACAGCGGAGGACGAAACTTCTCTGGACCTCTGGAGCCTGTCACAGCTGTCGGGTCTGCCGATCAATGGAGAGCCCTATGAGGAGGTATGCCTCCATGACTTCATTATGGATGAGACAGACGGTGAGGGCCAGTACTATTTTGGCTACTCATACCAGTACTTGATGAAAGCGTACCGCTCCCTCTGCTTGGCGCTGAATAGGGTATCCTCGAAGGGGTATCAGCCCCGAGAGAAGAGCAGCAAATTGAGAGTCCGAGTAGGACAATGGATTCAGTATTTCTTCGGCGGCCCTCTGAAGTACAGTGAGTTTCCCCATGTAGCTCCTATTGTAGGTAAGCCCAGCAAACCACCCAAGTTCAAGTCGGCGCTGCCTGCTTCCCTTCGACGGATTAGTCGTGGAGGACTGAATCCCACTGGGGCGGATCCCCTTACGCATTGTGCGGCTTACCTCACCTTCTGGTTGTGCACTTTTGCCCTCCCATAGGGAGATGAGACAGTCATTAGGCCGGAGGCAATATACCCAGCTTGTCAGATGGCTTGGGGCATGCGGCTTGCACTATGCCCAGCAACACTCTACCTGATCTACAAATCTCTTGGAGATATTCATAGGCATTGGGTCCCCCACTCTTTTAGAACAGTGGGGCCGTTTCATTTCTTCAATGGCTGGGTGTGTAGTTTATTCCCAGAGCTGGCTCCCAGGACTCTGCAGACAGTGACATTGTACCCCAGGATGCTGGAATTTTCTAGTGCTGAACCCGGTCCAGTGTCTCATCAGCTTTTCTCCATCCGAGGCCGGCTGACAAGGGTTCCGATGGATTCAGCGGGGACCATCCATTTTCAGAATTTGGCCGCACATTGCGCTTTATTGGTGAATCGCCAGCGTGAATGTAAGCTTGAGGCAGTGGAGACTTTCACACATTTCATTTCAGGCAATACCGTGACCCGGCCAATCTTGGAGCCTGAGCTCATCGACTGGGCTTTATCAATTCGCCCCAGTGTCTTAGTGTTTAGAAAGGGGGGCGTGGTTCATTTAGAACCCTACTATCCTTTTAGGTTTGGCTTAAATTTTGGCTATGATCAGCACATCTCGCGTTCGGTTGCCCTGTTTCCTCTGGATAGTAGGTCGAAGCACGGCTCGACTATTGTAGCTGAGGGTCGCTGCTGGTGGGACTACTTTCACCGCCGGGACGCCAATGTTTTCAGAGTGCCGGTGCCGAACCGCGTTCCTCGGGTCACTCCAGAGTATATAAAGTGGTGGAATGCTCGAACGGGCTTTTATCGTAATGCCAGGGTGGCATGCTGGGATGTAGCTAAGCGCACCTTTCTGAGCCAGCAGCCTGGGCCAGTTTTTGATATTGAAGAAGCCCGTTTGAAGAGGCTGTTCTCCCAACATCCGAAGGAGGTAGAGGCATACATAGCACGTAGGAAAGCCACAAAAGAGGAAGCAACTGAACAGCGGGTGCCTGTGCTTGCTGACATAGATGAAGATACTTTCACGCAGAATTTAGAACATCTGTGCCAGATTGGTGGTTCCCACTTGGAACTTCAGCAGTACCCATTCCCTATTGAGGAGCCGCTCTCCAAAGTAGTTTCCTGGAAGTGTGAGGTTGACCTCTTTTACCCGCACTGGGTGTTTGTTAATAGAGAAGATAGAACCCTGACATATTATCAACACACGTCTTGGCTGTTCATCTTAATGAATATCCATGGACTGACCCTTGACAGTCCCGTAGCAAGTTTTCTGGACAAGCCTTTGTTTGTATCTTTTCATTATGCCGATAGCTGGGGCTTCGACCACCTTGGCTTATACCATTGCATAGCTTCCCGTGGTCATGCGGACTTGGCCGACCTAGTTGAGAAGTGCAAGAAGATTGGCGACGTCTGCTGGCTCGTTCGGGAGGCTGCATCCCGAAGCAAGGAGGTGGCTTATCAGTATTGGCCCCTCTCATCTTTTTACAACGGCCCGATAGGTAAAGTCTTCTTCAGTTGACATGTAGAGTAGTTTGTTGCTCAGTTCTTTTATAACGGCATGTGCTTCATTTGACCGACCGTCCAGATATAAAGCAGCAGGGACTTTATAGGAAGATCATCTCCCAGGCCCAGAAGCTGGAATATTTTGAGGCTCCTGCACCGGTGCCGACCACTACTCCCCTGCCACCTGGTAAAAAGAGAGCGGCCTCCGTGCTGAAAGTTGCAATAGGCAGAGTGAAGAAAGCTCAGAAAACTTCTTCCAAGCAGTCTTCGACTGATGCGGCTGAGGCTCCTCTGCCTGAAGTGCCGTCATTTGAGCAGTTTGCCGCTCAGAAAGAGGCCACTCAGCAAGTAGCTGAAGGTGACATCACTTTTCTTCGCGGTCTAAAGGAGTGTTCTCTTCATGACGTCTTCACTCCTTTGACGTCTTCTTTGTATGGCAGTCACTTGGCTCACCCTCAACCTCACTGGCAGGTGTGGGAGAAGGGAGTCGGACATCCTCCTCAGCAGCGGGGAGACTCTCCCCTGTGGCTTCAACTGTTTTGGTCGCCCCTGCCATGGCTATGACAGAAGACCCTATGTCTCCCGTCTCCAGGATGACCTCCTCAGCACGTGTGGTGATGCCAACCGCTCCTTGAGCTGAGGTCATCCTTTTAACTCTTCTTTCTTATTGATCTTTTTGCTCCGCCTTATGTATATGTCTGTTGTAGCGGTAGGAGTGGTTAGCACAGTGGTTGAGACGCCTGCCGTGGATGTTCCTTCACAGCCCGAAGGACATAAGACTGCGCTAAAGAAAGGTGCTATCCCATGGCGGCGTGTAATCACCCATTCGGCAGCCCGCCAGGCGACAGAGGAAGCGGGCCAACACGAGATCAGCATAGATATTTCCCCAGTAGCTCTGCCACCCCTTTTGACGAAGAAATTGACTATTGTTCTTCAGAAGGTGACGAACGAGCACCTGTGGCAGCCATCAAAGGGGCAGCGACACCCCTCATACTGTTGAGCGGTCCTTTGATCTTTAGTCTTCCGAGGTTGCCGGTGACATCATCTGAGTGAATGTTGCCGGAGGAATTCACCGGGCTAGACATGGAGGTGGAGATAACCCCTCCTTTTGTTGCTTCATCTGTAGAGTTAGAATCTTCCATACAGGCACTTGAAGAGATGGATGTTGCGGCCATAGTAAGTTATGCTCGTCCTTCTGCAGAGCCGCATATCGTTTCATTCTTTTTTGCCATATTGGTGCTTACTGGAATCTTATTCCAGGAGCCTGACGCAGCCAATCACCCTCTGGTTTCATCTGCTGATGCTATCATGGTTTCGTTGGAGGCTTTGGATATGCTACCACTGGTCACCGTGTCTTCTTCAGAGGCAGTTACCATACTTCGCCCTATGCCAGTAAGAATACACGCAGTTATCGAAGTATCATCAATGGAGCCGAGCCCGCTGGGAGAGAGTCTCGCCCTGGTGCCGGAAACAGAATTGAGAGCTGAAGCTGACCCATCAAGGGGTTCTGCCTTTGTTCCGGCGGCCATAATGACTATTGCGCCTGACCCTACAGCTCCATCCGTGCCAAAAATAGAGTTGGAACCTCCGCCTCTTCCAGCACCTGTAGAAGAGAGTTCTTCAAGGAGCCCGATGGAGCAAGAGCATGCTGCCGTGGTGCCTGTTACTTTGGATCTGGTAGACATCTTATCTTCTTCTTCTGAGCCAGATATTGGCTTATGGGCTTCTATAGACATGGAGGTGACCTTTGAGGTGGCTCCGGCAGCCTCCCTGGGCTTTACTTCATCGGAGGACTTTGTCTGGCAGTATTTAGAGATGTTGCACCAGGTTGTGGAGTCTCAGCCGACCCTATCTTACCCCCAGTTGAAGGAAGTGGCCGGGCGACTGATGATCGGGCTGCAGGCATTAGGCTGTCCTTTGGACACCTGGACCCAGCGGGTGTTGTTCCTGCTAAAATTTGTAAACCGCCGGGACTTTCTTGGGAGGGTGATGAACGACCGGCTAGCGGCCCTCAAGCTGCAGAAAGCTGACTGTCAGGCGGAGCTGACGTCTCTGACCTCCGATCTTCAGAAGAGCAAGGCCCATGTTGAGACTTCAGCTGCTCGGGCACATATTCTACGTAGTCGACGGGAAGAACTCTGGGCTGAATTGGCTACCATTGAAGCTGAGATACCACGGCTGGAGGCTGCAGAAGTCCAAGGCATCGAGGAGACTTCTTTACTGGAGGGCCGAGTCGCATCCCTAGAGACTGAGGTGACTCACGTTTGTTGTGTCCCTGTGATTTTGATGATAGCAAACACTATAAGTCATCATCTGTTTGAGTCTGCATATAAATCTGTTTGTGTTGCATTGTGTTGCATATGCATGTTTCATTGAACATCTTATCTGAATGACATAACCAACGAACAGGCTGAGGCTGTGTGGTGTATGCATTAGTGCATTTCATAGTTGTTGATGCATTTCATAATTGCATTTTATCTGAATTAATTTCATGTTAGTCTGTACAACTTTCAACATTGTCTGGACAGAAGTTGGTCGACCCCCCTTTCCTGATGGGTCGACCCCCCAGATCTGCAAGTCTATACAACGCCATTTTGTTCATGCATCATATCTCCATGTCTACACACTGCATTTAGGCAAAGTCTGCACATTGGTAGAGTCTGTACATCGCCTTCTCAATTCTTCAAGTCCATACATCCACAGTTGAACCTCAAAGTCTACACATCGCCTCATTTCTTCAGAGTCTATACATCTTCAGTGCATGAGTGTCTTACAAGTCTATACATTACCTTTGGGCATCCAAGTCTGTACAATGGGCTCTTCATTCAAAGTCTGTACAGCGCCATGTACATATTCTTCAAAGTTAATACATTGCACTATAGATGCATCGAAGGGAAGTATGCACATCGGACTGTTCATGAGAAGTCTATACATTGGAAGTGTGTACATTGTTCAGCTGCCTTGATCAAGTCTGTATAGCGAGCAGCGTCCCTGTGTCTCAAGCCATTCTCCAAGTCTGTACATCATTCTATTGAAACCTCAAGTCTGTACAGCAAGCAGTGTCCTTGTGTTTCAAGCCATTCGCCAAGTCTATACAATGGCTTTGGCACTCCAAGTCTGTACATCGCTTCAGGCACTCCTGTGTAAAGTATATACATTGTATCTTTTACCTACGTTACTCGAAACAAAGTCGATACACTGCTGGATGATCAAGTCTAAACATTGGCGGCTTTCCCTACGTTCTGGCCAAGCCTATACATTCATAGCTTTCCCTACGATCTGGCCAAGCCTATACATTCATATCTTTCCCTACGTTCTGGCCAAAGTCTACACATCGTCGTGTTCAAGCCTTTCAAGTCCATACATTGGTCAGTGGCAAGTCTGTACACTGGTCGAGCATTTAAGTCTGAACATTCACAAAGTCTACACATCGGCCCTGTAGCATTGTCTAGCCAAAGTCTACACATCGACACTGTAGCTTGCATAACTCAAGTCTGTACATTGGGCTTCCACGTGAAGTCTATACGTTGTTCACTCAGCTTCTTCAAGTCTATACATTGGTCGGTGGTGAGTCTGTACAGAGCATTATTTCAGGCACTCAAGTCTATACAGAGTCTTCATCTTCTGAAGTCTGTACATTCGTTTGGGAAGTCTACACATTCATTCATCTGAAGCTTCATCAAGTCTGTACAACGCTGCTTTGTCAAAGCCTATACATCGCAGCTGTGTTGAAGTCTGTACAGCCAATCTCGTGCCAAAGTCTATACATCATGAATCTTCAAGTCTGTACAGTCTTTGCTTGTTCAAGTCTGTACATGGTTAAGTTGTTTTGGCATGTGAAGTCTATACATCCAATTTCCCTTGCATGGCTCAAGTCTGTACAGCCCTTTCCCTTTCAAGTCTACACATTGTGCTTTGTAGCTCACCATGTCTATACATTGCTCACAGCATACACGTTCAGCCTGAAGTCTGTACAGCCTTGGCGTATGCATCTTAAAGTCTAAACATTGTGGGGCTTCGAATCTTCAAGTCCATACATCCATGCATCATGTGTCGACCCCTTCCTTTGATGCGTCGACGCCCCCAGACTACCAAGTCTATACACCAGTCTTTGCATTGCAAGTCTACACAGCGTGCATTGTTCAAAACAAGTCTACACAGTCATTGTCTGTTGGCATCACGAAGTCTATGCATTGCTTGTGCATCATAGTCTGTACAGTGTCTCAAGTTGGCTAAGTCTATACACTCTCTCACATTGAACACACTTGCTTCATTGCTGTTTCTAAGTCTATACATCGGTTGGGTCGTTAAGTCCATACATTGCATATGCTCATCAAAGTCTGTACAGCGTACTGTGCTCGCATTGTTGAAGTCTATACAATGGTCTTCACTTGAAGTCTATACATCGCCTTCAAGCTTTCAAAGTCTGTACAGCCCAAGTCTGTACATCCACCGTCTCATGCAATGCCTCATCCAAGTCTTTACATCGCTTGCGTCATTAAGTCCATACATTTCATATGTTCATCAAAGTCTATACATTGCATTGTCTACACTCAAGTCTGTACAGCCTTTGCATCTCACAAAGTCTATACATTTGCTATGTCCTGTTCATGCATTGTGCGCATCGATGTCTATACATTGAAGTCTATACATTGCATACAGTTGTGCTTCACAAGTCTACACATTGTAGTTCTTCATAGCAAGTATATACACTCGTGGCTAGCTGTTCAAGTCTATACACTCGTTGGCTAAGTCTTCAAAGTCTATACATTCTATCCTTCACACTAAGTCTGTACACTGTGGTCTTCAATTACCCAACAAGTATGTACATCCTTCTGATTGCTCTCTTATGACTGTGTGACAGGTACTGTTCATGGAGCCTATGATGAGTGGGCACGTGATACGAGGCTGGCATCTGGCACGTGATCTGAGATGCAGAGAAGCCTCCACGTGGACTGAAGTATTTGGTCGGGAATCGTGGAGAGCACACGCCGCCCTAATCTGCTGCTGCTATATATATGTCTTCTTCCTCTGAAGAAAGAAGAGAGAGGGCAGAGAGTTGTTGAATCTCTGTAGTTTTGATGATGACTAACACTATGAATCAAATTATTTCCATGCACATCTTCTGATTAAAATGTCTTTCATCATGCTCTTCTGATTAAATGCTTCTCCAACGTGTTCACTCATTAGCTCGTATCTGTTTGTCTTCATTTATATGGGTTCCGTGTCTTCAGTGCGTTGACGCACTTGGTTGGCTGCATAGACGCAATTGTGCGTCTTTCGCTTGATGTCGTGTTCACTGTGTCGACGCTGTCACATGATGCGTTGACTCATTGGCTTGTTGCCAAGGGCTTGAGCATCTCGCCTAAGGAGCTGAGGCGACGCTGCACGATGGAAGCGTTGACGCCTTGAGCTTATGACCCAAGGTCTTATGATCAACAACCAAGCAGACGCGTCAACGCTGTCACTAATGCGTTGACGCATTGGTGTGTTTTGTCAAGGGACCTGTTCTCCATTATATCCATTGCGTTAACGCCTTGGCTTTAGTGCGTTGACGCGTTCTTCAGTCCTTCGAAAAGTTCCGTGCAACCTGTGTGAACAAACGCATGACTTGAATATTTTTGCGAGTGACTGAATGTTCTCTGAAACCTTACAGGGACTTAAAGACAAATTGGAACTTTATTCCAATCATGTGAGCACGTGATTTGAGGGAATAATCATCTAACATGTGGCTCAGCTCTTCTGGAAGCATCTTCTTCGCGCGTGTCTCCCACACCCTCAGTCTCTCGTAAGTCTGGATATAAAGAAAGGGTTCTGTTTCTGAGAAGATGCTGAAGCCACAAGAAAAAGGGTGAGGCCAGAGCGAGAGGAAGGAGAGGAGAAGCCATCCTGATCCATTCGTTGAGCGTACCTGGAAGAGAGGGAGTGATGAAGGAGAGGATGGTTTTCTGCTACGTTTTGTCTATGCTTCTTTAAGAAGCTACATTATTTCTCTGTTCGATTGTCTTTCAATATTTCTTTATGTCTTTGTTTGTTCGTTCTCAAATTCCGATACTCTATTTTTGTTCCCTCTAGGTGTAGAGGAAGAGAGGTGAATCCTCTGGGTCGCAGTGTGGTTTCCCTCTAATTTAGATCTGAGGAAGGGAGGAGTTCTCCGGGTTTTTTGTGTTCAGGTAGTGAGAAAGCTACCTGGGTTCTTCCCTCCGGCTGAGGAGGAAGAGAGACAGTGTCTCTGAATTGCAATGAGGGTGGGTCACTGCTGGGTTCCCTCTTGTCTAAGAGGAAGGGAGAGTTATCTCCGGGTCAGGTCTTGTGGTGTGAGACCTGGGTGCAAGCTGTGAGTTCAGCGTCTGTAGGGATTTCGATCCCCAAGCTGTGGATCAGCGTGTTGTTGGCAGACTGAGTCTGCGGTTCTTTCTTGTGAAAGGGAAGCCTCACTCTGCCTTGAGTGAGGGATGGACGTAAGTTTGCAGGTTGCAGACTGAACCATCTAAACCTCTTGTTCTCCGTGGTGTGGTTGTGTGCATCTATTTTCTTTATGCTTCTGTCTGGCTTCATGAAGTAAGTGTGATTGTTGATGATCGAAACCTTGGTCCGACTGCTCGCTTAGTGCTTGTGCATATGTGCTGATGAAATTCTGAGTGATATATGTTCTGCGCTCGTGACCTGCTTTATCTTGGTTAAGGTTCTGGATCATTGTACATATTGTCAGTCTTCCTAGCCAATCTCATCTTCTAAGATCTCCTCAGCTCGGACAAATAATTTTTAAACGGTGATCTATTCATCCCCTACCCTTCTAGCTCACCGTCCTCCTGTTTAACAGTTGGTATCAGAGTAGGTTTACCCGAGATGTGGTCCAACGACCAGGGTAATCCTGGAACCAGTGGTCCTCGCAGCTACATAGCTAAAGGACGGTCAATCTCCCGCCCCCCATATTTTGATGGTTCTAATTATTTCTTTTGAAAAAATAGGATGGAAGTTTTTATCCGATCTCAGAGCCACAAGCTGTGGAGAGTCATTACAACTGGACCTTATGATTTACCTCCGAATGAGGAGATGTGGTCTGAAGAACAAGTCAAATTATCCGGACTGAACTGGTCTGCGCTCAACATCATCCAGTGCGTAGTTCACCCTGAAGAATATGCCCGAATCTCGGCGTGCAAAACAGCTAAGAAGATGTGGGATGAACTAGCACTGATTTACGAGGGTACCTCTCAGGTCAGAGCTACCAAGGTAAACTACCTAACCTCTGAGTATGAATTATTCAAGATGAAGTCAGAGGAGAGCGCGACTGATATGTACGCTAGGCTGTCACTAATCACAAACAGCCTCAAGGGATTTGGAAAGGAAATATCTGAAGGGGATATAGTCAGGAAGATCTTAAGATCCTTGACTCCAGTGTGGCACACAAAAGCTACGGTGATAGAGGAATCAAAGGATTTAACAACCATGACCGTCACTGAACTCATAGGGTCTCTTATGACCTATGAGATAAATCTCAAGAAAACAGGAGAAGGAAATCACAGAAAGGGCAAGAATGTTGCTCTTAAAGTTGAACGACACAGCAGCAGCAGCAGCAGCAGCAGTAGTAGCAGCGGAGAGTCTAATGGAATTCCAGACCTTGACAGAAGTGAAAAAGCACTGCTCACACGTCAGTTCAGGAAATTCCTGAAAATGCAGGGAAATTCATATAGGAAAAGAAGAAACTACTCATCAGGTAAATATCCGAATAATGGCAATGACAAGGATAGGAATGCTAAAGGTGTGATGTGTTATCATTGCAGGAACTTTGGGCACATGAAGCAAGATTGCCCTGAGCTTCAGAAGAAGACATCGGACTACCCCAAGAAAGGCTCCAAAGTGTACAAGAAAAAGCCAAAAGCTATGGTATGCACTTGGAGCGATGAAGAAGAAGACTCAGAGACTAATTCCTCGGGAAAGGAGACTGAAGGAGTATGTCTGATGGCCGACGAGGAAAATGAGGTAACCAATCCCCTTGTAACTTACTCTATTGATTACTGGGAAGAGAAATATGGTGAACTGCTAGATATGTACAATGCCTTAGCTAAAGAACATAGAGTCATCAAACGCAAACTCAATATGGTTAATGAAGAACAAGAACTCGTCAAGATAGAAAATTCCAAACTGGTAGCTGAATTAGCTCAGATGGAGAATGTAAGAAATGAGAATAATCTTTTTAAGAATGAACTTAAAAAATTTCAAAAACAGCTTGATGAAACCAATCAACATACTGAAGAAAACCTGAGACAAAATGACTTAATCAAGGAAGGGTATGAAGCTGTTATAAAGGTCAATGATGAATTGCTGGAAAATAACATATCCCTGCGAAAGGAGTTAGAAGATAAGAAGAAAACTCTTGAGAGGTTTGTTTTGGGAGAAAGCAATTTGAACGCCTTGTTAGGTACCAAAGTAAACTTTAACAGAGAAGGTTTGGATTTCAACCCAAATAAGAAGGAAGCATTTGGGATAAAAACCACCACATTTTGCACTGAGAAAGGAAAAGAGAAACTGGACATCCCATCCAGTTCCAAAAGTACTGAACAACAAAAGAACATCCATAAACAACAGCCTGATTTTGGAAAAAATGTCTTTAAGAAATTCAACAAGCTCACGCACCAGAAACAAGGTGCCTGTCAATTCAACAACTATGACTCTAATAAAAGAATGGGCTATTTGAAAAGAAACATGGGAAGGTCTAGCTACACACAGAATACTGTCAATAAAATGTCTTCAACTAGACACTTTAGAAATTATGGTCTGGCTGGGACACAAGCTTTTATCAACAGAAACTGGACACAATCTGAGAAACAAAAGGAAACAACTGAAATGCACATCAATAGCAAAACTGTCAATTCTCAGCACAGAAAGAAAAAAGGGGTGAAGCAGATCTGGATCCCCAAAACTGTGCTTAATCATTTGAGCGATATTTTTGGACCCAACTTACCTTGGGCTCCAAAGCACACTACTTAAATTGTTATTGTGTAGGTGAGCCTAGCAGCCGAGAACAACAAGTGGTATCTCGACAGTGGCTGCTCGAGGCACATGACAGGGGATCAAAGAAAGTTCAGCAAGCTTGAATTGAAAGCAGGAGGGACAGTCAAGTTTGGAGGTAAAAATAAAGGTCAAATAATTGGGACCGGAACCATCGGTAAGAAAACCTCCAACTCTGTTGAAAAAGTATTGTTGGTCGAAGGTCTGCAACACAATTTATTGAGTATTAGTCAGTTATGTGACAAGGGTCACAAGGTCCTCTTTGATGAGCATGCTTGCAAAATTTTAGAACCAAACTCCGATAAAATAAAGTTCATTGCAAATAGAGTCAATAATGTCTATATTGTGGATCTTGATGTTGAGTCTGAGTCTAATCTGTGTCTCTCTGCTGATTCAGAGAATAACATGTTTGACTGGCATAGGTGACTAGGTCATGCTAGCTTTAACACCTTGCATAAATTAGCTAAATTTGACTTAGTTAGAGGCATGCCTAGCTTGAAGTTCAAATCATTCTCTAAGCCTTGTGATGCCTGTGCTCTAGCCAAGCAAACCCGAGCTTCTTTTAAAATAAGGACTGAGAGCTTGTCAAACAAGCTTATGGAACACTTGCACATGGATCTCTTTGGTCCTACCAGAACCCAGAGCCTAAATGGTAAGAGATTTGGTTTTGTCATTATCGATGACTACTCTAGATTTGCATGGTTATTTTTCTTGGCTAATAAGAATGATGCTTTTCAAAAATTTGAACATTTTTTTAATAAGCAAAAACTTGTAGGCCACAAGATCACTATTATCCAATCAGATCATGGAGGAGAGTTTGAGAACTCCTCATTTTCTAGTTTTTGTGACAAGGAGGGACTGACTCACAAATTTTCTTCTCCCAGGACCCCAGAGCAGAATGGAATTGTGGAGAGAAGGAATAGGACAATAGTGAAAATGACAAGAACATTACTAATGGAGAGTCAGCTACCGAAGAGTTTTTGGGCAGAAGCAGCAAACACAGCCTGTTATATACTTAATAGAGCTTTGGTAAGACCCATACATAAGAAAACACCATATGAACTCCTGAAAGGTAAGAGGCCTAATGTCTCATATTTCAAAATTTTTGGTTCAAAATGCTTTATTCATAATAACAACAAGAGAGACTTAGATAAATTTGATGCTAGAAGTATTCCAGGAATATTCCTAGGATACTCTGAAACATCTAGGGCCTTCAGGGTCTTTAATAAAACTGATAGAACTGTAGAGGAAACCCCTCATGTCATTTTTGATGAAACAAAAATCTCTAATAGACTAAATGATGATAACAGGTCTACAAGTCATGATGGAGAGTTCCTGAATCAAATGCAAGAGGAGGAAGTACAACCGGCTGAAGAACCCACTGATCTGAACCCAGTAAGTACAGCCGAACAAGGTGAGTCCTCAACAAATGTCAGAATTTTAAAAGACCACCCTGTAACCAATATTATTGGTAGTCTTCATGATCCCCCTAGGACAAGATCTCATTTCAGAAATGTTCAGAATCAGGACTTAATTGCTTTAGTTTCTCAAATTGAGCCTAAGACCATTGAAGAAGCCTTAAGTGATGAGAATTGGGTAACTGCCATGTGTGAAGAGCTAGGGCAATTTGATAGAAACAATGTCTGGGAACTTGTACCTAGACCTGAAAATTTCAATGTAATAGGAACAAAATTGGTTTTTAAGAACAAACTGAATGAAGAAGGTGTCATCTCTAGGAATAAAGCTAGACTTGTAGCTAAAGGCTACAGTCAGGAGTATGGAGTAGACTTTGATGAATCCTTTGCTCCAGTAGCTAGAATGGAGGCTATCAGAATTCTATTAGCATTTGCTTGTTCAAACAACATAAAACTTCAACAAATGGATGTTAAGAGTGCTTTCTTGAATGGAATTCTAAAAGAAGAAGTTTATGTTGAACAACCTCCTGGTTTTCAGTTTTTGACTAAACCTGATCAAGTTTTCAGGTTAAACAAAGCTCTTTATGGACTAAAGCAGGCTCCTCGGGCCTGGTATGAAAGGCTGACCAGTTTCTTACTGAATAAAGGATATAAAAGAGGTAATGTTGACCAAACTTTATTCACTAAGAATTCAAGACAAGATCTCATCATAGTTCAAGTATACGTAGATGACATCATCTTTGGATCAACAAATCCTGAACTGTGTAATGAATTTTCACAACTTATGTCAGCTGAATTTGAGATGAGCTTAGTTGGAGAACTGACTTATTTTCTTGGCTTACAGATAAATCAAATGTCAGATTGCTGCTTCTTCCACCAAACCAAGTACACGCTGGATATCCTAAAAAGGTTTGGGATGACCAACCTGAAGCAAATATCCACACCAATGAGCACAAGCATGACCCTTAATGCAGATGAGTCAGGTAAACAAGTGGATGAAAAACTCTACAGAGGTATGATTGGATCCCTCTTATATTTAACAGCTTCTAGGCCAGACATACAATTCAGTGTTGGCTTATGTGCAAGATATCAGTCTAGGCCTACTGAACTTCATTTGTCTGCTGTAAAAAGGATCTTTAGATATCTGTCTGCCACACACACACTAGGATTATGGTATCCTGCTTCTCGCACATTAGATTTAGTTGCATACACTGATGCAGATTTTGCTGGATGCAAATTAGATAGAAAGAGCACCAGTGGCCACTGCCAATTCTTAGGAGGATGCCTAGTTTCTTGGAGTTCAAAGAAACAACATTCAGTGGCCCTTTCCACTGTAGAGGCTGAATACGTGGCTGCAAGCAGCTGTGGCACTCAGGTTATCTGGATAAAGCATCAACTTCAGGATTACCAAGTAGAGACAGGTTGCACTCCCATTTTTTGTGACAACACGAGTGCCATAAACATTGCAAAGAATCCTGTTTTACACTCACGAACAAAACACATTGAAATCAGGCACCACTTTATTAGAAATGAAATTGCAAATAAAACATTTGAACTAATTCATGTTGGGACTGCAAATCAAACTGCTGATATTTTTACAAAACCTTTAGATAGTGAAAAATTCACTTCATTGAGAAGAGAACTTGGTATTTACAAACTCTGACTGATCTGTGGCAATGAATTCAGTTTTATGTATTTCCATGATTTTAGTGGTAGTTCTGTCTTACTTTTTCTGATGGGGTCACTATGTGAGGGGGAGCGGGTGTGAGATTTGAAAGGTATCAGGTCTGGTTCTCTACTGTTATCAGGGTAGAATGGGAGATAGAGCTACTAGAGAGGGGGAGCTTGACTAATTAAAAACGTTTGAAAGATGGTTGTTGTTGCTGGATTATTTGTCAGAATTGATCTTGAGCATCCCTTTTTAGTAGAACCTCGTTCATTTTCTACATTCTTAAATTTGTGCAATTAAAGTCCAGCCAGAATCTTCTTCTAGTAAGTCTTAAGAGGCTAAGTTTAACCTTCACAAGTATATCCTCTTACTTTGTTTCTTGACTGATGAACAAGCTAGACTCATATGAAATGGGTTCTGTTATACGCTTATCATTGGATTTCGTGATAAGACCATGAGTAATTGCCCTGGCTTTGTCTTCAAACAACCTTCTTGAAGAGCTAGTTAAACTGATCAGTGTTTAAAACTGTATACTGAGAAACTAGGAATCCCATCAATGAAATGGGAACTTTCTAAGTCATGAAGTATCAGTTCTCATAAACAAAAACAAAAGAAAGATATTCAATTCAAAATTTATGTTTTGGCAGAGCAATGATGACATGTGGTGAGTAACTGGGGATTCTGGCCTTTGATCAAGGTGTCTCCTCATGTAAAAACCAATAGTCACTATCTCTGTTCTCTAACTGAGAAGGTATGAGGCTCTTACACTGAGTAACTGAGGATGCTGGCCTCTGACCAAGGTGCATACTTAATGTCAAAGGTGTAACTGGCCAAATACACTCTATAACAGTGCTTTCTCTCCTTGGAATGTTTGTCCTCAGCGCCTACAGGCTGTTTTCATGGTTCAAATTCTTGTTGTCCTTTTGACGAGCCTTAACAGCTACCTCAGTCATATTTGTTGACACTTGATCTTCTTTCACATTCATCGTAAGTTGATAAACTTCAAGCTTCTTCTGAATCTCTTTCTCTTACCAGAACTCCAAGATTCTTCACTGACCTTAAAGCCCCACTTAAGCATTTAAGATTTGACACTGAGTTTCTATTTGTTGGAATTCTCTCCATCTTTTCTCATCAATCCAACGTCAACATCTCTCTTTCTCTTTTGTTTTGATGATGTCAAAGGGGGAGAAGGTTGAAAGGGGGAGTGAAGAGGTTGTAAGGAGGAGGTTGAGCTAGTGAACTTTTGGGTAAAAGATAATGAGTGCTGAGAGTTCAGATTTTGAGAGGTCACCATTGCTGTTTTATCGAGAACTATTGCTGTTGCTAATGAGACTGTTTTAGGTTGATGTTTCCTCTTTCACTGAATTTGACTCATGGTGTTGCCATCATCAAAAAGGGGGAGATTGTTGAATCTCTATAGTTTTGATGATGACTAACACTATAAATCAAATTATTTGCATGCACATCTTCTAATTAAAATGTCTTTCATCATGCTCTTCTGATTAAATGCTTCTCCAACGTGTTCACTCATTAGCTCGTATCTGTTTGTCTTCATTTATATGGGTTCCGTGCCTTCAGTGCGTTGACGCACTTGGCTGGCTGCGTAGACGCAATTGTGCGTCTTTCGCTTGCTGTCGTATTCACTGTGTCGACGTTGTCACCTGATGCGTTGACGCATTGGCTTGTTGCCAAGGGCTTGAGCGTCTCGCCTAAGGAGCTGAGGCGACGCTGCACGATGGAAGCGTCGACGCCTTGAGCTTATGACCCAAGGTCTTATGATCAACAACCAAGCAGACGCGTCGACGCTGTCACTAATGCGTTGACGCATTGGTGTGTTTTGTCAAGGGACCTGTTCTCCATTATATCCATTGCGTTATCGCCTTGGCTTTAGTGCGTTGACGCGTTCTTCAGTCCTTTGAAAAGTTCCGTGCAACCTGTGTGAACAAACGCATGACTTGAATATTTCTGAGAGTGACTGAATGTTCTCTGAAACCTTACAGGGACTTAAAGACAAATTGGAACTTTATTCCAATCATGTGAGCACGTGATTTGAGGGAATAATCGTCTAACACGTGGCTCGGCTCTTCTGGAAGCATCTTCTTCACGCGTGTCTCCCACACCCTCAGTCTCTCGTGAGTCTGGATATAAAGGAAGGGTTCTGTTCCTGAGAAGATGCTGAAGCCACAAGAAAAAGGGTGAGGCCAGAGCGAGAGGAAGGAGAGGAGAAGCCATCCTGATCCATTCATTGAGCGTACCTGGAAGAGAGAGAGTGATGAAGGAGAGGATGGTTTTCTGCTACGTTTTGTCTATGCTTCTTTAAGAAGCTACATTGTTTCTCCGTTCGATTGTCTTTCAATACTTCTTTATGTCTTCGTTTGTTCGTTCTCAAATTCCGATACTCTGTTTTCGTTCCCTCTAGGTGTAGAGGAAGAGAGGTGAATCCTCTGGGTCGCAGTGTGGTTTCCCTCTGATTTAGATCTGAGGAAGGGAGGAGTTCTCCGGGGTTTTTGTGTTCAGGTAGTGAGAAGGCTCCTGGGTTCTTCCCTTCGGCTGAGGAGGAAGAGAGACAGCGTCTCTGAATTGCAGTGAGGGTGGGTCACTGCTGGGTTCCCTCTTGTCTAAGAGGAAGGGAGAGTTATCTCCGAGTCAGGTCTTGTAGTGTGAGACCTGGGTGCAAGCTGTGAGTTCAGCGTATGTAGGGATTTTGATCCCCAAGCTGTAGATCAGCGTGTTGTTGGCAGACTGAGTCTGCGGTTCTTTCTTGTGAAAGGGAAACCTCACTCTGCCTTGAGTGAGGGATGGACGTAAGTCTGCAGGTTGCAGACTGAACCATCTAAACCTCTTGTTCTCCGTGGTGTGGTTGTGTGCATCTATTTTCTTTATGCTTCTGTCTGGCTTCATGAAGTAAGTGTGATTGTTGATGATCGAAACCTTGGTCTGACTGCTCGCTTAGTGCTTGTGCATATGTGCTGATGAAATTCTGAGTGATATATGTTCTACGCTCGTGACCTGCTTTATCTTGGTTAAGGTTCCGGATCATTGTACATATTGTCAGTCTTCCTAGCCAATCTCATCTTCTAAGATCTCCTCGGCTCGGACAAATAATTTTTAAACGGTGATTTATTCATCCCCTCCCCTTCTAGCTCACCGTCCTCCTATTTAACAAGAGTGACTGAAGTAGAAGCAGCCAGAGCTAAGAGAAGAAGTGCAGAAGAGAAAGAAGAGATAGAGAAAGCTGAGAGCTAGATCGAGAGAGCAGAAGAAGAAAAAGAAAGAGAGACAGTGAGATAGAGAGGTTGTGAAGAAGAAGGGAGCTTCATTGTTCACTGGACCCTAGATCAGATCCAACCCAGTTTGTCATTGTGCTTTTCATTTCTCCAGCTTTATGTCGCTGTGATTTTTATCTTTTATTGTTTTCCTTTTACCTTGTTCTTCTGATTGTCCTGTTGGGGATCGGGTTCCTCCTGTGGTTTCAGGAGAAGGGAGATTTGTTTCTCCGATTTGCTGGTGACCTTGGGTCATCAGTTGTTCCCTCCTTTGTGGAGGAAGAGAGGTCTGAGACCTCTGGCTTGCAGGTGACTTAGTGTCACTTGTGCTTCCCTCTGAGCTTCAGAGGAAGGGAGACTTGGGTCTCCGGGTGCAAGTAGTGTTGCTACTTGTAGGTCCCCTCCTGGTCTGGAGGAAGAGAGACTTGCGTCTCTGGTTTGCTAGTGACTGGTGTCACTAGTGGTTCCCTCTGGTTGGGAGGAAGAGGGGAGGTTGTTCCCCTGGTCAACCTGTGTGGCAGCATTTGTTGCAGACTGAGTCTGCTGTGCTACTGTTACTAGTGGAAACCTCACTCCGGTTTGGAGTGAGGGGTGGACGTAGGTCTGTGGATCGAACCACCTAAAAATCTTGGTGTCCCTTGTGGTTTGATCTTCTTATATGTTCACTTAGTTGCTGCGTATTAGATGTTTGCATAGGATCGAGTGAGGGCTTATTCTAATGAGTTGTCTTGCCGAGATGATCCTTAGTATTCTCAGAATATAGCTGCAACTGTTTTAATTCCGCATAACTGAGTTTTAAGTTTGTATTTAGGCTAATTTTGAAAGGGGAGATTCATTCACCCCCCCCCCTCTAAATCTATTGCACCTGGCTCAACAACGTTCAGGAGGAAGAAATGCAGCTCCGTGAACTGGGAGCGGCTCCACATGTTGGGCTCATTGACTTTACAGATATTTTCAGGCGGTCTTAGCTGATCTGCCTTTGTAATTCGTCCCCTCCGCAGGGCCCCTTTTGTATTCATTCCCTTCCTTTTTGCAATGAAATACAAGTTTCTTTACTATTTTAGGTGTCCACCTTTGCACTTGTATTCTATCATATCTTGTGGCAACTTTCGCGACCTGCTTGGAAGTATACCCACATCTGCGCCGCAGGAGAGCATCCACCCTTTCAAGGAAAGGATGGGGGCCTCGCTCCACCGCGTACCGGGGTTCCAGAGGTTGCCAGATTGGTGCAGATGTAAGTCTTGCCGACAAGAAATGTCGAAGATACGACTGCTGGCTGATGAGAGGTCCATCCGGGATAGGCTTTATTACCGGTGGGACAACTGATGGGAGTGCCTCTCAGAGGCATAGCATATACTTTATAGTAATCACATTACTGACCCAAGCGCCCTTTCGGGTTTTTGCTGGGGCCCGATTTGGGGAAATGCTGGCCAACCTTGTCGATGTTGACAAGGGTCGAAAAGGTTGTTGGTCTTGCCAATGGTGACAAGGACCTAAAAGGGTAGCGACAGATCTTGCCGATAGTGACAAGGGTCGAAAAGGTAGACGGTCTTACCGATAGTGACAAGGACTGAAAAGGGTAGACAGTCTTGCCGATGGTGACAAGGACCGCAAAGGGTGGCGATCGATCTTGCCGATGGTGACAAGGGTCGAAAAGGTAGATGGTCCTGCCGATGGTGACAAGGACCGCAAAGGGCAGCGACCGATCTTGCCGATGGTGACAAGGGTCGAAAAGGGTGGCGATCGATCTTGCCGATGGTGACAAGGATCGAAAAGGTAGACGGTCATGCTGATGATGATAAGGACCGAAAAGGGTAGACGGTCTTGCCGATGGTGACAAGGACCGGAAAGGGTAGCGACCGATCTTGCGGATGGTGACAAGGGTCGAAAAGGTAGACGGTCTTGCCGATGGTGACAAGGATCAAAAAGGGTAGATGGTCTAGCCGATGGTGACAAGGACCGGAAAGGGTAGATGGTCTTGCCGATGGTGACAAGGACCGAAAAGGGTAGACGGTCTTGCCGATGGTGACAAGGACCGTAAAGGGTAGCGACCGATCTTGCTGATGGTGACAAGGGTCGAAAAGGTAGACGGTCTTGCCAATGATGACAAGGACCGGAAAGGGTAGACGGTCTTGCCGATGGTGACAAGGACCGAAAAGGGTAGACGGTCTTGCCGATGGTGACAAAGACCAAAAAGGGTAGATGGTCTTGTCGATGGTGACAAGGACCGGAAAGGGTAGCGATCGATCTTGCCAATGGTGACAAGGGTCGAAAAGGTAGACGGTCCTGCCGATGGTGACAAGAATCGAAAAGGGTAGACGGTCTTGCCGATGGTGACAAGGGCCGGAAAGGGTAGACGGCCTTGCGGATGGTGACAAGGACCGAAAAGGGTAGACGGTCTTGCCGATGGTGACAAGGACCGGAAAGGGTAGACGGCCTTGCCGATGGTGACAAGGACCAGAAAGGTAGATTGGGATGGAATGATGAATGAGGATAACCCCGTTACTACATCATCTTTTCATTTCATCATCATTTTTTTATCATCATTTTTTTTCTATTCATTCATTTCATCATTTTTTTAACCACATTACCGACTCAAGCGCCCTTTCGGGTTTTCACCGGAGTCAGCCCCCTTTTACTTTTGCCCACGCGCCCTCTCGGGTTTTCACGTGGCGGGGTACCAAATTTTGCCTACGGCGCCCTTTCAGGTTTTCGCCACAGCCGGGTTATAGCCATTTTTACCCTTGTCCCCATTTAGGAACAAAGCCGGCGGGATATCTCTATTTTTAACCTCATTTCTGTTTCTTTTCTCTTTTTTTTCTTTTAATTCCCTGGAGGATCCGGAACACAGGAGAGCTTGTTTGCTAGGACGCCGACCGGCCTTGTCGATGATGACAGGGGTCGGATCCTTGTTTGGTTCGTCAACATTGGTTAAATGCCGAAGCAAAAGGCTATATGGTTCTTGACCGGGACGAAAGGTCCAGGCCAAGGGACAGAGGTCGACCTACCTCACTGATGATGACGAGGGTCGAACCTGGGTTTGTTCATCGATGTGGGTTACACGCTGCTGCAAAGGGTATATTCATTCACAGGGACGAAAGGTACAAGTTAAGGGTAGAGGTCGACTTATCTCGCCGATGATGACAAGGGTTGAATCCTGGGTTTGTTCATCGGCAGGGGTTACATGTCGATGCAAAGGTATGATTATTGACAAGGACAAAAGGTCCGAGTTAAGGGATAGAGGTCGACCGGTCTCGCCGATGATGACGAGGGTCAAACCTGGGTTTGTTCGTCGACATGGGTTACATGTCGAAGCAAAGGATATATTCAATAACAAGAACGGAAGGTCCAAGTTAAAGGAGTAGAGTTCGACCAATCTTGCCGATGATGACGGGAGTCGAACACGGGTTTGTTCGTCGACATGGGTTGCATGTCGAAGCAAGGGACATGCTCATTAACGAGGATGAAAGGTCCAAGTTATAGGATGGAGGTCGACCGATCCCTCCAATGATGACGAGGGTCAGACACAGGTTTATTAGGGGATCTCCGGTGGGACTTCTGATGGTTATCCCTTGGGAATCTCATTGAGAGGAGGATGAAGAGAAACTTTTGGATTACCACGTTACTGACCTAAGCGCCCTTTTCGGGTTTTCACCGAGGCCAGCCCCCTCTTGCTTTTGCCCACGCACCCTTTCAGGTTTTCACGTGGCGGGATACCCGATTTTGCCTGCAGCGCCCTTTCGGGTTTTCGCCACAGCCGGGTTATAGCCATTTTTGCCCTCGTCCCCGTTTAGGAACAAGGCCGGCGGGGTATCTCTATTTTTAACCCCATTTCTGTTTCTGTCTGTTTCTTTTGAACTCATGTAGCAGAAGGATGCTGAGAGGGTCGGCTAGAACATGAAGTATCGCGCCGAAAAAGGGGTTTATTCGTTAGCGAGAAGATAATGCCAACGCCAAGGGTAGATTTGTGCCGATTCAGGCGTAGGGCCCGCAATGGCAATGATGTATAAAGGTCGGCTGGGACACGAAGTCTTGCACCAGAAGAAGGGTGTTGTGCCCCTGTGGTTTTGATGATAGCAAACACTATAAGTCACCATATCCATGTTTGCATGAAAGACCTTGTTGATTCATTTAAGTGCATTCATATGTGTTCATGTATTTGTGAATGTGTGCTTCTGAATGACATTCCATTATATACACTGTGTGCACACATTATATCTGTCTGACATCTGGTTGATGCATTCATGTAAAAGAGTCAGCACGATTGCATTGAGCATACAGTCAGTACACTACATGCAGAGTCTGCACTGCACACTGGTTTGATAGCTTGTTCGTGAATTCACAAGTCTATACATCGTCTGTTCATCGTCACATGTGCATCACTTAGTAAGTCTATACATCAGTCAGCATTGCCTCTTGCTCGTAGAGTCTATACATTGTCTGTGCTTCATGCTTAGTTGAAGTCTATACATTGCATGCTACAAAGTCTGCACATCCAGTTTGCATCATGTCTGTACAGAGCTTTTTGCATCGTTCATCAAGTCCATACATTGCACTGTAGCTTGCTTAGTTGAAGTCTATACATTGCATTATTGTGTTTGTGCTCAAAGTCTGTACATTGGACTGTTCATGCATCACTCCATTTGGCAAGTTTGTACATTGGACTGTTCATACATCACTCCATTTGGCAAGTCTGTACATCGGACAGTTCATGCATCATCTCAAGTATATACATCCGACTATGCATTGTTCATGAGTAAGTCTATACAGCCTCTGCATTGCATCAAGTCTAAACACTGTCCTGTAGCTTGCACGAAGTAAAGTCTATACATTGTCATCTTTACCTACGTCTCACACTTGCAAGTCTATACATTGCCTTTGGGCATCTAAGTCCATACATTGGCAGCGTGTCTGTGTTTCAAGCCATTCGACAAGTCTATACATTCCCAGTCTTTACCTACGTTCAGAACCCCAAGTCTATACACTGGTAACGTCTGCACATTGTGCTTTGAAGCTGCACCATGTCTATACATTATCTCGCCCACATCTTCAAAGTCTGTACATCCGATCGTCTCTTCCAGCATCTCACGCTATCAAGCCTATACAGCATTTGCGTACAGTGCATCGTCATCCAAAGTCTGTACAGCCAGCTCTGTCTCACCTTGCGTCTCTTCAAGTATGTATAGCCTTGGCATATGCTTTCATAAAGTCTATACATTGGTTTTCACTTCAAGTCTGTACATGGCATTGGCATCTGCTTTGAAGTCTACACATTGGTCTTCGCTTCATGTCTGTACATTGGCCAAGTCTACACATCGCCGTGTTCACTTGTTTCAAGTCTGCACATTGGCTCAAGCTTTCCAAGTCTGTACATTGGCCAAGTGTCTTGTGCTTTGAAGCTTTATCAAGTCTATACATCGCATGCATTGCACACTGCAAGTCTGTACAGCCCAAGACTGTACATCCACCGTTTCATGCAGCGTCACTAAGGCAAAGTCTATACATGCATGCATTGTAGCAAGTCTGAACATTACTTTCTCATGAACGAAATCAAAGCATGTACATGCCTCTACATTGCATATGTGAAGTCTATACATGCTATAGCTTCGCATTCACAAAGTCTGTACACGCCACTGCATTGCATACATGAAGTCTGAACATTGCTTCAGCGTTGCCTTCAGCCAAGTCCATACATTGACTGGTAGCCTTCAGAGAAGCCTGAACATTGCTTCAGCGTTGCCTTCAGCCAAGTCCATACATTGACTGGCAGCATTCAGCAAAGTCTGAACATTGCATCATTGTGCATGCATTGCTTTCATTCAAGTCTGTACATTGGTGTCGACACTGAATGATCAAGTCTATACAGACTTAGCGAAAGCTTAGCAAGTCTATACACTGGTGTCGTCTGCTGTAGGGACAACAAGTCTGTACATTGAGCTCTCATGCATGTAAACATCAAGTCTATACACTCCCATGTTTCATGTCTATACATCTGGTTGTTAGCATACCTGCACGCATGAATGAAGTCTATACATCGCTTAGTGCATTACATGCATTCATCAAAAGTCTGTACACTCGTGAATATAATGTCTGTACATTCATTCTCATTGTACACACTTTCTCTTCTATTGCACATGCATCTTTCATACCAAGTCTGCACATCGCTGCATTCTAAGACTACACATTCTCACATTGAACATACTTGCATAAATGCTGCATCTAAAGTCTGTACACGCTCATGCATTACTTCATTAAGTCTATACACTCTTTGCTGATCGACTGAAGTAACTCTGTCATTGTACAGGCTGATGAATGGGCACGTGATCTGAGGTTGGCACTTGGCACATGATCCGAGGTGTCCTCTGGATAAAGGGGGCACACGCCCTAGTTGCTGCTGATATATATATGAAGGTTCTTCATCCGCAGAAGACAGATCGAAGAGGGCTGATCGAGAGAGTGATAGAAGAAAGTGAGAGTAGCAGAGAGGCAGTGAGCAGAAGAAGAAGAAGAAGAAAAAGTGCAGAGAGGCAGAGTGTGAGAGCAGAAGAAGAAGAAGAAGAGAAAGAGAGAGAGTTCGTGGAGAAGAAGAAAGAAGATTTTATTGAAGATCTGTCTACTGGACTTGGATCAGGTCCAATACAGTTGCTCCTGCGAGAGCTACATTTTACATTGCGTTTTCAGCTTTCCGATTGCTGTATTTTCATTTCTTGTTTTCCTTTTATTTGATCAACTGTCCTTTCCGATTCCCTGGTTAGAGATCGGTGTTCCTCTTGTGATCTCAAGAGAAGGGAGACTTGTCTCCGGTCTGCAAGTGACAGGTTGTCACTTGTGGGTTCCCCTCCGGTTTGGAGGAAGGGAGATTCATCTCCGGTTCTGGTCTTGTGGGTTGCAAGTCCAGGTGTTCCGTCTGGTCTAGAGGAAGAGAGACCTAGTCTCTGGTTCCATGTGGCTGGGAGTCACTTGGGGTGTCCCTTCAGTCTAGAGGAAGAGGGGAGGCTTTTCCCCTGGTCAAGCTATTTGGTAGCAAGTGTTTGCAGACTGAGTCTGCTGTTCTAGCGTTGCTAGTGGAAGCCTCACTCCAGTTGGGAGTGAGGGGTGGACGTAGGTCTTGGTGACCGAACCACCTAAAAATCCTCTGTGCAGTGTGGTTGTGTTTTGCTCCTTGTCTTCTACCTCCTTCACAGGCTGCCTTAGCATTCTCGTTTCTATCTGTGATGCTTCCGCTAGTTGCTTGTTTAGGAGCGCCTCATATATTTGCTCAGTGTTTTAAAAGAGAACTTAACTTGTTCTTCAGATTGTCTATTTGCCTTGATAGTGTTCTAGTCTTTTATTGAGCGAAAAGTTTTTTTTTAAGTGTGGGATTCATTCACCCCCCCTCTGAATCCATCGCACCGATCCTATCAATTGGTATCAGAGCGGTGTCTGCATAGTTGGTCCAGCGACCTGCAGATCTGATCCTACAGTCTTAGGTGCTATTTTGCTTTTGGTGCATCAATATTCCTGTTGCATTAAATCTGATCTGTTTCCATGGGTGATCCACCAGTTTTCAACAGCTCCAATTTTAATGTATGGTTTGTCAGTCTGAAAAATTATGCTATATCATTAATCCTAATCTGTGGAACTTAATTTCACACGGTCCTCATAAATTACCAAAGAAAAAGTCCAAATGGACTGACAGTCACAGATCAATGCATGAAGAGAATCAGATAGCTATGAATCTAATGAAGGAAGCTACTGATAAGGCTATACATTCCTGCTTTCATGATTGCAGCTTTGCTAAAGACATTCTAGATATGCTGAAGCGAGCTCAGAAGAGAAGTTAAGACAGCTGCATGATGGCGAACAGAAGCAATCAAAGTGGCAGCCAAAATGAAGAAGATGATGATGAAGAGGTAAATCCCTTCGAGAATTTTTCTTTAGATGATTGGGAGAATGCATATGATGATTTGCTTGAATCTCATGAACATTTAAGAAAACAATACAAACATTTGAAGAAGAATAGTAGATCAGACAGTTTGAATTCTCCATGTAAAAATTGTGTTGAACTGAAAAATGTTCATGATGCTTGCATGTCTAATATTCAAATGTTGAAGAAACAAATTTCATTGCTGAAAATTGAGAATCAAGATCATGTAAAAGAAATCTCTGAACTTGAGAAGAAGCTTAGCCTAACTTGTCATGATTCTGTTCAGAGTAAAGAATTGATGAAACATTTCGAAAGTGTGAACTCAGATTTAGACAAGCTGAAGTCTGAAAAAGATTCCCTCAGAAAATTTTCCAAAGAAAATGAAGAAAAATTAGAGAAACTTAAACGAGAGAATGATTTGCTGATTGAGAAATTTGAAGCCATAAAATCTGTAAACATGGAGTTACAGAAAAAGGATGAAAAACAGCAAAGAGAAATGAAGGAATTTGAAAATAGAAGAAAGCAAGAAGTCAATTCAGAAGATCAGCTTCTAATAAATGAATTGGTTCAAAATGATAAGCTTAAAGAAGAAGTTGAAAAATTAAAATTGTTAAACAGTGTCATGTTTGAAAGACTTCTTACATTGAAGAAAGGAAAAATGATCTATACAAATGAAACTGAAAAAGAAGATGATATGCGAAAGGAGATCGAAGAATACAAAATTGCCAACAAGGTTTTGAATGAAGCTGTCAATTGCAGTGAACAAGAGACTGCAAGTTATGAGTTACATATTGCCTCTCTTGAAAATGAAATCCAAGACTTGAGGAACTCTTTGTCTATGTTTGTGAGTGGGCAAGAAAATCTAGACAAGCTACTAGGTGTAAAAATCAATGTCAGGAAGGAAGGGTTAGGTTACAACAATGTCAATAAAAAGGCTCTTAAAGATAAGCTAATGACATCATTTGTCACTTCATCAATTGTAGCCACCACCTCAAAAGATAAACAGCCCACTGTTCAGAAAATGCAGAAACAAACTGACCTTCAGAAACAAGCTGAAAAAATGAAAAGGAATGATCATGTGAAGAGCAAGCAAAGAAACACTCATGTTGATGCTGTGCATGTGACACATAAACTAAACACATACACACATGCACACAAAAAGAAAATGTGATGCCACTATTGTCATAAACTTGGACATCTAATGCATGAATGTAGGTTGATGGAAAAGGATGATCTGAGTGCTAGAAAATATCATGATAAAAATCCTTCATTTCAGAAAAAAGGAATTGAATGTTTTCATTGTGGTAAATTAGGACACAATATTACACAATGCTGGTTTACTAGTGATAAGAAAAAATCACATTCACATCATGCTAAATTTCATGCAAACAGTCATGCTGCTAACAAGAACAAGTTGGATTCAATAAACCAGCATATGACATGCTTTAATTGTGAAAAATTGGGTCATAAGAGATCTGAATGCTGGCTGAATGCTGGTGGGAGGAATTCTAACTCATGCTTTCACTGTGGCAAGATGGGCCACATTGCAGCCCAATGTTGGCATGCCCAAGGGAGAGATTTCAACTCCAAATTTGCCAAATTTCCTGTAAACAAAATGGTTTTTGACAGGAACAAATTTGTTTTCAAAGATAAGCTCATTACATGCTTTGAATGTGGAAAGACATGTCACAGGGCCATTGAATGCTGGGATGCTCAGGGTAGAAAATTTAATTCTAAAACTATCAATCTCCCTGCAGACAGAAATGATTATGGTAGAAACAAATCTATTTTTAAAGAAAAGATTCCTGCATGTTTTGGATGTGGGAAGCCAGGCCATAGAGCTGCTGACTGTTGGCTGGCTTATTTTGGTAAACATAATTTTAATTCTGTTAACAAAAATTTTCATACATATGCACATAGAATTCATGCTAATAAGAATGTGCATAAATCAAATCTGAAATCTGCTACATCTTGCTATCATAATAGTAAACAGAATTTTCTCTCTGCCAATAAATTCCATGACAACAGTAATTTGCATAAAAAGAATTTGAAATCTGCTACATCATGTCATTACTGTGGTCAAATAGGTCATTCAATGTATAATTGCTATTTGATGAAATCTGATGACCTTCATGCACAAAAATTGTTGAGAAAACATGCTAGAAATGTTACTGTTAATTCAGGACCCAAGACCTCTTGGGTACCTGTTTGTGCAAAATAAATTTTGTTTTGCAGGTGTGCCTTGGGACTGAGAAAACAAAAGGGGTAAATAAGCCATGTTTGAAACATGTCTGTTGCATAGCTCACTGAAAGTCTGGATTGCTTATAGGACTGCATGTTGAATTATCATGATTGACCACTATGGCATATCAAATAGTAAGCTACTAAAAGGCAGGGAAATCTGTCTGGAGGTTCTTGCTATATGTGAGATGGTCTTTTAGACCAGGTTCTCCGCCTAGTACCATGAGTCATATTGCTTGATAGGGCAGTCTGAATATGCATGAGTCTCAAAGACATATGTTCAGTTCTCATGGCAAACATTGCATGTTTTCAGGGATAGTTAATTGCATGTCTTTGCATAGCATTCAATGTTGAGTCTTTGCATGACTTTACATACATATAGTTAAGTGCATTTCATTACATTGAAATTGCTAAAAAGATTGACTGAATGCATATTGTCAGGGGGAGTCAATGCATTGCATGTAGGTTGTCAAATGCATACAGTTGTCAGAATTCATTGCATTTGTTGACAAACCTTGATCATATTTTGAAAACACTGGGCTTCAAAATCTCTTCTACCATTTGGTATCAGAATTCTATCAGTCTTTCATGAAGATTTCAATGGAGCTATCTCGATCATAAATCTGAAAACACTTGAAGTAGTAATCTTCTATTATACGATTTTATGAATGTCTGAAATAACTCAGGTGGTTTAAGTTTAATGTATTCATTGAGTTTGACTTTAAAATCTCTTAAAAATATGTGAATCATGTTTAATAAACTTTAACCATCTGTTTCATACTGTGTCTTATAAAATCTTCTGAAATCTGCATTATTGAATACATGGCTTTATTTGGTTAAGTACATGAAATTATTATTGATTTAAAGCAAATGAATTTTTTTGAAATGTCTAAAGGATAATTATTGTCAGAGCAATGACTCTGGTCACTGAGAAACACATGTCCAAAGGACTGTGTCATGAGGTGCCATAGTTAACTCTGCTTAAGAATGAGTGTTAATCAGGTAGAGCAATGGCATGCACACTGAGAAATACAACTCACTCATCAAGAAATGATTTGTAGTGTGTCATGATGTGTAAATGCTATCTCTGTTCATATAATGTCACGCCCCGAGCGCGGAAGATACCCGGAGGTGCGTGACGTGTCTATATCAATCATGTCAATCAGAGTGGTCGTGTATTCGACACAAAGACAGAGATGCGCAAAATAGCAAGATAACCCAATCCTTAATTCCTTTATAATAGACTATTACAAATCCAATACTCTGTTTAATAAAAAGAAAAGTACATAGTTGACTCAAGAAACTATAGAAAAGACTAGATGACACTTGAGCAGCTCTAGCACTTTCACTCATGACCATTCCCATCCGATTGACTTCCATCGTCGTCGGACTTACCTGAAAAGTAAAAAGGGACAAACGGGATGAGCGAACGCTCAGTAGGAAATTATATCTCAAGTACTAGCAAGGGGTTTAAGTAATTACATTTTCATGAATGCGATAAAGCTATGCATGCTCGCATAAAACGACAAGATAGAGAGAATGTAATATCAAGGACATAAGATGAACTTAATCATGAACTTTCAACAAGATAACAAGTTTATTCAAGATATTCAAGCAAGTACGTTTAACAAGTCATGTCAAGAACTTTGGCTATCATGTATCAAGCAAGTAAATTACCCTTTTGCGGGCCACGCATTTCATGTCAAGTCAAGTACGATTCAAGTACAAGATGTGTGTGGAATGTCCAATCAAGCAAGTCAAGTACTCGGTATAATGCCAGATACCTTATCATTTTAACTCCCATGGGCACAAGTACTTTCGGGTGCTCCTCCCAGGACCAGATCGGGCCCTATATGCGCAGGCATTTATCATGTGTTTTGACATCCACTCTTGTTTATAGCCAAGATAGAATTTCAATAATCAAGCTTGTAGACACGTACGATAACTTTGATAGAATAGAGTCCAAAATATGACAAAGGACATAGATTGGCGATAATAACGGTATAATCACGATTATCGATGAAACTAGGTAGAATTAGGTTCCCTTAACTTAGGTACCATGACAAATCGATATGGACATTCTATATATAGAATTGAGGTCCACATGAACTGTATATCAAAGGTAAGATACCCTCATTCTTATCATAGAATTGAGGTTTACAAGAATGACATGATATGGCATGATATCATCATCCCATTAAGAATTTCTTATGATATACTCTTTGTATAATCATAAGGGCCGGTATACCATGTTTCTTTAGATTGACATGGCATCAATGGTGTAATGGGTTTTTTTTAGGGTACAACCAGCTCAGTCGGCCTTGAGGGAATCCAAGGCTACGAGGAGTCTTACGGAGGTCTCTATGACTAACTCGCTAGTCCAAAGGAACGGAATGTCCAATGGAGAGCTTGCATGTCAATGAGAGTTGAGTGTGATCGATGAAACAACGTGAAAAGTGGGACTATACTCACGGAGTGGAGAATAGTGCCGATATATACGTATATGTATAATATGAACCCATCGGTTATAGAATCAGGATAAAAAATCAGTTTACAGAAAATAACGACTTAGGTCAAGTCGTTTCTCAAGTAAGTAACGCCTAAGAGAAAGGCGTTTACATATGTTCCGTTTTGCAGAATTTTCAATAATTTAATAATTTATCTAAAACGCGCCCTGGACGGCGTCGTTTCTTAAAGAGTTGACGACTACAGTAGCAGGCGTCTCATTATTTATATATTTGACAGAATTTCAATAATTTTTCACGATTTGTCTAAAACACGCCCTGGCAAGGGGCGTTACTGTTTAATTCTATATTATAGAATATATGTATTTCAGGATTTTGACCGATAAACGCCCTAGGAAGGGGCGTGTCTTTTCAATTTACGCCCTATGGCAGGGCGTTAACATGTGTAAAACGACTTTGTCAAGGTCTTTACTTAAAGTTTTTGAAGGACAGTAATAATTTCAGGATAACAGAGGAACGAAGATAATATCAGGACAGTAACGTTAGCAGGTTGAAGACAGAGGATCATGCATTGTTTATAGTCATGATTTCATAGATAATCAGTTCTTAAGGTGGGTGATTAACATTTACATGAAATTAACGCCTGTGTACAGGGCGTCAAATATGAAATTGACGACCTGGGCATGGTCGTGTCTTGTAAATTAGCGCCCTTGACAGGGGCGTTTCTTTCAAAATATTACAGAACATAATAAAACTGTATGCATGCCATGCTTATACATATATCTTGCGTTATTTTATTTGGGCTACAGTGACTTGAGAAAACCTACCTTGTGATAATCTGAAGATTGAACCATGAAGGTTTCGGGAAGGGGATCGATGCTCTGTTTAAGATGGCAGCTACTGGCTGATGGCTTTGATGAAGAACCCTTGTTCTTCGGTTCTGTACTCCTACAGGAACAGAAGAAGAAACATTTATTAATTTCTTCACCTATCAGAACAGAGGAGATTAGAAGAACGTTACCTTGTTCTTCACTTATGCTGCTGCGTCCTCAACCTGTAAGAGGAAAAGAGGATGAAGAACTATTAGTTCTTCATGTAACCGAAGCAAAGAGAAACTTATATGAACTGCTATTACGTTCATAAGGAAAAGAAGAAGAAGAAGAAGAAGATATGTTCTTCACGTACCTGTGCGGTTCGATCGTCCAAATAGGTTTAGGGTTTGTTCGATCAAGATTATTTATAGGATTTCGGACGTCCTGTTAAGGTTAGTGTTCTAGTAGAAGTAATGCTTCCAATATAGAGTCCTTGCCCTATTAAATACTTATTGGATTAACATAATCCTTCCCTGGATAAGCTCCCGTGTCGAACGGAACTCGAATAGAATTAACGACTTAGGTCAGGTCGTCGATTCTTTAATTGACGACCTTGTGCAGGTCGTGTCTTAAGAAGCGCCTTGAGGAAGGGCGTTTCATGTTTCTAAAACACGCCCAAGATTGGGGCGTTTATTGGCTTACCGTCTTTGGCGTTGGAATTTGACGCCGTTAGGTGAGGGCGTCCTTTCTTTAGTTACGCCGTATATAGAGGCGTTTCTTTTTAAATTAACGCCTTACTAAGAGGCGTTATTTGTAATATGTTTTATTTCGTCTGGTTAGCCCCATTCTTATTATCTGTATTACTTCTGTAATATATATGTTTTAATTCATTTCAAATATTCATTTGTCAGGGTTGCTACACCCTCCCCCACTTAAAAAGAATTTGGTCCCCAAATTCAATTGCATATTCTGTATACACGCGGAGAGTGTAGAGTATATACCTCTTAGAACAAGTCGGGAAATCGTTTCTTCATAGATTCCTCGGTCTCCCATGTCGCTTCGTGTTCAGAATTCTTATTCCATTGCACCTTAAGCATGGGAATAACCTTATTCCTTAGAGCTCGTATTTCACGATTTAAGATTTTCATAGGCTTCTGTTCATATGTGAGATCTTTCTTGATCACCAGATCTCCATGTTCAATAATGTGTGATGGGTCGTGTACATACTTTTTCAACATGGATATGTGAAATACATTGTGTACTTCGGACAATTGAGGAGGCAATGCGATGCGATAAGCAACCTCGCCAACTCTTTCGAGTATCTCAAATGGTCCGATGAATCTTGGCATAAGCTTGCCCTTAACACCAAATCTTCGTATGCCACGTCCAGGCGATATTTTAAGAAATACATGATCTCCGACCTGGAATTCAAGATCTCTTCTCCTTGTATCAGCATAAGCCTTTTGTCTGGTCTGAGCAACTTGCAATCTTTCTCTGATCACTTGTATCTTCTCAGTTGTATCCCTTACCATGTCTGGACCTAACTGTTGTTTCTCTCCAACTTCGTTCTAGCATAAAGGTGATCGACAACTCCTTCCATATAAAGCTTCGAAAGGTACCATTTGGATACTAGCTTGGTAGCTATTATTATATGCAAATTCAACTAGAGGCAAGTGTTCATGCCAGCTTCCACCAAAGTCAATGATGCAAGCTCTTAGCATATCCTCAACAACTTGGTTAGTTCTCTCGGTCTGACCATCCGTTTGAGGATGAAAAGCTGTACTAAAATTTAGTCTTGTCCCCAACGAATGTTGTAATCCCTTCCAAAAATGAGAAGTGAAACGGGGATCTCTATCAGACACGATTGAGACAGGAATTCCATGTAACCTGACTATTTCCTTGTTATATAATGCAGCTAAGACATCAATTGACCATCGACTCTTTATTGGTAAGAAATGCGCCGATTTAGTTAAACGGTCAATGATAACCCATATTCCATCATGTCCTCCTTTTGATTTAGATAGACCCATGATGAAATCCATACCAATATCCTCCCACTTCCATTTTGGAATATCTAGAGGATGTAGTTTTCCAGCAGGCTTTTGGTGTTCCACCTTGACTTGTTGGCATGTGAGACAGCGTGATACATAGTCCGCTATTTCTCTTTTCATGTTGGGCCACCAAAAGTTTCTCTTTACATCTTGGTACATTTTGGTTGATCCTGGATGAATAGTGTACCTTGATCGGTGAGCTTCATCTAAGATCTTCTTCTTTAATTCCGGACAGTCGGGTATACAAGTTCTACCTTTGAATAATAATCTTCCATCAGAAGTTAGTTGAAAATCAGATTGTCCTTCTAATCTGCCTTTGATTTCCACTAATATAGGATCACCATCCTGAAGTGCTTGTATCTCAGATAATAAATCTGACTGTATGCTTACATGAGATAATGTGATAAATTTGGCTTCCTTGTCCAAGCTTATATTGAGCTTGGAGAATTGTTCTAGCAACCTCCATTCTTGTATCATATAATTGGCTATCATTGCTCTCGGTTTTCGACTAAGGGCATCCGCAACATAATAACCCTTTCCGGGATGGTATTGTATATTGAAGTCGAAGTCCTTGAGATATTCTAGCCAGCGTCTTTGTCTCATGTTTAGCTCCTTTTGTGAGAATAGATATTTGAGACTCTTGTGATCGGAGTATACAGTAAACTGCACTCCATATAAGTAGTGTCTCCATATCTTTAGGGCAAATACCACCGCGGCCAGTTCTAAGTCATGGACGGGGTAATTCTCCTCATGCTTCTTCAGTTGACGTGAAGAGTATGCTATGACCTTTCCTTGTTGCATTAGGACACATCCGAGGCCAATGCCAGAAGCATCTGTGTAAACCTCGAATTTCTCTCCTTCTATTGGTAGAGCTAACACCGGAGCTGTAGTGAGATGATCCTTGAGAGTTTGGAAACTTCTTTCACATTCCTCACACCATTCATATCGGATCTCCTTGCGTGTTAATCTTGTAAGTGGTACGGCGATCTTAGAGAAATCTTTGATGAATCACCGATAATAGCCTGCAAGACCTAAGAAACTTCTGATCTCGCTAGCATTGGTTGGTCTTCCCCAGTTTCTAACAGCTTCAACCTTTGATGGATCAACAGATAATCCATCTCGTGAAATCACATGTCCTAGAAAAGCCACTTCTTCAAGCCAGAATTCACACTTGCTGGGTTTTGCATATAATTGATTTGTCCTCAAGACTTGCAATGCAATCCTCAAATGTTTTTCATGTTCTTCCTTAGTCTTGGAATATATCAATATATCATCAATGAAAACCACCACAAATTGATCTAGATAAGGCCTGAATATGCTATTCATTAACTGCATAAAGGCAGCAGGGGCATTTGTTAGTCCAAAAGGCATAACAACAAATTCGTAATGGCCATACCTGCTTCTGAATGCAGTCTTATGAATGTCATCATCCTTGACTCTTAATTGATGATATCCTGACCTGAGATCAATTTTGGAAAAATAATTGGATCCTGAAATCTGATCAAATAACTCATCGATTCTCGGCAGTGGATACTTGTTCTTGATAGTGAGATGATTCAACTGTCGATAGTCGATGCACAATCTCATGGATCCGTCCTTCTTCCTCACAAATAAGACTGGTGCTCCCCACGGGGAAGTACTTGGTCTAATAAACCCTTTTCGAATCAGTTCCATCAACTGCTCCTTCAACTCTTTGAGTTCAGCCGGGGACATTCTATAGGGTGCCTTTGAAACTGGAACAGCACCAGGGACTAAGTCAATGGTGAAGGCCACTTCCCTTTGAGGGGGTAATCCCGGAAAATCTTCCGGAAATACGTCTGAAAATTCTTGCACTACCTGAATGTCTTCTATCTTAGTGTCCTTTGTTTCCTTAACTGTGACAAATGCAAGGAAGGATACACATCCTTTCCTGACGAGCTTGCTTGCTCGAAGAGCCGAAATAAGAGGGGATTTGCTCCGACTCTTGGGGCGAGAAAAGACTAATTCTGGAAAATCTTTAAAAGCAATTTGGCTATTGCGGCAATCAACCGTTGCATGGTATTTGGATAACCAGTCCGCTCCCAGTATAACATCGTACTCCTTTAGATCGAGGCATATGAGATCTATAGGTAAATTCCTACCTTGAACCATTACCTCACAGTTTTGATAGTGATGAGTAATATCATTTTCACTTCCCAGAGGAGTAGTTAGGACTATTTTTATCCATTCTGGTTCTAACGGTAACGGGTCGACAAACTTCTTAGAAATAAAGGAATGCGATGCACCCGTATCAAATAAGACATAAGCACTTTTGGAACAAATTTTCAATGTACCTTCCACTAATCCGCCTTCTTCTTCAGGTTCGGTCTCTTGGATTGCATGAAGACGAGCATTCTTCGTCACCGGGCGTTTACCGTCACCGGCTTGGTCATTCATTAATGGACAATCGGGAATCTGATGTTCGCGACTCCCACAACGGAGACAAGCTCCTAATTTCCTCAAGCATTCTTCGGTCTTGTGACCAGCCTTGTCACAATGCTTGCATACTGTATTAGAAGGTGTAGTGGTGATAGAGAAGGGCTTGGATTTCTTGAACTTGGAATCTTGAGAGGATGAACCTCCATTATTGGGCCTCTTCTTAAAGTTGGGTTTGAAAGAACCCGAACTTGTGACTTGCTCCTTCTTATCTTTCCCACGGATCCTATCAGATAGTTCCGTGGCATCTTCAAGTAAATAAGCTCGGCGCACTATTTCGGAATAAACTTGGATGTCCAGAGGCGCCAGTTGAGTAATGTAGTGGGGCCTAAGCCCATTAAGAAATCAACGGGCTTTCATCTTCTCCGTGCTAATAAGATGCTTAGCATATCTAGACAACCTGGAGAACTGAGCTTCATAATCTGCTAATGATAAAGATCGTTGCTTCAATGCAGCGAATTCTGCAGCCTTCTTTTCTTGGACTCGGTCCGAGAAATATTTAGCATTGAAGTATTCCACAAACTCTTCCCATGTTACTTGAGTAGGATCGATGGTTGCTTCAATAGACTCCCACCAGCACCTAGCATCTTTCTCTAACTGGAATGTAGCTAATAGAACTTTGTCCTGATCCGTGCATTGCATGACACAGAATATGCGTTCGGTTTCCCGAACCCAATGCTCGACATCGTCCGGATCGGTCGATCCCGTGAACTTCGGGGGATTCATGTTCTTAAATGCTTGGTGTAAGCTTCCAGCTCGTGGAGCACCACCTTGTGCTACCTGTTGTAGCACTTGAGTCATCCCTTGGAGGGTACGCTGCATGTTGCGCCATTGAGCACGTTCGGCAGCCATTATCCTACAATTACAATAACTATATCAGTACGTGATCGTATTTAAAGACTCGTACACTATGTTAAATTTAACCCTTGGTTCTACCCAATCTCACTGGTTTAAAGGTTCAAATTTATCCTTGGACTTGGGTTTTTCCTAGGAATTGAATACCCTAGGCTCTGATACCACAAAGACTGTCACGCCCCGAGCGCGGAAGATACCCGGAGGTGCGCGACGTGTCTATATCAATCATGTCAATCAGAGTGGTCGTGTATTCGACACAAAGACAGAGATGCGCAAAATAGCAAGATAACCCAATCCTTAATTCCTTTATAATAGACTATTACAAATCCAATACTCTGTTTAATAAAAAGAAAAGTACATAGTTGACTCAAGAAACTATAGAAAAGACTAGATGACACTTGAGCAGCTCTAGCACTTTCACTCATGACCATTCCCATCCGATTGACTTCCATCGTCGTCGGACTTACCTGAAAATTAAAAAGGGACAAACGGGATGAGCGAACGCTCAGTAGGAAATTATATCTCAAGTACTAGCAAGGGGTTTAAGTAATTACATTTTCATGAATGCGATAAAGCTATGCATGCTCGCATAAAACGACAGGATAGAGAGAATGTAATATCAAGGACATAAGATGAACTTAATCATGACCTTTCAACAAGATAACAAGTTTATTCAAGATATTCAAGCAAGTACGTTTAACAAGTCATGTCAAGAACTTTGGCTATCATGTATCAAGCAACTAAATTACCCTTTTGCGGGCCACGCATTTCATGTCAAGTCAAGTACGATTCAAGTACAAGATGTGTGTGGAATGTTGTGGACGTGGATTTATTTATTTATTTATTATTTGTTCATTTATTTATATTTATGGATTTATTGGCGTGCCAGTCACATGTGTGACGATTTCATTGTGCGCTCGATCTGACATGGTCAGTCGATTGTGAGTGATCGTGTCGGGACCTGAAGTCCGTCATACCATGAACGTTATGACGTTAATTACGTCCTTCCAGGGAAGGACAACCCTTGATTAAATGCTAAAGTAAGAGGCCTCGAGAGGCAAACAGATATTCGCATGCTTAACTTTAAACTTCATACCAGGGCCGGGGAGGCGGGTAAGATAATAACATCAACCACAGAAACCGACTAGATCGTGTGGTTGGCGGTTCAAAACAGTTATACTTGGTGGAAACAAGGAGATAGAAGATATCCACCACGGAAAGGCAAAGCCCTGGCCATGATATAGGTTTAAAGCTTCGATCGGTATTTCGACGGCCTTTTCTCTTAATCTGGGTTATGCCCAGGGGGAAATAGGCTATCACCCACGGAATGCCGAGATGAAAGCCGAGAGCTAGAGAGGCCGAACCTCCCAACCCGTGTACATATGGGCTATGGGGCAATGTGTGATTTTCCCTTTGAAAAGCTAGCGGGATTCATGCAGTGGCAAGACCCCCCCGAGCAAAAGGGTTATTCGTAAATCCGTTGTAGTTAGGTGGAACATAGGGGTTATGACTCCCCTTCAATTTTATCCCCGGAACATATCGGGTGATCCACAGATATCCCTTTTGTGGGTTCGCTTTGGGTATTGGAATTCATTGGGTGGTAGATCGGGCTCTCGGCACGCTCTGAATGGACACAGGCTCTCGGCACGACCCAAAAATGGGAAGGCCAGGGCTTCCGGCGCCAAAACAAGAAGGCTGGGGGTTCCCGGCGCCAAGGCGAGAGGACTTAGGTTCCCGGCGCGACAAAGAGAAGCCAAAGGGGAGAGGGCCTTCGGCGCAGGCTTCCCGGCGCGAGGAAGAAATGCTGGAAGAGGGTCTCGGCGCGGGATGGTTGAGCAAGGCTCCCGGCGCGACGAGGCTGCAAGGGGGGGTCTCCCGGCGCGGAGGATGCAAAGAGGACTCTGGAGGTTCTCGGCCCGGGCTTCCCGGCGCGCTGAGGTGAAAGGGAGAGGAGCTGCCCCTGGGGGTTCTCGGCGCCTGAAGAAGTGGCGCCGGGAGCTATTCACCCAGTTTACTGTAGGCTGAGCCGAGAGCAGTGAGGGCGCCGGGACCAGAACAGAGCTTACGGTACTCTGTTTTGGGTATCTGATTGATTCATGCCAAGGGGAAGGATTTCTTTGGGGTCAAAAATAGGTCAGGGCATCAAAGTTTGAACTAGATTAGGCTTGGGCTTTATAAGAACATCAGGATCGAGGAGGAATTTGGGAAGGCCAAGGCGTAGAGGATCCCTGTCACCGGTGTCATACAGAGTCCCGGGGACAGCTTAATGTTGGCTTTTCGTGGTCCTGGGAGAATTTTGACAGCATCTCCCCCGGACTCAGCATTTGCCAGGGAATGATAGACGATCACCCACGGAATGCCGGGGTGAAAGCCAAATAGAGGGGTATTGAACCCCTAACCATGTACGTGCCTGCAGCACTGTTTCGATATCCCTTTAGAGGTCAGCGAAGCTTATGCAGTGGCGGAGCTCCATTGCCTCGGAAGGTTATAAAAGCCGATCGAGTCCGGAAAACCTCGTAGAAAAGGGGAGGGTTATCCCCATTAATTGTCACCCCCGAGGTGCATATGATGGCCCGGGGCATCCCTTGACATAACAAGAGTATTTATGGGGTTTCTTCAGTGGTAGCAAAGGTTTTACGACTTGAGGTGTACAGGTTGGCTTTTCGGCGCCGATGGCAAGGATGCCAGAGAGCTCCCGGCACGGGTTTCTCGGTGCGCTGATAGGATGGCCCGGAGGGTCTCTCGGCACATGAGGAAGAAAGAGGGCCTCCCGGCGCGCGGGGAAGAAAGCCAAGGCATAGGGGCTCCCGGCGCGCAAAGAAAAAAGGGGGGGAGGAGCTGATCCTGGTGGTTCTCGGCGCCTGAAGAAGCGGCGCCGGGAGCTATTCACCAAATTTACTGTAGGTTGATCCGAGAAGTATGAGGGCGCCGGGATCAGAACAAAGCTTACGGTACTCTGTTTTCTGGTTTTAATGATGGTTTGGGCTGAAAGCGACGGACTCTATGGGCTCTGAGCTGTCCGAAGCATCCACTTTGAGTTGGATTAGGTCTAGAATCCAGAGGAGTATTGGGATTTGAGAGGCATCTGGGAGGCCGAAGTCTGAATGCCCCTGTTCATCGCCGTTATCATGCAGAGCTTGGGGACAAACTTAATATGGTCATTCGTCACCCTGGGAGCCAAGAGATGGCTGTCTCTGGCCCCAGAGGAGACTTAGATGACATATACGGAGGAAACACACATGCTTGGAACCCCGGAGTTTCTCAAGCCTCAATCATTGCACAGCACGGCTTCATCCCAGCAGCCAAAGAATAATCTGTTCCAGGCTTTGGGGTGAGCAATAACAGTGCTACGAGGCAGAGAAAGGACAGACGAAACTGATCATCATGCTATTGATTTACAAATAACACAGAGAATGGCAATAGGGCTTAAAAAAAAGCAAAAATCAAGCTCAAACTACAGCCCATCATACATATATATCCATTCGTTTGATGATGCCCATCACGGAAGACACATAGTCAGAAAACCCATATGAAACATCATTCCCATACCCAAACCGATTACAGGGAGAGAGTGAGGGAAAGGGGAACAGACAGATGCCGAGATATTTCGGCTACATTGCATGAATCGAGATAAGATTCGAAAGTATTACATGAAATAGAAGAAAAGAGAAAACAAACATGGGGGAGGGCGGAGCATTGACTCCTCTCCCTCCCCCGGATGCCCACCTGGAGCTTCTTCCCTGGGAATGGGTCTCTTCTCTCTTTCTTTTTCAGCGGAGGAGGCTCTCTCTCTCTCTGGTCTCTTCTCTTTTTCTTTCTTTTTGATCGATGGTCTGGCTTCTGATCCTCCGATCCCCTTTTCTTTCAAAGGGGGTATGTTTATATAGGTCTCATCCTTCTGTGCTCTCGGCGGAGGGCAGTCGGTGTGGCCAGTTCCATTCGAGACATCTCCCGGCGCGACAAGTAGCCCCCTGTTGAGGCTCCCGGCGCCACTAACAGGAGCCCAAATGACCGGCCCATCTAGCGCCTTCAGGCCTCATTCGTGCCTTAGGCTTCTCTTCATGCTTTCTTTTGAATTAATCTTCGTCAGAACCGAATAAAGCCCACCTTTAGTAGAGGCATGACTTTGTTGAGATCGTTTTGAGGCTCCATCAGTGAACGAACTGGGGTTTAATCAGTATTGCCGTATGAATGACGACAAAACCGGGTATGTTTCATCGGCATTGTCATCCGAACGGTGACAAGACCAGACATCAGCTTCAGTCTGACAGACTTCGGCCGGGTATGTAATCTGTGGAGAGGATTGCTCTTCTGTTCTGACTTTGTAGGAGCCCTGACAATCTTTATCTGTCGGTGCCGGTTTCATCTTTATCTCATATTACATCCATCAGTAAGCTGACATCTGGCTTACCTTGACATATCATCCGTGGATTCTCGGACGAAGCAGTAGTACAGCTCTTCTTAAAAGGCTGGGAGGTCCCATCAGTCGAGTGACTGCGGCTTCATCGGCGCTGCCGTCTGAATGACATCGGCACCGGGCATCAGCTTTGGCCGACAAAGGCTTTAGCCGGGTGAATGGTTGACGAGCTTCATCAGTGGTCTTCTACTGTTGGCCTGATTTTCTTTTCAGTTATGCTTCCACCCCTGTTCATTTTCTAGGTGTCAACAAATGCCCCCCACCTGCGGGCGGCGTAAGTGCAGAATAAGCGACACGGGGTCTGCAGGTGTTCTTCATCATTTGAGGGTATATTCCTCAGTTTTATCCTTGACATTGTCCTTCAGCTTGATCATGTTGCTGTAGTAACCCTTTTGCATATCCATCTTTCATTTTGATGTCTTCATTTTCGTATTTTCTTTATTTCCAGCATTTCGGGGCTTCTCGGCATGGACCTCCCGGCGCGAAGGATATCGGCGCGTATGGGCTTCTCGGCGCGCTTCACGGCCGACAGGGGTTCTCGGCCTGGGAGTTGTCGGCGCGACTTTTGGCTGACGGGGGGGTTTTCGGCCGGGGAGCTCTCGGCGCGCCTTTTGGCCGACGGGAGCTCTCGGCCGGGGGGGTTCTCGGCGCGCATTTGGCCGCGCCGAGAGCCCCTCAGCTTTGGGCCTTTTTAAGGCGCCGAAAGCCTTGCTGTCCCTCATTCTCTCCTCTTCTTTCTCTTTCTTCACTTTGGCGGTGGCGGTGAGCTGTGAGCTTCCCCCCCCCCCCCCGAGAGCGTCATTTCCCCCCCCCCCTTCTTTGCCGATTTTTTTGGGGTAGGTTCGCTATATATATGGGATTGAGTCCCATCTTATGCTCGGGATCACTCCCTCTTGGTGGGTGACTCCCTATTCTTTTTTTGGGCATACCTCGGACAAGAGGAGATGCTGCCGAAATTTTTGAGAATTTGTTTGTCTTATTGTTTCATGCCCATTCATCTTTCTGAAGCTTCTTTTCTTGTCTTTTTCTGACTGCAGGTGCTGACATGGCTTCCAGTTCTGCTGCTGCATCTTCCGGAGCCGTTGGAACAAGTTCATCGGCTCAGCCGGACATATCTCGGGCCAAAGTCAACTGGTTGAATGTATACAGCCTGAGCTTTGGCTATGACCAGATTGCTAGTGTCGACGAATCTTCCGATTCTGAAACTGACACCGTATCGACTGCTGAAATTTATTCTTCCCTGGAGGGTGCTGAATTCAGGAGAGCTGCTGACTACCGCCCGGACTTGCCGAAGGATCGTCATTTGCTGCCGTTTGTTCGGACTTTCACCGTACGCGGAATGCGGGATGTTATTATTGCCCGCTCCGTGGAAGCGGCAATACTTGCCGATAGAGACAGCATGAAGGGTTCTGTCTATCGAGCCCGAGCCATATATCTCCCAGGTGAACAGAGGGACTGGAATGCTGTGCTGGGCATCTCCGATTTAGAACCCGAGAAGAAGATGCTAACCCGGGCCCCAGAATTCACCCCTGCAAGGTGGGATCATACCACCGGCCGTGTCCACCGAGAGAAGACTTCATTCGGACTCTTTTTGGCGCCTGCGAAGTGGGGTTATAGAGACGAGCCATTTGTTCTTAACTGCCTGGCCGTTCAGTTTAAATATCAGCTGGCTGCCGGCTGGTTTGGAGATGCCAAGTTGACAGACGCCCATCTTTTTAGGGTTGGAGCAGTGGAGTTTACAGAATATGTTTTGAAGGAGTATGCCCCTCTATTGGTTAGAGCTGGGGTATACCATAGTGTATTTGCCTCCAGGTTCCGCTATCCCGTCTCTCGGGGATTGTGTTGCGGTATGCTTGAAGTGTTCTGCCCGCAGTTCAATACATTCTATACAGCGGAAGGCGAGACATCCCTCGACCTCTGGAGTTTATCGCAGCTTTCTGGCCTACCCATGGACGGAGAGCCATACGAGGAGGTCTGCCTGGATGATTCCATCAAGGACGCCTCTAATGGAGAGGGCCGCTATTCTTTCGGTTATGCATACCGGTACCTGATGAAAGCTTACCGGTCCATCTGTTTGGCCTACAGTAGGGGGTCCTCCAAAGGCTATCAAGCCAGGGAAAAGAGCAGCCGACTGAGAGTCCGTGTGGGGCAGTGGATACAATATTTCTTCGGGGGTCCCTTGAGGTACGCAGACTTTCCTTCCGTAGGGCTGACTTCCGGTAAACAGGTCAGGGCCCCCCGTTACAAGTCAGCACTGCCAGCTTCATTGCGCCGGACAGACGCGGATGGCCCGAACCCAGCAGGGGTTGATCCCATCACCCATTGTGCGGCCTATTTGACTTTCTGGCTATGCACTTTCGCTCTCCCTCAAGGGGACGAGACGATTATTAGACCCGAGGCTATATATCCGGCCTGCCAGATGGCTTGGGGGATGCGATTGTCTTTGTGCCCAGTGGCTCTGTGTTTAATTTACAAATCCTTGGGGGACTTGCATAGACATCGGACCCCCCGCTCTTCGAGGACTGTGGGTCCCTTTCATTTCTTCAATGCCTGGGTTTGCAGCATTTTCCCTGAGCTGGCCCCGAGAACTTTACAGTCAGACACACTGCTCCCTCGTATGATTGAGTTCGCTAGCGCTGAACCTGGTCCTTTCTCAGAACAGCTGTTCAAGATGAGGGGTAGGCTAATAAGAGTGCCTGTAGACGCACCTGGCAGCATTCACTTTTGGAGCTTGGCAGCAGGTTCAGCTCCCTTGGTGGACCCTCAAAGGGAGTGTAAAATGGAGGAGGTGGAGGTTTATGTCCATCCTGTTTCGGGGGTCGCCGCCACCCGGCCTCTTTTAGAACCAGAATTGGTGAGGTGGGCCATGGCCATACGGCCCAGTGTATTAGTTTTCAGGAAGGGGGGCTTGCTCATTTTGGAGCCCTATTATCCCTTCCGCTTTGGCAGAAATTTTGGTTACGACCAGCATATCCCTCCATCGACTGCTCAGTTTCCTCTGGAGAGCCGGGCCAAGCACGGGTCCAGTATTGCCGGCGACGGTCGGATATGGTGGGATTTCTTTCATCGTCGGGAAGACACAACTTTCAGGGTCCCGACCGTCTCCAATCGTCTCCCTCGGGTCTCATCAGACTATATCAAGTGGTGGAACATACGCACCAATTTTTATAAAGATGGCAGAGGCGCTTTCTGGGATGTGGCCGAGCGCTCCTTTTTGAAGCGGCAATCAGGGCCTGTATTTGATATTGACGAGGTCCATCTGAGGAGGCTTTATTCCCAGCACCAGAGGGAGGCAGAAGCTTATATCGCTGCCCGCCGGTCTTTGAAGGAGGCGGGTGCGGAACTACCCACTCCTGTCTTTTCTGAAGTTGATGTGGACACTTTCACCAGAGACTTGAGACAGCTGGGCCACATAGGGGACACTCATTTGGAGGTGCAGTATCCATTCCCCTCGGAGGAACCACTTTCGAAGGCTACTTCTTGGAGGGGTCCGACAGACAGGTTTCATCCTTATAGGACCTTCGTGCGGAGGGAGGACCGCACCCAGTCATATTATCAGCACACCTCCTGGCTTTTTGTACTGTTAAATGTCCACGGGCTGACAGTGGAGAGCCCGGTAGCTGTCATTCTAAATAAGCAGCTTTTTGTTTCTTTCCATTATGTTGACGCCTGGTGCATAGATTACCTCGGCCTATTTCATTGCCTTGATTTCCATGGCCATAAGGACTTGGCCGCCCTGACGGAGAAGTGTCAGACTATTGGCGATGTATGCTGGCTCGTGAAGGAGGCCGCCTCCCGATCAAAGGAGGTAGCTTATATGTATTGGCCGCTTTCCACATTTTATGACGGCCCAGCAGGTGTGCTCCTTGTTTGTTTGATCATGGCTTCTTTCTTCTTATTGTCATGTTTTGCATATGTTGACTATGACTGCCTTTCTCGTGTCTCGTACAGATAGACCAGACATAAAGCGGCAGGGGCTTTACAGGAAGATAATTGCTCAAGCTGAGAAACCTGCCCACTTTGAAATTCCCGAAGCAGCACCTACGACCACTCCCCTGCCTCCGGGCAAGAAGAGGAAGCCTTCTGTGGTGAAGGTTGCAGTCGCCAAGGCCAAGAAGGCCAAGGTTGCTCGGACCCGGAAGTCGGCTTCGACTGCGAAGGAAGCTGGAACCCCTCTTCCGGATATCCCTTCATTTGACGCATTCGCATCTCAGAGGGAGGCCGCACAGGCATCTGCCGAAGGTGACGGTGATAGCTTGTAGCTGGAACTTCCTTTGTCATCTTGACCAATCTCCTAGGGAGTTCTTTGAGGCTGAGCTTCTTTTTATCTGATACAGCCCAGGAGCAGGTTGAAGCGCCTGTGGAGACGGACACAAGACTGCCTTCTCCCACCCCGGCTGGCGAGGAGGAGGGTAAATGTGCTTTTTCCATTTGTTTCATACTTCCGTTGTTTTCTTTGCTATACTTCTCAGAAGTTTTCTTTTCTTGTAGCAGTGGCAGTCGGGGAGCAAGCCGAGGCCATGATAATGACAGAAGAGCTGCCTCGACCACAGGAGGGTCACAAGACTCGGCCAAAGCAGAGTACTATTCCGGCCAGACGCATAATCACTCGATCTTCATCCCGCCATGCTTTAGAGGTACCGGCCCAGCATATAGCTAGTGTGGAAATATCTTCGGGCAGCTCCCAGGCTGTCTCCCATGAGGAGGAGGTAGATTTCAGCGACAGCGAAGGGGAAGGTATTGCCAAGTCAGAAGCCCCTCCTGCACTTGCGAAAGGTGTTCCGTCTCTTCGACCCGCCGAACTATCAGCGTCATCCTCTGAGGAAGAATTTCAGGAGGAGTTTGCCGGGCTCGATACTGAGATTGACATAACTCCACCACTCGCCATTTCGGCCACGGAGCTTTCTTCTCTTTCGCCCCATTTTGAGGGTGCGGACCCTGCTCCAAAGGTGGGTTGTTCTTCATGTATGCTGCTTCATTTGTTTCTTTTATTTAGTGCTGAAGGTCGCTTTGCTTTGGTCTCAGAGTATTGTTGCTGCTACCCCGGCCACCTCCACATCCTTCATGGACATTTCCCTTGTAGATTTGGCTATTGTTCCTTTTCTGCCTTTAACTTGCACGGGGGCTCCTGAGATCATTCGCCCTGTGCCAGTGCGGATACAGTCCTCGACAGACTTGGCATCATTAGACTTGGGGGCTGCAGAAGAAAGCGTCATCCCTGCTAGGGCTTCAGATCTTAGAGCCGAAGCAGATCCGGCTAGGAGCTCTGCTTTCATACCGGCCGCAGTAATGTCAATCGCGCCCGAGTTAGCAATTCCTGCCATAGTGGCTGCAGAGTCCGAATTCCTGCCTACACAGTCTAAGGCACCTCTGTCCCCATCACCAGAAAGAGCAGCTGAAGGTGCAGCCTCCATTGCAGAGATAACCCCATTACTCATTGATTCTCCTCCCGCGGATGTTCAAGGTGTAGCTCCCGAGGCAGCAGCAGAGGAGGAGTCTTCAGTCCAGCAGGGGAGTACAGAGAGATACCGGCTAGCTCTTTCGGCAGATTTGCCTTCTTCGTCCTCCCAAGCGGGCATTGGACTATGGGCAGATATTGACGGAGAGGTGACTTTCGAAGTCGTCGCATCTGCTTCCTTTGGCTTTACGTCTCCTGACAGCTTCGTCTGGCAGCATCTGGACATGTTACGCCAGCTAGTAGAGTCTCAGCCTGGCTTGACATATCTACAGCTGAAGGAAATCGCCAATCGCCTCACTGCTGGCCTGCAAGCCATGGGCTGCCCTTTGGACACATGGGCTCAGCGGGTCTTGCTTTTGTTGAAATTCGTGCATCGGAGAGACTTCCTAGCACGGATCATGGTTGACAGGTTGACGGCGTTGAAGTTGCAGAGGTCGGAATGCAAATCCGAGGTGGAAAAGCTAACGCTGACACTTGATGAACGCCAGGCCGAGCTACAGAGTATTATTCAGCGGGAGGAGGCTATCCAGAAACGGGTAGCCGTTTTGGAGGCGGAGCTCACTGAACTCGGGCCGAGCTGCAGCAATTATCTTCTATTCGGCCACAGTCCACCGAGGAGGTGGCTTCACTGGAGGGTCGGGTGATGTCTTTCCAGGACCTGTCCATGAGGCTTCAGGAGGAGGAAGCGCGCCTTCATGAGTTAGGAGCCGCCCCCTATGTTGGTCTTCTGGCCTTTGAAGATATCTTTCGGCGGCCATGAATTATCTTCACTTTCTTTTCTTTTCTTTCTTTTTGTGACACAGCGTCCCCTCGGGGCCCCTTATGTACTCACTTCGTAATGAAATGAAAAGAGATCTTTTGGCTTCATGTGTATCCATCTTGTCTACCATGTGGTTTCATCACTTCGGGAAGTGGGGTAGTGGTTTTAGCAATCCCTCATGTGAATGGCTCGTACCTAGCAGGAGAGCGTCCACCCCTTCAGAGAAAGGATGGGGAACTCGCTCCACCGCGTGACGGGCATCCGAAGAGGTGCTTAAACCGGATTGTGTCGGTATCATCAAACGTCCCTCTTGGCGACATGTGCTATGAGGGAGACAATTTGCAGGGATGTGACAGAAGGGGTTTCATCAGAATAGACGGCAAGTCTAGACTGGATAGAGGTTATGGCAGGTGGGACATTTGAAGGGGGCATAGTTTTCATCAGAACAGACGTAGGGTCTGAACTGGGCAGGGTTTTATCATTGATCGGGCGCGGTGCCGGTCGATCAACGGTGGTTTCATCATTGATATGGGGTTTATATCGAAGCGAAGGGTTTTATAAGTTTCATCAGAATAAACGAAAGGTCTAAACTGGGTAGGGTTTCATCATTGATCGGGCGAGGTGCCGGTCGATCAACAATTGATTTCATCATCGATATTGGGTTTATATCGATGCAAGGAGATTTCACAAGTTTCATCAGAATAGACGAAAGGTCTAAACTGGACAAGGTTTCATCATTGATCGGGCAGGATGCCAATCGATCGACGGTTGGTTTCATCATCAATATTGGGTTTATATCGATGCAAAGGGATTTATAAGTTTCATCAGTATAGACGAAAGGTCTAAACTGGACAAGGTTTCATCATTGATCGGGCAGGGTGCCAATCGATCAACGGTTGGTTTCATCATCAATATTGGGTTTATATCGATGCAAAGGGATTTATAAGTTTCATCAGTATAGACGAAAGGTCTAAACTGGACAAGGTTTCATCATTGATCGGGCAGGGTGCCAATCGATCAACGGTTGGTTTCATCATCAATATTGGGTTTATATCGATGCAAAGGGATTTATAAGTTTCATCAGTATAGACGAAAGGTCTAAACTGGACAAGGTTTCATCATCGATCGGGCAGGATGCCAATCGATCAACTGTGGGACGTATGTGAAGGTGTTGGTCTCGTCAGGATAGACGTAAGGTCTATTCCAACATGTTTTATCGCATGTGGGGCTTGCCAAGAAATGCGTAGGCTTCATCAGGACAGACGTGAGGTCTGAGCTGGACAGGCTTCATCAGGGTGGTGATGGGTTTCATTGTCGGTGGGACGTTTGAAAGCGGGTATGTAGGTTTCATCAGGGTAGACGTAAGGTCCACCCCGGGAAGGCTTTATCATCGGTGGGGCATAGAGCCAGATGACCGACGGAAGGCTTCATCAGTGAAGGGGAGGTAAAGGTAGCGTGCCGGTTGGCATGGAACTTTTAGATTACCACATTACTGACCCAAGTGCCCTTTCGGGTCTTCACCGGAGCCAGCCCCCTCTTGCTTTTGCCCACGCGCCCTTTCGGGTTTTCACGTGGCGGGGTACCCGATTTTGCCTGCGGTGCCCTTTCGGGTTTTCACCACAGCGGGGTTTTTTGGCCATTTTTGCCCTTATCCGGGATGTCCGAACAAGTCTGGCGGGGTATCTCTATTTTTAACCCCATTTTTTTTATATACATATGTTTCCTGAATCGGGACTTCAGCACGGATCAGGCGATGTGCTGCTTCATTAATGCATGCTCTTATCATCGGTATTGGGTATATACCGACGCAAGGATTTTATAGGTTTCATCAGGGTAGACGTAAGGTCCACACTGGGCTGGTTTTATCATTGATCGGGCAGGGTGCCGATCGGCCAATGGTAGGTCTCATCACGGCGGGACGTAAAGGGATATGCAAATTTGATAGGACGGGTTTCTTCGTTGATCGGGCAGGGTGCCCATTGACCAAAGGTGGGTTTCATCATTGGTATTGAGTTTATACCAATGCAAGGATCTTATGAATCTTCATCAGAATAGACGTAAGGTCTACCCTGGGCTGGTTTTGTTGCTGATCGGGCAGGGTGCCAATCGATCAACAGCAGGTTTCATCATCAGTATTGGGTTTATACCAATGCAAAGGTTTCATGGGTTTCATCGGGATAGACGTAAGGTCTAAGCCGGATAGGTTTCATTGCTGCTCGGGCGAGTGTGCCCATTAATCAGCAGCAGATTTCATCACGGTGGGACATAGCGAGACACGCAGCTCTAGTCGGAACAGATGTGAGATGTAGACCGAACAGGTTTCTTCGCCGATCGGGCAGGGTGCCCTGTCGACCAAAGATGGGTTTCATCATCGGTATTGGGTTTATACCAATGCAAGGATATCATGGATTTCATCAGGATAGACGTAGGGTCTAAACTGGATAGGTCTTACCGCTGATTGGGCAATGTGCCAATCAATCAACAGCAGGTTTCATCGTCGGTATTGGGTTTATACCAATGCAGGGATTTCATAGGTTACATCGGGATAGACGTAAGGTCTAAGCCGGATAGGTTTCATCATTGACCGGACAGTGCGCCAATCGATCAAAGCAGGTTTCACCATGGTGGGACTTTGGCAAGGTATAAGGGTTTTATCAGGACAGACGTAGGGTCTGAACTGGGTGGGTTTGATCGTTGATTGGACGAGGTGCCGGCCGATCGACGAGAAGTTTATGACGGGAGGTGAGGTTTCTTTAGGATCACCATATTACTGGCCCAAGCGCCCTTTCGGGTTTTCACCGGAGCCAGCCCCCTCTTGCTTTTGCCCACGCGCCCTTCCGGGTTTTCACGTGGCGGGGTACCCGATTTTGCCTGCAGTGCCCTTTCGGGTTTTCACCACAGCTGGGTTTTAGCCATTTTTTGCCCTTGCTCGGAAAACCTGAACAAGACCGGCAGGGTATCTCTATTTTTAACCCCATTTTTATTTATTTTCATTCTTTTATTCTCTCTTCCCCTCTTTTTGGGAGGGTAACAAGTCTGACTGTCATTAGATCATGATAAGGGATGGCTCGGCTAGGGCGGAGTGCCGCTAGACCAAGGAAGAAGGGTAGCTTGGTTAGGGCGGAGTGCTACTAGACCAAGGAAATGGGTAGCTCGGTTAGGGCAGAGTGCCGCTAGACCAAGGGAGAAGGGTAGCTTGGTTAGGGCGGAGTGCCGCTAGACCAAGGAAATGGGTAGCTTGGTTAGGGCGGAGTGCCGCTAGACCAAGAAAAGGGTAGCTCGGTTAGGGCGGAGTGCCGCTAGACCAAGGAAATGGGTAGCTCGGTTAGGGCAGAGTGCCGCTAGACCAAGGGAGCAGGGTAGCTCGGTTAGGGCGGAGTGCCGCTAGACCAAGGAAATGGGTAGCTTGGTTAGGGCGGAGTGCCGCTAGACCAAGAAAAGGGTAGCTCGGTTAGGGCAAAGTGCCGCTAGACCAAGGAAATGGGTAGCTCGGTTAGGGCAGAGTGCCGCTAGACCAAGGGAGCAGGGTAGCTCGGTTAGGGCAGAGTGCCGCTAGACCGAGGAAGAAGGGTAGCTTTTAGCCTGATTACTCGGGGAATATTGGTTGGGCGGCATGATACAGCTTTAGGTGTCTACCGTTGAGTGGTGAGAATTGGATTTCCCCTCGATGGTTAACGACCATGTAGGCCCCTCCTTCGTAGACCCTATATATCACATAAGGACCTTCCCAATTAGGATTCAGCTTCCCTTTTGGGTTGGACGCCATGACTTCTCTTTTCTTGACCATGACGAGGTCACCTTTCTTAAATTCTCGTCCTTTTACGAGTTTGTTGAATGCAGTGGCCATGCGGGCCTGGTACATCTGGATATTCTTCTGAGCTTGGAGGCGCTTCCCTTCCAATTCAGCCAATTCTTGTAATCTTCTTTCTGCATTGGTTTGTTCGCCACGGGCCAGGTCATATTGGACTGCCACCCTGAGTGACGGGACTTCCAGCTCCAGCGGAACTACTGCCTCTGAGCCGTATACCAGTGAGTATGGCGAGCACCCTGTAGGTGTCTTGAAGACAGTGCGGTATGCCCATAGAGCTTCATACATCTTTTCTTCCCAGTCCTTCTTATTAGAACTGACGACTTTAGCCAACAAGGTGCATAACGTTTTGTTGAAGGCTTCTGCCAATCCATTTGCCTGTGGATTGTAAGGAGTGGAAGTCCTCCACTCGATCTTATACTTCTCGGCGAGCCGATAGATCTTTTGATTTCTGAAATGACTTCCATTATCAGATATTATTCGGCTGGGGATCCCAAACCGGAAGATAATGTTTTGTTTGATGAATCTGGCAACCAGCTCACCAGTCACTTCTCGTAATGCTATAGCTTCCGCCCATCGGGAGAAGTAATCTGTTATTGCCAGTATGTACTTATGTCCGGCTGAGGAGGTTGGTAGTGGGCCGACTACATCGGTTCCCCATTGTGCAAACGGCCAGCTAGGGATTGTAGGGTGCAGAACGGCAGGTGGCCTTCTAGGCACAGCAGCATGCTCCTGACATTTCTGACATGACTTCGCAAACTTGCAGCAATCTTCAAACATAGTGGGCCAATAGTAGCCCAGCTTCTTGATTTCTATCTTCATCTTAGGGCCAGCTTGGTGAGCACCTGCCGTCCCAGCATGTATTTCTTTCATCGCTTGCCAAGCTTCCTCAGTGGACAGGCAGCGGAGCAGAATCTTCTTGCGTGCATCTGCCATTATTCGGAACAGAGTTCCATTTCTGAATTCATAAGAACCTTTGATCCTTAAAAGTTTCATCTTTTCTTCTCTTTTCTGCGGCAGCTGTTGGTGCAAAAACCATTGTAGCAGGTGCTGTCTCCAGTCAGATGCCTGTTCTGTACTGATCGTGGCGACTTCATTTTCTTCGGGGCAGCCTTCTAGCATGCTGGGGACTTGCCGCCGATTTATAACAACAATGTTCAGTGTCTCATCCGGTGGGACTGCTATTGAGCTGGCTAGCTTTGCCAATGCATCAGCCTGGGCATTATGTGCACGGCCCACATGCTTGAGCTCAATATGATAGAACTTCGCCATGAGGCGCACAGCTTTTTGGTGGTAGGGGTTCAACCCCGGCTTTCGCACTTCGAACTCACCTTGGATTTGCTTTATTATCAACATTGAATCCCCGAATACCTGAAGCATCTGGATACCCATGTGGAGGCTGATGTGCAGCCCGATTATCAGAGCTTCATACTCGGCTTCATTATTAGTGCAGGGCTTGTTTATAGAACAGGAAGTATGCACAACCTCCCCCTCTGGCGATCTTAGCACAATACCGGCTCCGGCCCGTATTCTGGTCTTTCCATTGGAGTCCGTCTCTGTCCTAGATGCTCCATCAAAGAATAGCTGCCACATAGTTGACTGAGCCTGGCAGGCTTCTAATGTTTCATCATCGGGTAACTCAGTCCCCAACATATCATTCTCTGGCACAGGGTGCTCTGCGAAGAAATCAGCCACGGCCTGTCCTTTTATTGCCCTCTGGGGTATATATGTGATATCGAATTCCATCAGAATTACTGCCCATTTGCCCAACCGGCCTTTCAGTGTTGGCTGAGTCAATATGTATTTGAGCGGATCTGCTGCAGATATCAATCTGATTTCGTGTGACAGCATATAGTGCCGGAGTTTTTTAACGGCAAAGACTAGTGCCAAGCATGTCTTTTCTATATAGGTGTAGCTTTCTTCAGTTCTAATCAGCCTCCGACTCAGGTAGTATAGAGCCTGTTCTTTGCCTTCTTCATTTATCTGTGCCAGCATTGCCCCCAGGGAACAGTGTGTGGCTGCAATGTATAGTATCAGGGGCTTGCCCTTAATAGGTGCCCCCAGCACTGGAGGGGTCTTGAGATATTCTTTCAGCTTCTCAAAAGCTTCCTGACAGCCTTCGTCCCAGAGGAACGGTACATCTTTCATCATGAGCTTGTGAAAAGGGTGGCATCTCCCCGACAGATTTGATATGAATCGTCGGATATAGGCCAAACGCCCTTGCAGAGATCTCAGCTCGTGGAGATTCCTTGGTGGAGGGAGCTCCTGGATAGCTTTAATCTTGGATGGGTCGATCTCAATGCCCCTATGACGGACAACGAACCCAAGGAATTTTCCACTGGACACGCCGAAGGCACATTTCATAGGATTCATCTTGAGTTCATATCTGCGCAGCCTCTGGAACACTATCCTCAGATCTTGCAGATGATCTTCTCTTCTGCTGGTTTTCACCACCAGGTCATCGATGTAGCACTCCACTTTCTTGAAGAGTAAATCATCAAAGATCTTTGTCATAGCTCTTTGATAAGTAGCGCCGGCATTCTTGAGGCCGAACAGCATCCTTTTGTAGTGAAATATCCCCTTCGGGGTGCGGAATGCAGTATGCACTCTGTCTTCTTCAGCAATCCAGATCTGGTTGTATCCGGATGACCCATCCATGAATGACAGGGCTTCATGGCCAGTGGTTGCATCGATCATTACTTCAGTGATTGGCACTGGGAAATCATCTTTCGGGCAAGCCTTATTCAGGTCCCTGAAATCTACACATATTCTGATCTGCCCATTTTTCTTCTTCACGGGCACTATATTGGCTAGCCATGTAGTATATTGGTTCTCTTCAACAAAGCCCACATCGATCAGCTTGTCGACTTCTTTGTTGATCTGATTTATCAGTTCGGGACGCATTCTCCTGGCAGGCTGCTTCACAGGGCTTGCCTCTGGGTTTATCGCCAATCGGTGCTGTGCCACATCGGAACTCAGTCCCGGCATCTCATCATATGTCCATGCGAAGCAGTCTCGGAATTCTTTCAGAAACTGAATATACTGTTCTTTGACAGCTGGCTCCAGCAGTGCACTGAGGAACGTAGGCCTTGGCTCATCTGCTGACCCCAGATTCACTTCTATCAGCTCATCGACGGTGGCCTGGCCTCCGTCCTCAACTTCGGGCGGGGCTTCTTGCAAATCAATGAAGCCTCCCGAGATATAATCTTCTTCATTCTCATGACTTTCTGTTTCATCACACCGATCATCAGCAGATGCTGGTGCATCGTATAAGGCCAATATGGCCGGATTCTGTCCAGTCTGCCCCGAGGACGTGACTGGCTCAGCGGAAAACTTCGACGTGGAGTCTTCTACGCTTAGAGGCTCTTCTAATGTGGGCTCCCCTGAGAGGTTACCATTATGTAGAGCTCAGAATTCTTCTAGAATGCGCCCAAACTCCAGGCACTCTTGTAGCTCTCTGGCTACTTGGTCTTCATCCGGGGTTCCGGTGTCAAATTGTGCTTCGGCCTGGAACAGATCCTCTTTGCAGGACGGATTCTCCCAGCACCAACCCTTCTTGGTCTCATCAGACGCCCTTGCCTCCGGCTGGTTGTCTTGGGCTTCATTGTCTGTTATGGATTGATACATAATCTCTTCATCTTCAAAGGGGTATTGATCATACCCTACTTCTGGGGAATCTTCATTCGGGTAGAAGGCTGAGATGACATCCACCTCGGCTTCATAGTATTCTTGCAGGGTATAACCCAGTCCCGGGTGTTGTGTGATCTTCCTCAGCTCCTTGCTATCTCGAGGCGGATCCCATAACTCCTTGAATGCTTTCTTCTGAGCAGCAGGCTGTATCGATGGCATTTGCATCTTGGAGAACATTTGTGAAACCCGTTGGGTAGTATAATCCAGGCCCGTAATTGGTACCATCAGGTTTGCAGCTTCTTCAGGGGCCATGCAATCCTGATCATCTTCTTCAACTACCTCCCCGGTGTAGAATATGATAGGGGGTTCGCCAAAGCGAGGGATTTCCATAGTCTTTAGGGGCAGCACTGTCTGGTATTCTGTGCTGGCTATGGGCTTGACTAGACCCTGAGGAACTTCCACCTTTGTGTATTTTTCTTTCATCTTTTCTTCAGTATCATCTGGGTGTATGCCGGGAGGAGTGATCCGAGCAAAATCACCAGCATAGGAGATGTGAGACACCCCATGCTTTTTAATGTAGCCCTTTGGCGGCGGCGGAGACCAATTTCTTACTTTCGTCGCCGGCTTTTCTTGGCTGACCACAGTTTCTTTTCCTTTATCCCTTTGTGACACCTCGGTGTAATAGGATGCATCGAGCATATGGCACTCGAACACTTCGAAGGGATGTAGGTCTGCAAACACCCTTTCCTCTTTTCCTTCATGGCAATATTTTATGCATTGGTGTAGCGTGGATGGCACTATCTGATATTCGTGCAGCCACGGTCTTCCCAGCAGGGCCTTATATGTGGTGTTGGAGTCGATTACATAGAATCGTACCACTGTAGTGAGATCGCCCAATGTGAGATTGAAATCAGCCACCCCGAGAGGTGTTTCACATTTCTGGTTGAATCCTGCAATCTTCATATCTCTGACCTTGGTGAGCTGCAGATCAAAGTAATATTTCTGATAGATGCGGTATGGGAGAATATTCACAGCAGCCCCTGGATCTATTAGTATTCTGCTTATCGGCTGACAGTTCAGGGAACCCCTCATATATAGTGGTCTATTATGGCCGGAATTCGGGATTAGCATATCATCCTCTGTGAATGTTACTGATGGCCCAGCATTCACCTCTGTTAAGAGTGCTTCACATTGTGCCGGGGACTGCAGGGCATCCACAATTGCTTGGCGAGCTCTTCACTCAGAGAGAGAATTTCCCAGATGGAGAATCTGGTAGGGAGCCTCTTCAGCATTTTCATGACTCGACTGCCCACCCGGACATTAGACAGTCTCATCTCCTCTGCCCATCGGGGCCTTGGAGGTTCATGTGGTGCCTGTGGCCTTGGCTGCCCAGTCCCAATTTTATCTTCTTCATCGGTCTCCCGGGAGGCTTCTTCTGTAGCGACTGCCCCTGCTTTTGCTAGAGGGTTACCTTCTTCATCTTCTTCATGCTGTTTCTGCTTTCCAGCCGCCGTCTGCTGGCATTTATTGCTTTTATCTGGAGCAGTACGAGCCGGTCGCTCATTTTCTAAGCTGGACAAGAACTCCAGAAATGAAGGGGCTTCATCTGCCTTCTTTTTGTCTTGGTACAGACTGGCAGGGGGAGGAACCTGGACACCTCGTATCTCTGGTTCCGGGATTTGATAGGGTTGCTCCCCTCTGAACATGATATTATGGTTGGCTGGTGGTGGGCGCCCCCATCTTCTCCCAGAACGTGTTGCATGGGCCGAGGTAGAGGCTTCGGCATGGTTAGCTTCTAGCGGAGCGTTGGATGCTTCCGGCTCATCGTCCTCCCCGGGCAAGGAGAAGAGTACTGACAGAGTGTTACATTGTACTGTCGTGACCTTCTTTCCTTTCTTGGATTTGAGTCGTTTCTTCTTCTTTTGGGAATTTGACTTTGCCGGCTCCTGCCCCCAGAAGGGCTCATTTTTTAGCTTCTTCTTGTTCTGCCTCTGGCTGCTCTTTAATTTTCAATTCTTCGAGCTGTTCCCAGAGTATACAGTCTTTCATCAGCATATGCTTGGGCTTCTTCTGCTCGTACTCATCGAGCTCATTAATATATTGCTACAGACGACTGGCTGCAGGGCTTACTTCTTTATGTGTAGGGAGGGGAGTTTGTCTCCTCCGGTTGTGAGTAGGAATCTGGATGACTGGTCCAGTCTCAGTTGTATGCCATATTGACTTTATTGGAGGCGGCTCAGGCCTTGGTGTAACACCCCGGATAACTGCTCCGCTGGTACTGGCTACAGGAGTCTTCTTCTTTTTGCTTTTTATGGGTATCATCTGCCATCCTTCCTGATCTTTCTGCGGGGTGAGGAAGCAAGCTTCATAGGTATTCTTGGTGCATTCTTCAACGGCCTCTTTGGGCAGCTGTTGGTAGACTGAGATCATATTGGCAGCCACTCTCCAGGGTGGAGGCTCATGTGGGTGAGGCGGCTTTACCTGGTAATCTCCCAGCTGCAGCTCACCTTTCTTGACCATTCCTTCCATGATATCTTTGAAGACATAACAATCTTCAATTGCGTGCCCCAGCGCGCGGTGAAATGGACAGAACAGCGGATCATCTTTCTTTGCTGCATCGGCTGGTCTTTTGGGTTCAGGCAATGTTACCTTATTGAACTTGTATGCCCAGTTGAACAGTGCGGCCGTCTTATCCTTTGGGAAGGAATATGCCTTTCTCATCTTGTCTCTCAGAGAGACTTTATCCTTCCTTTCTGCTGTATCTGCCAGCGGGGGAGCTTCATCTGCCCCTTTCTTCCCCTTCTGCTGCTCGAAGGTTCTGAAATCGACGGTGTTGGCCTCAGAGTGTGATGGCCATCGTTCATTGGATTTTCCCTTCGGCATAGTGAGAACATTGGCGGTCGGACGCTTGGACAAGAACGTCTTGACCTCTGCCACTATATTGTTCAGTCGGTCGAATGTTCTGACATCTGCACCGATCATCTTTTCTAGCACCTCCCTCCTGAGGCTCCGCTTGCATATCTGCACCGCATCTTCCTGATGAGGAGGCCTTCGGCATCTCATGGCTAAATTCCTCCACCTTTTGATGTAGTCCAGTGCAGTCTCATCTTGTTTCTGCCTGGTTGCATATAGCTCTGCTATCGTGATTTCCCTTTCCGTGACATGAAATCTGTCGCGGAACTTTCTTTGCATATCAGGCCAATCAACCACTGACCCGGCTGGCAGGCTTGAGTACCATTCAAAGGCCAACCCAGTGAGGGATGAGCCAAAGAACTTGAGCAGATAAGCTTCGTCCACTGCTAGGTCGCCCATGATTGTAGTGTAGTAGGCTATATGCTCCCTAGGGGAGCCTTGGCCATTAAATTTCTCAAACTTCGGCGGCTTACTGACGCCTGGGGGTAGTTTCTTAGCAACATATTGGGGAGGATAGGGTACCCTGTACACATCATAGGTACCCGCATCACCACCAGTCTTTTCTGATAGCTTCATTTCCACAATTCTTTCAATCATCTGCTTGTGGGCCACAGCTGGATCTATCTCTTCTGGGAAGAAGTGAGCTTGTTGCTGGCTGTGAGGAGTTGTCATCACAGTGGCGCACAAGATGGGCGCGGTAGGCTGTGTCTGAGACACAGAGGGCTGAGCTGCTGTTTGCTGTGGAACAGGTTGGCTCGGTGTCTTGCCCTTATCAGCTAGGAGAGGATTAGCCAGGATAGTTGTTTCTGTGGAGCTGGATGTCTGCCCCGTAGGTTCAGCTTGCTTCGAGACTGATGTAGCTTCCTGTCTCTCATTGAGCTGTCTTCGGAGAGCGCTGATCTCCTGCTGATATCTCCTGAACATCATCTGGATCATGGGATCCATAGTTGATGGGATTTGTATATCTTCAGAAGTCCCTTCAGCATCATCAACAAAGGGGTTATCTCCATCTTCTGTTGTTACCACATTAACTGTCATAGTGGTAATCCTGCGGTCTTCATCATCAATTTTCATTTTATCCTTTGCCGCCTGGCCTCTTCTTGTGACAGGACCAGGTCTAGTTGCCAGTCTGAGCAATTCATCTAGCTGAGTTGGTAGTATATCTTGTCCCCTGGCCAGTCCAGCCATGTTGCAGGCGAAGATTTGCATCTTTCCTTTTCGCCTGTAGACCTTTCTTTTTATTTGGCTAGGATATCTGAGCCGGTCAAAGACCGATATTCTTTCTTTGTCTTCTTCCCCGTGCAGGTCTTCTTCATTATATCTGGCCCTGAGGCCTTCTCCATAGTCATTTGAATCGGAGGAGGAGGCTCCGATCATCATTTCTTGGAAGGTTTCTTCTTCTTCATCATCCCTGGTGCCCAAGGCACGGGATAGTCTTTGTTGACCTAGGGCAGAGCTCCCTAGGTAGTGGAAGTAGTCTTGGACTACTTGCTTTGTCTCTTCAGAGTTGCGCCTTTGCGGCTCAGGCTGGAACATCAGTCTTTCCTGGCTTCTTTGCTGATAGGCCAGTCTTGTTATCTGAGCATTCAAATGCTCGGCCTTGGAATATTTGAAGATGTCGGCCTGTCTGGCACAGGCCCTTGCTCTTCTTGGGACGGCAACCATGACTGGTTCACACATTCTCGCATCGTTATTCCGGCAGCAGTTGGCAGCAACATCATGGTTCTTTCTCTGCCATCTTCTGCCCCCGGCCCTGGGGTGGGTGACAGCAAGGTCTTCTTTCTTCTCAAGTCTCCTACCCCTCATTATGGGGCGAGCAGCAGTCAGTTTTCTTTCTCCATTGTTTCTTTCATCTCTCCTACCCCAGGCTCTGGGGTGAGCAGCAATAGCATTTCCTGTTTCTTTTCCCTCTCTTCTTTGGCTTCCCGCCCTGAAGTGGGTGACAGCATCATTGGTAGCCTTCTCCTCATCTTGAGCTGGAGCCCAGCTCTGCATCTTCTTCGGTCGCCAGACCTGTTTGTATTTTGCTGGCTTGGGCGCCAGTGGCATCCTCTCATCGGCCTCCCAGTTGGCATGCCTGGTGGTCAGAGTTTGGAATCTGTTCGTAGTGGGCACTCGCGGGACGATCACATCTGGGTTGACCTCCCTCGGGCGGCCGTTGAGGTTCGTCCGGATCCCTCCGATCATCATGGTCTTTCCGGAGTTGGAAAGACAACGGTCAGCAGTGACATACCGGCTCCTCCGGTTGGTCCTCCTCCCCTTTTGAGCAGCAGTGGGGACCGTGCCCCTTTTCTGGACGTGGTGGACATAGCAGGCGACGGCCGTGGGGGCCGTCTTCTCTGGCAAGCTGTCCTTCTGGACAGTGGTCTCCATTGGGGCACTTGCAGCAGTGCCTTGCTCATGGTTATCGACCTTCAGAAGGTCGGTGTAGACGACGCCCAAGCAGTTGGGCAGCCCGACAGCTGGGGGAAACGAGCCGAACGCCAGTGGTACCGCCAAGTATCCCTTCTGGACATGCATGTCCACCGGTTGTTTGTTGAAGCAAACGGACATGATTCCAGCTGTCATTGTAGATTCCTGGAAATAAGGAAAGTACACAGAATCAGAAGTTTCAGGGGGGCCCGCCGGGCCTCCTACTTTAGCGTAAAGATGAAGGGAGACTAAGTCCCACCGGGCGTGCCAGACTTGTGGACGCGGATTTTTTTATTTATTTATTATTTGTTCATTTATTTATATTTATGGATTTATTGGCGTGCCAGTCACATGTGTGACGATTTCATTGTGCGCTCGATCTGACATGGTCAGTCGATTGTGAGTGATCGTGTCGGGACCTGAAGTCCGTCATACCATGAACGTTATGACGTTAATTACGTCCTTCCAGGGAAGGACAACCCTTGATTAAACGCTAAAGTAAGAGGCCTCGAGAGGCAAACAGATATTCGCATGCTTAACTTTAAACTTCATACCAGGGCCGGGGAGGCGGGTAAGATAATAACATCAACCACAGAAACCGACTAGATCGTGTGGTTGGCGGTTCAAAACAGTTATACTTGGTGGAAACAAGGAGATAGAAGATATCCACCACGGAAAGGCAAAGCCCTGGCCATGATATAGGTTTAAAGCTTCGATCGGTATTTCGACGGCCTTTTCTCTTAATCTGGGTTATGCCTAGGGGGAAATAGGCTATCACCCACGGAATGCCGAGATGAAAGCCGAGAGCTAGAGAGGCCGAACCTCCCAACCCGTGTACATATGGGCTATGGGGCAATGTGTGATTTTCCCTTTGAAAAGCTAGCGGGATTCATGCAGTGGCAAGACCCCCCCGAGCAAAAGGGTTATTCATAAATCTGTTGTAGTTAGGTGGAACATAGGGGTTATGACTCCCCTTCAATTTTATCCCCGGAACATATCGGGTGATCCACAGATATCCCTTTTGTGGGTTCGCTTTGGGTATTGGAATTCATTGGGTGGTAGATCGGGCTCTCGGCACGCTCTGAATGGACACAGGCTCTCGGCACGACCCAAAAATGGGAAGGCCAGGGCTTCCGGCGCCAAAACAAGAAGGCTGGGGGTTCCCGGCGCCAAGGCGAGAGGACTTAGGTTCCCGGAGCGACAAAGAGAAGCCAAAGGGGAGAGGGCCTTCGGCGCAGGCTTCCCGGCGCGAGGAAGAAATGCTGGAAGAGGGTCTCGGCGCGGGATGGTTGAGCAAGGCTCCCGGCACAACGAGGCTGCAAGGGGGGGTCTCCCGGCGCGGAGGATGCAAAGAGGACTCTGGAGGTTCTCGGCCCGGGCTTCCCGGCGCGCTGAGGTGAAAGGGAGAGGAGCTGCCCCTGGGGGTTCTCGGCGCCTGAAGAAGTGGCGCCGGGAGCTATTCACCCAGTTTACTGTAGGCTGAGCCGAGAGCAGTGAGGGCGTCGGGACCAGAACAGAGCTTACGGTACTCTGTTTTGGGTATCTGATTGATTCATGCCAAGGGGAAGGATTTCTTTGGGGTCAAAAATAGGTCAGGGCATCAAAGTTTGAACTAGATTAGGCTTGGGCTTTATAAGAACATCAGGATCGAGGAGGACTTTGGGAAGGCCAAGGCGTAGAGGATCCCTATCACCGGTGTCATATAGATTCCCGGGGACAGCTTAATGTTGGCTTTTCGTGGTCCTGGGAGAATTTTGACAGCATCTCCCCCGGACTCAGCATTTGCCAGGGAATGATAGACGATCACCCACGGAATGCCGGGGTGAAAGCCAAATAGAGGGGTATTGAACCCCTAACCATGTACGTGCCTGCATCACTGTTTCGATATCCCTTTAGAGGTCAGCGAAGCATATGCAGTGGCGGAGCTCCATTGCCTCGGAAGGTTATAAAAGCCGATCGAGTCCAGAAAACCTCGTAGAAAAGGGGAGGGTTATCCCCATTAATTGTCACCCCCGAGGTGCATATGATGGCCCGGGGCATCCCTTGACATAACAAGAGTATTTATGGGGTTTCTTCAGTGGTAGCAAAGGTTTTACGACTTGAGGTGTACAGGTTGGCTTTTCGGCGCCGATGGCAAGGATGCCAGAGAGCTCCCGGCACGGGTTTCTCGGTGCGCTGATAGGATGGCCCGGAGGGTCTCTCGGCACATGAGGAAGAAAGGGGGCCTCCCGGCACGCGGAGAAGAAAGCCAAGGCATAGGGGCTCCCAACGCGCAAAGAAAACAGGGGGGGAGGAGCTGATCCTGGTGGTTCTCGGCGCCTGAAGAAGCGGCGCCGGGAGCTATTCACCAAATTTACTGTAGGTTGATCCGAGAAGTATGAGGGCGACGGGATCAGAACAAAGCTTACGGTACTCTGTTGTCTGGTTTTAATGATGGTTTGGGCTGAAAGCGACGGACTCTATGGGCTCTGAGCTGTCCGAAGCATCCACTTTGAGTTGGATTAGGTCTAGAATCCAGAGGAGTATTGGGATTTGAGAGGCATCTGGGAGGCCGAAGTCTGAATGCCCCTGTTCATCGCCGTTATCATGCAGAGCTTGGGGACAAACTTAATATGGTCATTCGTCACCCTGGGAGCCAAGAGATGGCTGTCTCTGGCCCCAGAGGAGACTTAGATGACATATACGGAGGAAACACACATGCTTGGAACCCCGGAGTTTCTCAAGCCTCAATCATTGCACAGCACGGCTTCATCCCAGCAGCCAAAGAATAATCTGTTCCAGGTTTTGGGGTGAGCAATAACAGTGCTACGAGGCAGAGAAAGGACAGACGAAACTGATCATCATGCTATTGATTTACAAATAACACAGAGAATGGCAATAGGGCTTAAAAAAAAGCAAAAATCAAGCTCAAACTACAGCCCATCATACATATATATCAATTCGTTTGATGATGCCCATCACGGAAGACACATAGTCAGAAAACCCATATGAAACATCATTCCCATACCCAAACCGATTACAGGGAGAGAGTGAGGGAAAGGGGAACAGACAGATGCCGAGATATTTCGGCTACATTGCATGAATCGAGATAAGATTCGAAAGTATTACATGAAATAGAAGAAAAGAGAAAACAAACATGGGGGAGGGCGGAGCATTGACTCCTCTCCCTCCCCCGGATGCCCACCTGGAGCTTCTTCCCTGGGAATGGGTCTCTTCTCTCTTTCTTTTTCAGCGGAGGAGGCTCTCTCTCTCTCTGGTCTCTTCTCTTTTTCTTTCTTTTTGATCGATGGTCTGGCTTCTGATCCTCCGATCCCCTTTTCTTTCAAAGGGGGTATGTTTATATAGGTCTCATCCTTCTGTGCTCTCGGCGGAGGGCAGTCGGTGTGGCCAGTTCCATTCGAGACATCTCCCGGCGCGACAAGTAGCCCCCTGTTGAGGCTCCCGGCGCCACAAACAGGAGCCCAAATGACCGGCCCATCTAGCGCCTTCAGGCCTCATTCGTGCCTTAGGCTTCTCTTCATGCTTTCTTTTGAATTAATCTTCGTCAGAACCGAATAAAGCCCACCTTTAGTAGAGGCATGACTTTGTTGAGATCGTTTTGAGGCTCCATCAGTGAACGAACTGGGGTTTAATCAGTATTGCCGTATGAATGACGACAAAACCGGGTATGTTTCATCGGCATTGTCATCCGAACGGTGACAAGACCAGACATCAGCTTCAGTCTGACAGACTTCGGCCGGGTATGTAATCTGTGGAGAGGATTGCTCTTCTGTTCTGACTTTGTAGGAGCCCTGACAATCTTTATCTGTCGGTGCCAGTTTCATCTTTATCTCATATTACATCCATCAGTAAGCTGACATCTGGCTTACCTTGACATATCATCCGTGGATTCTCGGACGAAGCAGTAGTACAGCTCTTCTTAAAAGGCTGGGAGGTCCCATCAGTCGAGTGACTGCGGCTTCATCGGCGATGCCGTCTGAATGACATCGGCACCGGGCATCAGCTTTGGCCGACAAAGGCTTTAGCCGGGTGAATGGTTGACGAGCTTCATCAGTGGTCTTCTACTGTTGGCCTGATTTTCTTTTCAGTTATGCTTCCACCCCTGTTCATTTTCTAGGTGTCAACAAATGTCCAATCAAGCAAGTCAAGTACTCGGTATAATGCCAGATACCTTATCATTTTAACTCCCATGGGCACAAGTACTTTCGGGTGCTCCTCCCAGGACCAGATCGGGCCCTATATGCGCAGGCATTTATCATGTGTTTTGACATCCACTCTTGTTTATAGCCAACATAGAATTTCAATAATCAATCTTGTAGACACGTACGACAACTTTGATAGAATAGAGTCCAAAATATGACAAAGGACATAGATTGGCGATAATAACGGTATAATCATGATTATCGATGAAACTAGGTGGAATTAGGTTCCCTTAACTTACGTACCATGACAAATCGATATGGACATTCTATATATAGAATTGAGGTCCATATGAACAGTATATCAAAGGTAAGATACCCTCATTCTTATCATAGAATTGAGGTTTACAAGAATGACATGATATGGCATGATATCATCATCCCATTAAGAATTTCTTATGATATACTATTTGTATAATCATAAGGGCCGGTATACCATGTTTCTTTAGATTGACATGGCATCAATGGTGTAATGGGTTTTTTTTAGGGTACAACCAGCTCAGTCGGCCTTGAGGGAATCCAAGGTTACGAGGAGTCTTACGGAGGTCTCTATGACTAACTCGCTAGTCCAAAGGAACGGAATGTCCAATGGAGAGCTTGTATGTCAATGAGAGTTAAGTGTGATCGATGAAACAACGTGAAAAGTGGGACTATACTCACGGAGTGGAGAATAGTGCCGATATATACGTATATGTATAATATGAACCCATCGGTTATAGAATCAGGATAAAAATTAGTTTACAGAAAATAACGACTTAGGTCAAGTCGTTTCTCAAGTAAGTAACGCCTAAGAGAAAGGCGTTTACATATGTTCCGTTTTGCAGAATTTTTAATAATTCAGTAATTTATCTAAAACGCGCCCTGGACGGCGTCGTTTCTTAAAGAGTTGATGACTACAGTAGCAGGCGTCTCATTATTTATATATTTGACAGAATTTCAATAATTTTTCACGATTTGTCTAAAACACGCCCTGGCAAGGGGCGTTACTGTTTAATTCTATATTACAGAATATATGTATTTCAGGATTTTGACCGATAAACGCCCTAGGAAGGGGCGTGTCTTTTCAATTTACGCCCTATGGCAGGGCATTAACATGTGTAAAACGACTTTGTCAAGGTCGTTACTTAAAGTTTTTGAAGGACAGTAATAATTTCAGGATAACAGAGGAACGAAGATAATATCAGGACAGTAACGTTAGCAGGTTGAAGACAGAGGATCATGCATTGTTTATAGTCATGATTTCATAGAGAATCAGTTCTTAAGGTGGGTGATTAACATTTACATGAAATTAACGCCTGTGTATAGGGCGTCAAATATGAAATTGACGACCTGGGCATGGTCGTGTCTTGTAAATTAGCGCCCTTGACAGGGGCGTTTCTTTCAAAATATTGCAGAACATAATAAAACTGTATGCATACCATGCTTATACATATATCTTGCGTTATTTTATTTGGGCTACAGTGACTTGAGAAAACCTACCTTGTGATAATCTGAAGATTGATGCTCTGTTTAAGATGGCAGCTACTGGCTGATGGCTTTGATGAAGAACCCTTGTTCTTCGGTTCTGTACTCCTACAGGAACAGAAGAAGAAACATTTATTAATTTCTTCACCTATCAGAACAGAGGAGATTATAAGAACGTTACCTTGTTCTTCACTTATGCTGCTGCGTCCTCAACCTGTAAGAGGAAAAGAGGATGAAGAACTATTAGTTCTTCATGTAACCGAAGCAAAGAGAAACTTATATGAACTGCTATTACGTTCATAAGGAAAAGAAGAAGAAGAAGAAGAAGATATGTTCTTCACATACCTGTGCGGTTCGATTGTCCAAATAGGTTTAGGGTTTGTTCGATCAAGATTATTTATAGGATTTTGGACGTCCTGTTAAGGTTAGTGTTCTAGTAGAAGTAATGCTTCCAATATAGAGTCCTTGCCCTATTAAATACTTACTGGATTAACATAATCCTTCCCTGGATAAGCTCCCGTGTCGAACGGAACTCAAATGGAATTAACGACTTAGGTCAGGTCGTCGATTCTTTAATTGACGACCTTGTGCAGGTCGTGTCTTAAGAAGCGCCTTGAGGAAGGGCGTTTCATGTTTCTAAAACACGCCCAAGATTGGGGCGTTTATTGGCTTACCGTCTTTGGCGTTGGAATTTGACGCCGTTAGGTGAGGGCGTCCTTTCTTTAGTTACGCCGTATATAGAGGCGTTTCTTTTTAAATTAACGCCTTACTAAGAGGCGTTATTTGTAATATGTTTTATTTCGTCTGGTTAGCCCCATTCTTATTATCTGTATTACTTCTGTAATATATATGTTTTAATTCATTTCAAATATTCATTTGTCAGGGTTGCTACATATAAAGCATGACTGTTAGTTACACTAAGTGCTTAGGGATATTGGCGTCTGATCAACGTATATCCTCTAGTTATAAGGTGTACACTGAACTAGAGTGCTCGTAACATTTGTAGCATAAAAATTTGTTGAACAAATTGCTATATTTGAATATTGATGCAAAAATCAAATTACTACAACCCTAGACAAAATCATATGACTTCATAATTGCTTGATCTCAATATTAGTGCATGTAATTCCGAAAGAAGTCAATAATTTTGATTATGTAAGAGAAAGGGAGATTAATCAAGATATATATATGAGGGCTTGGTTCATTTTTATTAAACCATGACTTTAGATATAAATACAAAATTTTATTGACAAACTTAGCATACATCATGTTTAAACTCTGCTGATCAATAAAATTCATTCATAAGCCCTTATAATGGAAGACTTTGAAAACTTATGTTTTGGATTTATGAGATTGATATCTCTTTGAAAATCTTGTTGAATCTCATTGTCCTTGATTCATCATGACCTGAACTTATCCTTGATTGCCCCTGTGGTTTCCTTCTCATTCATTTCATAAAGTTCTATTTATTGAGGGGGAGTTTCCTTGTCATATGAATCATGCTGCATAGAAATTCTTAAAGGGGGAGAATTATCTTGCATTCATATTTTTAGGGGGAGTTCTTGCATTTCTTGTTGCATCTGCATCTCTGCACTCATACCTCTTCCATGATTTTAAAAAAAAAAACAAAGGGGGAGAAATTGGAATGAGTCAATTTGCTCTTTGGGGAAGAATGTGCTTTCATGTAGTTAAAGGGAGAAATGTTACATCAATCATTTCATATATGCTTAATTTTCCTCTCTCTAACTAATGTCTTTTTGCTGAAGTCAAAGGGGGAGAATGTTTTTGACTGGAGTCAGTGTGACTCATAGTGTTGCCATCATCAAAAAGGGGGAGATTGTTGTGCCCCTGTGGTTTTGATGATAGCAAACACTATAAGTCACCATATGCATGTGTGCATGAAAGACCTTGTTGATTCATTTAAGTGCATTCATATGTGTTCATGTATTTGTGAATGTGTGCTTGTGAATGACATTCCATTATATACACTGTGTGCACACATTATATCTGTCTGACTTCTGGTTGATGCATTCATGTAACAGAGTCAGCACGATTGCATTGAGCATACAGTCAGTACACTGCATGCAGAGTCTGCACTGCACACTGGTTTGATAGCTTGTTCGTGAATTCACAAGTCTATACATCGTCTGTTCATCGTCACATGTGCATCACTTAGCAAGTCTATACATTAGTCAGCATTGCCTCTTGCTCGTAGAGTCTATACATTGTCTGTGCTTCACGCTTAGTTGAAGTCTATACATTGCATGCTACAAAGTCTGCACATCCAGTTTGCATCATGTCTGTATAGAGCTTTTTGCATCGTTCATCAAGTCCATACATTGCACTGTAGCTTGCTTAGTTGAAGTCTATACATTTCATTGTTGTGTTTGTGCTCAAAGTCTGTACATTGGACTGTTCATGCATCACTCCATTTGGCAAGTCTATACATCAGACTGTTCATGCATTCATCTCAAGTATATACATCCGACTGTGCATTGTTCATGAGTAAGTCTATACAGCCTCTGCATTGCATCAAGTCTAAACACTGTCCTATAGCTTGCACGAAGTAAAGTCTATACATTGTCATCTTTACCTACGTCTCACACTTGCAAGTCTATACATTGCCTTTGGGCATCTAAGTCCATACATTGGCAGCGTGTCTGTGTTTCAAGCCATTCGACAAGTCTATACATTCCCAGTCTTTACCTACGTTCAGAACCCCAAGTCTATACACTGGTAACGTCTGCACATTGTGCTTTGAAGCTGCACCATGTCTATACAGTGTCTCACCCACATCTTTAAAGTCTGTACATCCGATCGTCTCCTCCAGCGTCTCACGCTATCAAGCCTGTACAGCATTTGCGTACAGTGCATCGTCATTCAAAGTCTGTACAGCCAGCTTTGTCTCACCTTGCATCTCTTCAAGTATGTACAGCCTTGGCATATGCTTTCATAAAGTCTATTCATTGATTTTCACTTCAAGTCTGTACATGGCATTGGCATCTTCCTTGAAGTCTACACATTGGTCTTCGCTTCAAGTCTGTACATTGGCCAAGTCTACGCATCGCCGTGTTCACTTGTTTCAAGTCTGCACATTGGCTCAAGCTTTCGAAGTCTGTACATTGGCCAAGTGTCTTGTGCTTTGAAGCTTTATCAAGTCTATACATCGCATGCATTGCACACTACAAGTCTGTACAGCCCAAGACTGTACATCCACCATTTCATGCAGCGTCACTAAGGCAAAGTCTATACATGCATGCATTGTAGCAAGTCTGAACATTGCTTTCTCATGAACGAAATCAAAGCATGTACATGCCTCTGCATTGCATATGTGAAGTCTATACATGCTATAGCTTCTCATTCACAAAGTGTGTACACGCCACTGCATTGCACACATGAAGTCTGAACATTGCTTCAGCGTTGCCTTCAGCCGAGTCCATACATTGACTGGCAGCCTTCAGCGAAGTCTGAACAATGCTTCAGTGTTGCCTTCAGCCAAGTCCATACATTGACTGGCAGCATTCATCAAAGTCTGAACATTGCATCATTGTGCATGCATTACTTTCATTCAAGTCTGTACACTGGTGTCGACACTGAATGATCAAGTCTATACAGACTTAGTGAAAGCTTAGCAAGTCTATACACTGGTGTCGTCTGCTGCAGGGACAACAAGTCTGTACATTGAGCTCTCATGCACATAATCATCAAGTCTATACACTCCCTTGTTTCATGTCTATTCATCCGGTTGTTAGCATACCTGCACGCATGAATGAAGTATGTACATCGCTTAGTGCATTACATGCATTCATCAAAAGTCTGTACACTCGTGAATATAATGTATGTACATTCATTCTCATTGTACACACTTTCTCTTCTATTGCACATGCATCTTTCATACCAAGTCTGCACATCGTTGCATTCTAAGACTACACATTCTCACATTGTACATACTTGCATAAATGCCGCATCTAAAGTCTGTACACGCTCATGCATTACTTCATTAAGTCTATACACTCTTTGCTGATCGACTGAAGTAACTCTGTCATTATACAGGCTGATGAATGGGCACGTGATCCGAGGTTGGCACCTGGCACGTGATCTGAGGTGTCCTCTGGATAAATGGGGCACACGCCCTAGTTGCTACTGATATATATATGAAGGTTCTTCATCCGCAGAAGACAGATCGAAGAGGGCTGATCGAGAGAGTGATAGAAGAAAGTGAGAGCAGCAGAGAGGCAGTGAGCAGAAGAAGAAGAAGAAGAAGAAAAAGAGCAGAGAGGTAGAGTGTGAGAGAAGAAGAAGAAGAAGAGAAAGAGAGAGAGTTCGTGGAGAAGAAGAAAGAAGATTTTATTGAAATATGTCTACTGGACTTGGATCAGATCCAATCCAGTTGCTCCTGCGAGAGGTACATTTTACATTGCGTTTTCAACTTTCCGATTGCTGTATTTTCATTTCTTGTTTTCCTTTTATTTGATCAACTGTGCTTTTCGATTCTCTGGTTAGAGATCGGTGTTCCTCTTGTGGTCTCAAGAGAAGGGAGACTTGTCTCCGGTCTGCAAGTGACAAGTTGTCACTTGTGGGTTCCCCTCCGATTTGGAGGAAGGGAGATTCATCTCCGGTTCTGGCCTTGTGGGTTGCAAGTCCAGGTGTTCCCTCTGGTCTGGAGGAAGAGAGACCTAGTCTCTGGTTCCAAGTGGCTGGGAGTCACTTGGGGTGTCCCTCCTGTCTGGAGGAAGAGGGGAGGTTGTTCCCCTGGTCAAGCTGTTTGGCAGTAAGTGTTTGCAGACTGAGTCTGCTGTTCTAGCGTTGCTAGTAGAAGCCTCACTCCGGTTGGGAGTGAGGGGTGGATGTAGGTCTTGGTGACCAAACCACCTAAAAATCCTCTATGCAGTGTGGTTGTGTTTTGCTCCTTGTCTTCTACCTCCTTCACAAACTGCCTTAGCATTCTCGTTTCTATCTGTGCTGCTTCTGCTAGTTGCTTGTTTAGGTGCGCCTTATATATTTGCTCAGTGTTTTAAAAGAGAACTTAACTTGTTCTTCAGATTGTCTATTTGCCTTGATAGTGTTCTAGTCTTTTATTGAGCGAAAAGTTTTTTTTTAAGGGTGGGATTCATTCACCCCCCCTCTGAATCCATCGCACCGATCCTATCAAAGGGTTTATTCATCAGCAAGGAGACCATGCTGACGCAAAGGATGGATTTACGCCGGTTCGGGCGTAAGGCCCGTAATGGCAAGGATGTATAAAGGTCGGCTAGGACACGGAGTCTTGCGCCGAACAAGGGGTTTATTCGTTAGCGAGAAGGTAATGCTAACGCAAAGGATAGATTTGTGCCGATTCGGGCGTAAGGCCCGTAATGGCAATGATGTATAAAGGTCGGCTAGGACACGGAGTCTTTCGCCGAACCAGGGGTTTATTCGTTAGCAAGACGGTAAGGCTAACGTAAAGGATAGATTTGTGCCGATTCGGGCGTAAGGCCCGTAATGGCAATGATGTAGGTATTATGCGAGTCTGGCCAAGGCAGAGTGCCACTAGACCGAGGTAAGTGTAGCTCGATCAGGGCGGAGTGCCACTAGACCAAGCTTGAGGTAGCTCGATCAGGGCGGAGTGCCACTAGGCCAAGTTTGAGGTAGCTCGGTCAGGGCGGAGTGCCACTGGACCAAGGGCGGGGGTAGCTCGGTCAGGGCGGACTGCCAATGGACGAAGGGTGGAGGTAGCTCGGTCGGGGCGGAGTGCCACTGGACCAAGTTTGAGGTAGCTTGGTCGGGGCGGAGTGCCACTGGACCAAGGGTGGAGGTAGCTCAGTTAGGACGGAGTGCCACTAGACCAAGTTTGAGGTAGCTCGGTCAGGGCGGAGTGCCACTGGACCAAGGGTGGGGGTAGCTCGGTCAGGGCGGAGTGCCACTGGACCAAGGGTGGAGGTAGCTCGGTTAGGATGGAGTGCCACTAGACCAAGTTTCAGGTAAATCATTTGGGGAATGCCGGTTGAACCGTGTGATACAGCCTTAGGTGCTTCCCATTAAGGGGAGAGAATTGGATGACTCCTTTGTGGTCCACAAGGACATACACACCCCCTTCATATGCTCGGTGAACGACATACGGTCTGACCCAATTTTCAACCAATTTCTCCTTGGGGTTAGAGGCCATCACCTCTCTTCTTTTAACCATCACCAGGTCACCCCTTTTGAACTCCCGTCCTTCGACCAGCTTATCAAAAGCACGGGCCATGCGGGCTTGATAGAGTTGAATATTCTGTTGCACCCGGAGATGCTTTCCTTCAAGCTCGGCGAGCTCTTCTAGTCTTCTTTCTACGTGGACTACTCGTTGCCCACCAATCCATGCTGGATGGCAACCCGTAATGAGGGGACCTCCAGTTCAATTGGCACCACAGCCTCTGACCCATACACGAGGGAGTAGGGTGAGCAGCCGGTAGGGGTCTTGTAGACCGTACGGTAAGCCCACAGTGCCTCGTACATTCTTTCTTCCCAATCTCTTCTGTTAGTCTTGACAATTTTCACCAGCAGAGTGCACAACATCTTGTTAAAGGCCTCTGCAAGTCCTTTGGCCGGGGGGTAGTTGGGAGATGATGTTCTCCAATCAATCTTGTATTTGTCAGCTAGCCGATAAACCTTCTGATTTCTGAAGTAGCTGCCGTTGTCGGAGATGATTTGACTGGGAATCCCGAACCGAAATATTACATTCTACCGAAAGAATCTCACAACTAATTCTCCTGTGAATTCTTTTAGTGCTACTGCCTCTTCCCATCTGGAGAAGTAATCTGTAGCTGCTAAGATGTATTTGCACCCTGATAAAGATGCTGGTAGTGGCCCCACAACGTCTGTGCCCCACTGGGCAAACGGCCAGCTTGGTAAGGTAGGATGTAGAGGCACTGGAGGTCTTCTTGACACATTGGTGTGCTCTTGACATTTCTGACAAGCCTTGGCGAACTTGCAGCAATCATCAAATATAGTGGGCAAATAATAATTTAATTTCTTTATTTCGATCTTCATTTTCGGACCGGCCGGGTGCCCCCCGGCTGACCCGGCATGGACTTCTTGCATTAGCTGCCTGGCTTCCCATGAGATAAGCATTGAAGTAATACCTTCTTTTGGGCATCTGCCATTATTCGAAACAATGTTCCATTCCTTATCTCATAAGAATCTTTGATTCTTAGGAGTCTCATTCTCTGTTCTTTCACCTTCAGGAGCTGTTGGTGTTGGAACCAATGCAGGAGGTATTCCTGCCAGTCGGGCTGCTGGACTGCTTCATCAACTGCTACTCCATTGGCTTGCTTATCGGCTAAAGCTTCTGTCATATTGGGGACCTGCCGCCGGTTGATAACTATTATGTTCAGGCTCGTATCAGGCGGGACCGCCAAGGAACTTGCCAACTTTACGAGGGCGTCAACTTGAGCATTCTATCCTCGATTAACGTGCTTGACGCTAACGAAGTAGAATCTTGCCATTAGGCGCAGGGCCAGATGGTAGTAAGGGACAAGCTCCTGCTTTCGCACCTCGAACTCCCCTTCCAATTGTTATATAACCAGCACGGAGTCCCCGAACGCTTCTAGCATTTGAATCCTCATGGACAGAGCAATCTGTAGCCCGATTATGAGGGCTTCATATTCTGCTTCATTATTTGTGCAAGGCTTGTTTATTGAGCAAGACGTGTGTATGACTTCCCCTTCAGGAGACTTCAAGACTATGCCTGCTCCTGCGCGGACTCTGGCCGATCCCGTCGCTGAGGTGTCAATTCTGGAGGCACCATCAAAATATAGCTGCCATAGGGAGGACCGCACCTGGCCGACCTCTAAAGTTTCATCTTCAGGAAGCTCTGGTTCCAGAGGGCAGTCTTCGGGTACTGGATGTTCAGCAAAGAAGTCTACAATAGCTTGGCCCTTGACGGCCCTCTGCGGTACATAGGAGATGTCATACTCCATAAGAATCACCGCCCATTTGCCCAGGCGGCCTTTGAGGGCCGGTTGGGACATGATGTATCTAAGTGGATCCTCCCTAGAAATCATCTTAACTTCATGCGACAGCATGTAGTGTCGTAGCTTCTTGACCGCAAAGACCAATGCCAGGCAAATCTTCTCGATGTAGGTGTACCTTTCCTCAGTTCTGACCATTCTTCGACTGAGATAGTAGAGGGCTTGTTCTTTTCCTTCTTCATTATTCTGGGCTAGCATTGCCCCCAGGGAATTGTGTGTGGCTGCTATGTAGAGGATCAGCAGTCGTCCTTTCATTGGCGCACCCAGCACTGGAGGGGTTTTCTGGTAATCCTTCAATTTATCGAAGGCTATCTGGCATTCTTCGTCCCAGTAGAAGGGAACATCCTTCATCATCAGCTTGTGAAAGGGGTGGCATCACCCCGATAAGTTGGATATAAACCGTCGGACGTATGCCAGGCGGCCCTGAAGGGATCTTAGCTCAGAGAGATTCCTTTGCGAGGGTACCTCCTGAATCGCCTTGATCTTGGCGCGGTCTATTTCAATTCCCCGATACCTGACAATGAAACCCAAGAACTTTCTGCTCGAGACTCCGAACGCACACTTCATAGGGTTCATTTTTAATTCATACTGCCTCAGCCTCTGGAAAATGACTCGGAGGTCTTGCAGATGGTCTTCTTTCTTTTTGGTCTTGACTACCAGGTCATCTATGTAGCACTCGACCGTATGGTAAAGCAGCTCATCAAATATTCTAGTCATCGTCTGCTGATAAGTTGCGCCGACGTTCTTTAATCTGAACGGCATTCTTTTGTAGTGATAAATGCCTTTGGGGGTCCGGAAGGCAGTGTGGATCCGATCATGTTCCGTGATCCATATCTGGTTGTAGCCAGATGACCCATCCATGAACGATAGGGCCTCATGACCAGTTGTTGCATCTATCATGACCTCCGTTATCGGTACTGGGAAGTCATCTTTAGGGTAGGCTTTATTCAGATCCCGGAAGTCAACACATATCTGGATCTGTCCATTCTTCTTCCTTAAGGGCACTATGTTAGCTAACCACGTGGTATATTGATTTTCCTCGACGAAACCCACATCAATGAGCTTGTCGACCTCTTTGCATATTTGAGTGATGAGCTCTGGCCTCATACATCGAGGGGGCTGTTTCACAGGCTCTACCCCAGCGTTTATGGTTAGCTTATGCTGTGAGACTGAGGGGCTTAGTCCTGGCATCACCCTGTTGGTCCAGGCAAAGCAGTCCCGATATTCTTGTAGCAGCTGGATGTACATCCTTTATTCTTCGGTAGATAGTTAGGCGCTGAGGAAGGTTGGCCTGGGGTTCTATCTCAAGGGGTGCAGGCTGGAGGTCAACAAAGTCTAGTATATCATCTTCGAGGTCGAGGACCTCGAACCCTTCGTCTTGCCTTATCTGAGTTCTACCAAAAATCTCTTGTTCGGCTGATAATGGCTGCATGCACTGTTCTGCCGACAAGTTTACCTTACTAGCAACTTCAAGGGGCGAGTTGATTGCCTCACCCCCTGCTGAGGGGGTTGCAGTCACTAAGGGCTGGTGATCATTTGTCATTAAGTTAGAGTAGCCTTGCAGCTCCTTGGCAAGGGGTGAAGAGGTCTCGATCCCTCGAACCACCATGTCCTCAGTGAAGGCAACCATTTCTCTTCTAGCAGCATCTGTCTCTTGATCAGGCTCGGGGGAAGCTTCCCCGACTGGTTCGAGAAGTGCCGACATCATGAACCGAGGAGGGCCACTAGAGGGAGGCAGCTCTGCTTCTTCAACATCTTCAGCTTCACTATTGCTAGCTGTGTCAAATTTGGCTTGAAGAGATGCATCTTCCGGATAGACTTGTTACCAGCACCGGCAGGGGAATACAGCCTCGGATTCTGGATTCATTGGCCGGGCTGGCTGAATGCACTCAACTTCTGTCAGGTGTTCACCAACAGTTGCCCCCAGTGGGTTATCCTCCATTGGGTAGAAAGCACAGATGGTATCCACTTCATAGCGTTCGCTGTAATAGTATTCTTCGAGGGTGAAGCCCAATCCCGGGTGCTGAGAGACACGCCTCATTTCTTTATCCAGGCTCGGAGGGTACCATAGCTTCTGGAATGCTTCTTTCCTCTTGCGAGGCTGGCCAGAAGGGATGTGCTGCTTCTGGAACATCTTGGCCATTCGATTTGTTATAAATGTCAGCCCATGTATCGGCATTGAGGGGTTTTCTATGTCTTCAGGCAGATGACAATCAGTGTCTTCCTGTGTAGGGTGCTCTTCAGCTGTGTAGAACAGGCTGCTAGGACCGTCTATCTGTGTCACCTCCCAAGCCTTGAAAGGCTCGACAGTAGCATTGTCGAGGCTGAGAATTGGCTTGGTAAGACCTTCGGGGATCCAGATGTGGTCGTGCTGCTGGTCAACCTTGACTTTATTAGTTTCGGTGTAGATGGCGGGAGGCGCTATCCGGCCTACATCCTCGGTGACAGTGATGTGTGTTGTGCCCCTTAGGCACAAGCTTATGATATTTTGTTTTGATGATGGCAACACAGTGAGAGTATGATGTGACACACCCTTGGGGTGATAGTCACAAGACCAATGCATCCTCGAACCTAAGTATGCAAGCACAACCACAAGGCTAAGAAGCCTACGTAAGCGGACCTTCGTATGGCGCACACACTCAACCCGGGGGTAACTCGGGGATGCCGAGTTGAGGAAGTGGGACAAGACCCTTGCTGGTAGAGGGCCAGCAACATCCAAGGTAAACCTCCCCTTGGGGAACGGATATCCAACTCAATGAGTCGGCAATGGCCAATGGGTGCGGGTCACTCACTCACACCCACGGTGGTCGCACAAAGATGGTGGAGCCTTAGGATCGGGCGCTCTCTCCCAAACGACGGTGCAATTGAAGAATATTAAATGAACAAGCATAAATGAGAGCAAGGTTTGGAGCACTTACTCGACCGGTTTGAAGAAACCGGTCCCGCTCGGAGACGAGGGCGAGCGGGGAGGCGAGTGTTCCCCACACGCCGCGTCGGAGAAGCTTGACCTGCTCAAACGATTACAACACTACACCTCTCGCAGGAGGGGGATCTTAGGGTGGGGGTTAACTGATATTACATCTAAAACTACCTCCACACAGGGAGGGGCTTCAGCCGGCCAAGCGGGGAGGGGTGGAACCAAACTCGCAACCAATAAGGAGACCGATGTCGGCTCTGCTCGCTTTCTGTGAGTGCTGACAGAAGGTCGAAGAAGTAGTTGCTGTGACTGTTCCCGAATTTTGTTGGGGACGAAACCACCTAGAAATTCTTCGTAGGAGGATGGGGAAGTCGTCCAAATGTTTTCGGAATTTTGGGAGGTCGCTGTTGGCCGGAGCAGAGCCTCGAACAGGGAGGTAGATCTTCAGTTCTGACAGCTTCAGGATCACAACAGCAGGAAAACGTTGTTGCCACCAGCGCTTCCAGACTCAGAATTAGGCGCCGCTAGAGTCGTCGGAACCGTCTGTGAGTCCTCTTCTACACGAGCTTGACGGGGATGCCAAATGTTGTCGGAGCGGACCGGTAGGTTCTGAACACTGAGGAGGGGTCGGTGCAGACTGAGTGGAGGCAGAACCGCACACCCGGGGGAGAAAATTGTGCCTAACTGAGCTCTGCTTTCTGAGGATGAAATAAAACTCAGAGTAGAAGACTTTTGAAGAAGAACTCTCGATCAGATTCCCAACAGATCGTTGCAGTCGAGCTTCCACTCCAGCTCTGAACTCCTGCTAGGGAGGCTTTGCGCAGTCGGGGAAGAATGGCTCCCCTGGGTGATCACGAACTCAGAACGGGACGGGAGAACCTCCGGACACCAAAGACATGGTCACTGAACTCCACGGGGTGCCCGGAACGCACACACGGCCCAAGGGGAACACCCAATAACAGCCAGATCACGCTAGGGATACCTAGCGTGACACGGAAGAACGTGCTAGGGAACCCTAGCGCAACAGGGAAGATCGCGCGTGGTATGTGTGTGCACACGTGGTTGGGGGCGGTTGGACCCACGTCGACGGGCGTGACCCCAGCTAGTCACTTGTTTGTGGTTACTTGTATGGTGTCTGCACCTCGGGTAGGACCTACCACGTCAGGCGGTTCACCTACGGTGCGGTGTAAGACGTCAGGGGACGCCGCCGGCTGTGCTTCTAGTGGGTGGTACTCCTGTCGAGTACGGAGTGTCAGACTGTCAGTCGTGTGTTTCTGACCTTCGGGTTTTGGCGGTTCGACTGTTGAGTTTCGGTCTTCTCATACCGTGGCATGTGTGTCGATTTGCGTGCCGTAGGGTCTAGTTCTGCAGAGTACAGGGCTTTCCTTTCCGAGGTACTTTCCTACCGCTAGAGTAGTGATTTCTCATTTTACGAGGTAGGGTTCGAGTGATCCCTACTGAGTCTTGTTCCGAGACTCATTCCCTGTGTGTTTTCACCGTGTTTCAGGTGAGGCGCCACCTTCGGGGAGCGTGTCAAGAGTGCAGCGTAGTGCGGGTGCCCAGAGGTAGTGCCAGAGGTCAGAGCCGGGGTATGCCCCGTGTAGCTGTACTTTTCTTTCTTGTCACTGTACTAGTCGTGGACTGTTCTTGCTGTTGTTGTTATTTTATTGTGGACCATGTAAAACGTTAATTTATTTCCTGCTTAATATTATAACCGTTTAATTTTTGCAATTATTTGTGATACTTGTGTAGTCTCCACACCATCCTTTTAACCCTTCCGAGTCTTCGGACTCGTGGGTGGCGGTACGAGTCTCGGGTTATCGGGCCTTCCCGGTAATCGGATTCTCGGGTCGTTACAGCCGCTGTTGCGAAGAGGACGGAGAGGCGCTTCTAACGATGGCTCTTGGGCTTCTAGGAACGTCCGGAGGAGGTCAGGGTCGCTGCTGCAAGCTTCAAGTCTTCTGCAGGTTCTCTTACCCTAGATGGTAGAGGGTGGGGTGATGGAGGTGAACAAGGGAAGATGGAGGGGATGAGAGGGGGGCGACCCTAACCAAAGGGGAGGGGAGAGGGGCATCCAAAGCTATGGATGGAAGGGGAAATTTGAATTCAAATGGCCTAGGGAGGTGGAGGGGTGCTTGGGGTAGTGGGAAGGGTGCTTGGGAAAGTGGGAGGGGTAGTTGGGGGTTGGGAGGTGAGATGAGGATTGGTGAAGGGGTCTTGGGAAGGGGTGGAGTATTGAAGAGGGTTGTGGGGAATGGGGAGAGGCTTTAATGGGGTAGGTGGGGAGTGGAGGTGGTTGGGAGGGGAGGAGAGAGAAAAATTTCAAAATTGGGTGTGGAGGAGAGAGAAAGGGGAGTGGAAGAGAGAGATTAAGAGAGGGATGGGTGGGATTCTCTCCCTAAGGCTTCTCACCTCACTAATGGATTCACTCCACAATAAATCTGAAGTTAGAACTCACAAAATGGCAATTTTCATTCATTGATTCATTAGTTCAAAATGAGGGGAATGGGGCCCTATATATAGGCAACCCACATTTTACAAAAAGACCCTGACATTTGACTCAAAGACGAATAACCAAGGGGGTAGGGGGCGCCCTTGGGCCTAGCCCAATGAATTGGGCCCAATAGCAAACTAAACAACCTAATGACACTCAAACTTAGGGAAATAAACCAAAGACCTAGATACATGACTCTAATAAAAGGGAAATTACAACGATATGACTCAATAAAAATAAAGAAATACAACATAGGACTCATAATAAATGGCTAGACCATGAAGTACGCCTCTGGGGTGACGAGAAGGGTCGAGAGTGCCAGGACGGATGGTGATGACCCTATCATACTCCCGGGGTGCGGAGAACTCGACTCCGTCGAGTAAGAGTCCTTCCCTCTTCGGAAAGGTGCAGAAGTGGTACCGCTCATATGTCTTCCGAATGAAATCGATTCTTCCACCTAGCGAGGTAGTGCCTGTACACCTTGCTCTGAGTGATGATTTCATGTTCATCCAATATTCTCTCAAGTTGCTTACGTCGGGCTTCTCTAGGCTGACGGTGCTCTCATGGGGAGGGGTGGGTGCTCTCTCAAGGGAGGAAGGGGGCTTGAAATCCTCACTTGGTGCCACCGTGGGTCCCTTGTGTGGCACAAGGACTTCCACATTGAAACTAAAGTTAACTCCGTATCCCTCGAGGAGGCCTAACTTGTGAGTAGTGGGGCTAGTGCACCTCAAAACCTGGAAGGGGCTAATCCCACAAAACCTCAATCCTGAGTTGTCTCTATGTGAGAGCCTCTCATTCCTCACCATCCCGGAATCACCCATTTGGATTTCTTGGTGACGCCATTGAGTCGGCCTGCCTTTTGTAAAGTTCATGGCTCTTGTTTATGTGCTTGCAAGGTTATCATGCAATTTTGTGAATGCTGGCCTTCTAGTGGTTATGGGTGGACCTGGACAACCATATGTAGACCAGTCATGCCATGATGTCATATGGACCTTGATGAGCCTTAGTGGGCCGGGGCAACCAAATGTGGCCCTATCATGCATGGACTCTCTAACGAAGGTTGGAGGGCCGGGGCATCCATAGGTGATCCGGTCATGTATGGGGGTGACAAATGCTAGGGGACCCGGACATCCAAGAATACACCTATCATGCTTAAGACTCATGATGAGTGAAGGTGGACCATTACATCCGAATTTGGACCACTCATGCATCCTACTTGACATGTGGGTGATATGAACGAGTGGACCCGACTTATGAATCATGCCAAGTTGTGTTGTACGCCAAGACTTATGCATTGTTGTGCCAAAGAGGTCTCCTATGTGTGGGCTTTTGGACTTCCATTGGAATGGGTCAAAGGGGTCTAGGAAGGTATATATCATGAAGTGGGGTACTTCCTCGATCCCTAGGTGTATATCGCCCAAAGTCATGGCTCCCATGGTGTAACCTGGGTCATGGATGAGGTGGGTTTGGCCCAATATGGTGGGTGAGGGTAGGAAAGGGTGGGTGGTGGGTAAGATGGTTGGGCCACATGGGTATAGGAAGGAGTCAAAGGGATCGTGGAAATGGTTACCTAGAGAGAGGAACTCCACATCCTCAAAGCCCCAAAAATATGGGTCATCCTCCTCCAAGATAATTGGGCCATGGTCGTTAGTGGGTTGGCCGACCAAAGCACTTGGGATCTCAATGGTAGGGGAGTGGACCGAGATGGGTTCTTCCACCATAGGGAGAAGGAAAAGAAGGTCGCTAGTGTAGCAACCAATGGTGCAAGCCGAGGTGATAGACCAATCACAAGGGAGGATGAGACTAAGGTTTGTTGGGTGGGCCGTCCCTAAGGTCAACAAGTAAGTCAACTCTAGCTGCCATTGTAGGCCTTTAAGGAGGTCATCAAAACCCTCTACTTCGTAGTAGGTTTGGATTGTTGTGTGAGGAGTGTGGATGGGCACTAGATGGTGGTCTTGCTTCATGGGTAGATAGGTATGGGTCATGATTTCTCTAATCAAGCTCTCCCTTAGCCACCTAACAAGGGACTCTTCTAAGATGAATTCGGCCTTATCTAGAGGGGGTGGTGTAGGGTGAAGATCCTCGTGCGAGGCTTCCTCTTCAATTGGGACATGGGTGCTCTCCATGGAGGGGATATGTTCCCGAGGGGCATTTGTCTTCATGTGGCAAAGCGGGTGGACTACTTCTTCCAAAGCTAATGGAGTGGGAAGATTCTTTGATGGTGGGGTGATGATGGCTAGAGTATGGTGCACCCGGGGTGGTGAACAAGGGCGGGATTCCCGCGGGTGGGAGAATACAATGTTGTTGAATTTAAAGGTTCCCGAAAGGTGTGGCGGATGCACTAGGCAAGTCCAACGTGTTGGGTCGATGTCGGCATTCCTTTCATCTAACCATTTCTTACCTAGGATTATACATGGACCCGCCAATGTTCCCTCTTGACACCAAGCCCCATCCACATACTTAGTCTTCCCGAACCATTTATGGAATTCAATAAAGACTTGGTCTCCATTGTGCACAATTTGTCCGGTCCTACAAAGAGAGGTAATGATGTCAGGGGACACCCAATTTTCAGATTCAAGGTCAATGAAATCAATTTCTACGGGCTCTCCATTAGGTAAGCATGCATGGGATATGATTGGGAGAGGGGCCATGTGACCCAAGACTCAATGTTAACAATGATGGGTTGACAATGCACGGTTCGGACAAGAATGCAAGCATGCCCTAGGACTTGACTTGTAGAGACAAGTCAATGACTTGCTCTGATACCAATTGATGTGACACACCCTTGGGGTGATAGTCACAAGACCAATGCTTCCTCGGACCTAAGTATGCAAGCACAACCACAAGGCTAAGAAGCCTACGTAAGCGGACCTTCGTATGGCACACACACTCAACCCGGGGGTAACTCGGGGATGCCGAGTTGAGGAAGTGGGACAAGACCCTTGCTGGTAGAGGGCCAGCAACATCCAAGGTAAACCTCCCCTTGGGGAACGGATATCCAACTCAATGAGTCGGCAATGGCCAATGGGCGCGGGTCACTCACTCACACCCATGGTGGTCGCACAAAGACGGTGGAGCCTTAGGATCGAGCGCTCTCTCCCTAATCGACGGCGTAATTGGAGAATATTAAATGAAAAAGCATAAATGAGAGCAAGGTTTGGAGCACTTACTCGACTGGTTTGAAGAAACCGGTCCCGCTCGGAGACGAGGGCGAGTGGGGAGGCGAGTGTTCCCCACACGCCGCGTCAGAGAAGCTTGACCTGCTCAAACGATTACAACACTACACCTCTCACAGGAGGGGGATCTTCAGGTGGGGGTTAACTGATATTACATCTAAAACTACCTCCACACAGGGAGGGGCCTTCAGCAGGCCAAGCGGGGAGGGGTGGAACCGAACTCGCAACCAATAAGGAGACCGATGTCGGCTCTGCCCGCTTTCTGTGAGTGCTGATAGAAGGTCGAAGAAGTAGTTGTTGTGACTGTTCCCGAATTTTTTTGGGGATGAAACTACCTGGAAATTCTTTGTAGGAGAATGGGGAAGTCGTCCAAATTTTTCCGGAATTTCGGGAGGTCGCTGTTGGCCGGAGCAGAGCCTCGAACAGGGAGGTAGATCTTTAGTTCTGACAGCTTTAGGATCACAATAGCAGTAAGAAGTTGTTGCCACCAGCGCTCCCGGACTCAGAATGAGGCGTCGCTAGAGTCATCAGAACCGTCTGTGAGACCTCTTCGACACGAGCTTGACGGGGATGCCAAATGTTGTCGGAGCAGACCGGTAGGCTATGAACAATGAGGAGGGGTCGGTGCAGCCTGAGTGGAGGCAGAACCGCACACCCGAGGGAGAAAATTGATAACTTCCAGATCCGGACGCCAAACTGAGCTCTGCTTTCTGAGGATGAAAGAGAACTCAGAGTAAAAGACTTTTTAAGAAGAACTCTCGATCAGATTCCCAACAAGATCATCGCAGTCGAGCTTCCACTCCGGCTCTGAACTCCTGCCAGGGAGGCTTTGCACAGTCGGGGAAGAATGGCTCCCCTGGGCGATCACGAACTCAGAATGGGACGGGACCACCGCTGTTGCGAAGAGGATGGAGAGACGCTTCCAACGATGGCTCTTGGGCTTCTAGGAACATCCGGCGGAGGTCAGGGTCGCTGCTGCAAGCTTCAGGTCTTCTGTAGGTTCTCTTACTCTAGATGGTAGAGGGTGGGGTGATGGAGGTGAACAAGGGAAGATGGAGGGGATGAGAGGGGGGCGACCCTAACCAAAGGGGAGGGGAGAGGGGTGTCCAAAGCTATGGAGGGAAGGGGAAATTTGAATTCAAATGGCCTAGGGAGGTGGAGGGGTGCTTGGGGTAGTGGGAAGGGTGCTTGGGAATGTGGGAGGGGTAGTTGGGGGTTGGGAGGTGAGATGAGGATTGGTGAGGGGTTTTGGGAAGGGGTGGAGTATTGAAGAGGGTTGTGGGGAATGGGGAGAGGCTTTAATGGGGTAGGTGGGGAGTGGAGGTGGTTGGGAGGGGAGGAGAGAGAAAAATTTTGAAATTGGGTGTGGAGGAGAGAGAAAGGGGAGTGGAAGAGAGAGATTAAGAGAGGGATAGGTGGGATTCTCTCCCTAAGGCTTCTCACCTCACTAATGGATTCACTCCACAATAAATCTGAAGTTAGAACTCCTAAAATGGCAATTTTCATTCATTGATTCATTAGTTCAAAATGAGGGGAATGGGGCCCTATATATAGGCAACCCACATTTTACAAAAAGACCCTGACATTTGACTCAAAGACGAATAACCAAGGGGGTAGGGGGCGCCCTTGGGCCTAGCCCAATGAATTGGGCCCAATAGCAAACTAAACAACCTAATGACACTCAAACTTAGGGAAATAAACCAAAGACCTAGATACATGACTCTAATAAAAGGGAAATTACAACGATATGACTCAATAAAAATAAAGAAATACAACATAGGACTCATAATAAATGGCTAGACCATGAAGTACGCCTCCGGGGTGACGAGAAGGGTCGAGAGTGCCAGGACGGATGGTGATGACCCCATCAGAGTATCACAGTGAGCTAGTCAGTGTGTTGTGTATACATTTCCCTGCTGCATTGCATGCGTTCAGAGTCTGTACAGGGTATTTCATGCATGCTATCAAGCCAGCACAAGTCCATACATCCGCATGCTATCAAGTCCCACAGTCTATACATTCATATAGCATGTCTGCACGCTATAAACTCTGTATAGAGTCTTTGTAGTGTTTGGCTAGCAAGTCCATATGTTGCTCATGCATACACAGTTTCTGCACGCCATATAGTCTATACATTGCATTGCTGCATCGCTGCATTGACTAAGTATATATATCCCCATCGGTTCATGCATCAATTAGCAAGGTCTGTACAACCTTCTTGGCACAGGCACGCGATCAAGTCTATACATTGCATGAGCATAGTCAGAGCACTCAAGTCTGTACATTCGCCACCATGTATTAAGTCTCAAAGTCTGTATAGCCTTTTGCATTGGACTTAAAGTCTATTCATTGGCAAGTCTGTACATCGGCCTGTTCATGCATTCAGCAAGTCTGTACATTGGGCTATCACTTGAAGTCTGTACATCGTCTGTCTTACTTAACGTCTCATGATTCAAAGTCCATACATTCAGAGTCCATCGTCTCATGCATCGTCTTATGCATTGTCTTCAAGTATGTACAGCGTCCAGCGTCTCACTTAGCGTCTCAGGCTAAGTCTGTACAGCGTCCAGCGTCTCACTTAGCGTCTCGTGGCTAAGTCTATGCATCGGCTAGGCAAGTCTGTACATCGCACGTCTCATGCATCGTCTCAATCAAAGTCTAGACATTATCTACCCTGCAGTACACTAAGTCCATACATTAGCATTGTAGCATGCATGAACTCTAAGTTTGTACATTCATTGCGTCTTGTGCAGGCATCACTCAAAGTCTGTATAGCCTGTGTTCACAACACAAAGTTTGTACATCATTCTGCTTGCACAAACGCCAAGTCTATACATTGGCTTTGCTTGCACGAGATGAAGTCTATACACTATCCATTTGCAGCATTAGCATAAGTCGGTACAGCCTGTGTGCTTTAATCATAGAGTCTATACATTGCTTCATGCATTGCACGAAGTCTGCACACTGTGTGTTGCCATGCTTTAGCTTTGCATTCACGAATTCTGTACATTGTTCATACATTGCACGCAGAGTCTACACACTCGTTTGGCATGCCTGAACATTCATCGTCAATGTACATACTTCACCATATGCATACTGCAGCATAGTCTATACACTCATAACTCTAGCCAGTGGATTCTGTGATTGAAGCATTTCCAAGTCTGTACACGCTTTGTCTTTGCATTGCAAAGTCCATACATTACAAAGTCTACATAGTGAACATGAAGTCTGTACACGCTTCAAGTGGTAAGTATGTACATTGTTCAGAACGCAAAGTCCATACAGCCATTGTGCATTCGTTCTTGATGTACATACTTTGTTTACTCCAACTGATAATTCTCTGTCTGACAGGTACTGTTCGTGAAGCTTAATGAAGGGCACGTGATCCGAGGCTGGAAGGGTTGACAAGATGATGACACGTGGCCAAAATAATTGGGCGGGAACTGTGGAAGACACGCGCCCAGTGCTGCTCCTGTTGGAACTGCTATATAAGGAAGACTCCTTTGTCTGAAGAAGACTGATCGAATATGCAGAAGTCCTGAAGGAAAAGCAGAAGAGCAGAGAGCCCTTTCGATCCAGCAGAAGAGAAAAGAAAGAGAGTTGAGAGAGAGAAGAGTTGAGAGTGATTTGTTCCTCATATCGTTGGTTCAAAACCCGGTCTGAGTTTGCTCACTTGTTTGAGCTACATTCCTTGCAGGGATTCTTTTTATCTTTCGTTTGCTTTTGTTTTGTTTTTTGAATCTGTTCATCAAGCTGTGTGTCAGCGGTTGCAGTGGTGGACTCCACTGGACAGCAAGCTGTGTTACTCAGCGGGCAGAGGAGGATTCCTCTGGACGGGTTAAGCTGTAGTCCCCAGCGGTTGTAGGCAAGCTGTGGTGCCCAGCGGTTCAAGCTGTGAGTCAGCAGTCATCCACACTCGGGTTGAGTGTGGGGTGGATGTAGGTCTGGAGGACCGAACCACCTAAAAACCTCTGTCTACTGTGTGATTGCTTTGTGGTTTGCATCGCCTCTTTATTCTAGTACCCTGCGCAGTAGGTGTTTGTTTAAGTTCTTCAGCAGTTCTAGTTGGTCTTTGATTTGTGCATTCTATATGTTTAGCAGAATTTCTCATTCCGCATTTGATTCTGCTACAATAGTTTTTATCGGGTGTTTGATCTATTCACCCCCCTCTAGATCACCCTAAGCGTCCCAACAATTGGTATCAGAGCCTAACTCTTTATGCAGGACTAACATCCTAAAGAGGAACGGCCATGGATGCTAGAGGGTTAACAGCAGAGGGACAGTCTACTACGAAGCCACCATTCTTCGACGGATCCAACTTCCCATACTGGAAGAACCGGATGCAGGTCTTCCTCAGAGCCAAAGACTATGAGATCTGGAAGATCATAGGCAAAGGTCCCTATGAGCTACATGAGAATGAGGAATTGTGGACCAGAGAAGAAATCAGGAAATCTACTCTGAATTGGAGCGCCATCAACGCCATTCAGTGTGCACTCCATCCCACTGAATTTGATAGAGTGTCATCCTGCAAGACGGCGAAGGAGATGTGGGATACTCTTGAGGTCATTTATGAGGGAACATCTCAAGTGAGAGAGACACGGGCTAATATGCTAGTGACAAAGTATGAAGCATTTCGTATGAAGCCTGGTGAGACAGTGACCAAAATGTATGCTCGTCTAACCATTATAACAAATGGTCTAAGAAATCTGGGAAAAGGCTATACTGATCATGATGTTGTGAGGAAGATCCTTCGATCGTTGACTCCGATATGGCATACCATAGCAACTGTGGTTGAGGAGTCAAAAGATCTTCAAAAGATGAAACCTAATGAGCTGATAGGCTCTTTGATGGCGTACGAGATGAATCTTCTACAAGCTGAAGAGCTCGAATACAAGAAGCCTATTGCTCTGAAGGCCAATCATAGCTGTTCAAAACAGTGCAGATGCAGTGGATCATCCAGTGATCGGAGCCTATCTAGATCGGAGTTTGAAAAGGATGAACTAGCTATGATTACAAGAGAGTTCAGAAGATTTCTTAGAACAGAAGGGAAACATGTCTATAGAAAACACCACAGCAGGAAGCATAACAGGTATAAATTTAACCCTACTGAAAATCTGATGTTAATGCGTGTTATCATTGCAGGAAGACAGGCCATATGAAGGCTGATTGTCCAGAGTTACAGAAAATGAATGTAAGACCACGGAAGAAAGCGCCAAAGGGAAAGGCCATGGTCAGTACATGGAGTGATGAGGAAGAAGTCACGCTGAGCACTTCCTCAGATAGTGAGAAACAAGAAAAGGACATCTGCTTGACGGCCAGAAATGGAGAAGAAGAAGATGAGTCTGATCAGGTATCATCCCCTTTCGAACATTATACTATTTCTAATTGGGAAGATGCTTATGGAGAACTGTTAGATAAAGCTAATGATATTAAGAAGGAAAACAGACTCTTGAAGAAGAAAATGAATTCTCTAGTTAATGATAAAACACTTTCTGATAAAGTTGCATGTTTACAATCAGAGAATGATAGATTGAAAAGTGCATGTTCTGAGTTTGATGAATTAAAGCATATTGTGATTGATTGTAGGAAAGAAAAAGAATTGCTGAAAAATGTTGTTGATGAGTTGAAATTGAAAATTCAGAAGTCTGAAAATGAAATAAAGATTTCAACTGAAAAATATGAAGTTGTCTTGTCTGTGAATGATGAACTGAAGAAAACTGTTGAAAATTTAGAAAATGAAAATTCTGACAAAAGGAAAAACATTGAAAGCATGACCCATGGAACAGAAAATCTTAATGCTTTGCTAGGGTCAAAAGTCAATTTCAGAAAAGAGGGTCTCGATTTTAATCCCTCAGCTAAAAAGAGCTTTGAATTGAAAACTATTTCATTCGTGGGAGAAAAGAATAAAGGACCACTCATAAAAATGGTCAATAAAAAATCTGTTTTCAATAATGAAAAATCAAAAGTGTCCAGTGCTAAGGATAGGGGAAAGCATAAAGTTGTAGAGCCTAGAGCTGCATGCTCTTCTCCCAAGGGTAAGTCCAAGGCTAGGGGTCAGTCAGCTAGCACATCAAAACCCCAGTCCAAGGCTGCTAAATCTCCACCACCATCAATTGCTCAGAAAAAGACCCAATATAAGTCAATGCAGAAACCTAGAGGGTCAAAGGTGGCAGGGAGACCAAGTGTAGCTAGGAACCAGTTTGCACATCCCTATTTCCCTCGAGCCCAAGTCTATCATCACATTCACTCACAACCACTTAATAGGTTTAGGTGGAATCCTATGTATATGAGGTCTAGGTATCAGAATTTCCCCACTCAGCCCTATAGATCTCAGCCAGCTAAGAGATGGGATAGTCACTTTAGGACATGGAGTCCTAGTCAACAGGTGTTCTATGGTCAGCCTAGGACCAATGTGGGCCACAACTTCCAGTACACTCATTGCCCAAGGTACTGGCAGAAAAACAACAATGCTTTTAATAAAAGGAATGCCAGGACTATACAAAAACCATCACAGCACCAGAAAAAGAAAGCTAAACTTGTTGGTGCTGAGAAACAGAAAAATAACAAAAAGAATTCTCAAGCTGTAGAATCCACCAAACCTTCCACTTTCACACAAATGTGGATCCCTAAACAGCTTTTGTCATGTTTTCACTCTCATATGTATGTTTCTGTCTTGGGGCCCAAACTATCTTGGGTTCCAAAATCTGCTCCCTAAGTGTGTTTGCAGGTATGCCTGGTAGTCGGGAACAAAATGATAAAACAGGAATAGCTACTCCAGACATATGACAAGAGGCAGGGCCAAATGTTCTAAAAGCTGAAAGAGATTGGAAGCCTTGTCAACAATCTGATGCAACACTAAGGGTAAAAATAAATCAGTCAGGTAAAGCAGGTAAGTGATTTACCTTCAGAATTGAATTGAGAAAGTCATGTTGATTCGGTTGCATAATTTCTAATTTTCTCTTCTTGTCTAGCTGATCAGTCTGCATTCCAGACTCAGCTACTGATTTAATTCTGCATAAATTTGATGCTCTTCTTCTGCCATCTATTGCACTGAGTTTGAATGGTTCATTTAATGCATATAGTTGATGCATGTGTCTAATGTCTGCATTTATCATTTGCATCAAGAAAATTGTTCAATGCATATAGGACTGCTTTGCACTACATATATCATTTGCATAACCTTGGTATATTGAATGGTAAGCTACTAAAAGGTAGGGAAATCTGCCTGGAGGTTCTTACTATGGGTGAGATGGTCCTTGAGACTAGGTTCTTCGCCAAGTACCAAGGGTCAAGTCCTCATGTAGAACAGTGTACTGCATCATATTTGAAAAATCTGAAAAGAAATGATCATTGCATAGCATATTTCTTGCATCATGGTGTCAGTGGGAGCTGAGAGTTCTGTTCTCGACATTGAATCTTTTTCACTCCTTATAGTCCCCACTCAATTCCTTCATAGTCTTTGACATCAGATGCTCTTGGATCTTATTGCTTATTGCTATCACTGTTTAACAATTGCCATCATTTCCCTAACCTTCACTGGACAACAGCATTGCTTCTGGTTTAGTACATTGAGCTGTGGTTATTGCAATTGTTCATTTATAATAATTACACTTGCAAGTTAGAAGGAACTAAAGGTTTAACCTTTATAAATTGAAGAGTTAAGTGTCTGTACTTCAGAACTTGAGATAAAAGAAAACTTTTATAGCTCTTAATCTCTGTCTCATGGTTAGAGTAGAAAAAGTTTTTTTTTATACCTGAATGTGTTAATCTGGAAATGTCTAGAAAAGGTAAATAGAGTGTGTACTATTTTTTTAAACAATCACTCTAAAAGAAATAAGGGTAGCAGTAAATAAGATCATCAATGTAATGAGCTGAACATAGTGACAGAGCAATGGCTGAATTGCACTGAGAAATTGTGATCTCCTCCAAAGAAGCAGGAGAATTCATAAGTCATGAAGTGCTTCAGACTACCTCTGTTGATAGGGTCAAATCTATAGGGGGAGTTGTCACCAAGTAACTCGGGATACTGGCCTCTGATCAAGGTGTACTCTTAATGTCAAAGGTGAAAACTGTTCCGTGTGGGTCTTGATCTGAAATAGATATAGTAGTTTATGCCTAGTAACTGGGGGTACCTGCTTCTGATCAAGGTGTACACCTAATGTCAATAGCATAAATGCCACTGGTCTATTCATTTAGCTCAGTTTCTAAAAATTAAAAAAAAATGAAAAACAAACTGCTGTAACCCTTTGAAATCAAAAGTCATTGAGTGAAAATTATTTTTCTCAATACATATTCAAGTTGCCTTTCTTGATCTTCCATGTTTAATCACAAAGGGTATTATTTCTGACTTTTCTATTAAAATCATGTGCCTTAGATTCATTGCTATAAATGGAGTCTATAAACTCTTTTTCAGTGGTCAGCTACTTTACTCTATCTTTATAACTGTTAAACCTGAATTTTTTTTTCAAGACTGTATATTACCGATTCTTATGCTTTAACAGTTGTTTATAATCATGCTCACCTTCTGAACCATTGCTTTAGCTGTTGTGTAGTGACCCCTTCTTTATTCATGTTCTTTCCCTCCTATCTTCATATTCCTTTCTCAAAGGGGGAGAATCAATTCAGGGGGAGTTATTCATTCAGGGGGAGTTTGTGCTGTTCTAAGAGAAATATGCATGTTGCACTCATGTTTTTCTTTCTTTTTGATCATGTCAAAGGGGGAGAAATTTTGGTTGGTGACTCACTGTCACTTTGTTGCCATCATCAAAAAGGGGGAGAATGTTGTGCCCCTTAGGCACAAGCTTATGATATTTTATTTTGATGATAGCAACACAGTGAGAGTATCACAGTGAGCCAGTTAGTGTGTTGTGTATACATTTCCCTGCTGCATTGCATGCGTTCAGAGTCTGTACAGGGTATTTCATGCATGCTATCAAGCCAGCACAAGTCCATACATCCGCATGCTATCAAGTCCCACAGTCTATACATTCATATAGCATGTCTGCACGCTATAAAGTCTGTACAGAGTCTTTGTAGTGTCTGGCTAGCAAGTCCATACGTTGCTCATGCATATACAGTGTCTGCACGCCATATAGTCTATACATTGCATTGCTGCATCGCTGCATAGACTAAGTCTATATATCCCCGTCGGTTCATGCATCAATTAGCAAGGTCTGTACAACCTTCTTGACACAGGCACGCGATCAAGTCTATACATTGCATGAGCATAGTCAGAGCACTCAAGTCTGTACATTCACCACCATGCATTAAGTCTCAAAGTCTGTACAGCCTTTTGCATTGGACTTAAAGTCTATTCATTGGCAAGTCTGTACATCGGCTAGTTCATGCATTCAGCAAGTCTGTACATTGGGCTATCACTTGAAGTCTGTACATCATCCGTCTTACTTAACGTCTCATGATTCAAAGTCCATACATTCAGAGTCCATCGTCTGTGGACGCCAAAAAATGTCGATGAGGATCATACGGCATGCACGTCTCGACACTCGAGAGCAAGCCGAAGATGGAAATGTCGAACAAATCTCATGCCTCGCCCGATCAGGATGAGAACCCGCTTGGTGGTCCGCTACCCGCTCAGGAAGCCCCCTAAGCAGAAGATACAGCTACAACGCTCCGACCGGCCGTGCCGAGAGCTGAATCAGAGAAAAGTCAGGAACTCCGGCACAGTCTCAGCATGCACCGAAAGTCACACAGAATCTGAGACCAAGTCCCTAAGGCTATAAACGAAATATTGCGGAGGCCATGCATTGCAACCAGAATGTTCTGGGAATGTCGACATTCATATAAACGGCCGCGACTTCGAAAAGAATCAATTTGAGGCTTAAAACGGCACGGAAGGGACTTAAACCGACGTGCTCTAAACCGGCGCGCCCCCCCCCCCTCAACATCTTAATCCGGCGCCCCCATAAACCGGCGCGCCCCCATTTCCCATTTTCCCTTGAGGTTGCCTTAATACGGCATGCTACTATTCCCTTGGCTTTAAGCCTTTCCCCTCATCCTGATGCTAAGCCGGCGTGCTCACCCCCCCCCCCTCACGCCGGTTTAACCCCATCCTGTCCCGTCGGCATGCCGATGCTCTGTTTTGCATCATTATGGCGTGCAGAGGACATTCAATGCCCATGACTCTGCTTCTACCTTCGTTCGACAGCACACAAGCAGTAGCAGCAAGGCAAGCTCCGGCAGATCTCTGAGCGTCCCATCCTCGGACGAGCAGCAGTGTACGGGACAAATGAACAGCGTCCAGCACAGCCGGTCAACTCCCAACTTCGTTGCGGACGAGGTGGAAATGGCAGGAAGGCTCCCAGGCTGGCTGATGTATATAAGGGGCAGCATTGTGAAGCCGGAAAAAAAGGAGGAGAAGGTCAATAGAAGGGAACATAAGAAAAGAGAAGAGGAAGGTTGAAGAAGGAGAGGGAGAGAGGTCTTCTCGAGAGCTCTCCAGCCTCCGAAGAGAAGAAGCTACAGCCATCCGTTCACGCCTGCAAGGTGAAGAAAGAGAGGGAGAGGGTGAGAGCAAGAGAGGGGAGAGAAGAGAGGGAGAGCTTGTGCTCTGTTCCTTCTTCTCCCCCGCCGATGTATCTTCTTCCCCCACCTCAACATTTAGCTTTTCTTTTATCTTCTCCGTTGTATTCTTCCTTCCCTTTCCCTTGAGGATGAATAAAAGAATGACTTTGTGAGCATGCACAGTATTCTATGGCTCTGATCCTTTCCCCCCTTTTTCTTCCGTTTTATTTCTCTGGTTCTCTGAATCACCTGGGGTCCTCGGGAGCTTGCCCTTCTGTGGCATGAACTCTGAGGGAACCCGTTCGAAGGGTGAATAGTCATGGCCACCTGCGGCCTACATCTGTCCCGTTCCACGAAGTCATCGCCTGTGAGTTGTGAGAGCTCTTGAAGGCTAGTCCTCGACTCTCCAGCACTCACATCTGGGTTATTGGACCGCCATGAGGTCTAGATTCGAGGTGCACCCCGGAGCTATCCATTTGGTGTTCCTTATTATTCTCTGGCAACCCCCAGTCCAGGGGAGGTGCTGCCCAAATCTCGCCAGGATGAGAACACTCAAGAACAGACGACATGATGAGTTCTCTGAGCATAAGAACAGCTGAACAAGCCAAGGCCTCTGGGAGTAAGAATAGCATATGTCTAAAGCCGTCTCTGAATCAAACTGAACAAGTTCCTGCATAATCCCTCTTAATAAGATATTCAATCCGCATGCTCGTTCGTCTTAACAAACGATCAGAAAGCTTTAACCACCTTCTCTATCAACTTAATCCATCAACTAAGTGAATAAACCAACCAAAATATCAATCTGTAAGTTGAAGAAACAAGAACAGAGCAAAAAGAATCAAAACAGAACAAACAAAACCTCGTAGAAGCTTAACCCGGCGCGCCCTAATCCGGCGTGGGCTAACCCGGCGCGGTACCCCCCCGTGCTGGTTTAGCCTTACACTCAAAACCCCTTTCATTTTCTTTGCCACTAACCGGCGCGCCCCTTGCATAGCCGCCTTAAACCGGCGCGCTATACTATTCCTCACCCTATTCCGGCGCGCCCCAACTTGCCACCTTAGCCGGCGCGCTTCCCCCTTGTGCTCCCTTATCCGGCGCCCTCCTTCGAAGCTCTTATCCGGCATGCCTCCCCTCTTGCCCACTTCAAGCTCGGCGTGCCTCCTTTATATGAAAAAGGGGGGGGGGAATAATAAAAAAATAAAAGGAGAGAAATGCTCAAATAAAAAGAAGAATGCAAAGATCAATAACAAAAAAATGAAAGGAACTCTATTACCCGTGCTTCAATTAAAAATTTTGTTCCGGGGGCGCTGCCCCCGAAAACCCCCGCAAGGGGCGTTGCAAAGAGAAAATCCCTGACCGCGCAGGTCGATCCGCGTGTGAGGTCGCACGTTATTGAGCTCGGGCTACGCATTTAACAATTCACTCCCTCGGACTGGGTGCAAAGAGAAAATCAACGACGCCTTATGGTATCGGACGTGGTTTACGGAACTTCCGACATGGCCATAATCCGAAATCATCTCCGGCCAACAGTCTATCAACTTGACCCATCCCTACCGGTATCCAATCCCGCATTCTTATTAAACTTGCCTTGTTCATGGCAGACATTCGCGCGGTTTTGCTACCGTCTTTTATACTACAAACACGGACCTTCGTCCGAACATGAAGTGGCCCATGAGTGGCCGACATAGTCTTAGCATTCACGTCCCAATACGGGTTTCTAGCATAGTTCATCTTTCACTATCCTCCTGCATTATTAATATTCTCTTTAGGCCGTAGGGCCCTTATTCCCGGCAATCAATCAAGGGTGTTCCCCCGTATGGGGGATGTAAATAACGTCGTGGCCTTTACGGCACGGCGGGTTTCGGTCCCGACACGAACTACACAATCGTCTGATTAGTCAGATCGAGCGCACCATGGGCTTCCATGAAGCCCGAATAAATCGTCACTATGTGACTGGCACGCCCTCGCACTAAATAGAAGAATTAACCCCGACCAACAAACGAACGGATCCCCCCTCCGAAATTTAGTGCGTCCACATCATCTCATGCATCGTCTTATGCATTGTCTTCAAGTATGTACAGCGTCCAGCGTCTCACTTAGCGTCTCAAGCTAAGTCTGTACAGCGTCCAGTGTCTCACTTAGCGTCTCGTGGCTAAGTCTATGCATCGGCCAGGCAAGTCTGTACATCGCACGTCTCATGCATCATCTCAATCAAAGTCTAGACATTGTCTGCCCTGCAGTACACTAAATCCATACATTAGCACTGTAGCATGCATGAACTCTAAGTTTGTACATTCGTTGCGTCTTGTGCATGCATCACTCAAAGTCTGTACAGCCTTTGTTCACAACACAAAGTCTGTACATCATTCTACTTGCACAAACGCCAAGTCTATACATTGGCTTTGCTTGCACGAGCTAAAGTCTATACACTGTCCACTTGCAGCATTAGCACAAGTCTGTACAGCCTGTGTGCTTCATTCACAGAGTCTATACATTGCTTCATGCATTGCACGAAGTCTGCACACTGTGTGTTGCCATGCTTTAGCTTTGCATTCACGAAGTCTGTACATTGTTCATACATTGCACGCAGAGTCTACACACTCATTTGGCATGCCTGAACATTCATCATCAATGTACATACTTCACCATATGCATACTGCAGCATAGTCTATACACTCATAACTCTAGCCAGTGGATTCTGTGATTCAAGCATTTCCAAGTCTATACACGCTTTATCTTCGCATTGCAAAGTCCATACATTAAAAAGTCTTCATAGTGAACATGAAGTCTGTACACGCTTCAAGTGGTAAGTATGTACATTGTTCATAACGCAAAGTCCATACAGCCATTGTGCATTCGTTCTTGATGTACATACTTTGTTTACTCCAACTGATAATTCTCTGTCTGACAGGTATTGTTCGTGAAGCTTAATGAAGGGCACGTGATCCGAGGCTGGAAGGGCTGACAGGATGATGACACGTGGCCAAAATAATTGGGCGGGAACTGTGGAAAACACGCGCCCAGTGCTGCTCCTGCTGGAACTGCTATATAAGGAAGACTCCTTTGTCTGAAGAAGACTGATCGAATATGCAGAAGTCCTGAAGGAAAAGCAGAAGAGTAGAGAGCCCTTTCGATCCAGCAGAAGAGAAAAGAAAGAGAGTTGAGAGAGAGAAGAGTTGAGAGTGATTTGTTCCTCAGATCATTGGTTCAAAACCCGATCTGAGTTTGCTCACTTGTTTGAGCTACATTCCCTGCAGGGATTCTTTTTATCTTTCGTTTGCTTTTGTTTTGTTTTCCGAATCTGTTCATCAAGCTGTGTGTCAGCGGTTGCAGTGGTGGACTCCACTGGACAGCAAGCTGTGTTGCTCAGCGGGCAGAGGAGGATTCCTCTGGACGGGTTAAGCTGTAGTCCCCAGCGGTTGTAGGCAAGCTGTGGTGCCCAGCGGTTCAAACTGTGAGTTAGCAGTAATCCACACTCGGGTTGAGTGTGGGGTGGATGTAGGTCTGGAGGACCAAACCACCTAAAAACCTCTATCTACTGTGTGATTGCTTTGTGGTTTGCATCACCTCTTTATTCTAGTACTCTGCGTAGTAGATGTTTGTTTAAGTTTTTCAGCAGTTCTGGTTGGTCTTTGATTTGTGCATTCTATCTGTTTAGCAGAATTTCTCATTCCGCATTTGATTCTGCTACAGTAGTTTTTATCAGGTGTTTGATCTATTCACCCCCCTCTAGATCACCTTAAGCGTCCCAACAATGTGTGAAACCACCTTGGGATCGATATATCCACACGGTGGCGGAGGGAACCATTCTGCTTTGGAAGTGCCTTTTGCTATGCTAGAAGAGGTCTTGGTCGCAGGGGCCTTCCGCGACCATTCTGCATATAGAGGGGCGTCTGCCAAGTGGCATTCGAATACTTCGAATGGGTGGAGATCAGCAAATACTCTTTCCTCTCTCCCATCCATGATGTATTTGATGCATTGGTGAAGTGTGGAAGGTACCACCATATTCTCATGTAGCCAAGGGCGGCCAAGCAGCGTCTTGTATGAGGTGCGTGAATCAATGACATGAAATTGCACCTTCATGACAAAGTCCGCTAGAGTGAGTGTAAACACTGCTACTCCTAGCGACACTTCGCACTTCTGATTGAAGCCGGCAATGCGCATATCCCCGACCTTTTGCAGGTGCACGTTGAAGTAGTGCCTCTCATATATCCTGTAGGGCAGGATGTTGACAACTGCCCCGGGGTCCACCAGGATTCTGTTCAGCTCCCGGTCGTTTAGATGTCCCCTCATATACAGAGGTCTATTGTGACTGGTGGTGGGGAGCAACATGTCTTCCTGGGTGAAGGTCATGGTGGCCTTCGGCAGTGCCTCAGCTAGGCAGGCTTCATATTGGGTAGGCGTCTGGAGAGCAGTAATGATCGCCTGTCGAGTCTCTTCACTGAGAGAGAGGATTTGCCAGACAGTGAATCTTGCTGGGAGCTTCTTCAATAGTTTGACCACCCGACTTCCAGCTCAGACATTGGATAGCTTCATTTCATCTCCCCACCTGGGCTTGGAAGATCCTTGGACTGTGGCCCCTGATGGACCTGCTTCATCAGACTCGGAGGCTACACCCTTTCGCTTGGGATTACCTCCTGGCTGCTCCTTACTGGCTGCAGCCAGGCGAGTTTCTACATCTTCTGACAATTCGGGAGATTGATGGAGTTGTGGGTGACTGCCCCCGGTTACCGGTTCAACCTCCCAGCATGGCTGCTTCCCCTTTGACATCTTTATGAACTCCAGAAATGAAGGAGCGGGAGTGTCGCCCCCACTTTGGTTGTATAAGCCTGACGGAGGAGGGATTTGAACTCCCCTGACCTCCGGAGGGGGTATCTTGTATGGTTGCTCCCCTCTGAAGATAATGTTATGGTTGGCGGGCGGCTGACGCCCCCACCTTCGGCCCGATCGGGTTACATGTGCGGCAGTTGTGGCTTCACCCTGGCTTTCCTTAGCGGCGGGTGTGAAGCAAATCTCTTCTTCATCCTCCTCACCGAGCAAATTGAACAGAGCAGAGAGGGTGTTGCAAGAAAGGATCACACCTGTTGTAGCCTTGTTGGCCCTTCTCTTCCTTCTTTATCTTCTTTTCTTTTCTTTGGCTGGCGCTTGCCCCTAGAATAGGATGCCGTCCCTGTCTTATGCTTTTTCAGCTTCCTCTTCCTGCTTTAGTGAAAGCTGTTCCAGCTCCTGCCACGAGAGATGATCCCATACCAGCAAAGGTTCTAGCTCGGGCTGTACATACTCATCTAGCCCATTTATGTAGTCCTGTAGCCGTCGGGCTTCTGGACTGATCTTCTTGACTGCCGGCAATGGAGTCTGCCTCCTCCAGTTGTGGGTAGGTATCCGGATAACTGCTGATGGATTGGTCCACACAGCTGTTGCTACTGGTGAAGGGGGTCGTGGTGTGATGCCACGAATATGTGCCCCCGGTGCCGGGCGAGGCAGGCCCTTTTTCTTGGCTCTTGCAGGGACTTGCTGCCATCCCTCCTGTTCTTTTATTGGGGCCAGAAAGCAGGCTTCATATGTACGCGGAGTACTGGCCTCTGCGGTCTCCTCAGGCAAGGCTTGATACAGAGAGATCATGTTGACAGCGGCTCTTCTTACGGGCGCCTCATGTGGTTGTGGAGGGTCGACCTTGTACTCCCCCAATTCTATTTCTTCCTTTCGCACCATGCCTTCGATAATATCCTTGAAAACATAACAGTCTTCAATTGGATGCCCCAGCATCTAGTGGTAGGGGCAAAATCTTGGGCTATCTCTTCTCTTCAGGTCCTCTGGCCTCCTCGGCTCAGGCAGGGTGACCTTATCATACTGGGTAACCCAGTCAAACAAGATCCCGGTCTTCTCCTTTGGGAAAAGAGTAGGCCTTCTTCATTTTATCCCGGAGGGATGGGCCTTCTTCGCCCTCTCCGGTCTTGGCAGGCTGAGGAGCAGCTGTCTTCTTGCCTTTATCCTTTTGCTGTTCAAACGCCTTGATATCAAGGGCGTTTGCTTTTTTCGGTGCTTGGGGCCGTTCTGCTGCCTTGCCCTTTTGTGCAGTAGGAATATTTGGTGTAGGGGCCAGTTTTGCTAAGAAAGCCTCCACTTCGGCCACAATATTGTTCAGACAGTCGAACGACCAGATTTCCATGCCAATCATCTTCTCCAGCACCTCTCTCCTGAGGTTCTATTTGCAGATCTGTACAGCGTCCTCCTGGTGCGGGGGCCGCTTGCATCTCATCCCGAGGTTCCTCCACCTCTTGATGTAGTCGAGAGCGGTCTCATCTGCCCTCTGTCTTGTTGAATAGAGTTCAGCCACTTTGACTTCCCTCTCTGTGACGTGGAATCTTTCTCTTAACTTCCTCTGCATGTCCGACCAGTCGCTGATCGACCCGACCGGGAGGCTGGAGTACCATTCAAATGCGAGCCCTGTGAGTGAGGACCCGAAGAACTTCAATAAATATGACTCGTCAGTGGCCAAGTCACCCATGACGGTAATGTAGTAGGCAACATGTTCCTTTGGGGATCTCTTCCCGTTGAACTTGTCGAACTTCGGTGGCTTGCTAATCCCGGGAGGGAGCTGCTTGGCAGCATGATGCGGTGGGTATGGAACCCTATATGCATCGAATACAACATAGTCACCTTCATCCCTTTTAGCGAGCTTCATCTCGATCATCCTTTCTACCATCATCTTGCTCATGATGGTCGGGTCGATCGGTTCAGGGTAGAAATACGCCGGCTGCAAGTAGGGGGTGACCACGGTGGTCACCTGTGGCGGAGGGCGAAGCAATGGAGTCATCTGGTGCACCTGTGGCATCACTGGTGGAGCCAGCGGCTGTGATGGGCACTGTTGAGTTGTCGCCAAGCTTGGTTCCGCCTGTAGAGGCGGGGTATAGAGTGGTGGGAAGTCATTCTTGCTGACAGCTCCCCTTGATGATTCTGCCTGCACATCAGGCTGCTTGGAGGAAGAGGACTACTCTGTCTTTTCGTCAATTGCTTCTTCAGCTGTTCTATCTCCTGGCGGTACCTTTGGAGCATCATCAGTACGGTCGAGTCCATAGCTGCTGTGCTGGGGATGGCCTCTGTCGTCTCGCCAGATGCACCCTCAGGTAGGATGTCAAGCAAGACGTCTTCTTCTTCACCTGCCGTTATCACATTTGCTGTGAGAATAACGGCCTTGTCATGCTGTTGGAGGCGAGGCAGGGCTTGCTTTCCTTCGGTCGCCGCCAGCTTCTCTTTTGCGGCCTCCACTCTTCGAGTGCTCGGCCCCGGTCTTCCGGCTAGCCAGGCCAACTCTTGAGGCTCCTCGGGCAATTTTCCATAATGGCCATATATCCCGGCCATATTGCATGTGAAAATCTGCATCCTTCGTTTCTGTATGCGAGCCCTCTTCTTGACATTCTCCGGGAAGGTAAGCCTTTCAAACATAGAGCTCCTTCTCTTTTCCCCTTGGCGGGGAGCAGTTTCATCGGCTTGAACATCAGAGCCGTCTTCATATCCATTGTCATCAACTGATGACGTCATCCTCCTATCTTCTTCTTCTCCCACTGCCACTAATGGACAGCGATCTTCTTCAGTTGTGGCTGCCTGCAACAGCCATTATTGGCCCAAAGAGGGGTTGCCTAACCCCCTAAAATAACTTCGACCATATTGGTCATTTCTCCTTGTCCTCGACCTAGGTGCAGGGTCGGGGACAGTTGTCGACCTCCCGTCGGAGGAATGTAAGCAAACCGAGCCCTCTCGGTAGTCTGCTGTAATCTTCTTCCCATAACGGGGATGTTGGCTTGTCGGGCGCATGCCCTAAAGCTTTCTCGGTGTGGCAGATCCACGATTGTCTCTTCCTTCCTCGGGACAGGGTCCCTCTTCTTGCTCTCTTCTACTCTGGTGAACCTGGGTTGGTACTGCACCGGGGCTTCTTGCTGGATAGGCTGGACCCTTTTGGGGACCCAAACCTGTTTGAATCTTCTTGGCTTGGGAGCCAACCTTCTCTGGCCATGGCGGCCGGCTTCTTCTTCTTCGGATCTTCTTCCAGCAAGAGCCTGATAAGAGTTGTGGACTGGCACTGTAGGGATCACCCGGTCCGAGCTAACTCGAGCCTTACGTCCATCTAGAAAGACACGGAGGCCACCGACCAGCATAGACTTTCCGGATGTGTTAGCGCAGCGAAGAGTGATATAGAAGGGGGGGGATGAATAGATCACTCCCAATTTACAAAACTTCAGTGGAAAGTCACTACTTCAAAATACAACCCTTCAGATATGGCTAAACAATGTAGCTAACGCAGTGAGAAACTAAGACAGGATAATAAGGTGCAATTGGAAGAGGCCGTCCATACACAAACACAATGTCGAACAGAAGGAAAGCACAAACGATAATACCAAGCCACAGAGGAGACAAGAGATTTTAAGGTGGTTCGATTGTAGTCCACAATCTACATCCACCCCTCACTGCAACTAGAGTGAGGATTCCACTAGCCACTGCTAGAAAACTACAGACTCAGTCTGTGAACAATATGCTGCCACACAGCTTGAACAACCAAGGGAAACAAATCCCTCAACCAAACTCTGCTACCCACAGAGCTTGACACCTGGACCTGCTACCTGCAAGACCAGAACCGGAGATGGCTCTCCCTTCCTCCAACCCGGAGGGAACCTGCTAATGACAACCCGTCACTGGCAAAACCAGAGATCACAGATCTCTCTTCCTCTGCAGCCCAGAGGGGAACCGGAGTAACTCTCCCTTCCTCCAAACACCGGAGGGTAACAACTCGAAATCAGATATATGAAGAAATAAAAGGAAAAATAGAAATGTAAACAAGACCAACGATGAACACAAATTGTTTCAGAAAAACCAAAATCAAATGTAGCTTCCGAAGAAGCAAATTGGACTCTTCTCTCTCACTCAGACATTTCTCTCACAGCAATACTCTCAAATCTTTTCTCTCTATCTTCTTTCTGGAATGTGGAGGCTCTCTCTCTTTCCTTCTTCTGCTCAGGGATTTTGCTCTTTAGCATTTTCTCCAGTTCTGTCCATCTAATCGCAGAAGGCACCTTTTATATGGCATTCGACCTGAGTTTCAGGCCTTCACACGAGGGAGTCTCGTACCCTCCTTTTCCAGAGCATTCTCGGATCACGTGCCAGGTGTCATCCTTGATTCACGTGCCCAATCATTAACCTAAATCATCTGCAGACAGAAACAAGGAAATGTGATTAGTTAGTTTAGTCAGATACGAATGTATATACTTTAGAATAGCAGATGAGTAAGTGTGTACACTGAGGGAGTGTATAGACTTGTGAGTCCTCATGCGACCTCAGTGTATAGACTAGCTGAATAATGCATTAGCACAACAGAGGAAATGTGTGGACTTCTGTGAAGTGTATGCAGCCCTCGAGTGTATAGACTCAGGGATGTCAAATAGGCAAGTGTGTCAAGTGTGAGAGTGTGTAGAGTTGAAGTTCTTCATGAGAGCTCAGTGTATGGACTTGTAAGTGTTCATGCGATCTCAGTGTGTAGACTTCATTCAGCAGGCAAGACAATGGATGTATAGAGTTGATCGTGTAAAGGAGGACGAGTGTAAAGACTTGTAATGAAGAGCAGCAATGTGTAGACTTGTGAAGCACAACTGTATGCAATGTATGGACTTCAATGTATAGACATCGATGTATAGACTTCGAAGAGAACAATGCATGAAGGCATCGAATGTGTAGACTTAGAAACAACAATTAAGCAAGTGTGTCAAGTGAGAGAGTGTATACACTTGAAAATAGCATATAGGCAAGTATGAACAACTTGAGAGTGTATACACTTGAAGGTGATATCGAGTGTATAGGGTTGAAGGATAACTGAGTGTATAGACGTAGAGATGTGTAGACTTGCCAAAGAGCTGGATGATATACAGACTTGAACAAGTAAAGTCTGTACAAACTTGAAGGTTCATAGCGTGTAGACTTTGGCAAGGCAACGTCAGTAAAATTCCTAGTGTACAGACTTACTGAACTGCGCGTAGGTAAAAGATATGAGGAATGTATAGACTTACTCAGTTCAGTTCAGAACGTAGGTAAAAGTCCCAATGTATAGACTTTAAGAGAATGCAACCGCTGTACAGACTTGCTCAACCAGTCCGATGTAAAGACTTGGAATTTCAACAGAAGGATGTATAGACTTGAAAAACTAATGCCAATGTACAGACTTCACCTCGTGCAAGCTACAGTGAATGAGTGTATAGACTTAATGGTCTCCCTGGCTGTACAGACTTGATCACAGGTTGAACAGTCGAATGTATAGACTTGCTTCCACCGACCAGTGTATAGACTTCAAGTCCAAGTGAGATAGTGGTTGTACAGACTTGGGAGGCTTGACACAGTGGTGTACAGACATGGAATCAATGAAGGCGTTGGCTGTACAGACTTTGATGAACGCCGCTCGCTGTACAGACTTCGAATCAAGGCATGAATAGTGAATCAATGTCTAGACTTGGATGCCCAAGCCAATGTATAGACTTGTGCAGTGCAGCCAGTGTATGGACTTGTACAGTGGCTAGAGGCTGTACAGACTTTGGGTCATGATGTGTGAGATGAGGGACAGTGTATTGACTTTCAAATGGCAGACGATGTATAGACTTGGGGTTCAACAGAGTGTGTATAGACTTGGAGTTCAACTGGATGTATAGACTTGGAAGATGGAAGGCGATGTGTAGACTTTGGAATGAACGGGAGAATGTATAGACTTGACTCCTTGAAAGGATGTATAGACTTCAGAGGCAAGCTACAGTGCCGTTGTATGGACTTGAACTCAAGGAATGGGTATACAGACTCTGAAGGTTTAGCAGAGGGTGTACAGACTTTGAATATGAAGTTCAATGTATGGACTTCAGGTGAAGACCAATGTACATACTTTGAATATGAAATTTAATGTATGGACTTGGAGAGTAAAGGAGGCGTCGACCCACCAGAGGTGGAGCATCGACCCATCAGTGTTCAGACTATGCAGACAGTGTGTAGACATGATCAAGTAGTGCATATTTATCTGACAACCATATGAACTGCACAGTCCTACATGATGAAGCATGAATTATTCTAGAGATAGAAGATTGATTTATAGTGTGAGACATCATCAAAACCGTAGGGATGCAACAGGATGAGGAGAGACGTCCGGTCACAGCAGCATCAACCTTCCTTCGGGGGTTCTGGTGTCGGCGCCTCCCAAAATTCTTGGCAGGGACGGGGCGGGCCCCGTGAGCAACGTGATGAACCATGCAGCTGGCGACTTGAATCGGGCTGGTAGGCGAGCCAGCACAGTGCCGAGCCTTCGAGGCCTCGACCCTCTCTGCAGCCTTCTCTTCTGCGGGCCTTGAGGACTCCGTCTGTAGCATGTCGACAAAGGCCAACCCCAAGAAGTTGGGGAAGCCTACAGCCGATGGGAAGGAGCCGAAAACCATGGGCACCGCCAGGTACCCGTGTTCCGCGTGGTCGGCGACGATTACGGGGCCGAAGCCAACACCGGTTAGTCCGTACGACGTCATCGTTTGCCTGAGATAAACAGACAAACAATCAGTATTCTTGGGGGAGGCCCCCGAAGGTATCCTCTCTTGGCAAAGAGATGAAGGGAGACTCAGGTCCCACCGGGCGTGCCAGACTTGTGGAACGATCTTTTTTATAATAATAATTTATTTATTTTATTGGTCTATTGATTTATTGGTTGGTTTATTAGGCGTGCCAGTCACTGACGTGACAGTCTATTGTGCGCTCGATCTGACTCAATCAGTCGATTGTGAAGTTCGAGTCGGGACCCAGAGTCCGTCATACCATAAAGGCTATGACATTAATTACGTCCTTCCAAAGTAGGACAACCCTTGATTAGTTGCCAAGAAAGGATGCCTCGGGGGCAAAACAAGATAAGACTGTGATGCTAACTTTGTCAACAGGATGTGAAATATGCATAGAAAACCATGCTACGCGGGACACGATAACAACGTTATGGCGCAAATCCGGCAGCATATCCCCTCATTTTGGACTATGCCAAAGGGGAATATAAGTCATCCACCCACGGAATGCCGAGATGGAAGCCAAAAGAGAAGAGGGCGTAGCCCTGGATCCAAAAAGGATTTGAGTGTGACGGGACAGTGTCTATTACCACGGTGTTTATTGATATTCCCTTCAGAGACCGTTGGGGGACTTGCAATGGTAGGACTCCCAGGGTCAGTAGGGTTGGAAGAGAAACCTGACGGTTAATGGCATAGAATATTGGGGTAGGACCCTGTTAATATAGCTCCGTTTAGACGTGGATGAAGGACCATGCAACTCCCACGCTACGGTGGGAACTGATATGATGGTCCATGGAGGCTAGGGTACCAAGTCTGATGCGGGACGGACACGGGGACCGACTCTACGTGGTATGGACCTCGGACTCTAGATGCGGACACGACCAGCAACACATGATGGGAGAGACATTAGGCCCGACACGGAGAGCTCATATGGGCTATACGTCGCTAACAGAAACGCAAGCTCACTCGTCCTCCCAAGCGAGGGAAAAGCGGATCGTGCGTGGTTGAAGAACCGGCAGAGTTCACGGGTAGTCGACTCACTTCCGGACTCGGATCGAGTCACGGGACGGGTCACTCTCACACTCACAGCGGTGACATGGACACACGGGCTAGTACCTATCGCTCTCGGCAGCGACAAAAGACCATATACTGGCTAAGCAAATGAACGCCAAGAGGTTCGGACCATTACCTCCACGTGGCGAAGACAACCCCGGCCGAATCACGGACTCCCGGTTAACAATTATTACAGCAATACACTAAGTCGACCCACTCCATGCAGGGAGTTAAAAGGTCACATGTGGGGTCCGGGAATCATGCAACTCGGGTTGACGGGCAGCATCTTGGTGTCGCCCGGCGGTGCCGAACTCCGCGTTTTCGTGCTTTCTGAACGGCGGCTTCTACGGGCCCGTGGGGCCCACGGACGGTACTGTCCTCCGAATTTGCGGGGTTGGGACCCACTGTGATCGGGACCCCTGGTGGCGTGCCTCCACGGACGGCGGTCGGCCGGGAACACCGATCGGGGGTCGATCGGCCCCGATTCCCAATTCTTGAACTAACTTCTCACGGATTTTGATTGCTATTTTCCGGCGCGCGCTCCGACGAAAACGACCGCTGCGATCAATCCCGACGTCGGATCAGGACGCATGAGCTATCGTTGGAAAGCTCTCTTCAAATGCTTCAATCTAAATCCAGAGAGATCTGCTGGATCTAGTCGTATCATAACTTTATTGAATTGACAAGTCCCTGTTGTATAGTAACCGAAATCTCAGATCTACAGGTGAGTTATCTGAAGACTGCCTTTGACCGCGAGGAAGATGGCCGATTCAGCTCCTGAGCTATTCATCAAACTTGTGGGATTTGGAACAAGGAGAACGGAGATATTTTTTGTGGACTTATTGGAGGTGTATGTGATTTGATATGATTTGTTTACGGGAGGGTGGTCGGATCTAGGAATAGGTGGACAACATTGTAGCTATCTCTGAGATCGATTTTTGAAAAATATGGGATGGCCTCACAAAAATTCAATAAAATTTGCGGACGATGGGGTTGATAGACAGAACTCCCAGTAAAATTGGGAGCTCTAACAAAAATCAGAAAGGGGTCCGAACATTTGAATCACAGGGCGGGTGGAAATTGAAACAGCAAGCAGATAGATCTGGAAATTAAGGTTGGATGAAAATGAAAAAATATCAAATGGAAGATTCATGACCAACCAATTTTTTTGGATTGTGAGGAACACCTCTGGAACATCCCCTCAAAATCCCAGCTCAAAAACACGACGGGGTGGAGAGCAAGAATTCGGAGAAGACACCTCTGTCCTGGATGGACATAACACCGGCGGTGATGGTGGAGGCGCGATGGCAGCACGTGGAGGCGGCGGCGGCAACCGGAACTGATAGGGGTGGAGTCACACCACCAGAATACAGCCTTCCCAGCTGCAAGGAGGAGAGAGGGGCGGCCTAGGCCTTGCTCAAGGGGATTTTCTTCCAATTCAAATGCATTAATCTTCTAAATGAGAAAATACAATGTACTTATAGGTTACATATCAAATCCAATAGCCACCCTTGGATCTAGGGATGGAAGAATGGATGGCCTAGATTGAATGTGACACACACACAAAAATTAAATAAAATATAAGGGGGGGGCAGCCTATTGACCAAGGGAGGGACATGGTAGAATGGTAGGTAGCCTACCTTGGACTTTGAAGTCCAATTGTCTACCCATGTGGCATTTACCATTCAACATTCTAGATGTCTCCATTTGAAATGTTGACTGACCCCACATGGGGCCCTAGGCTGAGGTGGATCAATGGGAAGAGGTCTGGGGGGCCCGTGGGGCCCGGGGGTCCCATTTTACAAATAAACCCCTCTTACAATCAAAATTACATACCGAATAAAATGAAGTAAACACACATTAAACACAAATAAAGTCTAACTAAATATGATAAATGTCGGGACTCATGGGGGAGTCTCCAGGCTATCTCCGAGCCAGATGGATGCTGAGGTGGCTCAAGTCGTTCTCCGTGTGCGGTACCGGTGGCTCGGCGTGTCACGCCGCTCAACTGCTCGGGTGTCCGCACCAACTCTCCCCGGGTGGGAGAAACTCGACCCTGTCGAGTAAGGGTCTGCATCGCTCCTGTATCGCTCCAGAAGGTCCGGATCAATCCGCTGCAACTCTCCATGTGTGATCCACGTGTCGTCGGTAGCGGGCCGTCCTCTCCATCGCACTAGGTAGCGCGGGTAGGATCCACTCCTGGTAACTGTCACCTGCTCATCCAGTATATGATCTATATGCTCATGCTACCGTGACAAAGGGGCTGGAGGTGGACACTCAGGTGTGGGATCACTCTCAATGGGAGGAGATGGCTCGAAAGGCTCACTAGGATCACCGCTGGGTCCCTATATGCAACTAGATCCGAAACATTAAAAGTAGAGCTTATACCGTATTCCTCGGGCAGGTCCACAACATACGCATTGGATCCAACGCATTTCAACGCTCTAAATGGACCGGCTCCGCGAGCTTGCAACTTCTTAACGGTTCCAGAGGGAAACCGTTCAGGTCTTACCCTGATCATGACATATTCGCCCTCTTGGAACTCTCGGTGGTGTCGGTGAGCATCGGCTAGCTCTTTGTAACACGCATTGCTGGACTCAATGTGACGACGAATGTCGTCATGCAAACTCCTAACATGCTTAGCAAAAAAAAAAACACACGGATGCACACACAACCCTAAACAACCCTACAGTTAATCTGACTCATGCATATGCAAAAGGTGGACCAGGACACCCTAATGTGTGCCAAGCATGCACTAGATGCAACCGGTGGTTGGTGGAAAGTGGGACTCCTAGACATCCTACTTTGTCCCCAGCATGCGGCTGTCTATGGGATTTGGGAGGGCCGGAAGTAGGTGTATCGGGCTTGAATGTGGGAGGATTGGGAGATCTAAAACTACCTTTGTCAATACCCCTAGATATAGGTAAGGTATGCCATGTTCCCCAATCATCGGACCTATTACTATGTGGAGGTTGATTGGCCTGAGTGGGAAGAGAGTGGTAGGGGACTTCCTTGACAAGGTAGAAGGGAAGTGGTGGATCACGAGGCCCACTAGCGAAGGGGTCGAATGGGTCAAAAAATGTGTGACCCCTCGGTTCTTCCATTACATAGTCCCATGTTTGAAATTTCTGAAGGTGATGGTCACCTCCATCTATCGTGGTAGATGAGACAGTGTATAGAAGATATGGCTCCTCCCTCGGGATAAAAGGAATGAAGTCAGGCTCGGCCGGCATAGGGAGGAGTAGAAGAACCTCCGTGGTAACATGACCCACGGTGTACACGGAGGTGATAGACCCTAAAGCAGGATGAGTGAAACTACGACCTATGGGTCGGTCGAAGCCTGGAGCCAACAAGTGCGTAAATGTCCATTGCCGGTCTAACCCTTTAAGAAGGTCATCCAATGTATCCACATAGTGACTAGACCGGAAAGTGGTGTGAAATGAATTGATTGGCACCAGAGGTAGGATAGGGTCCATAGATGGGAGGGGAGATGGGACCAGGCCATTCTTAAGCCAGCTAAGGAGTGGCTCGGCTATAAGTAGCTTTCCCGTTAGAAACACGGGTAGTTGTGGCTGAGGTGGCTCCGAATAAAGATCGGAGAGTGTGGCTTCTCCAACCCTTTTGTCCCCTAGGGCTAGAGATGTCCGAGTGGGACACTGTCCGGCAAAGTGGCCGAACCCCTGGCAGCGATAACACTGCTGTCGTGATCCACTACGCTCCTTGATAAGTGTGTCATTATCCTTATCCTCCTTATGGACAGAGGGTGTAGGTAATGGGGCTCTCGTGGGTGGGGGAAGAGGATCCACTATGATGGAGAGAGGACCTTGGGATTGCACCTTAGATGGCAACGGGTTGGGGCTACCGATTGCTACCTCCTTAGGCTCGTGTAGGAGTACATCACTAGGAGTACGTGTCCTATCCACCCCATCCAACCGGTCCAAAATCATTTGCATAAGTTCGGCAACGGAGTGGGTTGGAATAGGGATATCATGGTGGACTCGCCCGTAGTCAACTGTCCTAGGAGCGGGTCTTGGCTCATCTACGTGTGGGACTCTTTGCCTCCGACTAGAACCCACTTGGTTGGAAGGGATTGGGTGGGGCCGGTTGGAGGTGACCGGTTGGGGCACGTAGACCTTCCTAAGCTCTCTCTTCATGTCCCACCATGATTTGATGGGCCATTGCCTCCTAACCTCTCTCAAGCGCTCAATGTAGTCCCACTTTTCGGCGGCCTCGTGTAGAAGCCTCTCCTTGGAAAAATAGAATTGCCCGGCTTCGGACATGGTATAACAATCAAAGTATGTGTCCATGGCGGCCTCCCACTTGAGGTAGTCGCCCGGGCCATTGGAGCCATAAAAATCCGAGGCTTCGGGCCTACGGAAGTGGAGTGGGTGGTTGCCAACCCCATGGGTGGACCAACGTCCATGTTGCCCAGGTGATGGGGATTCCATGTGAATTTGGCGGAACTACATGCTAGACATGCCGACACTTGGACAAGACCGACTGACTCTTATTGGACTACACACGAACTAGGAGACACAAGCTAATGCAAACACCGACTAATGCATCTAGACCTAAACCCATATTCGGTACGTGGTGGAGTTAATCGATCCGAAGATCACTCCCACAAGTGTGCGACCTCCCGATAGGCGTAGCCTAACGTTCGGACAACACCTTTTAAGATACCGAATTATCAGGATGTAATACAATTTTAAAACACCTTTTTTTTTTTTGAAAACTAATGATGATCCTAGCCTCGACTTAGACCACGATGGATACAAGACTTATGCAAGACTATCCTAGACTCAACCCGCTCTGATACCAAACTGATGCAGGACGGACACGGGGACCGACTCAACGTGGTATGGACCTCGGACTCTAGATGCGGACACGACCAGCAACACATGATGGGAGAGACATTAGGCCCGACACGGAGAGCTCATATGGGCTATACGTCGCTAACAGAAACGCAAGCTCACTAGTCATCCCAAGCGAGGGAAAAGCGGATCGTGCGCGGTTGAAGAACCGGCAAAGTTCACTGGTAGTCGACTCACTTTCGGACTCGGATCGAGTCACGGGACGGGTCACTCTCACACTCACAGCGGTGACATGGACACACGGGCTAGTACCTATCGCTCTCGGCAGCGGCAAAAGACCATATACTAGCTAAGCAAATGAACGCCAAGAGGTTCGGACCATTACCTCCACGCACCCGGCGTGGCGAAGACAACCCCGGCCGAATCACGGACTCCCGGTTAACAATTATTACAGCAATACACTAAGTCGACCCACTCCACGTAGGGAGGTAAAAGGTCACATGTGGGGTCCGAGAATCATGCAACTCGGGTTGACGGGCAGCATCTTGGTGTCGCCCGGTGGTGCCGAACTCCGCGTTTTCGTGCTTTCTGAACGGCGGCTTCTACGGGCCCGTGGGGCCCACGGACGGCGCTGTCCTCCGGATTTGCGGGGGTGGGACCTACTGTGATGGGGACCCCTGGTGGCGTGCCTCCACGGACGGCGGTCGGCCGGGAACACCGATCGGGGGTCGATCGGCCCTGATTCCCAATTCTTAAACTAACTTCCCACGGATTTTGATTGCTATTTTCCGGCGCGCACTCCGATGAAAACGACCGCTGCGATCAATCCCGACGTCAGATCAGGACGCATGAGCTATCGTTGGAAAGCTCTCTTCAAATGCTTCAATCTAAATCTAGAGAGATCTGCTGGATCTAGTCAGATCATAACTTTATTGAATTGACAAGTCCCTGTTGTATAATAACCGAAATCTCAGATCTACAGGTGAGTTATCTGAAGACTACCTTTGACCGCGAGGAAGATGGCCGATTCAGCTCCTGAGCTATTCGTCAAACTTGTGGGATTTGGAACAAGGAGAACGGGGATATTTTTTGTGGACTTATTGGAGGTGTATGTGATTTGATATGATTTGTTTACGGGAGGGTGGTCGGATCTGGGAACAGGTGGACAACACTGTAGCTATCTCTGAGATCGATTTTTGAAAAATATGGGATGGCCTCACAAAAATTCAAGAAAATTTGGGGACGGTGGGCTTGATGGACAGAACTCTCAGTAAACTTGGGAGCTCTAACAAAAATCGGAAAGGGGTCTGAACATTTGAAACACAGGGCGGGTGGAAATTGAAACAGCAAGCAGACAGATCTGGAAATTAAGGTTGGACGAAAATGAAAAATTATCAAATGGAAGATTCATGACCAACCCATTTTTTTGGATTGTGAGGAACACCTCTGGAACATCCCCTCAAAATCCCAGCTCAAAAACACGACGGGGTGGAGAGAAAGAATTCGGAGAAGACACCTCTATCCTGGATGGACAGAACACCGGCGGTGATGGTGGAGGCGCGATGGCAGCACGTGGCGGCGGCGACCGGAACTGATAGGGGTGGAGTCACACCACCAGAATACAGCCTTCCCAGCTGCAAGGAGGAGAGAGGGGCGGCCTAGGCCTTGCTCAAGGGGATTTTCTTCCAATTCAAATGCATTAATCTTCTAAATGAGAAAATACAATGTACTTATAGGTTACATATCAAATCCAATAGCCACCCTTGGATCTAGGGATGGAAGAATGGATGGCCTAGATTGAATGTGACACACACACAAAAATTAAATAAAATATAAGGGGGGGGCAGCCTATTGACCAAGGGGGGGACATGGTAGAATGGTAGGTAGCCTACCTTGGACTTTGAAGTCCAATTATCTACCCATGTGGCATTTACCATTCAACATTCTAGATGTCTCCATTTGAATTGTTGACTGACCCCACATGGGGCCCTAGGCTGAGGTGGATCAATGGGAAGAGGTCTGGGGGGGCCCGTGGGGCCCGGGGGTCCCATTTTACAAATAAACCCCTCTTACAATCAAAATTACATACCGAATAAAATGAAGTAAACACACATTAAACACAAATAAAGTCTAACTAAATATGATAAATGCCAGGACTCATGGGGGAGTCTCTAGGCTATCTCCGAGCCAGATGGATGCTGAGGTGGCTCAAGTCGTTCTCCGTGTGCGGTACCGGTGGCTCGGCGTGTCACGCCGCTCAATTGCTCGGGTGTTCGTACCAAAGTCTATATTGGTTCCAGGCTCAGTGAAGTTGCTGAGAAGTTAGATGTTCGAGTGATGGCTGATATCAGAGTGAACCGGCGCGGCTGGGGTTTCGGCACGAAAGTGAACCGGCCCGGCTGGGAATGAAGGGGGGGTTCGGCACGATAAGCTCCCAGACGCGCCCATCACCCGGTGCGAGATTGGCGCCAAGAGGAGGCTGCGCCTGGAGTTGTGTGGCGCCGATCAAAGGGTGTTTCTGAGTTTTCAAGTATTATGAGGGGTTTTTGAATTCAAAGGGGTCCTTTGTGTTCAATAGGGGTTTCATGAGTTTGTTCATGGTGGTATTTGAGTGGGATAGAGAGTGAGGGTAGGCTCATCCATAGAAGTTCTAAGGAGATCACGTGACTATGATGGTTATATTCCCCTCTGACGGTGGTGAGCAGAGGATCATGCGATGGTGTAGCTCAGATCTCTGCCACACAGCCCGGGTTAGACTCATAATCTCTGTGAAAGCGTCGCACTACACGACAAAGTAAAGCTCGCGGATGAATTTTGGCAGCATCTCCTCTTATTTTAGACTATGCCAAAAGGGGAGTATAGGTCATCCACCCACGGAATGCCAGGGTGGAAGCCAAAAGAGAGGCGGGCGTAGCCCTAGATCCAAAAAGGATCTCAATCTTAAGGGACGTTTTCCACTTATTGGGATTTATTGATATCCCCTGTATAGCCAATGGAGAACATACAGCGGCAGAACTCCATGACTTGATGGGGAGGCAGAATGTGGGGGGGTTAACCCTGTTGATATAGCTCCCATGGGTGTTGGGAGAAGGATAATGTTTCTCCCCAGAAGGACAGGGTATTATGACCAAGGATGGCATGGCTCAGAAGGGTGTTGGCACGAAGCTATTGGCATGGCCGGCTTTGGCACAAAGGGGAATGGAGGCCTCGGCGCGACCAATACCCCAAGAGGTCTCGACGCGATGGGACGAGAGCAACCGGTGCGAGTAGCACTCAGCGCGAGACTCACGCCGGGAGGTTGGGAGGATTTCTGAAACAAGGGTTTTAGTAAGATTTGAAGGGGTTTCTAAGATGTGGACTTTGGAGGGCTTTTGGGGGGTTCTAATGGGGGTTTATTCAGGATTTATGGTGAACATTGGAGATGGCTCTGGAGAAAGTAATCCAGGGAGAAGATGGCCTTCCCTTAGGGACCTCATTGGGAGCCTGATCACAGACTGATCCTCATGAATTCCAGTTTGAGTCTATTCCTCCTAGTTTCACAATCGAGAAGCCAGGAGATAGACTGTCTCCAGCTCTCGATGTGGAGGTGAGGTTGGGAAGAACTACGACAAAACATGCTCGTGCAGATGGGATACGCTGGCAGCAGCTATTGAATACATTGAACCTTGGATGCAGAGGAAGAAAGAAAAAGGAAAGGGGGAGCTTCAGCCCTCTTTTATTAACTATTCATCCAAACAACATACACGCATCTAGCTCAGAAGAAAAGCCAACTGAGAAAAATCATACATATACTCTATCCCTGATAACGGGGCTACATTAGCATTCAATGCTACTGGAGCGAGGATGCTCGAAAACAGACACAAAAGAGGAAAGGGATATTCAAATAAAAGACATGGGGAAAGGGAAACTGTAGCCCCTCAGGGCATCTTGAAACCGATCCCACCTTGAGTCTTCCTTCGAATCTCTGCAACTCTCTCTTCTCCTCAGCTTCCTCAGAGGGCTCTCGAGCTCCCTTTCCTTTCGGTGGCTACTGCTCCATGTTCCCTCTATTGCCTCTTCTTTTTCTTCTATCTTCTGTTCTCTATTTATGTCCTCTCTCTTCTGTTGTTGTTGTTGTCTCCCTCTTTTTGTTCGAAGGGCAGCAGGTAGTCTTTATAGAGGGATGGCCCTCAGCCTCTCGGCAAGAGCTCCCCGGCGCGCCAGCAAGAAGCTTCTCGGCGCGCCTCAACTCGTGTTGGGCTTAGCCCATTTCTTCATCATCCGGCGCCAAGTGAGGGTTCGCCTAAAGGGCCTTCCTCACCGGTTTAGTGGGCTTTCAGAGTAGATATCTGTTCCATTCGAGGCTTGCTCAACATCTCGCATTTACGACCAGATGTGAGGCTATGTGAATCCCTTTCTACGAGCATCAGAACAGTCTGAAGATCCTCTTTAGTAGGCAGATGGTTGCCTGAATGTTGTTATAATTTTATTAGCCCGACTATCTGAATGATAGCAATGCTGGACAGCGGCCTAGCCAGAGATGACTTTAGCCGGACAGAGTGTTAGGGGTAGTGGATCTCTTCTATTCTGATTCTCAGAACTTCCAGGGATGGTACATGAGCCGCACCTTTGATCGACCTTCAGAGCCCTGAGTCTGCTGTGGTCTCTTCTAGCATATTTTAGGTGCCAACAGGTACCCAAGAATTCTTGGGTCCTCCATGGTGAGTAACACCTCTCCAAGGTGCATTCCATGAATTTAAGATATTCAAGTTATCAAATTTTAGCAGTTTGCAATCAAACATGAAATATCCAATTTGACCACAATAACAACAACATTCTAGACTTTCCACAGGTTTCTGATAATTGTGTCTTCTGAAATTCTGTGAATAATCAGAGTTGTTATCATGAAATAATTTCTTTTCTTTTGCATGCCAACAGTCCTTTACTGTATGGCCATGCTTTCCACAGTGAAAACATGTAATTGACTTTCTTCTACCACTGTGCAACCAGCATTCAGAGGTTCGATGGCCAGGTTTCCCACATTCAAAACATGCAAGAGTTTTTCTTTTAAACACTATTGGCCCAGACTACGTGGTGGACAAGAAGGGGGGTTGAATTGTCCCCTTGTCGACAATGGCGGATTTTAAAAACTATCTAAACTAATCACAGCGGAATTAAAATTAACTACGTTGATTAGCCTAAACAGATATAAGATTAAAATATTCTCTCAAGCTTTCCGATCTCACACGAATAAACTATGCAATAGATGGTAGAAATAAATCCTAACACGGATAGCGGATGAAGCAATGTGCGATGATGCAGTGAATAAAAACCTATAAAATGGCATGTGAACGGAGATAGAAGAAATGAACAATCACACAGGCATTAACAATGGACACAGAGATTTTTAGGTGGTTCGGGACCACGATGGGCTCCCTACGTCCACCCCTCACCGAACTCGGTGAGGCTTCACTACACGCTACGAACCGTAGCAACACGGGGACGAACCCCAACACCACACACGCTGCTTCCGTAGCAAGACACACACGGGGCCTGGCCCCAAGCCGCTGCCACTGCAGCATACACACATACACACTTGGGGATCTCACCCCACACTAAAATCTCACACGGAGACGCAGCTCCGTCCGCACACACAAATGTTCTGATGTTCAAAAAACAAAAATATATTTAATACATGCTCAATATAAAGATTGATCAGAGAACAAGATATATAACATTGAAGCATATGAGGAAGGGTAGAAGAGATGCATCCATGATATAGGAATGGGCCGAAGATGATCCTCTTGAAGCTTCCAAGGCGAGGGAGTGTAATACCCCAAATTATTTTGGAAATTTAATTAGAATTATTTGAAATTATTTGAAATTATTTGGAATTATTTGAATTAATGAGAATTTATTCATAATTAATTAGATTAATTATTTAATAAATAGTATAAGTCACTTTTCAACTATCTTATAAAAATCTATAAAAATCATATTATTGTGTAATCCATTTCGTTTAACAATTTTGTCTTCTTCGACTAAGCCTAATAAAATCATTAACTAGGCCTAATCAGTGGATTAAGTCTGATTTCCACACTTACCTACCCAATAGTGAACGCAATAGTAAATCTCATCTTAAAACACCAAATTAGAGCTTAATACTCAACCAAATGAGCTCATTTCGGTGGAAAATGAAAGGCCACGATCTAAGGATCAATAGCCCTCTATCAATCGAACCTAAACCTAACCCTAACACATGGTGGGGGCCGAGTTTTGGAGTGGTCAACCTTGGCGGCGCCGTTTTCCAACACCTAACTTGCGTGGTCGATTCCTCCCAGCCCCGAAGTCTCTAGAAGCTCTATGAGCTATCAAAATGAAGCTCTACGAGTCTACTTTCATTTGGTGGCTGTGGTGTTCGCATTAGATTCAGATCTAGGAAGTTCTTGGTCGTTTAGTGGAGGTGGGTCGGCTGTCGTCGTCCTCCTTCCTCTCCTCTTTGATCCTTCGATTGAGGTAGGTTTCCTTAACCAAAATCAGCTTATGAATATATCAAATTGTTTCTCTTGAAGAGATCTTTCCAATGGTGGTAAAAGCCCCAATTTTGATATCGCGGGTTTTCTAAGGTGCTGTCCAATTCGTTCTTCAGTCTAGGGCTTTAAGTTCTCTCTTCGATTGCTCTTCGATTGAGGTAGGATCTAACATCCAAACTATAATTAATATACATGAATGTAATCAACATTTTGTTAGCTTTCATTTGACGTAGAAAGCCCCAAATTTCATTGAGCATGTTTAGAGAATTTTGGATCGAAGTAAGAGCATGTTTAGGCTTGATTTATGGTATGTTCTTCAAGTAGAAGCATGGTTTTCGGGCTGTTTTTGAGTTGGATATCAAGATCCACATATGGCATATCATACATGGTTAGAATCAGCATTAAGTTAGCTTTCTTTTGATATAAGAAGTCCCAAATGTTGTTGTATATATTGAGAAAACCATACGATTTAGTAGAAGCATGTCAAGAACTAGGTCTTCATGTGTTCATCATAGAATAGGTTGTGATTCATTTGATTTCTGTTGAAATTCGTGTTTCAAAACTCTTATTTTATGACCCTAGTATGTCTATTTAGAACCCTAGAACATGTGGTTAAGATCCCAACCCATTTAGACCCCAAATCGTGGAGTTTTTCATGATTTTCGGAAGCCCGTTCTTGTCTGGAAACCCAGGGGTCGACCCCATGGGTCGACCCATACCACCCAGCAAGCAGAAGATTTCTGCTTTGCATGGGTCGACCCCTGGGGTCGACCCACACTGCAGGGGTCGACCCAATGGGTCGACCCATGCCAGGGCAGCTCCCTGGAACCTCCAGGGGTCGACCCAATGGGTCGACCCACGTGTTGTAAGACCCTATAAAAGATGTTTTTGACCCGAGGATCGATCCGGATCATTAGGGGATCGACCCATTCAACTTAGCCCAATTGAAAACTATATTTTTGAGGATCTAATGACATATTCATGTACCCCTTTGATTTCAATTAACATTGGTCCCTACATGCAAACATAGTGTAAAAACATGCCGTTTATCATCTTTATTTCAACGTATGCAATGGTAAAATAGAAACCCACATAATTAGTGGTTAATTGTGTAACTAGATTTCTGTTAATGCATGCTATTTCATTCCTGTACGAGCTTGTTCCTTATCTCATCATCTTGAATCCGCTTTTTGTCAATTGGCTAAATGCAAATGATAATAGATAATCTTTGATATATTAACTTGGTAATTAGGATTAAATTGATTGTTAAGTTGCTGTTTTAGTCATTATTACTCCAGTAGAATGGATTGCTTACGCACTTGAACAGTACACTGTCAGCCGTTCTTTCTTGACCCCGTGGACCAAGTTTTGGTTCAATTCTTGTAATGCGGCCCAAAGTGACCGTATAACCGAGTTTTTGTTTTAGTGAATCCAAGGACAAGTTAGTCCTTAAATCTCATACTTGTGGCAGTAATTCCTCTGATTAAATTGGCCATATAACTTGACTGAATCTCTAGACAATCGTGGGATCTTGTATCCAATAAATCAATGCCAACGCACCGTAAGGGCCCGGTCTGGTCCTGGGGAGAGCGCCCGAAAGTTAGTAAGCCCATGGGATGTTAATGACATGGTGAGACATTGCACCGAGTACTTGACTAGCTTGTTACGTCTATGACATGAAAAATCTCTTGTTACTCTTGTTACTTGATCGTGCTTGAAATGATGTTTAAAATACTTGCTTGTTGGCCAATTCCCAATTCTTTATTACTATCTTTTGTTGTAAATTCTTGTACTTGTAATCTTGTTATCTCTTGTCATCATTATATTTCTTGACCTTGCAATATCTTTGTATTTCGTTGTTTATTTGTATCGTCATTTATTTCATTTCTTAGCATTGCATATGAAAATGTAATTAACTTGTTAATCACGTAAACTTACATGTTATTTCCTCCTGAGCGTCAGCTCATAGTTGTTGTTTCCCCCCTTTCCAGGCTATTCAGGTGACAATGCGCATACCGATGGGGGAGGGCAGGAGTGATATCTCTTGAGTGTACTTGTAGTAGATGCCGAGTTGGCATGGTTGGTTACCTCTAGTTATTTCCTTAGAGTTGTGTTAGCACTTGTTACTCTTGGAGTCAGTTATTGTATTAGAATTCAGATTGGAAGTCATGTTTGATCGTGTATTAGCAGTGTTGGTTATTGTAATGATTTGGAATCATCTTGATCAATACAGTTGTATATTTCCTTAGCATTGTGTAATTGTTTAGTTTAGAATATTTATTTGCTTTCTAGCTAGTTTCTAACTGCACGTCCCGATATTCCGCGTCGGGGCGTGACAGTTTAGTTGGTATCAGAGCCCTAGGTTTCACATTCCTAGGTTTTCCTAAGTTCTAGGTTTTCTAAGTTTTACGATCCTATGATAACTCCTAACCTTGTTTAGTCTAAGAACCCGACCTGGTGAGATTGGGTAGAAACTTGGGTTAAGTTCGTATCTTAATCGTGTTATTATCTATCTTATTGAACCTTAGTAATCTATTCCTCGTGTACGCCATTGCAATGGCAGCAGACCGTGGGGAATGGAGGAACTTGCAGCATACGGTTCAAGGCCTTACGCAGGCTTTACAGCAAGTGGCTCAAGCAGGAGCGGCGCACCATGGCACTGGTGACTTATATCGAAACTTCCGAGGAATGAATCCGTCGAGATTTGGAGGCTCGATTGACCCTGATGAAGCCGAGCACTGGCTAGATGAGATGGGAAGGATATTCGAAGTGATGCAATGCACCAGCCAAGAGCGTGTCCTTTTGTCTACATTCCAACTGGAACGCGATGCACGTAGTTGGTGGGATTCTATCAAGGTGACTCTCGGTGATCAGCATGTTACGTGGGAAGAGTTCGAGGAATTCTTTAACAGCAAGTATTTTTCTGACCGAGTCCAAGAGAAGAAAGTGGCGGAGTTTGCAGCTCTGAAACAGCGAGGTGTGTCCGTGGCAGAGTATGAGGCGTAATTTTCACAGCTTTCTCGTTATGCTACACACCTTATTTCCACCGAGAAGATGAAGGCGAAGCGTTTTCTCAATGGGCTGAAGCTACATTATATCAATCAGTTGGCACCGATGGAAATCTCCACTTATTCCGAAATGGTGAGGAAAGCTCAAGTTCTAGAAGATATTCTTGAGATGACGGAGAGAATCCATAGAAAAGGTGCAAAGAAGGAACTACCTACGGGTTCCGGGAATGTCAAACCCGGGTATAGCAAGAAGAATTATCTATCTTATTGAACCTTAGTAATCTATTCCTCGTGTAGGCCATTGCAATGGCAGCAGACCGTGCGGAATGGAGGAACTTGCAGCATACGGTTCAAGGCCTTACGCAGGCTTTACAACAAGTGGCTCAAGTAGGAGCGGCACACCATGGCACTGGTGACTTATATCGGAACTTCCGAGGAATGAATCCGTCGAGATTTGGAGGCTCGACTGACCCTGATGAAGCCGAGCACTGGCTAGATGAGATGGGAAGGATATTCGAAGTGATGCAATGCACCAGCCAAGAGCGTGTCCTTTTGTCTACATTCCAACTGGAACGCGATGCACGTAGTTGGTGGGATTCTATCAAGGCGACTCTCGATGATCAGCATGTTACGTGGGAAGAGTTCGAGGAATTCTTTAACAGCAAGTATTTTTCTGACCGAGTATAAGAGAAGAAAGTGGCGGAGTTCGCAGCTCCGAAATAGTGAGGTCTGTCCGTGGCAGAGTATGAGGCTCAATTTTCACAGCTTTCTCGTTATGCTACACACCTTATTTCCACCGAGAAGATGAAGGCGAAGCGTTTTCTCAATGGGCTGAAGCTACATTATATCAATCAGTTGGCACCGATGGAAATCTCCACTTATTCCGAAATGGTGAGGAAAGCTCAAGTTCTAGAAGATACTCTTGAGATGACGGAGAGAATCCATGGAAAAGGTGCAAAGAAGGAACTACCTATGGGTTCCGGGAATGTCAAACCCGGGTATAGCAAGAAGAGGCCTATTAGCGGGCCTGGTTCATGGACTTGATCTGGATCGTGGAAGGGCAAGATGCCGAGGTAGGAAGACAAGAAGCCTGACCCTGTTGTTCCATTCAAGGGTGTATGCAACTATTGTGACCGTCCGGGTCACAAGATGGAGGAGTGCTGGTGCAAGCGAGGTGCCTGTTTACGTTGTGGAAGCAAAGAGCACCGTATCCCTAACTGTCCTCTTATATCGGAGCAAGCTACATCGGCGAAACCTCAAGTGTTCAACAAACCACAAGGCAAGCTTCAAGCTTTGCATGTAGATGAAGCAGGAACCGCCGAGGATGGTGGGCTCGTCGAAGGTACACTTATTATACTCGACAAGCCAGCATTTGTTCTTTTTGATACTGGTGCCACACATTCCTTTATTTCTCAGAGATTTGCTAAGTCTTTAGCTATGGAACTTGTTTTGATGAATTCTCCGTTAGAAATATCAACACCTATTGGTACTAGATCAGCAATCCAGTATTTCTATCCTTCTAGTACGGTTATGATTGGTGAACAAAACTTTCCAGCTGATTTGATTTGCATGGATATGAAGGATTATGATGTAATCCTAGGAGCGGATTGGTTGGCTAGATATGAGGCTAATGTTCACTGCAGTTCTAGCTCCGTGTCTTTTACTGGACACCCTAGACTTTCTTTTGTGGGAGTTAAGCACCATAACTCTGTATCCCTTATCTCGGCTCTTCGAGCTGATAAGCTGATGAGACGAGGATGCGAGGCTTTTCTGGCCTTTGTCTGTGCAACCCCTGAACAGCAGATTGAGATTAAGGACATTTCTATTGTCCGGGATTTTCCTGATATTTTTCCCGAAGAACAACCAGGACTTCCGCCTGAGCGGGAAGTTATCTTTTCTATTGATCTCTTTCCTGGCACAACTCCTATTTCCAAGGCTCCTTACCGCATGTCTCCTGCGGAACTGAGGGAGTTAAAGGAATAGTTGATGGAATTGCTCGTGAAGGGTTTCATTCGCCCTAGTACTTCTTCTTGGGGAGCCCCTGTATTATTCATCAGGAAGAAAGATGGTTCGATGAGGTTGTGCATCGATTATCGGCAATTGAACCAGCAGACTGTCAAGAACAAATATCCATTGCCGAGGATTAACGAATTATTTGACCAGATAGCGGGAGCTCAGTATTTTTCTAAGATCGATCTTCGATCTGGATATCATCAGTTGCGGATTAAGGAAGAAGATATCTATAAAATAGCTTTTCGCAGCAGGTATGGTCATTTTGAGTTTGTCGTTATGCCTTTTGGTCTAACGAATGCTCTAGCAGCTTTCATGCAGTTGATGAACGATGTATTTCGGCCCTATCTTGATCGATGGGTCGTGGTATTCATTGACAATATCTTGATTTATTCCAAGAATAAGGAAGAGCATGCTGAGCATCCGAGGATGGCATTGTAACTGTTGAGAGATCATCAGCTATATGCCAAGTTCAGTAAGTGTGAATTCTGGCTATAAGAGGTGTCCTGTCTAGGACATATCATCACGAAGGATGGTATTTCTATTGATCCTTCGAAGGTAGAGGCAGTGAAGAATTGGGATCAGCCTACTAGTGTGACCGAAGTTAGAAGTTTCCTTGGCGTGGTAGGATACTACAGAAGATTTATCCAAGATTTCTTTGAGATTGCTGTACCTATGACAAGATTAACCCGCAAGGAGAACAAGTTTGATTGGTCAGATGATTGTCAAAAATGCTTTCAGACTTTGAAGGAGTGTTTGACTACTGCACCTATATTGGCTATACCTTCTGGTGAAGGTGGTTTTGTGGTATACACTGATGCTTCAGGTATTGGTTTAGGCTGTGTACTCATGTAGCATGGGAAGGTGATTGCCTATTCTTCTAGGCAGTTGAGGAAGCATGAAGAGAATTATCATGTTCACGATTTGGAACTAGCAGCAGTCGTGTTTGCCTTAAAGATATGGAGGCACTACTTGTATGGAGAAACATTCACAGTGTTTTCAGATCATAAGAGTCTGAAATATTTGTTCTCTCAGAAGGAACTCAACATGAGGCAGCGAAGGTGGTTGGAGTATTTGAAAGACTTTGACTTCTCGATCGAGTATCATCCTGGTAAGGGCAATGTTGTGGTAGATGCATTAAGCAGGAAGCCTGTGGCTCGATTGTCCAGTCTCATGTTACAAGAGTGGAAGCTATTGGAACAATTAGCTAGCCTGGATCTGAATGTTGATAATGATCGGGTTATGATTGCACCAACTTAAGCCCGAATTGTTGATGGAAATCAAATCTCTGCAAGATAATGATCCCGAGCTAGTAGAGATCAAGGGAAGCTTGAGCAGCAGACCTGACTTCATGATGGCTGACGATGGAAGATTATTATTCCAGGGTAGAACTTGTGTACCTGATGAAGCAGGAATAAAGAACAAGCTTCTGGAGGAAGCACATAGATCCAGATATACCATTCATCCTGGAGGCACTAAAATGTTCAAGGATTTGAAGAGATCTTTTTGGTGGCCGAACATGAAAAGAGAAGTTGCAGACTTCGTGAGTAGATGCTTAGTTTTTCAGCAAGTTAAGGCTGAACATTTCAGACCGGCAGGAAAGTTGAAACCACTTGACATACCCCAATGGAAGTGGGAAAGCATTGGCATGGATTTCATTATGGGTCTACCTAGGACTCGTGGTGGATTTGATGCAATATGGGTGATTGTTGACCGATTGACAAAGTCAGCTCATTTCTTAACCATTAAGTCCAAGTGGACAGTTGATGTATTGGCTGCTTTGTATTTGAAGGAAGTGGTAAGGCTCCATGGCATACCAGTCAGTATTGTGTCTGATCGAGACCCCAGATTTACTTCACATTTCTAGAAGGGACTGCAAGAGTCTCTTGGTACTCGCCTGAATTTCAGTACTACTTTTCATCCACAGACCGATGGACAGACTGAAAGAACCAACCAGATAGTGGAAGATATGCTCAGAGCATGCATGATTGATTTCGGAGGCAGTTGGAGTGATCACTTGGCATTAATTGAATTCGCCTACAAAAATAGTTATCAATCCAGCATACAAATGGCTCCTTTTGAAGCATTGTATGGAAGAAGTTGTCGTTCCCCATTATGTTGGGACGAGATAGGTGAGAAGCAATGGCTTGGACCGGATCTTATTTCAGAATCATCACAGAACATCCGTGTCATTCGAGACCGGTTACAAGTAGCCCAATCAAGACAGAAGAGTTATGCCGACACAAGGAGAAGAGCATTAGAATTTCAAGTTGGCGAGCATGTATTCTTAAAGGTTTCTCCTTCGAGAGGGATTCGAAGATTTGGCATTCATGGCAAGCTAAGTTCGAGGTATACTGGTCCATTCGAGATCCTAGATAGAGTGGGAGAAGTTACTTACAGACTGGCATTACCACCGCAGTTGTCTGGCGTACATAATGTTTTCTATGTGTCTATGTTACGGAAATATGTGTACGATCCCACTCATATCATTCAGCATGTTGATTTTGAGTTAAAGGAAGATTTGACCTATGAAGAAAGACCTATCAAGATTCTAGACCGGAAACAGCAGTAACTCTGGAATCGGTCTATACCGATGGTCAAGATTCAGTGGAGTCGGCGTGGAACCGAAGAAGCTACTTGGGAATCATAAGACACTATGCGGAAGCGGTATCCCGACTTGTTCTAGGTGAGCAATCTCTTTCCCTATCCTCCGTATTTAGTGCAGTGAATTTGGAGGACCATATTCTTTAAGTGGGGGAGGGTGTAATACCCCAAATTATTTTAGAAATTTAATTAGAATTATTTGAATTTATTTGAAATTATTTGGAATTATTTGAATTAATGAGAATTTATTCGTAATTAATTAGATTAATTCTTTAATAAATAGTATAAGTCACTTTTCAACTATTTTATAAAAATCCATAAAAATCATATTATTGTGTAATCCATTTCATTTAACAATTTTGTCTTCTTCGACTAAGCCTAATAAAATCATTAACTAGGCCTAATCAGTGGATTAAGTCCGATTTCCACACTTACCTACCCAATAGTGAACGCAATAGTAAACCTCATCTTAAAACACCAAATTAGAGCTTAGTACTCAACCAAATGAGCTCATTTCGGTGGCAAATGAAAGGTCACGATCTAAGGATCAATAGCCCTCTATCAATCGAACCTAAACCTAACCCTAACACATGGTGGCGGCCGAGTTTTGGTGTGGTCAACCTTGGCGGCGCCGTTTTCCAACACCTAACTTGCATGGTCGATTCCTCCCAGCCCTGAAGTCTCCAGAAGCTCTACGAGCTATCAAAATGAAGCTCTACGAGTCTACTTTCATTTGGTGGCTGTGGTGTTCGCATTGGATTCAGATCTGAGAAGTTCTTGGTCGTTTAGTGGAGGTGGGTCGGCTGGCTTCGTCCTCCTTCCTCTCCTCTTTGATCCTTCGATTGAGGTGGGTTTCCTTAACCAAAATCAACTTATGAATATATCAAATTATTCCTCTCGACGAGATCTTTCCAATGGTGGTAAAATCCCTAATTTTAATTAGGTATCCAAGGAGATATCGCGGGTTTTCTAAGGTGCTGTCTAATTCGTTCTTCAGTCTAGGGCTTTAAGTTCTCTCTTCGATTGCTCTTCGATTGAGGTAGGATCTAACATCCAAACTCTAATTAATATACATGAATGTAATCAGCATCTTGTTAGCTTTCATTTGGCCTAGAAAGCCCCAAATTTCATTGAGCATGTTTAGAGAATTTTGGATCAAAGTAAGAGCATGTTTAGGCTTGATTTATGGTATGTTCTTCAAGTAGAAGCATGGTTTTCGGGCTATTTTTGAGTTGGATATCTAGATCCACATATGGCATATCATACATGTTTAGAATCAGCATTAAGTTAGCTTTCTTTTGATATAAGAAGCCCCAAATTTCATTGTATATATTGAGAGAACCATACGATTTAGTAGAAGCATGTCAAGAACTAGGTCTTCATGTGTTCATCATAGAATAGGTTGTGATTCATTTGATTTCTATTGAAATTCGTATTTCAAAACTCTTGTTTTATGACCCTAGTATGTCTATTAAGAACCCTAGACCATGTGGTTAAGATCCCAACTTGTTTAGACCCCAAATCGTGGAGTTTTTCATGATTTCCGGAAGCCCATTCTTGTCTGGAAACCCAGGCGTTGACCCCATGGGTCGACCCATACCACCCAGCAAGCAGAAGATTTCTGCTTTGCATGGGTCGACCCATGGGGTCGACCCACACTGCAGGGGTTGACCCAAAGGGTCGACCCATGCCAGGGCAGCTCCCTGGAACCTCCAGGGGTCGACCCAATGGGTCGACCCACGTGCTGTAAGACCCTGTAAAAGATGTTTTTGACCCGAGGATCGATCCGGATCATTAGGGGATCGACCCATTCAACTTAGCCCAATTGAAAACTATATTTTTGAGGATCTAATGACCTATTCATGTACCCCTTGAATTTCAATTAACATTGGTCCCTACATGCAAACATAGTGTAAAAACATGTCGTTTATCATCTTCATTTCAACGTATGCAATGGTTAAATAGAAACCCACATAATTAGTGGTTAATTGTGTAACTAGATTTCTGTTAATGCCTGCTATTTCATTCCTGTACGAGCTTGTTCCTTATCTCATCATCTTGAATCCGCTTTTTGGCAATTGGCTAAATGCAAATGATAATAGATAATCTTTGATATATTAACTTGGTAATTAGGATTAAATTGATTGTTAAGTTGCTGTTTTAGTCATTATTACTCCAGTAGAATGGATTGCTTACACACTTGAACGGTACACTGTCAGCCGTTCTTTCTTGACCCCGTGGACCAAGTTTTGGTCCAATTCTTGTAATGCGGCCCAAAGTGACCGTATAACCGAGTTTTTATTTTAGTGAATCCAAGGACAAGTTAGTCCTTAAATCTCATACTTGTGGCAGTAATTCCTCTGATTAAATTGGCTATATAACTTGACTAAATGTCTAGACAATCGTGGGATCTTGTATCCAATAAATCGATGCCAACACACCGTAAGGGCCTGGTCTGATCCTGGGGTGAGCGCCCGAAAGTTAGTGAGCCCATGGGATGTTAATGACATGGTGACGCATTGCACCGAGTACTTGACTATCTTGTTACGTCTATGACATGAAAAATCTCTTGTTACTCTTGTTACTTGATCATGCTTGAAATGATGTTTAAAATACTTGCTTGTTGGCCAATTCTCAATTCTTTATTACTATCTCTTGTTGTAAATTCTTGTACTTGTAATCTTGTTATCTCTTGTCATCATTATATTTCTTGACCTTACAAGATCTTTGTATTTCGCTGTTTATTTGTATCGTCATTTATTTCATTTCTTAGCATTGCATATGAAAATGTAATTAACTTGTTAATCACATAAACTTGCATGTTATTTCCTACCGAGCGTCAGCTCATAGTTGTTGTTTCCCCCCTTTCCAGGCTATTCAGGTGACGATGCGCATACCAATGGGGAAGGGCAGGAGTGATATCTCTTGAGTGTACTTGTAGTAGATGCCGAGTTGGCATGGTTGGTTACCTCTAGTTATTTCCTTAAAGTTGTGTTAGCACTTGTTACTCTTGGAGTCAGTTATTGTATTAGAATTCAGATTGGAAGTCATGTTTGATCGTGTATTAGCAGTGTTGGTTATTGTAATGATTTGGAATCATCTTGATCAATAGAGTTGTATCTTTCCTTAGCATTGTGTAATTGTTTAGTTTAGAATATTTATTTGCTTTCTAGCTAGTTTCTAACTGTATGTCCCGATATTCCGCGTCGGGGCGTGACAGGGAGGGTCGAACTCCAGCGGTATCAAGCTCCACGAACTCGGTTCTGCAGATTTTGCTACTTTGGCATGTGAAAGCTTGATGGAACGGATGATGCTTTGAATCCCTACGACCAAGAGCGTCCCTGCAAGATGAAAATCATGAGTGAGGCTATCAAAAATGCTATCCCTCTCAACCCTGTGGCCACACCTCTTCCTCCGTCTTTTTCTTGTTATCCAAGCCGAAAATCGCAGTAACATATATATCAGCTCATATGAAAGAGTAAAAGACACTAAGGCCCATGCAAAAACCATGTACAAGATGTCTAATATATTTATGAATACCCTAGGGGTAATAGGGTAAACAACTAAGGCACATGGACCATGAAAAGTGGGTTTTGAAAGCAATCCAGAAAACCCGTTCCGGACGCAGTAGAAAAAGTGTCGACTTGTGAGTCGACACTTTTTGCTCCCCATTCTGTTTGCAACAAAAAAATAAGACCCAGGGAAAAAGTGTCGACTTACAGAGTCGACACTTTTTGCCAGCACACAAGAAAAACAAAGCACTGATAGAAAAGTGTCGACTCTCAGAGTCGACACTTTTTCACCTGTGTTCTGGAAATGGCAAAACCAGCTCATAGAGGAATACGTGTCGACTCTAAGAGTCAACACTTTTACTAACATGAACGAAAATGCACTAAATTCAATTGAAAGCCCAATTTTTTCTTAACCAAAGATTATAACAAATTTACCATGCATTGAAACAAAGTATTGGCTCATTATAAACCACATTCCATCAAGTAGTAATGTGAAAGGGTTAAGCATCTAGCAAGCCCAAATGAAAACTCATTTTGACAAAGCATAAAACTCATTGATAGCTTCAAGATCCCAAGAAATATATGCATGAAGGCACTTTGAAAACCCATTTGCAATGACAAGTGAGAACCATCTTCAATATCAGCAAACCATAACCCATGACTCATTATTAAAACGCCAGCTGAACATACCTCAGAAGAAAATAGGCTCAAAGAACCAGGGGTCGACCCATGGGGTCTACCCTTGAAGTAGGAAATAAAAAGTCTACTCCAGTTCAACCCAAGAGCATCCAATGCCATTCAACCAAAATCGAAGGCCTTAAGACCTTCTATGAAAACATGATTTCATCAATGAAAAACATCATGTATGAAGTGCTTCCAGAGACCAAGGTCAATGCATATGATGGAAGCACTATAGGAGTGTTGGTGTAAATGACCCAAGGTCTAAGCATATGAAGCAAACATCAAAGATGAGGTCGACTTCACATGGCACATTTTGCATCTAAACAAATTATCCACCAAGCATCCAAACCTGCAAAACAAGATATTACGACATAAGCTCCAAAGTGATCAATAAGTATTTTCCACAATACTTACACACAATATATTATTATCATCAAAACCATCACTAAAGACAGAGAGGGAGCGCCATGAACCCAACAATCTCCCCCTTTTTGATGATGACAATATATTATGACAATCCAGAACTCTCTCCCCCTTTGGCATTATCAAAAAGTGGGGGACCTAAAGGAACAACCAAATATGAAATTTTAACATAAATGGCACACGAACCTAGCAATCAACCTCCCATTAAAGGAAGGTATATAAACCATGAGCACAAAGCACGAAAAATGGAATTTGATGTGCAATATGCAAGATGTTTGAAATATGTCTAGATGCTCAATTTTTGAATTATTTTCAAAAAGTATGACCAAACTATGCACAAGGCGTATGACCAAACTGAACTATATGCAAATGTTTTGCTAAAGAGCACATTATTGTCCCCCTATTGTCATAAACAAAAATTGGCTTACAATGGGATTATTTAACCTGTTATTTACATGTATAACCTAAGGATGTATGAAATTTCAAGCAAGCAAGCAGACATGAATGTGGCAAGCATGTAGTAACAGGATAAGAATTGAACAATGGGGTAAAAAGGATAAGAATTGAAGCAGCTATAGCTCCCCCTCAATGGGGTAAAAAGGATAAGAATTGAACAATTCATTCAAAATCAAAAAGTGAGACATGAAGCATAATCAAAAAAGGTAGTGCATGTATATGCTAAAGGTATTGCATAGACCATGATAAGAACAAATTCTAGATATACAGTCATCACAATAATACCCAAAATTAAAATTTGTGTAAATGAGCAATGAACTTCAAAATTATATGGATATGAATAAAATTTTTAGAAAACACTGGAGGGTTATTTCCTTCCTACACTTTCATTTCGATTCTTGACTTTTGGTAGCTTCACACAACCCCTTTTTGTTTACTTTTCTTTTATTAGATTTCACCGTTTGACGTGAGTCACCTCATATGTCTCAATGGAGTTTCCCAGCTACTAGGATTCATCACACAATGTGGATTTTTGTTTCACCTTTCGACGCGAGTTTCCTCATTTATTTCAGTGGGGATTCCTGGCTACTTGGTTAGACATTCCACTTATTGAAGCTTGCGGGGTAAGCAACTTTTTTCTCACCATTATCTTAATTTTCATGTAGAAATTTATTTCCCTTGAAGTGTTAAAAGGAATTTCTGAAATCCTTATCAATCAAAGTCATATGCATCATTTTTTGAACAAGGTATGGGTAATTGCTTTGTAAGTAGAAAGTGAATTTGCCTAGACATAGTTATGACTCCCCCTAAATGTATGCACAGTTAGAAATAAATCCTCCTCCTTTGTATATGTCATGGTTCACAAAAGATCAAGAACACTGTCTTTTATTTATCAAGGAGGTGAGGTTGAAGAGGCGTGATCTCGCGCTTGTCCTGAGCTAGGAGGTTGATCACCTAGTAGTGAACTACAGAGAAAGGGAAACGAATCAGGAGGCCCAGGGATGGTTCCCAAGGGAAAACCCTCTGATGCTTAAGTCAGTAGAGCAATGGTGGAAGGTATTGAGGGAGGTAGAAAAAGGTGCGCGAGATCCCCCAACACCAAGGTGGTGAAGTGGTTCCTGCTCAGGGAGTTTTTAGGCGTGTGCTGGCCTTACCTTTCACTGGAGGAAATCCCTAGTTTATATAGTGCGCTCACCTTATGAGTCCCGTAAGCTGAGGAGTTTCAGGCGAGAGTTACGTCCTCGTCATGGGATCGTTACGTCCTCATCGTGGGATCTTCATGGCCTTGAGGGATCATGGATCCTTTATCCTCATAAACTCCTACTCATAAAGGGCTCTCAACGGCTGTGTGGATAAGCACTTGTCAATCGGTCCGAGCATAAAAGGTGCCAGCCCTGTCCGGGCGATAGGCATAGCTCGGATGGAGTCAGGTCGGAGTGGGCGCAGGGCGCTTACCTCTATCCCAATGAAGGGATAACTCGGGCATGGGTCTTCCTCCGTTCTGACGCTCGGGCCTTCCGAGCCTAAGGGCCGCCGAGGAAGGGTGGAATCCCGAGTGATCTTTATTGGGCATTTTTGCCTAAGTGGGCCCTTGGGGGCTGTCACTTGGCTGAGCTAAGTCTCGTTCTGCCGTGATGGGCCTAGTTCGGCTGCTCTTAGATGGGCTACAGAAATCCCCCTCTCCACTTGTCCCCCTCCTTCTCCCGAGCTTTAGTAAGCTCGGAAGGGTAGCTGTTTGGGGTTTCGGACCAGCGTGGCTCAAGTGGGTGGAGATCTGGCGGTGTCAGTAAGCCACGTGTCGTGGTCACCTGGGCCCGTGTTAATGAAGATCCTGACGGATTTGAACTGAAGGGGCCCCCTTTTCTCAGAGGTCGGAACGACGCGCCGCCTCCCGCGTGGGTTCATAGGCGTTGGGCGCTTGTTGTCATTCCAGACTCCCTCTGTCTTTGAAGTTTTGGCTCTCTTTTGTTCTTGCTTTTGGGGCTCTTCGATGCACCGTGAGGACGCGACGGAAGAGTAGAGGCTTGCAGCGGTGTTCGAAGAGTTGGCGGAGATAACTGCGGAGGCAGTCCGGCAGCTTCCTCCTCCCCCGAAATCTTCAGGGTCTTGAGATCGCCTTTCCTCAGAGTCTTCTCTTGATTCCATGGCGGACCAACGTTCGGAGGCCGAGGAGTGGGAGGACGAGCCGGTGGCGAGGGCGCCGGTCCCAAACTACAGTGAACTGGGGGAGGCGGATGTGAGGACGTTGGAGCACCAATATCGCCTGCCCCACAAGTTCAGCTTTGCTGCAGCTTCTCCATACGAGACTAGCCTGGACTCTCGTACAGGCCATATCTGTATGTTTCTTCTGTCGTGGAAGGGTGGATTCCGCCTTCCTTTCGAACCTTTTGTCGTTCAACTTCTCAATTTTTTCCTATTGGCGCCCATTCAACTGGTAGCCAACTCTTATCTCCTTCTTTCCGCCTTCCGCATTTTCTACCGTCAGTGTGGGGTTCCTCCTTCCATGGACCTCTTTCACTATTTTTTTGAGTTGAAAGCACATCCTTCGGCTGAGAAGGGCTTGTATTTCATCCAGGCGAGGCGGAATAGGAGTTGTATCTCTTTGGCGGTGAAGGATTCTTCGCATAAGGGGTGGAATACCCAATTCTTCTAGGTGGGGATTTGTTCAGTGGAGGAGACCTTGAGGTGTCCAGTAATCCCCTATTTCCACCCGAATATCCCTCCCAGGCAAGATGAGTTCCCTCCTCATGTGGAGAGGTGCGCAGCCATCTTGCTGAAGCACCGCCAATCCACCGAAGAGCTGGTCACGCAGGAGAATATCGAGCGGTGTCTTCTTACGTGGCTGCATCCGTCGGGCTCAGGGGTCACAAACTAGATTCTCCTTTCAATGTGGGGGTCATCTTTCTTTTCTTGAATATGTCTTCTTCTTCGTGCAGACACCAGGTGGGAACCTCTGAAGGAGGCCGTAGAGGTGATCGAGCTTGGAGATGACTCGGCTGCTGATGAACCGGCTGCTCCCGTGGGTCACTCTCGAACCAGAGATAAGGGCAAGGGAGCGGCCCAGGGTGAATCCTCCAGGCCGAAGGGATCCAAGCGCAAGGACCCTATGGAGGGTATGATCCGGGCCGCCGCGAGGGCCAGGAAGCTGGCCAAGAAGGCCGGGGTCGAACCCACGGTTGAAGGCGACCTTGCCGCGGTTCGCCCCTCCACCGAGCATGATAGGGCCGAGGAGGTCGGGGCTGCCCCTGCGGGCGGCGATGATGCGGACTCGGTTCTTCCTTCGGCCAGAATCGAGGGGACCGACGGTGCTCTTGTGACTGGCAGCGGGGTTGACCCGGCTCTCCCCTCGACAAGAGTCGAGGGGGCCGTGGCCGAAGTGGGGGATGCTGGGACCGCGGCCGAGGCGGGCACTTCGGGCGGTGGTGCAGGTGGCGGGCCGGTCCAGGTTGAGAGGCCGCAAGAGAACCCGGCCGAGGCGCGAGGGGGGACCGATGCTGGGGCTCGATCCGAGCCGCACGGTGGGGCGCCGGGCGATGGGGGGTTCTCCATTCCGGCGGCTTTGGAGAGGCTCGGTATCTCGGGCCCCTTGCACCAGGTATGCCGTGGTATAGCCGTGAAGGTGAGGGGGGGAGGTAGGCAGTACTCCCCGTCCACGGCTCTCGTCAGGGTTATGGAGGGCGGCCTGGCCCTGGCCCAGATGGGGGCTGCTCTGGCGGAAGCGTACGCTTGGTCGGAATGGGAGCGAGCGAACCTGGCCTGGACCCTTGGTGGGTCAGACAGGAGGTTGGCTCGGCTCATCGAGGAGCGCGATGGGCTTCGACGGAGCTCTCCTCCGTCAAGGGACTGATGCGGTCGAGCCAGGTGGAGATCCGGGCGCTAGCCGAGCAGCTAGCTAAGGCTCGTGAATCGTTCGAGAGGAAGAACAAGCTTCTCGAAGAGGAGCTCCATGCACGCGCTGAGCTGGATCACCAGTGGGAGACCGAGCGTGCTGAGCTGGTGGACCGTGCGGAGGAAGCCGAGCGCCTTCGGCAGGAGGCCGAGGCGGAGAAGCAGGTGGCGGCGGTCGAAGAGCGGACTGCTGAGGCCGAGCGGAAGTCAGCCGAGGCGGAGCGGAGGGAGGCCGAGCTCGCTGGTAGGGTGGGATTGTCCGGGGTGGAAGCTCTCGAGCAGTACAAGAGCTCAGAGGCCTACCGGGTCGACCTTAAGGAGACTGCCTGTCACGCCCCGACGCGGAATATCGGGACGTACAATCAATAATGAGCTAGAAATAACATTTATTCTAAACTAACAATAAACATTGTTAAGGAAGGAATACTTTTATTACAATGATCAACACTGTTTTAACATGATCAAACATAACTCCCAAAACTATGAGCTGACGCTCAGTAGGCATCTAGGTACAAGTACACTCTAGAATCACTCATGTCCCTCCCCGTCTGTGTAACCGTCACCACCTGAATAACCTGGAAAAGGGGAAAAACAACATTATGAGCTGACGCTCAGTAGGTAATAACAGGTAAATTTACGTAGTTAATGACTTAATTACATGTTGTATGCAATGATAAGTAAGGAAATAAATAACGAGATCAAGGACAATATAATAAGATCTCGCAAGGTCAAGAATTAAAAGATAACAATTGACAATAATGACAAGTACAAGAATTTGAATAAGAGCAATTGCAATAATAATTGGCCAACAAGCAAGTATTTAAAACATGAAGTAATTCATGATCAAGTACAAGAATAATAATAGATTGAATGTCGTAGACGTCACACTAGTCAAGTATTCGGTGCAATACCTCATCATGTCATTAACATCCCATGGGCTCACTTATTTTTCGGGCGCTCTCCCCAGGACCAGACCGGGCCCCTATGATGCGATGGCATTGATTTATTGGATCAAGGATCCCAAGTTGTCTAGACATTTTCTCAAGTAATCATGGCCAATGAATTTCAAGGAATAAACTAAATTGTAAAAGGTACAGATCTGACAAAACATCAGAGTAACAAGAAGAGTAGAGAGTTAAATTTAGGCATCATGTTTAACGATAATTAAGTCGTGGAATTCAAGAACGAATGATAAGTAGGAAAATGCAATCATTAGAATACGCTTAACTCTATAGTTTAACATTGTATTCCGTTGGTTTAACAAGTTTTGGGGTTGTTTTAGGGTCTTTTAATATCAAGGAACTAGTTTCTTAAACAAAAAGATTTATTTTGTATTATCTTAGTGAATTGTTAAGAATTTAGTTTAATTCATAGAAATAAATCCTAGCATGATGAAAATATCTCTAACATGTTAAAATAGCTCCAGCACATGATTCTACTGGTAAGGTGATAAAAATAAATATTTCTTGCTGGAATTAATTTTTAACACACTAAAAATACATTATTAGGCGTTAAAACTAACACGTAATATGCTATAATGAGTTTTCTACGTAATTTTTGGATAAGTTAATAGGAGTAAGTTATCATACTGATTATTTATTTTTTCTAATAACAATAAGATTTTTATCATGCTGAAAAGTAATTTTTTACAATATTCTATCATCCATTTAATAGGAGAAATACGCTGATAAATAGTTTAATATACTACAAATCATTTATATCATGCTGTCATCATCCTCATATGCTGGAAGAATTTTCGTCATGCTGTGAAGAATTTTATCATGCTGTAAGAAATAATTTAACATGCTAACATAATTTTATATGCATTTATTATCTATTATATAGATAAAAAATAGATTTCTATGAGTTAAAAATATCATTAATTCACAGAAATTAACTTTCAACATGCTGATAATATCAGAATATAGTTTTCATGAATTTTCAGATAGTAGGAATATTTTAGCATGCTGGATATATATTTTATATGCATTTATTCTCTATTATATAGATAAAAATAGATTTCTATGAGTTAAAAATATCATTAATTCACAGAAATTAACTTTCAACATGCTGATAATATCAGAATATATTTTTCATGAATTTTCAGATATTAGGAATATTTTAACATGCTGGATATATATATTTTATATGTTTTTATTCTCTATTATATGAAATAATATGATAAGTGAAAGATGCACAAGATATCAATGTAAATTCTTGATGAAATTCAGCAAACAAGATATCAATGGAAAGATAGGAGGAAAATGCACAAGATGGTATGCTCAATTTTAAGTTTAGCCTGTGATTATCCACGTGAAATCAAGCTTAATCCTAAAAGGTGCACTTAAAACCCTAACATAGACATATGTTTACTAAATTGAGAAATTAACCTAGTATGATTGATAAAAATTAGGGCTTTTAATGTTAAAAGGAAGCTAACATGATGAGGATTCCATTCATGTATAATAATTAAAGTTAGGTCTGTTAGAACCTACCTTAAATGAAGATCAAACCCAACTACAAAAATACCCAACGATCCTTGATAGCCCTCAAAGATCCCTTGATAACTTCCTGAATACCCAATAGAAATTGGGGCTTTTACTGCCAAATGAAAGAGCTCGTCGAGCTGATCAAGATAGACTATCTATTTACGAATTTTGGTTAAGATTACCAACCTGATTTGGAAGAACAAAACCACGACCTAGAATGAAGAACGAACCGGACAGCACCTTAGAAAAACCTCGATATCTCCTCGGATACCTAATGAAATTTAGGGCTTTTACAACCATTGGAAAGATCTCGTCGATAGGAACAATTTGATATATTCATAAACTGATTTTGGTTAAGGAAACCTACCTCAATCGAATGATCAAAGAGGAGAGGAAGGAGGACGACGACAGCCGACCCACCTCCACTAAACGACCAAGAACTTCCTAGATCGGAATCCAATGCGAACACCACAGCCACCAAATGAAAGTACACTCGTAGAGCCTCATTTTGATAGCTCATAGAGCTTCTGAAGACTTCGGAGTTAGGAGAAATCGACCACGCAAGGTGGTGTTTGAAAATGGCGCCGCCAAGGTTGACTTCCACCAAACTCGGTCGCCACCATGTGCTAGGGTTATGGTTTGGTTCGATTGATAGATGGCTATTAATCATCTATGTATTACCTTTCATTTGCCTCTGGAATCACCTCATTTGGTTGAGAAACAAGCTCTAATTTGATGTTTTAAGATGGGGTGAATAGTGAACACGAATTTCGGGTTAGATGGGTTGAAAGTCGGACTTAACCCACTGATTAGGCCTAGATAATGATTTTATTAGGCTCAGTCATAGAAGATAAAAGTGTTAGTCAATGCATCTATTATTTAATTATTATTTTTATGAATTTTTATATGGTAGAAAAAAATTCCACTTCTACTATTCCGTAAATAGTTAAATATTAAGTTCGGAAGACTTAATCCACTAATTCGGCCTAATAAATGATTTTTTTAGGGTTGGCCACAGAAGGAAATATTGTTAAACACAATTGATTCTACAAGAATATGATTTTTATTGATTTTTATAAAATAGTTGAAAAGTGACTTATTCTATTTATTAAAGAATTAATCTAATTAATTTTGAATAATTCTCATTAATTCAAATAAATTCCAAATAATTTCAAATAACTTTCTAAATAAATTTCTAAAGAATTTGGGGTATTACACCATCCCCCACTTAAAGAATTTGGTCCTCCAAATTCACTGCACTATAATATAGAGATAGGGGAAGACTAGCTCACCTAGAACAAGTCGGGATACTGCTTCCGCATAGTATCTTCAGATTCCCAAGTGGCTTCTTCGGTTCCACGCCGACTCCACTGAATTTTGACCATAAGTATAGAACGATTCCGTAGTTGCTGTTGCTTCCGGTCCAGAATCTTGATAAGTCTTTCTTCATAGGTCAAATCTTCCTTCAATTCAAAATTCACTTGCTGAATGATATGAGTGGGGTCATACACATATTTCCGTAACATAGACACATGGAAAATATTGCGTACGCCAGATAACTGCGGCGGTAATGTCAGTCTGTAAGCAACTTCTCCCACTCTATCCAGAATCTCGAACGGACCTATATATCTCGAACTTAGCTTGCCATGAATGCCAAATCTTCGAATCCCTCTCGAAGGAGAAACCTTTAAGAATACATGCTCGCCAACTTGAAATTCTAATGCTCTTCTTCTTGTGTCGGCATAACTCTTCTGTCTTGATTGGGCTACCTGTAACCGATCTCGAATGACACGGATGTTCTGTGATGATTCCGAAATAAGATCCGGTCCAAGTCATTGCTTCTCGCCTACCTCTTCCCAACACAATGGGGATCGACAGCTTCTTCCATACAAAGCTTCAAATGGAGCCATCTGAATACTGGACTGAGAGCTGTTGTTGTAGGCGAATTCAACTAATGCCAAATGATCACTCCAACTGCCTCTAAAATCAATCATGCAGGCTCGAAGCATATCCTCTACTATCTAGTTGGTCCTTTCAGTCTGTCCATCTGTCTGTGGATGGAAAGCCGTACTGAAATTCAGATGAGTACCCAAAGACTCTTGCAATCCCTTCCAGAAATGTGAAGTGAATCTGGGGTCTCGATCAGATACAATATTGACTGGAATGCCATGAAGTCTTACCACTTCCTTCATATATAATGCTGCCAAGACATCAACTGTCCATTTAGACTTAATGGGTAAGAAGTGGGCTGATTTTATTAATCTATCGACGATCACCCAAATTGCATCAAAACCACCACGAGTCTTAGGTAGACCCATAATGAAATCCATGCCAATGCTTTCCCATTTCCATTGGGGTATGTCGAGCGGTTTCAACTTTCCTGCCGGTCTGAAATGTTCAGCCTTAACTTGCTGACAAACCAAGCATCTACTCACAAAGTCTGCCACTTCTCTTTTCATATTCGGCCACCAAAAAGATCTTTTCAAATCTTTGAACATTTTAGTACCTCCAGGATGAATCGTGTATTTGGATCTATGAGCCTCGTCGAGAATCTTGTTCTTGATCTCAGCTACATCAGGTACACATGTTCGTCCTTGAAATAGCAATCTTCCATCATCAGCCATCATGAAATCCGGTCTACTGCTCAAGCTTCCCTTGATTTCTACCAGCTCGGGATCATTATCTTGCAAAGACTTGATTTCTATCAACAATTCGGGCTTAAGTTGAATCTGTGCAATCATCACCCGATCATTGTCAACATTAAGATCTAGGCTAGCTAACTGTTCTATTGGCCTCCATTCATGCAACATAAGATTGGACAATTTAGCTATAGGCTTCTGACTCAATGCATCAGCCACAACATTGCCTTTACCGGGATGATACTCGATCGAGAAGTCGAAATCCTTCAAATACTCCAACCATCTGCGCTGCCGCATATTGAGTTCCTTCTGAGAGAATAAGTACTTTAAACTCTTATGATCGGAGAATATCGTGAATGTTTCACCATATAAATAATGCCTCCAAATCTTCAAAGCAAACACAACTGCTGCAAGTTTCAGATCATGAACAGGGTAATTCTCTTCATGCTTCCTCAACTGCCTAGAAGAATAGGCAATCACCTTCCCATGCTGCATAAGCACACAGCCTAGACCAATTCCAGATGCATCAGTATAGACCACAAAACCTCCTTCACCAGAAGGTAAAGTCAATATAGGTGCCGTAGTTAGGCATTCCTTCAAAGTCTAAAACTTCGTTGACAATCTTCTGACCATTCGAACTTGTTCTCCTTGCGGGTTAATCTGGTAAGAGGTACCGCAATCTTGGAGAAATCTTGAATGAATCTGCGATAATAGCCTGCCAGGCCTAAGAAGCTTCTGATTTCAGTCACACTAGTGGGCTGCTCCCAATTCTTCACTGCCTCAACCTTCGAAGGATCAACAGAGATGCCCTCTTTGGTAATAATATGCCCTAGAAAGGACACCTCTTGCAGCCAGAAATAACATTTACTGAACTTGGCATACAACTGGTGATCTCTTAATAACTGCAATGCCGTTCTCAGATGTTCGGCATGCTCCTCTTTATTCTTAGAATAAATCAGAATATCATCGATGAATACCACGACCTATTGATCAAGATAGGGTCTAAACACACTGTTCATCAACTGCATGAAAGCTGCTGGTGCATTCTTTAGACCAAAAGGCATAACGATAAATTCAAAGTGACCATACCTGCTGCGGAAAGCCGTTTTAAAAATATCCTCCTCCTTAATCCGCAACTGGTGATATCCTGATCGAAGATCGATCTTGGAAAAAATAATGAGCTCCCGCTATCTGGTCAAATAATTCATCGATCCTTGGCAATGGATATTTGTTCTTGATAGTCAACTGATTCAATTGCCGATAATCGATGCACAGCCTCATCGAACTATCCTTCTTTCTAACGAACAATACAGGGGCTCCCCAAGGGGAAGTACTCGGACGAATGAAACCTTTCTCGAATTATTCCATTAATTGCTGCTTCAATTCTCTCAGCTCCGTAGGAGACCTACGATAAGGAGCTTAAGAAATAGGAGATTAGCTAGGAAAAACATCAATAGAGAAGATTACTTCCCGCTCAGGTGGAAGTCCAGGTAGTTCCTCTGGAAAGACATCAAGAAATTCTCGGACAACAGGAATGTCCTTAATCTCAATCTGCTGCTCAGGAGTAGCATGGACAAAGGCTAAAAATGCCTCACATCCTCACCTCATTAGCTTATCAGCACGAAGGGCTGAAATAAGCGACATAGAGCTATGATGTCTAACTCCTATGAAAGATAACTCCGGGTGCCTACTAAAAGACACTGAGCTAGAACTGCAATTAACATTGGCTTCATACTTAGCCAACCAATCAGCTCCTACGATTACGTCGTAATCCTTCATATCTATGCAAACTAAATCAGCTGGTAAATTCTGCTCATCAATCATAACCTTACTAGAAGGATAGAAAAGCTGAATTACCGATCTAGAACCAATAGGGGTTGATATCTCTAACGGAGAATTCATCAGAACAGGTTCCATAGCTAAAGACTTAGCAAATCTTCGAGAAATAAATGAATGCGTTGCACCAGTATCAAAAAGAACAAATGCTGGCTTGTCGAGTATAATAAGAGTACCTTCGACGAGTCCACCATCCTCGGCTGTTTCTGCTTCATTTGCATGCAGAGCTTGGAGCTTGCCTTGTGGTTTCTTGAAGACTTGAGGTTTCGCCGGGGTAGCTTGTTCCGATAATAAGGGACAGTTAGGGATACGGTGCTCCCTGCTTCCACAACGCAAACAGGTGCCTAGCTTGCGCCAGCACTCCTCCATTTTGTGACTAGGACGATCACAGAATTTGCATACGCCCTTGAACGGTACAACAGGGCTAGGCTTCTTATCTTCATGCTTTGGCATCTTGCCCTTCCACGTTCCAGATTCGGTCCACGAACTAGACCCACTCACGGGCCTCTTCTTGCCAGTGCCATATCCGGGTTTAGCATTCTTGAAATCCTTCGGTTGCTCCTTCTTGGTACCTTTTCCACGGATTCGCTCCATCATCTCTAAGGTATCTTTCAGGACTTGCGCTTTCCTTACCATTTCAGAATATGTAGAGATTTCCATCAGCGCCAACTGATTAATATAATGCAGCCTCAGACAGTTGAGAAAACGCTTCGCCTTCATCTTCTCGGTGGAAATAAGGTGTGTAGCATAACGAGAAAGCCGTGAAAATTGAGCCTCATACTCTGCCACGGACAGACCTCGCTGTTTCAGGGCCGCGAACTCCGCCGCTTTCTTCTCTTGTACCCGGTCAGAAAAATACTTACCGTTGAAAAATTCCTCGAACTCTTCCCATGTAACCTGCTGATCACCCAGAGTCGCCTTGATAGAATCCCACCAAGTACGTGCATCACGTTCCAGTTGGAAAGTAGATAAAAGGACACGCTCTTGGTTGGTGCATTGCATAACTTCGAAGATCCTTCCCATCTCGTCTAGCCAGTGCTCGGCTTCGTCGGGGTCAGTCGAACCAGCAAACCTTGGCAGATTCATCCCTCGGAAGTTCCGGTATAGATGACGGGTGCCATGATTTACAGCTCCAGCTTGAGCCACTTGTTGTAACGCCTGCGTGAGGCCTTGAACCGTGCGTTGCAAGTTTCTCCACTCCGCACGTTCAGCTACCATCTCAAATGCCTACATAAGAAATAGATCATTTAGGGTCATAAGATAGTTAATTTCACAAGCATGGTATTAACTTAACCTGAGTTCTACCCAATCTCACCAGGTCAGGTCCTTAAACTTAGACGAGGTCGGGGTCCTATGATGACACTTAGAAAACCTAGGATTATTAAACCTAGGCTCTGATACCACCTAAACTGTCATGCCCCGATGCGAAATATCGGGACGTATAGTCAATAACGAGCTAGAAATAACATTTATTTTAAACTAACAATAAACATTGTTAAGGAAGGAATACTTTTATTACAATGATCAACACTGTTTAAACACGATCAAACATAACTCCCAAAACTATGAGCTGACGCTCAGTAGGCATCTAGGTACAAATACACTCTAGAATCACTCATGTCCCTCCCCGTCTGTGTAACCGTCACCACCTGAATAACCTGGAAAAGGGGAAAAACAACACTATGAGCTGACGCTCAGTAGGTAATAACATGCAAATTTACGTAGTTAATGACTTAATTACATGTTGTATGCAATGATAAGCAAGAAAATAAATAACGAGATCAAGGACAATATAATAAGATCTCGCAAGGTCAAGAATTAAAAGATAACAATTGACAATAATGACAAGTACAAGAATTTGAATAAGAGCAATTGCAATAATAATTGGCCAACAAGCAAGTATTTAAAACATGAAGTAATTCACGATCAAGTACAAGAATAATAATAGATTGAATGTCGTAGACGTCACACTAGTCAAGTACTCGGTGCAATACCTCACCATGTCATTAACATCACATGGGCTCACTTATTTTTCGGGCGCTCTCCCCAGGACCAGACCGGGCCCCTATGATGCGATGGCATTGATTTATTGGATCAAGGATCCCAAGTTGTCTAGACATTTTCTCAAGTAATCATGGCCAATGAATTTCAAGGAATAAACTAAATTGTAAAAGGTACAGATCTAACAAAACATCAGAGTAACAAGAAGAGTAGAGAGTTAAATTTAGACATCATGTTTAACGACAATTAAGTCGTGGAATTCAAGAACGAATGATAAGTAGGAAAATGCAATCATTAGAATATACTTAACTCCATAGTTTAACATTGTATTCCGTTGGTTTAACAAGTTTTTGGGTTGTTTTAGGGTCTTTTAATATCAAGGAACTAGTTTCTTAAACAAAAAGATTTATTTTGTATTATCTTAGTGAATTGCTAAGAATTTAGTTTAATTCATAGAAATAAATCCTAGCATGATGAAAATATCTCTAACATATTAAAATAGCTACAGCACATGATTCTACTGGTAAGGTGATAAAAATATATTTTTCTTACTGGAATTAATTTTTAACACACTAAAAATACATTATTAGGCGTTAAAACTAACACGTAATATGCTATAATGAGTTTTCTACGTAATTTTTGGATAAGTTAATAGGAGTAAGTTATCATACTGATTATTTATTTTTCCTGATAACAATACGATTTTTATCATGCTGAAAAGTAATTTTTTACAATATTCTATCATCTATTTAATAGGAGAAATATGCTGATAAATAGTTTAATATAATAAAAATCATTTATATCATGCTGTCATCATCCTAATATGCTGGAAGAATTTTCGTCATGCTGTGAAGAATTTTATCATGCTGTAAGAAATAATTTAACATGCTAACATAAATTTATATGCATTTATTCTCTATTATATAGATAAAAAATAGATTTCTATGAGTTAAAAATATCATTAATTCACAGAAATTAACTTTCAACATGCTGATAATATCAGACTATATTTTTCATGAATTTTCAGATATTAGGAATATTTTAGCATGCTGGATATATATTTTATATGCATTTATTCTCTATTATATAGATAAAAATAGATTTCTATGAGTTAAAAATATCATTAATTCACAGAAATTAACTTTCAACATGTTGATAGTATCAGAATATATTTTTCATGAATTTTCAGATATTAGGAATATTTTAACATGCCAGATATATATATTTTATATGCTTTTATTCTCTATTATATGAAATAATATGATAAGTGGAAGATGCACAAGATATCAATGGAAATTTTTGATGAAATTCAACAAACAAGATATCAATGGAAAGATAAGAGGAAGATGCACAAGATGGTATGCTCAATTTTAAGTTTAGCCTGTGATTATCCACCTGAAATCAAGCTTAATCCTAAAAGGTGCACTTAAAACCCTAACATAGACATATGTTTACTAAATTGAGAAATTAACCTAGTATGATTGATAAAAATTAGGGCTTTCAACGTTAAAAGGAAGCTAACATGATGAGGATTCCATTCATGTATAATAATTAAAGTTAGGTCTGTTAGAACCTATCTTAAATGAAGATCAAACCCAGCTACAAAAATACCCAACGATCCTTGATAGCCCTCAAAGATCCCTTGATAACTTCCTGAATATCCAATAGAAATTGGGGCTTTTACTGTCAAATGAAAGAGCTTGTCGAGCTGATCAAGATAGACTATCTATTTATGAATTTTGGTTAAGATTACCAACCTGATTTGGAAGAACAAAACCACGACCTAGAATGAAGAACGAACCGGACAGCACCTTAGAAAAACATCGATATCTCCTCGGATACCTAATGAAATTTAGGGCTTTTACAACCACTGGAAAGATCTCGTCGATAGAAACAATTTGATATATTCATAAGCTGATTTTGGTTAAGGAAACTTACCTCAATCGAATGATCAAAGAGGAGAGGAAGGAGGATGACGGCAGCCGACCCACCTCCACTAAACGACCAAGAACTTCCTAGATCGGAATCCAATGCGAACACCACAGCCCCCAAATGAAAGTAGACTCGTAGAGCCTCATTTTGATAGCTCATAGAGCTTCTGAAGACTTCGGAGTTAGGAGAAATCGACCACGCAAGGTGGTGTTTGAAAATGGCATCGCCAAGGTTGACTTTCACCAAACTCGGTCGCCACCATGTGCTAGGGTTAGGGTTTGGTTCGATTGATAGATGACTATTAATCCTCTATGTATTACCTTTCATTTGCCTCTAGAATCACCTCATTTGGTTGAGAAACAAGCTCTAATTTGATGTTTTAAGATGGTGTGAATAGTGAACACGAATTTCGGGTTAGATGGGTTGAAAGTCGGACTTAACCCACTGATTATGCCTAGATAATGATTTTATTAGGCTGAGTCATAGAAGATAAAAGTGTTAGTCGATGCATCTATTATTTAATTACTATTTTTATGAATTTTTATATGGTAGATAAAATTTTCACTTCTACTATTCCGTAAATAGTTAAATATTAAGTTCGGAAGACTTAATCCACTAATTTGGCCTAATAAATGATTTTTTTAGGGTTGGTCACAGAAGGAAATATTGTTAAACACAATTGATTCTACAAGAATATGATTTTTATTGATTTTTATAAAATAGTTGAAAAGTGACTTGTTCTATTTATTAAAGAATTAATCTAATTAATTTCGAATAATTCTCATTAATTCAAATAAATTCCAAATAATTTCAAATAACTTTCTAAATAAATTTCTAAAGAAATTGGGGTATTACACTGCCCTCTCCTACTACGATCTAGGACTTCACCGGGGCATCCGCAAGGGGTTCCAGTAGGGCTACGATCGGGCCATCTCTTACGCCGAGGAGCAGGCGTCCGGAGCAGTCGACTTCCTGTCTGGGCAATGTTATGTGATGCGGGACGGACATGGGGACCGACTCTACGTGGTATGGGCCTCGGACTCTAGATGCGGACACGACCAGCAACACATGATGGGAGAGACATTAGGCCCGACACGGAGAGCTCCTATAGGCTACACGTCGCTAACAGAAGTGCAAACTCACTCGGCGTCCCATGCGAGGGAAAGCGTGGATCGTGCGCGATTAAGGAACCAGCAGAGTTCAAGGTAGTCAGACTCACTTCCGGACTCGGATCGAGTCGCGAGACGGGTCACTCTCACGCTCACAGCGGTGACATGGACACACGGGCTAGGAACCTACACTCTCGGCAGCGGCATATGACCGTATACTAGCTAAGCAAGCAAATGTCAAGAAGGTGAGACCGTTACCTCCACGCACCCGACGTGGCGAAGACAACCCCGACCGAATTACGGACTCCCAGTTAACAATTATTACAACAATACACTAAGTCGACCCACTCCATACAGGGAGGTAAAAGGTCACATGTGGGGTCCGAGAATCACGCAACTCGGGTTGACGGGCAGCATCTTGATGTCGCCCGGCGGTGCCGAACTCCGCGTTTTCGTGCTTTCTGAACGGCGGGTTCTACGGGCCCGTGGGGCCCACGGGTGGCGTTGTCCTCCGGATCTGTGGGGGTGGGACCCGCTGTGATGGGGACCCCTAGTGGCGCGCCTCCACGGACGGCGGTCGGACGGGAACACCGATCGGGGGTCGATCGGCCCCGATTCCCAACTCTTGAACTAATAACCCACGGATTTTGGTTGCTGTCTTCCGGCGCGCGCTCCGGAGAAAACGGCCGCTGCGATCAATCCCGACATCGGATCGGGACGCATGAGCTATCGTTGGAAAGCTCTCTTCAAATGCTTCAATCTAGACCCAGAGAGATCTGCTGGATCTGGTCGGATCAGAACTTTATTGAATTTACAAGTGCCTGTTGTACAGTAACAGAAATCTCAGATCTGCAGGGCACTTGTCTGAGAACCACCGTTGACCGCCTAGTAAACCTCCGCTTCAGCTCTTGAGCTCTTCATCAAAGTTATGGGATTTTGGACAAGGAAGACGGGGATATTTTTTGTGGACTGATTGGAGGTGGTTGTGATTTGTTCAGATTTGTTTACTGGAGGGTGGTCGGATCTGGGAACAGGTGGACAGCACTGTAGCTATCTCTGAAATCGATTTTTGAAAAATATGGGATGGCCTCACAAAAATTCAAGAAACTTTGGGTACGGTGGTGTTGGTGGAAGGAACTCCCAGTAAAATTGGGAGGTTAAACAAAAATCATATAGAGGCCCGAAACCTGGAAACACAGGGCGGATGGAAATGGAAACAGACAGTAGACAGATCTGAAAATTAAGGTTGGATGAAAATGAAAAAATATCAAATGTGATCTTTATGACCAACCAAATTTTTGGGACGTGCTTGACACCTCTGGAACATCCCCTAAAATCCCCAGGTCGATCTCAGCTCGTGGCTGACACAGAGAATTCGTGGAAGCTGTTGTGGTCGGATGAAGGCAGAACTTCGGCGATCTCGGCGGTGATGCGATGGCGGCTCGTGGCGGCGGCGGCGGCGACCGGAATGATAAGGGGAGGAGTCACACCTCCAGAGGGAAGCCTTCACAGCTTCAAGGGGGAGAGGGAGGAGAGAGGAGGGGGGCGCACCAGCCCTTGCTCTTGGAATTAGTTTGATTCAAATGGCATTAATTCATCAAAATGGGAAATTACAAGTATTTATGTGTTACATCTCACATCCATTGTCCACCGTTTGATCTAGGGGATGGGAATGGGTGGCCTAGATTGAGTGTGACACACACACACAAAATACAATAAATATTTAAGGGGGGGGGCGGCCCTTGGACCAAGGGGAGTGGGCTTGACTTGGTAGGTGGGGTGGGTGGCCAAAATGTGGACTTTCCAAGCCACTTGTCCCCCACTTGGCCCACCCTTCTAGAAGCCTCCATGTGGAAGGTTGACTGACCCCACATGGGACCCTAGGCTGAGGTGGCTCAATGGGATGGGGCCTGGGGGGCCCGTGGGGCCCACGGGGTCCAAATTGCACATAAGCCCCTCTTACAATCAAAATAGCATACCGAATACAACGAAATAAACACAAATTACACACATAAAGTCTAACTAAATATGATAAATGGGGAGGCTCAAGGCGGAGTCTCCAGGCTGTCTCCGAGCCAGATGGACGCTGAGGTGGCTCGAGTCGTGCTCCGTGTGCGGTACCGGTGGCTCGGCGTATCACGCCGCTCAACTGCTCGGGTGTCCGCACCAATTCTCCCCGGGTGGGAGAAACTCGACCCTGTCGAGTAAGGGTCTGCATCGCTCCTGTATCGCTCCAGAAGGTCCGGATCAATCTGCTGCAACTCACCATGTGTGATCCATGTGTCCTCGGTAGCGGGCCGTCCTCTCCATCGCACTAGGTAGCGCGGGTAGGATCCACTCCTGGTAACTGTCACCTGCTCATCCAGTATATGATCTATATGCTCACGCTGCCGTAACAACGAGGCTGGAGGTGGACACTCAGGTGTGGGATCACTCTCAAGGGGAGGAGATGGCTCGAAAGGCTCACTAGGGATCACCGCTGGGTCCCTATATGCAACTAGATCCGATACATTAAAAGTAGAGCTAATACCATATTCCTCGGGCAAGTCCACAACGTACGCATTGGATCCAACGCGTTTCAACACTCTGAATGGACCGGCTCCGCGAGCTTGCAACTTCTTAACGGTTCCAGAGGGAAACCATTCAGGTCTTACCCTGATCATGACATATTCGCCCTCTTAGAACTCTCGGTGGTGTCGGTGGGCATCGGCTAACTCCTTGTAACATGCATTGCTGGCCTCAATGTGACGACGGATGTCGTCATGCAAACTCCTAACATGCCTAGCAAACGACTCGACCGACTCCGACACTCTAGCATGGATAGGCATGGGGACAAGGTCCACGGGTTTCCTAGGCCTATGACCTGTGACAATCTCAAATGGACTCATGCCGGTAGACCTATTCACCGAATCATTGTATGCAAACTCTGCCATGGGTAAAATGAGATCCCAATCCCCAATGCAGTCCTTAACTAGACACCTCAAAAGATCTCCCAGACTCCTATTGACCACCTCGGTTTGACCATCTGTCTGGGGATGATATGCAGTGGAAAACTTAAGGTGCGTACACATCATATGTCATAGTGTCTTCCACAAGTAGGAAGTGAATCTAACATCACGGTCAGACACTATAGTGCGAGGCAACCTGAACTTGCACACCACATGCGTAAGGAAAAGGTGGGCTACCCTCGAAGCATCCGAAGTCTTTGAGCAAGGAATAAAGAAGGCCATCTTCGAGAAACGGTCAACCACCACATAGACCGAATCATGCTTCCTGGAGGTACGTGGCAATCCCAAAATAAAGTCCATGCTAACATCCTGCCACGGGGCATCAGGCACGGGAAGAGGCGTATAAAGGCCGGAGCTTTGCTTCTTCATCTTGGCCGTAGCACAGGTACGGCACTGAGCCACGATGTTAGCAACATCGCGCTTCAAGCTCGGCCAATAAAATCGATGCTCCACTGCCTCAATAGTCTTGTTCCGACCAAAGTGGCCGGCTAGACCTCCCGCATGTAGTTCCCACACTAAGAAATCTCGAACCGAAGTTCGGGGAACACATAGCCTGCTACCTCGAAAGAGGTAACCCTCCTGAAGCACATACTCATCAAGGTCTCTCGAGGGTCCGGCCTGGAGAGTGGTAAAAATCTGACCGAAGTCAGGACAATCAACATAGGCCTCCTTCATCTTCTCTAACCCTATGACCTCGGCACTCATGGTGGTAAGCAAACATGCTCGCCGACTCAAGGCATCAGCCACCTTGTTCTCCACTCCAGCCTTATGTTTAAGCACAAAGGTGAACTGCTGGAGATACTCGACCCAACGACTGTGACGCGAGTTAAGCTTCTTTTGGGAATGGAGGTACCTCAATGCCTCGTGATCGGAGTATAAGACAAACTCCTGATGTAAAAGATAGTGCCTCCAATGCCTAAGAGCCTGAACAACTGCGTAGAATTCTTTATCATATGTGGAATATCACAGTTTCGCGTCATTCAGCTTCTCGCTGAAATATGCGATCGGGTGGGACTCCTGACTCAAAACTCCTCCTATCCCAACACCCGACGCATCACAAGAGACCTCAAACACCTTCGAGAAGTCAGGCAATCGAAGGATAGGCGTCTGGGTCATGCGCTCCTTGATGTCCTTGAAGGCGGCAGATGCGGCCTTCGTCCATACAAATGTGCCCTTTCGGATACAATCCGTGATCGGGGCGGTGACGGAGCTAAATCCGCGGATGAAGCGACGATAGAACGTCGCAAGACCATGAAAGCTGCGGACATCATGAACGGTACGGGGTTCCGGCCACTCAACAATGGCCCGGACCTTCTCAGGATCGGCGGAGACGCCCGTACTAGACATAATGAAACCCAAGAAGGTAAGCTGAGGTGTCATGAAGGCACACTTTTGTGGGTTCGCAAACAGCTGCTCTCGCCGAAGAAGTAGACAGACCTGCCGAAGGTGGTCTAAGTGGTCCCTGTGTGCGGCTATAGATAAGGATATCATCAAAATACACCACTACAAAGACTCCAATGAAAGGTCGAAGGACCTGAGTCATGAGCCGCATGAAAGTGCTAGGGGCATTGGTCAACCCAAAAGGCATGACCAACCACTCATATAGACCGTCCTTGGTCTTAAATGCGGCCTTCCACTCATCACTTGGCCTAATCCTCACCTGATGGTAGCCACTCTTAAGATCGATCTTCGAAAAGATAGTGGCACCTGCCATCATGTCCAGCATGTCATCAAGGCGGGGAATAGGGAACCTGTACTTCACGGTGATTTTGTTGATGGCACGACTATCAATGCACATTCTCCACGTGCCATCCTTCTTCGGGGCGAGTAATGCGGGTACAGCACATGGACTCATGCTGTCCCGAACAGACCCTCTCTGCACTAACTCATCGACCTGCCGTTTAAGCTCGGCATGCTCCGTGGGACTCATGCGATAATGAGGAAGGTTGGGCAAAGAAGAGCCCGGAACAAGGTCGATGGCATGCTGAATATCCCGCATAGGTGGGAGTCCCTCGGGAAGCTCATCGGGAAAGACATCAGCATACTCCTGCAGAATGGGAACAACCTCGGGTGGGAGCTCACCCTCGGAGTCCCGCTCCACCTCTCGGACCGTAATGGCAAACACCGACAGCCCTGACTAAGCTCCTGCTCCATTTCCCGGGAGCTAATCATCATCAATCTCCTCGTCGAGGGCTCTCCTGGGCCAGAGGTAACGGTCATAGCCCGAGCTGGGGATGGGGTACTAGGCCCGGGAACGGAAGGCTTCGGAGTACTAGGGCCAGTAGGACCCATGACTGATGGGCTCCTGGGCCGAACGGGTTGGAGGGTGACCCGCTGGCCAGCGTGGTCGAAGGTACAGGTGTTCGACCGGCCATGGAGCGTGGCAACCCGGTCAAATAACCACGGCCTACCAAGAATGATACTGCCCACTTCCATGGGGAGAACATCACACCAGATCTCGTCACGGTAGGAGTGGAGCTGCAGCGAGACCAAGCACCACAGCCTGACCGAAATGGAAGTGGTATCCACCCATGATACCTGATAGGGACAAGGATGGTCTACGGGTGTGAGACCAAGACGGGCGACAGCGTTCGTGGAGATTGCATTGATACAACTCCCGCTATCGATGACCACCTTGCAAATTTGCTTTCCCAGCCTACAGAATACATGAAGGATAGTAGTCCGACGCCAGTCATCACTGACCTGCGGCTGGGTGAGGATACATCTGACGACCCCCACGTGGGTATCGTCCGAATGCTGGGCATCCTGGGCCTCACCTCCCATCTCATAGTACTCATCAGGTAGCTCTTCATCTGCCTCATAGCTGACTAACTCGAGGCCCGTAGGGGTGGTATCCTTGGCCTGTGTGTCCCCAATGTGAAGAGATGGGTGGGTGGGACACTGGTTGGCGAAATGGCCAAACCCATTGCAACGATAACACTGCTGCCGTGATTCACTAGGCTCCCCAATCATAGGTCCTTTACCTTTATCCTCCCGACGGATAGGAGGTGTAGGCAACAAAGGACGTGCAGGAGGTGCGGGTGCTGGTGGACGGGCTATGGGTGGGGCCGTAAGATGCTGGGGATGAGGAGGGTCCCTCGGGGGTGGAGGACGAGGCCTAGGAGCAAAGGGCTCGGGACGAGCGGGCTCCTGAGGTCGAGTCATGGGGGCCCTCGGATACGTGCCAGATGAGCCACGGGGCTCGACACTACGAAGGGGAAAGGAGCCCAACCAATGGGGTGACTCGAACTCAGCCTCGAACTGCTCCAATTCGAGAGCGATCTGATATGCCTACTCCAAAGTGGTTGCATTGCGGCGAAAGAGTTCATATTGATAATTGGGCCGCAAACCTCTTCGAAAGCGGGATATAGTCATGGTGCTCTCCTCCGTGACCCCACACTGTAAGTAATACTCATCGAACTCGGCGGTGTACTCGGTCACGGATCGGTTCCCTTTGGAGATGCTTTGCCACTTGTCTATAAGACGTTGGCGATATGAGGCGGGAAGGTATTTTTCCCTCAATTTGATTTTCATATCATCCCAAGTACCGATTTGGGGTTGACGTCGCTGATTGAGCAGGATCTCCACATTGATCCAATAAGTTTGGGCATGCCCTTGCAGCTTCATCTTCGCGTATCGGACTCTTCGGTGGTCCGTCATCTCAAACCACTCGAAGTACCGGTCCATGCCGGCCTCCCAATCTAGATACACCCTAGGGTCCAAGGACCCGCTAAAAGTGGGAGGGTCCGCACGCACACCCCTAAGAATACGGTCGTCATCCTCGTCATCACGATTCCATCGTTGATGACGACGACCGTTACCCCCCTGATCATTGTCGGAGGCATAATCATCCACTATAGGCGCCTGTTGCCTCCCGACATCCTCTACCTGAGCCCTTGGCACAGCGGGTTGCTGCACCGGCTCTTGTTGGCCATTCGTCGGCGCGGGTTGCGCCGCTACTGGGCCCCTCTCTAGGACAGCGATCCTCCCAACTAAGCCCTGGATGGACTGATCCGAACTCTCGGCCCGATCCTTGAGGGCTTTCATCCGCCCTTCTAGACGCGTTCCTATGCCATCCATATGCGTACTAAGACCATCCATACGCGTGTCAAGACGATCCATGATGGCTCGGAACATCTCGGCCGTCGAGGACTCATCGGAGCTACGGGCCCGGGAATCCGCCATAGGTGGTGGTGGCGAGTATTGGGTACCTCGACGGGTGGGCATGCAATTGACACACGACCTAGAAGACACCGACTAATGCGAACACTCACTAAATGATGCACTTAGACCTAAACCAATATCCGGTACGGGGCGGAGTTAATCGATCCGAAGATCACTCCCGCAAGTGTGTGACCTCCCGATAGGCCTAGCCTAACGTTCGGACAACACCTTTTAAGATACCGAATTATCGGGATGAAATGTAATTTTAAAACACTCTTTTTTTTGTTGTTTTGAAATGATGATCCTAGACTCGACTTAGACCATGATGACTGCAAGACATATGCAATGACTACCCTATACTCGACTCCCTCTGATACCAAACTGATGCGGGATGGACACGGGGACCGACTCTACGTGGTATAGACCTCGGACTCTAGATGCGGACACGACCAGTAACACATGATGGGAGAGACATTAGGCCCGACACGGAGAGCTCCTATAGGCTACACGTCGCTAACAGAAGTGCAAACTCACTCGGCATCCCATGCGAGGGAAAGCGTGGATCGTGCGCGGTTAAGGAACCGGCAGAGTTCAAGGTAGTCAGACTCACTTCCGGACTCGGATCGAGTCGCGGGACGGGTCACTCTCACGCTCACAGCGGTGACAGGGACACACGGGCTAGGAACCTACACTCTCGGCAGCGGCATATGACCGTATACTAGCTAAGCAAGCAAATGCCAAGAAGGTGAGACCGTTACCTCCACGCACCCGGCGTGGCGAAGACAAACCCGGCCGAATTACGGACTCCCGGTTAACAATTATTACAACAATACACTAAGTCGACCCACTCCACACAGGGAGGTAAAAGGTCATATGTGGGGTCCGGGAATCACGCAACTCGGGTTGACGGGCAGCATCTTGATGTCGCCCGGCGGTGCCGAACTCCGCGTTTTCGTGCTTTCCGAACGGCGGGTTCTACAGGCCCGTGGGGCCCACGGGTGGCGATGTCCTCCGGATCTGTGGGGGTGGGACCCGCTATGATGGGGACCCCTGGTGGCGCGCCTCCACGGACGGCGGTCGGCCGGGAACACCGATCGGGGGTCGATCGGCCCCGATTCCCAACTCTTGAACTAATAACCCACGGATTTTGGTTGCTGTCTTCCGGCGCGCGCTCCGGCGAAAACGGCCGCTGCGATCAATCCCGACGTCGGATCGGGACGCATGAGCTATCGTTGGAAAGCTCTCTTCAAATGCTTCAATCTAGACCCAGAGAGATCTTCTGGATCTGGTTGGATCAGAACGTTATTGAATTTACAAGTCTCTGTTGTACAATAACCGAAATCTCAGATCTGCAGGGCACTTGTCTGAGAACCACCGTTGACCGCCTAGTAAACCTCCGATTCAGCTCTTGAGCGCTTCATCCAAGTTATGGGATTTTGGACAAGAAAGACGGGGATATTTTTTGTGGACTGATTGGAGGTGGCTGTGATTTGTTATGATTTGTTTACTGGAGGGTGGTCGGATCTGGGAACCGGTGCATAGCACTGTATCTATCTCTGAGATCGATTTTTTAAAAATATGGGATGGACTCACAAAAATGCAAGAAAATTTTGGGACAGTGGGGTGGGTGGAAGGTACTCCCAGTAAAAGTGGAAGGATAAAAAAAAATCATAAAGAGGCCCGAAACCTGGAAACACAGGGCGGATGGAAATGGAAACAGACAGTAGACAGATCTGAAAATTAAGGTTGGACGAAAATGAAAAAATATCAAATGGGATCTTTATGACCAACCAAAGTTTTTGGGACGTGCTTGGCACCTCCGGAACATCCCCTAAAATCCCCAGGTCGATCTGAGCTCGTGGCTTGCACAGAGAATTCGTTGAACCTGCTGTGGTCGGATGAAGGCAAAACTCCGGTGATCTCGGCGGTGATGCGATGGCAGCTCGTGGCGGCGGCGGCGGCGGCGACCGGAATGATAAGGGGAGGAGTCACACCTCCAGAGGGAAGCCTTCACAGCTTCAAGAGGGAGAGGGAGGAGAGAGGAGGGGGGCGCACCAGCCCTTGCTCTTGGAATTAGTTTGATTCAAATGGCATTAATTCATCAAAATGAGAAAATTACAAGTATTTATGTGTTACATCTCACATCCATTGTCCACCGTTGGATCTAGGGGATGGGAATGGGTGGCCTGGATTGAGTGTGACACACACACACAAAATACAATAAATATTTAAGGGGGGGGGGGGGGGCGGCCCTTGGACCAAGGGGAGTGGGCTTGACTTGGTAGGTGGGGTGGGTGGCCAAAATGTGGACTTTCCAAGCCACTTGTCCCCCACTTGGCCCACCCTTCTAGAAGCCTCCATGTGGAAGGTTGACTGACCCCACATGGGACCCTAGGCTGAGGTGGCTCAATGGGATGGGGCCTGGGGGGCCCGTGGGGCCCACGGGGTCCAAATTGCACATAAGCCCCTCTTACAATCAAAATAGCAAACCGAATACAACGAAATAAACACAAATGACACACATAAAGTCTAACTAAATATGATAAATGGGGAGACTCAAGGCGGAGTCTCCAGGCTATCTCCGAGCCAGATGGACGCTGAGGTGGCTCGAGTCGTGCTCCGTGTGCGGTACCGGTGGCTCGGCGTATCACGCCGCTCAACTGCTCGGGTGTCCGCACCATTATGACTCGGACTTGTCATCCTCCAGTTCCTCTGCTTCGGCGCAGGATGAAGAGGATCACAAGAGCACATCGTCCGAGGGGTCGCCAACTCCGGATGCCTCGGGAGGGCACACAACCGAGGTAGTTCCCACGCCGGTGGGGTCAGTGCTAGGGTCGATCGTCGTCGAAGCTGCCGGGGGCAGACCGCTCGAGCTCTATACTTCCGGGCTTCAAGGTGGGCCAGAGGCCTGATGTATCTGCTTCGCTTCTTCTTTTTGTATGTCTTTTTTCCTTTTTGAAGGAAAAAACTTCCTTTTTTGTGTAGAAATAAATAAGGCAATAGCGTTATTGTTGTGACCCCTCTATGTTGATGATGTTGACACTTACTTTATTTCATTGGCAACACCATTATTTTGATTGATTGGCAACTGCTCTTGCTTTGATGAAATTGCTCTATCAGATTGACTATGTGTTCTTTGCATTTCATACACTGCTGTTTGCATTTCTCACTGTCATGGGTCGACGCATCCTCTGATGGGTCGACTCCTTTAGCAGACTTGTCTAGATTGGACTGTAGCTGCTTGTTCTTCAAAGTCTATACATTGGGCTTTCACATGAAGTATGTACATCTGTTCGTTCTGCATCGTTATCAAGTCTGTACAGCCACTCTTTGAGCATCAAGTATATACATTGGTATTGGGTGAGCATAGTCAAGTCTGTACACTGCACTCGAGTCCGTTGTCTTCAGTAAAGTCTATACATTGGCATCGGTCTTCACCTTGAGTATGTACAGTGGCTGCTTCATATAGGAAGTATGTACAGCCGTTGCCTCTTCATATAAAGTCTATACTTTGGGCAAGTTTGTACACTGGTTTTCCTTCTTATGAAGCCTTTATATTTACTAAGTCTATACACTGCTTTCCTTCTCATGAAGCCTTTACGATCATTGAGTCTATACACTACGTTGTGCATACTTTGCATTGCACTCGTGGTTGCAAAGCCTGTACAGGGTTTACAGTTAAACTGAATATGTTCTTCTCTGTCTGACAGGGAATGCAAAGACAAATGAAGGGCACATGATTCGAGGTACCTGGCTCGTGATCCGAGAAGAACAAGGTATCCAGATGAGGACACGTGTTCTGACACTCCATTGGATGCTGCCACGTGGTCCAAATGCTTTGGCGGGAAACGTGGAGAGCACACGCCTGCTGCTGCTGCTACTGCTATATATACATGCCTTCTTCCACAGAAGAAGGGAGATCGAAGACAAGGATAGAAAGTCTATACAGCCAAAGCAGCAAGGCTCCTTCGATCCACTGAGAGAAAAGATACAGAGAAGAAGAAGAAATAGAGAAGAAGAAGAAAACGAGAGAAGAAGAGATAGAGAGCTGATTGAGAGTGAGAGTGAGAGAGTTTGTATCTCAGTCTCGTGGTTCAAAACCAGAGCTAAGCTTTGCTCTTTAGAGCTACATTGCTTTTGGGTTTTCCTTTTTCGTTTTGATTCTGTCTATCATTTCTGAATATTGTTTCCTCAAGCTGTGTGTTAGCGGTCTTGCAGTGGTAGTCTCCACTGGACGGGTTAAGCTGTATTTCCCCAGTAGTTGTAGAGGATCAGATCCTCTGGTCGGCAAGCTGTAGTGTCCAGCGAAGCTGTGTATCAGCGGATTGTTTGGCCAAGCTGTAAAGCCCAGCGGACGCAAGCTGTGTTGCGCAGCAGGAAGCCATACTCGGTTGAGTGTGGGGTGGACGTAGGTCGTTGACCGAACCACCAAAAAATTGTGTGTGCAGTGTGTTTGTGTTTTTGTTTGATCTGTGTGCGATGGGAATTCTTGCTTAGCTTATTTGGTTTCATCACTCATGCTTATGTCTAGTTTTCGATATATAGATATGGTGAATGGCTTTCATGGGTCGACCCTTTGCTTAGCATTCTTCCCTTAGCTTAACTGATGTTTGCCTAAATTCCACTTTAGAACTTACAGTAGTTTTAAATTAGGCAAGTTGATCTATTCACCCCCCCCCTCTAGATCCACACTCAGTGGAGATAGACTGCGTCCATCTAACCCAACACTTGGTATCAGAGCCTAACTCTTCTGCAGGGACTCATCGCCCGAAGAGAATAGGCAGAGATGGATGCTCGAGGGATGATTGCCGAAGGTCACTCAACAACGAAGCCCCCATTCTTTGATGGATCAAACTACGCATACTGGAAGAACCGTATGCAAGTGTTCCTCAGGGCTAAGGATTATGAGATTTGGAAGATTGTCAGCAAGGGACCTTATGAGCTGTCCCCAAATGAAGATGTATGGACCAAGGAGGAGATCAGAAGGTCCACGCTGAATTGGAGTGCTATAAATGCTATCCAGTGCGCTCTGCATCCTACAGAATTCTCCCGTGTGTGTGCTTGCAAATCAGCTAAGGAGATGTGGGATGCGCTGGAAGTAATTCATGAAGGTACATCTCAAGTAAGAGAGCAGAAGGCCAATCTTCTTGTATCTGAGTATGAAGCCTTCAAGATGAAGCAGAACGAGTCCATCAGCGAAATGTACGCTCGGCTGACTATCATAACCAATGGCCTCAGAGGTTTTGGGAAACCTTAGACAGAGTATGATGTAGTGAGGAAAATTCTGCGCTCCCTGACTCCCATTTGGCACACTAAAGCAACAGTGATGGAGGAGTCAAGGGACTTGCGTAATACTAAAGCTGATGAGCTGATTGGCTCACTAATGGCATATGAGATAAACATGCCAAGGACAGATGAATCCGAGAGGAAGAAGAAGCCGATAGCGCTGAAGGCTAGTTCCAGCAAATCAACAAAATCAAGCTCCAGCAGCTCTTCATCATCAGAGGAGAGCCTAAATGAAGAAGAAGATGTGACTCGATCTGAGATAGCCATGATGACTAGAGAGTTCAGGCGATTTCTCAGAAAGGGAGCAGGACGGTTCGGCCAGAAGAAATACAATGGTGGCTGAAAGGATAAAAGGTATAAATCTAAATCTGTAAAGAAAAATGAAGCTAATGTCTGTTATCAATGCAGGAAACCAGGGCATCTGAAAGCTGACTGTCCAGACAATCAGAAACATAAGGACAGGTCAAAGAAGAAAACCAAGAAGGGAAGAGCTATGATCAGCACATAGAGTGATGAAGATGAAGGCTCTTTCAGCAGCAGCTCAGATAGTGAAGCCGAATCTGAACAGCCCATTTGCCTTATGGCAACAAGCTCCGAAGATAGAGAGGAGGACATAGATGAGGTAATCACTAGATTTGAAAACTTCACAATTGCTGATTGGGTAGATGCTTATCATGACATAGCTGATAGAGCTGATGATATTAGAAAAGAGAATAGGCATCTTAGAAGAAAAATCAATTCCATGCAAAATGATAAAACTCTATCTGATAAAATTGTATGTTTGGAATCTGAAAATGATAAACTGAAACTCATATGCTCTGAAGTAGAGGACATCAAAATTGAGTTAAAGGTTTCTAGGGAAGAGAATCTAAGGCTTGAAAATGAAATTGATGAATGGAAGCTGAAGATTCAAAAATGTGAAAGTGAAGTAAAAATCATCTCTAAAAAATATGAAGCTGTCCTCAATGTCAACAATGAGCTGAAAAAGTCTATTGATGAACTTCAGAAAGATAATGAGGGTAAAATGAAAACCATTGAGAAAATGACCCAAGGAACAGATAACTTAAATGCTTTGCTAGGGTCAAAGGTTAATTTCAGAAAAGAGGGCCTAGGATTTAGTTCTAGTGCAACAAAAACATTTGGGATGAGAATAATTTCATTTGTTGCTCAAAAGGAAAAGGGACCTCTAATTAGCATGAACTCAACAAATTTGATGAACAAAACTGCTAATCTGAAAAAGCCCAGTGCTGAGGAGAAGGGCAAACGAAAGGTTAATGAGCCTAGTAGAGCCAGCACATCCAAGCAGAATCCTAGGGCTCAGACTCGGGTTAGGGGTCAACCTACACAGTCCAGTAAACCCCAGGTCAAGGTAACCAAGTCTCCACCATCAACTCCACCTCTGAAGAAGACCCAATACAAACCTGTGTATAGGTCAGCAGGGTCCAAAGTACAGGGGAGACAGAGTGCTACTAGGAGTCAACCCAACTATTTTTATCAACCCAGAGCTCAGACCCACTACAATGCACAGCCAACCTACTTCAATAGGTCAGATTGGTCTAGAAGTCAGGGTAGGTTTACAAGTCTTGCACACCAGGGTGCTCAATATCAAAAACCTTACAGTAGAAATTGGGTCAATGGGTATGGTTACTGGACATCTAGAAACCAATATTTCCATAGCCAGCCCAGGAACTACTATGGCCAAAATTTTGTGAACACACCCTGGCCAAGGCACTAGCACAGAAATAACAATACTGTCAATAATCATGCTGCTGTCAATAAGAAAAAGAACAATAAAAAGAAAAGGAACAACAACAGAAGAAATTCTGTAGGATCCACTGAACAAAGTTCATTTAAACAAATGTGGATTCCGAAACATCTACTTTCCTACTTTGCTTCTAGTTCATTTACATTGGAGCCCAATCAGTCTTGGGTTCCAAACTTCTCTACCTAATTGTGTATGCAGGTATGCCTGGCAGCCAAGAACAACTTGTGGTACATGGATAGCGGCTGCTCCAGGCATATGACAGGAGATAAGGCCAAATTTTGCATGCTGACTGGGAAAGTAGAAGGCCTTGTCACCTTTGGAAGCAACACAAAGGGTAGGATTATCGGATCAGGTAAGGTAGGTAAGTGTTCTACCTGCTGCATTGATGATGTTATACTGGTTGAAGGGTTAGCCTATAATCTACTTAGCATCAGCCAGTTATGTGATAAAGGTTACAATGTTTTATTTAATTCTCAATGCTGCAAGGTTTTTGAACCTGATTCTGATATTGTCAAATTTTCTGGAAAAAGAATAAATAATACTTACATGATAAATTTAGATGAAATTCAACACACTAACCATTGCCTTACTGCCAGTAGAGAAGACATAACATTTTTATGGCATCGTAGGTTAGGTCATGCTAGCTACACTGTTTTGCACAAATTAAATAAGCATGGCATGGTTAGAGGACTTCCTGAAGTCTCATTCAAGAAAGAAAATAAAATCTGTGATGCATGCACTCAATCAAATATAACTATAAAGTCATTTAAGTCTAGAACTGAAAATCTGTCTTCCAAACCCTATGAGCTGATACATATGGACCTTTTTGGGCCAACTAGATCTGTCAGCCTATCAGGGAGGAGGTATGGGCTTGTCATGGTAGATGACTTTTCTAGGTATACTTGGGTTTATTTCTTATCTAATAAGAGTGATGCTCTCTCTGAATTTCAAGAGTTTTATGATAAAACAAATCAGAAAATTGAAAATATTTTGTCTGATCATGGAGGCGAGTTTGAAAACTCACAATTTGATGAATTCTGTAGGTCAAATGGAATCAACCACAGGTACTCCTCACCAAGGACACCTGAGCAGAATGGAGTTGTGGAGAGAAGGAACAGAACCCTAGTGGAAATGGGTCGTACACTCCTTGTCGAAGGTGGTCTACCAAGGAAATTTTGGGCTGAAGCAGTGAACACTGCCTGTTATGTAATTAATAGAGCCATGGTAAGACCTTCTACCCAGCAAACACCATATGAGATCTTAAAAGGTAAGAAACCTTCTATTGCTCACTTCAAGGTCTTTGGTTGTAAATGTTTCATTCACATAAATGATTAGAAGGACCTTGATAAATTTGAACCTAAAGGAGAACCAGGAATTTTTCTTGGCTATTCTGAAAACACCCGAGCATACAGAGTGTACAATCTGAACTCTAAGACTGTTGAAGAATCTCCACACATAGTTTTTGATGAATCCTTGGTAAATTCTAATGTTGGTCAATGCAGGAATGAAAACAATGGTGAAATTCTGAAGGAAGGAGATCCTGCAGACAAATCCGAGGATGAAGAAGGACATAAAGAGCTTAATGAAGTGGAGTCTATAGTTCAAGGGGAGGTAAATCAAGTTCATGATAGTCCAATTGCAAATATTAGATATCTCAAGGATCATCATGTAGATAATGTTATTGGAAATCTGCATGACCCTCCTAGGACTAGAGGCCACTTAAGAATTCAACATGAACTGAATGCTTATGCTTTTGTATCAAACACAGAACCCAAGTCCATTGACTGTGCTCTCCAAGATGTGCATTGGATTAATGCCATGCATGAGGAGCTCAATCAATTTGACATGAATAAGGTGTGGTTTTTGGTTCCACCTCCTGATCATGAAACAGTCATAGGGACTAAATGGGTATTTAGAAACAAAACTGATGAAGTAGGGAATGTTACTAAAAATAAAGCCAGACTTGTAGCTCAGGGGTACAATCAGGAATTTGGAATAGACTTTGAAGAGTCTTTTGCCCCTGTAGCTAGGTTAGAAGCAATAAGAATTTTATTGGCTTATGCATGTTCCCTAGGAATAAATCTTCAGCAGATGGATGTGAAATCTACTTTTCTAAATGGGGAAATTAATGAGGATGTATATGTGAGACAGCCTCCTGGGTTTGAATGTTTAGATTTCCCTAATCATGTTTACAAGCTCAATAAAGCTCTCTATGATTTAAAGCAAGCTCCTAGAGCTTGGTATGACAGGTTGAGCAAATTTCTCACCGACAAGAACTTCACAAGAGGTATAGTTGATCAAACATTGTTTACCAAGGTAAGCCATCCAGATATTCTTATCATTCAGATTTATGTGGATGACATTGTGTTTGGGTCAACTAACCCCAAATTGTGTGAGGAATTCTCTCAAATAATGACTGATGAATTTGAAATGAGCTCAATGGGTGAGCTCAAACTATTTCTTGGACTGCAGGTTACACGAACAGAAGATGGCACCTTCATCTCTCAGTCCAAGTATGTAAAGAACTTATTGAAGAAGTACAAAATGGACAACCTCAAGGAAATAGCTACTCCAATGTGTACCTCAACCAGTTTGGATGAAGATTCTAAAGGTAAACCTGTGGACCAAAGGCTATACAGAGGTATGATCGGATCTCTTCTCTATCTTACAGCATCTAGGCCTGATATATAATTTGCTGTGTGTTTATGCTCTAGATTTCAGGCCAGTCCTAAAGAAACTCACTTTAAAGCTGTGAAAAGGATTTTTAGGTATTTACTAGGCACCCAAGAACTAGGTCTTTGGTATCCTGCTAAGTATGAGTTAGAGCTTCTAGCCTACACTGATGCAGACTATGCTGGGTGTCGAGTAGATAGAAAAAGCACCAGTGGCTACTATCAATTCCTTGGTGGCTGTCTAGTGTCTTGGGCATCTAAGAAGCAACACACTGTAGCATTATCCACAGCTGAAGCTGAGTATGTTGCAGCATGTAATTGTGCAGCCCAAGTACTTTGGATTAAGCACCAACTGGCTGATTATCAGATAAATCTGGGATGCATTCCACTTTTATGTGATAATACTAGTGCTATATGCCTTGCTAAAAATCCTGTTCACCATTCTAGGACTAAGCATATAGAGATAAAACATCATTTTCTTAGAGATGTTGTAAATAAAAATGAGATTGAAATGAATTTCATAGAAACTGAAAAATAAATTGCTGATATTTTTACTAAGCCTCTTGGGAATGAAAAATTTAAGTTTTTTAGAAGAGAAATTGGCTTATGTAAATTTCAGCATGATGAATGATTGTTTAACTGCTGTGAATAAAATTTCTGATGTGGACTTGCATTTGATTGCTTGGATAATTCATGTGGATGTGAATATTGAAACAGACTCATAATCATTACTAAACATGCATGTAGAACTGTCCTGCATTGCATTTCTCTACATAACCGTGGTATATTAAATAGTAGGCTACTAAAGAGCAGGGAAATATATCTGGAGGTTCTTACTATGTGTGAGATGGTCCTTGAGACCAGGTTCTCTGCCTAGTACCATGGGTTATATTGATTGATAGGGGAGTCTGAATGAGCATGAATTTCAAAATACTTTGTTCAGTGTTCAAAGAAAACATTGCATATATTCAGGGGGAGCTTGTCGAGTATTTGCATGTCTTTGCATATCATTCATTCATGACCTATGCATAAGCTCTCTCTCAATTAATTCTTGCCTTTCATTAGCAAATTGCATGCATATAGACAGGGGGAGTATTGCTAGAAATTCAGAGTGGTTTCAACTTTCTTGAAGTCATTCAACCTTTAACTCTGAATACTTGTCTCTGACATTATGGCAATCTGTTGGTCAGTTCTGATTTCTAAGCAGTAGAAAATGGACTTCTTCATTTATAAGAATTTGAATTGTTCAAAGACTGATGTAATGGTTTAAATCTTATAATGGTTGGAGTTTAAAGATTACAATCAGTATATAAGTAAGTTGAAAATTGATAAAACTCTCAACCTCTTTCTTATTTCATGTCAGACAAAGCTAATCATATCTGAAATCTGAAAACTTATCTGAAATCATGTTAGAGAGGTTAAGTATGTGTATTATTCTTAAACAAGTCATTCTGAAACATAAAAAGGACAGCTAAGAAAGATATTGAAAAACATTGAAAATCATTGAAAATTAATATTGGCAGAGCAATGACTGGTAAATCACTGAGAAACTGAGTGATCCATCACAGAAGTGGACAACACTCATGTCATGAAGTGTATCAGCTATCTCTGTATAAAATGTTCAAAACAGCAGGCTGGTTTCACTGAGTACCTGGGGGTAACTGGCGTCTGATAAACGTGTACCCTCACACAAAAAGGTGTAACACAGTTCTGTTAAATTTGATCATAGGCAGAATGGTCCATCATGTTGAGTATCTAGGGGTATTGGCGTCTGATAAACGTATACCCTTACGCAGAAAGACTTATGGTACCTGAATGCTCTAAATGGTCTAATATTGATAATGCTGCTCCTTCAAAAGAAAAGTTCATGAGTGTCAATTTGTTTAGTTTCAATACATGACTTGGTTTCTCTCAATATTTTTTATGAGACTATGAAAGTAAGATATTATGAAACTAAATCTTTCATGCAAATGTGATTCTGGTTTATTGTTTCATCATGCACAGTGAACTTATCTATTGCTTGTAGTGCATGAACTCCAAATTTTATCATCCTTAAATCAGAACTCTTTCTAACAGCAGTTTCTAATTTCATATGACTGAAGACTCTATGCTTTAGAATGCTTATTCATGAACTACCTGTTCAGAATGCCAGTCAGTTCTTCTCTTGATCCTTCCCTTCTATTTAATTTTTCCCTCCTCTTTGTTGATGGCAAAGGGGGAGAATATTATCTAGGGGGATGTCAAGGGGGAGAATACATATCTGTCTGAATTCTGAATTCATTCCAAGGGGGAGTGGGAGTGTATATGCATAATGATAAGGGAGAGTTTGAGGCAGTGAGTTGCATGCATTCATAGCATCTGCATGTCAATCTGCATAACTCATCATGTCTTTCATCAAACATATACCTATATGTCAGGATGTTGTTATTCTACTTCATATGGGGCTGCCATCATCAAAAAGGGGGAGATTGTTGTGACCCCTCTATGTTGATGATGTTGACACTTGCTTTATTTCATTGGCAACACCATTGTTTTGATTAATTGGCAACTGCTCTTGTTTTGATGAAATTGCTCTATCAGATTGACTATGTGTTCTTTGCATTTCATACACTGCTGTTTGCATTTCTCACTGTCATGGGTCGACGCATCCTCTGATGGGTCGACTCCTTTAGCAGACTTGTCTAGATTGAGTCTATACAGCGTCAGTTCATGCATGTCTTAGGCTAAGTCTATACAGCGTCAGTTCATGCATGTCGTAGGCTAAGTCTGTACAGCCGTTGGGTTTGGACTCAGAGTCTGTACACTCGATTCGCCTTTGAATTGGTCAAGTGTGTACATTCCTTCACTGTAGCTTTCACGTATCCAAAGTCTACACATCGTGAAAGTCTATTCATTCTTCACTGACTTTCGTTCAAGGCAAAGTCTATACATTGGAGTCTTTCCCTACGTTTCTTAAGTGAAGTCTGTACACTCGTTTCTGAAGCCTGAAGTCTATACACTCCAGCCTATTCATACGATCAAGGTTTTAGCTACACTCAAGTCTGTACATTGGCTTCGCTTCATCAAGTCTGTACATTGAATCGCCAACTTCTTTGAAGTCTACACATCGCTTGATTTCCTGAAGTCTATACATCCACAGTGATATTTGAAGTCTATACATCCACAGTGATATTTGAAGTCTATACATCCATCGTGGAGCTTCAAGTCTACACATCGCTTGATTTCCTAAAGTCTGTACATCCACAGTGAAACTTGAAGTCTGCACATTGGTCTTCAAATCCAAAGTCTGTACATTGGTCTTCGAATCCAAAGTCTATACAATGGTCTTCACACTTGAAGTCTATACATTCGATGTGCAGAGTTGATGTCTATACTGTGCCTTATGCTGATCGAGTCTACACATTGGTCGGTGGCAAGTCTGTAAACTGGCCTCAGCTATTCAAGTCTATTCACTAGATTGTTTGGTCAAGTCTATACACCCTTCAGTTGAAATTCCAAGTCTGTACATCGGACTGTGTTAAGTAAAGTCTATACATCCGATTGTACAGTGTCTTAGCCATCGTCTCACTTCTTCAAGTCTACACAATGGTCGGTGGTAAGTCTACACATTGGTGTTTCATTCGAAGTCTGTACACTCACCAGTGAATGACAAGTCCACACATTGGACTGTAGCTGCTTGTTCTTCAAAGTCTGTACATTGAGCTTTCACATGAAGTATGTACATCCGTTCGTTCTGCATCGTTATCAAGTCTGTACAGCCACTCTTTGAGCATCAAGTATATACATTGGTATTGGGTGAGCATAGTCAAGTCTGTACACTGCACTCGAGTCCGTTGTCTTCAGTAAAGTCTATACATTGGCATCGGTCTTCACCTTGAGTATGTACAGTGGCTGCTTCATATAGGAAGTATGTACAGCCGTTGCCTCTTCATATAAAGTCTATACTTTGGGCAAGTCTGTACACTGGTTTTCTTTCTTATGAAGCCTTTATATTTACTAAGTCTATACATTGCTTTCCTTCTCATGAAGCCTTTACGATCATTGAGTCTATACACTGCGTTGTGCATACTTTGAATTGCACTCGTGGGTGCAAAGCCTGCACAGGGTTTACAGTTAAACTGAATATGTTCTTGTCTGTCTGACGGGGAATGCAGAGACAAATGAAGGGCACGTGATCCGAGGTACCTGGCTCGTGATCCGAGAAGAACAAGGTATCCAGATGAGGACACGTGTTCTGACACTCCATTGGATGCTGCCACGTGGTCCAAATGCTTTGGCGGGAAACGTGGAGAGCACACGCCTGCTGCTGCTGCTACTATATATACATGCCTTCTTCCACAGAAGAAGGGAGATTGAAGAGAAGGATAGAAAGCCTACACAGCCAAAGCAGCAAGGCTCCTTCGATCCACTGAGAGAAAAGATACAGAGAAGAAGAAGAAATAGAGAAGAAGAAGAAATAGAGAAGAAGAAGAAAACGAGAGAAGAAGAGATAGAGAGCTGATTGAGAGTGAGAGTGAGAGAGTTTGTATCTCAGTCTCGTGGTTCAAAACCAGAGTTGAGCTTTGCTCTTTAGAGCTACATTGCTTTTGGGTTTTCCTTTTTCGTTTTGATTCTGTCTATCATTTCCGAATATTATTTCCTCAAGCTGTGTGTCAGCGGTCTTGCAGTGGTAGTCTCCACTGGACGGGTTAAGCTGTATTTCTCCAACGGTTGCAGAGGATTAGATCCTCTGGTCGGCAAGCTGTAGTGCCCAGCGAAGCTGTGTATCAGCGGATTGTTTGGCCAAGCTATAAAGCCCAGTGGACGCAAGCTGTGTTGCGCAGCAGGAAGCCATACTCGGTTGAGTATGGGGTGGACGTAGGTTGTTGACCGAACCACCTAAAAATTGTGTGTGCAGTGTGTTTGTGTTTTTGTTTGATCTGTGTGCGATGGGAATTCTTGCTTAGCTTATTTGGTTTCATCGCTCATGCTCATGTCTAGCTTTCGATACATAGATATGGTGAATGGCTTTCATGGGTCGACCCTTTGCTTAGCATTCTTCCTTTAGCTTAACTGATGTTTGCCTAAATTCCGCTTTAGAACTTACAGTAATTTTAAATTAGGCAAGTTGATCTATTAACCCCCCCTCTAGATCCACACTCAGTGGAGATAGACTGCGTCCATCTAACCCAACATTTATGATGAAGACTTATCTGTTCCGTATCGCCATTGCCGTATTTTATTCAGCGTATCTACGGTGGTTGGAAAGGGCTGATACTTTCTTTGTGGATCTCACATGATGGTTGGGTGAGCGTCTGACAGGGTGTCTTTTCATTTTCTCATGCTTTGATTGCCTGGCCGCTTCGTGTGTCTCGCTGGGGCGGAAGACTAGAAGTTTGAGGTGACCGTTCGTAGGGAGAAATCCCTTTGGCGTGTTTTCGAGGAGAGAATCATTTAAGGCAAATAGCCTCCCTTTGCCTATAAAAGGTCTGTAGGGAGTCTCTTCCTCTCCACCGCTTAGGGGTTTCCCTGACAGTCTTTCCTCATTCCTTCTTCACGTGGCGTTGTGCCGTTGCATCTGTAGCATGGAAGACGCTCCGGAAGATGAGGCTGCCGATGATTGGGGACAGAGAGTTCTCGCTGCTTCGGATTTGAAGAGGGTTCGACGGTCGTCGAACGGAATTGAAGAGGGTTCAACGTGTGGAGTCACATCATCTTCCCTTTATCAGTTCCGACGGCGCTTGCAGGGGGGGCGAGATGGAGGACGGATGGGGGCATTAGAATTCCCTGCCGCCCGTTCCTTCCTGCTCGCTTCACGGATGGGAGGAGGAAGCCAACTATGCTCCATCCCTTCTGGGCTTTCCCCTGTCTCCTCGTCCAGCTCTGCTGGTTTCTTTTTTTTTTCTGGCAGCCTCTTTTTCCCTCTTCTGCTCTACTCCTCCTTTCTTTCACTCTTCGGAGGGTTCCTACACCCTCTTTCTTCCAAAGAGTTGGTAGGTTGGCAGGGAAGATGCTTTCATATGCATTCCCTCTCCCCCTTCTCTTCCAAGTTCAACTTGAAAGGTAGCCTTCTCTTTCTTAATCCCTCTGTCACCTTTGTCTCGAGCTACCCGAGCCAACGGGGTCGACTATCCTTTATCCGAGCCAGTTTCTACACGAGGCAGAGTCAGTGGCTGGACGCAGGAGGGTCATCCAAGTCCGTCGAGCGATGGGTTCATACGACGGCGCCAGATGGGTTTTTTGCTTTTTTGACATGTATTTTCTTGGCTTCGGCCTTCCTGATGTACAAGCGGGTTGTTTGAATAAAAGAAAGGAGCCTTTTGTTTTATCTCATGTCATTTGCACAATACTCAGTACTCAGAAGTAGAACTTGCGTAATGTAGTCACGTTCCAGGTCTGAGGGATGAGCTCTCCTTCCATCGTGGATAGACAGTACGCTCCTTTTTCGAGCTTCTCGACCACTCGGTAGGGGCCTTCCCAATTAGGGGATAACTTGCCCGCCGCCTCAAGTGGTCGAGAGGCTTCGGCTTTTATGAGGATGAAGTCTCCCGGCTGAAAGTGTCTATCTCGGACTTTGGCGTTGTAGTATCGAGTGAGGCGGCGTCGATATTCCGTTGCTCTGATGCTGGTAATCTCTCGGACTTCATCTGCTAGGTCAAGGTTTTCGAGCAGTTTCTGGTCGTTTACCTCGGACGAGAAGCAGATGACTTGGAGGGAGGGTTGCCAATCTCCAACGGGATCACGGCCTCGATACCATATACCAGCTAGAAGGGGCTTTCACCGGTCGTCGTTCTGGGAGTCGTTCTGTGTGACCAAAGTACGTTCAGTAATTCCTCATGCCAGCTGCCCTTGGCTTTACCGAGCCTAGTCTTGATGCCTTTTAAGATAGTCTTATTGGCATTTTTCGACCAGCCCGTTAGCCTGGGGGTGGGCGACCGAAGTGAAGTGATTGCGGATGTTGAGGTCGGCGCATCTGTCTCGAAAATACCGAGAATCAATTTGCCAACCATTATCGCTCACTATCACCCGGGGGATGCCGTAGCGACAGATGATCGACTTCCAGATGAAATTCTAGACGACTGTCTCAGTGATCCTTGCAGTGGCTTCGGCCTCGATCCACTTAGTGAAGTAGTCGATGGCGACGATAATGAACTTCTTCTGGGCCTGGGCCGTGGGGAATGGCCCGAGGATGTCGATTCCCCAGCGAGCGAAAGGATAAGGCTCGGCTAGGGTGATAAGCTCCACTGCCGACCGATGGACCAAGTGGTCGAATCGCTGGCAGCGGTCACAACGTTGCGTGTAGGCCGAGCAGTCGCGCTGCAAGGTGGGCCACCAATAACCTTACCGTAGCAAGATCCTGGTGAGCGACCTTCCCCCTAAATACGCTCTGCATGGCCTTCGTGAACTTCTTCGATCGCTCAGTTGGCTTCGTCGATGCTGAGGCACTTCAAGAGAGGGCCAGAGAAGGATCTCCGGTAGAGAGCGCCATCCAGAGTGACGAATCACCGAGCTTGGTACATCAATCTTCGGGCTTCCTGAGGGTCAAGAGGCTCTCGGGAGTCTTGAAGCCACGACATGTAGGGGGTGCGCCAGTCGCTTGGGGAGGCCGAGTCAACAGCTAGGAGCTTCAAATCGATGCTCGGCCGCTCTAGATCTTCGAGAAGGACCGATCGAGTGCCCTCGGGGTCAAGAGAGGAGGCCAGCCGAGAGAGGGCATCCGCTCGGGAGTTTTCCTCCCTAGCTATTCGGACTACCTCAAAACTCTCGAACTGTTGGGCCACAGTCTTGACCAGTTGGAGGTATTTGATCATCGATGCTTCCCGAGCTTCGTAATCGCCGTTGACCTGGCTAGCGACCAGTTGGGAGTCAGTGTGAATCTTGACTCGCTTAGCCCCTAACCACCGGGCCATGCGGGCTCCCAATATGAGGGCCTCATACTCGGAAGCGTTGTTGGAGGCTTGGAAGTTGAACTTCAGGACGTATTGTAGCTCTGCTCCTTCGGGGGACTTCAGGAGGATGCCGGCACCACTTCTGGCTGAGTTGGAAGATCCGTCGATGAATAGTTCCCAGGTCGTGCCGGGCATGAACGGAGATCTTTCTTTAGTCGGGATGGTGCTCTCGGCGATGAAGTCAGCGAGCGCCTGGCCTTTGATAGCCGAGCGAGGCCGATACGATATATCGTAGTCCTCGAGCATGATGGCCCACTTGAAGAGGCGTCCTGAGGCTTCAGGGTGAGCGAGGATCTTCTTCAATGGTTCGCCGGTCAGCACGGTGATGGAGTCCCTTGGAAATAGGGTCGAAGGCGCTTGACCGAGGTAACCAACACAAGCACGAGTTTCTCGATTACGGGGTACCTTTTCTCGGCCACATTGAGCACCTTGCTGGTTGATGGGGGCATCTCTCGCCCCATATATTTTCAAAGCCCCGGTTGCCCGCCGGCATGGTTCCATTACATCCGTCACATTTTTCTAAGTCAATTCATGTAACTTTCATATTTTCTTTGAGTCATAAATATGTAATTTTCCTTTTATTTGAGTCTTGTACCTAGGCTAATGAGTCATTTACCTAGGTTAAGCGTTATTATGTTGATAGATTAGTTTATGGGCCCAATTCATTGGGCTTGGCCCAAGGGCACCCCCCCTTCCCTTGGTTATTTGTCATTATGTTAAGAGTCAAGGTCTTTTATAGAAATGTGGGTTGCCTATATATAGGACCCCATTTCCTCCATTTGAACTAATAAATCAATGAATGAAAAACTTGTCATTTTGAGAGTTTACACTTCTTATCTAGTGGAGAGATTCCATTTTTTGGGTGAGAGACCCTAGGGGAGAGATTCCCCACCCATCCCTCTCTTAATCTCTCTTTTTCACTCCCCTTTCTCTCTCCTCCACACTCAATTTCGAAAATTTTCTCTCTCCTCCCTTCCCAACCACCACTCTCCCACCTACCCCCATTAAAGACCACTCCCCTTCCCCACACATCCCATTACTCCACCCCCTAGTCCCAAGAGAGCTTCCACCAATCCTAGCTCCACCTCCCAACCCCCAACTACCCCACCCACTTCCCCAAGCACCCTTCCCACTACCCAAAGCAGCCCTCCACCTTCCCAAGGCACCTCTTCCCATCCCCAAGACCACCATTGACCACCCCACATTAAAGGAAATTCAAACTCGCATGACCGCCACCCACTTGTGCCCCCCCCACCTTCCTCCTTCTCCCTCCAAGCCCAAATTCGTAGCTCCTCCTCTCACCACCTGTTAGACCCCCTTCCTGACCCTATTCTTCCCCTCCCACACCTTGGAACACCCCCTCCTAGACCCCCTCACAGCCAGGGTTCTCCCCACACTCATCCACCTCCATTTCCCCTCCCATATACCCCATTTCCCCCCACCATCTTCAACCTCCAGTTTTCAGTTCGCTGGCAGCAGAAGAGTAGCAGTTTGCAGAGGTGACCTCGACCACATCCCAGAGAATCTGAAGGCCCAAGAGGTATCCACTGAAGCGTCTACCTGTCTTCTTCGCAATGGCAGTGGTCTTGTCCCCTTTCGAGCTTCGAGCTGACCGGGAGATCCATTCTTCTACAACTGCGCAGAGCTGCCCCTGCCGAGCACCTAAGCCATAGTAGAAGCTCTGCCACGATGAACCTTGGAAGATTCAGGCCACAAGTTCTTCTGTAAAGTTGTTCCTCTTCCTGTCTAATTTCAGAATCAAGAAGTGGAACTTCTATCGACATTCGTGGGCCATAGTTATCATTGTTCTCCCTTGGGTACGCGGTTCAGCTTCCCACAGCCTGCACCGACCTATCATCAGTGTTCAGAGTCCCTTGGTCTTCTCCGACATCGTTTGGGTTCCCCGTCAGTTTTTCTGCGAAGAAGACTTGTCCACGATTCCAAAAAATTCAGCGGTGCTTGATTCTGAGTTCGGGAGCTGATGGGGCTTCCTCTGCAACCTGCTGTTGGCCGCCAGAAGCTGCCAGTCCAAGAATCTGCCTCCCTGCTCGGGCCTCCACCCAGACCAGCGTCGGCGCCAGAAGAAATCAACAAAATTTGGACAAATTCCCTGGCCTCCTACGAAGATTTTCCAGGTTGTTTCATCCCCAACAAAATTCGGCATCAGTCGCAGCAACCATTTCTTCGATCATCTGTCAGCACCCACAGAACGTGGACAGAACCGGCGACCTCCCATCTTCAGTGTTCCTCTCTCAAGTTCCCCTCCCCGCTTGGCCGGCTGAAGGCCCCTCCCTATGTGGAGGTAGTTTTAGTTGTAATATCACTTAACCCCCACCCCAAGATCCCCCTCCTGCGAGAGGTGTAGTATTGTAATCATTTGGGCAGGTCAAGTTACCCCGACGCGGCGTGTGGGGATCCACCCGCCTCCCCGCTCGCCCTCGTCTCCGAGCGGGACCGGTTTCTTCAAACCGGTCGAGTAAATGCTCCAAACTTTGCTCTAATTTGTGTTTGTTCTTTCAATATTAGTTCATAAACTCTGCTGGTCGTGAATGAGAGCCCGATCCTTAAGCTCCTTTGCTATAAGTGATCATCGTGGGAAAAGAGTGGAACCCGTGCCCTCGGCACGATGTCGGCTCCCTTGAATTGGGCTGCCATTACCCTTGGGAATCAACTTAGGCATTGCTGGCCCTCTACCAGCAAGGGCCCATCCCACACAACCTCCACTTGGCATTCAAGTTACCCCGGGTGATGCGGGACGGACTGACTCGCTAGCTAACCTAGGACGCTAAAGAGTGCGACCAGCACGCGCACGTGACAAGGCAAGCCAGTGTGACCGACTAACGTGAATTCCCTCCGGGTGGAGGCGTCTCTCAACAGAACTCCGAACCACGGCCGTCCCAAGGAGGGAGGCGCGACGGGATCACAACGGGCGAGAAGCCGCTGGACGACATGGGAGTCTAGTCCGAGCTCGGTGCTCGACTAGGGCCAAGGGAGGTGGGCACTCTCGTCACTCAACCAGCAGTGATAAATACAGTCTAGCTAGGCCCTACACTCACTCGCGCGGCACATTCAATCGCATACGGAATAAGCAAGTAACAAAGGAGGGAGCGAGACACGTACCTCCACGCCTAGGCGTGGGGAAGGAACCCCGGCCGAGTCCAACCACCCCGATACACGCGAGAGAAATAAATAGTACAAGCGCCAAACGGGGCCCACTCCTCGCAGGGAGATAACAGGCTACAAACACAATAGCACACGGGGCGGCTGGCACACGGGCTGACGGGCAGCAGCCGATGTCGGGGAGGAGGCCGGACGCCGATCCTCGCGAAGCCGATCGCTCCTGCAGTGTCCTGTAAGGAGGAGGTCCACGTCGCTATGGGACGCTGCTGGGGTGCCGAGCCGGATGAAGGGGCCACACGCAGCTGCTGCGGCCTCGGGGAATGTCGGTCCGGCGAGAGGCTGCTGACTGGTCCCTGTGACAGCGGGCAGAGATGGCGCTGGTACGCGGCCGTCCGGACAGCGTTTGTGGCGGCGTCTTCTCTGGTGGAAGGCTGACAGGGGTGGCTTTCAAGGGGCAGTGGTGGCCGATGGGGTGCTGTGGGAGATTTGGGTGCGAAGGGCACTGTAAACAGGGAGAAACAGTCTGCCTACGGGGTAGTCAGACCTGTGACCTTGGATGGGAGCGACAACGGTGCGAGGTTGCGGTGGGGATCCAGGCCCGGGGCGGACACTGGAGGTGGACTGGGATGTAAGGAGTCGGCCTACCAATTTTCAGATTGATCCGTGGACGGGAGAGGGTACCTCCTTTGGAGGCCCGTTGCTGGCAGTCCCGCTCGGGTACTGTAGCGCAGGATTGCGCACTAAAAGTGTGCTTGAAGACAACTTTCAGCCCCGATGGAGTTTTGAGGCGAGACTACTTAGGTTGGATTTGTAACCGGCAGAGGAACAACTCTTATGAAGGGAAATAGGGCTAGAAACGGTGGCAAGGTGGCGTAAACGGGCGGACAAGAAGGCTCTGGTTCAGGCGAGACTGTCAGGGTGACAGCCAGCGCACCAAAAGTAGGTATGAAGGGAACTTTCGCTGTGGGTGGAGTTTTGAGACGAAACCGGTGGGGTTGGAACGGTGACAGGAAGGGGTACAAAAGTCGTGAAGACCTTTGAGAGAGACGCCGCCGGGAAGTAGACGCACCAGACCGAACTTTGGACACCCGATCTGCTGTCAGCACAGGGACGCCCGGGGAAGAGGATGAAGATCCCGCGTGCGCCGTCGCTTCACCGAACTCGTCGCCGTGAATGTTGGAAGAAGGTTGCTGGCGTTGGGATCCTTGGAGGAGGTCTCCTACCCCTGGGCGTCTCACCCAAGGACTGGAGAGGGGGTGAGGGCGTCGCACCCTCAAGGAGGAGGAAGAGGAAGGGATCGCCCCTTTCAAGATGGTGGCTGCGCACAAGGCTTTTCAAACTTAATTCTTCATTATCCTTTGAAAAGAAAATACAAGGTCTTTTATATGGGATGGGGAAATGCTAGGTCTAAACCCTAGCCAAGGGGGAAAGGAAATGGGGGGGGCGGCCACAACCGAGGAAGGCCATTCAAATCTCCTAGATTCTAGGAGTGAAAGGTGGGGGGGGCGGCCAAAAGAGGGAGAGGGCAAGGGGGAAAGGGCGGCTGCCACTCCCACCAAGAGGGGAGGGAATGGTCCGCCCCCAACCCTAACCCTAGGTGGGGCGCGCCTCCCAAGGTGGGCCCAGGGGGGGGGAAAAGTGGCCAGCCCTTCGTGGGCCAGAGAAGTGAACCAAGAAGTGGCCCAATAACCCCCCCTAGCCTCTATCAAGCCTACAAAACACCAATAAAGCCTAATTGGCCTAAAAAAGGTCCATGACTGAAAGAAAATTGTCCACACACGGACTAAACCAAGGCCCAACATGGCCCAAAGCATAAAATAAGTGATGATAGCTCCGCTAATCTGTCAACTGGTCGCCGAGCCAAAGGGATGCCGGCGAGATCCGTGTACTCCGTCGTAAAGTGTGACGCGTGTCCTCACCAATTCTCCCCGGGTGGGAAGAACTCGACCCCGTCGAGTAAGGGTCACGGTCGCTCAGGTAACGCTCCAGCAAGTCCGGATCAATCCGCTCCAGCTCTCCCCGCGTGATCCAGGTGTCGTCTGTCTCAGGGCGCCCTCTCCAACGCACTAGGAAGCGCTGGTAGGCCCCGCTCCTGGTGGTGGTCACCTGCTCATCCAGTATACAATCGATGTGCTCGCGTCTCTGTAATGGGGCTGGAGGAGGTGGACTCTCAGAAGGTGTATCGCTCACAACAGGAAGGGGAGGCCCAAGAAGCTCACTGGGAATCACTGCTGGATCCCGATAGGCCACCAGATCAGAGACGTTGAACGTCGAACTGATCCCATAATCATCTGGCAGCTCAATCTCATACGCGTTAGACCCAATCCGCCTCAGAACTCGGAAGGGTCCGGCACCGCGGTCCTGGAGTTTCTTTACGGCCCCCGAAGGGAACCGTTCAGGTCTGACCCTGATCATGACATACTCTCCCTCGCGGAACTCACGCGTGCGTCGATGCGCATCAGCTAACTCCTTATATCGTGCGTTGCTGGCCTCAATGTGACGACGTACATGCTCATGCAACTGCCTAACATGCTCAGCAAAGGACTCAGCTGACTCTGAGACACGGGCCTGGACAGGGGATGGGACCAAGTCTATCGGTTTTCTAGGCCTACGACCAGTGACTATCTCAAAAGGACTCAAACCAGTAGACCTATTGACCGAATCATTGTAAGCAAACTCCGCTAGAGGGAGAACTAAATCCCAATCCCGGTCACGCTCACGCACTAGACACCTCAAAAGATCCCCCAAACTCCTATTCACAACCTCTGTTTGACCATCGGTCTGGGGGTGGTAAGCAGTAGAAAACTTCAGCTGTGTGCCCATCATGTGCCATAGGGTCTTCCAGAAATAGCTAGTAAAGCGAACATCCCTATCTGACACAATAGTACGCGGCAACCCAAACCTAGAGACACAATGGGTGAAGAATAGACGGGCAACCCTAGAGGCATCTGATGTTTTAGAACATGGGATAAACAAGGCCATCTTAGAGAATCTGTCCACCACCACGAAAATGGAGTCGTGTCGGCGGAGGGTACGGGGCAAGCCTAAGACAAAGTCCATGCTAATGTCCTGCCATGGACTATCTGGTACCGGGAGGGGAGTGTAAAGGCCGGTATTCTGTTTCCTCTGTTTGGCCAAGGCACAAATGCGGCACTGGGCCACAATCCTAGCAACATCCCGCTTCAGGCTAGGCCAAAAGAATCGGTACTCAACGGCCTCAATGGTCTTATTCCGGCCAAAGTGGCCGGCTAGACCCCCAGCATGCAACTCCCAAGTAAGAAAATCACGGACCGAGGTCCGTGGGACACAAAGCCTGCTCCCATAGAAAAGGTAGCCATCCTGCAACGTATAGTCGGGGTACTCATGGGACGGACCTGACTGGAGGGTGGTGAACATCGGACCGAAATCCGGGCAATCGGCATACAGCTCCCTCATCCTATCCATCCCAACCACCTCCACACTCATGGTGGTCAATAGGTGAGTACGGCGGCTCAAGGCATCAGCAACCCGGTTCTCCACACCGGCCTTGTGCTTCAGCACAAATGTGTACTCCTGGAGGAACTCGACCCATCGGCTATGGCGAGAGTTGAGCTTCTTTTGGGCATGGAGATATCGGAGTGCCTCATGATCAGAATACAACACAAACTCCTGATGTAACAAATAGTGTCTCCAATGCCTCAAAGCTTGCACCACTGCGTAGAATTCCTTATCGTATGTAGAGTAACGCAGTTTCGCATCGCTCAGCTTCTCGCTAAAGAATGCAACGGGATGGGCCTCCTGACTAAGAACTCCTCCTATGCCTACCCCTGAGGCATCACAAGAGACCTCAAACACCTTCGTGAAGTCTGGAAGACGAAGGACGGGTGCCTGGGTCATGCGCTCTTTGAGGAGCGCGAAAGCGGCTGAAGCAGCCTTGGTCCACTCAAAGGCCCCTTTCCTAATGCAGTCCGTGATAGGGGCGGTGATGGAGCTAAAGCCTCGGATAAAACGGCGATAGAAGGTCGCCAGTCCGTGAAAGCTACGGACATCATGTAGGGTACGAGGCTCGGGCCACTCAACAATTGCCCTGACCTTCTCAGGGTCGGCAGACACTCCCTCACTAGAAACAATGAACCCTAGGAAGGTGACCTGAGAGGTCATGAACGCGCATTTCTTAGGGTTGGCAAACAAGCTCTCTCTCCTCAGAATCAAGCAGACCTGCCGAAGGTGGTCTAAGTGGATCTCCCGGGTACGGCTGTAAATGAGGATGTCATCGAAGTAAACTACCACGAAGATTCCTATCAAGGGTCGCAAGACCTGAGTCATCAGCCTCATGAAGGTGCTGGGAGCATTGGTCAGCCCAAAGGGCATGACCAGCCACTCATAAAGACCATCCTTGGTCTTGAAGGCCGTCTTCCATTCATCTCCAGGTCTGATCCTTACCTGGTGATAGCCACTCTTTAGATCAATCTTGGAGAACACAGTGGCTCCCGCCATCATATCCATCATATCATCCAGACGGGGAATGGGAAACCTATATTTCACCGTGATCTTATTGATAGCACGGCTGTCTATGCACATCCTCCAAGTACCGTCTTTCTTGGGGGCAAGTAGGGCGGGGACGGCACAAGGACTCATACTCTCTCGGAGAGATCCCCTAGACATCAACTCATTCACCTGGCGCTGGAGCTCAGCGTGGTCAGTGGGGCTCATCCTATAGTGTGGCAGGTTGGGCAATGAGGACCCCGGTATCAAATCTATAGCATGCTGGATGTCTCTCATGGGAGGAAGACCTTCGGGAAGGTCATCGGGGAAAACATCGGAGAACTCCTGAATAATAGCAGCCACATCGGGTGGGGATCTCCCCTCTGCCTCTCTAGGCCTCTCGCGGACTACTACAGCAAAGATGGGATCTCCTCTCGCAAAGTCACGCTCCATCTCCCGGGAGCTGACTAACATCAACCTCCTAGCTGGAGGACCAGTGGTAGCAATGGGTGGGGCTGGGTCCTGGGCTGGGGAAGGGGCACTGGGCCCCAGGACATCAGTGCTCGGAGTGCTAGGACCGGTGGGTCCCCGAACGGGAGGACGTGTGGGCTGGGAAGGGTGAAGGGTGATCCTCTGGCCGCTGTGATCAAAAGTGCATGTGTTCAAACGACCATGGAGGGTGGCATCCCTATCAAACAACCAAGGTCTCCCTAGAATGATACTACCTACCTCCATAGGCAAAACGTCACACCAGATCTCATCCTGGTAGGCGTGGAACTGTAAGGGCACTAGGCAACGCTGTCTGACCGGAATGGAGGTAGTGTCTACCCAAGACACACGGTAAGGGGAGGGGTGGTCCACGGGGGTCAATCCTAGGCGTTTCACTGTGCCCGTGGAGATGGCATTGATGCAACTCCCACTGTCTATAATCACCTTGCAGACTTTCCCTCCTAGTCTGCAGAAAGTATGAAAGATGGTGGTGCGACGCCAGTCATCACTCACCAAAGGCTGGGTCAAAATACACCTAACAACTCCCAGCTGAACATCATCCTGGTGCTGCGTACCCTGGGTGTCGACCTGATCGCCTTCTAACAACTCATCGAAAAACTCCTCCGCGAGCTCAAGGTCGGCCTCATAGCTAACAGGTTCAACCTCAGGTACGGTCTCCCCTGCGGATGTCTCTCCTAGAGCCACGGTCTGCTGTCGGGTAGGGCACTGAACAGCGTAATGACCGGCTCCTCCACAACGATAGCAATCACCACGAGGCCTAGGGCCTTGCGGTGCTCCACCAGTCATCGGCCCTTTCCCCTTGTCATCACGACGAGCCGGGGGTGGTGGAAACTGGGACCTAGTAGGAATGGCAGGCGGCTGAGGGCGAGGAACCTCGGTGGCAGGGGCCTGGGGTCGAGGGAGGAAGTCCCTCGGGGCGGGAGGTCGAGGCCTAGGGGCAAGGTCCTGGCGAGGGGTCTCCCTAGCAATATCCTGAGGTCGGGTCAAGGGTCCCCTAGAAAACTGCCCCGTAGTGGCGCGAGGATCCGCTCCTCGAGAATAGGTGGGTGTGGGGCGCTGGGCGGGAGCAAAATCTAACTCGAACTGCTCCATCTCACGGGCCACTTGGTAGGCCTCCTCTAATGTCTGCACATGACGGCGGAGTAACTCCATATGAAGGTGCCGTTTTAAACCCCGACGGAATCGAGCTACCGTCATGATAGTCTCTTCCCTGACCCCACATCTCAGCAGGCACTCATCAAATTCGGCAATGTACTCCATGACAGGCCGATTCCCCTGGGTAAGACTCTGCCACCGATCAATGAGCCGGTGGCGGTGGGATCGGGGGACATACTTCTGCTCTAGTTTCGCCCTCATCTCCTCCCAGGTCTCAATCGGGGGCTCATGCCGTTGCCCAATCAAACTCTCAACTGTAGCCCAGTAGGTCTGGGCCCTGCCAACCAGCTTCATCTTGGCAAACCTGACTTTCCTATGCTCGGCCATGTCTACCCACTCGAAATAGCGGTCCATGCTAGTGGCCCAGTCACTAAACAGGTCAGGGTCCAAGGACCCATCAAAAGAGGGTGGATCTACTCGCACAGATCGGAGGATACGCTCCTCATCTTCATCCCGATGGTACCGTCGGCCCTGTCGTCCACGGCCATAACCCTCACTCTCATTATCGGACCCAAAGTCCTCAACCTCACGTGCGTGGACCTGTCGACCACGGTTATGACCGTCGCCTCCCCTAGGCTGGTTGGGTCGAAGAGCAGGGTCACGTTGGCCATGGGCCTGCTCGGGAACATCTACGGGTGGGACTCTACCCTGGGGGCGATCAACTAGACCCTGAATGGTCCGGTTAGAGGCCTCAATCCGGTCCTCCATATCTCCCATTCGGTCCTCCATGACCTTCAACTGGCCCTCTATCCGGTCGGTCTGACCCCTAATCTCATGTCTCATGGACTCCATGATGGTCTGCATCATCTCCTGCATGGAGAGATCGCTGGGTACGGGGTTCCTAGGATCAGCCATAGGGAGCGGGCGGTGGTAGGAAGTACCACGCCGGGTGGGCATGCAAGACCCTAGGGAACAAGGGTGAAATAGACACGACCACAAAATGGGACACGGACTCAAATGCAAGATGAGACTCAATTGGCCTAGGACTACTAAGGATGCAAAGAACCTAAGACAAATCTAATGACTCAAATGGCCTAAGACCCCAATTTGTAGGAACAAACTGGTTCCCTAGGCTCTGATACCAAATTTGATGCGGGACCGACTGACTCGCTAGCTAACCTAGGACGCTAAAGAGTGCGACCAGCACGCGCACGTGACAAGGCAAGCCAGTGTGACCGACTAACGTGAATTCCCTCCGGGTGGAGGCGTCTCTCAACAGAACTCCGAACCACGGCCGTCCCAAGGAGGGAGGCGCGACGGGATCACAACGGGCGAGAAGCCGCTGGACGACATGGGAGTCTAGTCCGAGCTCGGTGCTCGACTAGGGCCAAGGGAGGTGGGCACTCTCGTCACTCAACCAGCAGTGATAAATACAGTCTAGCTAGGCCCTACACTCACTCGCGCGGCACATTCAATCGCATACGGAATAAGCAAGTAACAAAGGAGGGAGCGAGACACGTACCTCCACGCCTAGGCGTGGGGAAGGAACCCCGGCCGAGTCCAACCACCCCGATACACGCGAGAGAAATAAATAGTACAAGCGCCAAACGGGGCCCACTCCTCGCAGGGAGATAACAGGCTACAAACACAATAGCACACGGGGCGGCTGGCACACGGGCTGACGGGCAGCAGCCGATGTCGGGGAGGAGGCCGGACGCCGATCCTCGCGAAGCCGATCGCTCCTGCAGTGTCCTGTAAGGAGGAGGTCCACGTCGCTATGGGACGCTGCTGGGGTGCCGAGCCGGATGAAGGGGCCACACGCAGCTGCTGCGGCCTCGGGGAATGTCGGTCCGGCGAGAGGCTGCTGACTGGTCCCTGTGACAGCGGGCAGAGATGGCGCTGGTACGCGGCCGTCCGGACAGCGTTTGTGGCGGCGTCTTCTCTGGTGGAAGGCTGACAGGGGTGGCTTTCAAGGGGCAGTGGTGGCCGATGGGGTGCTGTGGGAGATTTGGGTGCGAAGGGCACTGTAAACAGGGAGAAACAGTCTGCCTACGGGGTAGTCAGACCTGTGACCTTGGATGGGAGCGACAACGGTGCGAGGTTGCGGTGGGGATCCAGGCCCGGGGCGGACACTGGAGGTGGACTGGGATGTAAGGAGTCGGCCTACCAATTTTCAGATTGATCCGTGGACGGGAGAGGGTACCTCCTTTGGAGGCCCGTTGCTGGCAGTCCCGCTCGGGTACTGTAGCGCAGGATTGCGCACTAAAAGTGTGCTTGAAGACAACTTTCAGCCCCGATGGAGTTTTGAGGCGAGACTACTTAGGTTGGATTTGTAACCGGCAGAGGAACAACTCTTATGAAGGGAAATAGGGCTAGAAACGGTGGCAAGGTGGCGTAAACGGGCGGACAAGAAGGCTCTGGTTCAGGCGAGACTGTCAGGGTGACAGCCAGCGCACCAAAAGTAGGTATGAAGGGAACTTTCGCTGTGGGTGGAGTTTTGAGACGAAACCGGTGGGGTTGGAACGGTGACAGGAAGGGGTACAAAAGTCGTGAAGACCTTTGAGAGAGACGCCGCCGGGAAGTAGACGCACCAGACCGAACTTTGGACACCCGATCTGCTGTCAGCACAGGGACGCCCGGGGAAGAGGATGAAGATCCCGCGTGCGCCGTCGCTTCACCGAACTCGTCGCCGTGAATGTTGGAAGAAGGTTGCTGGCGTTGGGATCCTTGGAGGAGGTCTCCTACCCCTGGGCGTCTCACCCAAGGACTGGAGAGGGGGTGAGGGCGTCGCACCCTCAAGGAGGAGGAAGAGGAAGGGATCGCCCCTTTCAAGATGGTGGCTGCGCACAAGGCTTTTCAAACTTAATTCTTCATTATCCTTTGAAAAGAAAATACAAGGTCTTTTATATGGGATGGGGAAATGCTAGGTCTAAACCCTAGCCAAGGGGGAAAGGAAATGGGGGGGGCGGCCACAACCGAGGAAGGCCATTCAAATCTCCTAGATTCTAGGAGTGAAAGGTGGGGGGGGCGGCCAAAAGAGGGAGAGGGCAAGGGGGAAAGGGCGGCTGCCACTCCCACCAAGAGGGGAGGGAATGGTCCGCCCCCAACCCTAACCCTAGGTGGGGCGCGCCTCCCAAGGTGGGCCCAGGGGGGGGGAAAAGTGGCCAGCCCTTCGTGGGCCAGAGAAGTGAACCAAGAAGTGGCCCAATAACCCCCCCTAGCCTCTATCAAGCCTACAAAACACCAATAAAGCCTAATTGGCCTAAAAAAGGTCCATGACTGAAAGAAAATTGTCCACACACGGACTAAACCAAGGCCCAACATGGCCCAAAGCATAAAATAAGTGATGATAGCTCCGCTAATCTGTCAACTGGTCGCCGAGCCAAAGGGATGCCGGCGAGATCCGTGTACTCCGTCGTAAAGTGTGACGCGTGTCCTCACCACCGGGTCTTGGTGAGCATCGGGTGAGCGGTCGCTGACATCGGTCCGTTTGATTGCGATTGTGCTTCTTTCTTTAAGTCCTAGGTTGTGTCACATCAATTGGTATCAGAGCAAGTTTTAGACTTGTCTCTACTAAGTCTAGTCCTTGGGCACATTTGCATTCATCAACATGGCTACCTCTCTTTGGTCACATTCATCCCACTCGACCCCCCATAAGGGATCGATCAACCCTCCATTTGACATAATCTCTTTTGAGGATCTCCTCTTCGATGGATCATGCTATAGTGCCTACCTAAAGTGGGAGGTCACCATGGAAAAACACTTTGAGAGAACTATGGTTTATGGACCCGCAAGAGTCCGCGTTGCCATGGGGCAATTTCGGGGTCAAGCCAAGCAAAAATGGAGGAACATAGTGGGCTTAGGGGACGTTAGGAAACAAGAATCCATTTCCTCATGGGATGATATGAAGAAAGAACTTAGAAAAATCTACATCCCCAAATATTCCCACCCCTTCTACTCTAAGGGAAGTCCCTCATTCTGGAGCCGATCACTATTAAAAAGGGATAAAACCGTGAGGCCGGTAGGTCAAAGCGGACAATACCTCGACGGTATAGAGTACGAGGCGTGATAGAATGGTATCAGAGCTATACCCCAGCCGGAAGTGTGGGAACTAAGTGCCATGCAGGGCAAAGTGCTACACTATAGGAGCCACCTCTTGAGTCCGTAATGGAGCAAAGTGCTACATAGTGGGAGCCACCTCTTGAGCCTGTAGGGGCCACCTCTAGAGTCCTACCTGCCTGGGGGCTTGATTGCGTGATTGCATGCTATACGTGCCCAGCGACGAGGACGTCGCCTATATAAGAGGGGTAGATTGTAACACCCTCAAATATAGCTAAGTTGTACTCTATATCACCGAGGCGCCTTTTCAAGTATCGGCTCAGTTCTTGGAAAGAACTCCGAAGTTAAGCGTGCTTAATGGGGAGTAGTACTGGGATGGGTGACCTGCCCGGGAAGTCCCTCATCCTAGCCCGAGGTGCACTACCACTCCTCCATCCCCATCCGACCAACTTGATATCACCTTTAGGCCTCCTCCCCCACCACTCCCAACAAATCACTTCTCAACCATCATAACTACACTTCGCGACCAAGTCCTCTCCCTTAAGGCCCAAATAAACCAAGCATCCACCTCTACACCAAATCCCCTAAGGGTCCCCACACTCCAACCAAAACCCCCTTCCACAATCCCTCACCAAACCCATACCCCACATCTCCCCTTGGTCCCCACCACTACCCCTCCATCATCCCCAAAAAGAGGTACCCCCCTCAAAACCCATCAACCCAAATCTCGTCACCCAACCCACCTTCCACTTCCAACCCCAATCCTACCCCAACCTAGGCCTCCACTACTTCCACTCCCAAACCCCACCCTACCAATCCAAGTTTCCCTTTACCCTCCACCCCGGGAGCACCACACACCAACCCTCATCACCCCAAAAGACCCTCTCACCTCCTTGGTAGAAGAACTCATACTCGATTCAATAGTTGAGAACACTCTAAACCCACTCCCCACCTTGGAGGAAACCCAAGTCCAAGTTGAAAAAGAAACATCACACGATGGTCTTCCCCTTACATCACCCTCTCTAGTTGGGACCAAGCTCATCTTAGGAGAACCCCTTGTTAGTTGGCTAAAGGAGAGCCCAATAAGAGAGATCATGGACCACAATTTCCCACCCATGAAGGAAAACCATCCCATAGTGCCCATCTCCTCTTATCACACCATAATCCAAAACTCCTACCAAGTGGAAACCTTAGAGGACCTTCTCAAGGACATAGCATGCCAATTAGAGATGACTAGCATGTTGACCCCTATGGTCGAACAACCTAGGAGCCTTAGCCTCCTACACCTATGCATAGGGTCTATCACCTCGGTTTGCACCATTGGTTGCTACACTAGCGACCTCCTTATATTCCTCCCTACACCCGATGAGCCCAACCTTCTCCTCGATTTAGAGCTTCTTATCTCGGGTAGAAAGCCAAGCCCTCCACTCATGGCCGACCCACTTGCCAAGAACATTGGCCCAACTATCATGGAGAAGGATGACTTAGCACCTTTTGAGGATCTTGAGGACATGGAGTTCCTCCCCCTAGGTAACCCATTTTATGATCCATATGATCCATTCCAATGGGAGTCAAGAGACTCGTGTGACCCAAACACTTTATCCACCACCCACCTTTCCCTACACCAACTCACCATGTTTGACCCAATCCACTCCATCCTAGACCTGGGTTACACCTTGGGAGCCATGACCTTGGGCCACATATCCCTAGGTAATGAGGTTGTGCTCCACCCCATGATGACCACATTCTTAGATCCGTTCGATCCTTTCCAATGGGAGTTCAAAGGTTGTCCCACACCTATACACATGGAAGTCACCCTTAGGAAAAACATGCATGTGTCTAGGCTTACCACACCACTTGGCATGAACACCATGAGGGGTCCATTCATTCATACCACCCACATGTCAAGTAGAAAGCATGAGTGGCCCATATTCGGATGTATTGGTCCACCTTCATTTATCATGGGTCTTAAGCATGTCAAAAGCATCTACGGATGTCTGGGTCCCCCTACATTCATCACCACTTTGCATGATAGGTTCACCTACGGGTGCCCCGCCCACCTAGGCCCACCAAAGTCTACATGACAACATTGCATGATAAGTCCACATATGGTTGCCCCGGCCCTCCAAATTCCATCAAAGTCTTCTTGGCATCAAGCATGATTGGTCTACTTTTGGTTGCCCAGGTCCACCCATCACCCCTAGAATGTCAGCATTCATAAAATTACATGAAAACCTTAGCAAGCACATAAGCAAAAAGAATGAGACTCATAAAAGGCAAGCCAACTCTCATCGACGGCACCAAGAATTCCACGTGGGTAACTTTGTGATGGTGAGGACGAGGAGGCTCCCCCCGAGAGCCATCTCTAAGTTGAGGCATCATGGGGCTGGTCCCTTCCGGGTTTTGAGACGCCTTGGCACTAATGCCTATGAGTTAGATCTTCCCGAGGAGTATGGAGTAAGTCCCACATTCAATGTAGCCGACCTAGTGCCATATAAGGGGCCCCCGGTGGTACCCAGTGAGAATATTGAGCCTATTCCTCCTGTTGAGAGAGCACCCACCCGAGAGGAGAGACCACCAGCCAAGAGAGCCCAGCGTGAGCGCATTGAATGAATATTGGGTGAACAGGTCACTACCACCAGGAGCAAGGTATACGAGCGCTATCTCGGCAGGTGGATGGATCGGTCTCGTTCGGAAGACTTGTGGGCGATACCACTTCTACACCCTCCGAGGAGGGAAGGACTCTTACTCGACGGAGTCGAGTTCTCCGCACCCCGGGAGTATGATGGGGGCATCTCTCGCCCCATATATTTTCAAAGCCCCGGTTGCCCGCCAGCATGGTTCCATTACATCCGTCACATTTTTCTAAGTCAATTCATGTAACTTTCATATTTTCTTTGAGTCATAATTATGTAATTTTCCTTTTATTTGAGTCTTGTACCTAGGTTAATGAGTCATTTACCTAGGTTAAGTGTCATTATGTTGATAGATTAGTTTATGGGCCCAATTCATTGGGCTTGGCCCAAGGGCACCCCCCCTTCCCTTGGTTATTTGTCATTGTGTTAAGAGTCAAGGTCTTTTGTAGAAATGTGGGTTGCCTATATATAGGACCCCATTTCCTCCATTTGAACTAATGAATCAATGAATGAAAAACTTGCCATTTTGAGAGTTTACACTTCTTATCTAGTGGAGAGATTCATTTTTTGGGTGAGAGACCCTAGGGGAGAGATTCCCCACCCATCCCTCTCTTAATCTCTCTTTTTCACTCCCCTTTCTCTCTCCTCCACACCCAATTTCAAAAATTTTCTCTCTCCTCCCTTCCCAACCACCACTCTCCCACCTACCCCCATTAAAGACCACTCCCCTTCCCCACACATCCCATTACTCCACCCCCTAGTCCCAAGAGAGCTTCCACCAATCCTAGCTCCACCTCCCAACCCCCAACTACCCCACCCACTTCCCCAAGCACCCTTCCCACTACCCAAAGCATCCCTCCACCTTCCCAAGGCACCTCTTCCCATCCCCAAGACCACCATTGACCACCCCACATTAAAGGAAATTCAAACTCACATGCCCTCCACCCACTTGTGCCCCCCCCACCTTCCTCCTTCTCCCTCCAAGCCCAAATTCGTAGCTCCTCCTCCCACCACCTGTTAGACCCCCTTCCAGACCCTATTCTTCCCCTCCCACACCTTGGAACACCCCCTCCTAGACCCCCTCACAGCCAGGGTTCTCCCCACACTCATCCACCTCTATTTCCCCTCCCATATACCCCATTTTCCCCCACCATCTTTAACCTCCAGTTTTCAGTTCGCTAGCAGCAGAAGAGTAGCAATTTGCAGAGGCGACCCCGACCACATCCCAGAGAATATGAAGGCCCAAAAGGTATCCACGGAAGCGTCTACCTGTCTTCTTCGCAACGGCGGTGGTCTCGTCCCCTTCGAGCTCCGAGCTGACCGGAGATCCGTTCTCCTACAACTGCGCAGAGCTGCCCCTGCTGAGCACCTAAGCCATAGTAGAAGCTCTGCCACGACAAACCTTGGAAGATTCAGGCCTCAAGTTCTTCTGCAAAGTTGTTCCTCTTCCTGTCTACTTTCAGAATCAAGAAGTGGAACTTCTATCGACGTCGTGGGCCATAGTTATCATTTTTCTCCCTCGGGTACGCGGTTCAGCTTCCCACAGCCTGCACCGACCTGTCATCAGTGTTCAGAGTCCCTGGTCTTCTCGGCATCGTTTGGCTTCCCCGTCAGTTTTTCTGCGAAGAAGACTTGTCCACGATTCTAAAAACTCCAGCGGTGCTTGATTCTGAGTTCGGGAGCTGATGGGGCTTCCTCTGCAACCTGCTGTTGGCCGCCAGAAGCTGCCAGTCCAAGAATCTGCCTCCCTGCTCGGGCCTCCACCCAGACCAGCGTCGGAGCCAAAAGAAATAAACAAAATTTGGACGACTTTCCTGGCCTCCTACGAAGATTTTCCAGGTGGTTTCATCCCCAACAAAATTCGGCATCAGTCGCAGCAACCATTTCTTCGATCATCTGTCAGCACCCACAGAACGTGGACAGAACCGGCGACCTCCCATCTTCGGTGTTCCTCTCTCAAGTTCCCCTCCCCGCTTGGCCGGCTGAAGGCCCCTCCCTATGTGGAGGTTGTTTTAGTTGTAATATCACTTAACCCCCACCCCAAGATCCCCCTCCTGCGAGAGGTGTAGTATTGTAATCATTTGGGCAGGTCAAGCTACCCCGACGCGGCGTGTGGGGATCCACCCGCCTCCCCGCTCGCCCTCGTCTCCGAGCGGGACCGGTTTCTTCAAACCGGTCGAGTAAGTGCTCCAAACTTTGCTCTAATTTGTGCTTGTTCTTTCAATATTAGTTCATAAACTCCGCTGGCCGTGAATGAGAGCCCGATCCTTAAGCTCCTTTGCTATAAGTGATCACCGTGGGAAAAGAGTGGAACCCGTGCCCTCGGCACGACGTCGGCTCCCTTGAATTGGGCTGCCATTACCCTTGGGAATCAACTTAGGCCTTGCTGGCCCTCTACCAGCAAGGGCCCAGCCCACACAACCTCCACTTGGCATTGCCAAGTTACCCCGGGTCTTGGTGAGCATCGGGTGAGCGGTCGCCGACATCGGTCCGTTTGATTGCGATTGTGCTTGTTTGTTTAAGTCCTAGGTTGTGTCACATCAATTGGTATCAGAGCAAGTTTTAGACTTGTCTCTACTAAGTCTAGTCCTTGGGCACATTTGCATTCATCAACATGGCTACCTCTCTTTGGTCACATTCATCCCACTCGACCCCCCATAAGGGACCGATCAACCCTCCATTTGACATAATCTCTTTTGAGGATCTCCTCTTCGATGGATCATGCTATAGTGCCTACCTAAAGTGGGAGGTCACCATGGAAAAACACTTTGAGAGAACTATGGTTTATGGACCCGCAAGAGTCCGCGTTGCCATGGGGCAATTTCGGGGTCAAGCCAAGCAAAAATGGAGGAACATAGTGGGCTTAAGGGACGTTAGGAAACAAGAACCCATTTCTCATGGGATGATATGAAGAAAGAACTTAGAAAAATCTACATCCCCAAATATTCCCACCCCTTCTACTCTAACACCCCTAGCCCGAGGTGCACTACCACTCCTCCATCCCCATCCGACCAACTTGATATCACCTTTAGGCCTCCTCCCCCACCACTCCCAACAAATCACTTCTCAACCATCATAACTACACTTCGCGACCAAGTCCTCTCCCTTAAGGCCCAAATAAACCAAGCATCCACCTCTACACCAAATCCCCTAAGGGTCCCCACACTCCAACCAAAACCCCCTTCCACAATCCCTCACCAAACCCATACCCCACATCTCCCCTTGGTCCCCACCACTACCCCTCCATCATCCCCAAAAAGAGGTACCCCCCTCAAAACCCATCAACCCAAATCTCGTCACCCAACCCACCTTCCACTTCCAACCCCAATCCTACCCCAACCTAGGCCTCCACTACTTCCACTCCCAAACCCCACCCTACCAATCCAAGTTTCCCTTTACCCTCCACCCCGGGAGCACCACACACCAACCCTCATCACCCCAAAAGACCCTCTCACCTCCTTGGTAGAAGAACTCATACTCGATTCAATAGTTGAGAACACTCTAAACCCACTCCCCACCTTGGAGGAAACCCAAGTCCAAGTTGAAAAAGAAACATCACACGATGGTCTTCCCCTTACATCACCCTCTCTAGTTGGGACCAAGCTCATCTTAGGAGAACCCCTTGTTAGTTGGCTAAAGGAGAGCCCAATAAGAGAGATCATGGACCACAATTTCCCACCCATGAAGGAAAACCATCCCATAGTGCCCATCTCCTCTTATCACACCATAATCCAAAACTCCTACCAAGTGGAAACCTTAGAGGACCTTCTCAAGGGCATAGCATGGCAATTAGAGATGACTAGCATGTTGACCCCTATGGTCGAACAACCTAGGAGCCTTAGCCTCCTACACCTATGCATAGGGTCTATCACCTCGGTTTGCACCATTGGTTGCTACACTAGCGACCTCCTTCTATTCCTCCCTACACCCGATGAGCCCAACCTTCTCCTCGATTTAGAGCTTCTTATCTCGGGTAGAAAGCCAAGCCCTCCACTCATGGCCGACCCACTTGCCAAGAACATTGGCCCAACTATCATGGAGAAGGATGACTTAGCACCTTTTGAGGATCTTGAGGACATGGAGTTCCTCCCCCTAGGTAACCCATTTTATGATCCATATGATCCATTCCAATGGGAGTCAAGAGACTCGTGTGACCCAAACACTTTATCCACCACCCACCTTTCCCTACACCAACTCACCATGTTTGACCCAATCCACTCCATCCTAGACCTGGGTTACACCTTGGGAGCCATGACCTTGGGCCACATATCCCTAGGTAATGAGGTTGTGCTCCACCCCATGATGACCACATTCTTAGATCCGTTCGATCCTTTCCAATGGGAGTTCAAAGGTTGTCCCACACCTATACACATGGAAGTCACCCTTAGGAAAAACATGCATGTGTCTAGGCTTACCACACCACTTGGCATGAACACCATGAGGGGTCCATTCATTCATACCACCCACATGTCAAGTAGAAAGCATGAGTGGCCCATATTCGGATGTATTGGTCCACCTTCATTTATCATGGGTCTTAAGCATGTCAAAAGCATCTACGGATGTCCGGGTCCCCCTACATTCATCACCACTTTGCATGATAGGTTCACCTACGGGTGCCCCGGCCCACCTAGGCCCACCAAAGTCTACATGACAACATTGCATGATAAGTCCACATATGGTTGCCCCGGCCCTCCAAATTTCATCAAAGTCTTCTTGGCATCAAAGCATGATTGGTCTACTTTTGGTTGCCCAGGTCCACCCATCACCCCTAGAATGTCAGCATTCATAAAATTACATGAAAACCTTAGCAAGCACATAAGCAAAAAGAATGAGACTCATAAAAGGCAAGCCAACTCTCATCGACGGCACCAAGAATTCCACGTGGGTAACTTTGTGATGGTGAGGACGAGGAGGCTCCCCCCGAGAGCCATCTCTAAGTTGAGGCATCATGGGGCTGGTCCCTTCCGGGTTTTGAGACGCCTTGGCACTAATGCCTATGAGTTAGATCTTCCCGAGGAGTATGGAGTAAGTCCCACATTCAATGTAGCCGACCTAGTGCCATATAAGGGGCCCCGGTGGTACCCAGTGAGAATATTGAGCCTATTCCTCCTGTTGAGAGAGCACCCACCCGAGAGGAGAGACCACCAGCCAAGAGAGCCCAGCGTGAGCGCATTGAATGAATATTGGGTGAACATGTCACTACCACCAGGAGCAAGGTATACGAGCGCTATCTCGGCAGGTGGATGGATCGGTCTCGTTCGGAAGACTTGTGGGCGATACCACTTCTACACCCTCCGAGGAGGGAAGGACTCTTACTCGACGGAGTCGAGTTCTCCGCACCCCGGGAGTATGATGGGGGCATCTCTCGCCCCATATATTTTCAAAGCCCCGGTTGCCCGCCAGCATGGTTCCATTACATCCGTCACATTTTTCTAAGTCAATTCATGTAACTTTCATATTTTCTTTGAGTCATAATTATGTAATTTTCCTTTTATTTGAGTCTTGTACCTAGGTTAATGAGTCATTTACCTAGGTTAAGTGTCATTATGTTGATAGATTAGTTTATGGGCCCAATTCATTGGGCTTGGCCCAAGGGCACCCCCCCTTCCCTTGGTTATTTGTCATTGTGTTAAGAGTCAAGGTCTTTTGTAGAAATGTGGGTTGCCTATATATAGGACCCCATTTCCTCCATTTGAACTAATGAATCAATGAATGAAAAACTTGCCATTTTGAGAGTTTACACTTCTTATCTAGTGGAGAGATTCCATTTTTTGGGTGAGAGACCCTAGGGGAGAGATTCCCCACCCATCCCTCTCTTAATCTCTCTTTTTCACTCCCCTTTCTCTCTCCTCCACACCCAATTTCAAAAATTTTCTCTCTCCTCCCTTCCCAACCACCACTCTCCCACCTACCCCCATTAAAGACCACTCCCCTTCCCCACACATCCCATTACTCCACCCCCTAGTCCCAAGAGAGCTTCCACCAATCCTAGCTCCACCTCCCAACCCCCAACTACCCCACCCACTTCCCCAAGCACCCTTCCCACTACCCAAAGCAGCCCTCCACCTTCCCAAGGCACCTCTTCCCATCCCAAAGACCACCATTGACCACCCCACATTAAAGGAAATTCAAACTCACATGCCCTCCACCCACTTGTGCCCCCCCACCTTCCTCCTTCTCCCTCCAAGCCCAAATTCGTAGCTCCTCCTCCCACCACCTGTTAGACCCCCTTCCAGACCCTATTCTTTTCCCTCCCACACCTTGGAACACCCCCTCCTAGACCCCCTCACAGCCAGGGTTCTCCCCACACTCATCCACCTCCATTTCCCCTCCCATATACCCCATTTCCTCCCACCATCTTCAACCTCCAGTTTTCAGTTCACTGGCAGCAGAAGAGTAGCAGTTTGAAGAGGCGACCCCGACCACATCCCAGAGAATCTGAAGGCCCAAGAGGTATCCACGGAAGCGTCTACCTGTCTTCTTCGCAACAGCGGTGGTCTCGTCCCCTTCAGAGCTCCGAGCTGACCGGGAGATCCGTTCTCCTACAACTGCGCAGAGCTGCCCCTGCTGAGCACCTGAGCCATAGTAGAAGCTCTGCCACGACGAACCTTGGAAGATTCAGGCCACATGTTCTTCTGCAAAGTTGTTCCTCTTCCTGTCTAATTTCAGAATCAAGAAGTGGAACTTCTATCGATGTTCGTGGGCCATAGTTATCATTTTTCTCCCTTGGGTACGCGGTTCAGCTTCCCACAGCCTGCACCAACCTATCATCAGTGTTGAGAGTCCCCTGGTCTTCTCCGACATCATTTGGGTTTCCCGTTAGTTTTTATACGAAGATGACTCATCCACGATTCCAAAAACTCCAGTGGTGCTTGATTCTGAGTTCGGGAGCTGACGGGGCATCCTCTGCAACTTGCTGTTGGCCGCCAGAAGCTGCCAGTCCAAGAATCTGCCTCCCTGCTCGGGCCTCCACCCAGACCAGCGTCGGCCCCAGAAGAAATCAACAAAGTTTGGACGACTTCCCTGGCCTCCTACAAAGATTTTCCAGGTGGTTTCATCCCCAAAAAAATTCGGCATCAGTCGCAGCAACCATTTCTTCGATCATATGTCAGCACCCACAGAACGTGGACAGAACTGGCGACCTCCCATCTTCGGTGTTCCTCTCTCAAGTTCCCCTCCCCGCTTGGCCGGCTGAAGGCCCCTCCCTATGTGGAGGTAGTTTTAGTTGTAATATCACTTAACCCCCACCCCAAGATCCCCCTCCTGCGAGAGGTGTAGTATTGTAATCATTTGGGCAGGTCAAGCTACCCCGACGCGGCGTGTGGGGATCCACCCGCCGCCCCGCTCGCCCTCGTCTCCGAGCGGGACCGGTTTCTTCAAACAGGTCGAGTAAGTGCTCCAAACTTTACTCTAATTTGTGCTTGTTCTTTCAATATTAGTTCATAAACTCCGCTGGCCGTGAATGAGAGCCCGATCCTTAAGCTCCTTTGCTATAAGTGATCACCGTGGGAAAAGAGTGGAACCCGTGCCCTCAGCACGACGTCGGCTCCCTTGAATTTGGCTGCCATTACCCTTGGGAATCAACTTAGGCCTTGCTGGCCCTCTACCAGCAAGGGTCTAGCCCACACAACCTCCACTTGGCATTGCCAAGTTACCCCGGGTCTTGGTGAGCATCGGTGAGCGGTCGCCAACATCGGTCCGTTTGATTGCGATTGTGCTTGTTTGTTTAAGTCCTAGGTTGTGTCACATCACTGGTGTAGTAGACCGGTCTCTCGGTTCCCGAGTCATTTCTGACTAGGACTGAGCTAACTGTAGATGGGGTCGCCGAGAGATAGAGATGCAAGGCTTCACCTGGGATGGGCTTGGAAAGCACTAGGGGCGAAGCCAGGAACTCCTTAAGCTCGGCGAACGCTCTTTGGCATTCCTCGTCCCACGCGAATGTAGCAGATGCCATTTTAGACCTTCTCAACAGTTTGAAGAACGGTCGGCATCGTTCAGCCGCACGGGACAGGAATCTGCTGAGCGTCGCAATGTGCCCGGTAAGGCGTTGAACATCTTTGATGCTGGTGGGTGGGTGCATGTCCAGGATGGCCTGGACCTTGTCGGGGTTGGCCTCGATCCCACGCTGGGTGACTAGGAAGCCCAAGAACTTCCCTGACCTCACTCCGAAGGTGCACCTGGCAGGATTGAGCTTCATGTTGTACTTCAGGAGGGTGTGGAAGGTCTCTACTAGGTCGGCGAAATGGTCCTCGGCCTTGGGGGTCTTCACGAGCATGTCGTCAATATAGGCCTTGACGTTCCGACCGAGCTGTACCTCAAACATATTGTTGACCAGCCTCTGGTACGTGGCACCAGCGTTCTTCAACCCGAAAGGCATCTGGGCATAGCAGTGTACGCCGAAGTCGGTGATAAAGGCGGTCTTCTCGATGTCTTCGGGGTGGATCCTGATCTGATGGTAACCTGAATAGGTATCCAGGAAGCTGAGTATCTCATTGCCCGGGGTTGAGTCAACCAGTTGGTCGATGCTCGGCAAGGGATAGCAGTCCTTTGGGGTAGCCTTGTTCAAGTCGATGAAGTCCACGCACATCCACCACTTTCTCGAAACTTTTGGTACCAGGACGACGTTAGCCAGCCACGTCGGGTACATGACCGGTCTGAAAAGGCCAGTCTTTTGCCCCTTGGTGACTTGCTCCTTGATAATCGCCTGCTTCTCTGGTGCGTGCTTCCTTCTGCGTTGTTGCACGGGCTTCACGGTTGGGTCGAGGTTGAGTTTATGCACCACCGTCTCTTCCGATATCCCGGGGAGTTGATCATCAGACCATGCAAAGACCCGGATGTATGCGGAAAGAAACTCTTTGTATTGCTGTTGAACCTCAGATGTTAGGTCGGCTCCAATCTTTACTCCTAGGGTCGGATCGTCGTTTAGGAAAATCGCTATCAATTCGCCTCCAGGCTCGGCGGTTGCGGATTTTTCCTCGACTTCCCGGGGGCCCTTGTTCTTCCCGTCCGGCCTTGTGGCTTCAACCGAGATATTGTAGCACCTTCTGGCCATGGCCTGGTTGCCCCGAACTTCCCCCAACCCATTTTTGGTGGGGAACTTCACCTTTTGGTGATAGGTAGAAGGCACCGCTTTCGTTCGGCTGACGATTCCTCGGCTGAAGATTGCATTGTATGCTATCATACCTTTGATCACTATGAAGTCCACCATGACCGTAACGGTTTTGGGTGGGGTGCCAAGAATAACCGGTAGGCTTAGGGCTCCCTCGGGATAAGTGGACTGGCCATTGAACCCGCACAGGGGGGTTCGGATCGGGCGGAGTTTAGACGGATCCTCCCCCATCTTAAGGAAACATTCGTAAGATAATACATCAGGGGCACTTCCATTGTCAACTAGAATCTTATCTACGTTACAATGGTTTATCATCGCCGATATGACTAGGGCGTCGTCAGGCGGGGTGTTCAGCCCCTCCAGGTCTTGGTCGGAGAAGACTATAACCAGGGGCTCACTCGGCGGGGCCCTGGGAGGCTCTATGGCTCGGCTCGCCCGCTCAGCATGACGCTTCCTTCCTCGGCCGCCATCTCCTCCTGATGCAGCTCCTTCGGCGATGACGTTGATGTGGACCCCTCGGGGGGCGTTGTCGATCTCCTCTGGGGCGCCTTGGTCTTCCTGGTGCCCCGCCACGAACCGGGAGAGGTGCCCCTGACGAATGAGATGCTCGATCTCATCCTGGAGCTGATGGCAATCGCTGATGTGATGCCCGTGGTCGCTGTGGAATAGGCAATGCTTGCTGCGACTACGGTTCTTCGACGTCATTGGCTCGGGTTGGCGGAGGAGGCCCGAGCCTTTGATGTCTTCATAAATCTCGTACACTGGAGCGGTTAAGGGGGTGTACCGCTCATACTTCCATGACGGTTCCTTGCGTTCCCCATCTCGATTCCACCTTTTTCCTTGGCCCGAGCTTGGCTCGGGTGCCCGCTTCTTGTCCCCCTCCCGACCCAAGCCGGTTGCGTCTTGGCATGCGCTGAGCACTTCTTCGCACTCGACGTGGTGCAATACCAGAGTCACTAGCGCAGCAAGGGTCGAGGGAGGGTGGAGGACAAGCTCGTGCCGGAGGTTCTCATCACGGGTGCCCCCGGTCAGTGCGGTTATGGCCGAGACGACGTCCAGGCGCGGGATCCTCAGGGCTTCCGATTTGAATCGGAGAATGTAGGCCCGAAGTTTCTCCCCTTGCGCCTGTTTGAGGGCCAAAAGCCCCGCTACCGACCTTGGGGGACCACTGCCAGCGAAACTCTCCTTGAATACTCTTCCGATTTGCTTGAAGTCTCGGATGGATCTGGGGGCGAGGCCCCGGAACCATGCTTGGGCGCCTTGGACCAAGGTGGTCGCAAAGGCTGGGCACTTGATGGCGTCGGACGCTCCGTGAAGGGTCATTTGGGCGTCTAAGCAGTCGAAGTGATCGGCTGGGTCACCCTGGCCGTCGTAGGGCTTGAAGGTCGGGATGGAGGCTCTAGGAGATACCCCTGCCTTCAAGATATGGTCGGAGAATGGGGATCTCTCCTCGTCCTCGGGTGGAGAGGTCTTCTGTAGGGCTCGCAGGGCGCGCTGCTGCTCTGCGAAACACCTCTCGAATTCTCGCAGTCGGAAGGATAACTCCGGCTGCCGCTGCACCGTCGGGCTGAGGGGGCGTGATGGCAAGCTGTCCTGGCGCTCCCTGGGGACTTCGATCTCTAAGAGGGGATGGCGTGCCCCATGCCTACCCCATTTCGGCGTGGAGGAAGCCTCTTGCTCTGGAGGGGGGGCTTGCGAGGGTCCTCCTGCTTTGTTGCGGATGAGCTGTTGCCCTCGGAGGGTGAAGCGGCCTCCGGTGGTGTGCTGGGACACGTTCTCGAGGGGAGGGCTCTCCGGAGGGGTGCGTGACCTTCCATCCCTGGCCGCCTGGGTCCTCATGAGTTCCACGAGGACGTCCAGTTTCCCGTTGAGGGCTTGGAAGGCGTCAGCTCCGCCGTTGAGCGGTAGCCCTACCGCCGTGGGAGGAGGGGGCGGTCCGTCGGCGGTAGTGCTGGCACCGGAGGGGGGTTTTGGGAGGCTTGAGAGGGGCCTTCCCCCGCCACCACCGTGGCCTTTCCCCTATCGCCGGTGGACCTTGTCCCCGAACTTCTTCGCACCATACTGGCTCTTTTGTCGTTTCCCACAGACAGTGCCAGATGAAGGGGCGTGATCTCGTGCTTGTCCTGAGCTGGGAGGATGATCACCTAGTAGTGAACTGCAGAGAAAGGGAAACGAATCAGGAGGCCCAAGGATGGTTCCCTGGGGAAAACCCTCCGATGCTTAAGTCAGTAGAGTAATGGTGGAAGGTATTGAGGGAGGTAGAAAGAGGTGCGCGAGATCCCCCAACACCAAGGTGGTGAAGTGGTTCCTGCTCAGGGAGTTTTTAGACGTGTGCTGGCCTTACCTTTCACTGGAGGGAATCCTTGGTTTATATAGTGCGCTCACCTTATGAGTCCCGTAAGCTGAGGAGTTTCAGGCGAGAGTTACGTCCTCATCATAAAATCGTTACGTCCTCATCGTGGGATCTTCATGGCCTTGAGGGATCATGGATCCTTTATCCTCAAACTCCTGCTCATAAAGGGCTCTCAACGGCTGCGCGGATAAGCACTTGTCAATCGGTCCGAGCATAAAAGGTGCCAGCCCTATCCGGGCGATAGGCATAGCTCGGATGGAGTCAAGTCGGAGTGGGCACAGGGCGCTTGCCTCTATCCCGATGAAGGGATAACTTGGGCATGGGTCTTCCTCCATTCTGACGCTCAGGCCTTCCGAGCCTAAGGGCCACCGAGGAAGGGTGGAATCTCGAGTGATCTTTATTGGGCTTTTCTAGTATAGTGATTATCATCATTTTAGAAGATTTTCAAGAAAAGGTTTTCTAGAAGTATATATACATGCAAGAAAATAAGGATTTTGGAAATTAATTCAAACAATATGATTTCTTGTACGGGGCGGAGGTGGAGGTCCGAAGACCTTGCTCACGCATAGGGAGTGCTTCCAAGTGGATGTAATCCATTCTTCCACAAACGTCATTTTATATACCAAAAAGTCTTAACATTCAAGCACACAAGTATGTCAAGTATATGCCATTATATGCATGTAAATGGAAATGATCGAAGATTATCCCTATTTACAACCATGCAAGGATGTGTATGATATATGCTAGTGGTTAAGTATGTAAATTGTGTAAACAAAACTGCATTGTTATTCACAAAAAGTGAAAAATGATGTAAGAGACTTTATGTACAAAGTAAAGCATTTAAAAACCATATTTATTCACAAAATGTGAAACAGCTCCAAACTCAAATTTTTACCTTTGTAGTTCTTTGAAAATGAACTTAAGCAAAAAGACTTTCAGAAGCAAACCATTTTTATTCTTGAGAGTCCATATTTATTGACATTCCTCGGCCTCAAGACGCCCCTGCAAAATATATTCTCATTTCGGACATTTGGGTACCCAAGCCATCTTGGGTCCCGAGGGGTTAGTGACAACACGAGCAAGTGGATTCTCATATTTCCTAGCATAGTGATTATCATCATTTTTCATTATGGAACAGTCATCCATTGAATGACCATTCTTGCCACAATAAAATCAATAAAAGGATTTTTTTTCATGGACCATTTTTCATCATTTTTTAATAAAGAATTGTCACGCCCCGACGCAGAATATCGAGGCACGATAGGGGAGAAAACCCCTCACTCAATCAAGACTAGAAATTCTAATTACATCACTTGATATAAAAATCTCCACTATAAAATTTTAATTTTTACAACTCTTCCAAAATTTCAAGGACAACACTAACTCTCAAGCAAATTACAAGAATAAAATAACTCTCAATTCTATACTGAGAAACAGGGTCTACTATGTCATCTTGGTACACTCCAACACTCTTGCCCATGCTTGCTAGCTATCCTCGAGACAACTTGAAAAATATTAATTGACACTGAATGAGCATAAAGCTCAGTAAGAATTACATCTCAAGATTTAACAGGCTTTAAGTGATTTACAAGTTTAATTAATGTCAGTAAAACTATGCATGTAGATGAGTAGATATCAAGGATTGTAAAAATCGACAAGAGCAGTGAAGGAATAACAAGTGAGAGTATAAGGATTCCAACTTCAATGCAGTAATAGAAAGAGATTCAAGCAAGTAATAACTGGAATTAACGAAATCTTTCCAAGAGAGTAAGAACTCATGTCAAGCAAGTAATAGAAAGTAATATAAATTCAAGCATGTAAAACTGGAATTGGCTATTTATCAATTTCATTCAAGTAAAACTTTACCCTTCTGCGGGTCTCAAGTCAAATTAATCAAGTAATATCACGAGAATGAGTGGAAAGTCTAGCAAGCAAGTACTCCGGTGCAATGCCAAACACCGTGGTCAATAAACTCCCATGGGCACAAGTACCTTCGGGTGCTCCTCCCAGGACCAGACTGGGCCCTATATGCACAGCATTAATCATGTTTGTTGACATCCACTCTCATTTATAGCCAATAGGGAATTTCAAGGTTGACCAGTATGATATATAAGGTGGAATTATGGAATGGAATCCAAGGGCGCATTGATGTGTAGAGATGAACTAGGAGTGGAAACCAGTAACGTTTAATACACGAAAAAAAACTAGATAAGAGAGGTGCCTTATGGGCCACTTGATAATTTTAGAAACGACACCCTCACTGTGGGATGCCCTTCCTAGGAATTATACAGGGTTTAGAGGACCCTGTCAGGAGTTAAATATCACCTCTCAGGCTGCCATCTATCAGTGGAGATGGTAAAAGTGAACGCCTAACGATCAGGTTAACGCAATGAGCCAGTTGTGTTGACTCAGCAGTTCATCGCGTCAACCCTGCAGTTCATCGCGTCAACCCTGCGAACAGGTTGGGTCGACCCTGTGAACAGGCAGGGTCGACTCTGCAGTTCATCGCGTCAACGCGGTGAACAGACAGGGTCGACTCTGCCGTTCACTGCGTCAACGCGGTGAACAGGCAGGGTCGACCCTGGCAACAGGCAGGGTCGACTCTGCCGTTCATCGCGTCAACGCGGTGAACTGGCAGGGTCGACTCTGCAGTTCAAAACTGCTCAAAATGGCTTAAGGTATTAATCTTTGATTAAGCTAGGGTATTAACCTTTGATTTAAGTTTAATTAGGTAAAACTGATGACATGGATAGATAGAGAAAACTGTAAGGATTATAGATCTTTATTTATGCACTCGTTTCATGCTTTAGTTGCTTAAATATCAGATTTTTAACATGACGTATCATACAAGTTTTCATTTTTAAAGGAACTAAATGGAGACAAGGTTTCTAGATAGGCTACCTAACAGATTAATTAGGTAAGCTAATTAGTTAGTAGATCAACTAACATGTTAATTAGGTATGTTAACAGGTTAGTTAAACTAATAAGTTACGTAAAAACACGATAAAACTTGCGTTAGACGGATATATCGTATGGATATGAAGCTAATACATGCCAACTACCCTAGATTGAAGCTAATACATGCTAATCAATGCTAATCATCTTGGGTATAAGGCTACTACATGCTAATTATCTTAGGTACGAGACTAATACATGCTAATCATCCTAGATTTAAGCTAACACATGCTAATTATTCTAGGTATGAGACTAATACTTACTAATTATCTTGGGTATGAAGCTAATACACGCTAATCATCCTAGATTTAAGCCAACACATGCTAATTATTCTAGGTATGAGACTACTACTTGCTAATACATGCTAGTTATTCTGGGTATAAGGCTAATACATGTTAATTATCTTAGGTATGAAGCTAATACATGCGAATCGTCCTAGATTTAAGCTAACACATACTAATTATTCTAGGTATGAGACTAATACTTGCTAATACTTACTAATACATGCTAATTATTCTGGGTATAAAGCTAATACATGCTAATTATCTTAGGTATGAAGCTAATACATGCTAATCATCCTAGATTTAAGCTAACACATACTTTATAAACACTAAATATCGCATGGAAATGAGCCTAAGACTAAATGCCTAGACTAATCATCCTAGATTAGTTACTAGTTTAGTTAAAAGTTGAGAACACCTACCTCTGTGAAGTGACAGTAGTTGTAGCAAATGGAAGAAGAAACTCTTCGCTTCTCTGCAACCCTTCAGAAGTGTCACCCCTTCTCAACAGCAAGCCTTCTAGCCAACGAAGGTTTGCTTCGTTAGGAGTATAATATAAGGTTTGAGTTGGCAAGAGGGGAGACAAGATCCGTGAAAATAGGATCTCAGTGGGATGCCAGCTTATACAGGCTGTTGGGGATAAGGAAATCGAAAGGTTGTCTCGTGGATTGTAGCTCCTATGAGAGGGTGGTTTATTTATTTTAAACTTCCCACTTAGCTTTCATGATTTTTATCTTTAAAATTTAATGGAGTTAGTTAATGAAATTTCATGGATAAGATCCTTATATTTTTCTCTATTTTTACATATAATTTTTTTTAAAAAATTCTTTTTAAATAAAAAGTGATACTATTCATGGCACTATTCACTTATGAAAAGGAACGCAGGTTTGTCTAAAAAAATCACAAGCCTGGAGGGGGGTCGTGTATTGCTTTGGCACAAAAGTAAATTGTGGATGCTAGGATTTGAACCCTAGTCATTGGGTTGAAAGACAAGTTACTTAACCAACTACACTAGGAAGCCACTTGTTAAGTGAATAATCTTTACATATGATAACTTCGTGTTCCCACTTCTTACATAATAACATATAATTATTTGGCAAAACTATAAATGATGGAGGCTAGGATTTGAACCCTGGTCATTGGGTTGAAAGGCAAGTTACTTAACAAACTACATTAGGAAGCCACTTTGTTAAGTGAATAATCTTTACATATGATAGATCCGTGTTCCAACTTCTTACTTAAGATTCCTATAGAGTTTATCTAATATATATATTTTTTCTTATTTGGGAAATATTATTAATAAATTTTTTTAATCATTTTTTAATACGGGATGCAACAAGAATAATTATTCATTTTGTGTCCAAGTTTACCGCAATAATGACATAAAAATTTTTTTTTGACAGTCCATTCATCATCATTTCTCTTTGTGAAACAGTTTCAAAAACATGACCATGTAAATCATAGTAGAAGCAATGAACATTGAAGTTTTTCTTCATAGGTTTTTCATGATTTTTAGAATTATCAACACTTTTCATTTTTGACTTCAATGTCTCATTATCATCAAATTTCATCAAGAAATAATCATACATGTCATGACCATATTTTTCACAGTAAAAATATGAAACACTTATTTTCTTTCTTGAGGCATGTTCATATTTGTAGGATAGAAGTTTTTCATGCACACAAGAACAGTCAACAACATTTTTTAATTTTTGATTGTCTTTATCACAAATAGAGAATGACTCATTCAAATTCTTGATTTGATTTTCTAAAGATGAAATGTGCAATTCACAATTAGCAAGATGTTCTTCACATAATGCAAGTTTATCATTCAGCAGAGAATTGATAGTTTTATAGTTTGCAACTTCTTGTTCCAAAACATGAACATTTTTAGAATCATCATCAACCACATGTTTTCCTTTTTCAAGAGTAAGGAATTTTTTCGATATAGCTGTGTTTAAATATTTTAACTCTTCATTCTCCTTAGCAAGTTTGTCATTCAAAATCAATTCACTGCACAAATCATGATCAATAGAATTCAATTCAATTTTACTTTTTAGGTCACATTCAATTTTCTCTAATTGAGTAATCTCATTCCTTAGAGTAGAATTTTCATTTCTTAAACAAGCAATTGTTTCTTTGTGAACATCAACATCGTGCATGTGAGATTCAACTGATTTTTAAAGTTCAGTGTATTTTTCACATGAAGAATTATCAACACAAGAGTTTTCAATTTTTGATTTTCAGATTTCATTATTTTATATCTTTCAAACAATTCATCATAGGCATTTAGCAATTCATCATAGTTAAGTTCATTTTCCTCGTCGGAGTCAGAGTTTACCTTAGAACTTTCCTCGCTTTGACATTCATCACCGTTGTTTGCCGCGAGGCACTCGTCAACACTATTTTCATTTTGAGCTTCGATTAGCTCATCCTAAATTTCTTTTGCTGACCTATAAGAGGAAACAAATGAAAACTGATTAGAGTCCAAGGTAGCCTTAAGAGCATTCAAAACAAACATGTTATCAGAATTCATTCTCTTATGTTCATCATTCCATCTTAACTCATTTTTGGGTAGAACGTGAGGACCATGAGTGATTAATCTCATAAGCTTCGGATCAATACCAGATATCCAAACATAGAATTTTCCAAGCCATGAAGCATAATCAAAACCATCAAAGATTGGAACCATATTCACATTCGCCATCATAAAGTGATCTTTTCACCTAGACCGTGAGGTCCGTAAAATAAATCAGAGACTCGGCTCTGATACCAATTGTTGGCCTAGATTAGGTGGCGGACAAGAAGGGGGGTTGAATTATCCCCTTGTCGACAATGGCAGATTTTAAAAACTATCTAAACTAATCACAGCGGAATTAAAATTAACTACATTGATTAGCCTAAACAGATGTGAGATTAAAATACTCTCTCAAGCTTTCCGATCTCACTCGAATAAACTATGCAATAGATGGTTGAAATAAATCCTAACACGGATAGCGGATGAAGCAATGTGCGATGATGTAGTGAATAAAAACCTATAAAATGGCATGTGAACGGAGATAGAAGACCAATCACACAGGCATTCACAATGGACACAGAGTGTTTTAGGTGGTTCGGGACCACGACGAGCTCCCTATGTCCACCCCTCACCGAACTCGGTGAGGCTTCACTACACGCTACGAACCGTAGCAACACGGGGACGAACCCCAACACCACACACGCTGCTTCCGCAGCAATACACACACGGGGCCTGGCGCCAAGCCGCTGCCACTGCAGCCCACACACACACACACACACTCGGAGATCTCACCCCACACTAAAATCTCACACGGAGATGTAGCTCCGTCTGCGCACACAAATGTTCCGATGTTAAGAAAAACAAAACTATATTCAATACATGCTCAATATAAAGATTGATCTGAGAACATAATAGAAAATATTGAAGCATATGAAAAAGGGTAGAAGAGATGTATCCAAGATATAGGAATGGGCTGAAGATGATCCTATTGAAGCTTCCAAAGCGAGGGAGGGTCGAACTCCAGCGGTATCAAGCTCCATGAACTCGGTTCTGCAGATTTTGATACTTTGTCATGTGAAAGCTTGATGAAACGGATGAAGCTTTGAATCCCTACGACCAAGAGCGTCCCTGCAAGATGAAAATCAAGAGTGAGGCTCTCAAAAATGCTCTCCCTCTCAACCCTGTGGCCACACCTCTTCCTCCATCCTTTTCTTGTTATCCAAGCTTAAAAATCGCAGCAACATATATATCAGCTCATATGAAGGAGTAAAGGACACTAAGGCCCATGCAAAAACCTTCTAAAAGATGTCTAATATATGTATAAATACCCTAGGGGTAATAGGGTAAACAACCAAGGCACATGGACCATGAAAAGTGGGTTTCGAAAGCAATCGGGAAAACCCGTTCCGGACGCAGCAGAAAAAGTGTCGACTCTGTGAGTCGACACTTTTTGCTGCCCATTCTGTTTGCACCAAAAAAATAAGACCCAGGGAAAAAGTGTCGACTCACAGAGTCGACACTTTTTGCCAGCACACAAGAAAAAAAAGCACTGATAGAAAAGTGTCAACTCTCAGAGTCGACATTTTTTCACCTGTGTTCTGGAAATGCCAAAACCAGCGCACAGAGGAATAAGTGTCGACTCTAAGAGTCGACACTTTTACTGACATGAACGAAAATGCACTAAATTCAATTGAAAGCCCAAATTTTTCTTAACCAAAGATGAAAACAAATTTACCATGCATTGAAACAAAGTATTGGCTCATTATAAACCACATTCCATCAAGTGGTAATGTGAAAGGGTTAAGCATCGAGCAAGCCCAAATGAAAACTCATTTTGACAAAGCATAAAACTCTTTGATAGCTTCAAGACCCCAAGAAATATATGCATGAAGGCACTTTGAAAACTCATTTGCAATGACAAGTGAGAACCATCTTCAATATCCATAAACCATAACCCATGACTCATTATTAAAACGCCAGCTGAACATACCTCAGAAGAAAATAGGCTCAAACAACTAGGGGTCGACCCATGGGGTCTACCCTTGAAGTAGGAAATAAAAAGTCTGCCTAAAGGCAGTCCAGTTCAACCCAAGAGCATCCAATGCCATTCAACCAAAATCAAAGGCCTTAAGACCTTCTATGAAAACATGATTTCATTAATGAAAAACATCATGTATGAAGTGCATCCAGAGACCAAGGTCAATGCATATGATGGAAGCACTATAGGAGGGTTGCTGCAAATGACCCAAGGTCTAAGCCTATGAAGCAAACATCAAAGATGAGGTCGACTTCACATGGCACATTTTGCATCTAAACAAATTATCCACCAAGCATCCAAACCTGCAAAACAAGATATTACGACATAAGCTCCAAAGTGATCAATAAGTATTTTCCACAATACTTACACACAATATATTGTTATCATCAAAACCATCACCAAAGACAGAGAGGGAGCACCATGAACCCAACAAACACAACTTTATTCCTACCAGAATCATTTCTATTTGTAGAAAATTTAACAAAATCAGAATTAAGTTTCTTTCCCTGAGCATGCCAACATTGTGCAGCAATGTGGCCTAAGTTGCCACAGTAAAAATATTAAACACTCTTTTTCTGAACAGGATGAAATTTCTTAACATGCTTTCTACCAATGCTCAAATCATCCTTTTCCTTTAATTCACAAGCATGCATCGAATGACCAGATTTTTCACAATAAAAGCATGCAGTGATTTTTTTCTGAGCATTAGGTAATTTTCTAGTCTGAGAATTCCTAGCATGCATTTTATCAACTTTCAAGTCATCCTTTTTCATTAATGAGCAATCATGCATTATATGTCCATACTTCCCACAATAATGACAAGAACCATTGAATTTCATTGAAGCATGGTATCCATCAGATGAGTTCTTAGCATACATGTTATTGAATTTTTATTTTTGAATTTTCTTCTATTTTTGTATTTTCTAATTTTTATCTTATTTTTGTGTTTTGGCTGCAATAGATTTCTTTGGTGATTGATGAGAGATTCCGGCTACTTCTGTGCTTCAAACAAAGGTTGTATAAAGCTGGTTCCTCACAGCCTTTTTAATCCTACAGATGTGACCTATCCCCTCTCTTTGTTTAGTGTCTTCATCATTCAAGGGAGCTTTTAACTTCTCTTTACCTTTGACAGATTTTGACAGTGAGTTTTTCAGATCAAGAATTTCATTTTCTAGAGATGCAATGTGTATCTCATAACTAACAATATCTTGTTCACTGCAATTAACACATTCATTTAACTCCTTATTTGTAGTTTTATAATTTTCAATTTCTGTCTTAAGATAATAAAATTCGTCTAAGCTGTCTGACATCACACACTTGCCTTTTTCGAAAACAATGATCCTTACTTTCAGGGATTTATTTTCATTTTTGACGTTTTTAATTTCTTTCTCAAAAACGAGTAAGTTATTGGCATTGTTAGAGAACACACATTTTTCTTTCTCAAGAGCTATAAGTCTTTCTGACATGATAATATTCAATACCATCATCTTTTTATTTTGCTCCTTCAGATTTTCACTTTCTTTCATCAGTTTCTCATTCTGAACTAGATCATCGATCAAGATTTGATCATCACCCAATAACTTCATTTTATCTTCCAGTTCAGAAATTTTATTTACAAATTCTTGATTTTCACTTTTCAGCAAACAGATTTGTTTCTTATGCATGTGAACATCAGATAGGTAGACATCACAAGATTGTTTCAGTTTCAAACATTTTTCAAATGAAGAATTTAATTTGTTCTGATCAACTTTCTTTTTTAACTTTTTATTTTTAGATTTCATTTTCTTATATCTATCATAAAGCTCTTCATACATTTTCATCAATTCATCAAAATAAAGTTCTTCATCATTAGAGTTTACCAGAGATAATGTCTCCTCCTGTTGATCACTATTGTGATCACTTCTGTTAGCCATGGGGCATTCTTCTTCCTTCTTTTCATGGATGGCCATCACTTCATCCAGAATTTCCTTTCCTGATGTACACCTGCGGACAGAAGGAAACATGTCAGTATCAACTGCAGCTTTCAAGATATTAAGAACTGTGATATTATCACGGTTCCTCGAATTGTCCCCATTAGACCACTTGGTCTGATCATGAGGCAGTTGATATGGCCCGTTAGAGACAAGGGTCCACAGGCAAAAATCAATGGTGTTCATGTAAGTACATAAACCACCAAACCACTTACTGAAGTTAGAACCATCAAAAATAAAAGGAGGAGCCATTGAAAACACTTATCAAGCAGATTTAACGCAATAAGCAATCGATGAGAAATGCACCAAAATAAGATAGCAGGATCCTCTGCAGATTGTTGGATCTGGACAATCAGAGACCTGGTCTGATACCAATTGTTGGGGTGCAAGGCACGGATTCAGAGGGGGGGTGAATGAATCCCCTTTAAAAATATTGTGAATTTAGAATTTAAACCAAACTTTGTCCTACACAAATTGGACAAGGAAGCCCAGGTGAGACTTATGGCTCTCACTGAATAAGCTTCAAACACTTAGCAAATAACAATTGTGTTGAATTGAATTGAATATGATTGAAGTGCACTAAGTGTGAGAATCAACTAACAGTCAAAACAACAAACACCTAGCAATGCGCTGGTGCTGAACTAAGATGCATATATATATGTAAATGTAAATCGTAGAGCAAATGCAACAATAGACTAAACCAGGCATCTGATTAACACTTAGTATGCTCAGAATATTGTAGGCTTATTAGATGCAAATATAACGAGCCTAAGCATACATCTATAGTGAATCAACAAAGTGAGCAAACCATTGCACAAAGGATTTTTAGATGGTTCGGTCTGCTACCCACAGACCTGCGTCCATCCCCTACTCTGACCTGAGTGAGGCTTTCCGCTGACAAACAGCTTGAACCGCTGAGCATCATAGCTTGCTTACGCCGCTGAGCAACACAACTTGCTTCCGCTGAGCATCACAGCTTGCTATAGCTGAGCGTCATAGCTTGCTGTCCAAAGGAACCAATCCTCTACAACACTGACACATAGCTTGCTAAAATCAGAAATGGAAAAACAAGGAACGAAACTTAAAAGAAAAACACACAAAGATATAGCTCACGCAGGAGCAAAATAGTTTTGGATCTAATCCAAGAACTGATGAAGACGCATATTCTCAAGCTCACTCTTTCTCTCTATTCTTTCTTGCTCACTCTCTTTCTCTTTCTCTACTCACTCTCTTTTTCCCTTCAAACTTCTTCTGATTTTACGATACTCTATTTTTCTCCTTCTTCTTCTTCTTCCTCCAGCGAACTCTCTCTCTTTCATTCTAACTCCAACTATTCTCATGAACTCTCTAGCTCTCATACTCTTCTGCTCTTTCCTACTCTTCTCTTGTATTCTCATCTTCTGATTTCGATCGCAGGAGAGGCTTTTATAGAGCTTCAGGCTTGGGTCCCACGAGCTCACGCTTCGAGCGTGTGGAGGGCTCGTTCCCGCCTTTTCAGAGATGCCACGCGTCAGGTGCAGATGGTAAAGTGATCCACGTGGCAGAATATCAGAACGGTATTTGCCTTGGATCACGTGTCAATCATTGGCTTCACATAAATCTCACGAGCTCACACTTAGACGTCTCTTGAGTCTTTACGTGAGAATTGATGACATCATCCTTTTATGTCCTGCATGTGTTCAAACCATCAATTTGGGTTGCTAAGTAAAGAGACATTAGTCATAATCAAATGATAAGTTCATCTTAAGTATCTCAATCAGATTTATGTCAATAGAGTAAACAAATAATCAGCAATACTTAAATGAGATGCCTTAGCCTGTATGAATAACCCATGCAATATATCTTAATAAAAACACAAGTCTTAATGCATTATAGGTAGACCTTGATGAAGGTGCATCGACCTGTCCCAATGGTCAATGCAGAATGTGCATCGACCTTAATAAAGATGCACTGACTTAAAGCTGCAGAGGTTAACAGACTAGCATCGACTTCCAAAACAAGCATCGACCTTAGCTGTAGTTGCTAGGTCACAAACATCGACCTTGGTTCAAGATGCACCGACTTTATAGCTCAAGGTATATGAGGTGCACCAACCTGAATGAAGTAAACTAAGTCCAATGCACATCAACCTTATAGATGACTAACGCAAACATGCATCGACCTCATAGATGACAAATGCAAATGTGCATCGACCTCATACATGAGTAATGCAAATGTGCATCGACCTTATATTCAACCGATGCAGATGTGCATTGACGTTATAAATGAACAAGGCTAATATGCATCGACCTTATATATGTACAAGGCAAATGTGCATCGACCTTATATATGAACAAGGCAAATGTTCATCTACCTTATATATGTACAAGCCAAATGTGCATCGACCTTATATATGAACAACGTAAATGTGCATCGACCTTATATATGTACAAGGCAAATGTGCATCGACCATATATATGAACAAGGCAAATGTGCATTGACCTTATATATGAAGGAACATGAATGTGCACCAACCTTACCTGTTCACAGAGAAGGTATATGCACCAACCTTTATGCTTCAGACTTGGATGTGCATTGACCTTACCTGTCAAAGAGCTGACTCACAATTTGATCAGTTGACCTGTTGTCAGTTCTTGAACAATGACGTTGACTTTCTTTTCATGACATTTTGAGTCATCTTCAGAACCTGTTCTGACATATGTCATACTTCTACATATGTGATGAGATCATTAATTCATGCATCAAGGTTTTATCATCAAGGTTAAATATAATGACATAATAGTTAACATCATCAAAACCACAGAGACACGACAACTCCCTACTTTAACATTTTTCAGGTAACGCGGTAGATGGACGCTTAAAACTGGGATCGGGTCAGCGTGATCGAATGAACCTGGAGCCTAGTGACCGAAGTCTTTTTATTTCTTTAGTCTAGTTAGTGTAGTGAGTCTTGTTCTTTCTTCTTCTTCAGTTCCCTTTTGTTTGAGTCTATTATTGTAATTTGAGTCAAATTAAAATTTTAAATTCTCAAATATCAATAAAATTATATTTTTGTCAAATTATGGCCTCCATGTGTCTTTGCTATTATTCTTCATCTGTTGTTTTATTACTTTGATTAACATGACTGTTTTGCTGCCACATTCTGAGCAATGCTTCTCGCTGCTATCAATTCGGGGCGTGACATGATGGTATGTGGGTGATCATTGATGGTTTGATGAAATAGGCTCATTTTCTACCTATTAAGAACTGATGGTCCGTAGATATCTTGGCCGCCTAATACATTAAGGAGATCGTCAAGCTACATGGTGTTCCTGTAACCATTATCTCTGATCGAGACCCTCGATTCACATCTCAATTCTGGAAGGGTCTGCAACATTCATTGGGGACCCGACTCAATTTTAGAACTACTTTTCATCCACAAACCGATGGTCAAATTGAAAGGACAAATCAGGTAGTGGAAGATATGCTCAGGGCATGTGTCTTCGATTTCGGTGGGTGTTGGCACGATCATCTACCTCTAGTGGAATTTGCCTATAATAATAGCTACCAAGCTAGCATTCAAATGGCGCCATTCGAGGCACTATATGGAAGAAACTGTCGCTCACCAATATGTTGGAATGAAGTGGGAGAAAGGCAACTTCTAGGCCCAGAAATCATTCGGGATACTACCGAAAAGGTAAAGCTCATTCGAGAAAGACTCCATATGGCTCAAGATAGACAAAAATCATATGCTGACAATCGAAGACGTGATTTGGAATTCCAAGTAGGAGACCACGTGTTTCTCAAGGTTTCTCCAAGTCGAGGTATCCGAAGGTTCGGCATCAAAGGTAATCTCACTCCAAGACTCATTGGCCCCTTTGAAATTCTCGAAAGGGTTGGCGAGGTCGCATACTGAATTGCCTTACCCCCTCAATTAGCTAGAGTCCACGATGTATTCCACGTCTCGATGCTCAAAAGGTATGTCTATGACCCATTCCATGTTATAAGTCATGACAACTTGGAGATTCAAAAGGATTTGATGTACGAACAAAAGCCAATCAAAATAACTAAGCAAGAAGTACATCAACTTCGGAATAAAACTATTCCCATGGTCAAATTCCAATGGAACAAATCTTGGTCATACGAAGCGGCATGGGAAACAGAAGAAGCAATGCGCAAACGATTCTCGGAATTGTTCAATTGTAAGTACACTCTCCTTAATAATCACATGTATTGAATTTGGGGACCAAATTCTTTTAAGTGGGGTAGGGTGTAATGCCCGTAAATTTTCTAAGAATTTTTCATGATTAAATATGATTATTAAACACTATTAAATGGATTACGGGTTAAATAGAATCAATTTAAAGGCCCTATAATGACCAAAGGACTAACCCAATGAAAACAGGCCCAAAGACCCAATTCTATGGCCTTTAGACCTAAGCCCATTAATAGAAACGTAAATTGAGTAATTTACAGATTTAAAATGGGATATATATACATCAAATAAAAGATAATGGGAAAATCTGAAAAGTTTGGATTTAATGGCAATTGGCAGTCTATCGCGCGACCGCCAGATCCACCATAGCGATCCTTCCTTGTCCGCTAAACCCATCTGGTTCCGAGAATGGGAGAAACGTGAAAAAGTTGGATCTTTGGCATCCAAATCCCCATGGATCAAAATGTGTAGACATGTAAACATGTCTAGGACTCTATTGGGATCGATCCTACTCTCCATTAGGACTCTTATATCGATCACATCCTCAAACCCTAACTCAAACCTTATAAATAAGTTTCAGGTTCGACCTGCACGAACCTTACTTTTGGCTCGCGTTGTTCGATGGTAAGGAGTTGATATTTCAGGTTGGTTCTTTAGAACTTTTTATTTACCTTAGATTTATCTATCTTCCCTCAAAATTTCATAACAGGAGGTCAAGCGTCCAGATAGTTAGGAGCCCTCGAAGTTGTTGTTCCTCTGCAAGACGCTCAGGAACTAGCGTGCCGGTCCACGAAATATCTAGGGATTGGAAGCCCAAATCAAGGTATTTAGGAGTTCATCCTTCAGAACTTTTTGTTCCCCTTTCTATCCTCTACATATCTTCCAATTTTCACAGATATAGGTCAAGAGAATTAGAAGATAGAGGGGCGAAAAATTGCTGGTTTGGCATAGGATGTGCAGGAACTAGGGTCTACTTCAGTCAAAAATCTGAAGTCTAGGGATCAAATCAAAGGTAGGTTATCTCATGAAAAGGCTAAAGAAACATGTTAGGAATAAAATCCCTATGGTTTCATTCCATTTCATGCTTTCTACTAGTAGTATTTCACGTTCTATCATGACTACGCATCTAGGTTAAGACTACATGCATGAATCTTACCTTAATAAGAAATTGATAATTTTGGCTTAATCCACGCAAACCCATGCATCTCCATGTTTTAATATAGTTGCATCAAGCCATATTTACGTACCGGCATATTTTTTCATGCACCTAATTGCCTTGGATTAGGCTTGCTCTTCGGTTTTTATATTGTCTGCTACAGGCGAAGAAACGGTCTTCTGCAGACTGCGAGAGTTTTTTAGCGGCCCCGCGATAGACCGCTAAAGCCAGTAAACAGTCCTCAGGAGACCGCTAAGTTTCTGAGTTTCTATATTATTGTTAACTCAAAACATAATGCAGAATAGCCCTATTTATCATATGATAAGCCTAGCTAATTATGTCACGCCCCGAACCGATAGTAGCGGGAAGCGTTGCTCGGAACGTGGCAACGAAATAGTCATGTTAATCAGAGTAAATACACAACAGATGAAAATAATAGCAAAGGCACATGGAGGCCATAATTTGACAAAAATATAATTTTATTGATATTTGAGAATTTAAATTACAATTTGACTCAAATTACAATAATAGACTCCAATAAAAGGAAACAAGAAAAAAAGGCAACAGGACACGACTCACGATACTAACTAGACTTAAGAAATAAAAAGACTCAGGCCTCAAGGCTCCATGTCCACTCGGTCACGCTGACCCATTCCCAATTTCAAGTGCTCCATCTATCGAGTTACCTGAAAAATGTTAAAGTAGGGAGTGAGCGAGAAGCTCATTAGGAATTACTCTCTATCGCCAGGCAAAATTTACGCAATTAACCATTTTATGAACATGAATGAACGATGTGTAAAACACGATTAAAGCAGACTAAGTAACAACATGATAAATGAAATGGAGATATTGCAAGTCAAGATATCAAGAGCAAGTAACTAGAACTTCATGTGAGTGGCCATATATCAAGTCAAGTCAAGTCGAGTCAAGTCACACAAGTAAGTACTTCACGCTTTTAAGCATGCATAGCACATTTCACGAGAATGTGGAATGTCGTAGACTCACACGCTAGATAGTACTCGGTGCAATGCCACACCTAGTCATTACACCTCCCCAGGGTACAAGTACACTTCAGGTGCTCCTCCTAGGACTAGATTAGGCCCTTTAAATCGATTGCCTTGGCATTGATTGGTTGGATTAGAGATCCTACGAAATCTAGACATGCACAATATTTAATGGCCAATAGTTCCAAGGTCAAGCTATGTAGGAAAGATGATACATGTAGGAAATTGGATTTCTTGAAGGATTTCCAAGAATAATGATGAGGACATCAAGGGTTTATGGGATGTGTATTAGTGTGTATTGGCTTGTATAGGCGTGTATTAAGGGTTGTACTGGCTTGAAAGTGTGTAATTTTTGATTTCTTTCATTTGGGCTCTCTTTGTAAGGCTTTAATTAAGCCATTGGGTCACATTTCTAGGAAGAGTCCATTACTAGGTATCATGTATAAGGTCCACTTAAGGGTGTTACTTCATATTGGGTCATTAGGTTTCAAATGGGTCCTTAAGTCACTTAAGGCCCAAATTGGGTTACACTCTCTCATGGGCTATCTAAGTGGGAATGGTCCATGACTAGCATGGGCTTGTGGAAGGCTCTTGGCCCATGATTGGCCTTTGGCCCATGAAGGGGGGCGCATGGTTCTTTGGCCTTATTAGGCTTAGTAGGTGTGATTTAGGTAGAGTTTGAATAGAAATGGTCAAGTTAGATTAAAAAAATATATTGGGTGTGTTGTTCACATTTCATCCCAGCCCTCCATTCCCCATCCCTAGATCCAAGGGTCTACATTTGATTTGATGTGAATCATATATAAGGTTGTATTTTCATAGAAATCAATGAAATGAAGAGAAAATTTATGTAAGCCAAGAAGGCTTCTTACGCCCCCTTCCTCTCTCCCTGGTATTCATCTCCTCCAACCCCCCAATTCTAGAGAGGATATCTTCTATCTCCTCCCCCTCAATCTCTGAACTCATCTCCGGTGCCGCCGCCGCCGCCGTTCGTGCCGCCTTCGAGCCGCCGCGAAGACGATTTCGGTGTTCTGTCCACCCTGGGCAGAAGCTTCTTCCCAGAGTTCCTGCTATCCACCGGACATCTTCTTGATCTAAAAATTTTATGGTGTGTTTCTATCTTCAATCCCCACCTCCAAAAAAAAAATCCCGTCCAAATTCCATCATTTACTATTTTTACAATTTTGTGTATTTCTGTCTCCCAGTTCTGTCCAGTTTCAGATCTGTATGACAGCACCCCTGAGTTTCCCTTCGCCGACCATCCTTTTGATTTTAGTTAGAGCTCCCAATTTTACTGGGAGTTCTGTCCATAAACCCCTCCTTCCACGAATTTTCTTGAATTTTGATCATCCCTTCAACTATTTTTCAAAAATCGTGTTCTTCTTCAGCTACAGTACTGTCAGCCAGATTCCAGATCGACCACCTTCCAGTAAACAAATCATATCAATTCGTAGCCTCCACCAAATACAGATCCAAAAATATTCTCATTTTCCTTAGTCAATTTCCTACAACTTTGATGAAGAGCTCAGGAGCTGAATAGGACATCTACCTTGCGGTCAACGGAAGTTCTTAGAAAAGTTCCCTGCAGATCTGAGAGTTCGGCTACTGTACACTAGGAACTCAAAAATTCAATAAATCCCAGATCCGTGCAGATCCAGGTATGATCTCCAGGCCTAGGTTGGAGGACTTCAAGTTAGATTTCCAACGGCGCCAATTTCGTGTCGATCCGACATCGGGGCTGATCGCAGCGTCCGTTCTCGCCGGAGCGCGCGCCGGAAACAGAACCGGCAGATCCGTGGCCGGTTATTCCAACTAGTGCCGAACGGAGACGCCCGGCCTCCGGTCGACGTTCCAGCGTACCGCCAGCCCAGGGAATGCTTCCCCAAGTGTCCCCACCACAGTGGTGCCACTGGGCCCCACACGGCCCCTCCGAACAGCGCATGGGCCCCACAGTCACAAGTTCGGGTGCTGCCGAAGAGACGCGAGAAGCCACCCGTCATCCCAAATTCGGTCCTCCCGGGCCCATTTGTGTAGCTGATGGGGGCATCACCTCCCATTGCATCCGGCATGGTCTAGTCATTTAATTTTGAGTCATATGTAATTTTTATTTGAGTCATTTGATGTATTTCCCCTTTTAATTGAGTCATGTTCCTAGGTCTTGTGTTTATTTCCCTAAGTTTGAGTGTCATTAGGTTGTCTAGTTAGCTATTGGGCCCAATTCATTGGGCTTGGCCCAAGGGCTCCCCCTACCCCTTCGGTTATTTGTCATTGAGTCAATTGTCAGGGACTTTTGTAGAAATGTGGGTTTCCTATATATAGGACCCCATTCCCCCCATTTCAACTTAATGAATTAATGAATGAAAAAACTTGCCATTTTGAGAGTTTACACTTCTTATCTAGTGGAGAGATTCCATTTTTTGGGTGAGAAACCCTAGGGGAAAGATTCCCCACCCTTCCCTCTCTTAATCTCTCTTTTTCACTCCACTTTCTCACTCCTCAACACCCAAATTCGAATTTTCTTCTCTCTCCTCCCTTCCCAACCACCTCCCCTCCCCACCTACCCCATTTAAGCCTCTTCCCATTCCCCACAACCCTCATCAATACTCCACCCCTTCCCAAGACCCCCTCCACCAATCCTCTCCTCACCATCCAACCCCCAACTACCCCTCCCACTTTCCCAAGCACCCTTCCCACTACCCCAAGCACCCCTTCCCTTCCCTAACACAACCCCCCCATTCCCAAGACAAAAAATTAACCCCACCCTTAAACCTATTTTCGAATATCCTTTCCCTCTCTCCATTCCAACCAAATTCGCAGCCCCCACTACCACCATCTATTGGACCCTCTTCCAGACCTTATTCTCCACCTCCCACACCTTAGAACACCCCCTCCAAGACCCCCTTACAACCAGGGGTCACTCCCACACTCATCTACCCCCTTCCCCTTCATCTTTCTTGGTCATTGGAAGCTACTTCGAAGTTGCAGTTTGCTGTCCAGAGGTTGTAGATGAACCAGCAACTTGCAGCGGCCACCACGACTTCTTCCGGATGAGTTTGAAGACCCAAGAGCCATCGTCGGAAGCGTCTACCAGTCTCCTTCGCAACAGAAGTGGTTTCATCTTCTTCCAATCTCCGAGCCATCCAGGAGGTCCATTCTCCCACAATTGCGCAGTTCTGCCTCGGCTGAGGACCTGAGCCAGATTAGAAGCTCTGCCACGACGAACCCCAAAGGAATCAGTCCACGAGTTCTTCTTCAAAGTTCTTCATCGCCCAGTCTACTTCCAGAATCAAGAAAAAGAACTTCATTCGGCATTCTTGATCCAGAGTTCTCATTTTTCTCCCTCAGCTACGCAGATCTGCTACTCATAGTCTGCACTGACCAGTTGCCATTATTCTGCATCCCGTAGTCTTCTCCGACATCGGTTGGCTTCCCGGTCAGTTTTTCTGCGAAGAGGACTCGTCCAAGATTCCAACGACTCTGACGGCGCTTGATTCCGAGGTCGGGAGCTGCCGGGGCATCCTCTAAAGCCTACTGTTGGAAACCAGGAGCTAGCTCTGTAGAGATCCTGATCCGGAGAGAAAGCTTCACCACGAGAATCTCCGGAGGAATCAGTCCACGAGCTCTTCTGAAACATTCTTCCTCTCCCTGTCTAAATTCAGAACCAAGAAGCAGAACTCCGTTCGGCATCCGTCAGCAGAAGTTACGAATTTTCTTCCTCAGGTGTGCGACTCTGCTTCCCATAGTCTGCACCGACCCCCACTCACTGTTCTGGGTCCCCTGATCTTCGCCGGCATCTTTCGGCTTCCCCGTCAGTTCTGTTACAAAGAAGACTCATCCACGATTCCAGCGGCTCCGGCGGCACCTGATTCAGAATTCGGGACCGGCCGAGGCAACCTCTTCTTCCTGCTGTTAGTAACCAGTTGCTGTCAGTCCGAGAATCAGCGTCCCTGTTCGAGCTCCTGCCCAGGCCAGCAGCGACCCCAGAAGAATTCGGAAAAATTCAGAGGCACTCCAGTTCCAGTAACAAAGATTTTCCCACTAGTCTCTCCCTCGGCAAAATTCCTGATCACGTTCTGCAGCCACAGTACCGACTGTCTGTCCACAATTATCGAGAGAAGGCTGATTCAGCATATTCACTTCATCATCGTTTTAGCCCTAGTTTTCCCCACCCCGCTTGGCCGGCTGAAGGCCCCTCCCTGCGTAGAGGTAGTTTTGATTGTAACTATCATCTTCCCTTCCGCACGATCCCCCCCTTGCATGGGGTGTAGTGTTGTAATAGCTTAAACAGGTCAAGCTACCCCGGCGCGGCGTGTGGGGAACCCACGCTTCCCCGCTCGCCCTCGTCTCCGAGCGGGACCGATTTCTTCAAACCGGTCGAGTAAGTGCTCCAAACTTTGCTCTAATTTGTGCTTGTTCTTTCAATATTAGTTCATAAACTCCGCTGGCCGTGAATGAGAGCCCGATCCTTAAGCTCTTGTGCTATAAGTGATCACCGTGGGAAAAGAGAGAAACCGGTGCCTTTGGCACTTGGTCGGCCCCATTGTCTTGGGCTTCCACATCCATTGGGAATCAAGTCTTGGCCTTGTTGGCCCTCTACCAGTAAGGGCCCAACCCCTCAACCTCACCTTGGCATTGCCAAGTTACCCCGGGCTTGGGTGAGCGACGAGAGAGCGGCGGCCCAAATTGGCCCATTTAGATTGCGAATGTGCTTGCTTGCTTAAGTCCAAGGTCGTGTCACATCAATTGGTATCAGAGCAAGTTCTAGACTTGTCTCTACTAAGTCTTGTCCTAGGGCCATTGCATTTATCACTCAATCATCATGGCCACTTCCTACTTAGCCTACTCGTCTCGTTTGGACCCAATAGATGCCTTTGTGTTTGATAGATCCCACCCTAGTTTATATCTAGAATGGGAAAGCTCCATAGATCACCACTTCGGGAGGTTCACCCTGTCAGGGTCTATGCAAGTCAACTATGCCAAAAGTTTGCTATGGCGCCAAGCTAGGAATGAATGGCAAAACATTGTAGGCTTAAGGGAAGTTGGAAGGCAACAGCCAATCGACTCTTGGGTTGAGATGAGAAATGAACTTAGGAAGATTTATGCCCATATGGACCCTCCTATCACCATAGAGGAAGCCCAAGCTCCCACCAATAAAGAAGAAGAGCCTCAATCTTCCGCCACCCCTCATGGTCCGGATCCTCAAAGGCCATGCACCGTCACACATGGCACCCTCACCATAGATGAGTCCATACTCCAATGGCTCAAGCAATGTCCCACCCTACCCATGTTCACCACCCCGAGAGTACCATGCACTCACCATTCAAACCCAAGAAGACCCTATGTCCATCCCTCCACCTAGAACCATGACGGCCACCACCACCCAACCCAAATCCTGTCGCCCAACCCACCTTCCACTTCCAAACCCAATCCTACCCCAACCTAGACCTCCACTACTTCCACTCCCAAACCACATCCTACCAATCCCAATCCAAGTTTCCCTTTACCCTCTATCCTGGGAACACCACACACAAACCCTCATCACCCCAAAAGACTCTCTCACCTCCTTGGTAGCAGAACTCATACCCAATCCAATAGTTGTGAGCACTCCAAACCCACCCCCCACTTTGGAGGAAACCCAAGTCCAAGCTGAAGAAGAAACCTCACACGATGGTCTTTACCTTACACCACCCTCTCTAGTTGGGGCGGAGCTCATCTTAGGAGAACCCATTGTTAGTTGGCTAAAGGAGAGCCCAATGCGAGAGACCCCGGCCCATGTTTTCCCTCCCATAGAACGAGACCTTCCCATAGTGCCCTTCTTCTTCTATCACACCACAATCCAAGCATCCTATCAAGTTGAGACCTTAGAGGACCTTCTCAAGGGCATATCATGGCAATTAGAGATGACTAGCATGTTGACCCCTATGGTCGAACAACCTAGGAGCCTTAGCCTCCTACACCTATGCATAGGGTCTATCACCTCGGTTTGCACCATTGGTTGCTACACTAGCGACCTCCTTCTATTCCTCCCTACACCTGATGAGCCCAACCTTCTCCTCGATTTAGAGCTTCTTATCTCGGGTAAAAAGCCAAGCCCTCCACTCATGGCCGACCCACTTGTCAAGAACATTGGCCCAACTATCATGGAGAAGGATGACTTAGCACCTTTTAAGGATCTTGAGGACATGGAGTTCCTCCCCCTAGGTGACTCATTTTATGATCCATATGATCCATTCCAATGGGAGTCAAGGGACTCATATGACCCAACCATCTTACCAACCACCCACCCTTTCCTACCCTCACCCACCATATTGGGCCAAACCCACCTCATCCATGATTCGGGTTACACCTTGGGAGCCATGACCTTGGGCCACATATCCCTAGGTAATAAGGTTGTGCTCCACCCCATGATGACCACCTTCTTAGATCCATTCGATCCTTTCCAATGGGATTTCAAAGGTTGTCCCACACCTATACACATGGAAGTCTGGTGCGGACACCAGAGCACGCGAGAGGCACGAGCCGGCGAGTCATCAGTACCGTACACGGAGCACCACTCGAGCTACAGCAGCATCTCTTTGGCTAGGCGATAGCCTGGAGTCCCCACTTTGATTTTTAGTCACATTTAGCATTTACTTGCATTGTTTTAGCAATTGTTTGCTTTGCCATTGGGTTGTAATGAGTGTTTTATGTGGGTTTTTTCATATTGGGTTCAATGTAAGGCTCTTAATAAGCCAAATGGGTGTCAAATGGGTGAGTCCTTTAGGGTCCATTAAGGGTTAATTGCCATATTGGGTTATAAGGCCTCATTAGGCTTCATATTGGGTTCTTAAGCCACTTGAGGCCCAATTAAGCCTCCACTCCACATGGGCCACCTAGATTAGGATAAGATGGGCTTGTGGAAGGCCTTAACAAGCCTTGAGGCAACTTGGCCCAAGAAGGGCCCAAGAAGGGGGCGCCCCCTCTTTTGGCATTATTAGGCTAGGTTAGTTTTTTTTTTCTTTCTTTCCTCTCTCTCTTTGACCACATGGGATAAAATTAGGAATTGGTCTCTTTTAAATAATTTCTTTTTGTGGTTGGTCACATCCAATCCAAGCCATCCATTCCCCCATACCTAGATCTAAGGGTGGATATTGGATTTGGCATGTAACCTATAAAGAGTTGTATTTTTTCATTTTAGTGGAATTAATGCCATTTGAATCAAACTTAATGTTGGAGCAAGGCCTAGGCCGCCCCCTTCCTCTCTCCCTCTCCCCCTTGCAGCTGTGAAGGCTGCCTCTTGGTGGTGTGACTCCACCCTATCAGTTCCGGTCGCCGCCGCCGCCGCCACGAGCCGCCATCGCCACCGCCGGAGTTCTGTCTGCGCAGTACCATAGCAGCTTCTAAGAAATTTCAGTCTCAGCCACGGCCTCATATCGAGCTGGGAATTTTAATGGATGTTCCAGAGGTGTCCAGCACGTCCTCAGAATTTTTGTTGGTCATAAAGATCTCATTTGGTATTTTTTTATTTTCGTCCAATCCCAGTTTCCAGATCTGTCTCCTATCTGTTTCCATTTCCACCCGCTCTGCGTTTTAAGTCTTAGGTCCACTTTTTGATTTTTTTTAGTTCGCCCAATTTAACCGGGCATTCTGTCCACTATCCCCTCTATCCCAAAATTTTATTGAATTTTTGTGAGTCCATCTTATATTTTACAAAAATCGAGTTCTTCCCTAGCTACAGTACTTTCTGCCAGTTTCTAGATCTGACCACCAGACACTCTGAAATTCCTATCAAATCACCACCACCTCGGAATCCAATTCCAAAAATTGTCCCAGCTTCGTGGTTTAAATATCTACAACTTCTAAGAAGATCTTAATGTCTGAATCCCACTGTACGTAGGCGGTCAATGGCCGTTTACAGGGAACTAAGGTGCTGATCTGAGAGTTCTGGAACTGTGTAACAGAGAATTGAAAAATAGTTAAGGTCCAGGTCCGCAGAGGTTCTGGTGAGGACACGCGCCGCATCACTCGACGGAGCACACGGAGCATGCCGGCATCCCTTTGGCTCGGCGACCACTTGGCAGACTAGTAGAGCTATCTTTAGTTATTTTATGCTTTAGGCCATGTTGGGCCTTGGATTAGTCCCTGCGTGGACACTTTTATTAGTTGTGTGGACCTTTGTAGGCCATTTGGAGCAAATTAGGCTTTAGTTGGACCATTTTATGCTTATTAGATAGGAGTTAGGGCTATTGGGCCATTTTTTTGGTTCAATCTCTGGCCCATATGGGCTGGCCACCCACTCCCTTGCTTAGCCCACCTAGGGTTAGGGTTTTGGGCGCCCCAACTCTTTTCCCTCCTCTTGGAAGGTGGCAGCCGCCCCTCTCCTAGATTATAGGAAGAGGGGTGCGGCCCTCCCCCCCCCTTGCCTTGTTGCGCCCCCCCTTTCCCCATGCCATGTGGCGCATCCCCCTCCCCTCCCTCTTGGCTAGGGTTTCAACCCTAGCACCTCCCCTCCCCATATATAAACCTTGTATTTTTTTCTTTGAAAAATAATGAAGAATTAATTTGTGAGAAACCTTGTGCGCAGCCACCACCAAGGAGAGGGCGACCTTCTCCATCCTTCCCCAAGGGGTGCGACGCCCCTCTCTTCCCCTATCCCCCTTCTTCTTCTTCCTCCATCTCCAACTCCTGGGTGCGACTCCCTTGAGAAGGAGGTCCTGGTGAGGTGAGGATCGTGCTGTGAAGCGAGTCTCTTCATCCCATGTCGGAGAGAGATCCAAGCGGCGAGACGACGTCAAGCTCGGGGGCGTTCAATCCAATCTCGGATGCACCTGCTCTGCCTGCAAGCTAGGGGTCCAAAGATCACGTCGGTACGAACCCTCTCTGTGGGCAAACCATCTGGCTTTCTTCTAGACTTTTCTTCCCCTACAAGTCCCCCTTCCAACCCCACCGGCCTTGTCCCAAAACTCGAATCACAGAGGAAGTTGTCTTTGTAGACACTTTCGTCGCGCAGGCTGCTCCCGGGACAGACTCGCCTGTGATCAGAGTCGCCTTGGACACCCGTGTGCACCCCCGTTCCTTCTCCGATCGACCACAACCTCTTCACATAAGTTGTTCCCCTCCCTGTCCCCGAACCATTCGTGGTGGTTTCATCCCAAAACTCCATTGGGGCTGAAACTTCCCTTTGTGGCTACTTTCGGTCCTCCTCTGGGCGCTACAGTAACCCGGCGGGACAGATCCGCAGTACCCTCCAAAGGGACCACCACCTCCCCTTACTGGAATGGCCTGAAAATTGGAGGGCTATCTCCACACACACCACTCCATCTCCAGTGGCCGCCCCTGGTCAGAATTCCATCCGCACCCCTACGCCCTCATATCCCATCTCGGGTTCACAGACCTGACTGCCCTGAAGTGCAGGCTGCGACCCCCACTTTCCACCCCGCCCACGCCCAAATCCTCCAAGGCACCGCCCCCGCTACCTTGGTCATCTGTTAGCCCTACCTGTAAGCTACCCACCAGAGAAAACCCCATCCCTAAATCTGTCCGGAAGCCTGCGTACCGACTGTTCTCCTGGTCTCTACCGGTGTGGGCAGACAGGCAGTCCGACTGCACGCCAGGTGTTTGACGAATTGCCACGGTCACCATCGGCCTCGACTGCAGTTCTCCTTCCACGGGCGCCTGTGGGACATCCCCACCAGCGCCCTCGCTGAATTTCGCAGGTCCAGGACGTGATTAAGGGCGCTTACCGGAGTCGCCCCCGGGCTGTTTGGCGGGCTTGTGCAGGTTGGCCAGCAACCTGTCCCCTCCTTCCGAACGCACTCCAGAGGCTTCCCCGAGGATCGGCGACATCCTTCTTCTTTCCGGAGGAGCGACCCCACGACAGCAAGGTACCGGGGACTCCTGCCACCTCAGCCCCTCCAGAGGTGGACGTTCTTTCAGCAGTTCGCAGAGCTACCCGGGACCTCCTCGCGGCCCACCCCTTCACCGAGTGCTGCCCGTCAGCCCGTGCATCGGCAGCCCCGACTCCTCTGTTTGTAGCCTGTTACCTCCCTGCGAGGAGTGGGCATTTTGGGTCAATTGTGTATTATTACTTCTACGTGTATCGGGGTTGTTGGTCTCGGCCGGGGTTCCTTCCCCACGCCTAGGCGTGGAGGTACGTGCGACGTTCCTTCCCTTGGCATTTGCTTTGCTAGTATGCTCTCGATTATGTAGCGTGCGAGTGTAGGATCCTAGCTACATATTCAATTCACCGTGGGTTTTGCGAGTTGAGAGCACCATTCCGTGGCCCTAGTCGAGCACCGAGCTCGGACTAGACTCCCATAGTTGCGCGTCGGCTCCCTTTGCCGCTTTGATCCACTCGTTTCCCTCATAGGGACGGCCGTGGACTTGGGTTTCTTGTTGAGAGACGCCTCTCTTCGGAGGAATAGTACGGAGGTCGATCTCTCGGCTTGCCTTATCACGTGTGAGTGCTGGCCGCACTTGGTCTTCATCATAGGTTTAGTCCATTTGTCAGTCGGTCCCGCATCAAATTTGGTATCAGAGCTTAGGGAACCAGTTTGTTCTAACAAATTGGGGTCTTAGGTCATTCGAGTCTTTAGGTTGTCTAGGGTGCAATTGAGGCCTTAGAGTTATCTAGGTTGCATTGAGTCTCTTAGTTCATCTAGGTAACCCACCATTGCATTGTAATGTTAGGTTTGTGTCTAGTTAGAGTTTTGTCCTTGTCTCGTTGAGTCTTGCATGTCCAGCTCCGCGCCAACCCCATGGTGGTTCCTCGAGCCCACATGTCAGGTGAGTCATCCCTATTGGTCCGATTCGATGCTCTTATAGTACGACCTCTAAGTGTCGCCCCTACCACTCAGTCGTCGGGAGACCCGACCCCTATACCGATGACCGAGTCATTCCAGCGCCCTGTCATGTCCACTGCCATCCTACCTAATGGGATGCATACGGAGATCGACTTCATCAGTAGGGTGTCGTCTAACTGTGTCTCACAAGACATTGTTGAGTCACTCTCCAAGACTGGGGAGATTGTTCTCCGTGATGGTTTAGCTTTTATCGAGTTCCAACGGTGGTTTGGCCCCGTTAAATATTTCGATGGCGCTTGGTGCAAGATCAACACACTTGCTGGTCCATGCATCATTTTAGGGCGAACTTGGTTGGAGGAAAGAAGTGCGACCATCGACCTGGATAGGAGGACCTGCACCCTACACCCATCTCACCTTCCCGGTGAGTTTGTCTTCCATGACGGCGTTACGCCGACCACCTCCATGTCATCACCTGGGTTTGTTCCAGTGAGTTATGAGGCTGAACAGGAGTTGATGGAGGAGTACCTAACTGAGGTTGAGGAGTTAGGGAGTGACCCCCCCCACATCATAGAGGACTCAGTTTCCACTCCCGAGAGAGAGGCTTCACCCTTAGACCCTCATATAGAGACATTCTTACCTTCCGAGGGTGAACTGGTCATTGGAGAGTCTTTAGCTAGCTGGCTAAGGGAGGGTCCACTTCTAGATGTCTCCATTCCTTGCTATACACCCATGGGACCAGCCCTCCCAATAATACCCCTTAACTCCTTTCACACCACTTTTCGGTCCTTCTGCTTTCTTGAAAATGTGAAGGACTTCCTTAGGAGTTTAGATTATCAATGGGAGTTGACTTATATGTTGACCTTAGGGTCTGACCAACCCTATAGTCATAGCTTTACACTCCCTGCTTTGGGGTCTATTACCTCGGTCTACACCATAGGACATATCACATCCGAGGTCCTTTTATTATTTCCCATACCCATGGAGGTTGATTTTGTCCCCGCTTATGGTTTCACGGTCCCGAGGGAGGAACCTTGCCTTCCTTGCCTTCCTCATGAGCCTCTTGCCCCATACATGAGAGTGCCTGAAGGTGATTATCTGCACCTGGGCGAATGTCGCACATGGGCAAGTATTGTGAAGGGACCTGTCGGGAGGGGTCATCATTTCTTTGACCCTTTCGATCCCCTCCCTAGTGAGCCTCTCGACCCATATTCTTTTCCCCACCTTGTCGAGGAGGTCCACTATCATACACCACCTAGGCCTTCTAGTCAACACCTCACCTTACCGGCATCCAGATGCCCGAGCTTAGGAGGCCAGGGACACATGTCTCTTCCCCATGTTTCTTCATGTCCACCATCATATAGGGGTTTGTCTCATATAGGGAATGTCATGAGTGAGTTTGGGCAATTTAGTCCCCATGAGTCTACCACATTCCGTAGGACACCCATGCATGATAGATACAACTTCGGTTGTCCTGGTCCTCCCCGTGTTGTCCAGTCATGTAGGCGTCATAGACATGCTGGGTCTATGTTTGGATGCCCTGGGCCACCCATGCATTCATATCGGTATGAGTCCACGCCACTAGTTCGGAGTCTACATCATCATCACCCCCTCGAGGCCAGCAACGCACGTTATAAGGATCTAGCTGATGCGCATCGACGCACCCGTGAGTTCCAAGTGGGAGAGCACGTCATGATCAGGGTTAGACCTGAACGGTTCCCCTCGGGGGCCGTGAAGAAACTCCAGGACTGCGGTGCAGGACCCTTCCGAGTTCTGAAGCAAATAGGGTCAAATGCGTATGAGATTGAGCTGCCAGACGACTATGGGATCTGTTCGACGTTCAATGTTTCAGATCTGGTGGCATATCGGGATCCCGCGGTGATTCCCAGTGAGCTTTTTGGGCCTACCCCTCCTGTTGAGAGCATTTCACCTTCGGAGCGCCCACCTCCTCCAGCCCCTTTACAGACACGCGAGCATATAGATTGCATACTGGATGAGCAGGTGACCACGACCAGGAGCGGAGCCTACCAGCGCTTTCTAGTGCGTTGGAGAGGGCGCCCTGCGACAGACGACACCTGGATCACACGTGGAGAGCTGGAGCGGATCGACCCGGACCTGCTGGAGCGTTACTTGAGCGACCGTGACCCTTACTCGACGGGGTCGAGTTCTTCCCACCCGGGGAGAATTGGTGAGGACACGCGCCGCATCACTCGACGGAGCACACGGAGCATGCCGGCATCCCTTTGGCTCGGCGACCACTTGGCAGACTAGTAGAGCTATCTTTAGTTATTTTATGCTTTAGGCCATGTTGGGCCTTGGATTAGTCCCTGCGTGGACACTTTTATTAGTTGTGTGGACCTTTGTAGGCCATTTGGAGCAAATTAGGCTTTAGTTGGACCATTTTATGCTTATTAGATAGGAGTTAGGGCTATTGGGCCATTTTTTTGGTTCAATCTCTGGCCCATATGGGCTGGCCACCCACTCCCTTGCTTAGCCCACCTAGGGTTAGGGTTTTGGGCGCCCCAACTCTTTTCCCTCCTCTTGGAAGGTGGCAGCCGCCCCTCTCCTAGATTATAGGAAGAGGGGTGCGGCCCTCCCCCCCCCTTGCCTTGTTGCGCCCCCCCTTTCCCCATGCCATGTGGCGCATCCCCCTCCCCTCCCTCTTGGCTAGGGTTTCAACCCTAGCACCTCCCCTCCCCATATATAAACCTTGTATTTTTTTCTTTGAAAAAATAATGAAGAATTAATTTGTGAGAAACCTTGTGCGCAGCCACCACCAAGGAGAGGGCGACCTTCTCCATCCTTCCCCAAGGGGTGCGACGCCCCTCTCTTCCCCTATCCCCCTTCTTCTTCTTCCTCCATCTCCAACTCCTGGGTGCGACTCCCTTGAGAAGGAGGTCCTGGTGAGGTGAGGATCGTGCTGTGAAGCGAGTCTCTTCATCCCATGTCGGAGAGAGATCCAAGCGGCGAGACGACGTCAAGCTCGGGGGCGTTCAATCCAATCTCGGATGCACCTGCTCTGCCTGCAAGCTAGGGGTCCAAAGATCACGTCGGTACGAACCCTCTCTGTGGGCAAACCGTCTGGCTTTCTTCTAGACTTTTCTTCCCCTACAAGTCCTCCTTCCAACCCCACCGGCCTTGTCCCAAAACTCGAATCACAGAGGAAGTTGTCTTTGTAGACACTTTCGTCGCGCAGGCTGCTCCCGGGACAGACTCGCCTGTGATCAGAGTCGCCTTGGACACCCGTGTGCACCCCCGTTCCTTCTCCGATCGACCACAACCTCTTCACATAAGTTGTTCCCCTCCCTGTCCCCGAACCATTCGTGGTGGTTTCATCCCAAAACTCCATTGGGGCTGAAACTTCCCTTTGTGGCTACTTTCGGTCCTCCTCTGGGCGCTACAGTAACCCGGCGGGACAGATCCGCAGTACCCTCCAAAGGGACCACCACCTCCCCTTACTGGAATGGCCTGAAAATTGGAGGGCTATCTCCACACACACCACTCCATCTCCAGTGGCCGCCCCTGGTCAGAATTCCATCCGCACCCCTACGCCCTCATATCCCATCTCGGGTTCACAGACCTGACTGCCCTGAAGTGCAGGCTGCGACCCCCACTTTCCACCCCGCCCACGCCCAAATCCTCCAAGGCACCGCCCCCGCTACCTTGGTCATCTGTTAGCCCTACCTGTAAGCTACCCACCAGAGAAAACCCCATCCCTAAATCTGTCCGGAAGCCTGCGTACCGACTGTTCTCCTGGTCTCTACCGGTGTGGGCAGACAGGCAGTCCGACTGCACGCCAGGTGTTTGACGAATTGCCACGGTCACCATCGGCCTCGACTGCAGTTCTCCTTCCACGGGCGCCTGTGGGACATCCCCACCAGCGCCCTCGCTGAATTTCGCAGGTCCAGGACGTGATTAAGGGCGCTTACCGGAGTCGCCCCCGGGCTGTTTGGCGGGCTTGTGCAGGTTGGCCAGCAACCTGTCCCCTCCTTCCGAACGCACTCCAGAGGCTTCCCCGAGGATCGGCGACATCCTTCTTCTTTCCGGAGGAGCGACCCCACGACAGCAAGGTACCGGGGACTCCTGCCACCTCAGCCCCTCCAGAGGTGGACGTTCTTTCAGCAGTTCGCAGAGCTACCCGGGACCTCCTCGCGGCCCACCCCTTCACCGAGTGCTGCCCGTCAGCCCGTGCATCGGCAGCCCCGACTCCTCTGTTTGTAGCCTGTTACCTCCCTGCGAGGAGTGGGCATTTTGGGTCAATTGTGTATTATTACTTCTACGTGTATCGGGGTTGTTGGTCTCGGCCGGGGTTCCTTCCCCACGCCTAGGCGTGGAGGTACGTGCGACGTTCCTTCCCTTGGCATTTGCTTTGCTAGTATGCTCTCGATTATGCAGCGTGCGAGTGTAGGATCCTAGCTACATATTCAATTCACCGTGGGTTTTGCGAGTTGAGAGCACCATTCCGTGGCCCTAGTCGAGCACCGAGCTCGGACTAGACTCCCATAGTTGCGCGTCGGCTCCCTTTGCCGCTTTGATCCACTCGTTTCCCTCATAGGGACGGCCGTGGACTTGGGTTTCTTGTTGAGAGACGCCTCTCTTCGGAGGAATAGTACGGAGGTCGATCTCTCGGCTTGCCTTGTCACGTGTGAGTGCTGGCCGCACTTGGTCTTCATCATAGGTTTAGTCCATTTGTCAGTCGGTCCCGCATCAGGTTCAGAAGATTCCACTGGCCCTAGGTTGGAGGATTTTGAGTCCTCTTTCCAACGGCGCTGGTCTCGTCGCATTCCGGCGACGGGGCCGACCGCAGCAGCTGTTTTCGCCGGAGCGCGCGCAGGGAAAATAGAACTGAAATCCGTGGGCAGCCATTCCACAACTTGAAGATCGGACCCGACCAGCCACCAATCGGTGTCTCCGGCCGACCGCCGTCCGTGGAGGCGCGCCACCAGGGGTCTCCATCATAGTGGGACCCACCTCCGCAGATCCGGAGGACAGCGCCATCCGTGGGCCCCACGGGCCCGCAGAACCCGCCGTTCGGGAAGCACGAAAACGCGGAGTTCGGCGGGTCGAGTCGACATCAAGATGCTGCCTGTCAACCTGATTTGCGTGATCCCCGGGGCCCACATGTGACCTTTTACCTCCCAGCGTGGAGTGGGTCGAATCCTTTTGTACTGCTGTGAATTATGTTAACCGGGGGTCCGTAAGTCAGCCGAGGTGTCTTCGCCACGCCGGGCGCGTGGAGGTAAAGGTCTTAACTTCTTGGCGTTACATTGCTTAGCTAGTATACGGTCTTAGGCCGCTGCCGAGAGTGTAGGTTCCTAGCCCGTGTGTCCATGTCACCGCTGTGAGCGTGAGAGTGACCCGTCCCGCGACTCGATCCGAGTCCGGAAGTGAGTCTGACTACCTTGAACTCTGCCGGTTCCTTAACCGCGCACGATCCACGCTTTCCCTCGCATGGGACGCCGAGTGAGCTTGTACTTCTGTTAGCGACGTTTTGCCACTAGGAGCTCGTAGTGTCGGGCTTAGTGTCTCCCTGGTGTGTATTGTTGGTCGCGTCTTCATCTAGAGTCCGAGGGTGGCACTGTATAGTGTCGTCTCCCGTGTCCGTCCCGCATCAGTTTGGTATCAGAGCAGTCGAGTCTAGGGTAGTCGTTGCATAAGTCATGCATCATGGTCTAAGTCGAGTCTAGGGCCATCAATATTTTTAAAACAAAAAAAGAGTGTGTTTTAAATTGCATTTGCACCCTTTATTCGGTATCTTAAAAGGTGTTGTCCGAACATTAGGCTACGCCTACCGGGAGGTCGCACACTTGCAGGAGTGATCTTTGGATCGATTAACTCCGCCCCGTACCGGATATTGGTTTAGGTCTAAGTGCATCAGTTAGTGTGTGTTTGCATTAGTCGGTGTCTTCTAGGTCGTGTGTCTTTGCATGCCCACCCGTCGAGGCACCCAGTACTCGCCACCACCACCTATGGCGGAGTCCCGAGCCCGTAGTTCCGATGAGTCTTCCACGGCCAAGATGTTCCGGGCCATCATGGATCGTTTAGACACGCGTATGGATGGTCTTAGTACGCGTATGGATGGCATAGGGACGCGTCTAGAAGGGAGGATGAAGGTCCTCGAGGATCGGGCTGGGGTTTCGGAGCAGTCCATTCAAGGCCTTGTTGGGAGGATTGCCGTCCTAGAGAGGGGCCCAGTAGCAGCGCAACCCGCGCCGACGAACGGCCAACAAGAGCCGGTGCAGCAACCCGCTGTGCCAAGGGCTCAGGTAGAGGATGTCGGGAGGCAACAGGCGCCTATAGTGGATGATTATGCCTCCGACAATGATCACGGGGGTAACGGTCATCGTCATCAACGACGGAATCGTGATGACGAGGATGACGACCGCATTCTTAGGGGTGTGCGTGCGGACCCTCCCACTTTTAGCGGGTCCTTGGACCCTAGGGTGTATCTAGATTGGGAGGCCGGTATGGACCGGTACTTCGAGTGGTTTGAGATGACGGACCACCGAAGAGTCCGATATGCGAAGATGAAGCTGCAAGAGCAGGCCCAAACTTATTGGATCAATGTGGAGAGCCTGCTCAACCAGCGACGTCAACCCCAAATCGGTACCTGGGATGATATGAAACTCAAATTGAGGGAGAAGTACCTTCCTGCCTCATATCGCCAACGTCTTATAGACAAGTGGCAAAGCATCTCCCAAGGGAACCGATCCGTGACCGAGTACACCGCCGAGTTCGATGAGTATTATTTGCGGTGCGGGGTCACGGAAGAGAGCACCATGACGATATCCCGCTTTCGGAGAGGTTTGCGGCCTAATTATCAATATGAACTCTTTCGCCGCAATGCCACCACTTTGGAGCAGGCATATCAGATTGCTCTCGAATTGGAGCAGTTCGAGGCCGAGTTCGAGTCACCCCATCGGTTGGGCTCCTTTCCCCTTCGTAGTGTCGAGTCCCGTGGCTCATCTGGCACATATCCGAGGGCCCCCATGGCTCGACCTCAGGAGCCCGCTCGCCACGAGCCCTTTGCTCCTAGGCCTCGCCCTCCACCCCCGAGGGACCTTCCTCGTCCCCAGCATCTTACGGCCCCACCCATAGCCCGTCCCCCGGCACCCGCACCACCCGCACGTCCTTTGTTGCCTACGCCTCCTATCCGTCGGGAGGATAAAGGTAAAGGACCTATGATTGGGGAGCCTAGTGGATCACGGCAGCAGTGTTATCGCTGCAATGGGTTTGGCCATTTCGCCAACCAGTGTCCCACCCGCCCATCTCTTCACATTGGGGACACACAGGCCGAGGATACCACCCCTGCGGGCCTAGAGTTAGTCAGCTATGAGGCAGATGAAGAGCTAGCTGACGAGTACTATGAGATGGGAGGTGAGGCCCAAGATGCCCAGCAGTTAGACGATACCCATGTGGGGGTCGTCAGATGTATCCTCACCCAGCCACAGGTCAGTGATGACTGGCGTCGGACCACTATCCTTCATGTATTCTGTAGGCTGGGAAAGCACATTTGCAAGGTGGTCATCGATAGCGGGAGTTGTATCAATGCAATCTCCACGAACGCTGTCACTCGTCTTGGTCTCACACCCGTAGACCACCCTTGCCCCTACCAGGTATCATGGGTGGATACCACTTCCATTTCGGTCAGGCTGCGGTGCTTGGTCCCGCTGCAGCTCCACTCCTACCGTGACGAGATCTGGTGTGATGTTCTTCCCATGGAAGTGGGAAGTATCATTCTTGGTAGGCCGTTGTTATTCGACCGAGATGCCACACTCCATGGTCGGTCGAACACCTGTACCTTCGACCACGATGGCCAGCGGGTCACCCTCCAACCCGTTCGGCCCAGGAGCCCATCTGTTAGGGGTCCTACTGGCCCTAGTACTCCGAAGCCTTCCGTTCCTGGGCCTAGTACCCCATCCCCAGCCCGGGCTATGACCGTTACCTCTGGCCAAGGAGAGCCCTCGACGAGGAGATTGATGATGATTAGCTCCCGGGAAATGGAGCAGGAGCTTAGTCAGGGCTGTCCGGTGTTTGCCATTACGGTCCGAGAGGTGGAGCGGGACTCCGAGGGTGAGCTCCCACCCGAGGTTGTTCCCATTCTGCAGGAGTATGCTGATGTATTCCCCGATGAGCTTCCCGAGGGACTCCCACCTATGCGGGATATTCAGCATGCCATCGACCTTGTTCCGGGCTCTTCTTTGCCCAACCTTCCTCATTATCGAATGAGCCCCACGGAGCATGCCGAGCTTAAACGGCAGGTCGATGAGCTTGTGCAGAGAGGATCTGTCCGGGACAACATGAGTCCATGTGCTGTACCCGCATTACTCGCCCCGAAGAAGGATGGCACGTGGAGAATGTGCATTGATAGTCGTGCCATCAACAAAATCACCGTGAAGTACAGGTTCCCTATTCCCCGCCTTGATGACATGCTAGACATGATGGCAGGTGCCACTATCTTTTCGAAGATCGATCTTAAGAGTGGCTACCATCAGGTGAGGATTAGGCCAGGTGATGAGTGGAAGACCGCATTTAAGACCAAGGACGGTCTATATGAGTGGTTGGTCATGCCTTTTGGGTTGACCAATGCCCCTAGCACTTTCATGCGGCTCATGACTCAGGTCCTTCGACCTTTCATTGGAGTCTTTGTAGTGGTGTATTTTGATGATATCCTTATCTATAGCCGCACCACAGGGGACCACTTAGACCACCTTCGGCAGGTCTGTCTACTTCTTCGGCGAGAGCAGTTATTTGCAAACCCACAGAAGTGTGCTTTCATGACACCTCTGCTTACCTTCTTGGGTTTCATTGTGTCTAGTACTGGGGTCTCCGCCGATCCGGAGAAGGTCCGGGCCATTGTTGAGTGGCCGGAACCCCGTACGGTTCATGATGTCCGCAGCTTTCATGGCCTTGCGACATTCTATCGTCGCTTCATCCGCGGATTTAGCTCCGTCGCTGCCCCGATCACGGATTGCATCCGGAAGGGCACATTTGTATGGACGAAGGCCGCATCTGCTGCCTTCAGGGACATCAAGGAGCGTATGACCCAGACACCTATCCTTCGACTGCCTGATTTCTCGAAGGTGTTTGAGGTCTGTTGTGATGCGTCGGGTGTTGGGATTGGAGGAGTTTTGAGTCAGGAGTCCCACCCGATCGCATATTTCAGCGAGAAGCTGAATGACGCGAAACTGCGATATTCCACATATGATAAAGAGTTTTACGCAGTTGTTCAGGCTCTTAGGCATTGGAGGCATTACCTATTACATCAGGAGTTTGTCTTATACTCCGATCATGAGGCCTTGAGGTACCTCCATTCCCAAAAGAAGCTGAATTCGCGTCATAGTCGTTGGGTTGAGTATCTCCAGCAGTTCACCTTTGTGCTAAAACACAAGGCTGGAGTGGAGAACAAGGTGGCCGATGCCTTGAGTCAGCGAGCATGTCTTCTTACCACCATGAGTGCCGAGGTCATAGGGCTAGAGAAGATGAAAGAGGCCTATGTAGATTGTCCTGACTTCGGTCAGATTTTTACTACTCTCCAGGCCGGGCCCTCGAGAGACCATGATGATTATGTGCTTCAGGAGGGTTACCTCTTTCGAGGTAGCAGGCTATGTGTTCCCCGAACTTCGGTTCGAGATTTCCTAGTGTGGGAACTACATGCGGGAGGTCTAGCCGGCCACTTTGGTCGGAACAAGACTATTGAGGCAGCGGAGCATCGATTTTATTGGCCGAGCTTGAAGCGCGATGTTGCTAACATCGTGGCTCAGTGCCGTACATGTGCTACGGCCAAAATGAAGAAGCAAAGCTCGGGCCTTTATACGCCTCTCCCCGTGCCTGATGCCCCGTGGCAGGATGTCAGCATGGATTTTGTTTTGGGATTGCCATGTACCTCCAGGAAGCATGATTCGGTCTATGTGGTGGTTGACCGTTTCTCGAAGATGGCCCTCTTTATCCCTTGCTCAAAGACTTCGGATGCTTCTAGGGTAGCCCGCCTATTCCTTACTCATGTGGTGTGCAAGTTCGGGTTGCCTCGCACTATAGTGTCTGACCGTGATGTTAGGTTCACTTCCTATTTTTGGAAGACACTATGGCATATGATGGGTACGCACCTCAAGTTTTCCACTGCATACCATCCCCAGACAGATGGTCAGACCGAGGTGGTCAATAGGAGTCTGGGTGATCTTTTGAGATGTCTTGTTAGGGACCGCATTGGGGATTGGGATCTCATTCTACCTATGGCTGAGTTTGCATATAATGATTCGGTGAATAGGTCTACTGGCATGAGTCCATTTGAAATTGTCACAGGTCGTAGGCCTAGGAAACCCGTTGACCTTGTCCCCATGCCTGTCCATGCTAGAGTGTCGGAGTCGGCCGAGTCATTTGCTAGGCATGTTAGGAGTTTGCATGACGACATCCGTCGTCACATTGAGTCCAGCAATGTACGGTACAAGGAGTTCGCCGATGCCCACCGACACCACCGAGAGTTCCAGGAGGGTGAATACGTCATGATCAGGGTAAGACCTGAACGGTTTCCCTCTGGAACCGTTAAGAAGTTGCAAGCTCGCGGAGCCGGTCCCTTTAGAGTGTTGAAACGCGTTGGATCCAATGCGTATGTTGTGGACCTGCCCGAGGAATATGGTATAAGCTCTACCCTCAATGTATCGGATCTTGTTGCATATAGGGACCCAGCGGTGATCCTTAGTGAGCCTTTTGAGCCATCTCCTCCCCTTGAGAGTGATTCCACACCTGAGTGTCCACTTCCACCTCCAGCCCCTTTTTCACGGCAGCGTGAGCATATAGATCGTATACTGGACGAGCAAGTGACAGTTACCAGGAGTGGATCTTACCCGCGCTACCTAGTGCGATGGAGAGGACGGCCCGCTACTGAGGACACATGGATCACACATGGCGAGTTGCAGTGGATCGATCCGGACCTTTTGGAGCGATACAGGAGCGATGCAGACCCTTACTCGACAGGGTCGAGTTTCTCCCACCCGGGGAGAATTGGTGCGGACACCAGAGCACGCGAGAGGCACGAGCCGGCGAGTCATCAGTACCGTACACGGAGCACCACTCGAGCTACAGCAGCATCTCTTTGGCTAGGCGATAGCCTGGAGTCCCCACTTTGATTTTTAGTCACATTTAGCATTTACTTGCATTGTTTTAGCAATTGTTTGCTTTGCCATTGGGTTGTAATGAGTGTTTTATGTGGGTTTTTTCATATTGGGTTCAATGTAAGGCTCTTAATAAGCCAAATGGGTGCCAAATGGGTGAGTCCTTTAGGGTCCATTAAGGGTTAATTGCCATATTGGGTTATAAGGCCTCATTAGGCTTCATATTGGGTTCTTAAGCCACTTGAGGCCCAATTAAGCCTCCACTCCACATGGGCCACCTAGATTAGGATAAGATGGGCTTGTGGAAGGCCTTAACAAGCCTTGAGGCAACTTGGCCCAAGAAGGGCCCAAGAAGGGGGCGCCCCCTCTTTTGGCATTATTAGGCTAGGTTAGTTTTTTTTTTCTTTCTTTCCTCTCTCTCTTTGACCACATGGGATAAAATTAGGAATTGGTCTCTTTTAAATAATTTCTTTTTGTGGTTGGTCACATCCAATCCAAGCCATCCATTCCCCCATACCTAGATCTAAGGGTGGATATTGGATTTGGCATGTAACATATAAAGAGTTGTATTTTTTCATTTTAGTGGAATTAATGCCATTTGAATCAAACTTAATGTTGGAGCAAGGCCTAGGCTGCCCCCTTCCTCTCTCCCTCTCCCCCTTGCAGCTGTGAAGGCTGCCTCTTGGTGGTGTGACTCCACCCTATCAGTTCCGGTCGCCGCCGCCGCCGCCACGAGCCGCCATCGCCACCGCCGGGGTTCTGTCCGAGCAGTACCACAGCAGCTTCTACGAAATTTCAGTCTCAGCCACGGCCTCAGATCGAGCTGGGAATTTTACTGGATGTTTCAGAGGTGTCCAGCACGTCCTCAGAATTTTGGTTGGTCATAAAGATCTCATTTGCTATTTTTTTATTTTCATCCAATCCCAGTTTCCAGATCTGTCTCCTATCTGTTTCCATTTCCACCCGCTCTGCGTTTTAAGTCTTAGGTCCACTTTTTGATTTTTTTTAGTTCGTCCAATTTAACTGGGCATTCTGTCCACTATCCCCTCTATCCCAAAATTTTATTGAATTTTTGTGAGTCCATCTTATATTTTACAAAAATAGAGTTCTTCCCTAGCTACAGTACTTTCTGCCAGTTTCTAGATCTGACCACCAGACACTCTGAAATTCCTATAAAATCACCACCACCTCGGAATCCAATTCCAAAAATTTTCCAGCTTCGTGCTTTAAATATCTACAACTTCTAAGAAGAGCTTGATGTCTGAATCCCACTGTACGTAGGCGGTCAACGGCCGTTTACAGGGAACTAAGGTGCTAATCTGAGAGTTCTGGAACTGTGTAATATAGAATTGAAAATTAGTTAAGGTCCAGGTCCGCAGAGGTTCAGAAGATTCCACTGGCCCTAGGTTGGAGGATTTTGAGTCCTCTTTCCAACGGCGCTAGTCTCGTCGCATTCCGGCGACGGGGCCGACCGCAGCGGCTGTTTTCACCGGAGCGCGCACAGGGAAAACAGAACTGAAATCCGTGGGCAGCCATTCCACAACTTGAAGATCGGACCCGACCGGCCACCAATCGGTGTCTCCGGCCGACCGCCGTCCGTGGAGGCGCGCCACCAGGGGTCCCCATCATAGTGGGACCCACCTCCGCAGATCCGGAGGACAGCGCCATCCGTGGGCCCCACGGGCCCGTAGAACCCGCCGTTCGGGAAGCACGAAAACGTGGAGTTCGGCGCGTCGAGTCGACATCAAGATGCTGCCTGTCAACCTGATTTGCGTGATCCCCGGGGCCCACATGTGACCTTTTACCTCCCAGCGTGGAGTGGGTCGAATCCTTTTGTACTACTGTGAATTATGTTAACCGGGGGTCCGTAAGTCAGCCGGGGTGTCTTCGCCACGCCGGGCGCGTGGAGGTAAAGGTCTTAACTTCTTGGCGTTACATTGCTTAGCTAGTATACGGTCTCAGGCCGCTGTCGAGAGTGTAGGTTCCTAGCCCGTGTGTCCATGTCACCGCTGTGAGCGTGAGAGTGACCCGTCCCGCGACTCGATCCGAGTCCGGAAGTGAGTCTGACTACCTTGAACTCTGCCGGTTCCTTAACCGCGCACGATCCACGCTTTCCCTCGCATGGGACGCCGAGTGAGCTTGTACTTCTGTTAGCGACGTTTTGCCACTAGGAGCTCGTAGTGTCGGGCTTAGTGTCTCCCTGGTGTGTATTGTTGGTCGCGTCTTCATCTAGAGTCCGAGGGTGGCACTATATAGTGTCGTCTCCCGTGTCCGTCCCGCATCAAAGTCACCATTGAGAAAAATATGCTTGTGTCTAGACTTACCACACCACTTGGCATGAACACTATGTTGGGTCCATTCATTCATATCACCCACATGTCAAGTAAAAAGTATGAGTGGTCCATGTTCGGATGTAATGGTCCACCTTCATTCATCATGGGTCTTAAACATGTCAAAGGCATCTACGGATGTCCGGGTCCCCCGATATTTATCACCACTTTGCATGATAGGGCCACCTATGGGTGCCCCGGCCCACCTAGGCTGACCAAAGTCTACACTACATCATTACATGATAGGTCTACTTTTGGTTGTCCAGGTCCACCCATCACCCCTAGAATGTCTGCATTCACAACATTGCATAAAGAGATCCGCAAGCACATTAGCAAGAAGAATGTGACTTATAAAAGGTGAGCCGACTCTCATCAACGTCACCAAGAATTTCATGAGGGTGACTTTGTGATGGTAAGAACGGAGAGGCTCTCCCCGGGAGCCATCTCCAAATTGAGGCCACGTGGGGCTGGTCCCTTCCAGGTCCTGAGGCGCATTGGTGCAAATGCCTATGAGTTAGATCTCCCCGAGGAATATGGGGTAAGTCCCACATTCAGTGTCGCCGACCTAGTGCCATACAAGGGACCCACGATGGTACCTAGTGAGGATATTGAGCCTATTCCCTCCGTTGAGAGAGCACCCACCCGTGAGGAGAGTCCACTAGCCAAGAGAGCCCAGCGTGAGCGCATTGAACGAATATTGGATGAACATGTCACTACCACCAGGAGCAAAGTATACAAGCGCTATCTCGGTAGGTGGATGGATCGGTCTCGTTCGGAAGACTTGAGGGCAGTACCACTTCTACACCGTCTAAGGAGGGAAGGACACTTACTCGACAGAGTCGAGTTCTCCGCACCCCGAGAGTATGATGGGGACATCACCTCCCATTACATCCGGCATGGTCTAGTCATTTAATTTTGAGTCCTATGTAATTTTTATTTGAGTCATTTGATGTATTTTCCCTTTTAATTGAGTCATGTTCCTAGGTCTTGTGTTTATTTCCCTAAGTTTGAGTGTCATTAGGTTGTCTAGTTAGCTATTGGGCTCAATTCATTAGGCTTGGCCCTAGGGCTCCCCCTACCCCCTCGGTTATTTGTCATTGAGTCAATTGTCAGGGACTTTTGTAGAAATGTGGGTTTCCTATATATAGGACCCCATTCCCCCCATTTCAACTTAATGAATCAATGAATGAAAAAACTTACCATTTTGAGAGTTTACACTTCTTATCTAGTGGAGAGATTCCATTTTTTGGGTGAGAAACCCTAGGGGAAAGATTCCCCACCCTTCCCTCTCTTAATCTCTCTTTTTCACTCCACTTTCTCTCTCCTCAACACCCAAATTCGAATTTTCTTCTCTCTCCTCCCTTTTCCAACCACCTCCCCTCCCCACCTACCCCATTTAAGCCTCTTCCCATTCCCCACAACCCTCATCAATACTCCACCCCTTCCCAAGACCCCCTCCACCAATCCTCTCCTCACCATCCAACCCCCAACTACCCCTCCCACTTTTCCAAGCACCCTTCCCACTACCCCAAGCACCCCTTCCCTTCCCCAACACAACCCCCCCATTCCCAAGACAAAAAATTAACCCCACCCTTAAACCTATTTTCGAATATCCTTTCCCTCTCTCCATTCCAACCAAATTTGCAGCCCCCACTACCACCATCTATTGGACCCTCTTCCAGACCTTATTCTCCACCTCCCACACCTTAGAACACCCCCTCCAAGACCCCCTTACAACCAGGGGTCACTCCCACACTAATCTACCCCTTTCCCCTTCTTCTTTCTTGGTCATTGGAAGCTACTTCGAAGTTGCAGTTTGCTGTCCAGAGGTTGTAGATGAACCAGCAACTTACAGCGGCCACCACGACTTCCTCCGGATGGGTTTGAAGACCCAAGAGCCATCGTCGGAAGCGTCTACCAGTCTCCTTTGCAACAGAAGTGGTTTCATCTTCTTCCGATCTCCGAGCCGTCGAGGAGGTCCATTCTCCCACAACTGCGCAGTTCTACCTCAGCTGAGGACCTGAGCCAGATTAGAAGCTCTGCCACGATGAACCCCGAAGGAATCAGTCCACGAGTTCTTCTTCAAATTTCTTCAATCTACTTCCAGAATCAAGAAACAGAACTTCATTCAGCATTCGTGATCCAGAGTTCTCATTTTTCTCCCTCAGCTATGCAGATCTGCTACTCATAGTCTGCACCGACTAGTCGCCATTGTTCTGCATCCCCTAGTCTTCTCCGACATCGGTTGGCTTCCTCGTCAGCTTTACTGCGAAGAGGACTCGTCCACGATTCCAACGACTCTGAAGGCGCTTGATTCCGAGGTCGGGAGCTGCCGGGGCATCCTCTGCAACCTGCTGTTGGAAACTAGGAGCTAGCTCTGTAGAGATCCTGATCCAGAGAGAAAGCTTCACCATGACAATCCCCAGAGGAATCAGGCCACGAGCTCTTCTGTAAAATTCTTCCTCTCCCTGTTTACTTTCAGAACCAAGAAGCGGAACTCCGTTCGGCATCCGTCAGTAGAAGTTACGAATTTTCTTCCTCAGGCGTGCGACTCTGCTTCCCACAGTCTGCACCGACCCCCACTTACTGTTCTGGGTCCCCTGATCGTCGCCGGCATCTTTCGGATTCCCCATCAGTTTTGTTGCAAAGAAGACTCGTCCACGGTTTCAGCGGCTCTGGCGGCACCTGATTCGGAGTTCGGGAGCGGCCGAGGCAACCTCTTCTTCCTACTATTAGTAACCAGTTGCTGTCAGTCCGAGAATCAGCGTCCTTGTTCGAGCTCCTGCCCAGGCCAGCAGCGACCCCAGAAGAATTCGGAAAAATTTAGAGTCACTCCAGTTCCAGTAACAAATATTTTCCCACTGGTCTCGCCCTCGGCAAAATTCCTGATCACGTTCTGCAGCCACAGTACCAACTGTCTATCCACAATTGCCGAGAGAAGGCAGATTCAGCATATTCAATTCATCATCATTTTAGCCCTAGTTTTCCCCACCCCGCTTGACCGGCTGAAGGCCCCTCCCTGCGTGGAGGTAGTTTTGATTGTAACTATCATCTTCCCTTCCCCACGATCCCCCCCTTGCATGGGGTGTAGTGTTGTAATAGCTTAAACAGGTCAAGCTACCCCAGCGCGGCGTGTGGGGAACCCACGCTTCCCCGCTCGCCCTCGTCTCCGAGCGGGACCGGTTTCTTCAAACCGGTCGAGTAAGTGCTCCAAACTTTGCTCTAATTTGTGCTTGTTCTTTCAATATTAGTTCATAAACTCCGCTGGCCGTGAATGAGAGCCCGATCCTTAAGCTCTTGTGCTATAAGTGATCACCGTGGGAAAAGAGAGAAACCGGTGCCTTTGGCACTTGGTCGGCCCCATTGTCTTGGGCTTCCACATCCATTGGGAATCAAGTCTTGGCCTTGCTGGCCCTCTACCAGCAAGGGCCCAACCCCTCAACCTCACCTTGGCATTGCCAAGTTACCCCGGGCTTGGGTGAGCGATGAGAGAGCGGCGGCCCAAATTGGCCCATTTAGATTGCGAATGTGCTTGCTTGCTTAAGTCCAAGGTCGTGTCACATCAGTAGCCCTTTACCTCCCTGCATGGAGTGGGCGATAGTTCATTGCTGTCATCATTGTGTAATATTTATCCCGGGAGTACGAGTTTTGGCCGGGTCCGTCTTCCCCACGCCGAGCGCGTGGAGGTATCGCATCCGCTCCTTACTTGACATTTTGCTTACTTCATATATATTTGTTTATGCCGCTGCTAGAGAGCATGTGTAGGGACAATTAGCTCACTTTATATTTATATCACCGCTGCTGCGAGAGAGAGCGTTACCGTCCCGTGACCCGATCCGGGCACGAAAGTGCGAATAGACCACCCTAGCTCTTGCCGGTTTCTCAACCGTGCACGTCCGACGTTTCCCTCATTAAGGGACAATCACGAGCTCACCTAGAGTCCGAGGACTGCATTCCTCATTCGAGTCGTGTCCGTGGTCCATCCCGCATCAATTTGGTATCAGAGCACCAGTTGAGTCTACGGTGTCAAAAAAACAAAGTGTCATTTACGTCTAGTCATTAGTCATTGTCTAAGTCGCTCTTAGGAGTTGCATTTGGATCTCTTTACTTGGTATATCAAAAGGTGTTGTCCGAACGTTAGGCTATGCCTATCGGGAAGGCCGCACACTTGCGCGAGTGATCTTCAGATTGAGTATCTCCGCCACGTACCGAGTCTTGGTTGTGTCTAGGTTGTAGTCGAGTCATATTCGAACTTGCATCACATTTTAAGTCGTGTCTAGGTGCTTGCATTAGTTTGCATAAAATCTGCCTATAAGACAAAAAAAAATGCCCTTGCACATCCATTCCCACATTTTTGGCGACTATGGCCAACCCATGTTGACCCGTCCAAGGCGATAGGTCCGTGTCCGAGTACATTCGGGCATATCAGTTCCATTGGTATATGGCTTGGGAGAAGAGAGCAACATGGCCGCATTTCAGTTCTAGAGAGGTTTATGCCTTCACTTTCAGTTGGAGTGTCTTATCCGCGATGCATTCTCTCTAGCGTAATCCTATACGGTCACTCTATTGGTCGAACCATTTGAGTCTCACTTTTCTCGGTATGGTAGCTTTCGGCAAGCATCTACCTCCCAGCCGCCTATACCATGGCCTTCACCACTCGAGAGAGCTCCAATGTCATCCCCCTCTATTTCCGAATTTGATTCGGAATTCTCTCATTTGGAACCACCAAGGACCGAGCCACCCGTGTTTCTAACGGGTACGCTTTTCATAGCCGAGCCGCTTCTTAGTTGGCTCAAGGATGGCTTGGTCCCACCTCCCTTCCCATCCATGGACCCCATCCTACCTCTAGTGCCGGTCAACTCCTTCCATACCACATTTCGATCTAGTCACCATGTTGACACGTTGGACGATCTTGTCATGGGATTAGACTTGCAATGGAAGTTGACACATATGTTGGCCCGAGGCTTCGACCAACCCACGAGTCGTAGCTTCACCCATCCGGCCGTCGGGTCCATTACCTCCGAGTGCACCGTGGGTTGTGTCACCACGGAGGTTCTTCTACTTCTCCCGCTACCGGACGAGCCCAAATTCATACCCTTTTGTCCGAGGGAGGAAGCATACTTCTTGCCTACGATCCCCGTCCCACCCGTCACAATTCAAGAAGGTGACTATCCACACCTTCAAAACTTCTACACGTAGGACCGTGACTTGTGGGAACCCACCACAAGGGATCATACCTTCTTTGATCCCTTTGACCCATTCCCTAGTGGATCCTTAGACCATTCATATTCACTTCACTTCTTCGAGGGAGTCCGCTACCACACCCCTTCCCCACGGGCCGGGTCGTCTATACCCACCAAGCCCGTACCCTTACAAGATACACCATCATCTAGGGGAGATACTCTTGGCCCTCCCACATCCACATCCCATATGCATGCATGGCCCACCTTAGGAGGTCTAGGATTTCCGCATGATGTCGACCACCGGTTACGTCAGATGCATGCATGGCACACATTCAGGTGTCCTGGTCCGCCGTCACCCATGTACGGGTCGGACTAACATTAGGTGTGTCTAGGGTCATAGATGTGTCGGTGTGCTTTTTCTTTGTGCGGTATGTCTGTCTGCATGTGTCTTGTGCAAGCTCGTTGTCATTCTCTTATGAGTAAGAGGGGATTGGACTCGCTCGAGGAGTATGGGATCGGTTCTACATCTATACCCGGATCAGTCACCTATAGGGACTCAACGGTGATTCCTAGTGAGTCTTCAAGCCGCCTCCTCCCATTTGGAGAGTGCCCCACCCGGAGTGTCCACCTCTAGCCCACAGCAGCTTGTGCATATCGAGTATATATGGAATGAGCAGGTGACGGTCACTTGGAGTGGAGCATACACGCGTTACTTGGCACGGTGACGGATCCGCCGGAGTAATCGAGCATCCATACCCCTACTCGATGGGGTCGAGTTCCTCCCACCCGGGGAGAATTGATGAGGACATCAAGGGTTTATGGGATGTGTATTAGTGTGTATTGGCTTGTATAGGTGTGTATTATGGGTTGTATTGGCTTGAAAGTGTGTAATTTTTGAATTCTTTCATTTGGGCTCTCTTTGTAAGGCTTTAATTAAGCCATTGTGCCACATTTCTAGGAAGAGTCCATTACTAGGTATCATGTATTAGGTCCACTTAAGGGTGTTACTTCATATTAGGTCATTAAGTTTCAAATGGGTCCTTAAGTCACTTAAGGCCCAAATTGGGTTACACTCTCTCATGGGCCATCTAAGTGGGAATGGTCCATGACTAGCATGGGCTTGTGGAAGGCTCTTGGCCCATGATTGGCCTTTGGCCCATGAAGGGGGGCGCATGGTTCTTTGGCCTTATTAGGCTTGGTAGGTGTGATTTAGGTAGAGTTTGAATAGAAATGATCAAGTTAGATTAAAAAAATGTATTAGGTGTGCTGTTCACATTTCATCCCAGCCCTCCATTCCCCATCCCTAGATCCAAGGGTCTACATTTGATTTGATGTGAATCATATATAAGGTTGCATTTTCATAGAAATCAATGAAATGAAGAGAAAATTTGTGTAAGCCAAGAAGGCTTCTTGCGCCCCCTTCCTCTCTCCCTGGTGTTCATCTCCTCCAACCCCCCAATTGTAGAGTGGATATCTTCTATCTCCTCCCCCTCAATCTCTGAGCTCATCTCCGGTGCCGCCGCCGCCGTTCGTGCCGCCTTCGAGCCGCCGCGAAGACGATTTCGGTGTTCTATCCACCCTGGGCAGAAGCTTCTTCCCGGAATTCCTGCTATCCACCCCAACATCTTCTTAATCTGAAATTTTATTGTATGTTACTATCTTCAATCCCCACCTCCACAAAAAAACTCCGATCCAAATTCCATCATTTACTATTTGTCAAATTTCGTGCATTTCTATCTCCCAGTTCTGTCTAGTTTCAGATCTTTGTGACAACACCCCTGAGTTTCCCCTATCGGACCATCCTTTTGATTTTAGTTAGAGCTCCCAATTTTATTGGGAGTTATTTCCATCAACCCCTCCTTCCACGAATTTTCTTGAATTTTGATCATCCCTTCAACTATTTTTCAAAAATCGTGTTCTTCTTCAACTACAGTATTGTTAGCCAGATTCCAGATCCGACCACCTTCCAGTAAACAAATCATATCAATTCGTAGCCTCCACCAAATCCAGATCCAAAAATATTCCCATTTTCCTTAGTCAATTTCCTACAACTTTAATGAAGGGCTCAGAAGCTGAATCGGACATCTACCTTGCGGTCAATGGCAGTTCTTAGACAAGTTCCCTACAGATCTGAGAGTTCGGCTACTGTACACCAGGAACTCAACAATTCAATAAAGCCCAGATCCGTGCAGATCCAGGTCTGATCGCCAGGCCTAGGTTGAAGGACTTCAAGTTATCTTTCCAACGGCACTAGTTTTGTGTCGATCCGATATCGGGGCTGATCGCAGCGTCCGTTCTCGCCGGAGCGCGCGCCGGAAACAGAACCGGTAGATCCGTGGCCGGTTATTCCAACTGGTGCCGAACGGAGACGCCCGGCCTCCGATCGACGTTCCAGCATACCACCAGCCCAGAGAATGCTTGCCCAAGTGTCCCCACCACAGTGGTGCCACTGGGCCCCACACGGCCCCTCCGGACAGCGCCTGGGCCCCATAGTCACAAGTTCGGGTGCTATCGAAGAGACGCGAGGAGCCGCCCGTCATCCCGAATTCGGTCCTCCCGGGCCCATTTATGTAGCCCTTTACCTCCCTGTGTGAAGTGGGCGATAGTTCATTGCTGTCATCATTGTGTAATATTTATCCCGGTAATACGAGTTTCGGCCGGGTCCATCTTCCCCACGCCGAGCGCGTGGAGGTATCGCATCCGCTCCTTACTTGGCATTTTGCTTACTTCATATATATTTGTTTATGCCGCTGCCAGAGAGCTCACTTTATATTTATGTCACCGCTGCTGTGAGAGAGAGCGTTACCGTCCCGTGACCCGATCCGGGCACGAAAGTGCGAATAGACCACCCTAGCTCTTGCCGGTTTCTCAACCGTGCACGTCCGATGCTTCCCTCGTTAAGGGACAATCATGAGCTCACCTAGAGTCCGAGGACTGCATTCCTCATTCGAGTCGTGTCCGTGGTCCATCCCGCATCAAATAAGCTCTTCAACTAGAAGAATATACATATAAGTCATTACAGGGAATGACCTTCAAGGAAAGGATTACGATGTAGACCCATCAAAGGTCACATTCTCGAGATAGAATAGCTTGGAGAGGCTAAAGGGAATAACATGCAATAAAATCACAAAATTTAACAAATCTGAAAAACTGGCTAAGAGGCGGTCTTGACGGAGGCCGCATAGGATAATGCGGTCACACAAGAACCGCAATAAGGATGCCGCTGGCTACATCGAAAGCCAGGAAAGAAACGGTCTAGAGGAGACCACATGAGAAACAATTGCAGTCAAAAGAAGATCGCAAGAAATCTGAGACGGTCAAGGCACAGCCGCAACAACAAAAAAATGGTCTATACCGGACCGCTAGAGTCGTTACTGCGCCAAAGGATGAAGCCCAGTTAGACTGGAGAAAATGGTCACCAATAGGGCCGCTAAATAGAAGAGACCATCCTTAATGGTCTGCTAACAAGAATTACAGTCCAAGGAAGGCCGCAACTAAGTTGGGTACAGCAATGACAAGCAGTCGACTTACCGGGCCCTAGGTCAGCCTGAGACGTGGTGGGACCGAACCGGGGTCCAGCCCACACATCCCAGATCATACAAGGGGCTTTAGGTCGACTCTCACAGAGCTAGCTTAACTGGAAATCAAAGGAAGTCGACCGGAAAACCAGGCACATAGGCCAGAACAGAAACAGAGAGACTGTCACACTGTGGCCGCTAACATATAGTAGCTCTCCCAGAAGGGCCGCAATAAGCAGAACAGTCCCAATTTTAGGCTATAGAAACACGCGATTCGATCGAGTCGGTGGGTTCAGGTTTTTGGGGTACAACCCGCCCAGCGTCCTAGTGGGAATACCAGGCTCGTGGGATCTTACAGAGGTCTCATAATAGAGGTCCTAGTCCGACGGAAGGAATATCCGGCGGAGAGTCCCAACTATTACAAGATTGAGGCTAAGAAAACTCAAAAAATGGGAGTGATGCGGTCAGCCAGCACCACCGGAGTGGCGTGACTGTCAAACAATCTTAATAATTTTCCACAATTGCATATCAATGGATAATAACATTAAATCAATCAATTCACCATTATGACTTTATCATATGTTTCAAGAGGAACAATTACGATGATATAATTATGGATGAAAGGGTGTAAGATCTTAGCAGCCATGATCACAGTTTTAACAGTCATTAAAATTGTTCCATATGATCCATTTATTTAGTGGGTTTCTACCCTACACATGTTGTCTAAACAAGATGAAACATAAGTAATAAAAATAGATCTGTGCCTTTATGATGGTCAAGGACTGGGCCGCTATTGATGTTTAGCGGTCAGTCGCTAGGTCGCAATTAAGCCACGGTGTAAAAAAAAAGTGACTGGGGATAAAATGGTTTCTCGCGAGGCCGCTAAGGTCAGAGGTGGTCCCTGGTGCTACCGCAACCAGGATGCCGCTCGGACCTCCGGCGAGCTCCGACATACGTCGATTCAAAACTCAAATTCATACAATACAGTGAACTAAAATTGGGCAAAATAGAACCAATCGAAAGAGGATAAAAATTCACACAAGATGGCATGATTAATTAGAAGTTTAGCATGTTAAAACCTAACATTAGATCGAGATAAAATGGAACTAGCATGAACGATGCCCTAATTTAACATGTCTCAACTAAAAGCTTAAATACCATCGCTATACTAAACAAGAATTAGGGTTTTGATATTAAAATGAAAGGCACTCGTAGGCGCACATGATGATATAAATTAATTAATGTTTAGCCCGAGAGAAACCTACCTTAATTGGATCGAAAGGAAGACGACGCGCCAAACCCTAATGCGAACCCTCGATGTTCTTCGCCGTCCTAGGCCCTCGATCGCTCACGTCGACAGCTGTTGTGGCCAAATAGGGTTCATGGGAGTATTAGGCGTTGATTTATAGTGGTGGGGTTGAAGGAAGAGGCGTGAAGGATCAAGGAGATCGACTAGAAGAGTCCACCGCACGGAACTCGCGGTTGACCGAGTCCATGGGTTATCAACCTAAATTCGGCGGCTAGGGTTAAAATTTCCGCTGGAATCATGAGGGGAAATGGGCTTCAAGGAGGGGTCTATCAATTGGATCTAGTTTGGGCTCAAATGGTATAGAATTGAGCTCGAATTAGATCGAATTAGGTTGGACTATCAAAAACTCTGAGTTTTGCTTAAAAACCTTAATTCGGGCTTAATTTGATTTTATTTGAGGTCGGCCCTGTTGTCAATATTGTTAAGAATACCATTTTCTACAATAATATAATTTTTTCATATTTTTATAAATTGGTCGAGATTTGACCTAAGGGTGAAAAATCGATTAATCTAATTAATCATGTTAATTTCATATTACCGTGAAAATTTGATTGAGCTCAAAATATGAAATTTATTTTATGGTCTTTGTAGGAAAATAATTATTCCTTTTCATTTATATAGTTTGGTCATTCTCAAAACCAATTAATTATTATAAGGTCATTTAATTTAAGGAATGTTTTTGAAATCATTAATTAAGAAAATTACTATTTTACCCCTTCAGTAAATCGGCCTCACTCTTACGTCGATTACAATTCAACCATTCATTCCATTCTTGTAAATTTATTTTTCTTTTCTTTTATTCATTTTTAATTATTCGCAAGAGATTAAAGAATTGAGGCGATTTCATAACTTAATTCACAACACGTTTTTCATATATTTATTTCCCCTAATTTTCATTTCAATATATATTTGGTATTTTAATTTTTTTAATCTTTTATTATTTGACTGGGGTGTTACACCCTCCCCTACTTTAAGGAATTTGATCCCCAAATTCATCAATCATTTTTTCTCCCAATAATCTAACTAAGATTGACCTTATCTATTAATTATTCAAATAACAATCTAGTCAAAATCTAGTGAGATGAAAAAGTGCTAACTAAAGTTAAAGATGAGGGATATGATACTGGAGACGGGGAAAATTCACCGCCCAAGAGCACGGCCCAACTAGGTCCAAGTTGACCAAACCAGGCCCAGCTCCCCAAAGTGATAGCCCCATTTTGGCCCCACTTACATTAAGCCCAAAACTCACTCAGACCAGCACTTCCTAGGCGACCCCTGGGTCCGGAAGTCTGAGCGACAGATCGGTCGAGACGGCCCCTGCGGGGACCCAGCGCAGCCTATCCGAGCTACGCACCTATCACTCGAGAGAAAACACCGAGCAAGCGTCCCAAGCTCGAACCGACTGTCGTAAGTTAATTCAAGCGTCCGTTACGCATCCTTCAGGAGCAGGGAACTCCAAGGGATAAGGGAGAGCAAGAGTCCTTGTGCCATAAAGAGCCCACGACGAGGACGTAACCCCCCTGAATCCCCTCGACACCCTGGACTCCTACATTAAACTGATCGCTATATAAACCCCAGGGAGACTCTCTAAGAAGGTAAGCAACGATCCTGAGTGAGAACCATCACATCTCTTGGTGGAGAACAATCTCATGCCCTCTTCTCCTCCTACCACCTCCCTTCGCACCAGTGCTCTATCATATTCACTGACTTAAGCATCGGAAGGTTTTCCCCAGGGTTCTATCCCTGGGCACCCCTGATCTGTTTCCTGCTGTCACGTCCCGAGCACGGAAGATACTCGGATACGTGACGCGTCTATATAGATCGTGTCATTAGAGCGATAAGAATTTTAACATAGAAAATTTCGGAGTGCGCAAATGACTAAAAATGTAATAAATTCTAATAGTCCAAGTGATGTTTGTTTAATTAATCAAAGGAAATAAAGATATTCCATGACAAAATTTTAAATTTAGAAAGCCAAACATTAGGCTACATGACTTAACACAAAGTTTATACCACTAACTGACATAACTGGGAATACAAGGTAGACTCAAATAAATTTAAAGACTCGACTAGCTAATGATAAATGGATGGCGTTCTAGCACTCTTCACTCGGCCTCAAACCCATTCTTGTCGCTATCCGAATCACCTGAAAATGTTAGGAAGCAACTGGATGAGCGAATCGCTCAGTAAGAATTACATCTCAAATTCGAGCAATCTTTACGTGAATTACAATTTACATGTATTATCAGTATGGCTATGCATGACGTACGTATAAAAGAATCGGGTATGCAGGTATATCTATACATGATGAACAATAAGAGATCAAGAGCTGTATACAGAGAGTATATCAAGATTTCAAGTATTTGACAAGCAGTATTTCAAGACTTATAGATGTAAATGCCACTTCGGGTCTAGCAGGGATTCATGTATGATTACGAATTCAAGTGCGAGTATGTACTCATGTACAAGTATATCTCATGTACGAGCAAGTAAAATTTAATTCAAGCAAGTAGAGTTAAGTACGTATCAGTAGAATTGGCTATTTCAATCAAGCAAGTATTTCACCCTTTCTCGGGCCACAAGTCAAGTATTACCCGTTCTAGGCCACGCAAGTCAAGTCAAGTGAGTAAAGAGAGAGTAGGGTGGAGTGTCTCAAGTCAAGCAAGTACTCCGGTGCAATGCTAAACACCGTGGTCAATAAACTCCCATGGGCACAAGTACCTTCGGGTGCTCCTCCCAGGACCAGACCGGGCTCTATATGCACAGCATTTCATGTATTACTTTTGACATCCACTCTCATTTATAGCCAATATGGAGTTTCAAGGGTTACTTTAATAGGATATACAAGGTAGATTTTTATGGAATGGAATTCAAGGACTCGTAATATGGAAGAAAATGACTTACGGTTGCGTCTGTACAAACCACGATAGAAATGAGGAAAAAATTATCAATTTATATACTTTTTCATAAACAAAAACTATAGATAACTCTATAGTAAGGTTAAACAAAAGTTAGAACATCCCATAAGGGCCATTATGCAATTATGCTAGTTTAATATTTACGAATACTATTCACTTACTATTCATTACTATTCACTTACTATTCATTTACACTATTCACACAAAATAACGCCCTTCACTGCGTCGTCATTTTAGTGAATGACCACTGTTTAAACAGTCGTCATTTCTAAGTTTATGTATATATTAATCGTTTAGTATATTAATCATCCATGTGAAAAATTTAATAAATGTGAATCATGATACCTAATCTAATGCATGAACATACCGTTAGATTCCTTATATTTTTCTCTACCTATCTACGTGTCTATATCAAAAAAAATTCCTTTTTTTGGAAAAGTGATACTATTCATTGAAATAGTGACTTTTATACACTATTCATATGGTAAAAATTCCTCAAAAATAGAAAGTAAGGATATGGACAGGTAGAGGACATTCCCGAGAGTTCAGAATCATGCTCATGCGAAATTGTTGGGTTTTGATATTTAATAAATTGGGGTGATTTACGCCGGGAAGGTACATTTCATGACTCAAAATACTATTCAAATACTATTCATTTTTAATACTTTCATTAAATCAGGAATTAAGTACATAGTTAAATAGAGAAAATTATGAGGGTTCCAGAACCATATTCATGCAGGAGTTTCATGATTAGGTTAAAAAAATTATAATTATCTGAACATGGTGGCTCTATATTATGAGTCACGGTTTACTATTTAAACACTATTCATTTTTAATTCTTCCAGTAAATCATGAATCGAAGACATGGACAGGTAGAGAAAAATCTCAGGATCACAGAACTATATTCGTCCAAAATTTTCATAGTCCAGTTTATTAGTTATAGATTTTTGAATGCTTTGATTTACTGGTTTCTAAAAATTTCAAGAAAAATGAATTGATGACATTGGTCATGTCGTTAATTAATTGACGACTATTTACACAGTCTTCAATTTGGTAATTGACGCCCTGGTCAGGGGCGTCATTTACAAAACTATTTCACTATTCACACACTATTCATGCACTATTCATATGTATAAAAATATTCTAAATCATTCAAAAATTTAGTAAATTACATTGACGACATTGGTCATGTCGTTAATTAATTGACGACTGTTTGTACAGTCTTCCATTTAGAAATTGACGCCATGGACAGACGTGTCATTTACATGTACTGTAACTATTCATGCACTATTCATGTATTATTCATCCGCGTGAAAAATGTTCTGAATCAGGAAATTAAATTGACGACATGGGGCATGTCTTTAATTAATTGACGACTGTTTGAACAGTCTTCAATTTTGAAATTGACGCCCTGGTCAGGGGCGTCATTTACATATACTGGTACTATTCATGTACTATTCATCCGCGTGAAAATGTTCGAATCAGGAAATTAAATTGACGACATGGGATATGTCTTCAATTAATTGACGACTGTTTAAACAGTCTTCAATTTCGAAATTGACGCCTTGGTCAGGGGCGTCATTTACATATACTAGTACTATTCATGCACTATTCATGTACTATTCATCCGTGTGAAAAGTTTCTGAATCAGGAAGTAATGATATGAATATGTTGAGAAAAATGTCAGGATTCCAGAAACATCTTCATGCAAAAATTTCGTGCTTTAGTTTGGTAGTTATGGATTTTTGAATGTGTTGAATTATCAATTACTCAAAATTCCAGAAAATGAATTGACGACATGATGCATGTCTTCAATTAAATGACGACTGCGTGCGCAGTCTTCATTTTTTAAAATGACGCCCTTGTCAGGGGCGCTATTTTTAACATGGCTGAAAAATATGGTTATTAATACTGTAAAATAGTGTGATAAAATATGCTTAAAAACTTATTAATATAAAATAGTGTGATAAAATATTCTTAAAAACTCATGAAAATCATGCTAACAAACTAAGTTCAAAATCATAAAGATCACAGCAATATGTGACAGGCTATTAAAATAACATGGTATATACATGATTTATAGCATGGTTGATGAGTTAAACGGACTCTAAGCATGCAGTATTTAACCTATTTAGCTACTAGTTAGGCAAGGATTTGAAAACACCTACCTTTTGACGTGTGATACGAGGTTCAGAGCTGCAGCAGGATCGCAGCAGGATGGAGCCTCGGGAGGAAGACGCTCCTGCAACACAGCAGTAGCCTCTGACAGTGCTACGGATGGGATTAGTTATAAAGAATGATAAGGCATTTGTTAATGCCTTGTGGGTCATGCTGAGTGGGCATTGTTTTTGCCAGCTCGAATGGGTTGCTCGTGTCTCAATCTTCTAGAATCACATGTTTAAATGATGCCCGTGTAAAGGGCCGTTCATTTAATAAATGACGCCTTGCATGAGGGCGTCATTTATTTGGGTAGCATTATTGTGGCAATATTAATGGAAATGACGCCTTACAAGAGGGCGTCATTTGTTAGACAACTCTGCCCCACTCACGTGTTGTGTATAATACTTTAATAGAATGTGGTCCTATTCAAATTGACGCCTGTATACATGGTCTTCAATTTTTCAATTGACGCCCTAGTGAGGGGCGTCAATTCACTAAGTGGACAAGGTGGAAGTCCACTTACGTACAAATCATGGCCCATGTGTTTAAAGGTGTTTTGTAAATTTATATACTAACCCTTTCATGATTTATTTCTCTGTACAAGACCTCCTATGTAAGATTCCTTACCCATATGTATAAAGTTGGAATGTACATTTGTATTCTATTCCTCATATAATTTAATTTCTTAAACAAAACCTAGAATTTTATTAAGAAGAGTAGATTACGTATTTCATAAGTTAAGATTTCCATCTTAACTTCAAAGATTTTTATCTTTAAAAATTGAGGGAATTTGTTTGTGAAATTTCAGGGGTGAGACCCTTACATTTTTCTCTATTTTTACATATAAATTTTTTTAAAAAATTCTTTTTAAATAAAAAGTGGCACTATTCACGTCACTATTCATGTTTAGGAAATAACGACTTAGCATATGTCGTTATTTTGAACGGAGGTTTTTGTATTCACTCTACACTAACTAAAATTATCTATATACCATTTCTCACTTTCTAAATTATGTTTATCCTTTAACACTTCATCTATATACCCTTATTTCTTCAAAATAATGATATAATGTAAAAGTTAAAATATGAAATTTTCTAATTTATGAAAATATGAATTGGCATCTTGTAAAAGTGATGTTTAACCTTTAAAACACTATCTATATAACCTATTTCCTATTTCTTTGGAATAGTGTAATATTAATTTCCTAAGTGATTGAAAATATAAATTGACATTTCCTAAAATATAATTTGACATCTTTTAAAGCATCTATTGGTAATTAAATATTTTAAATGGTTAAATCAATAGAATTAGAATATGAGTTCAATAATTAAATATATATCATCATCATCATCATCAGAGCCTTACCCCAATTAATTGGGGTCGGCTACATGAATCCTGTTCCGCCAAAGATTTCTATCAAGTGTAATATTCGTATTTAAACCCAAGAAACTAATGTCCTTCTTAATAACATCGCACCATCTCATTTTAGGCCTTCCCCGAGCTCTTTTACTAGCATCCACTAAGATTTGGTCACATCTTTTAACCGGCGCTGAGTTAGGGCGACGACACACATATCCAAACCACCTGAGTCTATTTTCTCTCATTTTACTATCAATTGGAGCTATCCCTAAGTCCTTACGGATACGCTCATTCTTAATCTTGTCTTTCTTAGTCTTGCCACACATCCATCTCAACATCCTCATCTCTGCTACACATATTTTATGGATGTGTTCCTTTCGTACTGCCCAACACTCGGTACCATATAACAAAGCAGGTCTCACAGCCGTTCTATAAAGCATCCCTTTGAGTTTCATAGGCATACGACGATCACAAAGGACACCTGATGCACTTCTCCATCTTAACCAGCCTGCCTTAATCCTATGTGTAACGTCATCATAAATCTCCCCATTCTCTTGTATGATAGACCCTAAGTATCGAAAGCTACTACTCTTATGAATGTTATGTCCATCAATTAAAACCATGTCTTCTTGAACCACTCTCCCATGACTAAAATTACAGTGCATAAACTCTGACTTACTCCTACTAATTTTAAAACATTTAGACTCCAAGGTAAGTCTCCAACGCTCTAACTTAGTATTTAGAGCATCAATACTCTCATCAATTAAAACAATATCATATGTAAAAAGCATACACCAAGGGATATCCTCATGCAATTGTTTAGTTACTTCATCCATAACTAAGGCAAAGAGATACGGACTTAGTGCAGAACCTTGATGCAAACCTATAGAAACGGGAAATTCACCAGTCTCCCCAGTAATAGTTCAAACACTAGTAATAGCGCCGTCGTACATATCCTTAATCAAATCAACATATCCTTGAGAGATTCCTTTCTTTCTTAATGTCCACCAAATCAATTCTCTTGGTACTCGATCGGACGCCTTCTCTAAATCAAGAAAAACTATATACAAATCTTTTCTCATCTCTCTATACTTTTCCATTAGCTGCCGTAGTAAGAAAATAGCTTCTGTAGTAGATCTATTTGGCATAAAACTAAACTGATTTTTTGATACAGTAGTCATACATCGGAGGCGTTTTTCAATTACTCTTTCCCATAGTTTCATAGTATGACTCATAAGCTTAATTCCACGATAATTGTTACAACTTTGAATATCTCCTTTATTTTTATAGAAAGGAACTACAACACTTTTTCTCCAAACTTCTGGCATTCTCCGTTCCTTTAAAATTTTATTAAAAACTTTAGTTAGCCACTGAATACCAATATCTCCTAGGCCTTTCCATACTTTAATAGGTAAGCCATCTAGTCCTAAGGCCTTACCCACTTTCATTTTTCGTAAAGCATCCTCCACTTCTGACATCTTAATACGCCTGAAATATTGATATTTATCAAATATTGTGGACTCTTGGGTACCTTCTAAAGATAAATCATTGAGGGAATCTCCATTAAGTAACTTCTGAAAATAGCTATGCCACCTCCCTTTAATCTCAAGATCCTTAGTTAAAACCCTTTGATCTTCACCTTTGATGCACCGAACATGATCTAAATCACTAGTTTTCCTTTCTCTTAATTTAGCAAGTTTAAATATGTCCTTTTCACCCTCTCGGGTTCCTAATTTATTATATAAATCTTCAAATGCCTTTGATTTAGCTTCGCTAACTATTTTCTTAGCTCTCTTTTTAGAGATTTTATGGGCTTCTAGGGTTTGATCATTTTTGTTAGTTTGTCAAACTTTAAAGCATTCCTTTTTTACTCTAATGATATTTTGGATTTCTTCACTCCACCACTAGGTCTCTTTTTCTAAATTCTTTTTACCTTCAGATTCGCCTAAGAGTTGTTTTGCAACCCTCGTTATACAATTTGTAACATTATTCCACATTACATTAATTTCTTGTTCTAAATTCCAAATATTTTCCTTTAATAGATGATTTTTAAATGTTTCTAAACTTTTACATTTTAAAATACACCATTTAATCTTGGAATAATTATTTATAATGATCTTTCTTTTGAATTTAGGGATAGTGACATCCACTACTAACAACCTATGTTGAGGGGCTAGACTCTCACTAGGAATAACTTTACAATCTTTACATAAAACTCTATCGAGCTTCCTAATGAGAAAATAGTTAATTTGACTTATATGTGTTCCACTCTTGTACGTTATTAAGTGTTCGTCCCTCTTCTTAAAGAAGGTATTAGTAATTGTTAGATCATAGGCCATAGCAAAATCAAGAATAATGTTACCCATATCATTTCTATTGCTAAAACTAAGCCCTCCATGAATCCTCTCATAGTCTCTATTATCTTTACCCACATGACCATTAAGATCCCCTCCAATAAAGATTCTCTCTTCACTAGGGATATTTTGAATCAAACTATCAATAGCCTCCCAAAATTACTTTTTAATGCTCTCTTCTAATCCTACTTGAGGTGCATATGCACTAATTATATTCAATGTATCCTCACCTAAGATAAGTTTAATTAACATTAGTCTATCCCCCAATCTATTTACTTCCACAACTCTATCTTTTAAGTTTTTATCTATTATTATAGCAACACCATTTCTAGAATTATTATTACCCGTATACCAAATTTTATATCCATCAATGTCTTTAGCTTTATGTCCTTTCCACCTAGTTTCTTGTAAGCAAGCTATGTTAATCCTCCTGTCCTTCATTAACTTAACTAATTCTAAACTCTTACCCGTTAAAGTTCCTATATTCCAAGTAGCTAGACGGATCCTATATTTTTGGACTTGCTTCTTTACCCGTGTGCGTCCAACCCCACACGAGAACCCTTGCCTATTTGACACCGCAATCGGGCGCCATTGCGGCACGTCGCTTACGGGGAACGCCCTAGCTAGCCCTTGCTCACTTGTCATTCCATCTGGGTTCTGATGTAACGCGTCGCTTACGGGGAACGCCCTAGCTAGCCCTTGCTCACTTGTCATTCCATCCGGGTTCCGATGTAACGCGTCGCTTACGGGGAACGCCCTAGCATTAGCACATAATGTATTTGGATCAGAATTCATGTTGGAGATATGACAAAATTTTACTGCTGGCTGTCGACCTAACGCAAACCCTCCTTTTTTCTCATCCTGGCTTGGGACCGGCCATGGCAGAGTTAATAATTAAATATATATATATATAATTAATTTTTTTTCTATTTTAAAATCTTCGGGTGTTACACTTGCCTTGCAGTTCATATATGTGTGGTGGCTGTGATCAAGGATTCCTCCAGGATATCACGACTTAGGATCAGCGCAAGATTACGCCTCTTCATCTGGCACCATCTGTGGGAAACGAGCGAAGAGCCATCATGGTGTGAAGAAATTTCGGTTGGAGGATCGTCGACGACAAGGGAAGGACTGTGGTAATAGAGGAAGGAGAACCTGTGCCTTCCCATCCCACGGAAAACCTCCCCTCTAACAACAACAACCAAGCCGACGAGTTGCCTCGATCGGCCACGCGGTGTAACCCCCCAATGGGAGTTCTGACGCTATCCAAACCCTCAATGTAAAACTGGATATCCTCGTAGAATTAATGAGGACCCAGTCGGCTAGGGAGGAGAAGTCATGACTTCCCCGGGAAAGTTCCCCCCGTGGAGAAGCTTCCCAATAAATAGCCGTAGGCCGCTTCACCCTCCGGGGACGACGGCTTATACGCAACAGGTCAGGAGGACCTTCGCATGCCCCTCCTCCAGAGCAAGAAGCCTCCTCCACCCTGAGGAGAGAAAGGCCCGTGACATACCAGCAACTGCCGGAGACTGATGCCCCCGAGGGACGATGAGGTAACTAGCAAGGATGCCCTCATAGCCCCTCGGCCCAACAGCAACCGGAGTTATCCCTTCGACTGTGAGACTTCGAGCGATGATTCACGGAACAAGAGTGCGGCCTCCGCGCCTTACAGAAGACTTCCACCAAGGAGGATGAGGAGCAATCTCCGTTCTCCGACCAAATCTTGAAGGCCGAGATCTCCCCCAGACTCTCCCTGCCAACCTTCAAGTCATATGACGGATAGGGAGATCCGACCGACCACTACGACAGCTTCGACGCCCTGATGACCCTGCATGGGGCTTCCGACGCTATCAAGTGCCGAGCGTTAGTGACGACCTTGGTCCAGGGCACTCAAGCCTGGTTCCGAGCAGTCGCCCCCGGTAGTATTCATGAATTCAGGCAGTTCGGGTGAGTATTTAAGGAAAGCTTCATCGACAGCGGCCCTCCAAGGTCAGTAGCAGAGCTGTTGGCGCTAAAGTAGGCACAGGGGGAAAAGCTTCGGGCTTAAATCAATGGATTTAAATCTGAAGCCCTACGTATCCCTCACCTGGATGTCGCCTCAGCCATCACCACATTGACCAGAGGCATCCGCGATGAGAATCTCCGGCGAGAACTAGTCCTTCATTCCCCACCTCTCTCCCCGATCTGGTGACCCTAGCCCTACGTCACGCGGAGTGCGAGGAAGTCGTCAGCCCTTGCCGTGACAGAACGGGCTTCGGTCGAGAAGGGGATAAGAAGCGACCATCCGAGCAAGGCTCGGGCCAGGGGAAAAGGCGGAATAGAAATGGAGACCACAGGGAGCCCCCTCGAAAATACGAGCGGTACACTCCTCTATCCGCCCCCGTCTATGAGATATTTGAAGATATCAAGGGCTCGGGCCTTCTCTGCCAACCCGAGCCTATGAAGGCCAAGCACCGCAATCGCCGCAAGCATTGCCAATTTCACAATGACCACGAGCACCATACTGAAGATTGTCACCAGCTCAAGGACGAGATCAAGCGTCTCGTCCGCCAGGGGCACTTATCTCGATACGTGTCCGAGCGCCAGAAGGAGGATCGTGGCGTCCCAGAAGAAATTGACAATCACCCCCATGGAGTCTATATCAATATTATTTCTGGCGGCACGGCATCAGGAGGAGACAATAGCCGAGTAAGGAAGCGTCACGCTGAAAGGGCGAGCAGGGCCTTCGAGCCCCCCAAAGCCCCGCCGGCGAGTGAGCAGCAGGCCCTGGTGTTCTCCAACCAAGACTTGGAAGGGATAGCTACCTCGCACGATGACGCTCTTGATGGATCAGAAACAACGTTCTGATACCAAGTGATGAAGGTCTATGAACGATCTAGAGGGGGGTGAATAGATCAGTCACCCAATAAAATCTACTGCAACAGTTTCTAGTGCAGAAATAAAACAAACTGCTGCTGGACAGCAGAAATGTAAGAGAGAGCAGTCACAGAAATCCACTATAGCAGATCTGAACTTAAACGGACCTAAGAATGCATCTACAGCGTATAATGGAAATGATCATGATGCACAACAATTCGCACGGCAATCACACAGCAGACAGGAAGTTTTTAAGGCGGTTTGATCTCAAACCCGAGATCTACGTCCACCCCACACTCCAACCTGGAATGTGGCTTCAACCGCTGATTCACAGCCTCAACTGCTGGGCCTCACAGCTTGCCTACAACCACTGACTAACAGCTTGACCACTGGGCATTACAGCTTTGCCAACCGCTGGGGACTACAGCTTAACCCGTCCACAGGAATCCTCCTCTGCCCGCTGAGCAATACAACTTAGCTCTGCTGACTAACAGCTTGAAAACAAGGTTTCAGAAAATAAAATAGAAACAAACGAAAAATAAGAAATATCAAATGGAATGTACCTCACAATGAGCAATCTCAGTTCTGGTATCTGAACCAAGAAACTGATGAACAATCATTCAGAGAAAGTCTCTCAGACTCCTCTCACTCAACTATCTTTTTCTCTTATCTCTGGATCGTTTCTTTTCTTCTCTGCTGCACTCTCTCTTTTTCTTCTATTCTCAATAGCACACACAGATCTTCTTGCACGATCAATTTCTCCAGATGGAGAAGTCTTCTATTTATAGCATCAGAGAGGTGGGCGTGTGTCCTCCACAATTCCCGCCCAGAGCGCCTTGACCACGTGGCAGTATTTCAGCTCACTGCGTTACACGTGTCACGATCCTGGCACATCCTTCATTCTTGGATCACGTGCCCTTCTTAATTTCTTCGAGCAGATATCCTACAAAGGTTAAAGCATAGAGTTGGTTCGAGAATTGATCTAAGCTTGTACATACTTGATGCACATAATGCAGTATGCATATTAGAAAGTATGTACAATGATGGTGAATGCACGGACATGCCACCAAAGAATGTATAGACTTTGTGTGCAATGTACAAGACGATGTACAGACTTGCTGGCTTGTAATGCGATATGCATATAGGAAAGTATGCACATTGAAGATGAATGCTCAGGCATGCCATCAAGGAGTGTATGGACTTAGTGTGCATGCGACAACGATGTACAGACTTGCTGGTGTGATGATGCATGAACTTAAACGCTCGTACCAGCAATGGTTGTACAAACTTATGAATTAATGCACGAACTTAATTGCTAGTATCAACACAGGTTGTACAGACTTTATGTACTTGTGTATGCATAAGGCAACGTGATGCACTGACTTTGCATATGCATGAAGAACACTGGCTGTACTGACTTGGTCGAGTGAAACAACGGAGGCTGTACAGACTAGCCACCAAAGAATGTACAGACTTTGATGAGAAAGATGCACACGTGCACAATGAACACGGATGCACTGACTAAGTCACGAGCTGAGTTAACGGATGTATAGACTTGCTCAGTCATCAGCTAATGGATGTATAGACTTGCTCAGTCATCAAACCAGCCGTGTGCAGACTTAGTGTACGCATGAAACAAACGAGTGCACTGACTATGGCTAACACATGCAAACACGCATCGATCAGTGATATGCAAGAGATGGTCAATGCACTGACTATGTGGCGTGCAACTATAATTAATGCACCAATGCAAGCTATGCACGAACTAGAATAGACCTGATGCAGAGAATAGACAATGCACCATATAGCTGTGTCAATGCAATGCCCATACTGTGTTAACGCACACCCCCTTTCCTCTTCATGCATGAAGTATATATGCTGAAGTATGAAGAACAATGAAGCATGCAAAACATTTACTAGTTCTAATCTTACATGATTCATTAGTGATTGCTATCATCAAAACTATATAACATCATCAAGGCACAAGGGGCACAACAATCTCCCCCTTTTTGATGATGGCAACACAATGAATAGATGCCATGAGATCAGTTCATGCATGCACAGACTTATGCACTAATAGATGTACATACTTATGCACTGATAGATGTATGCACATTCTCCCGTCTCCCCCTGCACATTCTCCCCCTTTGCCATCAGCAAATAAGGAGGAAAGACAGGAGCAACGTTCTATGTGGCAGTTCAGAATGTGAGCACATTTTGATGCAATCCTTAAAATATATGAATCAAGCAATGGCTTTCTTGATGCCAATTAGGTTTAACAGTGATAGAAGGTGAGGAGAAAGAACTGGCTTTCTGAGATAGGATCATATGCTTCAGTTATAGCAATGAACTTAAGTCACATGACCATAATAGTCTAGGTTGATACAATACCCTAGTTACTTCAGAGAAAGTGAAAGGCAAGGAAAGTCACCTGAACTTGTATTGAGATTAAACAATTGACACTCAATGATATTTATTTTCTAAGGGTTACAGCAATTTCATTCACATGCTTCTGAAACATGAACTTATTGAACAGACAAGTATCATTTATGCCGTTGATATTAGGTGTATACCTTGATCAGAGGCTGATACCCCCAGCTACTAAGCACAAACTACTATATCTATTTCTGATCAAAGCTATAGGAATAATTTGCACATTTGACGTTAAGGGTATACCTTGATCAGAGGCCAATACCCCTAGTTACTCAGTGAAATCTCTCTTGTAGATTCGATCAAATGAACAGAGATAACCTGAGTCACTTCATGACTTAAGGTACTCTCCATTTCTTTGATGGAGATCTCAGTTTTTCAGTGAAACTCAGTCATTGCTCTGCCACTTTGTTCACTTCTTTTTCTTTGATGATCATGAATTTAGCTTCCCTTGTGATTTTTGGAGAGACTTGTTTAAGAACAATACATGATTCTTGGTTTTCAAACCTTAACCAACACTAAATCTGTCATGTTCAGATACTGTGAGGACTTGTTCTATCATAATCATGAGATAGATGTTAAGAGCTATAAATGCTTTCTATCATCTTATTTTCATAAGACAGTCTTTTAAACTTTACAGTCTATTAAAGTTAAACCTTAGTTTCAATCAGTAAGCACATGTGATTCTTATAACAGAAGGGTTGTAATAATTTCAGCTCACGATAATGAACCAATCACTAGACTGTTATCCATTCTGTGAAGGGGTTGAACTTAGTTCTGATAATGCAAACCTCCCCCTAACAACAATATGCATTTCTAAACTATGCAATGATTCGACCTATCATGCAGTTAACACATTGGGTGCATCGACTATGTGTAGAGCATGCTTCAACATAAAGTCTATACAATGCAATTGATTGACTACATGCACAACCATCCGTCGACTATATGCCCGACTATGCATCGACTACAGAGATAATATGTGCAAGTCCATCAACCAGCAGTACTTCTTCAATGCAACATGTAGTACACTTACCTACCTTACCTAACCCGATGATTTTACCCTTTGTATTTCCTCCAAAGGTGACAAGAACTCCATTCTTCTCAGTCAGCATGCAAAATTTGGCCTTATCTCCTGTCATATGCCTGGAGCAGCCACTATCAAGATACCACATAATGCTTCTAGCTGCCAGGCATACCTGCAATCACAATCAGGTGGAGAATTTTGGAACCCAAAACTGTTTGGGCTCTGAAGCAGAAACAGAACAATTGAAACAAGACATCAATTGTTTAGGAATCCACATTTGTCTAAACATGGTTGGCTTAGTGGAATTCATGACATTTTGTTCATCATCTTTCTTTCTCTCAGCACCAACTGATTGAACATTCTTCCTTTGGTGCTTTGGTTTATATTGAGTTCTTGCTCCATCTTTATTAGCAGCAAAATTGTTTTTGTGCCAGTGCCCAGGCCAATAGGTCCTCAGATAATTGTGGCCAGCTATAGTCCTAGACTGACCAACCCATCTAGCAAATTGAGGTCTATGCCAATGAGTGGTAAAAGGTTGATATCTAGACCTCCCTTGGACCTGATTCCATCCAGACCTATAGAAGGGTTGGACCTGTTTCTGAGGATAGGTGTAATAGGTCTGGACCTTGGGCTGGTGATTGTGGCTGTTCTGGCCCAATGCAGCATTATGTCTCCCCTGCATTGTTGAGCAACTAGACTTCTGTACATGTTTATGTTGGGTCTTCTTCTGGTCAGGTGATGATGGTGGAGACTTGGTGGCATTGCCCTGGGGTTTAGACTTGCTTCGAGGCTGACCCTGAACCTGAGACTCACATTTGGGTGAAGGGCAAGATCTGCTGGGCTCACCAACCTTCTGTTTGCCTTTGTCCTTGGCACTGGACATTTTCAAATTAACAATTTTTGAAACAGAATTTTCATTAACCATTTTTATAAGAGGTCCCTTCCTTTTCTCTGCCACAAATGGTATGGTTTTCATGGCAAGGCTTTTCGTGGCAGTTGAGTTGAATCCAAGACCTTCTTTTCTGAAATTCACCTTTGACCCTAACAGAGCATTGAGATTAGCTGTGCCTTGGGTCATATTTTCTATAATTTTCCTTTTATCAACATTTTCTTTTTCTAAATTTTCAACTGGTTTCTTTAATTCAGAATTCACACACAAAACAACTTCATATTTCTCATTTGAAATTTTTGCTTCATTTTGAAACATTTGAACTCTCAGCTTCAACTCATCAATGACATTCTTTAACCATTCACTTTCCTTTCTAGAATCTATTAAAGCACGCTTCAAATCATCAGATTCAGCACATGAAAATTTTAAACTATCATTTTCTGATTGTAGACAGGCTATTTTATCAGACATGGTTTTATCATTCATAAGTGAATTTACTTTCTTCTTCAAATGCATGTTCTCCTTTCTAATATCATCCACTTTATCTAGCAAGTCTCCGTAGGCATCCTCCCAATCAGAAATTGTATAGTGCTTAAAGGGAGAGGATACCTCATCGGAGTCTCCTTCTTCTTCTTTGTCACTTTTGGCCATCAGGCAGACATGCTTTTCTTCATCCTCGACCTCTGAGGTGGTGCTCAGTGTGCCCTCGTCCTCATCGCTCCAAGTACTAATCATGGCTTTTCCTTTTCCACCTTTCTTCCTTAGTTTCTCCTTCTGCTTTTGGAGCTCTGGACAATCTGCCTTCATATGTCCGGCCTTCCTGCAGTGATAGCAAACATTAGTATCAAGTTTCTTCGTAGGGTTAGACCTATACCTGTTATATTGCTGGCCGTTGAATTATCTTCGGCCGAAATTTCTGCCTTCCTTTCTCAAGAATATCCTGAACTCTCTGGTCAACATAGCAAGTTGGTCTCCATCTATTTCTGACCCAGATAGATTGCTCTACTCGCTTGATGATTCACTGTGGCTGGATCTGCTTGTTCAGCTGGAACTAGCCTTCAGCGCGATTGGTTTCCTCTTATTCACAAGCCCATCATTTTTGGGAAGGTTCATCTCATATGCCATTAGAGAACCTATTAACTCGTCAACTTTCATCGTCTGAAGATCTCTTGACTCCTCGATCACTGTCGCCTTTATGTGCCAGACAGGAGTCAGAGACCGCAAGATCTTCCTTACAATCTCATAGTCGGAATAGTTCTTTCCCAAATTCCTCAAACTGTTAGTTATGATCGTCAGACGAGCATACATCTCAGTTACAGTCTCACCAGGTTTCATCCGGAATGCTTCATATTCAGAGACCAACATGTTCGCCTTGGTCTCTCTCACCTGTGATGTCCCTTCGTAGATAACCTCCAGTGTATCCCACATTTCCTTGGCGGTTTTGCACGATGACACTCTGGAGAATTCAGTAGGATGAAGTGCGCACTGAATAGAGTTGATGGCACTCCAGTTCAAAGTAGACTTTCTGATTTACTCTCTCGTCCAAACATCTTCATTCTCGTGCAGTTCGAACGGTCCCTTGCTCACTACCCTCCAGATCTCGTAGTCTTTTGCCCTCAGAAAGACCTGCATTCTGTTCTTCCAGTAGGCGTATTTAGATCCGTCGAAGTACGGAGGCTTGGATGTTGAATGTCCTTCTGTTGTCATTCCCTTAACGTTCATGGCCGTTCCTCTTTAGGATGTTAGTCCCTGAAAAAGAGTTAGGCTCTGATACCAATTGAAGGATCAGAAACAATGTTCTGATACCAAGTGATGAAGGTCTATAAACGATCTAGAGGGGGGTGAATAGATCAGTCACCCAATAAAATCTACTGCAACAGTTTCTAGTGCGAAAATAAAACAAACTGTTGCTGGACGGCAGAAATGTAAGGGAGAGCAGTCACATAAATCCAACTATAGCAGATCTGAACATAAACGGACCTAAGCATGCATCTACAGCGTATAATGGAAATGATCATGATGCACAACAATTCGCACGGCAATCACATAGGAGACAAGAAGTTTTTAAGGTGGTTCGATCTCAAAACCGAGATCTACGTCCACCCCACACTCCAACCTGGAATGTGGCTTCAACCGCTGATTCACAGCTTTAACTGATGGGCCTCACAACTTGCCTACAACCGCTAACTAACAGCTTGACCGCTGGGCATTACAGCTTTGCCAACCGCTGGGGACTACAGCTTAACCCGTCCAGAGGAATCCTCCTCTACCCGCTGAGCAATACAGCTTAGCTCTGCTGACTAACAGCTTGAAAACAAGGTTTCAGAAAACAAAATAGAAACAAACGAAAAACAAGAAATCTTAAATGGAATGTAGCTCACAATGAGCAATCTCAGTTCTGGTATCTGAACCAAGAAACTGATGAACAATCATTCAGAGAAAGTCTCTCAGACTCCTCTCACTCAACTATCTTTTTCTCTTATCTCTGGATCGTTTCTTTTCTTCTCTGCTGCACTCTCTCTTTTTCTTCTGTTCTCAATAGTACACACAGATCTTCTTGCACGATCAATTTCTCCAGATGGAGAAGTCTTCTATTTATAGCATCAGAGAGGTGGGCATATGTCCTTCACAATTCCCGCCCAGAGCGCCTTGACCACGTGGCAACATTTCAGCTCACTGCGTTACACGTGTCACGATCCTGGCACATCCTTCATTCTTGGATCACGTGCCCTTCTTAATTTCTTCGAGCATATATCCTGCAAAGGTTAAAGCACAGAGTTGGTTCAAGATTTGATCTAAGCATGTACATACTTGATGCACATAATGTAGTATGCATATTAGAAAGTATGTAGAATGAAGGTGAATGCATAGACATGCCACCAGAGAATGTATAGACTTTGTGTGCAATGTACAAGATGATGTACAGACTTGCTGGCTTGTAATGCGATATGCATATAGGAAAGTATGCACATTGAAGATCAATGCTCAGGCATGCCATCAATGAGTGCATGGACTTAGTGTGCATGCGACAACAATGTACAGACTTGCTGGTGTGATGATGCATGAACTTAAACGCTTGTACCAGCAACGGTTGTACAAACTTATGAATTAATGCACGAACTTAATTGCTAGTATCAACACAGGTTGTACAGACTTTGTGTACTTGTGTATGCATAAGGCAACGTGATGCACTGACTTTGCATATGCATGAAGAACACTAGATGTACTAACTTGGTCGAGTGAAACAACGGAGGCTGTACAGACTAGCCACCAAAGAATGTACAGACTTTGATGAGAAAGATGCACACATGCACAATGAACACGGATGCACTGACTAAGCCACGAGCTGAGTTAACGGATGTATAGACTTGCTCAGTCATCAGCTAATGGATGTATAGATTTGCTCAGTCATCAAACCAACCGTGTGCAGACTTAGTGTACGCATGAAACAAACGAGTGCACTGACTATGGCTAACACATGCAAACACGCATCGATTAGTGATATGCAAGAGATGGTCAATGCACTGACTATGTGGCGTGCAACTATAATTAATACACCAATGCAAGCTATGCATGAACTAGAATAGACCTGATGCAGAGAACAGACAATGCACCGTATAGCTACGTCAATGCAATGCCCATACTGTGTTAACGCACACCCCCTTTCCTTTTCATGCATGAAGTATATATGCTGATGTATGAAGAACGATGAAGCATGCAGAACATTTACTAGTTCTAATCTTACATGATTCATTAGTGATTGCTATCATCAAAACTATATAACATCATCAAGGCATAGGGGGCACAACAGCTCTTGTAGTATCGGCTACTATAAACCATTGTAACGTAGATAGAATATTGGTTAACATTGGTAGCGCCCCTGATGTACTCTCATATGAATGTTTCCTTAAAATGGGTGAAAACCCATCCACGCTCCGCCCAATTCGAACCCCCCTCTGCGGGTTCAATGGCGAGGCAACCTATCCCGAGGGAGCCCTAAGCCTGCCGGTCACTATTGGTACCCCTCCTAAGACTGTCATGGTTATTGTGGACTTCATAGTGATTAAGGGGATGTCGGCCTATAATGCCATCTTCGGCCGAGGTATCCTCAGTCGAACAAAGGTAGTGCCCTCCACCTATCACCAAAAAATAAAGTTTCCCACCAAATACGGCATCGGGGAAGTCCGAGGTAACCAGGCAATGGCTAGAACGTGCTACATAATCTTGGTTGAAGCCATAAAGCCAGAGGGGAAAAAGAAAAGGGTCGGAGGAGTCGAGGATGAACCGACAACATCCGAGCCCAGTGGCGAATTGCTGATGGTCTTCCTCAAAGACGACCCAGCCCTAGGAGTAAAGATTGGTGCTGATTTACCACCTGATGTACAAGAGCAATATAAAGATTTTCTTTCAGAGTATATCCAAGTCTTCGCATGGTCCGATGAGCATCTTCCCGGGATCCCTGGGGAGATGCTGGTGTAGACACCCAATTTTAGCCGATAAATTGAGCATTTTCTTTGTTCTTCTAGTCGATGCCCCAATTGATCCTTAATTGGTTGAATTTCTGGGATTCTTCCCCTTTCTTGGCCCAACGCTTCAATTCCATACCTTGGATCTCGTCTCGAGTCTGGCATTCCCGCGCTATTTATTCTTATCGCTTTTTTGTTCATAGCGCGTTGTGGGTCAAATTAAAATTATCCTTTGATCAATTGTTATTTCTTGACATTTGATCATTATGACATCAATTTTGGGTGTTACTCTCCTTCAACATTTGATTAAATGACTGCCCAATGGTTTTTTTCTCCGTTTTTATACCATTTAATGGGCCTTTACTTGTTGCGCTATATCTCCATAGCACGTTCTTCATTATCGCGCTATGGAAGTATAGCGCCTTATCAGACAGAGTCCCTCTCCAGGCCGGACTCCCTTATTTCGATTCAGAGGCCTTATTGGGTAAGTTGCTGACTGTGTTTCTTATCCAGGAAGGTTTCTAAACCTATCAGGAGTCTTTCCCCCTAATTAGTCGGCAATATTACCTCGATTTGAGCCGCCAAGTCATCGGATTGAATCAAACTCCGACCTAGGGTTTGTGTTCGATCTTCTGCCTATAAATTCACTCCTTTGGCCGTCGTTTGAGGGGGATGCAACTCGAGTTATTGACGAGGAGGAGGAAATACTTCGTGCATAATCAACAAATCCTCGCTCCTCGCACGTTCAAGGGAGTATTTAGGGCTTTTCCTTGTGTTCTTCCTCTTTCATCTTTCTTTTCCCCTCCGGATTTTTAATCTTTGCATCGCATTACATCCTGATTTCAAAACACTCCTTTTACAAGATACATGCATTCACACACACCGCACCTATCTTTTGCCCATCCATAGGGGTTTAAAAACCACCAAACCCCTAGGTAATCGAGCCCCCTTTTTACATGCTTTTGATTAAGGATAAGGGCAGATTATACTCAAATCTCGATCTAATGGGCTTTATATTTGTTGTTTATGATTGTTTACAGGCACTAGAAGATTGATACGTGGAGCCCTTGCACCTTGGCCAGCCTTGGAGCAAGGAAGGAACGAAACCAAATAAATCCCGCTACCTGTCTGATATCGCGCTGTACGAAGCTAGCGCGACCTGGAGAACACGCTAGGACGATATAGCGCGTTAATCTCCAGGACCACGGCTCCCCTTTATGGATTTCTGAGGTATGTAACATGCCCCATCCTGATCTCTTATTGTTTGGCATGTTTCTAGCTTCAGTGGCGATCACGGAGCTTAGTTGTTGCATATGATCTTTCCCCTTTTTCATCATTAATTGAGTGCGATATCTTGTTTTAAAACAAAATCACCATCTTTTATCAATTTGGGGTTAATCATAATTATTTGCACATCTACAAATTGGCGATCACGGTGGGACACTTTGTGCTACCACGTGCATTCTTCTTGTTGCCTGCTTATCAGTATATCAGTGTGTGTGTTTATTGGATTTTGAGCCCTTCCCACTGTCGAGTATCGCGCTATGTGTCCATAGCGCCTTCTGTAGATCGCGCTGTGGATATATAGCGCGATAATCACCAGAGGATATATTCACCTACATCCTCTGTCGGGGTTCTGATTGCCATCTTCTCTGGTTGCATCATTGTATACTTCCTGTTGTATATTCACTTCTTTCATCTATTTTCCTTTTATTGTGCTAGTTTAGATTTTTCTTCCATAGCGTTGCATTCATCCTTGCATTTGGTTTGAGAGACCTCCTCTCTCTATATTAGGATTCCACACACCCCCTTGGTGAAGGAAGGACCCTCCATTGAGCATTCCGTCTCTTTGGATTGGAAATTCCTAAACCAAGCCTCCATAAGTCCCCGCACCCGTGGATTCCCTCACGGACGCCGGGCAGGTTGTACCCTTTTGAAGTCCCGAATTAGTTGGCCTATACGTGGTGAGAGAGTGTTCCTAGTTGGCACTGGAGTTAAATCTCATTTTGAAACTAGGTTCCTCCCCTTGTGTGAATCATATCAATTTGCATAAAATCATTAATTCACCAAGGTTCAAACATCAAAAATCAAGGTAACCATTCCAACTTGTGTGATCCTTGGCAAATTGTTTGCACATTAAATTGCTTGCATGATGGCTTACTATAAACAGGATAACACGTTTAATTCAATTCATGAGGATGCACAACCTAGCACTTCTTATTCCCCTCAATTTCAACATGTTCATCAAAGTTCTCACCATTCTTTCAAAGGGCCACGTCCTCATTCTTATGGTCATGCCCGACCCATGGGCAATGTCCAATCCAATGGTCCTTCAACTCAATTTCGAGCCACTACTCCCTCGGGATCCTCTCGTCCCAATGATGAGAAGGTCTCCCAGATCATTCATGCATTAGATCATCTTACCCCTCAACAGATCCAAGCCCTTAAGGCTGCCGTTGAGGGTACATCTCATGCATCTCTCCCTCCCTCCAATTCTATACGGGTGGCCCATCATCCACCTCTTTCCAATTCTATTCGGGTGGCCCATCACCCATTCCCCTCCAATTCTACACGGGTGGCCCATCACCCCCCTCCTCCCTCCAATCCTGATCGGGTAGCCCATTACCCATCTCCTCCTGTTCATTCTACTCGGGTGGCCCATCACCCGCCTCCTTCTATTCCTCCTCCCTTACGGCCCCAAGGCCCATTTATTCATTGCAAACCGGCCCATCCGGGTTCTTTTACGGGTCATCCCGTCAACTCCCCTCCACGGCCTTTTTATGAGGCCCCTCCTCCTTCAAGGCCCTGCCAGCCCTCGATTGTTCAAGTCACACCCCTCCAACGGTCTCTGCTTGATAAAGTCACTTTGATGGAGGAACAAATAAAGAGGGTCACGGCTCCTACCGCTCCGGTCAATCCTCTCCACGCCGCTTTGGACGAGATTACTAAGTTGGAGAGAGAATGGAAGGATAGGAGAGATGATTATGGTATCGGCATTCCAAGCGAGGAAGAACCGACAACTGAAGAATCCGAGGCAGTATACGATGATGATGAAGCTCAGCAGGCACCCCTTTCGAGTTTCCTTTGTCTCCCACTTCCCCCACTTTCATTTGATGAACCGCCTGCTCAGGAGGAAACCACCCTTAATTCAACCCCTGTTTATGAGACTAGTTGGTGTTACGACGATGGATCGATATTCCAATCGCCCGCGCCGGTGCCTATTGAGTCTCTTCCCATTCCCACTCCCACTCCTAACACCGCTTGCCCCGTTCGGCATTTCCTACGCACCAAACCTTCACCCATTAACACTCCACCAATTACACCTCAACCCACTATACCATCAACCTCCACATCGGCCTCCACCGAGCCTACCATTGAACTGTCCCCAATTCAACCTCCCGTTATCCCATTAGCACCATCCTTAAAACCCACTTTACCTACCCTACCATTTAACCCTTCACCCTTACCTATGGTTAATCTTGAGCAGGATCCACCACTTCTTGCACTCGAGCTAACCTCAACCGCTTGCAAGCGAGGGGAGAAACTCGATGTGTTTGAACCTCCGCCTCCACTTACGCCAACACTTTCCATTATACCTCCACCACTCACAAAGCCTTCCGCCTCCGCTTCACCTCCTTCTATTACTCGGAATGTGGGTGCTTCTGCAAGTATATGTGCCGAAGATGATCAAGAGCCAGGCAAGACAGATTTGGCCATGGCTATGCGATTCAAGATTCAAGAATTCATTTACCGGATGCCAATCCGGATTATTGTGCCAAGCATGGTCGCGAAGGCCAAGTCACCGTCATTGTTCAGAAGAGAATGCCAGGTGTTGATGTCACCCAAAGGCCGGGCAGGGCACCCCTTGTTCCAATTTTCAAATCTTGATTCCATTCCTCTATACAAGGGGCGAATGCCCATTTTGTTCAACACTTCTTATACACCACAATTAATGGGCATGGCAATGCTTCATGTTCCAACTTTCCAACTCCCTCACATCATTGATCCTTGCCTTCCAAGGGGGTTGTCATTTATTAGCGAAGCTTCTTCCATTGGGCCAATTTCTCATACACTTTCACTGCCATGGAGGGGCAATTGTCTTAAGGGGCCATCCCTTATTTGTTCCACTTTATATTCGTCCATCTCTATCACTTCTTCTTCATGGGCCACTCCAAGGGTTAGGAGGAGGATCTTGCCCTCTCACCCTTTGTATTCCTCATTTTTTCCACCTTCGTTGCATCTCATGCATTTTGTTGCATTCATGCATTCACAGCATTCATCACATCCATCATTTTGCATACAATTGCATCTCCTGCTTCCCGGGTTTCCAAACCCGTATCTTCCCCGCCTTCCGGCCCCGCCGGATATTCCGCATTCCCCATCTTATTCATATTCATCTTTTTATCCACTCCCCTTGGGGCATCGCGTCCCCCTTCCTGCTATTTCCCTGGAACCTCCAGGAATTTTATCCCTCCTCTTTGGGCATCTCGCCCTTTCTGATTCTATTCCTCCGGAACCTCCGGACTTTCCCCTCGGGCATCGCGCCCCTTTCCATTCTCCTCCTCCGGAACCTCCGGACCTTTCTCTCGGGCACGACGCCCCTTTCCATCTTCTCCTTACTGATTTCATCCCTCTGGAACCTCCGGATTCTCCACCTGATTGTCTCCATCTTTTCCCCGGGCATCGCGCCCTTTCTATTTGCTTCCTCCGAACCTCCGGACTTTCCCCTCGGGCATCGCGCCCCTTTCCACCTCATTTCACCGGAACCTCCGGACCTTCTTGGGCATCGTGCCCCTTCCTATTTGCTTCCTCCGGAACCTCCGGATTCTCCGTCTTATTCTCTCTATCATCTCCCAAGGCATCGCGACCCTCCTGATTTCATTCTTCCGGAACCTCCGGACCTTCCATATTTCTTTCAATTCATCTTCTTGCTCCTCCGGGACTCCATATCTTTTATTCTCTTCTTCCTTTTCCGTCACCTCTTCCATCATCTTTTTCCCTATTTTTTTCCCAGGGCATCGCGTCCCTTCCTTTGTCATCCCTCCGGAGCCTCTGGATTTTTCCTCTTATCAGGATTCTCCTCCACAGCCTCCGGACCCTCCGGATCCGCCTCTTTCCATTTACCAATTTCTTCTTCTAATTCCTCCCGATCTTGGGTCTGGCCCAACTTCTTCCGCATCCACTGCCTTGGGCATTTGCCCCTTCTCCCATTGCTTCCGAGACTTTAGTCCTCACCCCTCTTCTTGATTTTCCGCTTCTTCTGTAGACTGTTCCATGTGATCAGGGTCTCCACGCCTTAGCAAGGGAGTTCTAGCCCTCGCCTCTCTTCCCTTTTTTTCCTTATTCGTCTGAGTCTGGTCTTGGCATCACTCCTTCTTGTTAAGCCACTTCCAATCCTTTTTTGTGCTATTCCACGATGATCAACCCCACCTCTCGCGGCATTTATTTCAAGAAAGGGCGCAAGGTAACATGTTTGCGTAAGTAATCATTTTTTATATGACATCATTTTCTCATTACTTCACGCATGATTTTCAAAATCAAGTGCTTCTTAACAAAATCAAAAGTGGTGTTTTAGACCTTTATCTTAGGCTTTTGTTAAAATATTCCAAGAAGAGTCTTCAGGCTTGCTACTGCAGCACTTTGGTTAATAAGAACCCCGCGCTGGGAATTCAACGTTCTCTCCCTGCTTGTTAAGAGCAACCCTTAGCTGGGCATCCCACACACTTCACGGCGTCCTTAGCTGGCTCCTTTGATAAAAACACCGTCCCTACTTTGGCCATGCCATGAGTATATCTAAAAGTCTTTTCTCTTCTTTACTCGGCCGCATGCAAGGGCAAGAGATTGACGGATAAGATAACCCAACCTCGGTAATCCCCAATACGAGAGAAGTCTCAAATAGGGGCAGTCTTGACCCGAAATCAATATGAATTTTCATATGAGTTTTCATGATATACATCTCGCCAAAAGGGCTATTATGAAAATCAAGTCAGAATTTCAATAAATTCAAAATTGTGAATTATGGCATGACAAGAGTGGCAAAGTCCCCGCAGGGAAAACCCTGGTCGTATGCATGTCAAGGGTCTAAAAATCAAAGGCACAAAGCCCCGGCACAACAGACTACCTCTTTGAGGGGAAACATCTTGGAAGGAATTCAAGTCCCGACGTCTCCCATCCTGCGTAAAGCTTATCTCCAATTATTCTTCTCTTCTCCCTCTAAGACCGAACGTTCCTCGGGTTTGGCCTTGGTAGGGGCACCGTTAATCAAAGGCGGTCGATTATAGGATGCCACTTTCAATGCACGCCCGGCTTTGGGCAGTTTTAAGTAAAAGGGGAAGGAACAAGGACCCCTAGCCAGTGGTTTAAACACCCTTTGATGCTGCATTAGCAATGTCTTACCAAAACTCCATAAAAATTTGAATATTGCCAAAACTCCATAAAAATTTGCATATTGATCAAAATCCATAAAAATTTGAATATTGCCAAAACTCCATAAAAATTTGAATATGACCAAAACTCCATAAAAATTTGAATATTGCGAAAACTCCATAAAAATTGAATATGGCCAAAACTCCATAAAAATTTGAATATTGCCAAAACTCCATAAAAATTTGAATATTGCCAAAAATTCCATAGAAATTTGAATATTGCCAAAAAACTCCATAGAAATTTGAATATTGCCAAAACAAAAAAACACAAAAAAACAAACAAAAAATTCCAAGGAAATTTGAATATTGCCGAAAAAAATTGAACATTGCAAAAGTTTTTTTTTCAAAATCCACATAAAAATTCAAATATTTTCAAAAAAAAACTCATAAAAATTTGCATACTTGTCAAAAAAAAAAATTCAAAAAAAAATTTGCATTCTATTTCCGATGGCATCCTTTTAAAAAGGCACGTAAAATGAAGAACAATCACACAAGTCGCAACAAGTGCTAAGAACTGTCTCATTCCACTATAACATGTCAAAATATAAAATGAGATGGGTACAACAAACTCTCAACTCTCCCCTCGACCCTCCTGGTCTCCCCCTCTGTGTGAACTCTCAGCCTCCTCCTGTCCTCCCCGGGGAGGCCTAGGAGGAGCCATCTGTGCCCGGGAAGCCGAAACCCTGTCACCATGTGTTCCCCTCTCTGCATCCTCTCTCCGCTGGTGCTCAGAAGAAGTAACTAAGTAATCTGTGCTCGAGTAAGCTCGGGAATATCCCTCGCGCTGGGCCCGCTCGCGCCCTCGCCGATAACGATCCTCCGCGTCCTTCGCGCGCTGCTCAGCCATCCCCAATCTGGTAATCAACTGTACTCTCTCCAGCTCGCGCTCCACTCGCTCCTCCCTCTCCTTCTGCCGCTCACTCCTCTCCATCCCGAGGAGAAGGCGCAGCTCTGCTACATCTCGAGGGAGCTCCTCCGCATCGCGCCGCTTCAGCTCTGCCTCTGCCGCGCGCAGCTCCTGTTCCTGCATCCAAAATTTTGATTAAATATTGATAATTGATAAAACTCCTAAATTCCAAGATTAAGAGAACAGATTGCTTACTCTCTCCTGAAGGGAGGCCTCGGCTGCCTCTGCCCGAGCAACTGCACTGGCGAGCTGGCTCTCTAGCTCGGTGTGGTCGCAGACGGGCTGTGAAGAAGATGAAGCGCCGTGCGAGGATCGGACCGCCTCCAGCTCCTCACGCTGAAAAAGAAAAGCATTATCATTAATTGCAATTCAAATCTGAATCATTCTAAGTTTCAAGTGCTTACCAGCTCATCGACGGTTTGCTGGAGTTCCTCGCGCTGTCGGACTGTGGAATCGAGGAGTCCCTGTACCATGGCCAGTCTCCCCTCTATGTCGAACTGCGAGAACACATTGTTAATCACATATTGAATAATCAACAACAATTGAATTTAAGGGCATACCTGTCTGCGAGCGCTCTGATAGACTCGACTGCCGTATGCCTGTGAGAATGCCTGAAGGTAGGCATCATCCGAATGTGCTCCTGCAGGAACTGCTTGGCCATGCTTCTTCCAATCTGCCAACTGCTCTCGGGCACGCTGCCGCCAATCGTCTGTACCCTGCAGGCCTCGGAAGCGTCGTCCAGGTTGTGGGTCCGTCGCCTGGGTCGGAAACTCCACCACCGCCTGATGAAGGCCAAGTGTCCTCATGATCAACCTGTGGTATAGTGGCTCGACCAGGTTGAGGGCATGCAGTCATATCTCTCTCCCGAAGAAAGGGATGGCCGGCTCCACCCAGGGCATCACTTCGGCTCTCCCCTGATAGGGAGTCCAGTCCACCTGCATAATTCATTTTATCATTGCCCTTAATTTCACTCATAACTAAATTCAATTTCAAAAATTCAATCTTACCTCTATAGGGGGCATCATGTCTAGCGTCTCCTGGATGTGGGTGACCTGGTCCTTCAGAGACCGGCCGTCTCGTGTAGGGGTCCATCGTCTGGCCAGGGGAAGTCGGTCCCCTCGATCCTCCCAGGCTCGTTGGAGGGTAGGAAGGTATAAGTAGCTCCAAACCTGAAACATAGCTCATATGATCAACATAAGGGGCAGGTGCATAATTCACAAGTTTGAGGTGTAGAGAAATACCTGAAGTAGAGGGTAGAATCCCCCGAGTGAAGACTGGAGTGAGGAGATGCCGAAGCTGTCAAACAAGTGGGCTAGGACTGCCGCACCCCAGGCATACCGTCTGACTCTGTCTAGGTCCTCCAGTAAAGGTAGAAAACGGCAGCTCACTGCGTCGCCCTGGGTCGCTAGAAGCAGCTTGCCGATCAGTAGAATGAGGAACCTCCTCAACTCCAGGTCTGCCTGTGGGCCTGCCTCAGTAGTGAAACTCTCCCTGGCCCCCGCCTCCAGCCTCTTCTCATGAGCTGTCGAAGTCTCCCCCACCTCCCTCTGTGTGTGGAATAGGCCGAGACTCTCCTGCAGGACGATCCTCGACACTAGTGAGGTCCGGCCTGTACCCTCCAGCTCCAAGCCCAGCAGCCTGCGCGCCATCTCCCGGTAGTATGGGTAAGTGTAGCCCGTCACTGCCGATCCGTGCACCCGCAGCCCGATGATGCGCGTGACGTCCTCCAAGGTCGGGATCATATGACCCCAGGGGAAGAGGAAGGCCTTGCATCTCGTGTCCCATCTGGCCTTTAGGGCCCTTATCAGCCCCACATCAACCCTCAGCACTTCTATCTCCAGAAATTCCCCGAAGCCCATATGGCGGAGGCGGGCCCTTTGAAACTCCGGTAGTGCGTGGTAAGCTGCCCGGACCAATGTCCAAGAAATTCGGGCACACACTGCACCCTCCACACCCTGCACACAACGAAAAAGAAGAAATAATCAATTTATGTGATCATCAAACAAAAGGCCAATCAGAAAATGAAAACCTGCATGCTGTTATTTGTCGAGCTATATCGTCATAGCGCGTTCTTCAAGAACGCGCTATGAAGACATAGCACGTTCCCCTTCTGTAAGTAGGGGGTGACCCCCGTTCCCCGCAATCTGTTCTATGGGCATTCTGCCCTACATTTTGATTTTTAGGGGCATTCCCCTTTCCGTTTTCATCACATAAGAAAGAAAAAATAAGAAAAAATCAAATCAAAAACAAGTTTAGGGTGATTTTCTTACCACCCGGCATTTTCGGGCCGCCGCGCCTCCGACGGGCTCCGCCGCCACTTCCTCGGCCGCCGGGACGCATTCAACTTCTTCGGCCTCGTCTGGGTGGATGTCCATATCGTCTCCCTCGTGTTGGGCCGAGACCGTCGCCTCCGAGTCGGAGGGTTCTTCCGCGGGAGGGGGCGCCCGTTCCTCTTCCACGTCCGATCTTTGGCGGACGCGGGTGGCACGCCGTTTGGGGCGTCGAGGAGCACCACCCGCCATCAGATTGTTGCAAATGAGGGCTAGGGCTGGTGAGAGGCTGAGAAGGCGAGAGAGGAGTTGGGGACAGGGAAGGAGTAACTTTGAATAATAGAAAGGGGGGGATGGTTTTGAAAACCTACAGTTAATAGACGCGCTACATGTTCATAGCGCGACGCTGTCGCGCTATGTACATATAGCGCGATAATTAAATTAGATAAGAAAATAAAAAAGGAGGGGAGAAAAGAGGATTTGACTTGAGAACATATGATGAGAATGAATGAGAACTTGTGTTCTTTTGCTTATGTTTGAATGCGTTTGAATTTGCTTAAACACTGAGATTGATTATATGGTTGAATTGGCTTAAACATTGAGACTGCTTGAATTTGCTTAACATTGAGGTTGCATTTGCTTGAATTTGCTTGTGCCTAACATTGAGATTGCAGGAAGAGAAGAAACATATGCCATGCCATCAGGAAAGTATTTCTGTGTCCCTTCTTTTATTGCATTACTATATGCTATTTATATTATTATCTCAAGGACCTACTGGTTCTCTGTATGTTTCGGGATTTGAGTTCCCCTCTACCAAAAACAGTGATGATCTAGAAACATGCAGTTAATCATCGGACAGGCCATTAGATCAAAATAAATTTGGGGACGATGGACTTCATCTCGCACACCGTGGTTGCGGACAATTCTTGACCCGAATCTATTTTGATTTAGTAATATTATCCTTGAGTATCTTGTATTTTATCTTTCTTGGCATCCGTTTTGATGATTTCTTTTTATTTTTAGCCCTGCATGCATCATGCCATTTCTTTTGCATCCATAAATGCCCTATTCTTCTTCCTAATTGAGGATCGATTTTGCTTATGTTCTTGAACTAAGAAATTCAATTCCATTCCGAATTTGAAGGATTGCTCCAAGTTGAGCACTGGATCTTGCTGGTCGATGTGACCCTTGCCTGGAATTTGCTTATCACCTTTTTAATCCAATCTCCGTCTTTTGATCCACTCCTTAGCTGTGAACCGCACGATGGCGTCGATGGATCCGCCGGGCTCGCGTTTATTCCACTAACTGAGTGAAATTCGTAGTTGCTACGCGCTGCGGATGCCTCTTTTGTACAAGAGGTTGATCAGTTCCTTTTTCTTGTTCCGTGCCTATCATTCTAGGCAGGAGTCACTGGTGCCGGCTTGACCTTGTGGTTAGCTCGGAGTTTTCTGGATCATTCCTATCATTTGTCGGTTGTAATGGGTGTCTTTTCTCCTTGATATCCACTTATCAGTCCGCTCTACTGCATTTTCACTTCATCTCCCCGTCACTACCACTCTGTGTCATCTCCGTGTTATTTCCGTTTCACCTCCGTTTCGCTCCCCTGCAAAGCGGATATCAAGGAGGGGCATCTGTAGACACCCAATTTTAGCCGATAAATTGAGCATTTTCTTTGTTCTCCTAGTCGATGCCCCAATTGATCCTTAATTGGTTGATTTTCTGGGATTCTTCCCCTTTCTTGGCCCAACGCTTCAATTCCATACCTTGGATCTCGTCTCGAGTCTGGCATTCCCGCGCTATTTGTTCTTATCGCTTTTTTGTTCATAGCGCGTTGTGGGTCAAATTAAAATTATCCTTTGATCAATTGTTATTTCTTGACATTTGATCATTATGACATCAATTTTGGGTGTTACTCTCCTTCAACATTTGATTAAATGACTGCCCAATGGTTTTTTCTCCGTTTTTATACCATTTAATGGGCCTTTACTTGTTGCGCTATATCTCCATAGCGCGTTCTTCATTATCACGCTATGGAAGTATAGCGCCTTATCAGACAGAGTCCCTCTTCAGGCCGGACTCCCTTATTTCGATTCAGAGGCCTTATTGGGTAAGTTGCTGACTGTGTTTCTTATCCAGGAAGGTTTCTAAACCTATCAGGAGTCTTTCCCCCTCATTAGTCGGCAATATTACCTCGATTTGAGCCGCCAAGTCATCGGATTGAATCAAACTCCGACCTAGGGTTTGTGTTCGATCTTCTTCCTATAAATTCACTCCTTTGGCCGTCGTTTGAGGGGGATGCAACTCGAGTTATTGACGAGGAGGAGGAAATACTTCGTGCATAATCAACAAATCCTCGCTCCTCGCACGTTCAAGGGAGTATTTAGGGCTTTTCCTTGTGTTCTTCCTCTTTCATCTTTCTTTTCCCCTCCGGATTTTTAATCTTTGCATCGCATTACATCCTGATTTCAAAACACTCCTTTTACAAGATACATGCATTCACACACACCGCACCTATCTTTTGCCCATCCATAGGGGTTTAAAAACCACCAAACCCCCAGGTAATCGAGCCCCCTTTTTACATGCTTTTGATTAAGGATAAGGGCAGATTATACTCAAATCTCGATCTAATGGGCTTTATATTTGTTGTTTATGATTGTTTGCAGGCACTAGAAGATTGATACGTGGAGCCCTTGCACCTTGGCCGGCCTTGGAGCAAGGAAGGAATGAAACCAAATAAATCCCGCTACCTGTCTGATATCGCGCTGTACGAAGCTAGCGCGACCTGGAGAACGCGCTAGGATGATATAGCGCGTTAATCTCCAGGACCACGGCTCCCCTTTATGGATTTCTGAGGTATGTAACATGCCCCATCTTGATCTCTTATTGTTTGGCATGTTTCTAGCTTCAGTGGCGATCACGGAGCTTAGTTGTTGCATATGATCTTTCCCCTTTTTCATCATTAATTGAGTGCGATATCTTGTTTTAAAACAAAATCGCCATCTTTTATCAATTTGGGGTTAATCATAATTATTTGCACATCTACAGCTGGTACACAAGCTCAACCTTGACCCGTCCGTGAAACCCGTCCAGCAACGCAGAAGAAAGCATGCCCCAGAGAAGCAGACGATCATCAAAGAGCAGATTGTTAAGGGGAAGAAAATCGGCCTATTTCATCTAGTCCTTTACCCGACGTGGCTCGCCAATGTCATCTTAGTACCAAAAGTTTTGGGCAAATGGCGAATGTGTGTGGACTTCACCAACCTCAATAAATCCACTCTGAAAGACTGTTACCCACAACCGAACATCGACCAGCTTGTCGACTCGACCTCTAGTAATGAATTGCTCAATTTTTTGGACGCCTACTCCGGCTACCATCATATCCGAATGGATCCTGAAGACATCGAGAAGACAGCCTTTATCACCAACTTCATCGTACACTGCTACACAAGAATGCCTTTCGGGTAGAAGAACGTCGGAGCAACGTACCAGAGGCTGATCAACCACATTTTTGAATCCCAAATCAGTCGTAACATCGAAGCCTACATCGACGACATGCTCGTCAAGACACCTAAGGCCGAGGACCACTTCGTCGATCTAGCTGAAACCTTCGCCACCCTCCTAAGGTGCAACATGAAACTCAACCCAGCTAAATGCGCCTTTGGGGTTCGATCCGAGAAATTCCTGGGTTTCCTAGTGACTCAATGTGGGATCAAGGCTAACCCCGACAAGGTTCAGGCCATCCTGAACATGCGGCTGCCCGTTTGCGTCAAGGACGTCCAATGCCTGACTGGGCGAATTGCTACGCTCAACCATTTTTTGTCCCGAGTGGCCGAACGATCCCTACCTTTCTTCAAATTGTTGAGAGGGTCCAAATTGGCATCCACCACGTTCGCCTGGGACGAGGAATGTCAGAAGGCTTTTGTAGAGCTAAAGGAGTTTTTGGCGTCGCCCCCAGTGTTATTGAAACCGGTCCCGGGTGAAACACTGCACCTTTACCTCTCATTGACTCCTTCCATAGTGAGCTCAGTCCTAGTTCGAGATGACGCAGGAGTGCAGAGACTAGTATACTACACCAGCAAGGTGCTCAACGAAGCCGAAAGATGATATCCTGCAACCGAGAAACTCGTGCTAGCGTTGGTGACCTCGACCAAGCACCTTCGGTCCTACTTCCAAGGGCACTCCATCGTCGTATTGACCAACAAACCCCTGAAGAGGATCCTCGCTCTTCCTGAAGCTTTAGGTCACCTCGTCAAGTGGGCCAAATGCTCGGGGCTTACGATATATCCTATCGACCCCGCTCGGCCATCAAGGGACAGGCACTCGCGGACTTCATCGCAGAGAGCACCTTCCCGATCGAGAAGCCCTTCCGCTGGCGCCCGAGCCCACCTGGGATCTTTTCATTGACGGGTACTCCAACTCGGCCGGAAGTGGCGCTGGCGTGCTTCTCAGATCCCCAGAAAGAGCAGAATTACAGTACGCCTTGAAGTTCAACTTTTCGACATCCAACAACGTCTCCGAGTATGAGGCTCTCATCTTGGGAGCCAGGATGGCACGACGATTGGGGGCCGAATGAGTCAGGATTCATATTATCTCCTAATTGGTCGCCAGCTAGGTCAATGGTGACTACGAAGCTCGGGAAACATCGATGATCAAATACCTTCAACTGGTAAGAGGAATAGCCCCACTATTCGAGAGTTTTCATGTTATCCGGATAACTCGGGAGGAGAACTCCCGGGCGGACGCCGTGATGCGGGACGGGACGCGACTCGATGCCAATTTGAATGCAATCCTGAGACTCTAGGCAAACTCGTGACTCATCCCCAGCGAGGGAAGCGTGTGGACTTGCGCGGTTGAGAAACCGGCAATGAGCTAGGGTGGTCAACTCTCACTTTCGTGCCCGGATCGGGTCACGAGACGGGTTTCGCTCTCACTCTCGCAGCAGTGAGTAAAACAATATAAACGAGCGAGTTAACCTATCACTCTAGCAGTGGTATATGAATATATATGAGGAAAGCAAATGCCAAAGTGGGGAGTGAACACGACACCTTCACGCTCCGGGCTTGGGGAAGCCGACCCCGGCCAAGACTCGTACTCCTAATACAAATAATTAACAATAATTACATAAATAATTTTATTACCCACTCCACGCAGGGAGGTAACGGACTATAATGGCGACCTGGGAGTAGCAAACTCGGGTTGACGGGCAGCAAGCCAGAAGGGCTTTCGGGCCAGAGTCGGGCTACTGGTCTGACTCGGTACTATTCAAACTCACTGGACTGTAAGTGAACTTGGTTGCTGGGACGGTGGCTTTCGGATGCCTCCTTGATACGGCGGCTGGCTGGGATGTTGCTGGGGGGTTTCCGGTTGATCCGCGGGAGCGGCGGTCGCTGGTTCGGAGCCGAGGATTTATGGGAGAATTAACTCCCAACTCCGTTCTGCAATCCTACCTCGGGATAGATCTGCGTGACCCGGCGAAAAGAATTGTTGCACCCAGATCTGGAGGCAGATCGAGGCAAGATCGACACCCGTTGGACAGAGGACTCAAAGGGATACAACATAAATTAATTTCACAACCATCCAGTAAACGGATTAGAAATGAAAAACTCTGTGGGTTGTAGTTGTTTCTGGCTCAGAATACACATCAAGCAGGATAGAATGGGATCTGTCTGAAAATGAATTTTGACCCAAAGGAAAATAGTCGATCTGGACTCTAGAAATTTTATGGGTGGAAGGGGGGATGTGAGGACAACACAGAAATATTTTGGGATTTTTTGGAGATGGCTAACAGGGCGGGAAAAATATAATAGCAGACTACTATACCACATATATGCTGATGGGCAGACTGTTAGGGGTGGAACTAAAAAACTGGGAAAAATAGTAAACGACATCTGATTGACATAAAAATTGAACTAGAGATGGGGGACGATAGGGGGAACAAACCCTCAAATTTTGAGGCCGATCTGATATCTGAATCTGGAGATAAAACTTTTTAATTGAACTTCAGTTCTGCAGGTTACAAATCTAGACAATAGGAGGAAGGTGGAGTTGTGGCAGCTCGACGGCGGCACGAACGGTGGCAGCGACGACTGTGGCTGAGCTTCACACCCAGGGGGAGGGATAGAACTTGGAATCTACCAAGTTTATGGCTTCACACCATAGAAAGCGCAGCAGTCCAGCTGCAAGGGGGAGAGAGGAGAGAGGGGCGCCCAAGGCTCCAAGAATAAATTTTTGATTTTTCATTCATTAATTTTCAAAATAATGAAAATATATGAGTTTTATAGACCTAACTAAATGACCATTACTACCCTCAGATCTAGGGTTAGGGAGGGGTAATTAGGGGAGAGAATAATTTTCTCCCATGTGGTCAATTACAACAATTATAAACAATTATAAAGGGGAATTATTTTAATTCCCACATGAGGACAAGGGAGGGGGCGCCTCCCTCTTGGAGTCAATAAGAGGGGCTTGGTCAAGAGTCCATCTTGGACCATAGACCAGCCCCACATGGGTCCTAGAGAGTCTAGGTGGCCAAATGGGAGAGGGAGTGGGTGTCCCGCCGGGCCTACGCGGCCTTTTTACAAAGAAATCCACCAATTCCTAAGGACTAACACATTGGCTTATAATTGCCATACAATTGACTCAAGGATATAAATGCAAATAAAAACGTTAGTGGTCTTGCTTTCATGTCTCCATCAATTCTCCACGGGTGGGAGAAACTCGACCCCGTCGAGTAAGGTGCGGCTGCTCAAGTAGCTCCTGCGGATCCGTCACCGTACCAGGTAGCGCGGGTAACTCCTAGTAATCGTCACCTGCTCATCCCGTATATGTTCTATATGTTTGCGCTGTTGTGGGAATGAGGCTAGTGGTGGACACTCCGGGGTGGGGTCACTCTCAAAGGGAGGAGACGGCTCAAATACTCATTAGGAATCACCATTGGGTCCCTTTATGTGACTAGATCCGAGACATTGAAGGTAGAGCTGTTCCTATATTCATCAGGCAAGTCCACAATGTACGCATGAGATCCGACTTGCCTTCCACTCGAAAGGGACTGACATGACGAGCTTGCATTAGATCGACTCGACTCGACGTATGCAGACTCACTATGCACTCGACAAATGTATGTATAGACTCTTGACAAACTGGACAAATAAAGAAAACACGGACTCACACATGACCCTAGACAAACTTACTGTTAGACCGACCCATACATATGCCATGGTGGACCAGGACATCCGAATGTGTGCCTAGCATACACAAGACGCAACTGGTGGTTGGCGGAATGGGGGACTCCTAGGCATCCTAAAGTGAACCAATCATGCACATGCTCCCTTGTGGACTTGGGGGGTTTGGGAGGGCTAGGAGAGCCGAATTCACCTTCTTCACCACCTCTATATGTATGTATCTCTCGCCAATGAACGGGCTCGATGAGCATAGGTGGACCGACCCGTGGGGAAGGGGTGTGATAGTGGACTCCCATGACAGGGTGGAGTAGATAAGGTGGGTCAATAGGCTCACTAGGGAAGGGGTTGAAGGGATCCAAGAATGTGTGACCCTTCAAGATGGGTTCCCTCATGACACAGTCCCATGTTTGAAATCCTTGAAGGTGTAAATGGTCACCTTCATTCATTATGGTAAGTGGGACGGTGATCTCATGGAGAAGATAAGGTTCCTCTCTCGAGAAAAGTGGAATGAAATCAGGCTCGGCCGGCATGGGGAGGAATAAAAGAACCTCCGTGGTGACATGACCCACGGTGCACACGGAGATAATAGACCCCAAAGTAGGATGGGTGAAGCTACGACCTTTGGGTTGGTCGAAGCTTGGGGCCAACATGTGCGCCAACTTCAACTGCTGGTCTAATCCCTTAATAAGGTCTTCCAATGTATCTACTTGGTGACAAGATCGGAAAGTGGTGTGGAATGAGTTTACGGGCACTAATGCTAGTGCGGGGTCCACAGATGGATAGTAAGGTGGTCTAGGGACCAAGCCTATCTTGAGCCAGCTAAGTAGTGGCTCGGCGATGATTAGCTTTCCCGTTAGAAGTACGGGTGGCTCTAGCTGAGGCGGCTCCAAATGAAGTGGCTCCGAATAAAGATCAGAAGGTGAAGTAGGTGGCAAAGGAGCTCTAGGGGAAGGGTTCCCTGGCTGGGGTGGGTGAAGCCGTGGGGTAGGAGCGTCCTACCTCATGGGCTCATGTGGCCGTTCGACAGGCCCGACACTCTGCTGACAGGTAGATGCTCATCGTAGGGTAGCATCAAATCTTGCCTCGAATGGCTCAACCTCTAGAGCGACCTGATAAGCATGCTCCAGAGTGGTCACGTTGCGGCAAAACAATTCAAACTAGTAGTGAAGCCACAAACCCTTCCGGAAGCACAATGCGGTCGTGGTGCTCTCCTCTCCAACTCCCAACAGGTACTCATCAAAGTCCTGAATATACTCAGACATGGACTTGTTGCCTTGGACGGGTTTGATTGGGGCTTTCTCTAGGGCGGATACTCATCTAACCAGACCTTGGATATGTCAGTCGAAAGCCTCGGCACAGTCCTCCATGGCCTTGAGACAGCCCACCAAGCGGTCGGTATGCTCCCTACGAGTTTGGTCGGACCTATCCATGCGCTCCATGAGTAGAGCGTACACGTCATCTAGAGATCGACATCCCTGGGTGGTGCCTCGGGGTTCACCCATAGTGTCAGGGTGATGGTACTGGGTACCCATGGGGAATTGGGGGAAGTTTGAGTGGGTTGGACATGCAGACACTCGGGACAAGACAACTGACCCCCAAATGGACTAGACATGACCCTACAACAACAATACAAAGTTGGAATTCAGACTCGACTAGACTCAACCAATATCCGGTACGGGGCAGAGGTTTGATCTAAAGATCGCATTCACGCAAGTGTGTACCTTCCCAATAGGCGTAACCTATCGTTCCAGAGACACCTTTTAATATACCGGGTAAAGGGTGCAATATGAAACCTTGGACCGACTACCCTAGACTCTAACCTGCTCTGATACCAATTTGATGCGGGACGGGACGCAACTCGACGACAATTTAAATGCGATCCTGAGACTCTAGGCAAACTCACGACTTGTCCCTAGCGAGGGAAGCATGCGGACGTGCGCGGTTGAGAAACCGGCAATGAGCTAGGGTTGTCAACTCTCCCTTTCATGCCTGGATCGGGTCACGGGATAGGTTTCGCTCTCTCTCTCGCAGCGGTGAGTAAAATAATATAAACGAGCAAGTTAACTTATCACTCTAGCAACGGCATATGAATATATACGAGGAAAGTAAATGCCAAAGTGAGGAGCGGACACAATACCTCCACGCTCCGGGCGTAGGGAAGGTGACCCCGGCCAAGACTCGTACTCCCGGTACAAATAATTAACAATAATTACAGAAATGATTTTATTACCTACTCCACACAGGGAGGTAACGGGCTACAATGGCAGCCCAGGAGTAGCGAACTCAGGTTGACAGGCAGCAAGCCGAAAGGGCTTTTGGGCCAGAGGCGGGCTGCTGGTCTGACTCGATACTGTTCAAACTCGCTGGACAGCAAGTGAACTCGGCTACTGGGACGGTGACTTCCGGACGCCTCCTTGCGATGGCGGCTGGCTAGGACACTGCTGGGGGGTTGTCGGTCGATCCCCAAGAGTGGCGGACGCTGGTTCGGAGCCGGGTATTTATGGGAGAATTAACTCCCAACTCTGTTCTGTAGTCCTACCTCAAGATAGATCTGCACGACCCGACGAAAAGAATTGTTGTGCCCAGATCCGGAGGCGGATAGAGGCGAGATCGACGCCGTTGGACAGAGGACTCAAAGGGCTACAATATAAATTAATTTCACAACCATCTAATAAACGGATTGGAAATGAAAAACTCTGTGGGTTGTAGTTGTTTCTGGCTAAGAATCCACATCAAGCACGACAGAATGGGATCTGTATGAAAACAAATTTTGACCCAAAGGAAAACCGTCGATCTGGACTCTGGAAATTTTATGGGTGGAAGGGGGGATGTGAGGAAAACACAGAAATATTTTGGGATTTTTTGGAGATGCCTAACAGGGAGGGAAAAATATAATAACATACTACTATCCTGCAGATCTGCTAATGGGCAGACTGTCAGGGGTGGAACTAAAAGACTCGGAAAAATAGCAAACGACGTCTGATTGACATAAAAATTGAACTGGAGATGGGGGACGATAGGGGGAACAAACTCTCAAAATTTGAGGCCGATCTGATATCTGGATCTGGAGATAAAACGTTTTTCTTGAGCTTCAGTTATGTAGGTCGCAGATCTGGACAATAGGAGGAAGGTATAGTTGTGGCGGCTCGACGGCGGCACGAAGGGCAGCGGTGGCAGCAGTGGCTCAGCTTCACACCCAGGGGAGGGATAGAACTTGGAATCCACCAAGTTTAAGTTGGGTGCGGATAAGACGACAACGGAGATCCAGAGGGGGTGAATGGATCTTCTAATGATTTTTGGCCAAATTAAAACCGTATGAAGAGATACTCACAAGGTCGATGGATAAATGCTCAAACAGCAAGGATGCAAACCCGATTGGTCACTAGGACAGCCAAGGGAATCACGGTCCTAGCAACCATCTAGCGATAACAATCACACAGTCAGTGCAATCAAACCATATCGACCCAATGCAATCATCTAGAGAAAGCAGAAACAGAAATCACAGATCAAACCACTACACAAGGGATTTTTAGGTGGTTCGGTCACCAAGACCTACGTCCACCCCTCACTCCAAACCGGAGTGAGGCTTCCACTAGCAATGCTAGAAACAGCAGACTCAGTCTGCAAACAAGTGCTGCCAAACATCTTGACCAGGGGAACAACCTCCCCTCTTCCTCCCAACCGGAGGGACACCCCAAGTGACTCCCAGCCACTTGGAAACCAGAGACACACAGTCTCTCTTTCTCCAGACCAGGAGGGAACACCTGGACTTGCAACCCACAAGACCAGAACCGGAGGACCAATCCTCCCTTCCTCCAAACCGGAGGGGAACCTAGAGACCCAAGTCTCTCTTCCTCTGAAACCCAGAGGGAAGCACAGGTGACACCAAGTCACCTGTAAACTAGAGGTCTCGGACCTCTCTTCTTCCACAAGGGAGGGAACCACTGATGACACTAAGTCACCAGCAACCTGGAGAAAGAAATCTCCCTTCTCCTGAAACCACAGGAGGAACTCGATCCCCAACAGGGCAATCGGGAGAAACACAAAGAAATGTAAACGAAACCAAGAAAGGGAAAATACAGTAATCATAAAACTGTAAAGATTGTAGCACAACTGTGGCTCTCAAATAGAGCTGACTGGCCTGGATATGATCCACGGTCCAGTAGGAACAAATCTTCAAGTAGCTTTGCTTCTTCTCCTCTAACTCTCTATCTCTTTCTCTTCTTCAATCACTCTCTACTTTCACAGCTTCTCTTTTCACGATCTCTCCTTCTTTCTATTACTGTCTCTCTTCTGCTCTGTCTATTCTTCTGCTCAAGCTCAATCCTCTTCGTTCTTCCTTCTGGGGGCTTTTCTTCTCTTTTTTTTAGCACTATCCTTCGAAGGGTCAAAGAGACCCTTTATAGGGATAGAGCCTTCGTGTGGGTCAAGCAACAGCTAGGGCGTGTGTGCTTTAGTCCACGTGGCGGCTTCTCAGCATCTTGGATCACTTGCCAGGCGCCAGCCTCAGATCACATGCCCAGTCACCTGCAAGATTAATGAAGAGTTCAGTCGATGAACAATATCAGCTGAAGATATTGTACAGACTTTATTCAGCAGGCAAGACAATGGATGTATAGAGTTAGTCGTGTGAAGGAGGACGAGTGTATAGAATTTACGTTCAATATGCAACAGAAGACTCTGTATGGACTTTGCATAGACGATGCATGAGCCGAAAGCTCTGTACAGACTTGGTGTGCCGTGCATGAACAGTGCAGTGTATAAACTTATTAAAGTGCGAGCATTGCTGCTGCCAGTGTACAGACTTGATGATGTGCAATGCATGAACAACTGATGCAGTGTACAGACTTGGTGTTAACATGCATGAGAGTAACGAGTGTATAGACTTGATGTTAACATGCATGAGAATAACGAGTGTATAGACTTGATGTTAACATGCATGAGAACCCAATGTACAGACTTGCTGTCCCTGCAGCAGACGACTCCAGTGTATAGACTTTGTACTTTGAACGACAAAGCAGGCTGTACAAACTTGAAGTGAAGACCAATGTATAGACTTCAAAGAATGGATGATCAGACAATGTATAGACTTCATAGTTCAGCTGCCAATGTATAGACTTGGAAAGCTTGAAGGCCAATGTACAGACTTGGAAGCTTGAACCAATGTATAGACTTGGAAGGCCTGAACGAATGTACAGACTTGGAAGGTTGAAGGCCAATGTGTAGACTTTACCAATGTATAGACTTGGGGTTCTGAACGTAGGTAAAGACTGGGAATGTACAGACTTGAAGAAATGACTTGAGACACAGACACGCTGCACGCTGTACAGACTTTGAGTGAAGGCATGAACAGTGAGTCAATGTATAGACTTTGATGCCCAATGGCAAAGTATAGACTTGCAAGTGTGAGACGCTAAATGAGACGATCGAATGTACGGACTTGGGCAATGTGCAGACTTTACGTGCAGGTTGCCAGCGTTGTATAGACGTGCTACGTGCAGGCGGCCAGTAATGTTTAGACATTGCAGACCATGCTACTGCCCACTGTATGGACTTTGAGTCCGTGTAGCTACAGTGCAGAGACCATGTACAGACTTGTACAGTGAATGCTCAAATGAATTGAGACGCAGGATGAGACGAACGATGTATAGACTTCTAGACACTGTAGACTTGAACATCGTGAGACGTTAACTAAGACGGATGAGAATGTATAGACTTTAATGAAGAATGCGCACGATGCAAAGGACTATGTACACACTTGGCCAATGTACACACTTAGCAGTAGCATGATGGCGAGTGCTGTACAGACTTCGTGTGCAATGGCCAACAATGTGCAGACTTAATGATCATGCAAGTGAGCGATGTATAGACTTGTGTTGCACATCGTAGGTAAAGATGAGGAGTGTATGGACTTTACCTTCAGACGCTGGATGCACATATAGAAAGCAGTTGAGCAATGCACTAATGCTGGATAACACATCCATATGCCCAAGGCAGAACAATCATTCAGACCAATCATTCAGACACATATTCATGATATGCTATCATCAAAATCATTGAGTTCAGACTGCATGTCACAGTTAATGCATGAAACAAATACTGTATGAAGTAAACACATATGACATCAAACATATGAGACTCATAGTGTTTGTCATCATCAAAACACAATATCCAACAATCTCCCCCTTTTTGATGATGGCAACACTATGAGTCTCATGAATGAATATGAGTCTCATGAATGAAAGAAATGGAATATTATTCAGACTAGACTCATCAAAGTGTTCTCCCCCTTTGACTTCATCAAAAAGTAGAACAATACTTTGATAATCTAGTGATCTCATATGAGACACTCAAAATAGATCATCAGATGAGGGCAACACAAAATCAGAAGCAGTTAAAGTAATTCTCCTCCTTAGTCAAACAACTTATGCAGACATGCATATGCAACTAATACTGAGAGAATGTAGACAAGCATCATAATCAGACACACTAGCATATTGTCCCCCTTGCAGATCGTCTCTCAAACAGACCAGAAAAAAATTCTTCCCTTATGATCCATGAGATAAGAGAAAACTACAAGGATGAACTCTGGTTATCCAAAGACTGCAAGTACACATGTTAAACTGAGAGATGTGCCTCTCATATATGAGAACCAATGTGAATCAAAACACAGTGATAGAGAGCAATAGGATGAGCAGATTCAACAATTAGTGAAAATTGAGATATAGAACTTTTTAGCAAGATACCAACATCATATAATAGAATTTTAAGTTCTAGATTCCTTTATTATAAAAGCTTATGAAACCTTGATTGTCAGATATGGTTTAAGAATGATGTAAACCAAAATTTTTCTAAAAGAAATTGTACTCATATCTGAACCAACTCTTAATAAAAGGAACTACAAGCTCATATAAGATTCTAGTTCAACCAACTTCCATCTTACTTAGTTTACTTTCCATGACTGCTTTAAGAGAAACATAAGTGAATGCACCTGAATTTTAATTGTTCTTTCAGAAATTGATTTACACTTGTTCAATTTTTTTTTTAATGAACAATTTTGGTTTATCAGCACCTTTTGACGTGGGGAGACACCTTGATCAGAGGTCTTAATCCCCAGTTACTCAGTGTGACAACCGTATTGCTTCTCCCATTTTAGAGAACAGAGGTAGCATTAAAAGTATCTTTGGCATGAGAATGCACCTTGATCAGAGGCCAAAATCCCTAGTTACGCAATACAACTATGCCATTGCTCTGCCATATTTTCACAATAATTTCCAATCATCTCTTTAAATAGAGTTAACCATGATTCTTCATGACACAATCCTTTGGACAGGTTTCTCAGTAACCACAGTCATTGCTCTGTCCATACTTTTACCCAGAATGGATTCAGAACAAGTTAGATGTTTAGGAACAACCACATACACTATATATCTCAGTCAACGTAGACATGGATATCAACTTTTCAGATTTCAATAAGTCTTACATGAATTTACATGAAGCAAACAGTTAAACTTTATTAAGAGGTTGAAACAGATATTTTCAAGTTCCTTGTGTCCAAACAAGAGTACATAAGACTTAAACCAATTCCAGTTAACAAATGTTCTTAAGCATGTATAATGGAAGGTTCCTCATTAAAGATGTTTTAACATTTATGAAGTAGTATTCAGGCTAAAGGTTTACTTCATATCTCAGCTCAGTAATTCAAGTGAGAATATTCAACATACAACATGGATTCTGAAAAATTGTAGCAAAGGAGCTGCTCTTGAGCAAAGAAGTTCAAAGTTGACTGAATAGAGGTGAAGCTCTCCTTCAGCAGATTTAGGAGAGGCAGACAAATACTAATAAGGTATAAATTCAGATTATGAACAACTTCAGAAGCAGTCAAGAAAGATCATTTGATACCACTTTGATGATGGAATCACTGACACTACAGATATGACAAGATGAATCAAATAGATGGACAGGAAGAGTTCAGACAAAGACACAACTGAACGGATTAAGCATGCTCCCCCTATCTATATGCAGTGAGACACTTCCTTCCCTTTTTTTTTGATTTTTCAAAAATAAGTGATATGCTATGCTATGACTCCCTCTAACTAAAAACACTGAATCATCTTATATGTCATGAAGACAATGCAGATGATGAATGACTATGCAACAACAGATTTAACATGCTATGCAGTAAATCTAAAAATATTTGTGTGATTTCAAGAGTATGAATAATGCTCCCCCTAAATGTATGCATGAAACTATGACTTATCAGATCAACCATAAATTTCATTTGAACAGATGTGACGAATTTACCTGAATGGAGTTTTATCAACTTGGGTGCCTTGGTTTATTTTTCCCTTTTTATTCTTCAGCTTCCAAGACACACCTGCAAGTTAGCACACTATTTTGCATGGACAGGTACCCAAACAGTCTTGGGTCCTGCATGGTTAATAGTGACACCTTTGGCATGTGTTCTAAATAACTTTTTAGCATGTAGGTCATCAGATCTCATCAAAAAGCAATTATTCATTGAATGACCTAATGTACCACAATAATAGCAAGATGGAGCAGATTTCAGATTTGATTTATGCACATTCTTATTAGCATGAATTCTATGTGCATATGCATGAAAATTTCTGTTAACAGAATTAAGATTCTGTTTACCAAAATAAGCTAGTCAACAGTCAGCAGCTCTATGGCCTGGCTTTCCACATTCAAAATATGCAAGTGTTTTCCTTTCAAACACAAATCCATTTCTACCGGAAATGTTTCTATTGACAGAGAATTTACCAGATTTATAGTTAGGCTTCCTTCCCTGAGCATGCCAACATTGGGCAGCAATGTGGCCCATCTTGCCACAGTGAAAGTATGAACTAGAATTTCTTCCACCAGCCCTCAGCCAGCATTCAATGGCCCTGTGGCCTGTCTTTCCACACTCAAAGCATGTAATGAGCTTATCTTTAAAAGCAAATTTGTTCTTATTAAAACCATGTTGGCTTGTAGGAAATTTACCATGATATGAATGAGATATTTTCTTACCATTTGCAAGCCAGCATTGTGCAATTGTGTGTCTTAATTTACCACAGTGAAAACATTCAATTTTCTTTTTCTGAAATGAAGCATTTCTATCATGAAGTTTCCTAGCAGTCATATCATCCTTCTCCATCAATTTACATTCATGCATCAGATGACCAAATTTATGACAATAATGGCATGACATTTTCTTTTTAGATGCATGTGAGTGTGTGTGAGAACTGTGATCAACATGCCCTAATGAACCCTTTTTATTTATTTTCTGTTTTCCAATCTTTTTCTGATTTTTGTTCTGTTTTTCGATTTTCTGAACGGTAGACTGAGAAGCAGGTGGGTTCTGAGAAATGTGAGAAGTAGAACTAGAAACAAAGGATGTCTGAATTTTATTTTCAAAATTCTTTTTATTTACAGGGTTATAACCTAACCCCTCCTTCTGAAAGTTGACCTTTGTTCCCAGCAATTTGTTCAGATTATCTTGCCCACTCACAAATTTAGACAAAGACCTTTTCAAATCCTGACTTTCATTTTCAACAGTAATGATGAGCAATTCAGAATTAGCATTTTCTTCCTCACTCCTGTTGAGTGTTTCACTTAAGGTGGCATTGACATTTTTAAGATATTCAATTTCAGCTTTGAGCTTTTCAACTTCTTCTGAATTATCAGACACCACACATTTACCTTTTTCAAATGTCAGTAATCTCTCTGACATGGTGGTGTTCAACTGTTTTAGTTTCTCAATTTCTTCCTTTAGACTAGTGTTCTCCTGCTCAAGTTTATCATCATCAAACAAAACATCGGTTAGGAAACTTGGATATTCTGATTTACAGTTTTTAAAGTTTTCCTGAAACTTTAAGTTCGTAACATTAACAGCCTCAAACTTTTCATTTATCAATTTGTTTTCACTTTCAAGATTGATTAATCTTTGTTCAGATTCCTGACATTATTTTCTGAGTTTTCCATTTTTAGATTTGACATGATCAAGTTCTGATTGGATTCCATCTAGTTTCGACACTTGTCTTCTGAGTATTTCATTTTCAGTTTTCAGAATTTTAGGATTTTCAAGATTTTCAGCTCCAGAAATAGGATCCCCTAAATTTGTTATCTTCTTTATCAGACTTTTATTCTTCTTCCTCAATTTTTCATGGGAGTGTAACAGATTGGCATAAGCATCTTCCCAGTCATCTAAGGTGTAACTAGAAAAAGGATTAATTACCTCTTCAGCATCTTCGAATTGATCTTGATCACTGCTATGGTCGCTCTTGTCAGCCATCAGGCATGTGTTGTGATCCTTGGTGAGCTTTAGCTTCTCCAAAATCTCCTTGGCGGACCTGCAGTCATAAAGACAAGAATGTAGAGCCTTCTCAGTAGCTTCTTTCATTAGATTCAAAACTCTCTGATTCTCTCCATGTTTTGATTTGTGACTGTCAGTCCATTTGGACTCTTTCTTTGGTAGTCTGTGAGGACCGTGTGAGATTAACTTCCACAGATCCAAATCCAATGTCCTCACATACCGATGAAGCTTTTCAAGCCATTGATCAAAATCATTACCTCTGAAGATTGGTGGATAAGTCATCGTGATATGATAAATACACCAAAACCAGATGAGCAATGCAAGACACAAGACAGGGAGGCAAAACAACGAGCACAAGAAAGCCACTCTAAAATGCACCACAAAGCTGCAGGAACTGCTGCAGATTGTTGGATCCAATGCATAGCAACCCGCTCTGATACCACTAGTTGGGTGCGGATAAGACGACTACGGAGATCCAGAGGGGGGTGAATGGATCTTCTAAAGATTTTTGGCCAAATTAAAACCGTATGAAGAGATACTCACAAGGTCGATGGACAAATGCTCAAACAGCAAGGATGCAAACCCGATTGGTCACTAGGACAGCCAAGGGAATCACGGTCCTAGAAACCATCTAGCAATAACAATCACACAGTCAGTGTAATCAAACCATATCGACCCAATGCAATCATCTAGCGGAAGCAGAAACAGAAATCACAGATCAAACCACTGCACAAGGGATTTTTAGGTGGTTCGGTCACCAAGACCTACGTCCACCCCTCACTCCAAACCGGAGTGAGGCTTCCACTAGCAATGCTAGAAACAGCAGACTCAGTCTGCAAACAAGTGCTGCCAAACAGCTTGACCAGGGGAACAACCTCCCCTCTTCCTCCCAACCGGAGGGACACCCTAAGTGACTCCCAGCCACTTGGAAACCAGAGACACACAGTCTCTCTTCCTCCAGACCAGGAGGGAACACCTGGACTTGCAACCCACAAGACCAGAACCGGAGGACCAATCCTCCCTTCCTCTAAACCGGAGGGGAACCTAGAGACCCAAGTCTCTCTTCCTCTGAAACCCAGAGGGAAGCACAGGTGACACCAAGTCACCTGCAAACTAGAGGTCTCGGACCTCTCTTCCTCCACAAGGGAGGGAACCACTGATGACACTAAGTCACCAGCAACCTGGAGAAACAAATCTCCCTTCTCCTGAAACCACAGGAGGAACCCGATCCCCAACAGGGCAATCGGGAGAAACACAAAGAAATGTAAATGAACCCAAGAAATGGAAAATACAGTAATCAGAAAATTGTAAAGATGGTAGCACAACTGTGGCTCTCAAATAGAGCTGACTGGCCTGGATATGATCCACGGTCCAGCAGGAACAAATCTTCAAGTAGCTTTGCTTCTTCTCCTCTAACTCTCTATCTCTTTCTCTTCTTCAATCACTCTCTGCTTTCACGGCTTCTCTTTTCACGATCTCTCCTTCTTTCTATTACTGTCTCTCTTCTGCTCTGTCTACTCTTCTGCTCAGGCTCACTCCTCTTCGTTCTTCCTTCTGGGGGCTTTTCTTCTCTTTTTTGTAGCACTTTCCTTCGAAGGGGCAAAGAGACCCTTTATAGGGACAGAGCCTTCGTGTGGATCAAGCAACAGCTAGGGCGTGTGTGCTTCAGTCCACGTGGTGACTTCTCAGCATCTTGGATCACGTGCTAGGCGCCAACCTCGGATCACATGCCCAGGCACCTGCAAGATTCATGAAGAGTTCAGTCGATGAACAATATCAGCTTAAGATAGTGTACAGACTTTATTCAGCAGGCAAGACAATGGATGTATAGAGTTAGTCGTGTGAAGGAGGACGAGTGTATAGACTTTACGTTCAATATGCAACAGAAGACTCTGTATGGACTTTGCATAGACGATGCATGAGACGAAAGCTCTGTACAGACTTGGTGTGCCGTGCATGAACAGTGTAGTGTATAGACCTATTGAAGTGCGAGCATTGCTGCTGCCAGTGTACAGACTTGATGATGTGCAATGCATGAACAACTGATGCAGTGTACAGACTTGGTGTTAACATGCATGAGAGTAACGAGTGTATAGACTTGATGTTAACATGCATGAGAATAATGAGTTTATAGACTTGATGTTAACATGCATGAGAACCCAATGTACAGACTTGCTGTCCCTGCAGCAGACGACTCTAGTGTATAGACTTTGTACTTTGAACGACAAAGCAGGCTGTACAGACTTGAAGTAAAGACCAATGTATAGACTTCAAAGAATGGATGATCAGACAATGTATAGACTTCACAGTTCAGCTGCCAATGTATAGACTTGGAAAGCTTGAAGGCCAATGTACAGACTTGGAAGCTTGAACCAATGTATAGACTTGGAAGGCCTGAACCAATGTACAGACTTGGAAGCTTGAAGGCCAATGTGTAGACTTTACCAATGTATAGACTTGGGGTTCTGAACGTAGGCAAAGACTGGGAATGTACAGACTTGAAGAAATGACTTGAGACATAGACACGCTGCACGCTGTACAGACTTTGAGTGAAGGCATGAACAGTGAGTCAATGTATAAACTTGCACAATGCTGCCAATGTATAGACTTTGATGCCCAACGGCAAAGTATAGACTTGCAAGTGTGAGACGCTAAATGAGACGATCGAATGTACGGACTTGGGCAATGTGCAGACTTTGCGTGCAGGTTGCCAGCGTTGTATAGACTTGCTGCGTGCAGGCGGCCAGCAATGTTTAGACATTGCAGACCATGCTACAATCCACTGTATGGACTTTGAGTCCGTGTAGCTACAGTGTAGAGACCATGTACAGACTTGTACAGTGAATGCTCAAACGAATTGAGACGCAGGATGAGACGGACGATGTATAGACTTCTAGACACTGTAGACTTGAACAGCGTGAGACGTTAACTAAGACGGATGAGAATGTATAGACTTTAATGAAGAATGCACACGATACAAAGGACTCTGTACACACTTGGCCAATGTACAGACTTAGCAGTAGCATGATGGCGAGTGCTGTACAGACTTCGTGTGCAATGGCCAACAATGTGCAGACTTAATGATCATGCAAGTGAGCGATGTATAGACTTGTGTTGCACATCGTAGGTAAAGATGAGGAGTGTATAGACTATACCTTAAGACGCTAGATGCACATATAGAAAGCAGTTGAGCAATGCACTAATGCAGGATAACACATCCATATGCCCAAGGCAGAATAATCATTCAGACCAATCATTCAGACACATATTCATGATATGCTATCATCAAAATCATTGAGTTCAGACTGCATGTCACAGTTAATGCATGAAATAAATACTGTATGAAGTAAACACATATGACATCAAACATATGAGACTCATAGTGTTTGTCATCATCAAAACATAATATCCAATAGTTTATGGCTTCACACCAAGAAATCACAGCAGTCCAACTGCAAGGGGGAGAGAGGAGACAGGGGCGCCCAAGGCTCCAAGAACAAATTCCTAATTTTTCATTCTTTAATTCTCAAAATAATGAAAATACATGAGTTTTATTGACCCAACTAAATGACCATTACTACCCTCAGATCTAGCGTTAGGGAGGGGTAATTAGGGGAGAGAAGAATTTTCTCCCATGTGGTCAATTACAACAATTATAAACAATTATAAAGGGGAATTATTTTAATTCCCACATGGGGACAAGGGAGGGGGCACCCCCCTCTTGGAGTCAATAAGAGGGGCTTGGTCAAGAGTTTATCTTGGACCATAGACTAGCCCCACATGGGTCCTAGAGAGTCTAGGTGGCCCAATGGGAGAGAGAGGTGGGGGTCCCGCCGGGCCTACATGGTCTTTTTGTAAAGAAACCCACCAATTCCTAAGGACTAACATATTGGCTTATAATTTCCATACAATTGACTCAAGAATATAAATACAAATAAAAAAGTTAGTGGTCTTGCTGTCCCCATTACGCCGTCTCTCGACAGGCCTCCTCTGTTGGCCCAGAAGGTACTCGATCGGTTTTCCTCGAAGAGCTAGAGTGACCGAGCATAGAAGCGGAGCTCATGACCATTGGTCAGCCATCACCAAGCGACTGGCGGGCCCCATATATATCCTGGCTTCGGGATTCTCAAGAGCCCTGTGGGCGTACTTTTTATTTAAAATCGTTGTTTATTTGTTCATTGGGTTTATTAAGTGCGTGGGCGTGCCAGTCACAGAGTGACGATGTCACGCCCCGAGCGCGGAAGATACTCGGATATGCGCGACGAGTTTATATCAATCATGTCAATCAGAGTAGTAGTGTATTCGACACCAAAACAGAGATGCGCCAAATAGAAAGATAACCCAATCCTTTATTTCATAATGGATAGACTATTACAAATCCAATACTCTACTCAATTAAAAAGGAAAAGTACATAGTTGACTCAAGAAAATAGGAAAAAGACTAGATGACACTTGAAAAAGCTCTAGCTCTTTCACTCTTGACCATTCTCATCCGATTGACTTCCCTCGTCGTCGGAATTACCTGAAAAGTAAGGGACAAACACGGAGTGAGCGAACGCTCAGTAGAAAATTATATCTCAAGCGCTAGCAAGGGGTTTAAGTAATTACATTTTTTCATGAATGTACTATAGCTATGCATGCTCGCATAAAACGACAAGATGGAGAGAGAATTTATCAATAAGACAGCATGATGAACTAGTCACGAGCTTTCAGGAAAAGATAACAAGATATTCAAGCAAGTACTCTTTAGCAAGTCATGTCAAGAACTTTGGCTATCATGTATCAAGCAAGCAAGTAATTACCCTTTCTCGGGTCACGCAATTCATGTCAAGTCAAGTACGAGTCAAGTACAAGATTTGTGTGGAATGTCCAATCAAGTTAGTCATGCACTCGGTATAATGCCAGATACCTTATCATTCAACTCCTATGGGCACAAGTACTTTCGGGTGCTCCTCCCAGGACCAGATCGGGCCCTATATGCGCAGGTATTTATCATGTATATTTGACATCCACTCTTGTATATATATAGCCAATAGGGAATTTCAACAATTTAAGCTTGTAGACACGTAGGATAACTTTGAGAGAATGGGGTCCCAAAAATACGACATTGGACATAGATAGGCGATAACAACGGTACAATCACGATGAACGATGAAACTAGGTGGAATTAGGTTCCCTTAACTCGGGTACCATGACAAACAAGTATGGACATTCTTTATAGAGAATTGAGGTCCACATGAACAGTACATCAAAGACAAGATACCCTCATTCTTATTATAGAATTGAGGTCCATAAGAACATCAACAAATGGCATGATATCATCATCCCATTAAGAATTCTCATGATATACTCTTTGCATATCATAAGGGCCGGTATACCATGTTCCTTTTAGAGTGACATGGCATTCAATAGTGTAATGGGTTTTTAGGGTACAACCAGCTCAGTCGACCTTGAGGGAATCCAAGGTACGAGGAGTCTTACGGAGGTCTCTATGACTAACTCGCTAGTCCAAAGGAACGGAATGTCCAATGGAGAGCTTGTATGTCAATGAGAGTTGAGGGTGATCGATAAAATATCATGAAACGTGGGACTATACTCACGGAGTGGAGATATAGTGCCGATATACATATATATAGATATAATGAAAACCTCGGTTAAGAGAAACAGGTAAAACATTTTTTTTTACAGGAAAATAACGACTTAAGCAAAGTCACTACTCAAGAAATTAACGCCTTGGATAAGGGCGTTTATATATTTTTCCTATTTGCAGGAATTTCAATATTTCATTATTTAATCAAAAACACGCCCTGTATAGGGGCGTTTTCCTTAAATTTGACGCCTACTGTATCAGGCGTCCTTTTTATTTACAATATTTTACAGGATATATAATTTCAGGAGTTTATCAAAAACGCGCCCTTGGAAGGGGTGTTACATTTAAATTCACGCCCTGGAAAGGGGCGTGGGTTCAATAAGAAATGACCTGAGTCAGGTCGTGAGTTCACAGTTTCCAGGAATTTTTATAGATTTCAGGATAATAAAATTTTAGGAGACAAGATATATAATCACGATAAGAAAAATAGCAGGAATTTACAGGTGAGCTCATGCATTACATTAGTTGCAGTATTTGATCGATATTTAATTTTTAAACATGGGTATTTATTGTCTACAGAAAATTGCATGAAATTGACGCCTACTGAGCAGGGCGTCAAATATGTAATTAACGACTTTGGGCAGGTCGTTTCTTTTAAAGTAGCGCCCTTGTCATGGGCGTTTCTTTCAAAATATTACAGAAAACGCTTCAAATCCATAATAAACCATGTATATGCATGCCATGCTAGTATATACCTTGAATTACTTCGTTTGGGCTACAGTGCTTTGAGAAAACCTACCTTATGAGAATTATCTGATGGAGAAACGTGAAGGACTTGATGAGAATCCTAGACTTTGAAACTTCTAACAGCAACAGGCAGAGCTTTATGTTAACGAAAGAGGGATTTATTCTGATGAAGAACTTTTGTTCTTCACAACGTGAATCCTCTTAACCTGTAAGTAGAGAAGAAGACGAAGAACCTGTTATTGTTCTTCATACCATCGCAAACAGAAAAGAAGAAGAAATAACCTTGGTTCTTCACCTACCGTAGAATAGTCTGAACGCCAAATAGCGTTCTTGGTTCGAGCAGTAGGTTATTTATAGGATTTCTAGAATCCTAATAGAGTTAGTGTTTGATTGGAAGTAATACTTCTAAGATAGAGTTATTACTACATTCGAACTCTTTCTCATAGTTATCAACTTACCCTGGATAGACTCCTGGGTCGAACGAAACTCAAACTGAATTAGCGACCTAGGTCAGGGCGTCCAATTTAAATTGACGCCTTGTCAAGCGTCGTTTCTTGTTGAAACGCGTCCATGCAAGGGACGTTACGCTATCTTGCCCTTTTTATTTATTTTGGTCGTTTGAAATTTGACGCCTTGACGTGTGGGCGTCCTTTCTCAAAACACGCCTTAGGTAAGGGCGTTTTATTTTAAAGTAGCGCCTATATTTGAGGCGTTATTTTCATCAGGGTTTAATTATTTTTATTCCAAGCTCTTTCGTTTATTTACTAAATCTTTTAATTTATTTTGATTTATTTATTCCTTTTAAATTTATCAGGGTTGCTACACCCTCCCCCACTTAAAAAGAATTTGGTCCCCAAATTCCATATCATATATTTACATTTGGAGAGTGTAGAGTATGTACCTTCTAAAATAAATCTGGAAATTGTTTCCTCATAGATTCCTCGGTCTCCCATGTAGCTTCATGATCTGAATTCTTATTCCATTGTACTTTTAGCATGGGAATAACCTTATTCCTTAGGATACGTACTTCTCGATCTAAGATCTTCATAGGCTTCTGTTCATACGTGAAATCTTTCTGGATCACTAGGTCTCCATATTCAATAATATGTGATGGGTCATGTACATACTTCTTCAACATAGATATGTGGAACACATCATGTACTTCGGACAGTTGAGGGGGCAATGCGATGCGATAAGCAACCTCGCCAACTCTTTCTAGTATCTCAAAAGGTCTAATAAATCTTGGTGTAAGCTTGCCTTTAATACCAAATCTTCGTATTCCACGTCCAGGCGATATCTTGAGAAATACATGATCTCCAATTTGGAATTCGAGATCTCTTCTTCTTGTGTCGGCATAAGCCTTTTACCTTGTCTGAGCTACTTGCAATCTTTCCCTGATTACTCGTATCTTCTCAGTTGTATCCCTTACCATGTCTGGACCTAACAGTTGTTTCTCTCCAACTTCATTCCAGCACAAGGGTGATCGGCAACTCCTTCCGTATAAAGCTTCGAAAGGTGCCATTTGTATACTAGCTTGGTAGCTATTATTGTATGCAAATTTGACCAGAGGCAAGTGATCATGCCAGTTTCCATCAAAATCAGTGATGCATGCTCTAAGCATATCTTCAACTACTTGATTTGTTCTCTCGGTCTGACCATCCGTTTGAGGATGAAAGGCTATACTAAAATTAAGTCTCGTCCCCAACGAATGTTGTAGTCCTTTCCAAAAATGAGAAGTAAAACGGGGATCTCTGTCAGACACGATTGAAACAGGAATACCATGTAATCTGACTATTTTCTTGATGTATAGTGCAGCTAAGACATCAACTGACCATCGACTCTTGATTGGCAAGAAATGCGCTGATTTAGTCAATCGATCAATGATAACCCATATTCCATCATGTCCTCTTTTTGATTTAGATAAACCCATGATGAAATCCATACCAATATCCTCCCACTTCCATTTAGGGATATCTAGAGGATGTAGCTTTCCAGCAGGCTTTTGGTGTTCCGCCTTGACTTGTTGGCATGTGAGACAGCGTGATACGTAGTCCGCTATTTCTCTTTTCATGTTGGGCCACCAAAAATTTCTTTTCACATCTTGGTACATCTTGGTAGATCCAGGATGAATCATATACCTTGATCTGTGAGCTTCATCTAAGATCTTCTTTTTCAATTCTGGGCAGTCCGGTATACAAGTTCTATTCTTGAACATTAATCTTCCATCAGAAGCTAATTGGAAATCCGATTGTCCTTCTAATATGCCCTTGATTTCTACTAATGTAGGATCATCATCCTGAAGTGCTTGTATCTCAGATAATAAATCTGACTGTATGCTTACATGAGATAATGTGACACGTCTAGGGTCCGTGTCCATGCTAATATTGAGTTCAGAGAATTGTTCTAGCAATTTCTATTCTTGAATCAGACAATTGGCTAATAGTGCTCTCGACGTTCGACTAAGGGCATCTGCTACATGATTACCCTTTCCGGGATGATATTGTATATTGAAGTCGAAGTCCTTGAGATATTCCAGCCATCGTCTTTGCCTCATATTTAGTTCCTTCTGTGAGAAAAGATATTTGAGACTCTTGTGATCGGAGTATACAGTAAACTGTACTCCATAAAGATAATGTCTCCATATTTTTAGTGCAAATACTACCGCGGCCAATTCTAAGTCATGGACGGGGTAGTTCTCTTCATACTTCTTTAATTGACGAGAAGAGTAGGCTATAACCTTCCCTTGTTGCATTAGAACACACCCGAGGCCAATGCCAGAAGCATCAGTGTATACCTCGAACTTTTCTCCTTCAATTGGTAATTCTAAGATAGGAGCTGTAGTAAGATGATCCTTGAGAGTTTGGAAGCTTCTCTCACATTCCTCATCCCATTCATAACGGATCTCCTTGCGAGTTAACCTTGTAAGTGGCACGGCGATTTTAGAGAAATCCTTGATGAATCGCCTGTAATAGCCGGCAAGACCTAAGAAACTTCGGATCTCGCTAGCATTGGTCGGTCTTTCCCAGTTCCTTACAGCTTCAACCTATGATGGGTCTACAGACAAGCCATCCTTTGATATAACATGTCCGAGAAAAGTCACTTCTTCAAGCCAGAATTCACACTTGCTAAGTTTTGCATATAATTGATTTGTCCTCAATATTTGTAATGCAATCCTCAAATGTTCCTCATGCTCTTCCTTGGTCTTGGAATAAATCAATATATCATCAATAAAGACCACCACGAATTGATCCAAATAAGGCCTGAATATACTATTCATTAACTGCATAAAGGCAGTAGGGGCATTCGTTAGTCCGAAAGGCATAACAACAAATTCATAATGGCCATACCTGCTTCTGAATGCGGTTTTATGAATATCATCATCTTTGATCCTTAACTGATGATATCCCGACCTGAGATCAATTTTGGAGAAATACTTGGATCCGGATATTTGATCAAATAATTCATCGATTCTTGGCAGTGGATACTTGTTCTTGATAGTGAGATGATTCAATTGTCGATAGTCGACGCATAACCTCATGGATCCGTCTTTCTTCTTTACAAATAATACAGGCGCTCCCCACGGGGAAGTACTTGGTCTAATGAATCCTTTCTTAATGAGTTCCATCAATTGCTCCTTTAATTCCTTGAGTTCAGCAGGTGACATCCTATAAGGTGCCTTTGAAATCGGACCAGCACCAGGGACTAAGTCAATGGTGAAGGCCACTTCTCTTTGCGGGGGTAATCCCGGCAAATCTTCCAGAAATACGTCCAGAAATTCTTGTACTACTGTAATGTCTTCTAGCTTAGCTTCCTTAGCTTCTTTAACTGTGACAAAGGCAAGGAAAGATGTACATCCTTTCCTGATGAGCTTGCTAGCTCGGAGAGCTGAAATAAGAGGGGATTTGCTCCGACTCTTGGGGCTAGTAAATATTAGTTTTGGAAATTCCTTGAATGTAACCTTACTATTGCGGCAATCAACCATTGCCTGATACTTGGATAACCAATCTGCCCCTAGTATAACATCATACTCTTTCAGATCTAAACATATGAGATCAATAGGGAGATTTTGACCATGAATCAATACCTCGCAGTTTTGGTAATGATGTGTAATATCAGTCTCATCATCCAGAGGAGTAGACAAAACTAACTTTATCCATTCCGGTTCTAGGGGTAATGGGTCAGCAAACTTCTTAGAAACAATAGAATGCGATGCTCCAGTATCAATTAAGACATATGCATTCCTGGAACAAACTTTCAATGTACCTTCCACTAAGCCGCCTCCTTCTACTTGCTCAGTCTCCTTGATTGCATGAAGACGAGCATTCTTGGTTACTGGGCGCTTTTCGTCAACGGCTTGATTGTTAAGTAATGGGCAATCGGGAATCCGATGCTCATGACTCCCACAACGGAGACATGCTCCTAGTTTCCTCCAGCATTCCTCTGCTCTATGACCCGCTTTATCACAATGTTTGCACCCTGTATTTGGAGAGGTGGTGGTGATAGAGAAGGGCTTGGTCTTCTTGAACTTTTGGTCTTGTGAGGATGCTCCTCCATTGCTAGGCCTTTTCTTGAAGTTGGGTTTAAAGGAACCCGAACCTGTAACTTGTTCCTTCTTATCCTTACCACGAATCCTATTATACAGTTCCGTGGCATCTTCTAATAGTTGAGCTCGACGTACTATCTCTGAGTAGACTTGAATGTCCATCGACGCCAGTTGAGTAATAGCTTGGGGCCTGAGCCCATTAAGAAACCTCCTAGCTTTCATTTTCTCGGTGCTAACTAGATGCTTAGCGTATCGAGACAATCTAGAGAATTGGGCCTCATACTCGGCCACTGACAAAGATCGTTGCTTTAATGCAGCAAATTCTGCAGCCTTCTTTTCCTGAACTCGGTCCGAGAAATATGTCACGTTGAAGTGTTCAACGAATTCTTCCCACGAAACCTGATCTTGATTTATAGTAGTCTCTATTGATTCCCACCAGCATCTAGCATCCCTTTCTAACTGAAAAGTAGCTAATAAAACTTTATCCTGATCCGTGCATTGCATAACACGGAATATACGTTCTATCTCCCTAATCCAGTGTTCAGCGTCATCTGGATCAGTAGAACCCGTGAACTTGGGTGGGTTCATGTTCTTGAAAGTCTGGGGGAGACTTCCTGCTCGTTGTCCACCTCCTTGTGCTACTTGTTGCAGCACTTGAGTCATGCCTTGAAGGGTACGCTGCATGTTGCGCCATTGAGCACGTTCGGCAGCCATTATCCTACAATTTCAATAACTAGGTTAATATGTGATTGTATTTAAAGACTCATATAGTATGTTAACTTTAACCCTTGGTTCTACCCAATCTCACTGGTTAAAGGTTTGAACATATCCTTGGACTTGGGTTTTCCTAGGAATTGAATACCCTAGGCTCTGATACCACAAAAATTGTCACGCCCCGAGCGCGGAAGATACTCGGATATGCGCGACGAGTTTATATCAATCATGTCAATCAGAGTAGTAGTGTATTCGACACCAAAACAGAGATGCACAAAATAGAAAGATAACCCAATCCTTTATTTCATAATGAATAGACTATTACAAATCCAATACTCTACTCAATTAAAAAGGAAAAGTACATAGTTGATTCAAGAAAATAGGAAAAAGACTAGATGACACTTGGAAAAGCTCTAGCTCTTTCACTCTTGACCATTCCCATCCGATTGACTTCCCTCGTCGTCGGAATTACCTGAAAAGTAAGGGACAAACACGGAGTGAGCGAACGCTCAGTAGGAAATTATATCTCAAGCGCTAGCAAGGGGTTTAAGTAATTACATTTTTTCATGAATGTACTATAGCTATGCATGCTCGCATAAAACGACAAGATGGAGATAGAATTTATCAATAAGACAGCAAGATGAACTAGTCACGAGCTTTCAGGAAAAGATAACAAGATATTCAAGCAAGTACTCTTTAGCAAGTCATGTCAAGAACTTTGGCTATCATGTATCAAGCAAGCAAGTAATTACCCTTTCTCGGGTCACGCAATTCATGTCAAGTCAAGTACGAGTCAAGTACAAGATTTGTGTAGAATGTCCAATCAAGCTAGTCATGCACTCGGTATAATGCCAGATACCTTATCATTCAACTCCCATGGGCACAAGTACTTTCGGGTGCTCCTCCCAGGACCAGATCGGGCCCTATATACGCAGGCATTTATCATGTATATTTGACATCCACTCTTGTATATATATAGCCAATAGGGAATTTCAACAATTTAAGCTTGTAGACACGTAGGATAACTTTGAGAAAATGGGGTCCCAAAAATACGACATTGGACATAGATAGGCGATAACAACGGTACAATCACGATGAACGATGAAACTAGGTGGAATTAGGTTCCCTTAACTCGGGTACCATGACAAACAAGTATGGACATTCTTTATTGAGAATTGAGGTCCACATGAACAGTACATCAAAGGCAAGATACCCTCATTCTTATTAAAGAATTGAGGTCCATAAGAACATCAACAAATGGCATGATATCATCATCCCGTTAAGAATTCTCATGATATACTCTTTGCATATCATAAGGGCCGGTATACCATGTTCCTTTTAGAGTGACATGGCATTCAATAGTGTAATAGGTTTTTAGGGTACAACCAGCTCAGTCGACCTTGAGGGAATCCAAGGTACGAGGAGTCTTACGGAGGTCTCTATGACTAACTCGCTAGTCCAAATGAACGGAATGTCCAATGGAGAGCTTGTATGTCAATGAGAGTTGAGGGTGATCGATAAAACATCATGAAACATGGGACTATACTCACGGAGTGGAGATATAGGGCCGATATACATATATATAGATATAATGAAAACCTCGGTTAAGAGAAACAGGTAAAACATTTTTTTTTTACAGGAAAATAACGACTTAAGCAAAGTCACTACTCAAGAAACTAACGCCTTGGATAAGGGCGTTTATATATTTTTCCTATTTACAGGAATTTCAATATTTCATTATTTAATCAAAAACACGCCCTATATAGGGGCGTTTTCCTTAAATTTGACGCCTACTATATCAGGCGTCCTTTTTATTTACAATATTTTACAGCATATACAATTTCAGTAGTTTATCAAAAACGTGCCCTTGGAAGGGGCGTTACATTTAAATTCACGCCCTGGAAAGGGGCGTGGGTTCAATAAGAAATGACCTGAGTCAGGTCGTGAGTTCACAGTTTCCAGGAATTTTTATAGATTTCAGGATAATAAAATTTCAGGAGACAAGATATATAATCATGACAAGAAAAATAGCATGAATTTACAGGTGAGCTCATGCATTACATTAGTTGCAGTATTTGATCGATATTTAATTTTTAAACATGGGTATTTATTGTCTACAGAAAATTGCATGAAATTGACGCCTACTGAGCAGGGCGTCAAATATGTAATTAACGACTTTGGGCAGGTCGTTTCTTTTAAAGTAGCGCCCTTGTCATGGGCGTTTCTTTCAAAATATTACAGAAAACGCTTCAAATCCATAATAAACCATGTATATGCATGCCATGCTAGTATATACCTTGAATTACTTCGTTTGGGCTACAGTGCTTTGAGAAAACCTACCTTATGAGAATTATCTGATGGAGAAACGTGAAGGACTTGATGAGAATCCTAGACTCTGAAACTTCTAACAGCAACATGCAGAGCTTTATGTTAACGGAAGAGGGATTTATTCTGATGAAGAACTTTTGTTCTTCACAACGTGAATCCTCTTAACCTGTAAGTAGAGAAGAAGACGAAGAACCTGTTAATGTTCTTCATACCATCGTAAACAGAAAAGAAGAAGAAATAACCTTGGTTCTTCACCTACCGTAGAATAGTCCGAACGCCAAATAGCGTTCTTGGTTCGAGCAGTAGGTTATTTATAGGATTTCTAGAATCCTAATAGAGTTAGTGTTTGATTGGAAGTAATACTTCCAAGATAGAGTTATTACTACATTCGAACTCTTTCTCATAGTTATCAACTTACCCTGGATAGACTCCTGGGTCGAACGAAACTCAAACTGAATTAGCGACCTAGGTCAGGGCGTCGAATTTAAATTGATGCCTTGTCAAGCGTCGTTTCTTGTTGAAACGCGTCCATGCAAGGGACGTTACGCTATCTTGCCCTTTTTATTTATTTTGGTCGTTTGAAATTTGACGCCTTGACGTGTGGGCGTCCTTTCTCAAAACACGCCTTAGGTAAGGGCGTTTTATTTTAAAGTAGCGCCTATATTTGAGGCGTTATTTTCATCATGGTTTAATTATTTTTATTCCAAGCTCTTTCGTTTATTTACTAAATCTTTTAATCTATTTTGATTTATTTATTCCTTTTAAATTTATCAGGGTTGCTACACCACAAAAACTGTCACGCCCCGAGAGTGGAAGATACTCGGATATGCGCGACGAGTTTATATCAATCATGTCAATCAGAGTAGTAGTGTATTCGACACCAAAACAGAGATGCGCAAAATAGAAAGATAACCCAATCCTTTATTTCATAATGGATAGACTATTACAAATCCAATACTCTACTCAATTAAAAAGGAAAAGTACATAGTTGACACAAGAAACTAGGAAAAAGACTAGATGACACTTGGAAAAGCTCTAGCTCTTTCACTCTTGACCATTCCCATCCGATTGACTTCCCTCGTCATCGGAATTACCTGAAAAGTAAGGGACAAACACGGAGTGAGCGAACGCTCAGTAGGAAATTATATCTCAAGCGCTAGCAAGGGGTTTAAGTAATTACATTTTTTCATGAATGTACTATAGCTATGCATGCTCACATAAAACGACAAGATGGAGAGAGAATTTATCAATAAGACAGCAAGATGAACTAGTCACGAGCTTTCAGGAAAAGATAACAAGATATTCAAGCAAGTACTCTTTAGCAAGTCATGTCAAGAACTTTGGCTATCATGTATCAAGCAAGCAAGTAATTACCCTTTCTCGGGTCACGCAATTCATGTCAAGTCAAGTACGAGTCAAGTACAAGATTTGTGTGGAATGTCCAATCAAGCTAGTCATGCACTCGGTATAATGCCAGATACCTTATCATTCAACTCCCATGGGCACAAGTACTTTCGGGTGCTCCTCCCAGGACCAGATCGGGCCCTATATGCACAGGCATTTATCATGTATATTTGACATCCACTCTTGTATATATATAGCCAATAGGGAATTTCAACAATTTAAGCTTGTAGACACATAGGATAACTTTGAGAGAATGGGGTCCCAAAAATACGACATTGGACATAGATAGGCGATAACAACGGTACAATCACGATGAACGATGAAACTAGGTGGAATTAAGTTCCCTTAACTCGGGTACCATGACAAACAAGTATGGACATTCTTTATTGAGAATTGAGGTCCACATGAACAGTACATCAAAGGCAAGATACCCTCATTCTTATTATAGAATTGAGGTCCATAAGAACATCAACAAATGGCATGATATCATCATCCCATTAAGAATTCTCATGATATACACTTTGCATATCATAAGGGCCGGTATACCATGTTCCTTTTAGAGTGACATGGCATTCAATAGTGTAATGAGTTTTTAGGGTACAACCAGCTCAGTCGACCTTGAGGGAATCCAAGGTACGAGGAGTCTTACGGAGGTCTCTATGACTAACTCGCTAGTCCAAAGGAACGGAATGTCCAATGGAGAGCTTGTATGTCAATGAGAGTTGCGGGTGATCGATAAAACATCATGAAACGTGGGACTATACTCACGGAGTGGAGATATAGTGCCAATATACATATATATAGATATAATGAAAACCTCGGTTAAGAGAAACAGGTAAAACATTTTTTTTACAGGAAAATAACGACTTAAGCAAAGTCACTACTCAAGAAATTAACGCCTTGGATAAGGGCGTTTATATATTTTTCCTATTTGTAGGAATTTCAATATTTCATTATTTAATCAAAAACACGCCCTGTATAGGGGCGTTTTCCTTAAATTTGACGCCTACTGTATCAGGCATCCTTTTTATTTATAATATTTTACAGGATATACAATTTCAGGAGTTTATCAAAAACGCGCCCTTGGAAGGGGCGTTACATTTAAATTCACGCCCTGGAAAGGGGCGTGGGTTCAATAAGAAATGACCTGAGTCAGGTCGTGAGTTCACAGTTTCCAGGAATTTTTATAGATTTCAGGATAATAAAATTTCAGGAGACAAGATATATAATCACGACAAGAAAAATAGCAGGAATTTACAGGTGAGCTCATGCATTACATTAGTTGCAGTATTTGATCGATATTTAATTTTTAAACATGGGTATTTATTGTCTACAGAAAATTGCATGAAATTGACGCCTACTGAGCAGGGCGTCAAATATGTAATTAACGACTTTGGGCAGGTCGTTTCTTTTAAAGTAGCGCCCTTGTCATGGGCGTTTCTTTCAAAATATTACAGAAAACGCTTCAAATCCATAATAAACCATGTATATGCATGCCATGCTAGTATATACCTTGAATTACTTCGTTTGGGCTACAGTGCTTTGAGAAAACCTACCTTATGAGAATTATCTGATGGAGAAACGTGAAGGACTTGATGAGAATCCTAGACTCTGAAACTTCTAACAGCAACATGCAGAGCTTTATGTTAACAGAAGAGGGATTTATTCTGATGAAGAACTTTTGTTCTTCACAACGTGAATCCTCTTAACCTGTAAGTAGAGAAGAAGACGAAGAACCTGTTAATGTTCTTCATACCATCGTAAACAGAAAAGAAGAAGAAATAACCTTGGTTCTTCACCTACCGTAGAATAGTCCGAACGCCAAATAGCGTTCTTGGTTCGAGCAGTAGGTTATTTATAGGATTTCTAGAATCCTAATAGAGTTAGTGTTTGATTGGAAGTAATACTTCCAAGATAGAGTTATTACTACATTCGAACTCTTTCTCATAGTTATCAACTTACCCTGGATAGACTCTTGGGTCGAACGAAACTCAAACTGAATTAGCAACCTAGGTCAGGGCGTCGAATTTAAATTGACGCCTTGTCAAGCGTCGTTTCTTGTTGAAACGCGTCCATGCAAGGGACGTTACGCTATCTTGCCCTTTTTATTTATTTTGGTCGTTTGAAATTTGACGCCTTGACGTGTGGGCGTCCTTTCTCAAAACACGCCTTAGGTAAGGGCGTTTTATTTTAAAGTAGCGCCTATATTTGAGGCGTTATTTTCATCAGGGTTTAATTATTTTTATTCCAAGCTCTTTCGTTTATTTACTAAATCTTTTAATCTATTTTGATTTATTTATTCCTTTTAAATTTATCAGGGTTGCTACAGATGATTTATTGTGCGCTCGATCTGACTAATCAGACAATTGTGTGGTTCGTGTCGGGACCAAAACCCGCCGCGCCATAAAGGTCACAACGTCATTTACATCCCCTTGGGGAGGGGAACACCCTTGATTAATCGCCGGGGATCAGGGGCCTCATGGCCAGGAAACTATATCGAGAGAAACAAGCCGATAGCGGTCTCGAATCTGTCAGAAAGCCCGATGTCTAGGGGGGGCAAACATTCGAAATATGTCGGTCACTCAAGGGACCATTTTGATATTCGGACGAGCGTCCGGCTTGAGAAATGCGTAATCGTCACGGGAAAATCGGAGCATATGTATGTCGCGATGCGACAAATTTGTTGTTCGGAGGAACGGAAAATATTCAGTTAAATCCCAGTTAGAGGGGTCGGAAACCAATAAGTTTATCGGCCCGGTGCAAGATCAAGCTACGACCATACTGCGGTGGGCCCCCTGCAGTTGAAGTCAGGCTCGCGTGGGCATCGTCAATGTTTCCGGTGCCGAGGGGCAGCAGGAGAGTGTCCCGGGACTAGATTCCAAAACAAAGACGTATACAGAGATAGCTGGCTATAGGCCTAGACGTGGGTCAGGCGATGACCATGGTTGGTGCGAACCTGAGGTCCAGACGTGACTCACGAAGGTCTTATTGATATTCCCACACATAGGGTTCGGGGAAGACGAGAGCCGTCTCGTTCCATTCAGATTTTGTTGGTCATTCATGGACCATTTTATGTTCGGACAAAGATCCGTATTGAAGACGTAAACGGAAATAAACCCGTACAAATGTCTGCCGTGAGTACGGCAAGTTTAATGGAAGCGCGGGATTAGATCCCGGCATATATGTCGGTCACTAACGGACCATTCATTGTTCAGACGTGAGTCAACATTTGAAGCATCGAAGATGACGATAAAACCTTGCAAATGTATGGCGTAGACACGACAAGTTTAATGTTGGGTTGCGGGATTGGATCCCGGGAGAGGCGGGTCGAGTTAACGAACTATTGGCCCGAGATGTGTTTGGATCATGACCATGTCGGGGGTTCCGAGGTCCACGTCCGATACCACAAGGCATCATTGATTTTCTCGTTGCACCCAGTCCGGGGGAGTGAATTGTTAAGTGTGAAGCCCAAACTCGCCAACGTGCGGCGTCGCACGCGGATCGACCTGCGCGGTCAGGTCGCGAGGTTCGACCTGCCCGATCAGGTCACAGGGGTCAAGGGGGCAGCGCCCCCAGAACAAAATTTTAATTAAGGCATGGGTGATGGAGTTTCTTTTATTTATTTATTTTTATTAACATGATTGACCTTTTATTATTATTTTTTGCTTGTTTATACCCTTTTCGTATTAAGCAGGCACGTCGTTTTAAGGGTGTTAGGTGCACAGGGATCGCGCCGTTTTAGAAACTTAAGCGGGGCGCCGGATTAACGGAATGCAAAGGGGGCGCGTCGGATTAAAGGGTCCAAGAGGATGGAGTGCGCGCCGGTTATAGGGCAACAAGATGGAGATGGGCGCGCCGTATGAGGGCCATGCAAGGGGAGAGGGGCGCGCTGTGTATGTGGTTTGAAATGGTGCGCGTCGGATTAAAGGGTCCAAGAGGATGGAGTGCGCGCCGGTTATGGGGCAACAAGATGGAGATGGGCGCGCCGTATAAGGGCCATGCAAGGGGCGCGCCGGTTTAAGGAAACAAATAGGGGGGGCCCGCCAGACTTGGGCTTCACTAAAGAAGATGGGGTTTTTTGTGAGAGGGGCTAAAACGGCGCGGGGGAACAGTAACCGCACCGGATTAGCCTCTCCCGAGGGTTTATTGCTTTGACTGTGTTTTTCTTTTCTTTGACCCGTGGGCAAGTTTTATGATGCGTTTATTCATTGTTCTTGGTGTTCTTGTATGTTCTTGGCCCTGGCGAAAATCCGGCAGCACCTCCCCCGGACCGGGACTTGTCAGAGAGAAGCGAAAGCCACCACACGGATTACTCCTGGGTAGACTCTCAAAATGCGGAACGGCCTCACGGCGGTCCGTTAGCCCAAGTGTGAGTGTGGAACGCTCGAGGGCCAGCCTGCAAGAGCGACCACGACACACGGGTGATGATCTTCAGGGCGGGGCGAATGTTTGCCACAAGGGCAATGAATGTTCATCCGTAGGCGGGTTCCCTTGAGGGACATGCTATGGACAAGCAAGCCTCGAAGGGCCCTGGATGATTAGAGAGGGGAGAAGGGAGGCGTAGATCGGAACGAAGAAACACTGAGCTTGCAGAAGGGCCCTTTTCTTTTATTCATCCTCACAAACGGGGAAGAAGATGACACAAGGAGAGTTCACCCCGAGATGTGAGTGGAATACATTGCAAAGGAGGCGGAAGAAGATACTGACGAGGAGAAAAAAGGAACACTGACCCCCCCCTCGACTCACCTCTCACACTCACACACACTCTCTTTCTCTTCACCTTGCGGCGTGGGTGGACCGAGCTTCTTCTCCCTTTTTCTTCTTCTCTTCACTGCACACAGTCGAGAGCCCTCTCTTCTCCTTGATCGCCAACCGGGGGAGAAGCTAGGGGGAGAAGCCAGCTTATCACTCTGTCGAACCTGTAGAGTATATATATAGTGGGTTGCCTTTTCTTTGCTCGAACGGAAGAAAACTCCCGCCACTGCGTTCGTCTGCCAGACGAACAGGGTTGGCTTCTATGCTGGCATCCGGTGATTGGCGCCGTACCTTGTCGTTCGTCCAAGGATGGCACAGTTGTGGGTTTGCTAGGAGATCTTTGTCCGAGACATGCCTTCTCCGATGATGTTAATGCGCTGTCGAGTGGAGATGGAGGCACGGCTTCAGAACATTGAATGCTCCCTGCGCACCGTATTTAAACAAAACAGAGCATCGTGCCAGAGATGGGATGGAATGGGGTTAAACCGGCGCGGGGGAATAGCGACCGCGCCAGATTAAAGCTTTTCAAGGGGGGCCACGCCGTGTAAGCATTGCAAGGGGGTGGCATTTCCTTCAAATGAGCGCGCCGGGTAACTTGTGCTTAAGGTGGCGCCGTATTAACCTTCAAAGATGTGGGCTCTTCAACAGTGAGCGCGCCGTCTTAGTGCAATATACTAAGGGCGCGCCGTATTAGCAAAGGGAGAGGAGCGCTGTTTTAATGGCAGGCAAGGGGGCGCGCTGACTTCACCCGTGCTGGTTTAACCAGCGTCGGTTTAGGTGAAGGCCGCGCCGATTTAAGGCTCTTCCGCGCCGCTTTAAGCACCGAATGGATTCGTTTAGAAGTCGCGACCGTTTACATGAATGTTGGCACTCCCGGAATGTTTTAGTCACGATGCATGGCATCCATGATGTTTCATTCGCATTCTTTGGGCTTCGGTCCAAGACTTTGCGTGCCTTCCGATGCATGCCGATACTGTGTCGGAGTTCCCGGCTCTTCTTTGATTGGCACGGCTGGCTGTAGAGTTGTGGCCGTATCTTCCGCCCGGGGGGCTCTCTCATCGGCTAGCAGACCACCAAGCGAGTCCTCATCTTGATCGGGTGAGGTATGAGGTTTATTCGGCATTTCCATCTTCGACTCGCGTTCGAATGCGTAGACGCGAATGTCGTAATGATCATCATCATCATCATCATTTTTTTCGCGTCTACAAATGCCCCCCACTCGTGGGTGGCGCAAGCGAGGGATGAGTGTGCGGGGCTCGCGAGTGTAGAGTTCTTTGAGAAGATATATGTTCTTCCGGGCTAGTGGCATACTGGTCCGGTGCTCATTCGCGGGAGAGCGCTCACTCCTTCAGCGAAGGGATGAGGGAACCGCTCCACCACGTGCGCATGTGGGCCAAGAGTCCTTTTGTTCATCGACTTGGACGGGAGGTCCGAGCCGGAGCCAATGTGGTTTCTTTTTGTTCATCGACTTGGACGAAAGGTCCGAGCCGAAGCAAAGGCGTTTTATTCATTGACTTGAACGGAAGGTTCGAGCCGATGGTTAATTCACCGGTGGGACTAGAGATTGCAATACTGGGGTGGTTTATTCATTGGCATGGGGTAAGCGCCAAAGAAAGGGTCTTTTTATTCATGGCACCAAACGGAAGGTCCGGGCCACTAGTTTGTTCATCGATGCCGACAGGGTGTCGGAGATAGACGTGGTTTGTTCATCGGCACGGGATTAGTGCCAAAGCAAGGGTCTTTTTGTTCATGGCACTAGACGGAATGTCTGGGCCACTGGTTTGTTCATCGATGCTGATAGGGTGTCGGAGACCGACGTGGTTTGTTCACTGACACGGGGTAAGTGCCAAAGCAAGGGTCTTTTTGTTCATGGCACCATACGAAAGGCCCTGGCCACTTGTCTTATGCGTCGGTGGGACTTAAAATATTTTGATCTCTGGCGGGACTTGACGAGTCGACATCCCTCGGAGGCTTCGATGATGATTCTTTCCTTCTCTTCTTTTTTTCTTTCTTTTCTTCTCTTTTTTTTCTTTTTTTTCTTTTTCTCTTCTTCTTTTCTTTCCCTTCTTTTTCTTCTTCTCTTCTTCTTCTTCTTCTTCTTCTTTTTTTGTTGAACAACTTTGGGTAGCTGCTGGCGTGGATGCCGATAGTGAAGAGCTACTGGCTCGGATGCCAATAGTTGGAAGCTGTCGGCCTAGATACCGATAATTAGGAAGTTGTCGGCTCAGGGGCCGATGGTTGAATAGTTGTCGGCTTGGAGGCCGATAATTGGGAGTGAGCCACGAGGGCAGAGAGGAGGGTTTATTCCTTTAACGGTCTGGACGGTGGGTCCAAATTGAGAGGGATTCATCGCCCAAAGGGACAGGGAGGAGAGTTTGTTGATTCGACAAGGACGTCCGTCACCCGGAGGGACAGGGAGAAGAACTTGTTGATTCAATGGCCTGGACGGGAGGCCCAAATCAAAAGGGGTATTCGTCACCCGAAGGGATAGAGAGAAGAGTTGGTTCATGTAACGACCTGGACGGAAGGTCCAAATCAAAAGGATTGCTTTTATTCTCCTGCTAGACGGTAGGTCCGAGCCAAAGTGAAAGGATCTTTTTGTTCTCTAGCTGGACGGAAGGTGCGATCTAGAGTGGAGAGAATTCTTTTTATTCTCCGGCTGGACTGTAGGTCCGAGCGAAAGTGAAAGGATCTTTTTGTTCTCTAGCTGGACGGAAGGTCCGATCTAGAGTGGAGAGAATCTTTTGTTCTCTAGCCGGGCAGAAGGTCCGATCTAGAGTGGAGAGAATCTTTTTGTTCTGTGGCTGGACGGCAGGTCCGAGCCAAAGTGAAAGGATGTTTTTGTTCTCTAGCCAGAGGGAAGGTCTGATCTAGAGTGGGGAGAATCTTTTTGTTCTCTGGCTGGGCGATAGGCCCGAACCAAAGTGAAAGGAATCTTTTTATTCTCTAGCCGGACGGAAGGTCTGATCTAAGTGAAAGGATCTTTTTGTTCTATAGTCGGACAGAAGGTCCGATCTTGAGTGGAGAGAATCTTTTTGTTCTCTGGCTGGACGGCAGGTCCGAGCCAAAGTGAAAGGATCTTTTTATTCTCTAGTCGGACAGAAGGTCCGATCTAGAGTGGAGAGAATCTTTGGTTCTCTAGCTGGGCAGAAGGTCCGATCTAGAGTGGAGAGAATTTTTTTATTCTGCGGCTGGACGGCAGGTCCGAGCCAAAGTGAAAGGATGTTTTTGTTCTCTAACTGGACGAAGGTCCGATCTAGAGTGGAGAGAATCTTTTTGTTCTCCGACTGGACGGCAGGTCCAAGCCAAAGTTAAAGGATCTTTTTGTTCTCTAGCCGGACGGAAGGTTCGATCTAGAGTGAAGAGAATCTTTCTGTTCTCTGGCTGGGCGATAGGCCCGAACCAAAGTGAAAGGAATATTTTTATTCTCTAGCCGGACGGAAGGTCCGATCTAGAGTGAAAGGACCTTTTTGTTCTATAGTTGGACAGAAGGTCCGATCTAGAGTGGAGAGAATCTTTTTGTTCTCTTATTGGACGGCAGGTCCGAGCCAAAGTGAAAGGATTTGATGTTCTTCAATGCGCCGGGAGTGCCGGCTATGGAATCCGAACCCGGGAAAGTGGACCGCAAGGGCCAGAATCAGTGTTGCAGAAGTAGGCCGTGAAGGCTGAAATCGGGGAAGCAGACTACAAGAGCTGCAATCGGGAAGCTGGCTACACAAGCCAAAATTAGGGAGCAGGCTACGAGAGCCCAGATCGGGGAAGCAGGCTGCGGAAGCCGAAGCTGGGAGATTAGCAAGCCGCAGGGGCAGGAAGTAGGCCGTGAGGGCCAAGATTGGGCTGTACGCGCCCGAACTGGGAAAGCAGCCCGCAATAGCCGAAATTGAGTTTATTATTAATATTTTTTCTTTTTATTTATTTATTTCTTTATTCAAGCATGCAGGCATTCGAGAGCAGGCATAACATAAGTATAAATAAGACAGCTCCCTCTACAGGGGATGGGATAGGGACATCGCCCGTAATTCACAAACGCGGTGCGGGCCACGAGGCACGACTACGGGGTGGTGCACCCGTCAAGAGGATATCGCATGTCTTACATGCACAACTTAAATTCACGCATTTCACCTGAGGCAATTCTCTGTGGAGTGGAGGAGCAAACATGTGAGGAAAAGGCCCTAAACATAGGGATATGCAGGTTTTCTAAGCAACACTCGAGGGTTACTCTAGCGCCTTCACATGGGTTTCGGGCTCTCAATTTCGGTAGCTTCGCACAGCCCCCATCTGTTTATTTTGGTAGCAGATTTCACTGTTCGGCGCGAGTCTCCTCATTTGTTTCAGTGGGGATTCTCGGCTACAAGGATTCATCCTTATTATTATTCTATTGCGGATTCTACTGTTTGACGCGAGTTTCCTCATGTGTCTCAATGGGGATTCCCGGCTATTAGGCTTCATCCTATTGTAATTCGCTTCACCTTTTCGCGCGAGTCTCCTCATGTGTCTCAATGGGGATTCCACGCTACTCAGATTCACGTTTCTCTCTTTTTTTTTTTCTTTGCATCATTTTTTAAGTGGGGGTAGGCAGCTCTTTCTCACGATTACCTTTCACGCGAGTGCAGAAATTCAAGCATCCGTAGAGTGCTAAGAAGAAAGTCGGGCAATCCCTATGGTTGAAGACCATTGAACGCATTAAATGTGAAGTGTGGTGATGCGGGATGAGACCATGGACACGACAAGCTCGTGATTGTCCCTTAACGAGGGAAGCGTCGGACGTGCACGGTTGAGAAATCGACAGTGAGCTAGGGTGGTCGGCTCTCTCGTGTGCCCGGATCAGGTCACAGGACGGTCACGCTCTCTCTCGCAGCAGCGGTGATATGAAAATATATAGCAAGCTAGGTCCTAAAACATGCTCTCTAGCAGCGGCATATAAAGCATATTTGAAAATAAGCGAAATGCCAAGTAAGGAGCGAATACGATACCTCCACGCGCTCGGCGTGGGGAAGACGGTCCCGACCGAAACTCGTACTCCCGGAACAATAGTACACAATATTACAGCAATACAAGTCGCTGCCCACTCCACGCAGGGAGGTAAAGGACTACACAATGGGGTCTGGGAGGACCGAATTCGGGTTTACGGGCGGCTTCTCGCGTTGATTCGGCAACACCCGAACGAGTGACGGTGGGGCCCACGTGCTGTCCGGAGGGGCCGTGTGGGACCCGATGGCACCGCTTTAGTGGAGACGCTTGGGGAAGCGTTCCCTGGGCTGGCGGCACGTTGGTTCATCGGTCGGAGGCCAGGCGGCTCCGTTCGGCACCGGTCGGAATGACCGGCCACGGATCTGCCGGTTCTGTTTTTCGACGCACGCTCCGGCGAGAACGGACGCTGCGATCAGCCCCGACGTCGGAATGCGACGAAACTGGCGCCGTTGGAAATCTGCTTCGAAGGGCTTCAACCCTATGGTATTATAAAAAAATAACAAGGCCTATACTTCTGATTGGCGAATTTTTAATGTTGCTGTTGTACAGTGTCTAAACTCTCAGACTAGCAGGGAACTTTCATGAGTGTTACCTTTGACCGATATGTGAACGTCCGAATCTCAAGTTATGGTATTCAGAAAAGTTGTAGGAAATCAAGCTAGGAAACCGGGACTAGTTTTTAGGAAGGGTTTGGAGGTGTCTGTGAGTTTTTCTGATTTTTGAACTAGAAGGTGGTCGGATCTGGGAATTAGCTGAAAACACTGTAGCAGAGATAGAACACGAATTTTGAAAAATGGATAGAGGGAGGATCAAAAATCAAGAAAAATGATGGATGTAGGGGATGATGGACAGCATGCCGAGTAAAATTTGGAGCCCCACCAAAAATCAAAAAGAAGGTCGGAGATGGGAAACGCAGAGCTACTATCACTGTAGATAGAGACAGGACAGATCTGGGAGTGATTGAAGACCGAAATTGCAAAAATATCAAATGAAGGATTTTCGACCTGAAGTTTTTTGTGGATGATGGGATGGAAGATAGAAACACACAATAAAAATTACAAACCACGAAAAGGCCGTGTCTGGTAGCAGGATTTTCGTGAAGACACCCCTGTCCAGTAGGACAGAAAACCGAAGACGGATTCGCGGCGGCTCGAAGGCGACACGAACGGCGGCGGCACAGATGAAGATCATAGGTTGAGAGGGGGAGATAGAAGATTGATACACTCTAGAACTGGAGGTTTGAGGAGAGGAAACCAGGGGGAGAGGGCTGGGGGCGCAAGAGCCTTCTTGGCATTCAACAAAATTTCTGAATTTTCACTAATTTTCACATGAAAATACATGGTTTTATATGCTTCCAACCAAATCTAACCTCCACCCTTAGATCTAGGGATGTGAGATGGATGGCTTGGATTGCATGCCACAAACACAAAAAAATAAATATAATATACAAGGGGGGGGGCCTATTGAGCAAGAATGGCAAGGGGGACAAGTTTGACATGGTAGGTAGCCTACCATGGAAATTCTTACCCCCTTGTCTACCCATGTGGTATATGACTAGTCCAACCTTCTAGATGTCCACCTAGGATAGTTGACCAGCCCCACAAGGTGACATGGACCAACTGGAGAGGGCTGAGGGCCCCCCTTGATGGTCTTACTGATAAATTACATAGAAACCCACACAATCCGTGGGAATGACGCATTGGCTTATAAAGCCGTACAATTGCGCATATACTTTCCCAAGGATATAAACATAAACTAAAAGGACATAAATGCAAAAGTAAATGTACATGCTCGGTATCGATTCCCATCAACTCTCCCCAGGTGGGAGGAACTCGACCCCGTCGAGTAGGGGTATGGGTGCTCGGGTACTCCGGCGGATCCGTCCCCGTGCCAAGTAACGCGGGTATACTCCACTCCAAGTGACCGTCACCTGCTCCTTCCATATATACTCGATATGCACAAGCTGCTATGAGCTAAAGGTGGACACTCCGGGTGGGGCACTCTCAAAAGGGGAGGTGGCGGCTCGAAGACTCACTAGGAATCACCGCTGAGTCCCTGTAGGTGACTAGATCTGGGTGTAGATATGGAACCGATCCCATACTCATCGAGTGAGTCCAATCGCCTCTTACTTATAAGAGAATGACAACGAGCTGACACAAGACACATGCAGACTCACCAGGCACTAACACACATATGCAAACCACACAAATAAGAAACAAACTCATGCATGACTCTAGATAAATCTATGGTTAGTCCGACCCGTACATGGATGACGGCGGGCCAGGACACCAGAATGTGTGCCATGCATGCATTTGACGTAACCGGAGGTTGACATCATGGGGAACCCCTAGACATCCTATGATGCACCAATCATGGACATTGGGCTTGGATGTGGGAAGTCCGGGAGGTGCGGGTGGTTTAGATGGATCGGGGAAACCAAAGTTTTCATTACCCCCGAATGAAGGTTCGGACCTATGACTATGTGGAGGTTGCTTGGCCCGAGTGGAAAAGGCTTGATAGTGAACTCCGCGGAGGAAGTGGAGTGAAGATGGCGGCTCGGGAGATTCACTAGTGAGGGGATCAAAAGGGTCGAAGAGGGTATGACCCCGTGAGATGGGTTCCAACATGACATGGTCCCAAGTTTGGAATTCATAATCACCGCCATACATTATGATCGGTGGGACGATGGACATGTGTAGGAAATAAGATTCCTCCCTTGGGCAAAATGGAACGAAGTCAGACTCGGTCTGCATCGGGAGGAGTAGAAGAATCTCCGTGGTGACACACCCCACGGTGCACACGGAGGTAATGGACCCTAAGGCCGGATGGGTGAAGCTAAGACTAGCGGGTTGGTCAAAGCCTCGGGCCAAAAGATGCGTCAACTTCCATTGTGAATCTAATCCCATGACAAGATCGTCTAACGTGTCAACATGGTGACTAGATCGAAATGTGGTATGGAAGGAGTTGACCGGCACTAAAGGTAGGGTGGGGTCCATGGATGGGAAGGGATGTGGGACCGAGCCTTCTTTGAGCCATCTAAGAAGTGGCTCGGCTATATAAAGAGTACCCGTTAGAAATACGGGTGGCTCGGGCTTTGGTAGTTCCAAATGAGATGGTTCCGAATAATGTTCGGAAATAGAGAGTGATGACATTGGAGCTCTCATGGGTGAGGAAGGAATGTCCTTCTCGTGGTGAAGGGGTCCTTGGGGTGGCTCCGGGAACAACCAATCTACCCCGATAGACCGATCTAGGCTAGTACTAAACCGATCTAGGCTTGTACTAAACCTTTGCACTTGTCCCATCATGGCTTGAAACATTGCGCCCAGTTCATCGGGACTATAGGCTTGGGATGCGGCCATGGTTGTAATGGTGGGGTTGCATCCCCTAGGAATGGAGATGCACGACCATTTTTTTTTAAGTTTAAAAGTAAAATGTGATGTTAAATAATGCACCTAGACATAACCAAAACTCGGTACGCGGCGGAGATAACCGATCCGAAGACCATTCGTGCAAGTGTGCGACCTTCCCGATAGGCGTAGCCTAACGTTCGGACAACACCTTTTGATATACCGGGTTATTGGGATGCAATGCAAAAGACACTTTTTTTGACACCCTAGACTCAACTTGCTTTGATACCAAATTGATGCGGGATGAGACTACAGACACGACAAGCTCGCGATTGTCCCTTAACGAGAGAAGCGTCGGACGTGCACGGTTGAGAAACCGACAGTGAGCTTGGGTGGTCGGCTCTCTCGTGTGCCCGGATCGGGTCACGGGACGGTCACGCTCTCTCTCGCAGCAACGGTGATATGAAAATATATAGCAAGCTAGGTCCTAAAACATGCTCTCTAGTAGCGGCATATAAAGCATATATGAAAATAAGTGAAATGCCAAGCAAGGAGCGAATACGATACCTCCACGCGCTCGGCGTGGGGAAGACGGTCCCGGCCGAAACTCGTACTCCCGGAACAATACTACAAAATATTACAGCAATACAAGTCACTGCCCACTCCACGCAGGGAGGTAAAGGGCTACACAATGGGGTCCGGGAGGACCGAATTCGGGTTGACGGGCGGCTTCTCGCGTTGATTCGGCAATACCCGAACTAGTGACGGTGGGGCCCATGTGCTGTCCGGAGGGGCCGTATGGGACCCGATGGCACCGTTATAGTGGAGACGCTTGGGGAAGCATTCCCTGGGCTGGCGGCATGCTGGTTCACCAGTCGGAGGCCAGGCGGTTCCGTTAGGCACCGGTCGGAATGACCGGCCACAGATCTGCCGGTTCTATTTTCCGACGCGCGCTCCGGAGAGAACGGACGCTGTGATCAGCCCCGATGTCAGAATGTGACAAAACTGGCACCGTTGGAAAGCTGCTTCGAAGGGCTTCAACCCTATGGGATTACAGAAAAATAACAAAGCCTGTACTTCTGATTGGCAAATTTTGAATGTTGCTGTTGTACAGTGTCTGAACTATCAGACTAGCAGGGAACTTTCGTGAGTGTTACCTTTGACCGATATGTGAACATCCGAATCTGAAGTTATGGTCTTCAGCAAAGCTGTAGGAAATCAAGCTAGGAAATCGGGAATATTTTTTATGAAGGGTTTGGAGGTGGCTGTGATTTGTTCTGATGTTTGAACTGGAAGGTGGTCGGATCTGGGAATTAGCCGAAAACATTGTAGCAGAGCTAGAACGTGAATTTTGAAAAATGGATAGAGGGCAGATCAAAAATCAAGAAAAAGGTGGATGTAGGGGATGATGGACAGAACGCCCAGTAAAGTTGGGAGCCCCAACAAAAATCAAAAAGAAGGTCGGAGATGGGAAACTCAGAGCTGCTGTCACTGTAGATAGAGATATGACAGATCCGGGAGTGATTGAAGACCGAAATTGCAAAAATATCAAACAAAGGATTTTCGACCTGAATTGTTTTGTGGATGATGGGATGGAAGATAGGAACACACCATAAAAATTACAAACCACGAAGAGGCCGTGGCTGGTAGCAGGATTTTCATGAAGACACCCCTGTCCAGTCGGACACAAAACCGAAGACGGATTCGCGGCGGCTCGAAGGCGGCACGAATGGCGGCGGCGGCGGCACAGATGAAGATCAGAGGTTGAGAGGGGGAGATATAAGATTGATACACTCTAGAACTGGAGGTTTGAGGAGAGGAAACTAGGGGGAGAGGGCTGGGGGCGCAAGAGCCTTCTTGGCATTCAACAAAATTTCTGAATTTTCACTAATTTTCACATGAAAATACATGGTTTTATATGCTTCCAACCAAATCTAACCTCCACCCTTAGATCTAGGGATGTGAGATGGATGGCCTGGATTACATGCCACAAACACAAAAAAATAAATATAATATACAAGGGGGGGGGGCGGCCTATTGACCAAGAATGGCAAGGGGGACAAGTTTGACATGGTAGGTAGCCTACCATGGAAATTCTTACCCCCTTGTCTACCCATGTGGCATATGACTAGTCCAACCTTCTAGATGTCCACCTAGGATAGTTGACCAGCCCCACAAGGTGACATGGACCAATGGGAGAGGGCTGAGGGCCCCCCTTGATGGTCCTACTGATAAATTACATAGAAACCCACACAATCTATGGGAATGACGCATTGGCTTATAAAGCCGTACAATTGCGCATATACTTTCCCAAGGATATAAACATAAACTAAAAGGACATAAATGCAAAAGTAAATGTACATGCTCGGCGTCGATTCCCATCATGTGGGAGTGTTACCTCAGGTTTATTTTGTGGGTTGGGCTTAGTAGTTTAGCCATGACTCTTCCCCTTGACGTGTGCACCCGCCATAATTAGGTTCCCTTCGAGCGTATGCCATGACGCACGTGCATCTAGAATCTGGGCAGTATTATTATTTAGCAAGGAAACAAGGTCCTAGAAAATTTCAAAGAGGTGTGTTATTCTATATTATAAGCAAGCAAGCAAGCAGGGTAGCCAAGCATTTTTTTTGTCTCTTTTTTTAATAAATTTTTTGTTGTAAGAACATATTGTTGTTACATACAAGCATAGTGGTAGTAAAGGTATTAGGGTAGCGGGCTGCAAGAGCCGAAATTGGGGAAGTGAGCTACGAGAGCCGAAATTGGGAAGTGGGCCGCAAGAGCTGAAATTAGGAAGCGGGCTACGAGAGCGGAAGGTTGGGAAGCAGGCTGCAAGAGCCAAAATTGGGAAGCGGGCTGCAAAGAACCAAAGTCAGGAAGCGGGCTACAAAGAGCCGAGAGAGGGGAAGCAGGCTACAAGAGCCAAAATTGGAAAGCGGACTGCAAAGAGCCGAAGTCGGGAAGCAGGCTACAAGAGCCAGAATTGGGAAGCAGGCCACAAAGGCCAAAGGGAAGCAGGCAATAAGAGCCAAAGTCAGGAAGCGGGCTACAAAGAGCCGAGAGAGGGGAAGCAGGCTACGAGAGCCAGAACTGGGAAAGCGGGCCACAAGAGCCGAAGGATGTTTGGAGAAGCGGCTACGAGAGCCGAGGAGAAGGGTCTTCATTTTATTCTTTGGACGGGGAAAGATCCGAACCAAAGTGAAGGGTTGATTCTCTAATTCTCTGGCCGGGAAGGATCAGAACCAAAGTGGTAGGTTGATTCTTTAATTCTCTCGCCGGGAAAGAACCCGAACCAAAGTGGGAGGTTGATTCTTGATTCTCTGGCCAGGGAAGGACCCGAACCAAAGTAGAAGGTTGATTCTTTGATTCTCTGGCCGGGAAAGGGGTCCGAACCAAAGTGAAATGTTTATTCTTTAATTCTCTGGTCGGGGAAGGATCCGAACCAAAGTGGAAGGGTTGATTCTTTAATTCTCTGGCCGGGAAAGGACCTGAACCAAAGTGGAAGGTTGATTCTTTAATTCTCTGTCTGGGGAAGGATCCGGACCAAAGTGGAAGGTTTATTCTTTGATTCTTTGGCCGGGGAAGGACCTGAACCAAAGTGAAAGGTTGATTCTTTGATTCTCTGGCCGGGGAAGGACCCGAACCAAAGTGAAAAGGTTGATTCTTTAATTCTCTGGCCGGGGAAGGATCCGAACCAAAGTGAAAAGGTTGATTCTTTAAGTCTCTAGCCGGGAAGGACCCGAACCAAAGTAAAAATGTTATTTTTCGATTGGGAAGCTGTCGGCTAGGACCTGATGATTAGGGTAGCTGTCGGCTAGGAGGCCGATGATTAGAAAGCTGTCGACCCAGAAGTTGATAATTGGATAGCTGTCGGCTCAGAGGCCGATGATTGGAAAGCTGTCGGCTAGAGGTCGATAATTGAAAGCTGTCGACTCGGGGGCCGATGGTGGGATATCTGTCGGCTTGAAGCCCCGATGGCTGAGTATCTGTCGGATTGAAGCCCCGATGGCTGAGTATCTGGTCGATTTAGCGCCCTGTTGGCGGAAGGTTTAGTTGGTTTAACGCCCCGTCGGTGAAAGGTTTAGTCGGTTTAACGCCCCGTCGGTGGAAGGTTTAGTTGGTTTAACGCCCCATAGGCGAAAGGTTTTGTCGGTTTAACGCCCCATCGGTGAAAAGTTTTGTCAGTTTAACGCCCCGTCGGTGGAAAGGTTTAGTCAGTTTAACGCCCCGTCGGAGGAAAGGTTTTGCCGATTTAACGCCCCGTCGGCGGATGGTTTTGTCGGTTTAACGCCCCGTAGGCGAAAGGTTTTATCGGTTTAACGCCCCGTCGGTGGAGGGTTTAGTTGGTTTAACGCCCCGTCGGTGGAAGGTTTATCAGCTTAGACGAAAGGTCGTGACACCGACCCCATGAGAAGTCTGTTTGTTGGATGGCTGGAGGTAGAAGGTGAAAGACCATGTCTGTCTCAGGGCTCACTTTCTTTTCTTCTCTTCTTCTTTTATATGGAGAGGTGAGTGGAAAGATCACGTCTGCCTGATGGCTATTATTTTTTTTTTTTGCTTTTATTTTTATTGTGAAGAGGCGGGTTCAAAGACCACGTCCACCTCATGCCTATTCTTTTGTTCTGCTCTTCCTTTCTCATTAATACCCCCGGACTGGGGTGTATTTCTCTTAATGCGCCCCCAGGTTAGGGTGTATGTTTTCTTCTATGCCTCCAAGTGGGGTGTATCTTTCATGGCTTCTAGGCCTCCAGACGGGGTGTAACTTCTGCTTCTTATGCCCCGGAGCGGGATATGTTTCTCTTCGTACGCCCCCGGCACGGGGTGTGACTTCTGCTTCTTATGCCCCCAGAGCGGGGTATATTTCTCTTCGTACGCCTCCATCACGGGGTGTAGCTTCTGCTTCTTGTGCCCCCATGGCGGGGTATGCCTCTTCCTCAAAATCCCCTAAGCCAGGGTGTATTCTTTTACTCTTTATGTCCCTAGATCAGGGTGAAACTCTGTTGCTCTTTATGCCCCTAAGCCAGGGTGTATTCTTTTGCTCTTTATGCCCCTAGATCAGGGAGAAACTCTGTTGCTCTTTATGCCCCTAAGCCAGGGTGTATTCTTTTGCTCTTTATGCCCCTAGATCAGGGCGAAACTCTATTGCTTGTTGTGCCCCTAGGCGGGGCAGCTTCTTCTGCTTCTTCTGCCCTAGAGTGGGTATATTTCACTTCGTATTCCCCTAAGCTGGGTATAGTCTTTGCTTCTTATGCCCCCATCGCGGGATGTAGTTCTTCCTCAAATGCCCCTTAGCCGAGGCAGATTTTTGAATACCCTCAAGCCGGGGTGAATTCTTCATGGCTTCCATGCCCCCAAGGTGGGGTGTATGCTTCTTCTTCAAATGCCCCTAGAGCGGGGGTGTATTCTTTTATGGCTTCTATGCCCCCATATCGGGGTATATTTTTTCCTCGAATACCCCTGAGATGGGGTGCAACTCCGTTTCTTCTTATGCCCCTCGGGCCGGGGTATGTTTTGCTTCTTCTACCCCGCATGTCGGGGTATACTTCTTCTTCAAATGCCCCTAAACCGGGGAATGTTGTTTGTCTTCTTTCAGATGCCCCCAGGGTGGAGTGTATGTTTCTTCTGATGCACCCCGGGCGTAGTGTGTTGTTGTTTTTTTTTGTATGCCCCCAGGCCGGGGTGTGTTTCCATTTTTGCGCACCCAAGGCAGGGCGTGTGTTTCTTTCTTCGTGTGCCCCCTAGGGCGGGGTGAGTTCTTCTGCTTCTTGTGCCCTCGAGGCGGGGTGTATTCTACTTCTTCCACCCCTCAAGGCGGGGTGTGTGTCTTTTCATATATCACCAGGGCGGGTGTAGTTTCTTCTTTAGATGCCCCAAGGTCGGGGTGTAACTTTTGCTTTGTGTGTGCCCCCGAGTCGGGGTGGATTCTTCTTCTTCTACCCCAACACACTAGGGGATGTTTGCTTCTTGTGCACCTAAGGTGGGGTGTATTGCTGCTTTTGATGCCCCCAAGGTGGGGTGTAATTCTTCTTAAGATCCCTGTAAGCTGGGGTGCATTCTTCACGGCTTCTATGCCCCCGTGGCAAGGTATGTTGCTTCTTCAAATGCCCCTGAGTTGGGGTGTATTCTTTTGTTTCATACACCCCTATGGCGGGGTGGATGAATGCTCTCTTCTAGATTCGTGGCCGTGCTCAGCCTCATTGCTATAAGGCATTCCCTACAGTTGGGAGAAACAGGACGGGGCATTGCACCGCGGGCTTGGACCCTCCTAGAGTTGGGCAGGATGCCGGCCTTTTTCTTGTTCTCTTGGTCGGCAATGCTGGCCAACTTTTCTTTTTGTCCCTTTCTTTTCTTCTCTTCCCTTTTTTTTGAATAATAGACCAAGGTGGGTGCGCAGGAGAGCGCTCACCCCCTTAGGGAGGGGATGAGTGGTTCGCTCCACCGCATCAATCCCATAGTGGTAATCATTATTCAGCACGGGTCTCGACGGATATGGCCGTACAACCCTCTCTCGCCAATTCTTTCTCTTCTTTTTTTCTTTTCTTTTTCGTTTTTTTCTTCTTTTAGTGGCCTTCATGATTCATGGAAGCTGCAGGTGCCTGGGAGTAGCATCTCTGAGGCCACCGAACGTTTTCGCCTGGTCCAGCTTTTCTCCCCATAGGGCTAGTGAAGGTAACACCTGCAATTCATCAAAGTAGGCAAACATCGTTTATTAGGAGGCCATGAGGCCCCGAATCCCGGCGAAGAGATGAAGGGTGGTTCCAGTCCCACCGGGCGTGCCAGACTTCTGGACGCACTTTTTATTTAAAATCGTTGTTTATTTGTTCATTGGGTTGATTAAGTGCGTGGGCGTGCCAGTCACAGAGTGACGATTTATTGTGCGCTCGATCTGACTAATCAGACGATTGTGTGATTCGTGTCGGGACCAAAACCCTCCGCGCCATAAAGGTCACAGCGTCATTTACATCCCCTCAGAGAGGGGAACACCCTTGATTAATCACCGGGGATCAGGGGCCTCATGGCCAGGAAACTATATCGAGAGAAACAAGTCGATAGCGGTCTCGAATCAGTCGGAAAGCCCGATGTCTAGGGGGGGCAAGCATTCGAAATTTGTCGGTCACTCAAGGGACCATTTTGATATTCGGACGAGCGTTCGGCTTGAGAAACACGTAATCATCATGAGAAAATTGGAGCATATGTATGTCACGATGCGACAAATTTGTTGTTCGGAGGAACGGGAAATATTCAGTAAAATCCCAGTTAGAGGGGTCGGAAACCAATAAGTTTATCGGCCCGGTGCAAGATAAAGCTATGACCATACTGCGGTGGGCCCCCCGCGGTCGAAGTCAGGCTCGCGTGGGCATCGTCAATGTTTCCGATGCCGAGGGGCAGCGGGAGAGTGTCCCGGGACTAGATTCCAAAACAAAGACGTATATAGAGATAGCTGGCTATAGGCCTAGACGTGGGTCAGGCGATGACCATGGTTGGGGCGAACCCGAGGTCTAGACGTGACTCACGAAGGTCTTATTGATATTCCCACATGTAGGGTTCGGGGAAGACGAGAGCTGTCTCGTTCCATTTAGATTGTGTTGGTCATTCATGGACCATTTTATGTTCAGACAAAGATCCGTATTGAAGACGTAAACGGAAATAAACCCGTACAAATGTCTGCCATGAGTACGGCAAGTTTAATGCAAGCGCGAGATTAGATCGCGGGATATATGTCGGTCACTAACAGACCATTCATTGTTCGGATGCGAGTCCACGTTTGAAGCATTGAAGACGACGATAAAACCGTGCAAATGTGTGGCGTAGACACGACAAGTTTAATGTGGGGTTGCGAGATTGGATCCTGGGAGAAGCTGGTCGAGTTAACGAACTATTGGCCCAAGATGTGTTCGAATCATGACCATGTCGGGGGTTCCGAGGTCCACGTACGATACCACAAGGCATCATTGATTTTCTCGTTGCACCCAGTCCGGGGGAGTGAATTGTTAAGTGTGAAGCCCAAACTCGCCAACGTGCGGCCTCGCACGTGGATCGACCTGCGCGGTCAGGTTGCGGGGTTCGACCTGCCCGATCAGGTCGCAAGGGTCAAGGGGGCAGTGCCCCGGAACAAAATTTTAATTAAGGCACGGGTGATGGAGTTTCTTTTGTTTATTTATTTTTATTAACATGATTGACCTTTTATTATTATTTTTTGCTTGTTTATCCCCTTTTCGTATTAAGCAGGCACGCCGTTTTAAGGGTGTTAGGTGCACAGGGATCGCGCCGTTTTAGAAACTTAAGCAGGGCGCCGGATTAACGGAATGCAAAGGGGGCGCGCCGGATTAAAGGGTCCAAAAGGATGGAGTGCGCGCCGGTTATGGGGCACCAAGATGGAGATGGGCGCGCCGTATGAGGGCCATGCAAGGGGAGAGGGGCGCGCCGTGTATGTGGTTTGAAATGGTGCGCGCCGACTTAAAGGGTCCAAGAGGATGGAGTGCGCGCCGGTTATGGGGCAACAAGTTGGAGATGGGCGCGCCGTATAAGGGCCATGCAAGGGGCGCGCCGGTTTAAGGAAACAAATAGGGGGGGGGGGGCGCCGGACTTGGGCTTCACTAAAGAAGATGTGGTTTTTTGTGAGAGGGGCTAAAACGGTGCGGGGGAACAGTAACCGCGCCGGATTAGCCTCTCCCGAGGGTTTATTACTTTGACTGTGTTTTTCTTTTCTTTCACCCGTGGGCAAGTTTTATGATGCGTATATTCATTGTTCTTGGTGTTCTTGTATGTTCTTGGCCCTGGCGAAAATCCGGCAGCACCTCCCCCGGACCGGGACTTGTCAGAGAGAAGCGAAAGCCACCACACGGATTACTCTCGGGTAGACTCTCAAAATGCGGAACGGCCTCACGACGGTCCGTTAGCCCAAGTGTGAGTGTGGAACGCTCGAGGGCCAGCCTGCAAGTGCGATCACGACTCACGGGCGATGATCTTCGGGGCGGGGCGAATGTTTGCCACAAGGGCAATGAATGTTCATCCGTAGGTGGGTTCCCTTGAGGGACATGCTATGGACAAGCAAGCCTCGAAGGGACCTGGACGATTAGAGAGGGGAGAAGGGAGGCGTAGATCGGAACGAAGAAACACTGATCTTGCAAAAGGGCCCTTTTCTTTTATTCATCCTCACAAACGGGGAAGAAGTTGACACAGGGAGAGTTCACCCCGGCATGGGAGTGGAATACATTGCAAAGGGGGCGGAAGAAGATACTGACGAGGAGAAAAAAGGAACACTGACCCCCCCCTCGACTCACCTCTCACACTCATACACACTCTCTTTCTCTTCACCTTGCCGGTGTGGGTGGACCGAGCTTCTTCTCCCTTTTTCTTCTTCTCTTCACTGCACACAGTCAAGAGCCCTCTCTTATCCTTGATCGCCAACCGGGGGAGAAGCCAGCGGGGAGAAGCCAGCGGGGAGAAGCCAGCTTATCGCTCTGTCGAACCTGCAGAGTATATATATAGTGGGTTGCCTTTTCTTTGCTCGAACGGAAGAAAACTCTCGCCACTTCGTTCGTCTGCCAGACGAATAGGGTTGGCTTATATGCTGGCATCCGGTGAATGGCGCCGTACCTTATCGTTAGTCCGAGGATGGCACAGTTACGGGTTTGCCAGGAGATCTTCGTCCGAAGACATGCCTTCTCCGATGATGTTAATGCGCTGTCGAGTGGAGATGGAGGCACGGCTTCAGAACATTGAATGCTCCCTGCGCACCGCATTTAAACAAAACAGAGCATCGTGCCAGAGATGGGATGGAATGGGGTTAAACCGGCACGAGGGAATAGCGACCGCGGCAGATTAAAACTTTTCAAGGGGGGCTACGCCGTGTAAGCATTGCAAGGGGGTGGCATTTCCTTCAAATGAGCGCGCCGGGTAACTTGTGCATAAGGTGGCGCCGTATTGACCTTCAAAGATGTGGGCTCTTTAACAGTAAGCGCGCCGTCTTAGTGCAATATACTAAGGGCACGCCGTATTAGCAAAGGTAGAGGAGCGCGCCACTTTAATGGCATGCAAGGGGGCGCGCTGACTTCACCCATGCCGGTTTAACCAGCGTCGGTTTAGGTGAAGGTCGCGCCGATCTAAGGCTCTTCCACGCCGCTTTAAGCACCAAACGGATTCGTTTAGAAGTCGCGGCCGTTTACATGAATGTTGGCACTGCCGGAATGTTTTAGTCGCGATGCATTGCATCCATGATGTTTCATTCGCATTCTTTGGGCTTCGGTCCAAGACTTTGCGTGCCTTCCGATGCATGTCGATACTGTGTCGGAGTTCCTGGCTCTTCTTTGATTCAGCTCTCGGCACGGTTGGCTGTAGAGTTGTGGCCGTATCTTCCGCCCGGGGGGCTCTCTCATTGGCTAGCGGACCACCAAGCGAGTCCTCGTCTTGATCGAGTGAGGTATGAGGTTTATTCGGCATTTCCATCTTCGACTCGTGCTCGAATGTGTAGACGTGAATGTCGCAATGATCATCATCATCATCATCATTTTTTAGTGTCTACAAGCCCCATGACCCCCGAGAAGCTCTGAGACTAAAGTAGCAAGCTCGGTGCTTCGTCATATTGGACGAATCCTTGTACCGAAGGTCTTTTTCTGGTCCCATCCTCAAGTGCGTCGATACCGATGAGGCCCGTCGAGCAATTCAAGAGGTCCACGAAGGTGTCTGCGGCATGCATCAAGGAGGAAGATCGCTTGCCAGGATCTTACTGCGGCAAGGTGACTGGTGGCCCACTCTCCAGCGTGACTGCTTGACCTATGTTCAAAGGTGCGATCGATGCCAGCGTTTCGATCATCTGGTCCATCAGCCTGCCTCAGACCTCGTCACCCTTACTGAGCCATACCTTTTCGCTCGACGGGGGATCGACATCCTCGGGCCATTTCCTACGGCCCAGGAAGAAGTTCATCATCGTCGCCATCGATTATTTTACCAAGTGGATTGAAGCCGAAGCCACCGCCAGGATTATCAAGTCGGTCGTATGGAGGTTCGTTTGGAAGTCGATCATCTGTCGTTTCGGTATCCCCTGAGTGATTGTGAGCGATAATGGTTGGCAATTTGATTCTCATTACTTTAGAAACAGATGTGCTGTGCTACACATTCGTAACCACTTCACTTCGGTAGCCCACCCGCAGGCTAACAGACTGGTCAAAAATGCCAACAAAACTATATTAAAAGGCATTAAGGCCAGGCTCGATAAGGCCAAGGGTAGTTGGCTCGAGAAATTGCCAAGCATACTATGGTCGCATCGAACTACTCTGAGAATCACCACCGGTGAGACTCCTTTCCAATTGGTGTATGGCACAGACGCTGTGATTCCTTTGAAAGTCGGCAGCCCATCTCTCCGAGTCATCAACTTCTCGCCCAAGGGGAATGAGCAGAAACTGCTAAAGAACCTCGATATGGCAAGCGAGATACAAGAGATCGCAAGCATCTGAGCTACAGAATATCAGCGGCGCGTCACTCCATATTACAACGCCAAAGTATGAGATAAATACTTCCACACAGGAGACTTCATCCTAAGGAAAGCTGAAGCCTCTCGACCATTGGAGGCGGTGGGAAAGTTGGCCCCTAATTGGGAGGGCCCCTACCGAGTGGTCGAGATGCTCGGGAAGGGGGCGTATCGACTATCTACCTTGGAAGGAGCGCCTATCCCTCGGACATGGAACGCGACAACATTACAAAAGTTCTATTTTTGAGCTTTTCTCAAGCATGTAAGCGACACATGGTAATAATTTTCCTTTCATTAATGTTTCTTCGTACATCAGATAAGCCACAGCCAATACAATGCATATCAAAAATAAAGATATTACATCCACTGGTACAATAACACGAGCTGATGACTCGGCGCGGACACGGCTACCACCCCTAAGCCGAGCCACTGACTCTACCCAGTGTGGAAACTGGCTTGGATAACGGGATGCATGGTGCGGACACACGTCGCAGTACATGACAGTGGACGAGGACACGCCGGAGTCCCTTTAGCTCGAGGAGGACGTGAACGCGTCAACCAAGTTATCACCTTTGTTTCACATTTTTAGGCCATGTTGGGCCCTATTTTAGTCCATGTTGGACAATTGTACTATTATATGGCAAATAGGCTAGGCTAGATTAATAGGCTAGAGTTAATGGGCTATGGGCATGTAATGGGCTTATGGGCTTGGAACAAGTCAAAAAAGGTGGGAGATTAGATTTGAATAGAGTAATTTAATTAAATGGGTCAATGAGAAAGGGGCAGCCCCCTTCCTTGACCTCCTAGGAGGAGGAAGCTTCCTTCTCCCCCCCATTGGTCATCCTTCCCCCCTTTTCTTAGTCCAAGATGGGGACTCTTGCCCCCTTCCTTGACCAAAGAGGAGGAATCCTCCTCTCCCAATCCACCTTGGTCCACCTTAGACCAGCCCCCTCTTTTACGTGATCTCTCTTCCCCTCTCCCCATATCATTTCTCCAACCCCGTCCCCCTCCATTCCATTCTATATAAACATGTGTGTAGTATCCATGAAAAGCTAATGAAGAAATGAAATTTTTGTGAGAGAAAAAGTGTTGTAGTGTGATTATCTGATTTTCCCTTTAGTGTGATGCTCAAGATCTAGTTCATGCGACGGGTTCTAGCCGGGGTGCGACTCCCCAAGCCGAGGTGTGACGCCGAGGCAACCGTTATCGCCACGTTCATGTTCCGATTCTGATTCTATTCATCCAGATTTCATCACATGGATTACAAGTTGTCCACAACAACATCAAACTAAGATCTGGTTCTAGGAATTTTACCAGAGGTAGCATTGCAAGTCTGGAACGATTCAGCGCTGGTTTCGCCACGATCGGAGCTCCGGATCTCCAGCAACAATTCCGTTCATGAAGTCGCGCAACTTTGTCCGAGCCTGCTGTCCAGATCCTCATCTCCTTGATACGAAATTTCTATAGATCTACTCTCAGATCCTTTGAATCTGAGATTCTGGGTAGTCGTAGGATCTTTTATCTTCTTCACGCCGCCACCAAGCTCGTGTCGTTCTGAGGTCCGTGCTGGTCGTGGCGAGGATTTTCGTAGGAATGCAGAACCTGACATGTGCAAATCCGAGCCAGGTCCACCTTCAACTTTTGGGAGAGCCCAAGCCTTCCTTCTCTATGATTTGACTGAACTCTTCAGTCCAGATCTTTCCCAGGGCGTCACCGATGATCTCCAGCAAGCAGAGATCCGATCTGACAACAGATCTAATTTTCCCTAATTTGTTAGTCTCACTATGCAGTTCTGTACGAGCAGAACCTGAGCCTTAGTCCCGGAGCTGTCACGTGCAGATCTGAACCAATCTGATCGCGTCGTTCGGACCAGGCGATCTTCAGCCAGTGCACGACGAGTTCCCACAAACGACATCCTAATCAGATGCCGGATCAAGCCATGCCCCCTCCTACAAACTCGCTGTGCAGGGTGACCAGTGCGGGCAGAATCGGTCGGTGGCCAATCTTCCCCTTCCGGTCAGCTTCGACTCGTCTCCTCGCCTCCTGTGAGTGCGGCCCGTCAACCCAAGCTCTATCAGCCCCGAATTTGTGTTTGTAGCCCTTTACCTCCCTGCATGGAGTGGGCCATATTTGTTAAATTATAATAATATTTGTTTGTTGTGTATCGGGGTTGTCAGATTAGGTCGGGATTTCTTCCCCACGCGCTAGTCGTGGAGGTACGCACATCATTCCTAAACTCACATGGCTTATTTAGTATATTTTTTATCATGCTGCGTTTGTGAGAATAGGGCTGATAGGTAGTTTCAAATCACCGTGGTTGTGAGAGTGAGAGCCGTTCCATAGGCCCAGTCGAGCATCGAGCCTGAACTGGAAACCCCTAGGTGACAGTGGTTCCGTAACCGCTGCGATCCCACATTTTCCTCACAAGGGATGATCGTCGTGCTAGTTAGTGTTTCTATTGTGAGACATCTCCTCCCGGAGAACACCACGGTGGTCAGACGCCTGGCTTACCTTAGTGTGCTGGTGCTGGCCGCATATCGAGTCGGTCATACGTCTTAGCCTGGTCGCGTCGCTCGTCCCGCATCAAATTGGTATCATAGTGAAGTTTAAATCTAGGGTGATCTTTGTCAAGGTCATCTTGTCCTAGGTTGCATTTCATTCCAATACCCGGTATATCAAAAGGTGTTCCCGGACGATAGGTTACGCCTATTGGGATGGTAGCACACTTGCGTGAGTGCGATCTTCGGATCAAACCTCCGCCTAGTACCGTATATTGGTTGAGTCTAGGTTCCTCAGTTTGCATTAGTTAGTGCATTCCAACCTTTGTGTCTTTACATGCCCACCTGGCGAGGTACCCAATACCATCGCCCCGCGTCTATGGCAAACCCACGGGATGCTGCCTCAGGAGACTTTCACTCCTTGCATGAGGCGATGATGGCCATCATGGCTCGGTTGGACCAGTCTGAGGCTACCTTTCGAAGCTTCTCTGACAATATGGATGGTTGCCTTAGAGCCATGGAGGAGCGTATGGAGTCATCCGAAAGATCTGTCCAATGTCTGGTCAGACGGTTGGATAGGATGTGTCACGCCCCGGGCCGATAGCAGCGGAACGTGTCGTTTGCTCGGAACGTGGCAGTTAAACAGTCGTGAATGATCAAGAGCAATCGCATAAGACCAAGATAATTTCGAACAACGATAGAAATTTCATTTCTAATATGAATCTCTTACAAGAACTTGTTGTCCATCTTGGAGACTTCAACACAATGGAAAGGAAGATAACGACATACTAACGGACGTTAGACAAAATAACTGAATAAGAGACGCCAAGCTGACTTAGCTAGACAACACTATCTAGACTCAATAAAGATAAAAGACTCGGGTTCACTAGTTTCCGAAGCTCGCTTGAACACTTGTCCCGCCCCTGTGGGTCTCGGTCTTGCTAGCTACCTGCTTACCTGAAAATGTTGGAATAAAACGGAGTGAGCGAACGCTCAGTAGGAAATTATATCTCAAGTACTAGCAAGGGGTTTAAGTAATTATATCTTTCATGAATGCAATAAAGCTATGCATGATCGCATAAAACGACAAGATAGGGAGAATGTAATATCAAGAATAAGATGAACTAATCATGAACTTTCAACAAGTTACCCAAGATATTCAAGTAAGTACATTTAACAAGTCATGTCAAGAACTTTGGCTATCATGTATCAAGCAAGTAAATTACCCTTTTTCGGGCCACGCATTTCATGTCAAGGCAAGTACGATTTCAAGCACAAGATTTATGTGGAATGTCCAATCTAGAAAGTAAAGTACTCGGTATAATGCCAGATACCTTATCATTTTAACTCCCATGGGCACAAGTACTTTCGGGTGCTCCTCCCAGGACCAGATCGGGCCCTATATGAACAAGCATTTATCATGTGTTTTGACATCCACTCTTATATATATAGCCAATTTTTGAATTTCAATAATCAAGCTTGTAGACATGTATGACAACTTGACAGAATGGAGTCTAAAAATATGACAAGGGACATAGAATGGCGATAATAACGGTATAATCACGATATCGATAAAACTAGGTAGAATATGGTTCCCTTAACTTGGGTACCATGACCAATCAATATGGACATTCTATATATAGAATTTAGGTCCACATGAACAGTATATCAAAGGTAAGATACCCTCATTCTTATCATAGAATTGAGGTTTACAAGAATGACATGATATGGCATGATATCATCATTCCATTAAGAATTTTCTTATGATATACTCTTTGTATAATCATAAGGGCCGGTATACCATGTTTCTTTAGATTGACATGGCATTAATTGTGTAATAGGTTTTAGGGTACAACCAGCTCAGTCGACCTTGAGGGAATCTAAGGTACGAGGAGTCTTACGGAGGTCTCTATGACTAACTCGCTAGTCCAAAGGAACGGAATGTCCAATGGAGAGCTTGTATGTCAATGAGAATTGAGTGTGATCGATAAAACAATCGTGAAACGTGGGACTATACTCACGGAGTGGAGAATAGTGCCGATATATATATTATATAACATATGAAACCATCGGTTAACAGAAACAGTGGAAAATCAGTTTTACAGTAAAGTAACGACTTAAGCAGAGTCGTTTATCAAGTAATTAACGCCTAACAGAAGGGCGTTTACACATGTTTCCATTTTTCAGAATTTCAATATTTCATTAATTTATCTAAAACGCGCCCTGGACAGGGGCGTTTCTTTGCAATGAGACGACTACAGTAGCAGGCGTCTTTTTATTTACAATATTTTACAGGACATATTTATTTTCAGAAATTATCAAAAACGCGCCCTTGGCAGGGGCGTTAATCATTAAATTCTTATTTTTACAGAATATATTGTTCGGGATTTTAACAGAAACGCGCCCTATGAAGGGGCGTTACTTTTCAATTCACGCCCTAGCATCGGGCGTTAGTCCAGTGAAAGACGACCTAGCCACAGTCGTGAATTCAAGAAATACCATGAAATTTCATGGGCAGTAATAATTTCAGGATAATAGAATTCATGGAGAACGAATGTATGGTCATGACAATAAAATTAACAGGTTTGAAGACATATGATCATGCATTATTGTAGAATCATGGTTTCATAGATAATCAATTCTTAACATGGGTGATTAATGATTAAATGAAATTAACGCCTGTGTACAGGGCGTCAAATCTAAAATTGACGACCTGATCAAGGTCGTTTCTTTACAAGTAGCGCCCTTGTTTGGGTCGCGTATTTCAAAATCACGCCCTTGGTAAGGACGTTCCTTTCAAAAATTCAACAGAAACGTTTAAAACTTAGGAAAACTATATGCAGGTGTATGCTCATATGATTTCACTATGATTCTTATATACTTTGGGCTACGTACTTGAGAAAATCCTACCTTATGAGAATTATCTGATGGAGAAACGTGAAGAACTGGATGAGAATACTAGACTCTGAAGCTTCTAACAGCAGCAAACAGCAGCAGGCAGAACTTCTTATGTTGACGGAGGATGGAGTCATTCTGACGAAGAACCTTTGTTCTTCGGTAGATCACAAGAGCTTTCCTACAGAGGAATATGAAGAGATATTAGTAATTTCTTTATAATGCTTGGCTGAAGATGGAAGATAGAAGAACTTACCCTTGTTCTTCACGAAGTCCAGGCTTCTTCAACCTGTAAGAAGAAAAGAGGGTGAAGAACCATTAGTTCTTCATGTAACCGAAGCAGAAAACGTAATAAGAAGAACTGGCATTCTTCACGCACCGTAGCAACAGTAGGTCGTCCAAATAGGTATAGGGTTCGGCTGTCAAGAGTCTTTATAGGATTTTGGGAAATCCTATTAGGGTTAGTGATTGTGTGAAAGTAATACTTCCTTGATAGAGTCCTTACCACCCTTTAACTCTTTCTAATACTTATCCATTACCCTGGATAAGCTCCCGTGTCGAACGGAACTCGAATGGAATTAACGACCTAGGTCAGGGCGTCGATTCCTGAATTGATGACCTGGTTCAGGTCGTTTCTTAAGAAGCGCCTTTCGTTAGGGCGTTCCTTTGTTTAAAACACGCCCAAGATAGGGGCGTTTCTTGGCCTTACCATTTTTGACGTTGGAATTTGACGCCGTATGGTGAGGGCGTCACTTCTTGAGTCACGCCTTAACTAGAGGCGTTTATAATTTAAATAGCGCCTTTATCCGAGGCGTTATTTCCATTTCACTCTTTTATTTGTTCATTCGTATATAATATATACTTTCCTTCTATTTCTAGGTATATATACATATATACAGGTTTATGTTATGTACTTATGTATATATATATATATATTGCCTATATGGGAGAAGATAATAAAACGTGTTAAAAAGCCCATTAATTGCTTGGGTTGAGTTTGGGCCAATGGAGCTTAGCATTAACTTAAATATTTTTAAGGTTAATTGTTAATCCTTTATCAAGGCCTAATAATTTTATTTATAACTAGTTATTTCTATTTGGTCCTTTTTACACAACTTTGCTTTGTTTGGAAGTCTTATTTGCTTATTTGTTAAACCTTACACATACGACTTATATCTTTTAATAATTTGAATGTATTTCCGTATATGCATAAATAAGGTTCTTAAGACTATCATAATTTTCCCTCTAAGGTTCTATACCTCATTGCTTTGGTGTGGCTAGTTCGATCTTAGTAATCTTCCATTTAGAGATTTTATTGCTCATAAGTTCTTTAACTTTTATTAGTCCTTGTCCTAGGTATCAGAGGCAGGTTCGATCTGAGCAACCCCTTAGGAATATCACTTGACCAAGTATTTATTTGAATAAACTTTAATCATTAAACATTATATACTTATGTATATATTTTATTCCTATTCCAAAATTACCGGGCGTTACACCCTACCCCACTTAAAAGAATTTGGTCTCTAAATTCACATGAACTTCCATTCCTAATAGAGAACTAGCTATAACTTATTACGAGCAGAAGACATCTTCAGAATGAAAAAAGGCTAGTTTAGGATTACGGTTGAGGGATACCTTCCGCATCTTTCCCTTTGGCAAGTTTGGTTAAATCTTGAACTCCTTTTGGAGGCTTCTTGGGGCATTCCGCTATCTTGTGATCTAACTTCCCGCAATGCAGACATGCTCCCGAACTCCACCAACACTCCTTCATTTTGTGACCATATCTTCCACAAGATTTACACTTATCTTGCGGGCGATCCGCCGAAGTTTCCCTCTTATTACACTTATTACACTTCTTACATTTCTGGCATTTCTTACACCTTTGTGAAATATCTTCCTCATTTATTCTTTTCTTGGCAACGACGAAACTTTTTGAGTTATTTGTTTGATCTTTCCCTTCAACTCTTTCTTTTTCTTCCACTACTTTCTCTAGTTCTTGAACTCTCCTGACAAGGCTCGCGTAAACTTGGACATCCACCAAGATCATTTCATGAACAAGGCTCGGCTTAGAGGCTTCCATTTTATCTAGGTTCCTGCAAGGATGATTGGGGAGATAATTTATTTACTCAAGATTTAGTGTTAATGAAATGTAAATACTTTATCTTTCTTTTATAACTTTAACCCCAAGTTCTACCCATCTCTCACGGAATTCCTATAGGATGACTGACAATGATACTCGACCTATAACCTGAATTTAACAATCTAAGGATTTTGAAAGTTGAATCCAAACATGACCGACCGGGATACCGGACCTATCACAGAAACTTAACGATTGCGACAACCAAAGCCATGATATGACTAACAAGGATATCTGACCTATCACTGAAACCTACTAACTTGAGGATGTAAAAACTGAAGCTCTAATATGGTTGATAAGGATGACCTATCCTTGGGACTTAATAACCAGAGGATATAACAACTGGAGGATAGGAAAACCAAAGCTCTGATATGGCTTAATAACTGGAGGATAGGAAAGCCGATGCTCTGATACCACCTCTGTCACGCCCCGGGCCGATAGCAGCGGAACGTGTCGTTTGCTCGGAACGTGGCAGTTAAACAGTCGTGAATGATCAAGAGCAATCGCATAAGACCAAGATAATTTCGAACAACGATAGAAATTTCATTTCTAATATGAATCTCTTACAAGAACTTGTTGTCCATCTTGGAGACTTCAACACAATGGAAAGGAAGATAACGACATACTAACGGACGTTAGACAAAATAACTGAATAAGAGACGCCAAGCTGACTTAGCTAGACAACACTATCTAGACTCAAGAAAGATAAAAGACTCGGGTTCACTAGTTTCCGAAGCTCGCTTGAACACTTGTCCCGCCCGTGTGGGTCTCGGTCTTGCTAGCTACCTGCTTACCTGAAAATGTTGGAATAAAACGGAGTGAGCGAACGCTCAGTAGGAAATTATATCTCAAGTACTAGCAATGGGTTTAAGTAATTATATCTTTCATGAATGCAATAAAGCTATGCATGATCGCATAAAACGACAAGATAGGGAGAATATAATATCAAGAATAAGATGAACTAATCATGAACTTTCAACAAGATACCCAAGATATTCAAGTAAGTACATTTAACAAGTCATGTCAAGAACTTTGGCTATCATGTATCTAGCAAGTAAATTACCCTTTTTCGGGTCACGCATTTCATGTCAAGGCAAGTACGATTTCAAGCACAAGATTTATGTGGAATGTCCAATCTAGAAAGTAAAGTACTCGGTATAATGCCAGATACCTTATCATTTTAACTCCCATGGGCACAAGTACTTTCGGGTGCTCCTCCCAGGACCAGATCGGGCCCTATATGCGCAGGCATTTATCATGTGTTTTGACATCCACTCTTATATATATAGCCAATTTTTGAATTTCAATAATCAAGCTTGTAGACATGTATGACAACTTGACAGAATGGAGTCCAAAAATATGACAAGGGACATAGAATGGCGATAATAACGGTATAATCACGATATCGATAAAACTAGGTAGAATATGGTTCCCTTAACTTGGGTACCATGACCAATCAGTATGGACATTCTATATATAGAATTTAGGTCCACATGAACAGTATATCAAAGGTAAGATACCCTCATTCTTATCATAGAATTGAGGTTTACAAGAATGACATGATATGGCATGATATCATCATTCCATTAAGAATTTTCTTATGATATACTCTTTGTATAATCATAAGGGCCGGTATACCATGTTTCTTTAGATTGACATGGCATTAATTGTGTAATAGGTTTTAGGGTACAACCAGCTCAGTCGACCTTGAGGGAATCTAAGGTACGAGGAGTCTTACGGAGGTCTCTATGACTAACTCGCTAGTCCAAAGGAACGGAATGTCCAATGGAGAGCTTGTATGTCAATGAGAATTGAGTGTGATCGATAAAATAATCGTGAAACGTGGGACTATACTCACGGAGTGGAGAATAGTGCCGATATATATATTATATAACATATGAAACCATCGGTTAACAGAAACAGTGGAAAATCAATTTTACAGTAAAGTAACGACTTAAGCAGAGTCGTTTATCAAGTAATTAACGCCTAACAGAAGGGCGTTTACACATGTTTCCATTTTTCAGAATTTTAATATTTCATTAATTTATCTAAAACGCGCCCTGGACAGGGGCGTTTCTTTGCAATGAGACGACTACAGTAGCATGCGTCTTTTTATTTACAATATTTTACAGGACATATTTATTTTCAGAAATTATCAAAAACGCGCCCTTGGTAGCGGCGTTAATCATTAAATTCTTATTTTTACAGAATATATTGTTCGGGATTTTAACAGAAACGCGCCCTATGAAGGGGCGTTACTTTTCAATTCACGCCCTAGCATCGGGCGTTAGTCCAGTGAAAGACGACTTAGCCACAGTCGTGAATTCAAGAAATACCATGAAGTTTCATGGGCAGTAATAATTTCAGGATAATAGAATTCATGGAGAACGAATGTATGGTCATGACAATAAAATTAATAGGTTTGAAGACATATGATCATGCATTATTGTAGAATCATGGTTTCATAGATAATCAATTCTTAACATGGGTGATTAATGATTAAATGAAATTAACGCCTGTGTACAGGGCGTCAAATCTAAAATTGACGACCTGATCAAGGTCGTTTCTTTACAAGTAGCGCCCTTGTTTGGGTCGCGTATTTCAAAATCACGCCTTTGGTAAGGACGTTCCTTTCAAAAATTCAACAGAAACGTTTAAAACTTAGGAAAACTATATGCAGGTGTATGCTCATATGATTTCACTACGATTCTTATATACTTTGGGCTACATACTTGAGAAAATCCTACCTTATGAGAATTATCTGATGGAGAAACGTGAAGAACTGGATGAGAATACTAGACTCTGAAGCTTCTAACAGCAGCAAACAGCAGCAGGCAGAACTTCTTATGTTGACGGAGGATGGAGTCGTTCTGACGAAGAACCTTTGTTCTTCGGTAGATCACTAGAGCTTTCCTACAGAGGAATATGAAGAGATATAGTAATTTCTTCATAATGCTTGGCTGAAGATGGAAGATAGAAGAACTTACCCTTGTTCTTCACGAAGTCCAGGCTTCTTCAACCTGTAAGAAGAAAAGAGGGTGAAGAACCATTAGTTCTTCATGTAACCGAAGCAGAAAACGTAATAAGAAGAACTGGCGTTCTTCACGCACCGTAGCAACAGTAGGTCATCCAAATAGGTTTAGGGTTCGGCTGTCAAGAGTCTTTATAGGATTTTGGGAAATCCTATTAGGGTTAGTGATTGTGTGGAAGTAATACTTCGTTGATAGAGTCCTTACCACCCTTTAACTCTTTCCAATACTTATCCATTACCCTGGATAAGCTCCCGTGTCGAACGAAACTCGAATGGAATTAACGACCTAGGTCAGGGCGTCGATTCCTGAATTGACGACCTGGTTCAGGTCGTTTCTTAAGAAGCGCCTTTCGTTAGGACGTTCCTTTGTTTAAAACACGCCCAAGATAGGGGCGTTTCTTGGCATTACCATTTTTGACGTTGGAATTTGACGCCGTATTGTGAGGGCGTCACTTCTTGAGTCACGCCTTAACTAGAGGCGTTTATAATTTAAATAGCGCCTTTATCCGAGGCGTTATTTCCATTTCACTCTTTTATTTGTTCATTCGTATATAATATATACTTTCCTTCTATTTCTAGGTATATATACATATATACAGGTTTATGTTATGTACTTATGTATATATATATATATATATTGCCTATATGGGAGAAGATAATAAAACGTGTTAAAAAGCCCATTAATTGCTTGGGTTGAGTTTGGGCCAATGGAGCTTAGCATTAACTTAAATGTTTTTAAGGTTAATTGTTAATCCTTTATCAAGGCCTAATAATTTTATTTATAACTAGTTATTTCTATTTGGTCCTTTTTACACAAGTTTGCTTTGTTTGGAAGTCTTATTTGCTTATTTGTTAAACCTTACACATACGACTTATATCTTTTAATAATTTGCATGTATTTCCGTATATGCATAAATAAGGTTCTTAAGACTATCATAATTTTCCCTCTAAGGTTCTATACCTCATTGATTTGGTGTGGCTAGTTCGCATATACATTGAGATCTTAGTAATCTTCCATTTAGAGATTTTATTGCTCATAAGTTCTTTAACTTTTATTAGTCCTTGTCCTAGGTATCAGAGGCAGGTTCGATCTGAGCAACCCCTTAGGAATATCACTTGACCAAGTATTTATTTGAATAAACTTTAATCATTAAACATTATATACTTATGTATATATTTTATTCCTATTCCAAAATTACCGGGCGTTACAGGATGTGACACGGAGATCCTCCCGGAGTGGCCCAAGGCCCACCCGTACCTGCTCCTGCCGCAACCGAATCCGCTCCCATGGCCTAGGTCTAGCCCGCTCCCGCGGCCCAGGACCCGCCCGCACCCGCTCCTCAGCCCTCCCCTCACCGAGCCATCAAATCACAACATCGTGACCTTGGTCTAGAGAACTATGGGTATGATAATGCTTATGAGGTGTATGGCCGACTGATGGGGACATCGAGGCAAGACCGTCTACATTTTGTTTGCATTTATGTCTTTTTAGTTTGTGTTCATATCCTTGGGAAAGTATGTACGCAAATGTACGGCTTTGTAAGCCAATGCGTCATTCCCTTGGATTGTGTGGGTTTTTGTGCAATTGTGTAGTAGGTCCAGCTAGGGGGCCCTCAGCCCATTCCCATTGGTCCATGTCACCTATGTGGGGCTGGTCAACCATCCTAGGTGGCCATCTAGAAGGGTTGAATGCCAATTGACCACATGGGAGACAAAGGGGTCAAATTTTCAAAGGTTGGCCACCAACCTACCCCTTGGTCAAGGGGGCGCCCCCTTCCACTTGTAGTATTTTATTTTTTTTTGTGTGATTCACACTTAATCCCAGCATTCCATTCCCCATCCCTAGATCCAAGGGTCTACAATTGATTAGATACCTTGCATATAAAAGGTTGTATTTTCCATTTGTTGGCATTAATGAAGAGAAAATTGTTGGAAAATCAAGAGTGCTTCTTCTGCCCCTCCCCTCTCCCCTGGTGTTCATCTCCTCCAACCCCCAATTCTAGAGTGGTTTCATCTCTATCCCCTCCTCTTAATCTCTGGTTGTGATCTGTGCCGCCGCCGCCGTTCGTGCCGCCATCGGACCGCCATCGAGCCACCGTCGAAGTTCTGTCTTCAGCCAATAGTAGCCCCTTCCACGAAATTCTGTAGCCAACCCCGAGATTTTCTTGATCTGATAATTTTATGGTGTCTTCCTATCTTCAATCCCCACCACCACAAAAACAATCCCATCCAAATTCCATCATTTACTCTTTTTCAAATTTCGTGGGTTTCTATTTCCCAGTTCTGCCCAGTTTCAGATCTGTGTGACAGCACCCATGTAATCCCCCCCTCTGACCATCTTGCTGATTTTTTCAAACACTCCCAATTTTATTGGGAGTTTTGTCCACCGTCCCCTCACTCCATGATTTTTCTGGTTTTTGATCAGCCATCCATCCATTTTTCAAAATTCGTTTTCAGATCCATCTATAGTGCTGTCAGCCAGTTTCCAGATCCGACTCACTACTAATATACAAATCATAACAATTCGTAGCCACCTCTCAACCTGTCCCAAAAAATATTTCCGTCTTTCTTGTTCAATTTCCTACAACTTTGCTGAAGAACACAACTACTGAATCGGAGGTCTACCTATCAGTCAACGCCACTTCTCAGACAAGTTCCATGTTGATCTGAGAATTCGGGCACTGCACAACAGCAGCTATCAAAATTCGCCAACAAGAAGTACAGAGCTGTTTATTTTTCTGTAATCCCATAGGGTTGAATCCCTTCAAAGCAGCTTTCTAACGGCGCCAGTTTCGTGTCTATCCGACATCGGGGCTGATCGCAGCGTCCGTTCTCGCCGGAGCACTCGCCTAAAAATAGAACCGGCAGATCCGTGGCCGGTTATTCCGACCGGTGCCGATCGGTGCCGCCCGGCCTCCAGCCGGCGAACCAGCATGCCGCTATCCTGGGGAGCGCTTCCCCAAGTTTCCCCACTACAGCGGTGCCACCGGGTCCCACACGGCCCCTCCGGATAGCACGTGGGCCCCACAGTCGCGAGTACGGGTGCGGCCGAAGCTACGCGTGAAGCCGCCCGTCAACCCGAATTCGGTCCTCCCGGGCCCATTTGTGTAGCCCTTTACCTCCCTGCGTGGAGTGGGCAGTAACTCATTGTTGTAATCTTCATGTATTAACTGTTCCGGGAGCACGGTTTTCGGCCGGGTCCGTCTTCCCCACGCCGAGCGCATGGAGGTATCGCATTCGCTCCCTTACTTGGCATCTTGCTTTATCTCATATATGCTTTATATGCTGCTGCTAGAGAGCATGTTTTAGGACCTAGCTTGCTATATTTTTATATCGCCGCTGCTGCGAGAGAGAGCGTTACCGTCCCGTGACCCGATCCGGGCATGAAAGTGCGAATTGACCACCCTAGCTCTTGCCGGTTTCTCAACCGAGCACGTCCGACGCTTCCCTCATTAAGGGACAATCACGAGCTCACCTAGAGTCCGAGGACTGCATTCCTCATTCGAGTCGTGTCCGTGGTCTCGTCTCGCATCAATTTGGTATCAGAGCGCTAGTTGAGTCTAGGGTGTCCAAAATAAAAAAAAAGAGTGTCATTTAAGTCTAAGTGTCTAAGTCGGTCTTAGGAGTTGCATTTGCATACCATTAGTCGGTATATCAAAAGTTGTTGTCCGAACGTTAGGCTACGCCTATCGGGAAGGCCACACATTTGCACGAGTGATCTTCGGATCGGTTAGCTCCGTCACGTACCGAGTCTTGGTCGTCATGTCTAGGGTTGTAGTCCATTGTCTAGTTGGTTTATCTACTAGTGTCGGTATGGCCATCCTCTAGCTTCCCCGTGTTCCATGGATTACCAAACACCCGGATCTTATCCATGGTGGCGATACTATCTCAAATGGAAGGACCACCCGAATCACCCCACTAGACCCGAAACCCGGGACTTCTATGGGTCCGATGACCCAGGTGACTACCTAGAGTGGGAAGCCATTATGGACGACTACTTCGAGGTGTACAATATGTATGGGCCCATGCAAGTCGATGTTGCCAAAAGGTGACTTTTTGGTGAAGCCGCCGAAACATGGAGGGACATCAAATATTGGAGGGAGGATAGGAATCTAAGGCCCATCGAGTCATGGTGGGAAATGAAGAGAGCGCTTAGGAGGGTCTACTTTCCCCGCCCACCTACCTCCAACCACGGAGGTCATACACTCACCAACCCCACCAACTCACCCACAATCAAGTGGGCCACACCTCTACCCAATCCCACCCCTTCACCGCCGTCCAAGCCCACCAGGGTGACCCCAATCTAGTGGCCTGCCCAGTCACCTCCAACCAGCCTCCCCTTGGCACCCCCATCCCAACCCACTCAATTACCTCCAACCGAGTGGTAGCCCTGCTTATAGCCGAGCCTAGGACCACACCTAGGCTGAGGGACGAGGAGCGAGTCCACCCCAAGGTCCCTACTCTAACCCGCTCCTTTGAGGAATTCGATAAAATGATTTTGGATTTGTTGGAAAGGATAACAGCTTCCTCACCCTCGAGAGCTCCAATGCCACCACCCTCTACGTCCGAATGTGATTCGGAACCATCTCATTTGGAGCCACCAAGGCCCGAGCCACCCGTATTTCTAACGGGTACACTATACATCGCCGAGCCGCTTTTTAGTTGGCTTAAGGATGGCTTGGTCCCACCTCCCTTTCCATCCATGGACCCCATCCTACCTATAGTGCCGCTCAACTCATTCCATACCACATTTCGATCTCGTCACCATGTTGATACGTTGGATGATCTTGTCATAGGATTAGATTCACAATGGGAGTTGACGCATCTTTTGGCCCGAGGCTTTGACCAACCCACTAGTCTTAGCCTCACTCATCCGGCCTTAGGGTCTATTACCTCTGAGTGCACCGTGGGTTGTGTCACCATGGAGGTCCTCTTACTCCTCCCCTTACTGGTCGAGCCCGAATTCATACCCTTTTGTCCGAGGGAGGAATCATACTTCTTGCCTACGATCCCCGTCCCACCCGTCACAATTCAAGAAGGTGACTATCCACACCTTCAAAACTTCTACAATTGGGACCGTGACTTGTGGGAACCCACCACAAGGGGTCATACCTTCTTTGATCCCTTTGACCCATTCCCTAGTGGATCCTTAGACCCTTCATATTCACTTCACTTCTTCGAGGGAGTCTGCTACCACACCCCTTCCCCACGGGCCGGGTCGTCTATGCCCACCAAGCCCGTACCCTTACAAGATACACCATCATCTAGGGGAGATACTCTTGGCCCTCCCACATCCACATCCCATATGCATGCATGGCCCACCTTAGGAGGTCTAGAATTCTGCATGATGTCGACCATCGGTTACGTCAGATGCATGCATGGCATACGTTCGGGTGTCCTGGTCCGCCGTCACCCATGTACGGGTCGGACTAACATTAGGTGTGTCTAGAATCATAGATGAGTCGGTGTGCTTTTTCTTTGTGTGGTATGTCTGTCTGCATGTGTCTTGTGCAAGCTCGTTGTCATTCTCTTATGAGTAAGAGGTGATTGGACTCACTCGATGAGTATGGGATCGATTCTACATTTGTACCCGATCAGTCACCTACAGGGACTCAGCGGTGATTCCTAGTGAGTCTTCGAGCTGCTTCCTTCCCTTTTGAGAGTGCCCCACCCGGAGTGTCCACCTTTAGCCCATAGCAGTTCGTGCATATCGAGTATATATGGAATGACCAGGTGATGGTCACTTGGAGTGGAGCATACCCGCATTACTCGGCACGGTGACGGATCCGCCAGAGTACTCGAGCATCTATACCCCTACACGACGGGGTCGAGTTCCTCCCACCCGGGGAGAATTGATGGGGACATCGAGGCAAGACCGTCTACATTTTGTTTGCATTTATGTCCTTTTAGTTTGTGTTCATATCCTTGGGAAAGTATGTACGCAAATGTACGGCTTTGTAAGCCAATGCGTCATTCCCTTGGATTGTGTGGGTTTTTGTGCAATTGTGTAGTAGGTCCAGCTAGGGGGCTCTCAGCTCATTCCCATTGGTCCATGTCACCTATGTGGGGCTGGTCAACCATCCTAGGTGGCCATCTAGAAGGGTTGAATGCTAATTCACCACATGGGAGACAAAGGGGTCAAAATTTCAAAGGTTGGCCACCAACCTACCCCTTGGTCAAGGGGGCGCCCCCTTCCACTTGTAGTATTTTATTTTTTTTGTGTGTGATTCACACTTAATCCCAGCCTTCCATTCCCCATCCCTAGATCCAAGGGTCTACAATTGATTAGATACCTAGCATATAAAAGGTTGTATTTTTCATTTGTTGGCATTAATGAAGAGAAAATTGTTGGAAAATCAAGAGTGCTTCTTGTGCCCCTCCCCTCTCCCCTGGTGTTCATCTCCTCCAATCCCCAATTCTAGAGTGGTTTCATCTCTATCCCCTCCCCTCAATCTCCGGTTGTGATCTGTGCCGCCGCCGCCGTCGTTCGTGCTGCCATCGGACCGCCATCGAGCCACCGTCGAAGTTCTGTCTTCAGCCAACAGCAGCCCCTTCCATGAAATTCTGCGGCCAGCCCCGAGATCTTCTTGATCTGAAAATGTTATGGTATGTTCCTATCTTCAATCCCCACCACCACAAAACAAATCCCGTCCAAATTCCATCATTTACTATTTTTCAAATTTCGTGTGTTTCTATTTCCCAGTTCTGCCCAGTTTTAGATCTATGTGACAGCACCCCTGTAATCCCCCCCTCTGACCATCTTGTTGATTTATCCAAACCTTCCCAATTTTACTAGGAGTTCTGTCCACCGTCCCCTCACTCCATGATTTTTCTTGATTTTTTATCAGCCATCCATCCATTTTTCAAAATTCATTTTCAGAGCCATCTACAGTGCTGTCAGCCAGTTTCCAGATCCGACTCACTGCTAGTATACAAGTCATAACAATTCGTAGCCACCTCCAAACCTGTCACACAAAATATTGCCGTCTTCCTTGTTCAATTTCCTACAACTTTTCTGAATAACACAACTACTGAATCGGAGGTCTACCTATCAGTCAACGCCAGTTCTCAGACAAGTTCCCTATTGATCTGAGAATTCGAGCACTATACAACAGCAGCTATCAAAATTCGCCAACAAGAAGTACAGAGCTGTTTATTTTTCCATAATCCTATATGGTTGAAGCCCTTCGAAGCAGCTTTCTAACGGCGCCAGTTTCGTGTCGATCCGACATCGGGGCTGATCCCAGCGTCTATTCTCGCCGGAGCGCGCTCCTGAAAATAGAACCGGCAGATCCGTGGCCGGTTATTCCGACCGGTGCCGATCGGAGCCGCCCGACCTCCAGCCGGCGAACCAGAGTGTCGCCATCCCGGGGAGCGCTTCCCCAAGTGTACCCACTACAGCGGTGCCACCGGGTCCCACACGGCCCCTCCGGACAGCACGTGGGCCCCACAGTCGCGAGTACGGGTGCGGCCGAAGCTACGCGTGAAGTTGCCCGTCAACCCGAATTCGGTCCTCCCGGGCCCATTTGTGTAGCCCTTTACCTCCCTGCGTGGAGTGGGCAGTAACTCATTGTTGTAATCTTCATGTATTAATTGTTTCGGGTGCACGGTTTTCGGCCGGGTCCATCTTCCCCACGCCGAGCTCGTGGAGGTATCGCATTCGCTCCCTTACTTGGCATCTTGCTTTTTCTCATATATGCTTTATATGCCGCTGCTAGAGAGCATGTTTTAGGACCTAGCTCGCTATATTTTTATGTCACCGCTGCTGCGAGAGAGAGCGTTACCGTCCCGTGACCCGATCCGGGCACGAAAATGCGAATTGACCACCCTAGCTCTTGCCGGTTTCTCAACCGTGCACGTACGACGCTTCCCTCATTAAGGGACAATCACGAGCTCACCTAGAGTCGAGGACTGCATTCCTCATTCGAGTCGTGTCCGTGGTCTCGTCCCGCATCACCGACACTGTCATGGCTTTCATCAGCCGAGAGATGAAGAGGACGATAAAGTCTTGAGGACCGTGCGAGCAGACCCTCCCACATTTGACGGGTCCTTGGACCTGAAAGTCTATCTTGATTGGGAAGCCGGCATGGACCGGTACTTCGAGTGGTTCGAGATGACGGACTATCGGAGAGTCAAGTTCACTAAAATGAAGTTGTTAGGGCAAGCGCAAACTTATTGGCGCAATGTGGAGAGCTTGCTATTTCAGCGTCGGGAGCCCCAGGTTGAGTCTTGGGGTGAGATGAAGGATAGACTTAGAATTAAGTATCTTCCTGCCACGTACCATCAAAGGCTCATTAATAGGTGGCAGAATCTCTGCCAAGGGGACCGGTCCGTGTCCGAGTACATCGTAGAGTTTGATGAATATTTTTTGCGATGTGACGTCTCGAAAGAAAGCATGATGCATGTTTCCCGCTTCCGTCGTGGTCTGCGGCCCCACTTTTAGTATGAACTCTTTCGCTGCAATGTGACCACCCTGGAGGCTGCATATTAGGTTGCTCTCGAGTTAGAGTAGTTTGAGTCAGAGTTCGCTCCCGTCCAGCGACCGAGGACCATCTATCAGCGTCGGTCCGACTCTCGTGCCACGCCCAGTTCCTATAGTCGATTTCTGGTAGTTCATCCTCCGGAACCCACTCGCCAGGACCCCACTGCTCTCAGACCTCGCTCTCTCCCTCCAAGGGACCCTCCCCCTCCCAGCAAGCATCATTCCCCACTCCCCGCTCTCAGCAGCCCACATTGCCTGCCCGACCTCAGCTCCCACCACCCCTGGCCAGTCGAAAAGACAAGGGAAAGGGGCCGATGACCGGTGGAGTATCTTCTAGCACAGGGCCGCGTGACAAGTGCTATAGGTGTGGTGGGATTGGCCACTTTGTGGCCAAGTGTCCCACTCGGACTCGTTGGTTATTTCGGACACTCTAGCCCGCGACCCCACACCGGAGCTAGTGCCGGTCAGCTATGAGCTAGATCCAGAACTCGTGAAGGAGTTCTTTGATGAGCTTTTAGAAGAGCACGCTGCCGTCTCGGGTACTCAGCCCTAGGACAATGTGCAATTGGGTGTGATCTCCCAAACCTCTGAACCCCCATTAAGAAGTCAGTAGGTACATGTTAGATGTCTAGGAGTCCCAAAGTTTGGGTTGCGTTGTTTGTATGCGAGTGTTACTTAGGGTTGTCTAGGTTTGTCTAAGGTCACGTATGAGTCAGTTTTACTTATACAGTTTGTTTGTCATGCATTTGGAGTTTGCATAAAGTCATGTCCCAATAAAATGCCGACCATGCACGTATAAGGGGTTAGCTGATGCACGCTGCCATGCCCATGAGTTTCGAAAGGAAGAGTACATCATGATCAGGGTCATACCTGAATGGTTTCCCCTTGGGGACCGTAAAGAAACTCTAGGCCCGCGATGCCAGCCCTTCCCGAGTCGTGAAACAAGTGGGTTCGAATGCATACGTTATTGAACTTCCATATGACTATGGTGTCAGTTCGACGTTCAATGTTTTAGATATGGTAGCATATCGGAACCCCATGGTGATCCCTAATACGTTTTTTGGGCTTTTTCCTCCTGTTGTGAGTGACACATCACCCGAGAGTCCACCTCTTTCAGCCTCAACGCAAGCATATAGATTGTATACTAGATGAGCAGGTGATCACCACCAGGAACGGAGCCTACCAACACTTCTTTGTGCGTTGGAGAGGATGCCCCATGCCAGACGATGCCTTGGTCACACGCAGAGAGCTCAAGCATCGGGACCCTTACTCGACGGGGTCGAGTTCCTCCCACCCGGGGAGAATTGGTGCGGACACACGCCGCAGTACACGACGGTGGACGAGGACACGCCGGAGTCCCTTTAGCTCGAGGAGGACGTGAATGTGTCGACCAAGTTATCACCTTTGTTTCACAATTTTAGGCCATGTTGGGCCCTATTTTAGTCTATGTTGGACAATTGTACTCTTATATGGCAAATGGGCTAGGCTAGATTAATGAGCTAGAGTTAATGGGCTATGTGCTTATAATGGGCTTATGGGCTTGGAACAAGTCAAAAAGGGTGGGAGATTAGATTTGAATAGGGTAATTTAATTAAATGTGTCAATGAGAAAGGAGAAGCCCCCTTCCTTGAACTCCTAGGAGGAGGAAGCTTCCTTCTCCCCCCCATTGGTCATCCTTTCCCCCTATTCTTAGTCCAAGATGGGGACTCTTGCCCGCTTCCTTGACCAAAGAGGAGGAATCCTCCTCTCCCACTACACCTTGGACCACCTTAGACTAGCCCCCTCTCCTACGTGATCTCTCTTCCCCTCTCCCCACATCATTTCTCCAACCCCCTCCCCCTCCCTTCCATTCTATATAAACATGTGTGTACTATCGTTGAAAAGCTAATGAAGAAATGAAATTTTTGTGAGAGAAAAAGTGTTGCAAAATGATTCTCTGATTTTCCCTTAAGTGTGATGCTCAAGATCTAGTTCATGCGACGGGTTCTAGCCGGGGTGCGACTCCCCAAGCTGAGGTGCGACACTGAGGCAACCGTTATCACCACGTTCGTGTTCCGATTCTGATTCTGTTCGTCCAGATTTCATCTTCTGTATTACAAGTTGTCCACAGCAACATCGAGCTCAGATCTGGTTCTAGGAATTTTACCAGAGGTACATCTACAAGTCAAGAACGATTCAGCGGTGGTTTTGCCACGATCGGAGCTCCGGATCTCCAGCAACAATTCCGTTCGTGAAGTCGCGCAACTCTATTCGAGCCTGCTATCCAGATCCTCAACTCCCTGATATGAAATTTATATAGATCTACTCTTAGATCCTTTGAATCTGAGATTCTGAGTGGTCATAATACTTTCTGTCCTCTTCGCGTCGCCACCAAGCTCATGTCGTTCTGAGGTCTGTGCTGGTCGTGGCGAGGATTTTTGTGGGACTGAGCAACCTGACCTGTGCAAATCTGAGCCAGATCCACCTTCAACTCTTGGGAGAGCCCGAGCCTTCCTCCTCCCAGATCTCACTGAACCATTCAGTCCAGATCTTCCCCAGGGCGTCACTAACGATCTCCAGCAAGCTCAAATCCGATCCGACAACGGATCTAATTTTCCCTAATTTGTTAATCTCATTGTGAAGTTCTGTGCGAGCAGAACCTGAGCCTTAGTGCTGGAGATGTCACGTGCAGATCTGAACCAATCTTCAGCCAGTGCACGATGCATTCGGACCAAGCGATCTTCAGCCAGTGCACGACGCGTTCCCACAAACGGCATCCTAATCGTACACCGGATCAAGCCGTGCCGCCTCCTGCAAACTCGCTACGCAGGGTGACCAGCGCGATCAGAACCAGTCAGTGGCCGATCTTCTCCTTTCGGTCGGCTTCGACTCGTCTCCTCACCTCCTACGAGTGCGGCCCATCAACCCGAGCTCCAGCAGCCTCAGATTTATGTTTGTAGCCCTTTACCTCCCTGCGTGGAGTGGGCCATATTTGTGAAATTGTAATAATATTTGTTTGTTGTGTATCGGGGTCGTCAGATTTGGCCGGGATTTCTTTCCCACACGCTAGTCATGGAGGTACGCACATTGTTTCTAAACTCACCGTGGTTGTGAGAGTGAGAGCCATTCCATAGGCCCAATCGAGCACTGAGCCCAAACTGGAAACCCCTAGGCGATAGTGGTTCCTTAACCGCTGCGATCCCACGTTTCCCTCGCAAGGGACGATCGTCGGGCTAGTTAGAGTTTCTGTTGAGAAACGTCTCCACCCAGAGAACACCACGGTGGTCAGCCGCCCGGCTTACCTTAGTGTGCTAGTTCTGGCCGCACATTGAGTCAGTCGTGCGTCTTAGCCCGGTCGCGTCGCTCATCCCGCATCAATGGCTGACCCTATTTGCTCGGGAAACTCAGAGAAAAGGTATCAGAGGAAGAGAGGAAGAAAGGGGAGGAATGCCCAGATGTCAGGAAAATAAGAGAAGACCTCCTCTGCCAACTCTTTGGAAGGGAACAAGGCTGTAAGCCGAGCAGAAAGCAAGCACCTCTGAGTGGTGCGAGCAAGGATAAAGTAAATGGCATCCTCCAAAGAGTGAAAGAAAATAAAAGAAGCAGGTTGAAGAGCAGAAGAGGGGGAAAGACCGAGCACCCCCTCGAAGAGGTGAGACAGGCGACAGGGTTGGAAAGAAAGGAGAACCAATGACGTTGCATCATCAGTCCTCCTCAAGTAGGGCGGCGGCCTAAAGAGCGGGAGAGAACCTGTGTCCAGGCCTCCTTCCTTCTTGTACGCCATCGAGCGGTGGTCCCGAAGTTGGAAGCGAGCCTGTCACCTGGCCTCCTTCTTTCCTCTATCTTGTCCGCCCCATCCTCTTTCCTTCTCCTACGCCGGAGTAGCATGAGCACCTTGGTGGCCGTCAAGGTCATCGTCTTCCGAATCACCCTCCATGTTTCGCTGATAATCCTCCAGCACAAAAGGCGGACGCTTCGCGAAAAGGGAGAAAGAGGAAAGACTGCAAGGGAAGCCTTAAGTAGTGAAGAGAGGTGGAGACGCCTTTCGGGACCTTTTATAGGCCGAAAGGGGGAACCTTCGCCTTCATTGACTCTCCCCTCGAAAAAATGCAAAAGGCAAGAACCCTTCCCAAAGGGTAGTTACTCTGTTTTCCTTAATGGTCGTCCCATAGGGACACGCAAAATGGTAAGTCATTCAAAGCATGGAGAGGCGGAAAGGCGCCAGTGCCACATCAGCCGTGTTGTGTCCATGTGGTTTTGATGATGGCAAACACTATGAGTCATCATGTCTTTGCATACTGCACATACATACGTGTTAATTCTGCATTGATAAGGTCTTGGTGCTGTTAATGTTTTTATGATGTCATAACAGTGTATGAAGCATTAAGTCTATGCTCATCACATTGAGGTCAATGTGAGGTTCATGAATATCTCTGTCCATTGCATATGAATTTCATGCACACTATAGTCCACTACATTTCAGGTTGCATGCATATACATTTCATCGAATAGGTTGTGTGCATAAAGTTCTCTCAGGTTGATAAGTCATATGCACATACGAAGGTCGGTGCAATGTGTTCCTTGGCACATGCAGATACAGTCGGTGCAAGTTTCGCTTGGAGCATATAGAGTCGGTGCATTGCTTTTACCGTGCATATCCATAGAGTCTGTGTTAGTCTGCATGTAGAGTCTGTGCTAGCATCCCTAGAGTCTACGCGCATTTGCATTCAGCATTACCAAGTCTGTGCATGTTTTCCAACATCGCATAAAAAGTCTATGCACATTGCACAACCAGGTCGGTGCACCTGCTGCCAGAACAAACCAACGTCGGTGCAAGTTTTTCATTGAACATATAGTCGGTGCACATATGGTCTGTGCACACTTTTAACATACACATAGTCGGTGCATTCTTCTGTCTGTAGCTTGTTCACGTACAGTCGGTGCACATTTGCCCCATGCATGTTACAAGGCATGTGCATGTTTGTCTTCAATGTATATGAAGTCCGTGCACACACTGTAGCAAGTCGGTGCACATCTTGCATACAGCCATATTACGTCTGTGCACGTTTTGCATCATGCTGATTGAGGTCAATGCACATTGTGCATTCACCATTGAGACAGGTTTGCCTGCATTGCCTTATGACCTAAATCATTATGTTTAAGTTGCATGAATTATTTTAACTGACTAAGGTTTTTCTGTTAATCATTGCTTTATCTATTATCTGTCTACACTAATCTAATTAAGGCGTAACTGATCCATCTTTACTCTCATGCGTTAAACATAGATTATCTCCGACATAATCTTGAGCACCTGAGATGCATAAGGGCTATCAGCATCGTCTCTCACATGAGGACTTTATGTCACGACCGAAGCATGAGCTCATGGGAATGAGAGTACCAATGATTGGCACGTGATCCTATGGAAGTATGTTCTGCCACATGGATCAACATTCCATCTGCACCTGACGCATGGCTTCTCTGGAAAAGGCTGCAATGAGCTTCATTCACGCCCAAGTCATGAGCTCGTGGGACCGTACCTGATGACTTATATAAAGGCCTCGTCTACGATCAAAGAAGTGAGCGATAGGAGATAGAAGTAGAAATAGAGCAGCAGAGCAAGAGAAATCTGAAGGAGTCTGAGAGCCAGTAAGATAACAAAAAAGAGAAGATAGAAAAGATCAGAAGAAGAGAATTCAGAGAGCAGCAGGAATAGGGAGAAAAAGGAAGTGAAGAAAGAGCGAGAGAGCTGAGAAGTGAAGAGAGAACGAGAGAGAGCTGAGAAGAGAGGTCGAGATCGAATCAGTCGATTCTTAATGTGAAGATCTGTAGTCATTTGTTCCAGGATCAAATCCTAAATAGTCTTGCTCCAGTTGGAGCTACATTTTATTTCCTTCGTTTGTATTTTCCTTTGTTCATTTTCTGATTTCACTTTGTTCTTCTGATTCTCTGGTTTGAGGTCAGGTTCCTCCTGAGGATTCAGGAGAAGGGAGATTTATCTCTAGTTCCCCTCTAGGTTTTAGAGGAAGGGAGACCTGCGATTAGTGGTGTATTACTCGTGGGTTTCCCTCCAGTTTGGAGGAAGGGAGGATTGGTCCTCCGGTTCTGGTTCTGTGGGTTGCAAAACTTGGTTGAGGGATTTGTCTCTCTCAATTTTCAAGCTGTTAGGCAGCATCTTGTTTGCAGACTGAGTCTGCGCCTTGCATTTTGTAAGGGAAGCCTCACTCCGATTTGGAGTGAGGGGTGGACGTAGGTCTGGAGGACCGAACCACCTAAAAAATCCTATCTATCGTGGTTTGCTTTGTGTGCTCTTCCATATCATCTATCTCCCTTTCACATGTTGTGTGTGATTGATTATTTCTGATATCTTGGGGAGTTAATATGAATGTGAAGTGTTTGTTCATACGCTAAGTAGAATTACAACTCATATGTGAGCCTGAGTTTCTCAGTTCACAGTTGTGAAAAGAGAGAAGCTCAGTTGTGTCCTTAGTTTATATTGAGTACTGTTAAAAGATTCATCTGTGTGACAACTTGCTATTGGGTGCTTGAAGGTTTGGTAGAGTGTTCATCGTTACATCAGTCTGGGTCCTCGATTAGTATTTGATACTGTGTCTATCAGAATTACGGTTTAGTGTGAGCTAGTCATTTAGCCTGTGATTTCATGTGTCAACTGAAGTGTGCTTAATTTGATTAAGCCATCTGAGATTTTAATTTCGTAATAGTTTTTGAACGGGGATTCATTCACCCCTCCTCTGAATCTGTGCCTTGCACTCTAACAAGCCGCCTGGCCAATCAATGTGCAAGATGCCTACAAATAAAATCTCCGCTTTTCTAGCAACTGCAGACATGGTGGTCGAATCACATCAAAGGCGGTAAGAAATAGTCAATCAAGTTCTGAATATTGTTGCCATTATATATATAGAAAGGAAAAATCTTAGATGGCAACATTCAAAAGAAAAGAAAAAAAAAGAAAAAGAGCTAACATGTCGAGCACGTTGTCCTCCTAATCTATGGAGATGGGGGGACTCCGAGAGGCCCTTAGCCTTTCCTGAGACTCGACGGATGAAGGATCCTCAGCGCCAGGAGATCTACCCCCGGTATCCTCGATGACGGCCGGTCTAGGCACTAACCCCACTTGTGTGGGAACTGCCTCGATCGTGTGCCCTCCCGAGGCAACCGGAGTTGGCGATCCCTCTACCAAAACGGAGGCATCCTTACTCCCCCCTTCACTCGACGTCGGAGAGGGAGTATCTATAGTATCCTCATCCAAGTCAAAGAGCTGCCCAGGAGCAAAAATGAGCCCGTGGAGCACCTGTTGCTGGGCCTCAACGACCGCTCAATGGAAGCCTTGGGCGAATCCCTTCCGTAGCCCCCGACGGTAGCCTGGCTCGTAGTACGTGAAGGTGGCCTTCTCCAGAGCTGCGTGATAGCCCTCCGATCTTCTATATCGTTCGATCGCCTCCACCGTAGCTTGCTCCATTTTCTTCTCAAGTTCGGCCACCCTCTGCTCGGCCTCGAACAACTTCATCTTGGCCTCGGACAGCTTCCCCTCGGCCTCAGTCCGCGTGACCTCGGCTTCCCCCCGCACTCGCTTGGCCCCTCGGACTTGGCTATAGAGCTCCTCCTGCTCGGCCTTCCACTGCTCGTAGGGCTCGACCTGAGATTGACACTCCTCTTCCAAGAGTTCACCCTTCAGGTCGGCCACATAGCGAGCCTGGGCCAACTACTCGACCAGTGTCCGAGCCTCCTCCTAGCTCGACTGAGTCTGTGTCCGACTATCCAGTTGCGCGTAGAAGTCGACTATCTCGGCCCCCAGCTAGGCCACGATCAAGCTGCCCTCCATGACCTTCTCAAAGAGTAGGGAGGGGGGACCACGTCTGAACTCCTCCCGAACCAATGAAGGCACCAAAGATAGGCACCTTTGGTACATAGAAGCTCGAACATCGGAGGCACCGACCGAAAGAGGAAGAGTGCTTTCTGGAAGAACTGGGACTGGAGCATCCCCCCCGAGAGTCCCCACTTTCGGGAAGACAACGCTCGACTCAGGCTGGGTCGTTGCCTCACCCCGCGCCCCATCAGCCTTGGCCGAGACTTCGGAACCGACCACCTCTGCCTGCGGTCTGGCAGGCTCGACAGTAGTTTTCCCGCCAGTAGCCGGAGCCGTCTTTGGCTCGATAGATGGGAGATCCGGATGGCAGATTTCCTCAGCTAGGGGCTCCTCGATCGGACGAGCACACTTCTCAACTGGGCGGGCGACCCCCGCCTTCTTTAACTGCTTCTTCTCGGCGGTCAGAGCCTTCATTGAGGACAGTAGCAGCCGCTCCCTAGGCTCCTTGCGTTTGGCCCCATAGTGCTTGGGAGCATCACCCCGGGCAATCTTCTATTTGCTTTGGTGTTGACTTGTTGCCCTTTCTTTGTTGGGCCTCTGTCTCTTTTGAGTTGTTGCTGTATTTTCATTTCTTTTGAGCCTATCTTTTCTATTCAATAGTCCCCTCTGCGTAGGGTGTCTATCATTTGGTTCTTGTTGCTTGTTTGTTGTCTTCCTTTTTGTCATACTAATAAAAATTCCTAGCTGATCTTCGGATCTGCCTAGGTATTGTCTTAGTTAAAAAGAAATCTGCTTGCCCTTATCTCGGGCGCAGGAAGGGCCCCCAGAGGCTCCGAGTTTGCTCAGAGCATTCGTCTCCTCCAAGTCGATGATCTCCTACTCCAACGGTTGCTCCCCCTCATCATCCGTCCACCTCGAATCTGAACAACATAAGCCAAATCATCAGAAGGAGGCCTACCTACCTGACCCAGAAGCTCAATATATGACCCTAAGGTTCTTACCTTGAGGTGGCACCGCGCGGGAGGGATAATCCTCGATGTTCACCACAGTCATCAACTCGGCAGTCGACTGGCAATTCTCCTAGATAATCCTGATCTCCTCCTCTAGCTCCGGGGAAACCACCGCATTTCAGAGGAAGGGAAATTGTGTCTCCGGTTGCGATTAGTGGTGTACTACTCGTGGGTTTCCCTCCGGTTTGGAGGAACGGAGGATTGGTCCTCCTATTCTGGTTCTATAGGTTGCAGAACCTGGTTGAGGGATTTGTCTCCCTCGAGTTTCAAGCTGTTAGGTAGCGTCTTGTTTGCAGACTGAGTCTACGTCTTGCATTTTGCAAGGGAAGCCTCACTCCAGTTTGGAGTGAGGGGTGGACGTAGGTCTGGAGGACCGAACCACCTAAAAAATCCTGTCTATCGTGGTTTACTTTGTGCGCTCTTCCATATCATCTATCTCCCCTTCACAGGTTGTGTGTGCTTGATTATTTGTGATATCTTGGGGAGTTAATATGAATGTGAAGTGTTTGTTCATATGCTCAATAGAATTACAACTCATATGTGAGCCTGAGTTTCTCAGTCCACAGTTGTGAAAGGAGAGAAGCTCAGTTGTCTCATTAGTTTATATTGAGTACTGTTAAAAGATTCATCTGTGTGACAACTTGCTATTGGGTGCTTGAAGGTTTGGTAGAGTTTTCATCGTTACATCAGTCTGGGTCCTCGATTAGTATTTGATACTGTGTCTGTCAAAATTACGGTTTAGTGTGAGCTAGTCATTCAGCTTGTGCTTTCATGTGTCAACTGAAGAGTGCTTAATTTGATTAAGCCATCTGAGATTTTAATTCTGCAATAGTTTTTGAATGGGGATTCATTCACCCCCCCCTCTGAATCCGTGCCTTGCACTCTAACAATTTGTATCAGAGCAGGTTCGGATTTTCGAGATCCAACGACCTGCAGTAGATCCTGCATTTTGTGGTACATCTCCGGTCGCCGGTTTGTTTTGTCATCTTCTGCTATTTAGATCCATGGCTCATCCACCGATTTTCGATGGTACTAATTTTGACTTATGGCTTAACAACTTGCACATGTTTGTCAAGTCTGTTAATCTTAGTCTGTGGAACCTCATTGCACATAGTCCATATAGTCTACCAAAGAACAAGTCCAAATGGACTGATAGACATAGATCGATGTGTGATGAAAACCAGAAAGCTTTGCAGAAGATAAAGGCAGTTACTAACAGGGCATTTCATTCTTGTTTTTATGATTGCAGATCTGCAAGAGAGATATTGGATAGACTAAAGACCACCGACAAAGGAAATAAAGACGAATGTCTAATGGCAGAGAAAGGCAATCAAAGTAGCAGCCAAAATGAAGAAGAGAATGATGATCAGGTAAACCCTTTCGAGAATTATACTTTAGATGATTGGCAGGATGCATATAGTGAGCTATTAGAGTCACATGAGATGTTAAGAAAATAATATAAAAAATTGAAAAAGAAAATTGATCTGAATAGTTCAGAGTCCTCATGTAAAAATTGCTTAAAACTGAAACAGTCCTATAATACATTCTTGTTTGATGTCCAAATGCTTAAAAAATAAATGAGTTCATTCAAAAGGGAAAATCAAGAACTTGCATTTGAAGTCTCTGAACTAAAAGAAACACTTAGCTCGACTAATGATGATCAGGTTCATGTCAATAATCTAGTTCATAAGGAAGAATTGTTGAAAGATCTTGATTGTGTTAATTCAGAGATAGAACAATTGAAATCTGAAAATAATGATCTCAGAAATCAAATTGAACAAGCAGAAAAGAAACTTGAGATTATGTGAAGGAAAATGACTTGATTCATGAAAAACTTGAAGCTGTTAAAAGTGTAAATGCAGAACTTCAAAAAAGTCTTGATGATACTAAAAAATAAAAATTCCAAGCTGAATCAAAGTATTCTGGTAAATCAGTTTGTAAAAAATGTAAATTTCTGAAGGAAATGAATGAAAGCCTTCACAGTGATTTAGAATGGCATCAAAACTTAATTGCATCCTTGAGGGAAGAGAACAAAAATTTGTTGGATGAAAAATTGGAAACTGAACAAAGAGAGGAAAGGCTGAGTGAAGAGTTGAATTCCATATCTGATAATAATAGTGAACAAATTGAACAATTAAAATTAGAAAATGAGAGACTCAAACATCTCAACTCTACTATTTCTGAAAAACTCTTGACCATAGACAAGGGAAAATGCATCTGTATAAAAGAGACTGAAAAATTGCACAATCTGGAATAAGAAGTTGAGAACTATAAAACTGTAAACAAAGTGCTAAATGAGTGTGTGAATTACAGTGAACAAGAAATTGATGGTTATGAATTACATATTGCATCCCTGGAAGATGAGATTAAGGACCTAAAGAATTCTTTATGTATATTTGTTGATGGTCAAGATAATTTGGATAAGCTACTGGGGATGAAAGTGAATTTTCAGAAAGAGGGGCTGGGGTATAATCCAGTAAATAAGAAGAGATTTGGAAACAAAATTCATACATCATTTGTAAGTAGCTCAGAACAAACTAGCATCAAAACTCCATTGGTTTTTCAGTTCATTGCACAGAAAAATCCAAATCTAGCTACTATTCAAAAAAGTTAGAAACCTACTGAAAAAACTGAAGGAAATGAACATTTGTAGAACAAGCCTACACACACTCATGTTAAAAATGTACATGCTGTCCACAACACCAACACACATATTCATACACAAGAAGAGAATTTCATGCCATTACTGTGGTAGGCTCAGCCATTTGATGAATGACTGTAAATTAATGAAAAGGATGATCTAAATGCCAGCAAAATGCATGCTAGGAAAACTTATCCTAAAAATCAAGCATTTCAGAATAAGAAAATTTCCTATTTTCATTGGGGCAAGATGGGCCACATTGCTGCCCATTGCTGGCATGCCCAGGGAAAAGCTCATTATAAACACGTTAGATTCCCTGCTAAACAGAATACCGTTGGTAAAGATAAATTTGCTTTCAAAGGAAAAGCTTCTATGTGTTCCAAATATTGGAAGCCATGCCATCTGGCTAGTGAGTGCTGGTCAGTGACTAAGAGAAGAAATTTCTTTTCCTATTTTGAATGTGGGAAGTATGGCCACACAGTCTAGGACTATTGGCATATTCAATGAAAGAAACTTAATTCTAAATTTGTTAAATTCCCTGTAAACAAAATTGATTTTGGCATAAACAAATTTGTATCTAAGGAAAAATATTTTGGATGCTTTGATTATGGAAAACCTGGCCACCGAGTTTCTAAATGCTGGTTAGCAGGTTATGGAAAACAAAACGTCCATGCAAATAATAGAAAATTTCATGTTAATGCACAAAGATTCCATGCTTATAATAATGTGCATAAAAAGAATTTAAAATTTGTTATTTCATGTTATTACTATGGGCAGTTAGGACATTACATGTCTAACTGTTATTTGATGAGGTTTGATGATTCTCAAGTGTTGAAAATGAGGAGAGCACCATTCAGAGGTGCTACTGTCACTAAAGGACCCAAGGAGACTTGGGCTCCTGTGAATGTAAAATGAGATGACATTTGCAGGAGTGCCTTGGGATGGAGAATAAAAAGGGGTAAATAAACCAAGGCACCCAACTTGGTAAAACCCCACTCAGGTAATGTTTTGCATCCTTCACATCTGTTCAAATGAATTTATTAGGAACATATTTTAACTGCATATCATGTTAAATCTGATTAGTCAAAAGCTTCATGCAAACATGTTCTTTTATTTGTTTTGACATTTGATGTATATAGAGAAGACTATAAACTCATGAGCATAGTCTGCAATTGTGTGCATACATGTGAATTGCTTATGTCAATTGATTGCTTACACATCCGTTTGACATACAGTCATTGAAAATATGATGCATTTGGGACTGTGTTGGTAGTGCATTGTCATGCATGACCACTATGGTATATCAAATGGTAAGCGATTAAAGGGCAGATGAAATCTCTCTAGAGGTTCTTACTATGTGTGAGGTGGGCTATTAGACCAAGTCCTCTGTCTAGTACCATGGGTCATGTTGCATATAGGACAGTCTGAATAAACATGAGCATGAGTCATAAAATCATATGATCAGCCTTCATTGCATAAATTACATAAAGTCGGGGGGAGACTGTCAAACAAATGGTTGCAATTCATGTATGGTGGATCAATGCATTCTGTGAAAGATATTCAATGCATATGCATATAGATTTCATTGCATATCATCATTAATGAAAAAATTCCAAAAAGATTGTTTGATTGCATGCATTCAGGGGGAGCATCAAAAATTCCTGAGCTGTTTGGCTATCTTTGGCCATACTGATTATCTTTGCTACATGCTTGAAATTCATGTGCCTTCACATACATGCTTGCTCCTTGATGCTTGTGTTTCAATTCAATTTGACTGCTACTTAATCTTGTTGAAATTCTGAAACTTGAGAAGATTTCTATTTGTATACCTTGATCATAAATCTGAAGAACTTTAAAGGGAATCTTCTATTATATGATTTTATGAATGACTGAAAGTTTCAGGTGGTTTAAAATTAATGTGTTCATTAAGTTCGGATGTGGAAAACTTGAAAATATTTGAATCATTCTTTAATAAATCTTAACCTACTGTCTCATCTTACTTCTCACAAAAATCCTCTGAAATCTAAAATTTTTAATATCATGACTATCTTTAGCTGAGATACATGAAGTAAGTTTTGTCTAAAAATATCTGAGTTTTCTGAAAAGTTTAAAGGGTTAAAGTTCTTAGAGCAATGACCTTGGTCACTGAGAAACCATGTCCAAAGGACTGAGTCATGAAGTGCCATAGTTAACTCTGCTGAAACAGTAATTAAAAATTAGGCAGAGCAATGGCTTGCACATTGAGAAATACATCTCACTCATCAAGGAAATGAGTTGAGTATGTCATGAGGTGTCAAGTTAACTATGTACATTATAAAGCATGACTGTTACTCACACTAAGTGCTTAGGGATATTGGCGTCTAATCAACGTATATCCTCTAGTGGCAAGGTGTGTACTGAACTTGATTGCGCTTAAAGGTTGAATGCATCAAGTTTCCTATTTATCAAATGATTTCTGAAAATTGTTGCAAAGGATAAATTGCTATAACCCTAGATAGTCAAATGATTTCATGGTTGTTTAACCTCAACACTACTTTTTATATCACCTAGAGGAGTCATTGAAAAGTTAAATGAGTAAGATAAAAGGAGGTTAAACAAGAATGTCATATGAGTGATTGGTTCACCTTTATTAAAATTTGTTTCAAATATGAGCATTGAATCTTACTAACAAACTCTGTATACATCATGCTTAAACCATACTGGTCAATTAAGTCTTATTCATAAGTTCTTATAATAGAAGAGTCTGACATTCTCTTATTAACATTTATGAAATTTGTATCCTATTGAAAATCTTCCTGTCCTACCTATGCTCTAGAAATTCAGCCAAAATCCCTGTGCTCAAATCCTGCTCTCTAACACAGATCATATTTTTATTCTGATTCTGCTCAATGCTCTCTATGCTTTCTGATCTCAACAATTGGTTTCAGTCTAATCTCTATATTTCAGTTGATACCTTTCCATTCCAATTCTTCATATGTCTTTGACAAATGGGAAAATTGTCTCATCAGGCTGTCCCTGTGTTTTTGTTGATCATTGCCTTGACTGTCCCTTTTCATAACCTTCACTCCATTTCTTCAGGGGGAGAATAGTCTGCATTATTCAACATTCAACCATATCACGTATGCCTTGCATTTCACTATACTGATTTTATCAAATCTTAGATCCTTTTTGCTGACGTCAAAGGGGGAGAGATAATCGGCTGTGTTGCATTGGCTATGTTGCATTGCATTGATGTTGTGTATCTCACTATGTTGCCAAAGACTTAGCCACAGACTCATAGTGTTGCCATCATTAAAAAGGGGGAGATTGTTGTGTCCCTGTGATTTTGATGATGGCAAACACTGTGAGCCATCATGTCTTTGCATACTGCACATACATACGTGTTAATTCTGCATTGATAAGGTCTTGGTGTTGTCAATGTTTTTATGATGTCATTACAATGTATGAAGCATTAAGTCTGTGCTCATCACATTGAGGTCAATGTGAGGTTCATTCACTTGGCTTGGAGTTGATCTCCACTTGAAGTAGCTTGAATCACTTGGAGATATGATGAAGAACTTCTTCCCGGAGTACTGTTCACAGCTACAGTACTCGAACTCCTCTTCCTTGAACACACCCTTGTAGCCTCCTTTGATCTCCCTTATTAGCCTTTCTTGCTTCTTCTCTTCCTTGGAGGTTGCTGGATTGAGATATGAACTTGAATCACCTTGAGTTGATGGAGAGAGTGTTGGATGTAGCTTTGATCTTCCTTTTGATCCTCTTGAGTTGATGAAGAGGAAGAAGGATCCAGTTTAGATCACCTTTGAACCCCTTGATTGCTTCTTCTTCCTTGGAGGTTGAGATGGCTTCAGATCTGGACTTGAATGCCTTGGAATGGATGAAGAACTCCTTCCCGAAACACTGTTCACGGAGGTGCTACAGTACCTCAAAAATGGCCTCCCTTGATCTCCCTTGAAGCCTTGAAGTGATAGGGTTTTTAACCCCTCAAGTGTTAGTTTTATAGACCTTGAATGGTCCATAGACACCCTCCAGACCAGATCCATAAATCATGGAAGATTAGGTAAGGTTTGATTAAACAAATCCATGGAAAGGGGCTGGCCACGAGGTGGAATTCGAAGTCAAACAAGGCTGCATCGGGGCTAGCGGTCGACCTGCAGCTCCTGGCGGTCGACCGCTACTGTGAAACCTGCAAACGGGCGGTCCTTGGGATTTTCGGTCGACCACCACTGGCTGGCGGTCGACCGCCAGCTGAAACACATGTAGACTGGCGATCCCTGGCTGGGGCGGTCGACCGCCCCTGTGCTGGCGGTTGACCGCCAGCTGTGCAGAACCCGGGCTTGCCCGGGTCGGTCCGTTAAGTCTTGAACTCCGTCGTTCAACTCCATTAGTAGCCCGTGCATGTTTGTGGCATCGCCCTTGATAGTCTAGAAGGTATCAACTGAGTCTTTAACCATGGATTCTCTTGGCTATACTTCTTTGTGCATTGACCTTGGATGAGTGACGAGCCGAATATGAAATGTCGACTTTTGCTTGTAAGAGAGATGAGATTTGCATCCTTGCTTGGGCGCGATCAATGAGCTTTCACTTTGGCCATTGCCACTTGATTCTTTGTCCATTCATTAGCATATCTGTCATGAATAAAAATATCACGTATGTCAATCACATGAGAGTGGAAGATATTAATGACTAATAGTGTTTAGCCATTATCAAAACCAAGAAACTCATATGACTATGTAATGATGTCGAATGACCCAAGTGACCACAGAATGACTCAAATAACCTCATGGACACAACATTCTCCCCCTTTTTGATGATGGCAACACTGTGAGTCATTATGTGATAGAAATGTCTAAAATGGCACAAGTTATAACAAATGTAACATATGCAGCTCAAGATCCATAATAGTAATAGCATGTGAAGGCAAGTATGATATGAGTGCTATGCAATTATGTAAACCTCATCACATACACATATGAGATGCGAAGTGAACAATGGATTCTCCCCTTGGACTCTCCCCGTACACCATTCACACATCCCCCATGACAACTCACAAAGCACATAAGCTCTCCCCTTTGACAATGCGATAACGCATATAGCTCTTACAAAGGACTCACACAAAGAATTCTCCCCCTTTGCCAACAGCAAAAAAGGAGTGATAATAGTAAAATGTCTGTGAGACCATAGCTGAAAGGAGTGGAGAGCAAGCCATTATATGTAAAACTGAAGCATGCCGTGAGCAACATATATGGTTCAAAGCTAATGAAATCCAAGATCATCAACAGAGTTTGAAAAGCAGCTACATCCAAGATTTAATAGAAATGAACCAAAGGTGCATATCATAGCAGTGTTTAACCTTCCCTTATCTTATATATCCATATTCAATAACGACAAAGGCAATAACACAAAAGCATATATTGAGGCTAAACAACCATGACTAAAACATGAAATTTTTAGGATTTTTCAACAAGTTTGATTATCAATATCATTTGCATTTGAGGGCACAAGACTCATGTTTTACGAGCAATCAAGTCTAGTACATGCCTCCAAGCCGTAAGAATACACGTTGTTTAGACGCCAGTATTCCTAGGAATTTGGTAAGACTGACTGTCATGTTTCAAGATGAACAGAGATAGCAAAGTCACGTCATGACATATCCTATCTCAATTCTTTGATGAGGGGATATATTTCTCAGCAATTATGCCATTGCTCTGCCTAGAGTCCAAAAATTTTAAGACAGAGATAACAAGGGCACATCATGACATATGCATTTGTCACTTGATTTGATGACATGACATGTTTCTCCGTGCAACAATATCATTGCGCTGTCAAAATGATTTTCAGGAATTCCAGCTCATCAATATGTTTAGAAGCAATACTAAGCCTGAGTGTATCACCAAAGTTGTCAAGACGTTTGGATTTTCAGATTTCAGGATAGTCATGCAAAACACAATATGCAGTCTCTAGTTAAGGTCTATTAAAGCTTCAGAACATAGATGATTTCAAACAAGATATATCAGAACTACAAGGAAATCATTAAATCAGAACCATTTTCATTGAATGGACAAGCATGAAGGCACATAATAGAAAGCTCTTACACCATATGTTCATCAGTCTCAAGATCTCAAATTCAAACTGTAAGCCACTGAAGTGCAGTTTGCAAGAGGTTAAGAGAATCAACAAAACTCCCCCTAAGGATATGCAATGGATACGCGAAGGGGTTATGTTTGCAATCAAGTGGAATGGCAAAGGAGGTTGACCTAGTCACTCATGAAGGTAGCAGAAATGAAATGTATGACCCAACGCATTGTTGTACACTTATTAAATGCCACAGAATGAATATAAAATATATGCATGAATGTTGCACAAGGACAACTCCCCCTTACTATATGGCCTATATGCGACATTGACACATGGTACTTGGCGGAGGTGAAACCTCACGCATATTGAGTGCTTCGAGACAAGCATAACCTGCCCTTCCATACATCAACATTTGATATACCATGGCCATGCAAGAATGATGCGACATAAACCATACAATGCATTATGAACATGAACTCAATTCATTATTATGCATCTACATGCAATGCGACACATATGTAAAATGACATATTGACATATTAACAATGCATGAATACCAACGTGCAAAACAAACAACTAATTGAACATGATCATCATTTCAAATTCTTATTGGCCTGAGGTCGGCAAAGACCAAGCTCCCTTCTGAGTGTTGAAAACCTGTCATTACACAAGGGCTTGGTGAAAATATCAGCAATTTTATTTAGAGTATCTACAAAATGCAGTTCAAAATTTTTCTTACTGACCTCGTTTCTAATGAAGTGATGCCTAATCTCAATATGCTTAGTCCTAGAGTGTTGGACTGGATTTTTTGTAAGGTTGATAGCACTAGTGTTATCACACAGAATCAGGACACAACCAAGATCCACCAAGTAGTCTTGGAGTTGGTGTTTAATCCACAACACTTGGGTGCCACAGCTCCCCGCAGCAACATATTCTGCCTCCGCGATTGAGAGGGCAACCGAGTGTTATTTCTTGGAGGCCCAAGAAACTAAACACCTGCCTAGAAACTGGCGGTAGCCACTAGTACTCTTGCGATCCAGCTTGCATCCAGGGTAATCCGCATCAGAATAAGATATAAGAGATAAATCACATGATGACGGATACCATAATCCCAAATCTTGAGTGCCGACAAGATATCAAAGGATACGTTTGACGGCAGTCAAATGAGATTCTCTAGGACTAGCTTGAAATCTAGCACAAAGGCATACACTAAACTGGATATCTGGTCGGGATGCAGTCAAATAAAGCAAAGAGCCAATCATACCTCTATAGATCTTTGCATCCACTAATTTACCATTTTCATCCGAATCCAGTGATGTTGTGGTGCCCATAGGAGTTGTAATGATTTTACTGTTAGCCATGTCAAATCTTTTCAGTAGCTCCTTGATGTATTTGGCTTGACTTATGAAGCAACCATCTTGTCCTTGGTTGACCTGCAAACCGAGAAAGAATTGAAGTTCTCCCATTAGGCTCATCTCAAATTCGCTAGTCATGAGGTTAGCAAATTCCTCACACATTTCAGATTTTGTAGAACTAAACACAATGTCATCAACATAAATTTGAACAATCAAGAGGTTCTTACCTTGCTTCTTGGTAAAAAGTGTTTGATCTACTTTACCTCGTGTGTACCCTTTTTCAATGAGGAATGAGCTTAGTCTCTCATACCAAGCTCTTGGTGCTTGCTTAAGTCCATAAAGCGCCATGTCTAGCTTGTATACAAAATCTGCATTGTTAGAATTCTCAAAGCCAGGGGGCTGCTCAACATAGACTTCTTCTTTGATCAAGCCATTCAAGAAAGCACTTTTGACATCCATTTGATAAAGCTTTATTCTAAGGGAGCATGCAAAGGTAAGTAAAATTTTGATGGCTTCGAGTTTAGCAACTAGGGCATAAGATTCATCAAAGTCTACCCCAAACTCTTGATTATACCCTTGAGCCACCAATCTAGCCTTATTTCTTATTATCTTGCCATCCTCACTTAGTTTGTTCCTAAAGACCCATTTAGTGCCTATGACAGATTGTGATGAAGGTCTAGGAACAAGATGCCAAAGTTTGTTTCTCTCAAACTGGTTTAGCTCTTCTTGCATGAAATTTATCCAGTTTTCATCTTTTAAAGCATCATCAATATTTTTGGGTTCATGCTGCGAGACAAGAGCAAGTTGATCGAATTCTTCCACAATTTTAAAATGTGACCTAGTTCTAGGTGGGTCATTCAAGCTACCAATGACATTCTCCAAGGGATGATCCTTAAGAATTCTAATGTTTGTAGAATCGTTACCTTCTCTTGGAGCTTGATCCCTTGCATTGCTTGATTCAGCTAGGTCACCATCTTCTTTTATTTCTTCTTGTGGAGGATCACTCTTGTCCTTTATGCTTAGGAATTCCCCATCTTCATCGTTTTTCCTACAAGAGTTATCATTGTTAGAATCATGATATTCATCAAAGGAAACATGGGGTGATTCTTCCACAGTTTGACTTTTGATATTATAAATTCTATAAGCCCTAAATCTATCAGAATATCTAAGGAATATACCTTCATCGCTCTTGGGCTCGAATTTTTCTAAGTCTCTTTTGTCATTGTTGTGAATGAAGCATTTCGATCCAAACACTTTCATATGTGAGAGAGAGGGCTTTTTACCTTTTAGCAACTCATAAGGAGTCTTTTTGGTGTGTGGCCTTACCATAGAGCGGTTGATAATGTAACATGCCGAGTTTACCGCTTCAGCCCAAAACCTCCTTGAAAGTTGCCGTTCAGCAAGTATGGTTCTTGCCATCTCTACAAGTGTCCGGTTTCTCCTTTCAACCACACCGTTTTGCTTCGGCGTTCTTGGTGAAGAAAATCGGTGTGAAATCCCTTCGGCCCTGCAAAGGTTATAGAAGTTAGCATTTTCAAATTCACCACCGTGATCAGATTGAATCTTGGAAATTTTAAACTCACCGTCCTGCTTTATCTTCATGTAGAGTGCCTGAAACTCATCAAAAGTATCATTTTTGTGTGTGAGAAAGAAAACCCATGTGAACCTAGAAAAATCATCCACCAAGACATATCCATATTTTCTACCACTTAAGCTAGCAGTTCTGGTTGGGCCAAATAGGCCCATATGAATTAGCTCGAGTGGTTTGGATGATGTGTTTTCAGATCTTCCTTTGAATGATTTTCTACTTTGTTTACCTAGGGCACATGCATCACACAATTTGTTTTCTTGTTTAAAGGATAGTTCAGGCAAACCTTTCACCATTGAATGCTTCAAGAGTTTATGCAAGACATTGTAGCTAGCATGTCCTAGTCTACGATGCCATATCCATGCTAGTTCAGATTTTGGTGTAGCAAGACAAAGATTTAAATGAGCAGGATCATCTAAGTCAATCATGTAAACATTGTTAACTCTCTTACTAAAAAATTTTACTTTGTCAGATTTTGGTTCAAGAATTCTACATTACCTGTTCCAATGATTTTTCCTTTATTGTTTCTTCCAAATGTGACATATCCTCCTTCCTTTTCCTCCAAGAGACAAAATTTTGATTTGTCTCCAGTCATGTGTCTTGAACAGCCGCTATCAAGGTACCACATGTTATGCATGGCTGCAAGACATTCCTGCACAAGCAATTAAGCAATGGTGTTTGGAACCCAACCAAATTTGGGTCCCTTCAAACTTTCTAAAATTTTAAAACATGAAACCATTTCTTTTGGAATCCAAACCTTCTTAACATTCATGCTTTATTTGCTTAGAGGAGGGATTTGATTTTTCTTTTCCATCTTGACATTCATTTTTTGTTTAGAAGCTCTTTGTTGGATTTTGTGGAAGTTTGAGGAGGTTTGCTTCTTAAACCATTGAGGCCGTTGGTTGGTTTTGGGTTGAAACTGATTGTTTTGCCACCTATGGGATTGATGAACACAGAAATCACAATTTTCTCAAAGATATGGTGATACTGGCCTATATGAGTGTGCAATCCAATTGTGGTGAAATCTGGAAGGTTGAGCATGCAATGGCCAAGGAAGTGTCGACCTATGCTGCGGGGAAGGTCGACCTTTCTTAGGTTTTTGGACAGGCTTTTTGGGAATGTTGGTGACTGTCTCTTCAATCTTTTCTTTCCCTTTCTCCTTTGTTTTTGCTGGTTTTGTGTGGGAGTTGTGTTTGAGGTGGAAGCTTCGGAAGATGAAACAAATGTGACAGTTTTTAGCCCAATTGGCCTTTTGTTTGTTGGTTCAAAACCCAACCCTTCCTTGGTGAAGTTCATTCTAGTACATAGCAATGCATCTAGGTTTTCTCTTCCATTCACAAATTTGTCTAAAGATTGTTGTTTGTCCTTTAACTCTTTTTGTAGATTTTCAATATTTTGTAAGAGTTGAGTGTTGACATGTTTGACAGCTTCATACTTCTCATTGCTTAATTTGCTATCCTTTTCATAGATTTACATTTTGAGTTTCATGCTGTCAATCTCATTTCTTAAATTTTTATTTTCAGTTTCCAAGTCAGCCATTTCTTTTCTTCCTTCCTCCAAATCCTCAATCATTTTCTTAAGATCTTCAATTTCAGTCTCAAGTAGAGCATTCTTATCATTCATATCATGATCATGCACAAATGAGTTAATTCTCTTTTTCAATGATTTATTCTCCTTTTTGTACATTTCATATTTTTCCATGAGTTGTATATATGCATCCTCCCAATCATCAATTGTATAATCTTCAAATGGAGAATTTACTTCAGTTTCTTCATCACCTTCGGCCATAAGGCAGCAATCTTCTTTTTCTTTGTCCGAGGAGCTAGTTCCGTCATCACTTTCCTCTTCATGGCTCCATGTGGACACCATGGCCTTGTTCTTCTTCTTGCCCTTCCGTTTGTCAGATTTTCTGAATCTATCGGGACAATCATTCTTGAAATGCCCTAGTTTGTTGCAAGAATAGCAAATGATTTTATCAGATTTCTTAGAATTTTTAGAATTAGATCTGAAACCATTTCTTACCTTTGACCTTCCTCTCATGAAGCTCTTACCTTCCTTTCTCAAGAATTTCTTGAACTTACGTGTGAGCATGGCTACATCATCCTCATCTCGCTCACTTGCCGAATCCTCACCTTCATCAGAAGAGCCTTGACCGCTGGGTCCTGCTTTAAGAGCTAGGGACTTCTTCTTAGGTGCCTCAGCCTATTTGTTCTTGAGGTTGATCTCATAGGTCATCAATGACCCAATGAGTTCATCTACCTTGGTAGTTGCGAGATCTCTCGATTCTTCAACCACGGTAGCCTTTGTGTGCCATGTTGGAGTTAACGATCTGAGAATTTTCCTTACAATTTATTGCTCTGAATATTTCTTTCCCAAATCAGTTAAACTATTAGTAAGCACAGTCAATCGAGCATACATATCTTGAATTGATTCATCAGGCTTCATGCAGAACATTTCATATTTAGAAACTAAAATGTTGGCTTTTGTTTCTCGTACCTGAGAGGTTCCTTCGTAGATTACCTCTAGCTTGTCTCACATTAGTTTTGCAGATGCACAGGTAGCCACTCTTGAGAATTCAACTGGATGGATTGAGCATTGCATGATGTGTTTGGCACTCAAGTTGACAGTGGATTGCCTTATCTGTTCTTTGGTCCACAAGTCCTCATTATCCGTAAGCTCATACGGACCTTTGCTGATCACTCGCCAAAGTTCGTAGTCTTGGGCACGAATGAACACCTGCATACGATGTTTCCAATAGGGATAATTAGATCCATTGAAATAAGGAGGCCTATTCACAGAATGTCCTTCAGGTAAATAACCCTTAGACGCTGATCCACCATTTCCCTCAAGGTCGTTGGATCCCATAATGAGAGATTAGGCTCTGATACCACTTGTTGTGTAGTGGACAGCGGATCTAGAGGGGAGGGGTGAATAGATCTGCCCCTCTTTTCGTAGTGCAACCCTCTATATAGCTAGATAAGATAAATTTCAGCAGAATATAACTAACTAAACGAAGAACACGACAATTTGCTTAGCAAGATGATTACTATTATATCAATTAGAACTTAAGCATGAATCTAGAATGAAATAATCACACAAACAAACCACAACACACAATATTTTAAGGTGGTTCGGACTGAATCCCCAGTCCTACGTCCACCCCTCACCAAATCCGGTGAGGCTCCACTAGTGCCACGCACTGAACCGCAAATCGGAAAGACCACCGATTGCCTTCCTACTAACCACCGGTAGGGACGTCAACACCGCAGATCGGACAACTTCCGATTGCCTTCCTACTAACCACCGGTAGGGACGATCTTCAATTCCAAATGTTTGAATGAAATGAAAGAGAACAAGATATGAAAACACTCAAACAAGATATGAAATATGTTCAAAGAGAAAAGATCTTGTCTAAGATTGCTGGAGCTTGATTCTGATGCTTCACTTGGCTTGGAGTTGATCTCTTCTTGAAGTAACTTGAATCACTTGGAGATATGATGAAGAACTTCTTCCCGGAGTACTGTTCACAGCTACAGTACTCGAACTCCTCTTCCTTGAACACACCCTTACAGCCTTCTGTGATCTCCCTGATTAGCCTTTCTTGCTTCTTCTCTTCCTTGGAAGTTGCTGGATTGAGATATGAACTTGAATCACCTTGAGTTGATGGAGAGAGTGTTGAATGTAGCTTTGATCTTCCTTTTGATCTTCTTGAGTTGATGAAGAGGAAGAAGGATGCAGTTTAGACCACCTTTGAACCCCTTGATTGCTTCTTCTTCCTTGGAGGTTGAGATGGCTTCAGATCTGGACTTGAATGCCTTGGAATGGATGAAGAACTCCTTCCCAAAACACTGTTCACGGAGGTACTACAGTACCTCGAAAATGGCCTCCCTTGATCTCCCTTGAAGCCTTGAAGTGATAGGGTTTCTAACCCCTCAAGTGTTGGTTTTATAGACCTTGAATGGTCCATAGACACCCTCCAGACCAGATCCATAAATCATGAAAGATTAGGTAAGGTTTGATTAAACAAATCCATGGAAAGGGGCTGGCCACGAGGTGGAATTTGACGTCAAACAAGGCTGCATCGGGGTTGGCGGTCGACCGCTACTGTGAAACCTGCAAACGGGCGGTCCCTGGGATTTTCGGTCGACCGCCACTGGCTGGCGGTTGACCGCCAGCTGAAACACATGTAGACTGGCGATCCCTGGCTGGGGCGGTCGACCGCCCCTGTGCTGGCGATCGAGCGCCAGCTGGGCAGAACCCGGGCTTGCCCGGGTCGGTCCGTTAAGTCTTGAACTCCATCGTTCAACTCCATTAGCAGCCCGTGCATGTTTGTGGCATCGCCCTTGATAGTCTAGAAGGTATCAACTGAGTCTTTAACCTTGGATTCTCTTGGCTATACTTCTTTGTGCATTGACCTTGGATGAGTGACGAGCCGAATATGAAATGTCGACTTTTGCTTGTAAGAGAGATGAGATTTGCATCCTTGCTTGGGCGCGATCAATGAGCTTTCACTTTGGCCATTGCCACTTGATTCTTTGTCCATTCATTAGCATATCTATCATGAATAAAAATATCACGTATGTCAATCACATGAGAGTGGAAGATATCAATGACTAATAGTGTTTAGCCATTATCAAAACCAAGAAACTCATATGACTATGGAATGATGTCGAATGACCCAAGTGACCACAGAATGACCCAAATGACCTCATGGACACAACACCCCCTGCACTCGCTCGGCCCCTCGGACCTGGCTATTGAGCTCCTCCCGCTCGGCCTTCCACTGCTCGTAGCGCTTGACCTGAGATTGACGCTCCTCTTCCATGAGTTCACCCTTCAGGTCGGCCATATTGCGAGCCTGGGCCAACTACGCGACCAGTGTCTGAGCCTCCTCCTGGCTCGACTGAGTCTGTGTCCGAAGCGAGGCTGCCTCTCACCGAAGGGCTTCAAGCTCGGAAGTCAACTGCCCGATCCTTCGATCGGACTCAGCGCGGACTCGAGAGAGAAACCTCTCCTTACTATCCAGTCACGCGTAAAAGTCGACTATCTCGGCCCCCAGCTGGGCCACGATCAAGCCGCCCTCCATGACCTTCTCAAAGAGTAGGGAGGGGGGACCACGTCTGAACTCCTCCCGAACCAATGAAGGCACCAAAGATTGACACCTTTGGTACATATAAGCCCGAACAGCGGAGGCACCGACCGAAAGAGGAAGAGTCCTTTCTGGAAGAACCGGGACTGGAGCATCCCCCCCGAGCGTCCCCACTTTCGGGAAGACAACGCTCGACTAGGGCTGGGTCGTTGCCTCACCCCGCGCCCCATCATCCTTGGCCGAGACTTCGGAACCGACCACCTCTGCCTGCGGTCTGGCAGGCTTGGCAGCAGTTTTCCCGCCAGTAGTCAGAGCCGTCTCTGGCTCGATAGATGGGAGATCCAGATGGCAGATTTCCTCGGTTGGGGGCTCCTCGATCGGGCGAGCACACTTCTCAACTGGGCGGGTGACCCCTGCCTTCTTTAACTGCTTCTTCTCGGCTCTCAGAGTCTTCATTGAAGACATCAGCAGCCGCTCCCCAGGCTCCTTGCGTTTGGCCTCACGGCGCTTGGGAGCATCACCCCGGGCAATCTTCTATTTACTTTGGTGTTGACTTGTTGCCCTTTCTTTGTTGGGACTCTATCTCTTTTGAGTTGTTGCTGTATTTTCGTTTCTTTTGAGCCTATCTTTTCTATTCAATAGTCCCCTCTGCGTAGGGTGTCTATCATTTGGCTCTTGTTGCTTGTTTGTTGTTTTCCTTTTTGTCATATTAATAAAAATGCCTAGTTGATCTTCGGATCTGCCTAGGTATTGCCTTAGTTAAAAAAAAAAATGCTTGCCCTTATCTCGGGCGCAGGAAGGGCACCCAGAGACTCCGAGTTCGCTCGGAGCAGGCGTCTCCTCCAAGTCAACGATCTCCTACTCCAACAGTTGCTCCCCCTCATCATCCGTCCACCTCGAATCTGAACAACAAAAGCCAAATCATCAGAAGGAGGCCTACCTGCCTGACCCATAAGCTCAATATAGGACCCTAAGGTTCTTACCTTGAGGTGGCACCGCGCGGGAGGGATAATCCTCGATGTTCACCATAGTCATCAACTCGGTGGTCGACTAGCAATTCTCCTGGATAATCCTGATCTCCTCCTCTAGCTCCGGGGAAATCGTCGCTTGCTTCAGAGGGAGAGACGGATAGAAGTTGGGCTCCGTCGGGAAGTCCTAGGTGACACCATCTTTGGATGAGCCCACCTAGAAAAATTGGGTCTTCCACCCCTTGTGAGAGGAATCTCTAGCAGAGAGGGACACACAGATCCTTCCCCTCTTCGCCTGAAAATAGAAGAAGCCCTTGCCCACATGGGTCTGCTCCTTCAATTCAAAGAAGGAATGGAAAAGGTCCAACGAAGTGTGAAGCCCGCACGAGCGACAGAGTAAGATAAAGGAAAAGATAAAAGTATACGAGTTGGAGACTAACTGGATAGGTGCCAGTCGGTAAAACTGAAGCAACCGCGTGACAAAGGGGTGGATGATGCGGGACGGGATGCGAACGTGGGACTCTAGCTCGCGGGCGTTCCTAAGCGAGGGAAACATGGGACCGTGCGGGGTTGAGGAACCGACAATGAGTCAAGGGTACTCGGCTCTTCCATGCTCGGATCGAGTCACGGGACGGGTTTCGCTCTCTCTCTCTCGCAGCGGTGATTAAATTGAATCGAGCTAGTAACCTATCACTCGCAACAGCATATATAAACAAATACGAAATAAGCAAATGCGATAGAGAGAGTGGCGAGTTTACCTCCACGTGCCAGGCGTGGGGAAGATGATACCGGCCAAGACCGTAACTCCCGGTATAAATAATTACAATAATTACATAATTGAATTCTTTTGCCCACTCCATGCAGGGAGGTAAAGGGCTACAAGTGGGGCCCGGGAGGACCGATCTTGGGTTGATGGGTAGTAATTTTGGTCGGAGACAGGCTGCTGGTCTGCACAGTTCTGCGAGCCCGCGGGATGGCAGGTGGGCCCGACTGCTAGGACGGTGGTGCCCGGGCGTCTCCTTGCTACGGCGGCTTGTTGGGACGCTGCTGCTGGGTGGCCGAGTGATCTCCGGGAGCGGCGGCGGCCGAGAGTGCGCCATCATATTTTTTGAGGAATTAATTCCCAGACTGAGTTGCTGGCCTGTCCTCGGATCTGAACTGCGCGCCTCCACGAGAAGAATTTCTGCGGCCAGATCCAGTGTCGGATCGACGCAAACTTGGTACCGATGGATAGAGGACTCAGAGGGATACAACATATAATTTTTTTCAAATCCATCAAGTGAATGGATTGAAAATAAAAATGACTGTTCCACAAAGATTTTTGCTTGCTCGGACTGACAGACACACAGGACAGACATAGTGTCCCCTAAAAATGAATTTGACCTAAGGGAAAACAATGGATCTAGACTCCATAAAAATTATTGTGGAAGGGGGGTATGTAAGGGACACGTATGAATTTTTTGGGGATTTTAGGAGATGTATAAGGGGGTGGGAAAAATATAGGATCAGGGATCTATCCTGTAGATCTGCTTATTGGCAGACTATCAGGGTGGAAAGAAAATAGCGGGAAAAATATCAAACATGATTTGAATGGGGCAAAATCTATATTACTAGAAAGCTAACAGAGAGAAGAACAAGCTCTCAAAATCTCAGCGCGATCAGAGCTGGGAGATGGGAGAACCGACCCCTTCTTCAGTTTGCTGTTCTGGAACTCGGAGTTCTGGACAGCAGGAGTGATGGCGGCTTGTGGCGGCTTGATGGCCGCCTTGACGGCGGCACGAACGGTGGTGGTGGAGCTTCACACTCCAGAGGGAAGATAAAAATTAGATTCACTCCAATATTGAGGGCTTCACACCCTAGATCTAGAGGGTAAAGAGGAAGAACAAGCAAGAACAAGAGAGAGCTAGAGAGAGAGAGGGGCGCCCATGGCAAATTTCCTTCAATTTTTCATCATTAATTCTATCAAAATGGAAATTACATGGGATTTATCGAAATATAAAAAAGACTAAACCTATCCCTAGATCTAAGATTTGGGAGGGGCAAATGGGGTATAACACATTAATCCCCCATGTGGTCAAATAGCCACATTAAATAAAAATACAACATGTAATATAATATACTAAATGGGGGGCGCCCCCTTGACTATGGGGTACCCAAATTTGAATTTTCAATTTTTTGTCCCCCCATGGTCCAAGTCTAATTTTGGACTTTGAACTAGCCCCACATGGGCCCTAGAACCTAGGTGGACTAATGAGAAAGAGGGTGGGAGACCCTGCTGGACCCACTAGCATATTACATAGAAACCTAAAGACTTTAAAGATTAACCCATTGGCTTATAAAGCCTTACAATTACAAACCCAATTAGTCAAGGGTATAAATACAAAAAAAAAGGACATAAATACAAAAATAAAATGTACGTGCCCGGAGTTGATTCCCATCAATTCTCCCCGGGTGGGAAGAACTCGACCCCGTCGAGTAAGGGGTGCGGCTACTCGTGTCTCCTGCAGATCCGTCACTGAACCTGGAAGCGCGGAGTACGCTCCACTCCAAGTATTCATCACCTGCTCATCCCGTATATATTCGATATGCACATGTTGTTATGGGAATGAGGCTAGTGGTTGACACTCCGGGGTGGGGTCACTATCAAAGGAGAGGATGCAGCTCGAAAACTCACTAGGAATCACCGCTGGGTCCCTTTATGTGACTAGATCCGATATGTTGAGGTAGAGCCGATCCCAAATTCTGACAAGTCTACAACGTACGAATTAGATCCGACTTGCCTCGCACTCGAAAGGGACTGACAACGCGAGCGTACAAAAGACTGACTTGACTCGATGCATGCAGACTCACTATGCACTCGACAATCTTGACAAAACTAAAGAAAAACACGGACTCACACATGACTCTAAACAAACCTACTGTTAGTCCGACCCATACACATGCAATGGTGGACCAGGACATCCGAATGTGTGCCATGCATACACTAGATGCAATCGGTGGTTGACAGAATGGGGGACTCCTAGACATCCTAGTATGCCCCTAGCATGTGGCTGCCTGTTGGATTTGGGAGACTTGGGGGGGCTAGGAGAGCCGGATGCTCTTCTTCGTCACCCCTACATGATGACCGTGGAACGGTCCCCTGGCTATGTGTAAGTGGACTGGACGGTGTGGAAGGGTTGTGGCATTGGACTCCTTTGAAGAAGGGGAGTATATATGGTGGGTCAAGGGGTTCACTAGGAAATGGGTCGAAGGGATCAAAGAAAGTATGACCCCTCGAACTGGGATCCCATAGGTCACGGTCCCAATTTTGGAATTCTTGAAGGTGTAGGTGGTCACCTTCATCCGTTATGGTAAGTGGGACTGCGATCTCATAGAGAAGGTATGGTTCCTCCGTCGGGACAAGTGGAATGCAATACGGCTCTTCAGGAATGGGGAAGAACAATAGGACCTCGAAGGTGATATGACCCAAGGTGTACACTGAGGTAATAGACCCCAAAGCCGGGAGCATGAAGCTATGACTATAGGGTTGGTCAGACCCTAAGGCCAACATATATGTCAGCTCCCATTGACATTCTAAACTCCTTAGCATATCCTTCACACTTTCTATGAAGCAAAAGGACCGGAAAGTGGTGTGAAAGGAGTTAATGGGGACTATTGGGAGTGTTGGGTCCATGGGTGGGTAGCAAGGCGGTCTAGGGACCAAGCCTATCTTGAGCCAACAAAGTAGTGGCTCGGCGATGAAAAGCTTTTCCGTTAGAAACACGGGTGGCTCCAAAGGCGGTAACTCCGAATGAGGTGGCTCCGGATGAGGATCGGACATGGGTGGCAACGGAGCTCTAGGGGAAGGGTTCCCCGGTTGGGGTGGGGAAGGCCGTGGGGTAGGCTGTCCGACCGGTTCGAAACTCGGATGAGAGGTAGATGCTCGCCGAAGGGCGGCATTAAACCTTGCCTCGAAAGGCTCAACCTCTAGAGTGACCAGATAAGACTACACCAGAGTGAACGTGTCGCGGCAAAGACATTCAAACTAAAAGTGAAGCCACAAACCTCTCCGAAATTGAAAGGCGGTCGTGGTGCTCTCCTCTCCAACTTCATATTCCAACCGGTACTTATCATACTCTCGAATGTACTCAAACACGGACTTGTTGCCTTGGACGGGTCGGCATGGGTTGGCCATAGTGGCAAAAGATGGGGTTTTTTAATGGGCAAGCAATGGCATTTTTTTTCTTTTTTTCTATTTTTATATGCAAAAGTTTATGCAAACTAATGCAAGCACCTAGACACGACTCTAAATGATGAAAAGGGTAAAATGCGGACTCGAATACAAATTTATACTCAACCCATATTCGGTACTTGGTGGAGTTACGGGACCCGAAGATCCCCTCACACAAGTGTGCTACCTTCTCGATAGGCGTAACCTATCATTCTGGGAACACCTTTTGATATATCGGGTATAGGAATGGAACGCAACTCTACCCTAGACTCAACCTTGGGCTCTGATACCAATTTGATGCGGGACGGGACGCGAACCTGGGACTCAAGCTCGTGGGCGTCCCTAAACGAGGGAAACGTGGGACCGTGCGCGGTTTAGGAACCGGCAATGAGTCAAGGGTACTCGGCTCTTCCGTGCTTGAATCGAGTCACGGGACGAGTTTCGCTCTCTCCCTCACAGCGGCGATTAAATTGAATCGAGCTAGTAACCTATCACTCGCAGCGGCATATACAAATAAATACAAAATAAGCAAATTTGATAGAGAGAGTGACGAGTTTACCTCCACGTGCCAGGCGTGGGGAAGACGATCCCGGCCAAGACCGTAAGTCCCGATACAAACAATTACAATAATTACAGAATTGAATTTTTTTGCCCACTCCACGTAGGAAGGAAAAGGGCTACAAGTGGGGCTCGGGAGGACCGATCTTGGGTTGACGGGTAGCAATTCGGGTCAGAGACGGGCTGCTGGTCGGCACGGTTCTGCGGGCCCGCGGGATGGCAGGTGGGCCCGGCTACTGGGACGGCGGTGCCCGGGCGTCTTCTTGGTACGGCGGCTTGTTGGGACAATGCTCCTGGGTGACTGAGTGATCTTCGGGAGCGGCGGCGGCCGAGAGTGCGCCGGCGTATTTTCCGAGGAACTAATTCCCTGACTGAGTTGTTGGCCTGTCCTCGGATCTAAACTGTGCGCCTCCATGAGAAGAATTTCTGCGGCCAGATCTGGTGTCGGATCGACGCAAACTTGGTACCGATGGATAGAGGACTCAGAGGGATACAACATATAATTTTTTCAAATCCATCAAGTGAATGGATTGAAAATGAAAATGACTATTCCACGAAGATTTTTGCTGGCTCGAACTAACAGACACACAGGACAGAATGAGTTTCCCCTAAAAATGAATTTTGACCGAAGAGAAAACAATGGATCTAGACTCCATAAAAATTATGGTGGAAGGGGGGGTATGTAAGAAACACGTATGAATTTTTTGGGGATTTTAGGAGATGTATAAGGCGGTGGGAACAATACGGGATCAGGGATCTATCCTGCTGATCTGCTGATTGGCAGACTGTCAGGGGTGGAATGAAAATAGCGGGACAAATACCAAACGGGATCTGAATGGGGCAAAATCTATATTGTTGGAAAGCTAACAGAGAGAGGAACAAGCTCTCCAAATCTCAGCTTGATCAGAGCTGGGATCTTGGAGAACCGACCTCTTCTTCAACTTGCTATTCTGGAACTCGTGTTCTGGACAGCAGGAGGGATGGCGGCTTGTGGCGGCTTGATGGCGGCTCCGACAGCGGCACGAACGGTGGTGGTGGAGCTTCACACTCCAGAGGGAAGATAGAAATTGTATTCACTCTAATATTGTGGGCTTCACACCCTGGATCTTGAGGGTAAAGAGGAAGAACAAGCAAGAACAAGAGAGAGCTAGAGAGAGAGAGGGGCGCCCATGGCAAATTTCCTTCAATTTTTCATCGTTAATTCTATCAAAATGGAAATTACATGGGATTTATAGAAATGTAAAAAAGACTAAACCTATCCCTAGATCTAGGATTTGGGAGGGGCAAATGGGGTATAACACATTAATCCCCCATGTGATCAAATTGCCACATTAAATAAAAATACAACATGTAATATAATATACTAAATGGGGGGCGCCCCCTTGACTATGGGGTACCCAAATTTGAATTTTCAATTTTTTATCCCCCCATGGTCCAAGTCTAATTTTGGACTTTGAACTAGCCCCACATGGGCCCTAGAACCTAGGTGGACCAATGAGAAAGAGGGTGGGAGACCCTGCTGGACCCACTGGCATATTACATAGAAACCCAAAGACTTTAAAGACTAACCCTTTGGCTTATAAAGTCTTACAATTACAAACCTAATTAGCCAAGGGTATAAATACAAACAAAAGGACATAAATACAAAAATAAAATGTACGTGCCCGGAGTTGATTCCCATCAGTGGAGAGGCAGGCGAAACCAACACTTCCAATCCAAGAGGAAAGTACATAAAAGGCCTGAATGAGTGTCCAAACTAGACTCATGAGGCTTAGGGGGAGAGAAATAGTATTGCCATGGCAGCCCATAACACCTCTCCATCTTCTTCACTTCAGCCTCGCCCAACTCACTGCGCATACTAATCCAAGCGTCCATTATGCATCCTTCGGCAGCAATGAACTCAAAGGGATAAGGGAGAACAAGAGTCCTTGTGCCATAAAGACGTGGACGTAACCCCCTTGAATCCTCTCGACTCCCTAGACTCCTACATTAAACGGATCGCTATATAAACCCCAGGGAGACTCTCCGAGAAGGTAAGCAACGATCCTGAGTGAGAACCACTGCATCTCTTGGTCGAGAACAATGTCGCGCCCTCTTCTCCTCCTACCACCTCCCCTCGCACCAGTGCTCTATCATATTCGCTGACTTAAGCATCGGCGGGTTTTCCCTAGAGTTATATCCCTAGGCACCCCTGATATGTTTCCTGCCTTGCAGTTCATATATGCGTGGTGGCTGTGATCAAGGATTCCTCCAGGATCTCACGACTTAGGATCATCGCGAGATTACGCCTCTTAATATACCTTTTATAATTTCTTATTTGATAATAAAAATTGGTTCTGATTCTCCTTTAATTTTTACTTACGGGGGTAGCTTAGGGCAACTAGCCATTCTATGGTCTTTATTTTCGCATCGAAGACACGCTCTACTATTCCGCCAACACTCCTTGGCCTGATGACCCAATTTATGACAGTAAAAACACTTTCTTTGTGACAGGTTATTTCTTCTCTTTTTGTTCCTTCAAAATTCTTTATGACGAACTCGCCAACATTTAACAAAATCGGGTGTTATCTTACTCGCGAACCTTCTCTTTTTCATTTCAAAAGAAGCTTAGATACCTGCAAAATAATTATAAGTTAATAAACTTATTACCCTTACGCGTCGCACTATCATCGTCTTGTATATATTTTATTACTTAACCTAAGACTCTACCCATTCTCACTAGGTGAAACGAAGGGATGACATGGATTATACGACCTATGACTTAGGGTAACCTATACTCATGGACAAGAACCTAGGACTTAAACAACTGAGGCTCTGATACCACTTCTGTCATGCCCCGAACCGATAGCAGTTGGAAGCGTTGCTCGGAACGTGGCAGTGAAACAGTCATGTTAATCATAGTAAATAAACAACAGATGAAAATAAAAGCAAAGACACATGGAGGTCATAATTTGACAAAAATATAATTTTATTGATATTTGAGAATTTAAATTATAATTTGACTTGAATTACAATAATTGACTCCAATAAAAGGAAAAAAGAAAAAAGGCAAAAGGACACGACTCACGATACTAACTAGACTCAGGAAATAAAAAGACTCAGGCCACAAGGCTCCAGGTCCACTCGGTCATGCTGATCCATTCCCAATTTTGAGGGCTCCATCTTTCGAGTTACCTGAAAAATGTTAAAGTAGGGAGTGAGCGAGAAGCTCAGTAGGAATTACACTCTATCGCCAGGAAAAATTTAAGTAATTAACCATTTTATGAACATGAATGAATGATGCATAAAACACGATTAAAGTAGACTAAGTAACATCATGATAAATGAAATGGAGATATTGCAAGTCAAGATATCAAGAGCAAGTAACTAGAACTTCATGTGAGTGGCCATATATATATCAAGTCAAGTCAAGTCGTGTCAACTCACGCAAGTAAGTACTTCACGCTTTCAAGCATGCATAGCAAGTTTCATCAGAATGTTGAATGCCGTAGACTAACACGCGAGATAGAACACGGTGCAATGCCACACCTAGTCATTACACCTCCCCGGGGTACAAGTACACTTCGGGTGCTCCTCCCAAGACTAGACTAGGCCCTTTAAATTGATTGCCTTGGCATTGATTGGTTGGATCAGAGATCCCATAAAATCTAGACATCCACAATATTTAATGGCCAAGAGTTCCAAGGTCAAGCTATATAGCAAAGACTATACATGTAGGAAATCGAATTTCTTGAAGGATTTCCAAGAATAAGCTCTTCAACTAGAAGAATATACATATAAGTCATTTCAGGGAATGACCTTCAAGGAAAGGATTACGATGTAGACCCATCAAAGGTCACATTCTCGAGATAGAATAGCTTGGAGAGGCTAAAGGGAATAACATGCAATAAAACCGCAAAATTTAACAAATCCAAAAAACTAGCTAAGAGGCAGTCTTGACGGAGGCCGCACAGGATAATGCGGTCACACAAGAACCGCAATAAGGATGCAACTGGCTACATCGAAAGCCAGGAAAGAAACGGTCTAGAGGAGACCGCATGAGAAATAGTTGCGATCAAAGGAATATCGCAAGAAATCTGAGACGGTCAAGGCATAGCCGCAACAACATAAAGATGATCTATACTGGACCGCTAGAGTCGTTACTAGGCCAAAGGACGAAGCCCAGTTAGACCGGAGAAAATGGTTGCCAATAGGGCCGCTAAACAGAATAGACGGTCTTTAATGGGCCGCTAACACGAATTATGGTCCAAGGAAGGCCGCAACTAAGTTGGGTACAACAATGACAAGCAATCAACATACCGGGCCCTAGGTCAGCCTGAGACGTGGTGGGAATGAACTGGGGTCCAGCCCACACATCCCAGATCATACAAGGGGCTTTAGGTCGACTCTCACAGAGCTAGCTCAACTGGAAATCAAAGGAAGTCGACCGGCAAACCTGGCACATAGGCCAGAACAGAAACAGAGAGACAGTCACACTGTGGCCGCTAACATACAGTAGCGGTCCCAGAAGGGCTGCAATAAGTAGAACAGTCCCGATTTTGGGTTGTAGAAACACACGATTCGATCGAGTCGGTGGGTTCAGGTTTTGGGGGTACAACCCGCCCGACGTCCTAGTGGGAATCCCAGACTCACGGGGTCTTTTGGAGGTCTCATAATAGAGGTCCTAGTCTAATGGAAGGAATATCTGGTGGAGAGTCCCAACTATTACAAGATTGAGGCTAAGAAAACTTAAAAAAATGGGATTGATGCGGTCAGCCAGCACCACCAGAGTTGCGTGACTGTAAAATAATCTTAATAATTTTCCACAATTGCATATCAATGGATAATAACATTAAATCAATCAATTCACCATTATGTCTTTATCATATGTTTCAAGAGGAACAATTATGATGACATAATTGTGGATGAAAGGGGGTAAGATCTTAGCAGCCATCATCATAGTTTTAACAGTCATTAAAATTGTTCCATATGATTCATTTATTTAGTGGGTTTCTACCCTACACATGATGCCTAAACAATATGAAACATAAGTAACAAAAATAGATCTGTGCGTTTATGGCGGTCAGGGACTGGGCCGCTATTGATGTTTAGCGGTTAGTCGCTGGGCCGCAATTAAGCCACGGTGTAAAAAGAAGCGACTGGGGATAAAACGGTCTATCGTGAGGCCGCTAAGGTCAAAGGCGGTCCCTGGTGCAACCGCACACAGGATGCAACTCGGACCTCCGCTGAGCTCCGACATATGTCGATTCAAAACTCAAATTCATGCAATACAGTGAACTAGAACTAGGCAAAATAGAACCAATCGAAAGAGGACAAAATTTCACACAAGATGGCATGATTAATTAGAAGTTTAGCCTTCTAAAACCTAATGTTAGATCAAGGTAAAATGGAACTAGCATGAACGATGCCCTAATTTAACATGTCTCGACTAAAAGCCTAAATACCATCGCTATACCAAACAAGAATTAGGGCTTTTGATATAAAAATGAAGGGCACTCGTAGGCGCACATGATGATATAAATTAATTAACGTTTACCCCGAGAGAAACCTACCTTAATTAGATCGAAAGGAAGACGACGCGCCAAACCCTAATGCGAACCCTCGATGTTCTTCACTGTCCCACGCCCTCGATCACTCACGTCGACGGCTGCAGTGGCCAAATAGGGTTTATGGGAGTATTAGGCGTTGATTTATAGAGGTGGGGTTGAAGGAAGAGGCGTGACTGATCAAGGAGATCGACTAGAAGCATCCGCGGCGCGGAACTCGCGGTTGATCCAGTCCATGGGTTATCCACCTAAATTAGGCAGCTAGGGTTAGCTTTTCCGCTGGAATCAAGCGGGGAAATGGGCTTCAAGGGGGGGCCTATCAATTGGATCTGGTTTGGGCTCGAATGGTCTAGAATTGAGCTCGAATTAGATCGAATTAGGTTGGACTATCAAAAACTCTGAGTTTTGCTTAAAAACCTTAATTCGGGCTTAATTTGATTTTATTTGAGGTCGGCCCAGTTGTCAATGTTGTTAAGCATACCATTTTCTACAATAATATAGTTTTTCCATATTTTTATAAATTGGTCGAGATTTGACCTAAGGGTGAAAAACTAATTAATCTAATTAATTATGTTAATTTCATATTACAGTGAAAATTCGATTGAGCTCAAAATAAGAAATTTCTTTTATGATCTTTGTAGGAAAATAATTATTCATTTTCATTTATATAGTGTGGTCATATTGATAGACTAGAAAGAGGTGATCTAGAAGGGGGGATGAATAGATCACTCCAAATTAAAAATCATTCCGATGTAATTCGAAATGAATCTCAGACCAACAAAGCAAATCACTCAGAAATACCGCTGAGCATAAACTCCACAAACAAATAGATGATAAGGTACCATAATAAAAATGAGAGACGTAGTCAGACTTTTGATCGAACAGCAAGTAGGCTTGGAGAGACAAAGTAAATTAAGCACTTTAAACCACATAGACAGAGCCAGAGAATGAAATGTAAATTACAGCAGTACCTGGAGGAGGCTGGACTTAAGGGTCTCCTCACACAAGAGGCCAATCTTTCAGATAGGCTTGACCTATCGTTTAGACTGGGTCTTTTAATATACCAACTGGATTGTTAGAATTCACACCAACGAAGAAGAACAATGAGGCAATCACACCAGAAGACAGAGGAGTTTTTAGGTGGTTCGATCTCACCCCGAGATCTACATCTACCCCTCGCTTACACCGAGCGAGGCTTCCTTACACAATGGCAAAATCAAAGCAGACTCAGTCTGCAGACAAACGCTGCCAAACAGCTTGCCCAGAGGGAAACAAATCCCTCGACCCAGGTCATGTACCCCACAGAACTTGCACCCTGGCTTGCAGACCACAAGACCAGAACCGGAGGACCTTCCTCCCTTCTTCCAAACCCGAGGGGAACCATGAGCAGCACACTGCTACTCGCAACTGGAAAACACCATCTCCCTTCCTTCAAGAACACTTGGAGGGAACAAAACAAAAACCCAAATTGAGGAACAAATGAGAACTAAAAAATGAAAATTATAAAACAAGCTGTAGCTTTGATGAAGCACTTTCAGAAATCAGACGGCTGACTGCACTCAGATTTTCTTTTCTCTCTCTAAGCTTCCCACTCTCTCTTTCTTCTTCTTCCTGGAGCAGCTCTTTTCTTCTCTCTTGGAACATTCAAGGTAGGAGCTCTCTCTTTTCTTACGGCAGGCTCATCGGCTTCAATTGAATGAGATTCTTCTCTATTTATAGAATAGTGTATCGTAGGATGAAAGGACTTGGTGTATAAAATCCATCCACGTGGAGAAGAATATTCCTCAATAATTGCCTTCAGAGGATCTGCCACGTGTCCACTTGATTTCGCGTCAAAGTAAAGTCCCAGGTGGCCTATAGACTTGTCACATGAGTTGGATTGCGTGCCTAGACTAGCACGTGGTCACTCGATCTTCAACAAACTCCAAGTGTTTGTTGTAATGTCGTCAAAGGGTTCTGACTTGGCTGAATTGTATGTGCACCAACCTTATTTGCATAAAATTCTTCAGTTGCACAGACCTTGTATGCTTGAGCTTCTTCAATTGCACAGACCTTGTATGTCACGCCCCGACGCGGAATATCAGAACGTACAGTCAGAAATAGCTAGAAATAATGATAAGCTAATCTAAGCATTAACACATGTGCTATAAAAAGAGATAACTTTATTGGTCATAAAACATTTCAAATCTAGTACAATATCCTAAAACCAACTTTAATACAACTGAGGCAATAACAACTTAACAATAATATCATAACTGTAGCTAAACACGCTCTAAGGCACAAATAAGAGTAGGATAACTATGCCAACTCAACATCTAGAACTGGTACACTCCAATCATCACTCCTGCACATCCCCAACGGTAAATGCATCGTCACCTGTGCTGCCTGGAAAAAGGGGGAGACAACTATATGAGCGAACGCTCAGTAGATAATAACATGCAAGTTTACGTAATTAACCAATTATTCTATTTTTATATGAAATGATAAGAAAAGAAATTACGATACAGAAGAAAAACAATGTAATATAAAGATCTTGCAAGGTCAAGAAAATATAAGATACCTGGATTTTAACAAGAATATCATGTAACAAGCGTAACAGGAAATTGTAACGAGGAAATGGCCACCATCAAGTATTTTAAACAAGTCAAGCACGATCAAGTAACAAGAGATAACTAGAGATTTCTGTCGTAGACATCACGCTAGTCATGCACTCGGTGCAATGCCTCACCCTGTCATTACAAACTCCCATGGGCACAAGTACTTTTCGGGCGCTCTCCCAAGGACCAGACTGGGCCCTTATAATGCGTTGGCATTATTTTTATCCGATCCAAGATCCCAAGTTCCATCTAGATACTTAGTCAAGTTTATGGCCAAATAATCAGAGGAATTACTGTCCAGAAGTTCAAGATTTAAAGGACTAATCCATCCTTGGATTCAAGAGCACAAAACATGATAAAACTCATCTCTGAGAGATGTACTGTCATACAGAGGCCGCTCAAAGGATATATGCGGCTAACACTGGGCCGCACTTACAGGAGCTGGACTGAAACTCAGCCCACGAGGTCAAGAATGAACGGCTGACAGTGTGCCGCTCTAAAGGATGAATGGTAAGTTCTGGGCCGCGCAGGTCCAGGAGACCTTAAGACCCATGAACATGATGTACGGGCCATACGGGGCCGTATTAAAGATATGCGGTCCAAGAGAATCCACATAAGGTTTGAACGTTCATAATCCAGCCGCACCACTCGGACTTGGCTAGAAGGCTAAGAAATCACCCTATTTGACTCCGGGCTGTCAAAGACAGGGTAAAACTAAACCAGGGCCTAGTCAACTGTCTATTGGTCAGTCCAGGGCTTAAAGGTTTGGTCGAAGATTGATCAAGGTTAATCGACCAACACTTAATGGCATGAGCCAGGTATATGCGGTCGTTATTGGGCCTCCTATAAGGATATGCGGTCCACTATTGGCCGCACATGCCTCTCTTAGCCCAATTCGATCCGAGACTCGTAATCTAGCGGTTCAGTCATGTAAATCAGAGTTCTGGTGGTTCATTAGATTCTTAGCAGGGATATACAGAGATCCCAAGATGATGTTAAGTCCGCCGGATGGAGTGTTCGGGGGTAAGTTTAAGGCTAGCACGACTAATAGGGCTAATGACTTATTAAAAGTCGGTAAATTGGTCAAACCATTCTACTGGAGTAGTATGGCTGTCAAGCAACCTAGTATTCATTTCAGTCCTAATTTTCATGTCAATTTATCAAGGATCATGATTTACATTAATTTGATTGCCAAAAAGATTAATCAAGATGATAATGATAATGAACAAAATCATGTGGGAATAAAAAGTATGCTTTTTACAGAAATTTACTTGCGTAATTTACCACTTATTATATGGGTTTCTAATTTACTAATTATCAATTAAGATACTAATATGAATCATGTAGAGCTTACACTAAGTCATTCTGCATAGATGTGCGGTCGTTACAGGACCTTACATCTACTGGACTGAAGAGTTGAACGGTTCAGTGAGGGCCTCCCATTGGGTTGGATGGTCCAGTGATGGCCGCCCATCCCAGGGTTGTGTGGTCCTCTGAGAGCCGCACATCCAGATATGTGGTCCTCTGGGAGCCGCACATCCAGATATGTGGTCCTCTGGGAGCCGTACATCCTATTAGGGCTGTGTGGTTCTCTGAGAGCCGCACATCCAGATATGTGGTCCTCTGGGAGCCGTACATCCTATCAGGGTTGTGTGGTTCTCTGGGAGCCACACATCCAGATATGTGGTCCTCTGGGAGCCGCACATCCTGTCAGGGTTGTGTGTGTTAGCGCAGCGAAGAGTGATATAGAAGGGGGGGATGAATAGATCACTCCCGATTTAGAAAACATCAGCGGAAAATCACTACTTCGAATTTTGACCCTTCAGATACAGCAAAACAATATGGCTAACGCAGTGAATAACTAAGACGGAATAAGAAGGTCCGATTGAAAAAGACTGTCCATAGTCAAACACAATGCCAAGCAGATGGAGAGCACAACCGATAACAGCAAACCATAGAGGAGACAAGAGATTTTAAGGTGGTTCGATTGTAGTCCACAATCTACATCCACCCCTCACTCCAACTAGAGTGAGGATTCCACTAGCCACTGCTAGAAAACTGCGGACTCAGTCTGCAAACAAGATGCTGCCACACAGCTTGAACAACCAAGGGAAACAAATCCCTCAACCAAACTCTGCTACCCACAGAGCTTGACACCTGGACCTGCAACCAGCAAGACCAGAACCGGAGATGGCTCTCCCTTCCTCCAACCCGGATGGAACTTGCTAGTGACAGTCCGTCACTGGCAAAACCAGAGATCACAGATCTCTCTTCCTCTGCAGCCCAGAGGGGAATTGGAGTAACACTCCCTTCCTCCAAACACTAGAGGGTAACAATTCGGAATCAGAAATGATGAAATGAAGAACAGGAATAAAAACAAGACCAACGATGAATGACAATCGTTTCTGAAAAACCAAAAAACAAATGTAGCTTCCGAAGAAGCAAATCTTCACGGCACGATTTCTTCTATCTCTCAAGGACTTTTCTCTCAATTCATATCTCTCAAATTCTTCTCTCTGTCTTTTCTCTGGAACGTCGAGGCTCTCTCTTCTCTCTTTCTGCTCAGGGATTCTTCACTTCAGCCTTCCTTTTTTTTTCATTCACTTCTCCGGTTCGCAGAGGACTCCTTTTATATGGCATCCGACCTGAATTCCAGGACTTCACACGAGTGGGTCTCGTTCCCTCCTTTTCCAGAGTATCCTCGGATCACGTGCCAGGCATCTTCCTCAATTCACGTGCCCAATCATTAACCTGAGTCACATGCAGGCTGAGACAAAAGACATGAATCGAAATTGGTTAGTTCAGGCTTATAACAACGAGTGTATATACTTTAGAAGCAGCAAATGAATAAGTGTGTACAATGTGAGAATGTATACACTTGAGGGCCTTTAGGGTCCTCAGTGTATATACTTGAAAACTGATGCATTACATAGCAGAGGGGGATTTGTAGACTTCTGGTAATGCATGAAGCAATCGAGTGTATAGACTTGTAACCAAGGGACAGTATAGACTTGATGAATGAGTGCATGTGAAAGGCAGTGTACAGACTTGAGATGAACGCTGCATGAACGAGCCTAACCAATGTATAGACATTACAATGCTCATCCACTGAATAGACTTCACGATGCTCAGCCACTGTATAGACTTCACGGTGCTCAGTCAGACTTCACGATGCTCAATCAGACTTCACGATGCTCAATCACCCTTGAAGATGTGAGCGAGACAGTGTATGGACTTGGCCCTTGAAGGATGTACAGACTCGAAGAACTGACGCCCACGAAGTATAGAATTTGAACTCTGAATGACAAATCAGGCTGTACAGACTTGAAAGTCTTGAAGGCCAATGTACAGACTTGGTAAGCTTGAGGACCAGTGTACAGACTTGGAACGCTTGAGCCAATGTATAGACTTGAAAGGCTTGAACACATCGATGTAAAGACTTTGCGATGTATAGACTTAGGAGCATTTGACAAGGCTGCACAGACTTCAGGCTTTGAATGTGTGTGCTGTGAGCAATGTATAGACTTGGTGATCTTTAAAGCACAATGTGCAGAGTTTACCACTGTATAGACTTGAGGCTCCTAGAAGATGTACAAACTCTACCAATGTGCAGACTTTGCCTATCTGCAGTGTGTAGACTTGATATCAATGAATGCGCTGGCTGTACAGACTTGCATAAGCCACGTATATACTTTGCCAATGTGGAGACTTAGGGTGTAGCTAAAGCATCGAATGTAGGAAAAGGTTAGAATGTATAGACTTACGTTCGATCAGCAATGTATAGACTTCAACTAATCAACCTACAGTGCAATGTCTAGACTTTGAAGTGCAACGTAGGAAAGGACCCCAATGTATAGACTTCCAATGACTGCAACCGCTGTACAGACTTGCTCAAACAGACCGATGTATAGACTTAGAATTTCAACAGAAGGATGTACAGACTTGGGGTTCAACTGTGGATGTATAGACTTGAAGCAATGTGAACGGTTAATCAATGTATAGACTTGGATGCCCAACGCCAATGAACAGACTTGTGAATTTGGGGGGTCGACCCATCTGGAAGGGGGGTCGACCCACTACTGTCCAGACTATACTGACAGAGTATGGACTTGAACACGTAATGCATGTCTATATGACAACCACATGAACTGCACTGTCCTACATGAAGCATGAATTAATATATTGATAGATACCTATTGATTTATAGTGTGAGACATCATCAAGACCGTAGGGATGCAACAGTGTGGTTCTCTGAGAGCCGCACATCCAGATATGTGGTCCTCTGGGAGCCGTACATCCAGATATGTGGTCCTCTAGGAGCTGCACATCTTGTCAGAGTTGTGTGGTCCAGGTAAAACCGTCCATCTAGATATGTGGTTAGGTGAAAACCGCCCATCCCAGGATGTGTGGTCATGCAGTGACCGCCCATCCAGGATGTGTGGTCTATCGTAAGACCGTCCAAGTCTGGTAAAAATCCGATTGAACCAACCCTTGCCCGCCCTCGGCGAGGTTTTTAGGGTCACAATAAAACATGAAATTCGAAGGGTATACAACATGGAATTTGGGGCTTTTACTACCAATAGAAAGAGCATGAAAAACTCTACAAGATGCATGAATCAATTTTTGATTTACAGCCTGAAATCGCTACTGAAATCAAAGGGGAACAAGTTCTACCCTAATTCTGACATGCCTCTACCAAACCATTAAATTAACGCAGGATACCAAATGGAATTTAGAACTTTAGGACTCAAAAGAAAGAGGACTAGACGCTGATTCCATCCATATATAACACTTTATATTGGGCTCGTTATTACCTACCTCAATCGAGTGAAGAAGGAAGAAGAAAGGAAGAAGAAGGGACGCCGACACGTCTCAACTAATCCCAGAGATCTCCATTGATCGATCCCTACTGCGGCCGCCACTGCTACCAAAGGATTCTAGGGTTGTAGAGCTTTGTTTTTATAGCTCATACACCTTCTGGATCCTTCTGTGCTGGGAGAATTCGTCGGATCAAGTGGAGTGATTGGAAACGGCGCCGTAATCGTTGACCTCACCCAAGGTCGGTCGATTACAAGTTTTAGGGTTAGGGTTTCGATGAATTGGCAGAGTGGAAAGGATCTAGAGATCGTGGCCTTTCATTTGCCACCAATTTGGGCTCATTTGATGGAGTATTAAGCCCTAATTTTGTGGTTTAAGTTAAGGTTAGGTAAGTGTGCACTTTGGGCTCAAACTAATGATTAGACCTAGTTACGGATTTTTGCTGGGTCAACCACAGAAGACAAAGTTGTTAAATAAATTATCCTTTACCAAATTACCAATTTTATAGATTTTTATAAGGTAGTCAAATTTCCACTTGTCCTGTTCACTGAGGAATTAAATATTAAATTCCGAATCTCATTCATTTCAATTTCATTTCAATTTTCAAGACCGGGGTATTACACCCTCCCCTACTTCAAAGAATTTGGTCCTCCAAATTCACTGCACTGAATACAGAAAATAGGGAATGAGATAGCTCACCTAGAATAAGTTGGGATACCGCTTCCGCATAGTATCTTCAGACTCCCAAGTAGGTTCTTCGGTCCCACGCCGACACAACTGAATTTTGACCATCGGTATGGAATAATTCCATAGTTGCTGTTGTTTCCGATCCAGAATCTGGATAGGTCTTTCTTCATAGGTCAAATATTCCTTCAATTCGAAATTCACATGCTGAATGATGTGAGTGGGGTCATACACATATTTCCGTAACATAGACACATGGAAAACATTGTGTAAGCCATACAACTGAAGCGGTAAAGCCAGCATGTAAGCAACCTCTCCCACTCTATCCAGGATCTCGAATGGACCAATATATCATGGACTTAGCTTGCCCTGAATGCCAAATCTTCGAATCCCTCTCGTAGGAGAGACCTTTAAAAATACATGCTCGCCAACTTGAAACTCCAATGTTCTCCTTCTATTGTCGGCATAACTCTTGTGTCTTGATTGGGCTACTTGTAACCGGTCTCAGATAATATGGATGTTCTGTGATGATTCTGAAATAAGATCCGGTCCAAGCCATTATTTCTCACCTGCCTCATCTCAACATAACGGGGAACGACAGCTTCTTCCATACAATGCTTCAAAAGGAGCCATCTGTATGCTGGATTGATAACTGTTGTTGTAGGCGAATACAATTAATGCCAAGTGATCACTCCAACTGCCTCCGAAATCAATCATGCATGCTCTAAGCATATCTTCCACTATCTGGTTGGTTCTTTCAGTCTGTCCATCTGTCTGTGGATGAAAAGCAGTACTGAAATTTAGATCAAGTACCCAGAGACTCTTGCAGTCCCTTCCAGAAATGCGAAGTAAATCTGGGGTCTCTATCAGACACAATGCTGACTGGTATGCCATGGAGCCTTACCACTTCCTTCAAATACAAAGCAGCCAATATATCAACTGTCCATTTGGACTTAATGGGTAAGAAATGAGCTGACTTTGTCAATCGATCGATAATCACCCATATTGCATCAAGTCTACCACGAGTCCTAGGTAGACCCATAATGAAGTCCATGCCAATACTTTCCCACTTCCATTGGGGTATGTCGAGTGGTTTCAATTTTCCTGCCGGTCTGAAATATTCAGCCTTAACTTGCTGACAAACCAAGCATCTACTCACGAAGTATGCAACTTCCCTTTTCATATTCGTCCACCAAAAGGATATTTTCAAATCCTTGAACATTTTAGTGCCTCCAGGATGAATGGTGTATCTGGATCTATGTGCTACCTCAAGAATCTTGTTCTTTATTTCAGCTTCATCAGGTACGCAAGTTCTACCCTGGAATAACAATCTTCCATCGTCACCCATCATGAAGTCAGGTCTGCTGCTCAAGCTTCCCTTGATCTCTACTAGCTCGGGATCATTATCTTGCAAAGACTTGATTTCCATTAACAATTTGGGCTTAAGTCGAATCTGTGCAATCCTAACCTGATCATTGTCAACATTAAGGTCCAGGCTTGCTAATTGTTCCAGTAGCCTCCACTCTTGTAACATGAGACTTGACAATTTAGCTACAGGCTTCCGGCTTAATGCATCTGCCACAACATTGCCTTTTCCAGGATGATACTCAATCGAGAAGTCGAAGTCCTTCAAGTACTCCAACCATCTTCTTTGCCTCATATTGAGTTCCTTCTGAGAAAATAAATATTTCAGACTCTTATAATATGAAAACACTGTGAATGTTTCTCCATACAAGTAATGCCTCCATATCTTCAAGGTGAATACCACCGCTGCTAGTTCCAAATCATGAACAGGATAATTCTTTTCATGCTTCCTCAACTGCCTAGAAGAATAGGTAATCACTTTCCCATGCTGCAATGAGTACACAGCCTAAACCAATACCTGAAGCATCAGTGTATACGACAAAACCTCCTTCACCAGAAGGTAAAGCCAATATAGGTGCAGTAGTTAAACATTCCTTCAAAGTCTGAAAGCTTCGCTAGCAATCTTCTGACCAATCAAATTTGTTCTCCTTGTGGGTCAATCTTGTCATAGGTACCGCAATCTTAGAGAAATCTTGGATAAATCTTCGGTAGTAGCCTACTAGGCCTAGGAAACTTCTAACTTCAGTCACATTGGTGGGCTGATCCAAATTCTTCACTGCCTCTACCTTTGAAGGATCAACAGAAATTCCTTCCTTTGTGATGATATGTCCGAGAAAGGACACCTCTTGCAGCAAGAATTCACACTTACTGAACTTGGCATATAGCTGATGATCTCTCAATAGTTGCAATGCCATCCTCAGATGTTCAGCATGCTTCTCTTCATTCTTGGAAAAAATCAGGATATCGTCAATGAATACCACGACCCATTGATCAAGATAGGGCCGAAATACATTGTTCATCAACTGCATGAAAGTTGCTGGTGCATTCGTTAGACCAAAATACATAACTACAAATTCGAAATGACCATACCTGCTGCGGAAAGCTGTTCTATAGATATCCTCTTCCTTAATCCGCAACTGATGATAGCCAGATCGAAGATCGATCTTAGAAAAATACTGAGCTCCCGCTATCTGATCAAATAATTCGTCAATCCTCGGCAATGGATATTTTTTCTTGACATTCAGCTAGTTCAATTACCGATAATCGATACACAATCTCATCGAACCATCTTTCTTCCGGACGAATAATACAGGGGCTCCCCAAGGGGAAGTACATGGACGAATGAAACCCTTCTCGAGTAATTCCATCAACTGTTGCTTTAATTCCTTCAATTCCACAGGAGACATACGATAAGGAGATTTGGAAATAGGAGATGTGCTAGGAATGAGATCAATAGAAAAGATAACTTCCCGCTCAGGCGGAAGTCATGGCAGTTCTTCTGGAAAGACATCAGGAAAATCTCGGACAATAGAAATGTCCTTAATCTCGATTTGTTGCTTAGGGGTCGCATAGATAAAGGCTAGAAAAGCTTTACATCCATGCTTCATCAGCTTATCAGCTCGAAGAGCCGAGATAAGTGATACGGAGTTATGGTGTTTAACTCTCACAAGAGAAAGTCTCGGGTGCCTAGCGTAGACACGCTAAAATTGATGCTATGTTGAGTAAATCTCATGTCACCATGTGACGCCCCAAAGCGGACTTCAATATTGATTTAATATGCAGTTTTTCTATTTCTTATAAATTAATTGTGATTTCTTTTTTTTTTTTGGGAAATTGGAATTAATGCCCTGATCAGGGGCGCTATTTAAAATAACGGCATGTACAAGGGCGCCTCTTTTAATAATGGACGACTACCAATACGGGCGTCATTTTCTGGATTTACTAAAAATTCTGAATTTCAAATAAAATGAAAATTGTATAATTAACGTCTATCCTGAAGGCGTTTATTATGTGACGCCTTGTCGACAGGCATCAGTTCATCATTTTAAATAAGGAAAGTTAATTATTTCTATAAATAAATTTAGAAATTGACGACTTGATGGGAGTCGTTATTCTAATTAATGCCTTTGGATGTGTCGTCATTTTCAAGTGACGCCCTTCATTCGGTCGTCATTTTCAATTCCGTCTCCCTTTTGCCTGCTTCTTTCCAGTAATGGTTCCTTCCTCATTTTGAGCCTTGTGTTCGACTGGGAAGGGTGTTTCTTGATGGAGGATCTTTACCTTGTTTTAATCCTTGCTTAGCAAGGATTTTTGGCCCTATAAATACCCCTCCTGGGTCTCTTCGCGTGAGAGGAGAGAGATCATCATTAAGCAGAGCTGCAGAGAGGAGAGTAAAAAGAGAACAGAAGAAAACTAACGGAAAGAAGGGCATTTTCTTGATTGCAGGTTATTCTTCCCAAGCTTCTTCTCGGTGGTTCTTCATCCTCTCCAGGCTTCATCCTTTGCTGCTGTTCCATCATGCATATTGAAGCTCTTTCCCCTCCACTACTGCACACACAGCAGAGAGAATCTCTCTTTCTCCCTTTTTAGTTATTTAGTTGTTTCATTAGCATATCATCATCTTACATCCTTTTTCTCTAGCTCTTGCTAGACCTCATATCATATTGTTACTTAGCATATTGCATCCATACTTTTCAAACCTTGTTACTCCTCTTAGGGGTTTAAAACAAAAACACACAAGGTGTGTTCATGTTCATGTTCAATTTGATTAATTTCATAATCTTAGAACTTTGATACTACACCCTTTGGCTAATCCACTCTTTTATTTGATTTGTGTGTTCTTGTAAGGTAATCAAGACTAAGAACCCCCTTCATCGGCCGGCCGGTAGAAGGAGGAAGAAAGGGTTCACAATCTCCCCCGTTCAACACAAGGTAATCACGATCATCCTTTTTCTTATTTGAGGTAACCCCTCTGGCAATCACATTCTCCTTTAGCATCCTACGCATGCTCTTCCTTTCATTAATTAATTTTTAAGCTTTAGAAATTGAGTTTGGTTTCATTCCCCATTAAGTGGATTTTCCATAATCTATAAATTGGCGATCATGGTGGGACTTCTTTTGTTTTTAGTTTGATTACCCCTCCATTGTGCTCCACGTAGCACTCTCTTATTGACACCCTCGCGTGTCCCTCCTTTGGTACCCTCGGTACCCCTCCATTGTGCTCCACGTAGCACTCTCCCATTGACACCCTTGCGTGTCCCTCCTTTGGTACCCTCGCGTACCCCTCCCTTGTGCTCCAAATAGCACCTTTCCTATTGTGCACCTCATGCACACCTCCCACTGTTTAGGCCATTTTGGAGCCCCCATATCATCTGTCATATCATCTGTTTAATGAGAAATCTGTTTTCTGTTGACTATCAGGGTTTCGGTTCATTGAGCTGAAATAACGCCCTCGTTGCTGCCGTTATTTTATAATTCATGCCTCTGTCAGAGGCGTCATTTATTCATTAGACGCCTTACAGAAAGGCACCATTTGCATTATTACTGTTCCTGTCACCGCTCCCCGATCGCTGTTCATTGGTTTTGACGCCCTAACTCACGGGCGTCAGTTTATAATTGGACGCCTTACAACAAGGCATCATTTGTATTATTATTGTTCCTGTTTACTGTTCACTGTGATTCACGCCTTTTACAGAGGCGTCTCTTCATCATTTAACGCCTCACCCAAAGGCGTCATTTGCTATCTCACTGCCTGTAGTGACTAGCGCCTGCATCCCAGGCATTATTTATTTATTTGGCGACCCCATCTGAGTTGTCATTTTGTTCTATGCCCACAGAATGGCTGCTCCTGTCTGTTTATTTGGCTGATATTATCTGATCATCATATCTGTTGATTGATATCACCTGTTTGCATTCATCTTGGCATACGGTTTGGGAGACCTCCTCTCCCCACACTTGTTAGGAGTTTTTACCCCTCTTGGTAAAGGAAGGACTCTCCATTGAGCATTCCGTCTCTTTGGACCGAAAATTCCTAAGCCAAGCCTCCGTAAGTCCTCGCACCCGTGGATTCCCTCACGGACACTAGGCATGTTGTACCATTGAAGTACCCGGAATATAGGTGACCCATTCGTTGGAAAGGAGAGAAAATCTAGATACCCGGAGATTATACCCAAATTTTCAACCAGGATCCACCTTCGAAAGAAAGTACCTAATATTGAATCCACCCTAATTTCCAAGAGAAATCTTAAAATCTTGCGCTCATTACAACTTGTGTGTTTCTTTTGAAAAGGTGATATCTTTTGGGTTATATCTTATTGTGAGACATTCATCTCTTTCTCCTTAAGCATGAAATTGCGTTCAGGTAAAATCATCAACATGGCCAACTACGGGTACACATATGATGACTATGAGGAGGGTCATTTTGACTCGTTTAATGAGAATCCGTCTCAAAATCCTCTTTACTGTGATGGGAACTATGTTCCCTCTCCTACGCATGTCCACATGATGGACTCTACTCTTCCGGAGGTTGACCCTCCTTCCCAAGCTCAGCCTGCCACTTTGAACACCTCTGGGGATACTCCCTCCTCCCTCAATTTTAATGATGTTCTCAAGGTCCTTTCCCAGCTGGATGATTCCCAGCGCTATGCGGTTCAAGCCGCTTTGAAGCGAAAGTCTGCCCCCTCATCCTCTAATCCTCCCCAGGCCATGGCTGGTCATTCTACCAATTTTCCTAACGACCAGGCGGTCGCGTCCAGGGTGCCCTCGCACCCCCTTACTCCGGTCATGACTATGCCGGCCCAACCGGTAAGTCATTCTGTTGCTAGGCCTCAGCAACCTTCTGCTCCCCAAATCTTGAGGAGGCCTACGCCACCTATGCCAAATCCATAATCTTTCCCCAACCTTAAACCCTAAACTCTAAACCCTAAACCCTAAACCCTAAACCCTAAACCCTAAACCCTAAACCCTAAAACCCTAAACCCTAAACCCTAAACCCTAAACCCATTTGGCGACCCCATCTGAGTCGTCATTTTGTTCTGTGCCCACAGAACTACTGCTCATGTCTGTTTATTTGGCTGATATTATCTGATCATCATATCTGTTGATTGATATCACCTGTTTGCATTCATCTTGGCATACGGTTTGGGAGACCTCCTCTCCCCACACTTGTTAGGATTTTTTACCCCTCTTGGTGAAGGAAGGACCCTCCATTGAGCATTTCATCTCTTTGGACCGAAAATTCCTAAGCCAAGCCTCCGTAAGTCCTCGCACCCGTGGATTCCCTCACGGACACTAGGCAGGTTGTACCATTGAAGTACCCGGAATATAGTTGACCCATTCGTTGGAAAGGAGAGAAAATCTAGATACCCGGAGATTATACCCAAATTTTCAACCAGGATCCACCTTCGAAAGAAAGTACCTAATATTGAATCCACCCTAATTTCCAAGAGAAATCTTAAAATCTTGCGCTCATTACAACTTGTGTGTTTCTTTTGAAAAGGTGATATCTTTTGGGTTATATCTTATTGTGAGACATTCATCTCTTTCTCCTTAAGCATGAAATTGCGTTCAGGTAAAATTGTCAACATGGCCAACTACGGGTACACATATGATGACTATGAGGAGGGTCATTTTGACTCGTTTAATGAGAATCCGTCTCAAAATCCTCTTTACTGTGAGGAAAACTATGTTCCCTCTCCTACGCATGTCCACATGATGGACTCTACTCTTCCGGAGGTTGACCCTCCTTCCCAGGCTCAGCCTGCCACTTTGAACACCTCTGGGGATACTCCCTCCTCCTTCAATTTTAATGATGTTCTCAAGGTCCTTTCCCAGCTGGATGATTCCCAGCGCTATGCGGTTCAAGCCGTTTTGAAGGGAAAGTCTGTCCCCTCATCCTCCAATCCTCCCCAGGCCATGGCTGGTCATTCTACCAATTTTCCTAACGACCAGGCGGTCACGTCCAAGGTGCCCTCGCACCCCCTACTCCGGTCATGACTATGCCGGCCCAACCGGTAAGTCATTCTGCTGCTAGGCCTCAGCAACTGATGGAGACATCATCCACAATTCCCATTGGCTAGGGTCCTCTTCACACTCCGGCATCATTTGAGTTCGGGCCTCTCTCTATAAAGGCCCACTTATCCTTTTGTGCTATTTATTTGAGTCATTTGATGTAATTTTCATTTTATTTGAGTCATGTCCCTAGGTCTTGCATTTATCTTCCTAAGTTTGAGTGCCATTAGATTGTCTAATGTGCTATTGGGCCTAATTCTTCGGGCTTGGCGCATGAGCCCCCCTACCCCTTCGGTTATTTGTTATTGAGTCTTTTTGTAAGGGACTTATTGTAAAATGTGGGCTTCCTATATATAGGGCCCCATTTCCTTCATTTGGAACTTAATGAATGATTCAATACAAAAGATTTCCATTTGAGTATTCAAATCTAGTTTAGTGGAGTGAATCCTATAGTTGGGTGAGAAGCCCTAGGGGAGTGATTCCCCACCCCTCCTCTCTCTCTATCCCTCTTCTCTCTCCTTCCACTGAGGGGTTCGCCCCATTCCTCTCTCCTCCCCCTCCACCCTTCCACCTCCAACCCCCACCTACCACCATTAAAGCCCCCCACTTCCCCACACCATCTCTCAACTTCCAAAGCCATTTCAAATTTGAAATCCACCTTCCCTCCATGTTTTGGCCGCCCCCCCTCCCCTCCCTTCTAGTAGGGTCGCCCCTCCCACCTCCCTCCATTCTCATCCCTTGCACCCACCTTCCCCTACCTCCAGCTGAGAACCTGCACCCCCTGCCCCCCTCCCATCTCTTTCTTATCACCATTAGCATCCCCACCCCTCCCACAAACTTCATCTTTCAACCCCATCACCCATTTCACACATACACATCCTCCATCTTCTTCTTTAGGTCATTTTGGTGGCTTCAACAAAGTCTGCATGTTGCTGTCCAAATGATGCAGAGATACCAGTAGCTTGCAGAAGCCATCACGGTCAGCTACCTGCGATTCTGAAGGCATAAGAGGCATCCACGGAAGCGGCTGCCTGTCCTCTTCGTAACGGAAGTGGTTTCGTCCTCATCGGAGCTCGGTGCTGCCCAGGAACCCCGTTCTTCCCCAACTGCACAGGTCGGCCACTGTAGAGTTCCAGAACCAGAGGAAAAGCTTCATCACAACGAGCCCCGAAGGAATCAAGCCGCAAGGTCTTCTGCAAAGTTCTTCCTCGGCCTGTCTACTTTCAGAAACAAGAAGCGGAAGTCCATTCAGCATTCGGGAACAGAAGTTACCAATTTTCTTCCACGGTCGCGCGACTCTGTCTTCCACAGTCTGCACCGACCCCTCCTCACTCTTCTGATGTCACAGATCGTCTCCGGCATTCTCTGGTGTCCCTGTTTCTTTTACTGCAAAGAGGACTTACCCACGGTTCTAACGGTGCTGACGGCATCTAATTCGGAGTTCGGGAGCGGCCGGGACAGCTTCTTCTTCCCACTGTTGGTGACCTGTCACTGCTAGTCCGAGAATCAGAGGCCCTGTTCGAGCTCCCGCCCCGACCGGCAGCGACCCCAGGAGAAATTAAAAAAATTCTGAAGCATCCCAGATCCTGTAACGAAGAGTTCCCCACTGGTCTCGTCCCCGGAAAAATTCCAGAGGCAGATCTATAGCTCCGGCACCGACTGTCTGTCCCCTTTGGCTGAAAGTAGGCAGATTCGGCATCTTCGTTGCTTCACCATCTTCGACTTAGTTTTCCCCTCCCCGCTTGGCCGGCTGAAGGCCCCTCCTTGTGTGGAGGTAGTTTTGATTGTAATCATTTAACCCCCACCCCAAGATCCCCCTCCTGCGAGAGGCGTAGTGTTGTAATTGGTTTGAGCAGGTCAAGCTTCACCGCCGCGGCGTGTGGGGATCCTCCGCCTCCCCGCTCGCCCTCGTCTCCGAGCGGGACCGGTTTCTTCAAGCCGGTCGAGTAAGTGTTCTAACCTCGCTCCATTTAGTACTTGTCTTGCAATATTAGTTCTTGATTCCGCTGGTTAAGCGAGTGAGAGCCCGATCCTCAAGCCCCGTTGTCTTGAGTGATCCCCGTGGGAAATTACAACCGGTGCCCTTGGCACTTTGTCGGCCCCCTTTGATTTGGGCATCCATACCCATTGGGAATCAAGTCTTAGCCTTGCTGGCCCTCTACCAGAAAGGGCCCAACCCCTCAACCTCACCTTGGCATTGCCAAGTCACCCCGGGTTTGGGTGAGCGACGATAGAGCGGTGGCCCAACTTGGCCCATTTGAATGCAATTGTGCTTGCTTGCTAGGTCTAAGGGTGTGTCACATCAGCAACCTTCTGCTCCCCAAATCTTGAGGAGGCCTACGCCACCTATGCCAAATCCATATTCTTTCCGACCGGCCCCAGCCGAGTCTGATGATCATACTTTGCTCCTCCAAAGGCTGGCCAATATGGAGGAGCAGCTTAGAAAAGTCACCACATCAAATGCCACTCCCAAAATTACGCTTCCTCCGTTGCCGGTTTTCCACCTTCCACCGTCCGAGATGCCCAACTTTCGACGGTATAATGGCACGGGTAACCTGCACATCCATTTGAAGGACTTCTTGTATGAAGCATCCTTCTGGCAGGGCAACAAAACTTCACTGGCTTATCTTTTTAGGCGGTCTTTGGATGGTCCGGCGCTTGAATGGTTTTATTCCTTGGAGCCGACTGATGCTGGCGATTTTGATGCAGTTCAAAGAAAGTTCCTGCAGAAATACAAGGACCGTGTGGGTCCCTCCTCATCCGTTACAGATCTGGTTGCTGAACAGATAAAGCCCGAGGAGGACTTCATTTTATTTGCTGACAGATGGAGGGCCATGGCCGAGAAATTGAAAGACACATTGTCAGAGACGGAACAAGTCAAGATGATTATTTCAAATTCTACTCCACAATTCCGTCATATCCTGGCCATGAATAAACTAAGCACTATGGAAGAGCTCTATGTAAGAGCTAGATATATTCAGACGCAAATGAAGGATTCGCCAATCATGGATATGTTTGAGCCTAGGCCGAAGGTGATAAAGAGGAATGTTAATATTGGCAATATTGGGGCAACCACTGAAGGCACCATTACCAACGAGCAGGTGAGCGCGTTTGGCAATTCCACACCCTTCCGCCACCCTCCAAATCAAGGGCCGTCACCACAATAGCCCGCCTTCCATAATCAAGTCCACCAGCCAAATAACAACCCTCCTCAGACCTTACGGCCTCCTCCACCTCTTCAATAACAACCCCACATTGCTCCACCAAATCAAACCCCACAATATCACGAAGTGCCCCCACTGGCCAATTATGCACCACAATAATTTCAACAAAGAAGGCCTTTGGATCCCCAAAGGGCACAGTACTCCCCTCTTCCCGAAAGCTTATTGGATATCTTTAATGCCCTCATGGCCGCTAACCTGCTCACATTGCCAAAGGAAAGAGCAATATGGCCCCAACATGTGGATACATCCCGGTATTGCGTCTTTCACCGACAATCGGGGCACAATATCGATCATTGCTTTCACTTCAAAGATTACATACATGACATGAATGATCAAGGTGATATTGATTGGGATGAAATGAGGAAGGTCATTGCTTCTCTAAAAGTCCGAAGGCCTCCCCGGCAGCCGGCAGCTCAACAACATCAGCAACAAGGACAACCCCAAGCCCTTCAACAACAACAGGTTCCTGCTCCCTAACCCAATATGGGGATTGTTAATAATCCACTATCGGAGCATCCGGTCCCAAATCAGCAAGTGAATATTGCCACCTCGATCCATGAAGTGGAGAGAGGACAAATTTGGCACAATGAAAACGCCTCTATCGGGGCTATTAATCAGAATTCTAATCCACCACCCTCATTGATAAGAAGGCACCAGCCTATCCCTCCTTCCCAAGCACAACGTCCCCTTGTACGCTCCCTCACTCCTGGGCCATCCAATGCCAATATCGTCCCTTCACGTCCCCTTCTTTTGTGCCAACCCACAAATTCTCCATCACCCCAAAACCCTCCACCAAACAGACCTCCTCTTATTCGTACCTCATCGACAGCCGTCGCCCCTCCCGTTCCACCTCCATCTACCGCCACCATGATTCCAAGGCCCCTTCTTGTTACACAATCACCATCACCTCATTCCAATAATCCACGGCCGGCGAGGCCCCTTATAAGAACCCTTCCTCCCACCAACCCTGCGCCTACACCCAACACCACTCCCTCTACTTCCTCCACCCCTTTACCGACACCGGTCCCGACAGAGGCGCAAAGAACGATGGTGCTCCGTAGCGGACGGATGTTTCAACGAGCGTTTCCCCAGCGGGAGCAGGAGCCACCACAGGAACAAGGAGAGCAAGAATAAGAATCTACACAGGGCACGGAGTATGATTTATTGAAGCATCTGGACAGAACACCGGCCCGTATTTCTATTCTGGAACAAATTAAAAGATCTGCCACACATCAGCAAGCTTTGAAACAATACCTGCAAAAAGTAATGGTGAATGAAGATATCCCGGCCGAACAGGTTACTACTGTCTTAAACCCAGTTAGCAATCAGCCGGCTATTACTTTTTATGAACATGAGTTGGCTCCGCAGCCGGCCAGGAAATATGCACTGTGCATCATCCTTGATATCAACAAAATAGCCATGAAGCAATGTTTGGTTGATATGGGGGCATCCATTAATGTTTTGCCACCAAGCACTTTAAAGATGTGCGGCATTCCAGAGAGTCAGATTCGGCCGTCCACTATAACAGTCACAGCTTATGATAACACAAGAAAGCCACCACTAGGAATGATTACTCTGAAAGTTGGTTTGGGTCCAGTCTCAATCACGGCAGATTTCCATATTTTGGATATGGACCCGACATTTAATGGCATTTTGGGCCGCCCTTACATTCAGGAACGGGATGCCGTGCCTTCCACGAATCATCAATGCATCAAATTTCCACATAAAGGACGTATCATTAAAGTGACCAGTATGCCCATTTTGCCGACCGAAGATATACACTTCGCAACATCAGTGCCTTCCATGTGGCTTTCCAATATGCCCTTGCTCTCAGTGTTGGATGTTGCCGATCTGCGGCAAGACCCGGTGAGATCATCATCTCCTTCAACCCCTTCCACCACACAACCATCTAAAGGCAAAAAGAAGAAAGGTTTGATGAATACGCCTGGATGGAATATTTTAATAAAAATGGGGTACCGAACTGGTAAAGGCTTGGGCGCCCATCTCCAAGGGAGAGTTAAGCCTGTCAAGCCTCAAAAGATGATTCTCCGAGGTGGCCTCGGATATAAAGCACCAGGCAAAGAGGAAAAAGAACCGTGGGCCGTTATAACTTCCACTCTCAAGACTGATCGGCAACCTCTTACATGGACCCTTCAAACACATTTTGTAACAGGAGGTATTCAGAATGATGATGAGTATACTACAGTAATCACTTCTATGCTGGATTGTCAAGACGTACATGCACGGCAGTTTGCTCGCCATATAGCACCACTAGCCACATATAAAGCTATGGAGTCATTAAAGCCAGATAAGCGAAGGAAGATGGATGATCCTGAATGTGACTGGTATAGGTGGTTTGACATGAATGATATCTCTATTACTCAGAGCCGCTTGTTCATGCCGACTGATCCAGAATGGCCTCCGTTGATTCATGAGTTGATTGAGAAGCCAGCAGTAATTACAGACAAGAGGCAGCTTCTGAGTGACTATTCAGATACTGGAGAACCCGATGTGCCGTTTGAAGAGGGTTTCGATGCAGACAGGCTGTGGGCTAGCCTTTTATTTACCAAATCCATTCACCCGACGGCTGTTGTCCGTTTGATTGATCGGGTGTTCTTTTCAGATATCCCTAGGCCGCCTGCGGTCTTAATAAACTTCTCTCCAAGTTCACTACAAGTTTCTCTTCCAATTCCTCCCTTGCTCCTCGAGCAGTTTTCCAAACTCTCCATTACACCCCCGCGTGGGACATCATTGATTCAATCCTTCACCAAACTTTCAATTTCAACGCTCCCCCCTGTTTCCACCTCCCATTGCTTTCTCCTTGAAAATGGAAAAAAAATGCCAAAATTCAAACTTCCCAATCCATCTCCATTGAGGAGACTTCCTATCTTCTTCCTGAGTGTGTCCCAATTCCGGGGCCACTCTTCCCAGATTCATTAAGTGACCTCCCCTACCCCTCCGGCGAGGGGTCTTCGTCTGTATCCCCTTCTGTACCTGCTTTTTCCTCTCCACCTTCACATTTATTGAATTCTAGTGATCAGGCTAGTTGTTCCTCCTCCTCTAGTGTTCAGAATCATGGGGTAGCTTCACCTAAGAGATCCAAGGGTAAGCAGATTCCCCGTAGATTCTTGTTGGAATTAGCTATAAGATGTCGGGCTTGCTTAGCCGTCCCCGAATTTGTGGAGAATCCGATCATCCTGCCAGAGATAGAATATGAGGATATTTATGCTTCTAATGAGGGTTTTGGTGTCTATGAGATTATGAATCATGAAGACCCTGTTGAAGAGGGGGATGAAAGTTACGAAGAATATGAGGACTAGGCTGATGCCTTTGCTAGTGGCATGAGGAGATTTGATGAACCATCAGCCTCAGTAGAAGACCCTAACAAAGAAATAAATCTGGGTACTGATGAAGACCCTAGGATTGTCCTCATCAGCAAAAACTTGCCGCCCTCTGAAGAGGAGGCGCTCATTTTGGTTCTTCAAGAATACAAGGACACGTTTGCATGGAGTTACGAAGATATGCCCGGACTAGACCCTGCGCTCATTGAACATCGGCTTACACTTAAGCCAGGGTCTGTCCCGGTCAAACAGCGGTTGAGACGTTTCCACCCTAATATGGCTTTAAAGATGAAAGAAGAGGTCGATAAGCTTCATAAGGCTATATTTGTTAGAGTGGTCCTCTATCCCAACTGGGTGGCTAACATCGTCCCAGTCATGAAGAAAGACGGGAAGGTTCGAATTTGTATAGACTTCTGGGACCTCAACTGCGCGTGTCCTAAAGATGACTTCCCCCTCCCTCATATTGATGTTTTAATTGATAACACGGTAGGATATGAGACTCTCTCCTTCATGGATGGCTATTCAGGTTATAATCAGATTCACTTGGCTGAGGAAGACCAAGAGAAAACATCGTTCACTACACCATGGGGAACTTATTGCTATGTGGTCATGCCTTTTGGACTTAAGAACGCTGGAGCTACCTATCAAAGGGCCATGATGGCTATTTTTCATGATATGATCCACATTTATATTGAGGTGTATGTTGACGACCTGGTAGTAAAATTAAGAACAAGAATTGAGCATCCTAGGGTTCTAACTAAAGTCTTGCAAAGAGCACGGGAGTATCATTTGAAAATGAATCCCAAGAAGTGCGTATTTGGTGTCTCATCAGGGAAGTTGCTTGGATTCATTGTAAGTAAGAGGGGTATTGAGATTGATCCCAACAAGGCGAAGGCCATAAGAGAAATGCCTCCTCCCAGGAATTTTAAAGAGGTTCGAGGATTGATCAGGAGATTGCAATTTATTCGCCGATTTGTCTCCCAGCATTCACGAAGATGTAGGCCGTTCTACGAGCTTACCAAGCCAGGAGTCAAGTTTCTTTGGGATAACAAGTGTCAGGGAGCTTTTGACGGATTGAAGGATTATCTCTCAAATCCTCCTATCCTGAGGCCGCCAGTTCAGGGCAAACCGCTTGTTCTTTATATCTTTGTCCTGGATGACTCTGTAGGCGCTGTACTATCCCAAGTTGACGAAGAAGGAAAAGAGAGGGCAGCCTACAACTTGTCGAAACTTCTCAACCCATGTGAGCAGAGGTACTCAGCCATAGAGAAGACTTGTGCAGCTTTAGTCTGGGTAGTTCAGAAACTCAAGCATTATTTCTTAGCTCACGAGGTTCATCTCATTGCTCGTATGAATCCCATCAAGTTCCTTCTTGAAAAATCTGTTCTCACTGACCGATTGGCGTGATGCCAAAGCTTCCTTTCTCAGTTTGACATCATCTACATTCAGCAAAAAGCGATTAAAGGCTATGCCATAGCAGAACATCTTGCTCATCACCCTCTCCCTAGATTTGACCCTGTTTGCTCAGAGTTTCGAGATGAAGAACTAATGTCCGTCAATCAATCCGATTCGATGTGGACGTTACATTTTGATGGAGCTTTGAATTCAAAAGGAAAAGGATTGGCGTTGTTCTTCTATCACCGGAGGGTATCACTATTTCGCTCACCTCTCAGCTTGCATTTCCAGTTACAAATAATATAGCGGAGTACGAAGCTCTTTTTGTCGGACTGGAGGCCGCTCATCAACTCGGTGTTACCCAATTGCGAATTGTAGGTGATAGTCAGCTTATTCTTCGCCAAGTGCTCTCCAAGTGCCGCACGCTCAATCCTAAACTCAAGCCCTACCAAGAATTGACTTCTGCTTACACCAAGCTTTTCACCAAATTGATCTTCGTTCACGTCCCTCGTGACCATAACATTCTAGCTGATGCTCTTGCTTCTCTCGCATCTTCCTTGGTTCTCCTTCCCGAAAGGGATTGCCACTCAATCACTGTTCGTAAGCGGCTCATTCCCGCTATTCAAGACCCATCTTTTCTTAGGATTAAGGAGGAGGTGCTTAGGAAGGTTGAGCAAGGCAGAATTATTGAGAATAAGGAGGTCATGCTATTGGACTTGGAAGATGAATTGGATGATGAAGAAAAGCCGTGGTATTATGAAATCACTAAATATTGCCAGGACCAATCATATCCTGAAGAGGCCACAGTTGGAGAAAAGAAAGCCATTAGAAGGGTTGCTCAGTGATACACCCTGATTGGAGGTGTGCTTTACAGAAGAGGTCTCACTGGAGTTTTATTAAGATGCCTAGATGATGATGAATCTTGGAAGGTTGTAGAAGAGGCCCATTCGGGGGTGTGTGGTGGTCATGTCAATAGCCAGATGCTTGCTAAGAAGACCCTAAGGCTAGGTTTCTATTGGCCCACTCTAGAAGAGGATTGTTCTATCTATGTCCGAAGGTGTGTTAAGTGCCAACTGCACGCCGACAAAATTCATTCTCCTGCTTCTTCACTCCATCCTATGTCATCCCCATGGCCTTTCTCCATGTGGGCTTTTGATATCATTGGACCTCTTGGTGATCCGACTCTCCTCACGAAGCCAAAGTCATTCATACTGACGGCGACGGAATACTTCACCAAGTGGGCGGAAGTGGAAGCTTACGTGGAGATTAAAGCGTCAACAATATGCAAATTCATAATGAAGAATATCATCGCAAGATTCGGCATCCCAAGTACCATCGTCACCGACAATGGACCGCAATTCATCTCTCCAGAACTTCAGGACCTCTGCAACAGGTATAACATTGCATTGCATCATTCATCTCCTTATTATCCGCAGGGTAATGGCCAAGCAGAGGCAACTAATAAAACTTTGATCAAGATTATCAAGAAAACGTGTGGGGCTAACAAATTTGCGGATTGGCCAGAAAAATTGGTTGAAGCTCTTTGGGCCTATCGCACTTCCATTCGTACTCCTACTGGGTAAACCCCTTTCGCCCTAACTTATGGAATGGAGGCGGTAGTTCTTTACGAGATTCTTGTTCCTTCTCTGCGAGTACAATTGGACAAGGAATTCTCTATTGATGAGTGTCGTGAATCCCTCCTTGCCCAGTTGGAACTCCTAGATGAGAAGCATCTGGCGGCCGCCGAGCATGCGCGCATTTATCAAAACAGGCTTTCACGTTTTTTTCAAAAGAAAGTAATTGAGAGAAAATTCAAAATCGGTGAGATAGTAATTAAAAGAATCTTTGTAAAACCAGGGGGACCTCGTTCAAAACTCCAACCTAACTAGGAAGGGCCTTTCGTCATAAAAGATGTTTTTCCTGGCAATGCTTACAAATTAATTAATGCTGAAGGTGAAGAGCTTGCTCACCCTTGGAATGGTCTTTACTTGAAGAAATACTACCCCTAAAAATAATAAAAAAAATAATAAAGAAAAAGAAGAAAAATAAAACAAAAACCAAAAATAGCCAAAAAAATAAAAAAAATAAAAAAAATCAAGAAAATTTTCCAGATTAGCGCAATACATGGGACGCGAACGTGAAAAATCAAAATATGTAATTCATTCTTCAGTCTTAATGGTTTAACTCTAAGGTCAACTCACACACTACACGCTTTACTCCTAAACTTGAGCGGCCCAGAATTCGAAGAAAGTCAGATCCAAACGGAGAGTGTACAAACCTTACCTATTCTCTCCTCTTCGGCTCGCGAGAGGGAGTTCGAGTCAGGGAATACTAACTGAACCTGCCCGCCGCCCAAGTAGGTGGAAGTCAAGGCCCAAAAGGGAGTAAAATGCTTAAAAGCCCAAGTACAATTAGGTTTTTATTTGTTGAAGAAGAAAAGAAAGAAAAGAGAAATTCGTAAAAAGCATGTCAAGAGGGCAAAGTCCCCGCAGGGAAAACCCTGGTCGTAAGCGTGCATGAATAAGGGCAAAAAGAGCAACAAAATCTCCCTAAGCCAAAGATCGAATCCCAACGGGCATTAGGGGAGGGGAAGAAGGTTTTTCTTGATCTCAGCAACCTCCCGTGAGCTTCCTTTACTTATTCTTCCCTTTCCCCCTCTATTGTAGGTTAAAAGCTCGAAGCACGACAAAAGACCAACTAAGAAGGATGGGCCATGAGAGAATATGAGTAAAAGCAAGCATTTAATCACGTTGACCTTTTGTTAAGTCTTTTAAGAAAGATTAATGAATTTAAGATGGTGATTGAATAAGGTTTAAGGCCTTTACGTTGTGCCCAATCTCAATAAAAGCCAAAAAAAATATTTTTTCCTTAAATAACGCCCTCTTAGCAGACGTCATTTACATAAATCACGACTCCTCCTGGGTCGTCATTTTTTAAAATAAAATAAAAAAACACAAAAATGATTTTCTAAATAAGACGCCCTTTCTGGCAGTCGTCCATTTCATAAATAACGCCTTCTTCCATGTCGTCATTTTTTAAAATCAAAAAAAAAATGATTTTCTGAATACAACGCCTCCCGTGGCGACATCAATTTAACAATTAACGCCATTCTCTAGGGCGTCATTTTCAAAACATTTGTATGATAAACAATGATAAAAATCCTGCTCATGTGTTTGATTGCATATTTGTGTGCCCATCTTCATTTTTAAGTTGGCATATGTTTGCTTGCGTGTTGCATTCCCTTGGGTATTTTTCCATGATTTGCCTTCATTGATTAAAGGCTTGGCCCCTTGACCCATTATCAAGGTCAAAGTAAAGACACCCCTTGCTTATTGAGCAAGGGGCCATGTCGAACAGATGGATTAACATGCTTGTTCAAGTGTGGAAGCACAGGGCAAAAGTAAAAGACGAGAAAGAAAAGAAGGTACAAGTACACAACTACACATGTGCTCAGGTAACAAAATCTCAATTTCATATATATATATACATCTTAAATGTCTGAGTACAGGTGTGAGGGTGGAGGAGTACAAGTAAAGTCTCTCAACTCTCGCCTCCACCCTCCTCTCTCCGACTCTCTGCCTCACTCTCGTCCTCCCGACGAGGCGCTGGTGGAGGGGGCATGGGCCCCCGGGAAGTAGCTGGAGCTCGAGCCGGCTTCTCTGCTTCGCTCCTCTGTCGGAGAGAGGAACCAGCCACAAAAGTAGAGCTGGTGAAGCTGTACCCTACAGCTCGCGCCCGCTCCCGACCTCGCTGAAGCCGCTCCTCGGTCGCTCTTAGCCGCTCCTGTGCAACGGCTATCTGGGCCCTCAAGGCTGTAAGCTCTCGATCGCAAGTTGACCGCTCCTCACGGTCCCGGGCACGCTCCGCCTGGTGCTGCTCACGATCCCGGGCACGCTCCGCCTGGTGATGCTCACGGTCCTGGGCACGCTCCGCCTGGTGCTCCTCGCGCTCCCGAGCACGCTCTCTCCGCTCCATCTCGAGGGGGACTCGCAGCTCCGCCACGTCCTGAGGTAACTCCTCTCCCCGCCTCAAGGCCCGCTCCAGCTCCACGACCCGTTGCTCACGGATCGCCAACTCTGTACCAGCCAGGGCAGTCTGGGTAAGCGATGCCTGTAGCTCCGAGGTCTGCAAACAGGTAAACGAATCATCAGTTCCACAATTTAATAATTCATGGAATAGGCAATATACAATTGAAAATAAATAACTCACCCGAGAGGCCATCGCCTGCTGTCCCTCCGCAATGCAAGTAAGAGCGGCCTGGAGTTCCTCGGTCTGTAAGAAAACAATCTTCATGAATATATCATATAAACAATTGAATAATTTTGAGTTTAAGATTTAAGGCATACCTGTGAGGCGAGGTCGCGCTCTGTTGCCTCGGCCCGTGCAACTGCCCCTGCTAGCTGCTCTGCTAGTGCAGTCGCCTCTACACTAGGCCCTCTCGAGCTGGAGGCCTCTCCTGCCTCTCTCCCTACTGCTCCCTGCTGGGCACGCTGCATTTATTGAGATCGTCAGTGGCTAATCATCAATAATTTAAAAAATTTCATATGCATATAGGAATAAATTAAACACTCACCAAGGTCTCAAGGTCTGCCCGTGTGGTGGCTAGCTGTGCCTCTAGGCTGTGTAGGTGGGCCTGTGCATCCATCGCCACTATGTCCCGCGCATCCTGCATTCATCACATATTAATTGCATGATAGATATACAAAGCATTTGCATTTAATTTAGAAATAAGTGCATTCATACATACCCCTAGGACCCTCATCTGGGGTCGGCCGGCGTAAACCTCCCAGTAGCGTCGGAGGTACTCGGAGCTGTCGGTCGCCTGTGAAGTGACCCGGGTCCCGCCACGTTGCCAGTCGGCGTACTGGTCCGAGAACCGCACTCTCCAGTCGATCGCCTTCGTGCGACCGCGCGTCTTCTTGCCTATCCCTCGCGGCTCTCCTACATCGATCCACTCCTGGTGTAGGTCGAGGGTCCTCATCACCAGCCTAAGCCGTAACGGCTCGATCTCGTTCAGGCAATGAACCCAAAGCTCATGCCCAAAACGAGGTCGGCCCACTACGACCTAGGGCTGGCCTTCATCGGTCATCCCCTCATAGGGTCTCCACCTCACCTGCATTCACAAGCACGCATATCAACCATCATATCATATCACATTCTATAATAAAAATAAAAAATTTTGCATCATATCAAGCATACATGCCAGTGAGACAGGGAAGTCACGGAACTCACGTCGCAGCACTCGCAACTCGTAGGCGAGTGGGGCTCCGATCACCACCGGTAGCCAGCGCCGTGCTAGAGGGAAGGACCCCTCATCTCCAGGCCGTGAGTCAGCGCGTCCCATCAGCATGTATAAGTGGCTCCAAACCTGCATTCATGCATTGCATTAGCAAAACATTCACATGCATTCTAACAAGAAAACAAAAAAATTGCATACCTGAAGAAAAGGTGAAAAGCCACTGACTGTCGTCTCACGACCTGTCCCCGTGGACAGGTCGGCTATCAAGTGTGCCAACAGCGCTGCTCCCCAGGCGTATCTGTCGATGCCCTCCAAGTCCTCTAGAATGCCCAGAAAGCGACAGTTGATAACATCGCCCTTCGTGCCGAGCAGCAGCCTCCCGAGCATCAAGAATAGAAACCTCCTCAAATCTCTGTCTACTCTCTCTCTGTCAGCTGGATCCTGGCAGTAGGCAGCCCTAGCCCCATCTATCAATCTCTATGAAAACTACTCTAAGGACTCCCTAGATCTCTGCCTAGAGTCCCGCAATCCCATAGCTATGGTAAGGTCAGTGCGGAAAATGGTCCTACACTCGCTAGGCATCTCATAGACCGTCTCTAGCCCTAGCAGCCTCTGAGTCAGCTCACTATAGTCGGGTAGGGTGAACCCGCTCACAGCCTCCCCATCTACCCTCAGCCCAGTGATCCTAGTGACATCCTCTATGGTAGGAACCATATGCTCCCACGGCATCAGGAAGGCCCTGCTAGTCCTATCCCACCTCTCCCTAAGCACTTGAATCAAAGGCAGGTCTGGTCTGACTGGCTCAATGCTAAGGAAGGCCCCAAACCCCATGGCATCTACCCTAGCTCTCTGGAACTCGGGGAGGCCGTAATACGCTGCCCGAACCTGGACCCAGGAAATCCGTGTCCTCATCAGCCCCTGCATGCATATAAAAGAACTTTTTGCTTAAGTTTTCATGTGGAAATTCATTTAAGCTCATTAACTGTGATATTTGCTGTTTGGATAATTAACGACCTACCGTGGGTTGTGGTTTTCATGATTGACGCCCCTGAGGGTGACGTTATTTCCAAAGAGGTTTCAGGTGATACTGTACGTTCATTTAATTAACGACCCAGACCGGGTCGTTGTTTATCTAAGTGACGCCCCTGTGGGCGACGTTGTTTTGAAAGTAATATTCTAAAAATCTGAAAAATTCAGAATTGACGCCTAACCCTGGGTCATCAGTTGCCTAAGTAACGCCCTGTGGGGGGGCGCGGTTCACAAAGTAATTTTCTATCCTAAATTACATTTCTGGAAAATGTTGAATTGACGGCCACCCTGTGGTCGTTACTTATCTAATTAACGTCCCGAAGGGGGGCGTGGTTTTCCTAGGGTTTCAAGGTTTTAATGTGCGAAATTGAAATAACAGAAACACATGCATTTTTAAATTTAAATGAAATCACAGGGAAATAATAGCATGCTGGCGAAACATGATAAAATTAAAAATAACGACATGCTCCAGGGCGTTTCTTTCATGCGATTAATTATTTTTAGAAAATGAAAAGATGAAATTAACGACCCTCTCTGGGACGTTATTTAAATTCACGACACCCCTGGGGGCGTCATTTTACTGTGTCTCTGGTTTTGTCATGCCCGAGGGCTATGGAAATGGGGAAATAATGGAAATAAAATAAAGAAAATGGGCATGGGGGGGGGGGCTACCTTTTGTCGTTTGGGCCCAATCAACCCCCCACGGAGGGGTTGTCTTGGCTGGCGTGGCCGCCGGAGCTGCCCAGGCCGAGGGGCCACCGCCGTAGCCTCCGGCGGTTCTTCGTCTTCTTCTCCTTCTTCTTCCCCTTCTCCACCGTCTTCTTCATCTTCTCCTCCTTCTTCTTCCTCCCCTTCTTCATCTTCTTCGTTGTCTTCATCGCCTTCATCTCCTCCACCATCTTCACCGTGCTCCTCTTCCACTTCTTCAATGGGCACCGCCGCCGGTGCGTCTTCGGCCGCCGCGGGAGGGAGTCCCTCCCCGGTTTGTTCCCCTTCCAAGTCTACCACGTCGGGGGCCATAACCCTCTGCCGTTTCTGTCCGCCACCAGCCATCGGTTTGAGAGGGAGAGTGTAGAGAGAGAGAGAGAATGGGAAATTGAGAAAGAGGGGGTTTGCGGTTAGGGTTTTGCAGAGAAAAGAATGGGAATGAACAGAGGAAGGAGAAGAAAGGAGGAAAGTAGGGTTTAATGGTCGAGAATAATTGACGGCTGAACGGAGGATGTTTCTTTTTAAATTGACGGTTTGAAGAAAGGCGTGGTTTATAGATTTGATGCCCTGAAGTTGGATGTTATTCTGATTTACATGGGAATTTGTAAAATCGTCGCCAGGCGCATTAATGGGATTTGATTGACGAGAGTGGGCGTCATTATTACCCCTTTAAATTTGACGACGAACAGAGCGGACGTCCATTCTTTAATACGCGACGTGAGTAAAGGCGTGTTTTCTAAGAAATTAAGGAATTATTTCAAAAATTATTTGAAAATTTGAATTGATTAACGCCTTGTTTAAAGACGTGAGTTAAGAAACGCCAGTGCCTTGGGGGTCAATTATGGGTTTGAAATATAATGGACGGCTTCAACTAAGGCGTGTGTTAACGCCGTTGATAGGGGCGCTGTTCAGAACAGAAGGACCGGAACTCCTTGTTATCAGACAGAATTGCTTGAAATATCAGAACTGATCACTTTCATACATTGCTTTGGCTCAGATAAAAGAGGAATTCTTATTGCATTCATGAAAATCTTTGATTACATTCTAAGCCACTGTGGGTCTTATCTTCTTGAGAGCCAGTACATAAGCTTTACATTTGTTCTCTTCTTCTTCAACATGAGCCTTGGATTTGTGGAGAAGTGCCACTTTCCATTGAGCCATTATGGTCCTGATTTCTTCATGGTCACCACTTGAGCATAGCTCCCTTTTTTTGATTAGAGGAAGGTGAGAAGGCCCTTCGAAAAGATGTCGGGGAAGTCCGAGTTGTGGGAGGCATCGGTGTGCGTTGTAAAGGATGAAGTCGGTCCCGCCAACAAAACGGAGCTCGATGCCGGAGGATAACCTTGAGCTAAGTTCTTGGGTTTTGAGAAAACCCGGTGTACATGTGAAATTGCTCTTTGGCATTGTTTTGAAGTAATCTCTCCATTCATTCCTCTTCTTGAGCTTGGGAACTCTATTAGTAACTCTTTCACATAAGCCCAATGAGCTTGTCATATACCGAAGTGGACTCTTGGAGAAGATTTTGGAGGCCGCTTGGTTTGCTTGACATGGATCAAACTTAAAATGTAAATCTATCCAACATGCTAGAAGAAGCATTGATCCGAATAAGGGCCGTCCTAGTGAAGCCGAGGTGAGCCCATTGTATAGGTTGGCTAGTATTGCCCCACCTACTCTCTTTCCCTCCCACATGCTTGCTATTGCACTCAAGTGTTGTTCCTCTAAATGATCCTTCAATGAAGGGAATAACAAAGCTCCACCTACACATATGACAAACCCCTTCATCACTCTTTCCAAAAGACCTTCATCTCCTTAAGCCTTATCCATGTTTTTATATACCCAAGAAGCCAACTTCAAAAGACTGATTCCCTTGTTGGCCTTCATTTGATTTACTAAATTTGAGCTTTGAACAAGGCTCATAAGTAGGTCATGAGCTTGTATGGGCTTAGTCATATGGGTCATCTTTGTTTCCTCTCCTTGCTTCATCTTCTTCAAACCCAAGAGCATCTCCACTTCTTCTAGGAGAATGGTTGCTTCAAAGGTTGGGAATAGAAAAGTATGGGTGTGAGGGTGCCATAATTCTATAAGAGCTCCAATGGAAGCCCAATCAAGATGGATATCATTATAATGGGTAGCATGAGTGATGATGCCTAGGAGGTTCCACTTAGCAAGGAACGATCTCATATCTAGAGAGAGCATGGAGAGTAATAAAGGAAGCCACTTGATCTTTAGAAACCTTCTTGGACCAGGAATAATAGGGTAATCCTGAAAACATAAAACATAAAGGAAAAAAAGAAGAGGAAGAGAATAATAATCAAAAATTTTGAACAGGAAGAAAGACAGTACAAAATAAAAGCTTCAACATCGAGAACACTTACTTGGCCCTTGGTGATTTTCTCACTTATATGGCCTGGCAATTCAGAAATTCTTTGGAAATTTATCCTTGGCTTTTTGGAAAGCCTTTGCTGCATCAGTTGATTCATCATTCTGACAGTATTGCTAGTTCTTCTGCTTCTATTCCTTTGTCTGCTTGACAAAAAAAAAAGCTTCAATGCTCTGTTCTGCTTCTGCTTGGTTCTTTCTGTCTACTTAACAGAAGGTAGCTTCGTCTCTATGCTTCGATGGTTTTCATACTTGAAAACACAAAGAGTTGCCCTATTTATAATATTTTGAATGTTAATGAGTATCATGGTTTGAGTTTGAATCAAACAGTTTGCTGGAAGTTTAGTTCCGAGATGGAAACGAAAACAGGTAATTGACGACGTGCTATTTGGCGTCATTTGTTAAATTGATGACATCCTAAGGGTCGTCATTTATCCAGCGCCTCCATGGAGGGCGTCAGTTGCATTCCAATTCCAAGTTAAACCTCAATTGCAATTAACGCCTCCGAGCACGTCGCCATTTCTTAATTTGACGCCTATCAGAAGGGTCGTCATTTTTAAACTTATGCTTTTGAATTGTTGGATTTCTCATGATCTTAAGTGCTATTATATCATGATCAAATTATTTATGTCAAGCACTTATGATCATATTTTGAGCTGTTTTGAGCTAATGATCTTTTGAGGTAATGAGTTTTGAGTGGAGGTTGTGCAAGTCTGGAAATGTTTGGATTGTTCTATTGGTAACATCACTTCACTCTTGTATTTCTCCTGTATGCATTGTTACTATATGGTATCTACGCTATTATAACATATCAAGGACCATGTGGTTCTGATGAACCTGGAGTTTGAGTTCCCCTTCATCAAAAACAGTGATAATTCCAGGGGAATCTTGATCACACGGATAGGCCGTTGAGTCAGTCAAGGTTCGGGACGATGGTTTCACTTTCTGGGTTGATGCGTGGACAAACGGGCGTCGGCTTAGTGTCAGCTTAGAGATCTGGATTCTTGACCAAATCTAAATGGCTTAACAATATTATCCTTGATTATCTTTTATTTTTAGTTTATTTTAATTTTTCTTTTAGCTCAGCATGCATCATGTAGGACTTTGAGCTTAATGATGAAAATCTTCATATTACACCACCGATAATGAAGGTCGCTCGTTCTTAATTAAGTTGACATGAGATATTCCATTCCAAATCAAGTACTTTATTCTCCTTGAAGCCGCTCAGGCTGGTCTCTTAAAATCATCCATTTGCTGGATCCTTATCTCAATTCACTTTACTTTTCTGCAAATCCACCTTGGTTGTAGCACGTCCACATTGGCTGGTAACCGCTCTCCAATGGTGCCTCCCTGTCGTGCCCTCACGCACATTTTGTTTATTTAGTTTACTCCCCTTTATCCAGCTGATCGATGCTTTCTCGGAATTGTCTGGAGTTGTTTCATTCAGAATCTTGGAAAGATTTCCAACACTTAGTGTCATAGGCGTGTCACATCACACCTTGGCATCTACTTATCAGTTCGTTCCACCTTATTCCGCTTGTTTCATTTTTCGCTTCATTCCGTCTCACTCCCTTGCAAAGCAGACGCCAAGGCGGGGCAGCTGTAGACACACTAAAATTGATGCTATGTTGAGTAAATCTCATGTCACCATGTGACGCCCCAAAGCGGACTTCAATATTGATTTAATATGAAGTTTTTCTATTTCTTATAAATTAATTGTGATTTCTTTAATTTTTTTTAGGAAATTGGAATTAATGCCTTGATTAGGGGCGCTATTTAAAATAACGGCATGTACAAGGGCGCCTCTTTTAACAATGGACGACTACCAATACGGGCGTCATTTTTTGAATTTATTGAAAATTCCGAATTTCAAATAAAATGAAAATTGTATAATTAACGTCTTTCCTGAAGGCGTTTATTATGTGACGCCTTGTCGACAGGCGTCAGTTCATCATTTTAAATAAGGAAAGTTAATTGTTTCTATAAATAAATTCAGAAATTGATGACTTGATGGGAGTCGTTATTCTAATTAACGCCTTTGGATGTGTCGTCATTTTCAAGTGACGCCCTTCATTCGGTCGTCCTTTTCAATTCCGTCTCCCTTTCGCCTGCTTCTTTCCAGTAATGGTTCCTTCCTCATTTTGAGCCTTGTGTTCGACTGGGAAGGGTGTTTCTTGATGGAGGATCTTTACCTTGTTTTAATCCTTGCTTAGCAAGGATTTTTGGCCCTATAAATACCCCTCCTAGGTCTCTTCGCGCGAGAGGAGAGAGATCATCATTAAGCAGAGCTATAGAGAGGAGAGTAAAAAGAGAACATAAGAAAACTAACGGAAAGAAGAGCGTTTTCTTGATTGAAGGTTATTCTTCCAAAGCTTCTTCTCGGCGGTTCTTCATCCTCTCCAGGCTTCATCCTTTGCTGCTGTTCCATCATGCATATTGAAGCTCTTTCCCCTCCACTGCTGCACACACAGCAGAGAGAATCTCTCTTTCTCCCTTTTTAGTTATTTAGTTGTTTCATTAGCATATCATCATCTTACATCCTTTTTCTCTAGCTCTTGCTAGACCTCATATCATATTGTTACTTAGCATATTGCATCCATACTTTTCAAACCTTGTTACTCCTCTTAGGGGTTTAAAATCAAAACACACAAGGTGTGTTCATGTTCATGTTAAATTTGATTAATTTCATAATCTTAGAACTTTGATACTACACCCTTTGGCTAATCCACTCTTTTATTTGATTTGTGTGTTCTTGCAAGGTAATCAAGACTAAGAACCCCCTTCATCGGCCGGCCGGTAGAAGGAGGAAGAAAGGGTTCACAATCTCCCCCGCTCAACACAAGGTACTCGTGATCATCCTTTTTCTTATTTGAGGTAACCCCTCTAGCGATCATATTCTCCTTTAGCATCCTACGCATGCTCTTCCTTTCACTAATTAATTTTTAAGCTTTAGAAATTGAGTTTGGTTTCATTCCCCATTAAGTGGATTTTCCATAATCTACACCTAGTAAAAGACACAGAGCTAGAACTGTAGTGAACATTTGCCTCATATTTAGCCAACCAATCTGCTCCTAGGATTACATCATAATCCTTCATGTCCATGCAAACTAAATCGGCTGGAAAATTCTGTTCATCAATCATAACCTTACGAGAAGGATAGAAATACTGAATTGCTGATCTAGTACCAATAGGGGTTGAAATCTCTGATGGAGAATCCATCAAAATAGGCTTCACAGCTAAAGACTTAGCAAAACTCTGAGAAATAAATGAATGTGTGGCACCAGTATAAAAAAGAACAAATGCTGGCTTGTCCAGTATAATAAGAGTACCTTCGACGAGTCCACCACCCTCAGTGGTTCCTGCCTCATCTGCTTGTAGAGCTTGGAGCTTGCCTTGTTGTTTCTTGATGCCTTGTGGTTTCGCCGGCATAGCTTGTTCAGATAAAAGAGGACAGTCAGAGATACGGTGCTCCCTACTTCCACATCGCAAACAGGCGCCCAACTTGCGCCAGCACTCCTCCATCTTGTGGCCTAGACGATCACAATACTGGCATACTCCTTTGAATGGAACAATAGGGCCAGGCTTCTTGTCTTCACGTTTCGACATCTTGCCTTTCCACGATCCGGACCCACTCCACGAACCAGACCCACTAATGGGCCTCTTCCTGCCATACTCGGGTTTGATATTCCCGGAACCCGTAGGTTGTTCCTTCCTTGCACTTTTTCCACGGATTCTCTCCGTCATTTCTAGAGTATCTTCTAGGACTTGAGCTTTTCTCACCATCTCAGAATAGGTTGGGATTTCCATTGGTGCCAATTGGTTGATATATAACAGCTTCAGTCCATTAAGAAAGCACTTAGCCTTCATCTTCTCGGTGGATATCAAGTGAGTAGCATAGCGGGATAACTGAGAAAATTGAGCTTCATATTCTGCCACAGATAGATTTCGCCGCTTCAAAGCCGCGAACTCCACTGCCTTCTTCTCTTGCACTCTATCAGAAAAGTATTTGCTATTAAATAATTCCTCGAACTCCTCCCATGTGACTTGCTGATCACCAAGGGTAGCCTTCACTGAATCCCACCATGTTCTTGCATCACGTTCAAGTTTAAATGTTGATAGAAGGACACGTTCTTGATTGCTGCACTGCATTACCTCGAATATCCTTCCCATTTCTTCTAGCCAGTGCTCGGCTTTATCTGGGTCAGCCGAGCCACCAAATCTTGGCGGATTCATCCCCCAAAAGTTCTGATATAAATCACTAGTGCCATGGTTTGTAGTTCCTGCTTGGGCCACTTGTTGCAAAACTTGAGTAAGGCCTTGAACCGTGTGCTGTAAGTTCCTCCATTCCGCATGATCAGCTGCCATTGCAAAGGCCTACACGTGGAATAGATTACTTAGGTTCATTAAAAATAGATAATATCACAATTAAGGTATGAACTTAACCCAAGTTTCTACCCAAATCTCACCAGGTTGGGTTCTTAGACTTATAACAAGGTTATGGGTCCTAAATCATCACTTAGACCCCTAGAACTTAGAAAACCTAGGAATGTGAAACCTAGGCTCTGATACCACCTAAGCTGTCACGCCCCGACGCGGAATATCGGAACGTACAGTCAGGAATTGCTAGAAATAATGATAAGCTAATCTAAGCATTAACACATGTGCTATGAAAAGAGATAACTTTATTGGTCATGAAACATTTCAAATCTAGTACAATATCCTTAAACCAACTTTAATACAACTGAGGCAATAACAACTTAACAATAATATCATAACTGTAGCTAAACACGCTCTAAGGCACAACTAACAGTAGGATAACTATGCCAACTCAACATCTAGAACTGGTACACTCCAATCATCACTCCAGCCCATCCCCAACGGTAAACGCATCGTCACCTGTGCTGCCTGGAAAAAGGGGGAGACAACTATATGAGCAAACGCTCAGTAGATAATAACAGGCAAGTTTACGTAATTAACCAATTATTCCATTTTTATATGCAATGATAAGAAAAGAAATGATGATACAGAAGAAAAACAATGTAATATAAAGATCTTGCAAGGTCAATAAAATATAAGATACCTGGATTTCAACAAGAAAATCATGTAACAAGCGTAACAGGAAATTGTAACGAGGAAATGGCCACCATCAAGTATTTTAAACAAGTCAAGCACGATCAAGTAACAAGAGATAACCAGAGATTTCTGTCGTAGACATCACGCTAGTCATGCACTCGGTGCAATGCCTCACTTTGTCATTACAAACTCCCATGGGCACAAGTACTTTTCGGGCGCTCTCCCCAGGACCAGACTGGGCCCTTATGATGCGTTGGCATTATTTTTATCGGATCCAAGATCCCAAGTTCCGTCTAGACATTTAGTCAAGTTTATGGCCAAATAATCAGAGGAATTACTGTCCAGAAGTTCAAGATTTAAAGGACTAATCCATCCTTGGATTCAAGAGCACAAAACATGATAAAACTCATCTCTAAGAGATGTACGGTCATACAGAGGCCGCTCAAAGGATATATGCGGCTAACACTGGGCCGCACTTACAGGAGCTAGACTGAAACTCAGCCCACGAGGTCAAGAATGAACGGCTGACAGTGTGCCGCTCTAAAGGATGAACGGTAAGTTCTGGGCCGCGCAGGTCCAGGAGACCTTAAGACCCATGAACATGATGTACGGGCCATACGGGGCCGTAATAAAGATATGCGGTCCAAGAGAATCCGCATAAGGTTTGAACGTTCATAATCCAACCGCACCACCCGGGCTTGGCTAGAAGGCTAAGAAATCACCCTATTTGACTCCGGGCTGTCAAAGATAGGGTAAAACTAAACCAGGGCCTAGTCAACTATTTATTGGTCAGTCCAGGGCATAAAGGTTTGGTCAAAGATTGATCAAGGTTAATCGACCAACACTTAATGGCATAAGCCAGGTATATGCGGTCGTTATTGGGCCGCCTATAAGGATATGCGGTCCACTACTGACCGCACATGCCTCTCTTAGCCCAATTCGATCCGAGACTCATAATCCAGCGGTTCAGTCACGTAAATCAGAGTTCTGGTGGTTCATTAGATTCTTAGCAGGGATATACAGAGATCCCAAGATGATGTTAAGTCCACCGGATGGAGTGTCCGGGGGTAAGTTCAAGGCTAGCACGACTAATAGGGCTTATGACTTATTAAAAGTCGGTAAATTGGTCAAACCGTTCTACTGGAGTAGTATGGCTGTCAAGCAACCTAGTATTCATTTCAGTCCTAATTTTCATGTCAATTTATCAAGGATCATGATTTACATTAATTTGATTGCCAAAAAGATTAATCAAGATGATAATGATAATGAACAAGATCATGTGGGAATAAAAAGTATGCATTTTACAGAAATTTACTTGCGTAATTTACCACTTATTATATGGGTTTCTAATTTACTAATTATCAATTAAGATACTAATATGAATCATGTAGAGCTCACACTAAGTCATTTTGCATAGATGTGCGGTCGTTACAGGACCTTACATCTACTGGACTGAAGAGTTGAACGGTTCAGTGAGGGCCTCCCATTGGGTTGGACGGTCCGGTGATGGCTGCCCATCCCAGGGTTGTGTGGTCCTCTGAGAGCCGCACATCCAGATATGTGGTCCTCTGGGAGCCGCACATCCAGATATGTGGTCCTCTGGGAGCCGCACATCCAGATATGTAGTCCTCTAGGAGCTGCACATCCTGTCAGAGTTGTGTGGTCCAGGTAAAACCGTCCATCTAGATATGTGGTTAGGTGAGGACCGCCCATCCCAGGATGTGTGGTCATGCAGTGACCGCCCATCCAGGATGTGTGGTCTATCGTAAGACCGTCCAAGTCTGGTAAAAATCCGATTGAACCAACCCTTGCCCGCCCTCGGCGAGATTTTTAGGGTCACAATAAAACACGAAATTCGAAGGGTATACAACATGGAATTTGGGGATTTTACTATCAATAGAAAGAGCATGAAAAACTCTACAAGATGCATGAATCAATTTTTGATTTATAGCCTGAAATCGCTACTGAAATCAAAGGGGAACAAGTTCTGCCCTAATTCTGACATGCCTCTACCAAACCATTAAATTAATGCGGAATACCTAATGGAATTTAGGGCTTTAGGACTCAAAAGAAAAAGGACTAGACGCTGATTCCGTCCATATATAACACTTTATATTGGGCTCGTTATTACCTACCTCAATCGAGTGAAGAAGGAAGAAGAAAGGAAGAAGAAGGGACGCCGACACGTCTCTACTAATCACCAGAGATCTCCCTTGATCGATCTCTACTACGGCCTCCACTGCTACCAAAGGATTCTAGGGTTGTAGAGCTTTGTTTTTATAGCTCATACACCTTCTGGATCCTTCTATGCTGGGAGAATTCATCGGAGCAAGTGGAGTGATTGGAAACGGCGCCGCAATCGTTGACCTCACCCAAGCTCGGTCGATTACAAGTTTTAGGGTTAGGGTTTCGATGAATTGGCAGAGGGGAAACAATTCATAGATCGGGGCCTTTCATTTGCCACCGATTTAGGCTCATTTGATGGAGTATTAAGCCCTAATTTTGTGGTTTAAGTTAAGGTTAGGTAAGTGTGCACTTTGGGCTCAAACCAATGATTAGACCTAGTTATGGATTTTTTCTGGGTCAACCACAGAAGATAAAGTTTTTAAATAAATTATCCTTTACCAAATTATCATTTTTCTAGATTTTTATAAGATAGTCAAATTTCAACTTGTCCTATTCACTAAGGAATTAACTATTAAATTCCGAAATTCATTCATTTCAATTTCATTTCAATTTTTAAGACCGGGGTATTACATTGTATGCATAAGCTTCTTCATATACATCGACCTTACTGCCTAAGAGTCTTCATGTGCGTAAACCTGTTGGTTTATATGTGCACAGACCTTGTAATCTTGAAACCAAATGTGCACCGACCTTCTTGTAAGATGTGCATCGACCTTTGTATAGCATCAGCAATATGTGCATTGACTTGGTTCTGTGATTCCAGGATGTGCATCGACCTTTGTATAGCATCGCCAAGATGTGCATCGACCTTCTTTTGTTGAAAGACTAAGGTGCATTGACCTTGTTATGCATTAAAAAAAGATTGCATTGACCTTACATGCCATGAAACAGAACGTGCACCGACTTTAGATGCTATAAACAAAACATGCACAGACCTTATTAGCAAGAAGCAAAATGTGCACCGACTTTATCTGCCATAAACCAGCATGTGCATCGACCTTCATGTACTACAGAATGAACATGCATCGACCTTCATGACTACATGCAACAACATGCATCGACCTTACTTAACAAGGAATCTGAACATGCATTGACCTTACTCAATAGGGACTTGAACATGCATCGACTTTATAACGCATGTGAACAGTGATATGCACAGACATTCTATATGCGTGATGAAAATGTGCATCGACCTTCATGCAAAACAGAATGCATATGCACCGACCTATTAACAATTAGTCTAGTAGATTTCAACACAACACCCAGATGACATGCACAAACTCCAATGCATATTCTCATGAGGATTTATGGTGTTTGACTTATGGTGTTTGACTTATGATGATTGACTTATGATGTTTGACTTATGTTGATTGACTTATGGTGTTTGACTTATAATGATTGACTTATGGTGTTTGACATCATCAAAACCACAGGGATGCAACAGGTCATTCTAAAAACCAATTAATTATTATATGGTCATTTAATTTAAGGAACATTGTTGAAATCATTAATTAAGAAAATGGCTATTTTACCCCTTCAGTAAATCGACCTCACTCTTATGTCGATTATAATTCAACCATTCATTTTATTCTTGTAAATTTATTTTTCTTTTCTTTTATTCATTTTTAATTATTCGCAAGAGATTAAAGAATTGAGGCGATTTCATAACTTCATTCACAACACGTTTTTCATATATTTCTTTTCCCTCATTTTCATTTCAATATATATTTTATATTTTAATTTTTTTAATCCTTTATTATTTGACTAGGGTATTACAAATTAGGTTTTACTCCTGTTTTAAGTACTGTATTCATAAACTTGGTTATGTTAATGGTTCATCTTAGTAGCTTTCATGTCCCTCATGCACTTAAGAAGTATTTTTCACTTATGTTAATTTCATGCCAAAAACTTATATTCTTGTATTATGATCATATTTTATATGTTTCATGGACTTGTTTAAGTTTTGACTTGATCGCTGTTTTACCACCATCCTTTCTCATCTATGGTCTTTTCTTAAACACATGGTGCGTACCCCAGTGCGTGGCTGTTAGATACACTTTGCACTTATAAGCACACAATCTTGGACTTGTGATCCTCTCCTTTGGATATTCCTTCTACCAGACTAGGTGATCTTGTTTCAAGGCCTCCATAAGACTCTGTGAGCATGGGATTCTCACTAGGACGCCGAGCTAGTTGTACCCTAAAAACCCAATTGTCTAGAAAGCACTTACCGATGTTTTTATTTGTTCTGGTCACTAGCGGCCATACGGAGACCGCCAGAGTCTGGTAGCAGCCATTTACTTGACCGCCAAAGACACCTAGTGGCCCTGCCAAGACCGCATGGTTCCAGTTCATTCGTTTCATCGACTCTGCCATTAAACGGTCCGGTCATGACCGCATAGATCCAGAAATGGTCCAGCAATGATCGCTTCTATCTAGTTCCTATTTAACCCAGGGTTTTGACTCAAGGGTTGATTACCTAAGTTCCTAGATGGTCTAATGATTGTCTAGAGCCTAACACTATGTCCCAAAGCTATCTAATGAATTATGAAAATTAAGGAATATACCATTATGCTGTTGAATTCTTTCTGTGACATGACCTTATTTTAAATCAGTCCTTGAATTCTCATGTTCATAATTGAAGCATTCATTCCTTGGTATTGGGTATCATAAGCTTATTGTGGAATTGTACATTATTGGCCTACATTATTTCTCGTGGAAGTAACTTGATTTATAACTTGAAGATGCAGTTCGGGCATTGATTGTGTCCAAGGGCTCTATGCTATCCCTCTCGGCTGATTGTCGAAAACGTGCTGAAAACCATGAGGTAGGATGATACCACCGTCGCATTGCGCTGGGAGTACTTATTTTTATAGACGAGTGAAAACCATGAGGCTCTACATAAAATGTACATTCTTGATTACATGACTTTCTAGTGCATGACCTTCATGGTTATGAAAAATACATTCTCGATACATGCTAGTACATTCTTGTTACATGAAAGGCCACTATACATTCTAGAATGAATATCTTTTCAATCTCTATATAACATCTCATATTTTTATAGTCATGTCTTGTTACTTGCGTTATTACTATGGTTTTGTTCATATGCATTTATTCTTCTTTTCTAGAGCTAAAATGCTAATTACTTAAACATTGCCTTCATGTTGATACGAAGATATCTACTGGACAAGTGTGCTCATTCCCTACTTTTTCAATCTTTTCAGGAAATTCTAGCGGGGATTCGGACTACTCAAGTGATGAGTCCGAGAGTGATTAAAGATCGAGAGAAGACCTAGTAGAGTTATGAGTCAAGTCGAGGCTATGTAATTTTTCCTTTATTTGAGTCAAGTAAAATGAGTCAATTATCATTGTACTTGAATATTATTCAATAAAGTGAAGTTTTATGTATATTATCTTGGTCATTCCCTTTATGTGTGAATGTGTTAGCGCTTTGATCTTATTGCTAGCTTGTGGCGTACTAGCCGACTGTTCACGTTCCTGATTATCTTCCGTTGTACTTATATCTCGGGGTGTGACAGGTTGATTCTGAACTGAGGTTGTCCCCGTGTTCAGGCATCATCCTCTACTGATAAGGAAAGACAATAAACATGAACGACGGAACCACTGTATGATCATGGGGGCTGGGATCGAAGGGAATCTGCACAAGAGATATCCACGCTCAAGCACCAAAGGGGTGGTTTCTTTCATCCATTCCATTGTATAAAGGAAGTACATCATCGTCTCAGAGCTAGCTCATCTGGGCGGCTAACAAAAGGGAAAAGAAAATAAGGAACAGAAAATACACACCAGAGGAAAGAAGAGACAGAAAAAGGGGAGGGCGGAGCATTGGCTCCTCTCCCTCCCCATGTAACACACCTTCTCTTATTCTCTCCTCCTATCTTCTCTTCACACATAGGAGCAGCAGAGAGGAGCTCTGGGATTTTCGAACAGCACCAGTGAGGGGGAGAAGAACAGAGCCGCCGAAGAGAGTTCTCTCCTGGATAGAGCACCGTATATATAGGCAGCAAGAGGCCCCTTTCTTTTTTTCCAACGCAAGGAGGGGCAGGAATGTCCTCCAATGATTGGGGATCATCCCCCCACACGTCCTATACGGCCTGTACGGCCTTCCAGAAGGCGCCTCGATCGCATCTTGAAAGGGCACGGGCCGCAGGCAGTCCTAGCGTTTGTACGATTGTGCTGCGTCTTGAGGGTGCGTGATGCAGGTTGCAGGTTGTGTCGACGCAACCTTCAGTTGCCAGGGGCTTCTGCCTCGCTTCTATCTTTAATGGCGTCGACGCAACAATTACAATGCATCGACACAGCCCATTGCTAGGGGCCAGTCAAGTCTCCTGTCTTCAATGATGTCGACATTGATGCTGTTGTGCGTCGACGCAGTCCTTTACCCAGCGCGCAAGGCAGCTAGCATTTTAAGTGATGGGAATCAACACCGAGCACTAACCTTTTAATTTTACATTTGTGTCCTTTTTGTTTGCATTTATATCCTTGGCTAATTAGGTTTACAATTGTAAGGCATTATAAGCCAAAGGGTTAGTCAATAGGAATCTTTGGGTTTCTTTACAAAAAGGTCTTTGGGTTTCTATGTAATTTGCCAATCGGTCCAGCAGGGCCCCCACCTTATTTTCCATTGGACCACCTAGGATGTAGGGCCCATGTGGGGCGAGTTCAAAGTCCAAGATTGGACTTGGACCAAGGGGGGGACAAGGTGGAAGAAAATTCAAACTTGGACCAAGCAAAGTCGAAGATGCTCCACCCTTTACTATTGTTTATTCCTTGTTGTATTTTATTTAATTTGGTCATTTGACCACATGGGGGATTAATTAGACTATCTCTAGTTTATCCCTCGCTAACCATAGATCTAGGGGTAGTTTATGTCTTTTTTCCATTTCTATATAACCCATGTATTTTGTGAATTCCTTAACAATTAATGAAGAAAAATACCATTTGTTCCTCAATTTGCCCAAGGGCACCCTCTCTCCCCCTTGGAGCTGTGATAGCTCCAAATTTTCAGAGGCGTAAAGCCTCCCCATCTCCCCCTCTCTAAGTGAGAAGCTCAGCACCGCTGCCGCCGCCGTCGCCGCCATCGAGCCGCCATCGCACCACCACCGTCGCCTCATCGGAGTTCTATCCACCCCTGGACAGAAGCTTGAACCTGGATTTTTATCTCCCAATCAGGAGATCTATTCGGCCTCAAATTTTAAGAGTTTGTTCTTCCTGTCATCCCCCTCCCCAGTTCAAATTTCATGTCATTTCGCCTTCGTTTAGTATTTTTCCCGTAATTAAGTTTCCCCCCTGATAGTCTGCCAATCAGCAGATCTGCGGGATAGAGTATGTTGTTGTATTTTTCCCTCCCCCGTAGCCATCTCCAAAAATTCTCAAAAATATCATACGTGTTCCTCACATCTCTCTATTCCACCCATAAATTTGTCAGAGTCTAGATCCATCGTTTTCATTTTGTTTAAAATTCTTCTTCAGGCAGATCTTATTCTGTCTTGTGTGTCTATAATTCTGAGCCAGTAAAAGACTACAACCCACAGAGTTTTTCATTTCCAATGCGCTTGTTGGATGGTCTTGAAATAATTATATCGTGTATCCCTTCGAGTCTGCTTTCCAATGGCACCAATTTTGCCTCAATCTAACATCGGATATGTGCGTAAAAATTATTTTCGTGAAGGTGCGTAGATCAGATCCGAGTCCAGCCAGCAGAAGTAGTCCGAGAATTAATTCCTCAGAAAATACACCGGCTCAGATTCGACTGCCGCCAAGTTTGGAGATTGAAGAGGAGTCTTCCACCGGTGTCCCATCCAGTCGCCATAGCAAGGATTCGACCGAAAGTCGCCGTCCCAATTACTGAGTTCTCTTGCTGAACCGAGTTGGAATAGTACCCAGTC